>CM057346.1:113304782-114717666 GCA_030015575.1 Agapanthus africanus | reverse complement strand
TCTCCCCACAAGTTGAGAATTTAATTCTCATCGGGGAGATTCTGTTATGCAGATTCAAAACTTAGGGGAAAGAACTAAGTTCAAAAAATTTAATTCTTTCAAAAGGATATAGGAATTTAATTCCTCTGATAAAACTAGGGTTTAATCCTGCAAAAGAATTTAATTCTTATAAAACAAGAGACCTGAAATTCTTACAACTCAGATCAGAATCTCCATGCATATAAAAGAAAAGACTGGTCACGTGTTCCCACGTGAGCACCTCTGATGAACGAAAAGGAGGACTAAGATCAAATCACGTGTTCCCACGTGATCCCTTAAAACGAGCGTTCAACAATTACATGAAAAGGGGAATAAACCCAAAAACAGTTCCCATTTTAAGGCGCCTCATGTGTTCCCACGTGACCCTCAAGTATTTGCTTAATACTTATATGGAAAAGGGGAAAATTCCAAAGACAGTGCTCACATATTGAGCACCTCACGTGTTCGCACATGAGCATTATATGAGCAAAGTGCTTAGCACTTATAAAAGGAAGAGGGAACAAACCCAGAGACGGAGTGACCAACTTTGGGGCGCCCCACGTGTCCACACGTGATGGCCACAAGACTTAAGTGTTTAACATTTGTATATATAAACGGGGATTTGAACCCAAGGGCACAACACCAACTTTCAGGTGCCTCACATGCCACACGTAAGCGTCCCAAATTTCAGTGTTTAACACTGCTTTAGAGACTCACGTGAGAGCATGCGAGCACCGAGAATATATTAGTGTTTAACATTATGAGAAGCTAACTTCATCCCCAAATTGGCTAAGTACTCTTGGGATTAAAGCATCTTGGATCTCCAAATAGACAGAGTCTCTATGCCTATGACTTTCCAAACTAATTGACTAGAGCAATATCCATCACACATCTCCTAAGTTGATCTTAGTCTGCCAAAAATAACTGATGATTCTCAGATGGTCCACCATGATCTCTCCCCTCAATCTGGAATATGGTTCAAGGGTACATCTCCTCACACCTCTGATACATGTCGTTGTAATTCTTCAGCGTCTTCAGAGAGGTGGTGGGTCCCGATAACCAACCACTCTTTGGTGCACTCCCAAATTAACGAGCACATCCCTATGGACCGCAACGTCCTTAAACCAGCAGCAGACCGTAACATCCCTAAACTAAAGCAATAGATCCCAAATGCTCTTTTGTTGGGTCTGAATGATCCCAAAATCCTATTGAGTAGATCTTAGTCTAAAATTAGACTAACGTATCCTCAACAAACATTTAAGTTGATCTTAATCTCAAACGCGATTAACGATCCTTAAATCAATCTAAACCTAAATCTAAGAATATACGGATTTGGACTAATCCATGCCCTATGGGCGACAACATAAATTAGTTTCCGTATACAATCCACGGGAAACCAAAAATAAAAGAAACACACACGACACAAAGTGAACTTTTGGAGCAAGAGAAAGTGGTTATCGCTATGCGGTAACATAATTAACTGCAGGGGCTTGCGCCTGCAGGGAAGAGCGTCCCCACGATCAAAAACCCCTCGCAAATCAGGAGGAATCTGATGAAGTCTGCTACAACGGTCGCATCTGTCCAGACCCCTATACACGGTGCCATAAATCAACTTGGCATCTTCAGAGAAGTGGATGGATAAATCCAAATAGTATCTTCCCCCAAATTTAGGCAAGACGTTTGTCTTTCCGGTTTTTGGCGGTAAACAGAGAGTAGTGGTTTTCTGCCCCAGGAGAACTCGACTCAAATAGTAGATAGCTCTCTCTTCCTGTGCCCATAGCGCGCCTAAAGAATCTTCAAGGGTTGTTGTATACAGGACGAGGGGTTTTCCCTTGAATGGAGCGGTCAGTACCGGTGAATTTTTCAGATATTGCTTGATTTCGCCCAGTGCGCTTTGGCATTTACGATCCTAAACGAATGGGGTCCCCTTCTTCATTAGATGACTGTAGGGACGGCATTTGCCAGAGAGGTTAGCTATGAACCGCCGGATATACGTGAGCTTTCCTTGAAGAGACCGCAGTTGTTTGAGAGTTCTTGACGCGGGCATTTCCATAATCGCTTTAATCTTTGATGTACTATTTCGATGCCTCGGTGTCGTACGATGAATCCTAGGAATTTGCCTGACGAAACTCCAAACGTGCATTACAGAGGGTTCATCTTTAGGTTGTACTTTCGAAGGCGTTGGAACACTATCTTCAAATGCTCCCAGCGCTCCTCGTATGATTTGCTTTTCACCACAAGGTCGTCGATATAACATTCGACAATCTCGTGTATGAGGTCATCGAAGATCTTTGTCATGGCCCTCTGGTAGGTGGCGCCAGTGTTCTTCATACCAAAGGGCATCACTTTGTAGCAGAATATGCCCAGCGGAGTCCGAAAAGCAGTGTGCTTTTGGTTTTCAGGATGCATCTTTATTTGATTATACCCCGAAGATCTATCCATGAAGGAGAAGACTTCATGGGTGGATGTATTATCGATCATCAGCTCGGTAACAGGCACTGGGAAGTCATCCTTCGGACAAGTTTTGTTGAGATCCCGAAAATCTACGCAGATACGTACTGTCCCATTTTTCTTCATTACCGGAACGATATTGGCGATCCAGTCAGGGTATTGAACTTCTTGGATGAAGCCAGAGTCGATTAGCTTCTTGACTTCGGCATTGATACTCATCTCAAGCTCGAACCGCATTCTTCTTGGTGCTTGTTTGACTGGCATGACGTCCGGTGATATTGCCAGTTTATGCACGGCTATCTCTGAATCTAATCCCGGCATCTCGGAATAGTTCAATGCGAAACAGTCTTTATACTATATAAGCATGTCTTTTAACGTGGCCACCTGTTTCTCAGACAGCAGCTCACTGACGAACATTGGCCTTGGCTCGTTTGCCGTCCCCAAGTCGATTTTTTTCAGGTTGTCCGCCGTGGTATGTATCCCATCTTCCAGCTCTTTTGGTGCCGGTGGAAATTCTGAGATCACCTCATCTTCATCTTCATTTGCAAAGCACTGGGAGAGGTCGTCCACATTCTCATGCTCTCCCTCTTTTGAGAATGTTATCATGTGGCAGATATGAACTCGTTTCCAAGCTCGATGTTGATCTGGACTTACCCTCGCAGTGTAGGTTGCTTTTGTCTCATGCTTCCGTGGTGGGGTTACCTTCCAACTATCAGATAGAGCGAACCTGCCTCGTTGATACTGATCTTCGACCCAGTCTTTGAAGATGAAGCAATCTTCAAGAGGATGTCCTATTATTCGGTGGTAGGAGCAATAAGCTGGATGGTGGATCTCGTTTACTTGCTCAGGGTGGTGAGACTCCGGGAGTGTCATCATTTGATGCTTCATGACAAGGTGGAATATTTTCCTTGTCTTGTCTTGAGGGAAAGAATATTCTCGACCCATCTTTCTCATAAAAGACGGATTCCGGCTGACTTTTTCTCGATCACGGGGCTTCTTGAATCCGCTTCGCTGGTTTTGAACGTCACTCCCGTTCTTTACCTTATTGTTGCTTCTACGTCGGGCTTTCTTTTCGCCACGAGAGAGCACAGTGGGTTGAGGGTGAAGGGGATCGTCATCCTCCGTAGCCTGCTGAATGATACGTTGCATCCTGGCTTTTTCATAAATGGCCATTTCATGGCTGTGGTCATCCCGAACCTTTTGACCTGCTTCTCTTATTAGCTTGTCAATCTGTTCTTCGAATGACGGGCTTGCTATTCCCACGGTGGGATTTCGCTCTGTTTTAATATCAACGCTATCTGGAAAGGTATTCTCTTTTCCACCGGAATCATTTATAACATGGCAGCCATGGAATACTCCCGTCTCTTGGACCGAACATATCCAAGGCCGGTCGTCTCCATTCTCCCATTGGGCATCTTTCGCTGAGTCTCGGGAACGTTCCAAATCTTGTTATAGAACTGGGCTTGTCGAGTAGTTTGTTTGAAGGGTACACCTTGGCATCTCAATAGCATTTTCAATCCTTCCGCGTAATATCTGGACAGACGAATTGGTTGAAGCTTGTCGAGTACAGGTTCAGCACCGTGCCAGACTTCTTTCTCCCCTTTAGTCTCCGTGGATTGGTAGAAAAGGATCGACTCTTCGCCTCTTTGCTTAGGAGGGACATAGAAGGTTTGCAGCTCTTGCACGCTGTACGTATCAAGTACATCAAGTTCTTTGTAATGCCGCTGCGGAACCATGGTAATCTGTAAACTCTGGTCAGCTCCAGCAAAGGTCTGCATTGACGGGCGGACGGAGAACTCTGTGTTGGCCTCGTCTTCAGAGTCACTGCCAAAGACCATAATAGGAGTAGATGGTCTCGGCCTGTTGCCTTGGGGTTGTCCCGAGTAGACCATCTCTTCATCCTCCTTGGTGTCGCTTGTTCATATCAGAATTTTGCATCATTATATTCCCCATTCTTAATCATATTGCAAATAAATAGGTGCTTTTGATTTATGTCTGCTAAATAGTTGCAGGTTGCAGGTTCTCAGAACAATACAGTGAAATTCATGAAAAGACGTTACAAAAGTGAGACTACGACCAACAAAAGATGAATCTATATGATGCCGCCTAACAGTTCAAGGAACAAATGTAGATCAGTAAACAGTTCCATGAACAAGACAGTTCAAGGGCAGCACAAGATACAAGACTTCAAAGCAAAGCTTACGGTAAAAGTCCACAAATTCTGCACTGTTGGAAATCTGAAAGAAAGTAGAAAAGATTCTGAAGAACCAAGTGAAGAAAACAGAAGAAAAAGGCAACATAAAACAACCCTGAAGAAACGAGACAGAGAACCCCCAAGATGGCCGCGGATCCGCATCCAAACATGGCTTTCTGCCGCGGTTCCGTAGCCGTGCTGTGCACATGTCGGTGCAAATTGTCGGTGGGTGTCGGTGCGTTGACTCGGTCTTTGGGGTAGTATTGTAAATTCAGATGTGGATCAGATGTAAAACCTAGGGTTTCTCCTATCTATAAATAGGAAAGCCTACAGGCTCTTTTGGGGTGCCTCTTTTGGGTGTCTCTTTTGTGATGCCTCTTTTTAATTTCTAGATTAAATTTTAATTTCCTTGTAATCGTCAAGAGGTCATCAATAAAGGTATTTTTTTTATCGTGCATTCTTTTATCTGAATTTAATTCCTGAATTTTTATCCGTCTTTTATTATCTGCAACTTAGATAGTCTTTTAAAATTATAAAAATGAATCTTATCATAACTTCCCTAATGAGTGAGTAATTCCTCACTTGTTAGGGTTAGGATTGGGAAGGTTTGAGAGAAGTAAATCTCTCTCACTCCTTTCTTTGCCCTCATAATTTTAATCAATACGGACTCATTTAAATGAATCACACACCGCTCACTACGGCACCCTATCCCACGAGGTAGCAGTGATTCCCTATTTAGACCGGTTGTGATTGATTTAAATAGAGGTTAGGACTAAGAGTTAAGAAAGGATGGACAAGGACCAAAAGGAAGAAACTAAGTTTCTTCCCAGCCGTGCTAATCCCCTTTGTTGGCTATTACCCTAACACCTATATTCTTCATTAGGGCATTGAAAGCAGTGGGTAGAATCCCTTTTTCCAAACTAACCTATTCCTAACCCTAGCAAGATTTTTAATCAATTTAATCTCATTCTTAGATCGTAAAACAAAACCCGACTTGATCGGATTAACTCGTTAGAACATAAAGAAAAGGAATCCATCTCCCTGTGGACCGACCTGTACTCAACCGGATACTACCAAGCGACACCGTTATTGATTGCGGTATATTCTTAATTTTGATTTTAAAACGCATGCACAAATCTTTATAATCATCGCTCTCAAAGATCGGGATAGTGGCGATGGCTTTCTGTTTATTTTCTGGTTTGCGACATCTTTCCATGTCTTTGAAGTCTGGTAAGAAGTACTTGGCGTCTTCATATTTGCGGACTTCATTTATAGAGAACGGGTTCAGGTCCCCTATAACTGTGTACTCAAGGTCATCCTTGAAGTACTTTATACACTGATGTTGTGTAGAAAGGATGGCGTTGTACTCATGTAATCAAGGCCTGCCGAGCAAAGCGTTGTAGCAAGTCTTGGTGTCAATAACATGGAACTTGATGTCAGTGATGAGCAGCCCGAAGCGTAATGTCAGTATTACAGACCCGAGCGTTTGTGATGATTGGGAGTCAAAACCGAAGATGGTAATTTTATCCCGAGCCAAGTGCTGCACATTCATGCAAATATCCTTCAACACTCTTACATTGAGAAGGTTGACGGAGGACCCATTGTCGACTAGGATCTTCCCTATCTTGATATCGTGATAAACCCGATTACATAAAACGGACGATTGTGCTCGCATGTTCCGAGGAGGAGGTCTTCATCGCTGAAGGTGATGTCCGCTGTGTGAACTTCTTCCAGCTCGTCTTTCATCTTTTCTTTCGCCGGGAAGGCTTGAAACTGATCGGGCTCTTCTAATGCCCTGATTAGAGAATTTCATGCCTCTTTAGACAGGAGAAGGGCATCCAAAATGCTTAATTGTGAGGGTATCTTCCTCAGGTGTGTCAGAACATTGTAATCCACCTTGTTCTTCTTAGGCGGGTCCTTAGTTGTGACTCTTCGACGACTCTATCATCGAGGGCAATCTCCTCAGGGACTTTTTCCTTCCATTTATCTCTTTTGCCCGAACCTTTATTTGAGGGTCCGAGATTCTTTTCAGACAATGTACGGTTATGCAGCTGAATGTTCTCACATTTCTTCATTTCTTCTTTTTTTCGGAGGTGGATTCCTTGGAGAGAGGGTCAAGGGCCATTTCCTCGTCCGAATCGCTCCTGAAGGTAAGAACTTAAGACTTCCCTTTTGTTGGGATGGCATCAACCATATGACAATTACCGGCTGTTCCTTTATGCTCATTTGTCGTGCTTCTCTGCTCCCGACAGGCTTTGCGCTTTATTTGCTTGAAGTGTTGTCGGTGGGCAACGTATCCCTGCCACCACTTCTTGAAGGCATTGCACTCTTCGGTAGGGTGTGTGACCCTCCGATGATACAAGAAGTATTTCGGATGTACATCCGGTTCGTCGGGGCACGTACTCCCGAAAGTATTTTCTTTGAAAGGTGGCAGTTTCATTCCCACTTACAGAGCTTTGGAGAGCTGCTTCCTTATCTTGATTCTGCTCTTGCTGGTGGAAAGGGCGCTTCGATCCGGTTGAAGTACTTTATGGCTTCTCATTACCGGAGCTTTTTTAGCCTGACACCGACGCTTGGCCTTTTCGTATATGGTCGCTTCATGTTCTCGATCAGTTTTGCTCTTTTGAAGAGCTTCGTTCAGCAGCTTGTCGATCGGGTCATCTGACGGTTCCATGGATTTTGGTTCTGGATCTTCCCCCAGTTTCTCTACGTCAGGAGCTTCTTTGCCATTTATTGATGAGTGAGAGATCATGTGGCAACTCGCCAAATAATCCTCGGGTTCTTCTAAAGAATCATCTCCTTAATCAATGCCACTGTTTCCGTGCTCAAGAACATGCTTGGAGAATTCTTCTAGATTGACTGGGGTCCGTGCCTTTTGGTTATATTCCTCCAGTGCGTCGATGTATTTTTGTAGACCCGTATGATTGCCGTCGAGCTGCACGGGCTTCTTGGCCTTTTTCTTTTTCTTTGAAGACGTCAGAGGATTGGCCTGGAGGTTTTGCCCATCATTACCAACTTTCGGCGTTGGGCGCGGTTTCAGCATCCCGTCAATAATCTCAGGCTCCAACGGGCTTTTCCACCTAACCACCGGACATGCTTGAAGATCCTTCAGCATTCTTTTAGTTTTAGCCGAAAAGACAACTTCTCACAGAGCTTCCTCTATAAATGAGCATGATGCCCCTGGCGTATCCTCCTTTTTAGGAACGTGCTGTTGTGGCGGGTTTACCTTCCAGTTTTCGGACAGCGCGAACTTTCCCTATTGATACTGGTCTTCAACCCAGTTTTTGAAGACGTAGCAATCTTTGATTGGGTGGCCCACTATTCGGTGGTAGGGGTAGTAATTAGGATTGTTGACGTCGCCCGATTGCAGTGGACATCTCGAATCCGGCAGAGTGATGAGCCTGTTGTGCACTGCCAGTTCGAACGGTCTCCTCATTTTATCCTGGGGGAACGAGTAAGGACGCCTCAACTTTTATTTGAGGGATCTTGGTTTTTTGTTTTGGCGAGCTACCGGTTTCGGTTCACTCGGTTGTTGTTGAGCGTTGGCGACGAAGATCGCTTTCCCTTTGCCCTTTTCATTCCGAAGATCCATCTTTGAAGAGGACGACCTATGAGCCATCTGGTCCATTTGGGCCAGTTTGTCAATCAAGGCCTGAAAGGTGGTCGGCTTGATGAAAATCATAAACTGGGATATAGTTGCCTGGGGATCAAGGGTTCCCACAAACATGCCCACGGCAGGCGTTTCTTCTATGCGATGTTCGCATTTTAACCATAGGTTACACCATCGAATTGCGTATTGAACCAAGGTATCTCCTGGCTTCACTCTGGCATTTATTAACGCCGTGATTGGGGTGCGCTCGCTAGCGCTTGCGAACCGTTGCGTAAACAGTAGCTCCATTTCTGTAAATGTTTTGATGGAGTCATTCGGAAGCTCCGAGTACCATTTAAATGCTGTCTCCGCTAGGCTGCCGACAAATTGGCGAAGCAATAGTTTTTCATCGCCTCCAGTATTGCCGCATAGAGCTCATAATTGAGCAACGTGCTGGTGTGGATTGGCCGTCCCTTTATACACATAGAACTTAAGGATCGTATATCCCGTCGGGTACTTAATTTGATTGTACCAGCTTGGATAAGATCGCCCAGTTCTGAAGACTTGACCAGCCACTTCACTTGCCTGATGAGCTTGTATTTGTTGAGCTAGGTAGTCATTGAGGGCAGCCTTGCAGATCATTTCTTCCTTGGCTGCTGAGAAAGCCGGAGGAGGATTTGATGTCTCCCCTCTGTCGTCTTCAATGATTATTGGAGGGTCTTTGGCTGGAGGGTCCGGTTGGATCATCATCCCCACCATGTCTTGGAACAGAAGCACCATTTGTTTTATATTAGCCGCTTGTTCCGCGGCCTCTTTATCTTTCTTTTCAAGCACCCTTCGTAGGAATTCGGTGTCGGTCTCCTGCTCCTGGCGTTGTTCCGACGATACTTCCGGGCTTTCTTTCTGCCCAGTGAGTGCGGCCATCCTTGTCAACATCTCCTGGAGCTTTTGTTGTTATTCCTGAGCCTTTGTCACAGACCGTGTAAGTGATCGATGACCCGTGGAAGTACGGCTTTCCTCCTTCCCGGAAGCCATGTACACCGTGTGTACCACCATGCCCCCAAACTTGGGGCATTTGGCATGGGGATCTTCTTCGGCCTTTTCCTCTTATAGGAGGTCAAAGTTGAGGGGTCGTTGTAGCAGGCACCCATGCAGATGATACCTTTCGAGGTATGACGGAGGGACGGTCCTCCTCTTGCCGAGCTTTCGTCTTCTTCAGCCGGTGAGAGTAATCTTTGTGAATTACAGAGTTTTGGACTTTCCGCCAAACTCTGTGGATCTTGGAGGTCAATGGATGAGGAGGCTCTTCCGGCTTCACCTGTATCATGCTTTCAGCAGGCGGAGGAGACTTCTTCAATATGGCGGTTGGAGAGTTTTTGCGCACTCTCCTGAGCAGCTCGAAACTGTTCCCAGTTGGAACAGCAGCGTCAATTTCCACCATTGGAGCTGGTGGGGTAAGTCCAGATGGGGAACTGCCCCAGCTTTCCTCATCCGGTGCCAGTAGCGATGTCGAGCATGTCTTGCGGATGGGATCACCTCATTTGTAGAAGCGACCTCGTTATGCCCCTTGCTTTGATGAGAGGCTGTTGTTGGTGCCAGCCTGTCGAAGACTGATGTCCGTTGAGAGGGAACGTCTAACCTGTCAAAGACTGACTTTCGAGTAGGGGAAGAACTTGTAACGACCTCACCCGCAGCAGGAGTTGGAACGGCCAGTCTTGCGAAAACCGATCGTTTAGCAGGAGAAGCCCCTTTGACGGCTTTGTCTGTCGGAACAAGAATGGCTATCCTCTTCGAGATAACCCCTTCAGGTATAGCGAGCATCTTTTCGGACCCACTTGAGCTTAGGCTCAGCCTGTTAAAGACTGAGGCATTGGAATTGGACGACCCGTTGAGAAGGGCCGCGGTGGTTGCAAGCCGATCGAAGACCGACTTCTTCGGAGCCTCATGTGATGTCACTGAAGCATTGAAGCTCATTGGCGGGAGCATGGTCCTGAAGAACAATCCAGTGGTGGCATGAGTCACCTGTTCCACCGGTATTGAAAAGATGGAGGATGCTTGGGGCCCATAAGTCACTCCTCTGGCGAGGACAGAGTGGGAGTTGCTATTGCAGTTAGTGCAGCTGGAGGCCATCGATATTATCTCCTTTTCTGCATGGAGCAAGACACCAAATCTTAGTACCTCGAATCCAGTGGCAACCATATTAAACCACGATTCGTTCGCGAACATGACACACGAAGTATGGAGTGGAAAGAGGAAAAGGTCCCACCGGGCATGCCAGAATCTGTTTACCGCCGAAAACCAGAAAGACAGACGTGTTGCCTAAATTTGGGGGCAGATGCTATTTGGATTTATCTGTCCACTTTTCCGAAGATGTCAAGTTGACTTATGCTACCGTGTATCGGAGGTTTGGACGGATGCGGCTGTTGTAGCTGATTTCGTCAGATTCCCCCTCGTTGTGAGGGGTTTTTGATTGTGGGGACGCTCTTCCCTGTAGGCGCAAGCCCTTGCAGTTAATTACGTTACCGCGTAGCGATAACCACTTTCTCCTGCTCCAGAAGGTCACTTTGTGTCGTGTGTGTTTGTTTTATTTTTGGTTGCCCGTGGATTATATACGAAGACTAACTTATGTTGTCGCCCGTAGAGCATGGATTAGTCCAAATTCGTATTTTCTTAGATTTGGGTTTGGTTTAATTTAAGGATCGTTAATCTCGTTTGGGATTAAAATCAACTTAAATGTTTGTTGAGGATACGTTAGTCTAATTTTAGACGAAGATCTACTCAACATGATTTTTGGGATCATTCAGACCCAACAGAAGAGCATTTGGGCTCTATATTGTCTTAGTTTAAGGACGTTACCGTCCATAGCTAGTTTAAGGACGCTAAGGTCCAAGGAGTTGTTGGTTGTTTGGACCCGCCACCTTTTTGAAGACACTGAAGAATTACAACGACATGTATCAGAGGTGTGAGGAGATATACCTTTAAACCAATGTCAGTTGGAAGATCTGTAGTTGTGTTTGGGACTAAAACCAATTTAGAACATGATGAGCACATGGGCTTGGATGATCTGAGTTGGGGATTTAGTCAACTTAGACTCAGCCCACTTAATCTTTGAATAAAGTGTTAAACACTTGTTTGGGCTCAGTCACTTTTCTGTGCAAATAATGATTTGCTTTATTTTCCCTTCTTTTTCTTTGTACTTTTATTTTTTATGGAGTGTTGAACACTCTTTATGGCACCCACGTGTGGAGCACGTGAGGCGCCTGGCGCTGGGCGCTGTTTGATGAGTGCAGAGCACTTTATGTTAAGCAGCGTCTATGTGAGGGCACATGAGGCGCTTGGCGCCGAGCGCCAACCATTGAGTGCTAAGCACTCTTTATTTGAACAGCGCCCACGTAAGGGGCACGTGAGGCGCTTGGTGCTGAGTGCCAACCATTGAGTGCAAAGCACTCTTTATCTAAGTAGCGCCCACGTGAGGGGCACGTGAGGCGCTTGGCGCTGAGCGCCAACCATTGAGTGCAAATGACTCTTTATCTGAGCAGCGCCCACGTGAGGGGCACGTAAAGCGCTTGGTGCTGAGCGCCAACCATTGAGTGTTAAGCACTCTTTATGTGAACAGCGCCCACGTGAGGGGCACGTGAGGCGCTTGAGCTGAGCGCCAACTATTGAGTGATAATCACTCTTTATCTGAGCAGCGCCCACATGAGGGGCACGTGAGGCGCTTGGCGCTGTTTCTTTCTTTGTACATTTTTCTGAAGAGTTCAATTCTCTGTTCTCCCCTGGATTTTCGATCCCCAAGAACAAATTCATCCCCACAAGAATTAAATTCTCATTTGTGGGAGACTTGTCTCATGGATCTCGGATCCAGGGGAAAGAACTATGTTCTTTATGAGGGTTAAACCCGAGATATGCAGATGAGATACTATGATCTCTATTATCTTTATTTACCTCGAAGAAGGCTTCTTCTTCTTTCTTAAAGCTTTCTTTTTACTTGCTTTTCTATTTTTTTTTGAACTTGAAGTTTATGGGGGGGTTCCTCTGTGTACAAGACTTGAAGTCTTGGGGCCTTTATATAGCAGAGGCAAGTTTGTTGATTTAGTTAAAGAAATCTCTCATTGAGAGATCCTTAATTGGTTTGGGGATTTTATGCACCGTTAGATCTTTGATCCAAAGATTTCTTTTTTACAGAAGATATTTTTCTTGTTTTTAACAAGATTAGGGAAATATTTTCCCATACAGAGCTTATTCTGTAGTTTGGTGATTTTTAATCACCATTGGATTTTTAATCCAACGGTACTCTGTTTTACAGAGAATAGTCTTTCTCGTTTAGAAAGATTTGAGGAATATTTTCTTAACAGAATTTAATTCTGTTGGATCTTTGATCTAATGGCAGAGAACTTTTAGTTCTGGCGCGGGCGCTCTCGTGCAAGGCACGTGAGGCACCGCCTCAGAGTTTTTAACTCCTGACGCTGGCGCTCTCGTGCAAGGCACGTGAGGCACCGCCTCAGAGTTTTTAACTCCTGACGCTCTCGTGCAAGGCACGTGAGGCGCCGCCTCAGAGTTTTTAACTCTTGGGCGCTGGCGCCTTCATGCAAGTCACGCGAGGCGCTACTTCAGAGTTTTTAACTCTTGGCGCTGGTGCCCTCGTGCAAGACACGTGAGGTGCTGCCTAAGAGTTTTTAACTCTCAGCGTTGGCGTCCTCGTGCAAGGCATGTGAGGCGCCGCCTAAGAGTTTTTAACTCTTATTTAATAGATTTCTTTTTGTGCTTTTCACATTGGCGCCCGCGTGATGAGCACGTGAGGCGCTATCATAGGATTTAATTCTATCCGAGGCAGTACCTACATGCTTTGCATGTGGAGCTTTCCCTTTATTTTTATTTTTATTTTGTTGTTATTATTTTATAAGGGAGCAAGTTTTGAGCAAAATTTTGGCAGAAACAACGGCGAACGTCGGGACTACTCGAGAAGGGCCTCGCCAGAGAATTTGAGAAATTTGATAGAGCGAAATCGAAGTTGCACCATCGCGCAGACCCGGAGAGGGGGTAGCCACCACTCCGACCGTGCAGAATCCTTGGGGTACCACCATCGACTTGAAGCCCTTGAGAAGAAAATCGAAGACATACGACGGGATGGCCATGCGTCCGGCGAAAGCTCCAGGTATTTCGCCGATTCACTAACAAAGCCCTTTACAGAAGAGCTATTAGCCGAGTACGTATCGTCCAGGAACAAGCCACCAAAAGTGGCGCTCTTCGACGGGAAATCCGACCCGAAGGACCACTTGGATGCATTTACGGTGGGCATGAGCTTCCAAGATAACTCGGACATGGCTCAATGTCGAGCTTTCCCCACTACCCTGATCTGGGCTGGTCGGGACTGGTTCCGAGGGCTTACGCCACACTCCATCTCGACCTTCGATGAGCTGGCTACCCAATTCCTCGGTCACTTCGTCGGGAACTGACGACAGAAAAGGATAGTCGGCTACCTGTTCACTATCAAGAGCGGAGATAAGGAATCCTTCAAAGGGTATGCCACCCTCTTCTACAATGCCCTCCTGGAGATTCCCGAGCACCACGATAAAACAGTTATCACCACGCAGAGGTTGAGTCTTAGGCATAAAGAGTGGCTCCGCTCTTTTGCATTAGCGCAACCTAAGACCATGGCTGAAGTGAAATCCTGGACCGAGCGAGAAATCCAACTCGAGTCGGAGGTGAACTCAAACATGCCCCAAGACAACCAGGTGGATAGAAAGAAAAAGGACAGGGAGGAGAAAAATAAAGTCGATCGTCCGAAGCCTTACTCCCCGAGGTTTCAGGAGTACACTTCTCTAAACATTTCCCAGACCGAGCTGTTGGAGGAAGCTAAGGGAAAGAGGTTCTTTAAGCTCCCTCCAGTCACCCAAAGAGAAGGCAAGCGTCTCCGCGGCCCATACCGCGCCTTCTACAGGTCGCAGGGTCACCCGACTGAGAACTTCAAACAACTCCGTGACTACATCGAGGAGTTGATCAGCTCTGGCCACATGGCGAAATACCTGCGGGACAAGCGGCAGGCGGAGCAGGAGCAAAAGGACCAAGCCCCTCCCATGGAATTAACGATCGGGCAAATCATGGTCGTTACTTCGGATCCAGCTCGGGAAGGCAGGGGGAACCACCACATCCTCCCAGTCGAGGGTGTAAGCGATATACCACACAAGAGGTGCAGGAGGGATGAACCGATAATCTTCACCGATGAAGACCTCCACGGCATATCACTTCCTCACAATGTCTCGTGATAACAGCCAGAGTCCACCATTACGAGGTCCGGAGAATATTGGTTGACTCAGGGAGCTCGGCGGATATCCTGTTCCACGACTGTTTCTAGTGTATGAGGATAGGACTATCCAACCTTCGACCTACTTTCCATGTCCTCTCTGGGTTCACCAACCATTCCATCCCAGCCGAGGGATTGGTCACCCTCCTCCTCAACGTTGGGGAAGCGGGCAATACGCGAACCATACCAGTAGACTTCCTCGTCGCTAAGGTCCCTTCATCTTATAACATTCTCTTGGGATGTCCTACCTTGAACGCCCTCCGGACCCAGATCTTGACTTATCACCTTGCGATCAAATTCCCTTTGGATCAAGGGGGATAGGCCAGGCCTATGGAGACCAGCAAACCGCTAAGATTTGCCTCACCTTGACATCCACCGCCAGAAAGCAGGGCGACGATTTTGAGGACACGGATGACTTCTAAGGGTCTTTAGATACACGCGATGACCAAAGGGAGGTTAGAGGTACCCCGGTAGAAGCATTGACGGAAGTCCCCCTCTCAGAAGGGGTCGATGGACGGACAGTCCAGATCGGTTCTCTCTTAACAGGGGATCACCATGAAGACTTGACCCGGTTCCTCCGAGGTAACTCTGACATATTTGCTTAGGCGCCAGCGGACATGCCCGGAATCGACCCTAGAGTGATCTCCCACAAGCTCGAGGTCGACTCGAAAGCAAAGACCGTCCGACAAAAGAAGAAAAGCTTTGCGCCGGCAAAGCAAAAGGCGATAGAAGATAAGGTGGATCGACTGCTCGCCGCTAACTTCATTAGAAACCTGGACTACTCAAATTGTCTGGAGAACATGGTCATGGTCAAGAAGGCAAACGGGAGATGGCGCATGTGCGTCGATTTCACGGATTTGAACAAGACCTGCCCCAAAGACAACTATCTACTTCCTCAGATAGACCAGCTGGTGGACAGTTCGGCCGGCCATGAATTATTGATCTTCATGGACGCCTTCTCTAGTTACAATCAGATCAGGATGAACCTGGCCGATAAAAAACTTACCGCCTTCACCACTGATCGAGGGGTATACTGCTACAAAGTGATGCCCTTCGGACTCAAGAACTCCGGGGCCACATCTCAGCGCCTGGTCAATAAGTCGTTCAAACCTCAGATTGGCAGAAACATGGAAGTCTACGTCGATGACATACTCGTAAAATCCATCTCGTCAGCTGGGCACACTAAAGACCTCAACGAGACATTCGACGTCCTGTGCAAGTACAAAATAAAGCTGAATCCAGCTAAGTGCGCGTTCGGAGTCACCAGTGGAAAGTTCCTCTGGTTCATGTTAACCCGCCGAGGAATCGAAGCAAACACTGAAAAGGTCAGCGCGATTCTCAACATAGCAACGCCCAAGAGCTATGTCAACATCATGCGACTCACGGAAATGGTCGCTGCCCTGAGTTACTTTATGTCCAGATCCGGGGAGAAGTGCCTCCCGTTTTTTAGGGCCTTAAGGAAAATCCCTAAGTTCGAATGGTCTGAGAAGTGCCAGAATGATTTCGAACAACTCAAGACGCATCTAGCGACCCCACCGCTACTCACACGACCAGTCAAGGGTGACGAACTATTGCTATATCTGGCCATCTCCGACCAAGCTGCAGGCTCAGTGCTTGTCAGAGAATGTGAAAGCATACAGAGGCCGATCTATTACGTGAGCCATGTTTTCAAAGACGCGAAAACGAGATACCCGGCTATAGAGAAAATATTCCTGGCTCTTGTTGTCGCCTACATGAAATTTAGGCACTATTTTCAAGCGCACACGATCCTAGTTCTCATCGAGCGACCTTTCGGGTCGATTCTAACCTTCCCCGAGTCATCAGGACGTCTGAAGAAATGGAGGTGGGAATTGTCCCAATTCGATATCAAATACCGCCCCGACAAGCCATCAAAGCACAAGTCTTGGCGGATTTTGTTGTCGAATGTACCATCCCTATTCCCGCCAAAATTTTGGCTCAAAACTTGCTCCCTTAGAAAAATAATAATAATAAAATAAAAATAAAAATAAAGGAAAAACTCCACATGCAAAGCATGTAGGTGCTGCCTCGGATAGAATTAAATCCTATGATGGTGCCTCATGTGCTCTTCACGCGAGCGCCAATGTGCAAAACACAAAAAAGAAATCTATTAAATAAGAGTTAACATTTAGGAGGCAGCGCCTCACGTGCAAAGCATGAGAGCGCCAGCACCCAAAGTCAAAGACTCTGACGCAGCGCATCACGTGCAAAGCACGAGAGCACTGAGCGTCAGCGCTAAAGAGTCAAAAACTCTGAAGCAGCGCATCACGTGCAAAGCACGAGAGTGTTGAGCGCCAAGCGCTAAGAGTGAAAGACTCTGTGACAGCGCATCACGTGCAAAACATGAGAGCGCTGGCACCAGAACTAAAAGTTCTCTGCCGTTGGATCAAAGATCCAACGGAGATGATAAATCATCCGAGCACAGAATTAAATTCTGATTGAGAAAATAATCTTCCCAAACTTTCTAAATAAGAAAGATTGTGCTCTGTAAATCAGAGCACCGTTGGATCAAAGATCTAATGGTGATTAAAAATCACCAAACTACAGAATAAGCTCTGTAGTGGAAAATATATTTCCAATCTTTCTAAACAAGAAAGATTGTGCTCTGTAAATCAGAGCACCGTTGGATCAAATATCCAATGGTGATTAAAAATCACCAAGATACAGAATAAGTTCTATATGGGAAAATATTTTCTCAATCTTGTTAAAAACAAGAAGATTGTCTTCTGTAAAGCAGAAGCTCTAGGATCAAAGATCCAATGGTGGGGAAACATCCCCAAATCAATCAGAGGAAAGATTTCCTTAACTGATTCAACAAATCAGCCTCTCCTATATAAAGGACCCAAGACTTCAAGTCGAAAAGGGAGGAACCCCCCATAAGTTTCAAGTTCTCAGAAAAGAAAAAAGAGAAGAGCAGGCTCTCAGAAGAAGAAAATTTCTTCAAGGTAAAAAAAAACAAAGAGATCAAAGCATCTCATAAAAAAAGAAGAACTTATTTCTTTTTCTAGATCATAGATCTACAAAGACAGAAGTCTTTCATAAGAGTAGGAGACATTGGAGCAACTAATCATAAAAAAGGAAGTAGAAGAACTTAGTTCTCTTTATATCACAGATTTATAAAACAAAGACAAAGTCTATCACAAAAACAGAAGAGATCATAGCATCTCCTATTAAAATAAGAACTTAGTTCTTAGATCCACGAGACAAAATCTCTTATAAACGAGAACTTAATTCTCAGAGCACAGAATTAATCAAGAGCGCTTTGCACTCATTGGCTAGCACTCAGCGCCAAGCGCGCCACGTGCTCCTCACGTGTGCACTATTTAATAAAGAGCGCTTTGCACTCCAAGTCTGGCGCTCAGCGCCAAGCGCGCCACGCACTCCTCACGTGTATGCTGTTTCATAAGAAGCGCCTCAGCGCTCCAAATCTGGCGCTCAGCGCCAAGCGCGCCACATGCTCCTCACGTGTGCGCTATTTCATAAGAAGCGCCTCAGCGCTCCAAATCTGGCGGTCAGCGTCAAGCGCGCCACGTGCTCCTCACGTGTGCGCTGAAGGAACACAAAGTATTCTTTAAATAAAGCCCAGCGCCATAATAAAGAGTGTCCAACGCTCAATAAAAAGACAAAAGAAGAAGGGGTGTCAGAACCCAAAATTAATGCTCTGCATTATTGAACAAAAAGGGCCTGAGCCCAAACAAATGTTAACATTTTGTTCAAAAACGAATGGACTGAGTCCAAATAAGTGTTCAAACACTTTAACTGCATGGGCTTAGCCCAAGTAGGCCATAAATCCCCCAATTCAGATTAACTGAGCCCATGTGCTCCCAATATTTTTAATCGGTCTTAGTCCCAAACCTTGACTACAGATCTCTCAACTGACATTGGTTCAAGGGTACATCTCCTCACACCTCTGATATATGTCATTGTAACTCTTCAACGTCTTCGGAGAGGTGACGGGTCCCGACAATCAATAAACCCAATGGACCGCAACGTCCCTAAACTAAACTCCACGGACTATAATGCCCTTAAACTTATGGACCGCAACGTCTCTAAACTAAACTCTACAAACTATGATGTCTCTAAACTAGACTATGATGTCTCTAAACTAGACAACGATATCTTTAAACTCCATGGACTATGATGTCCTTAAACTTATGGACCGTAACGTCCTTAAACTAAAACGATAGAGCCCAAAATGCTCTTTCGCTGGATCTAAATGATCCTAAAATCCTGTTAAGTGGATCTTAGTCTAAAATTGGACTAAACATTTAAGTTGATCTTAATCTCAAACAAGATTAACGGTCCTTAAATCAATCCAACCACAGATCCCTCAACTGACATTGGTTCAAGGGTACATCTCCTCACACCTCTGACATATGTCGTTGTAACTCTTCAACGTCTTCGGAGAGGTGGCGGGTCCCGACAATCAATAAACCCAATGGACCGCAACGTCTCTAAACTAAACCCCACAGACTATGAGGTCTTTAAACTAGACTATGATGTCTTTAAACTGGACTATGAGGTACTTAAAATCATGGACTATAATGTCCTTAAACTTTATGGACTATAAGGTCCTTAAACTCATGGACTATGATGTCCTTAAACTTTACAGACTATGAGGTCCTTAAACTAGACTATGATGTCTTTAAACTGGACTATGAGGTCCTTAAACTTTATGGACTATGATGTCCTTAAACTCCATAAACTATGATGTCCTTAAACCCAATAGACCGCAATGTCCCTAAACTAAGACGATAAAGTCCAAATATTCTTTCGTTGGATCTAAATGATCCTAAAATCTTGTTGAGTAGATCTTAGTCTAAAATTAGACTAACGTATCCTCAACAAACGTTTAAGTTGATCTTAATCTCAATGAGAATAACGATCGTTAAACCCAAACCAAAACCAAATCTAAGAAAATACGGATTTGGACTAATCCACGCCCTACGGGCGACAACATAAATTAGTCTCCGTATATAATCCACGGGCAACCAAAAATAAAAATAAACACACGACACGAAGTGACCATCTGGAGAAGGAGAAAGTTGTTACCGTGATGCGGTGGCGTAATTAACTGCAAGGGATTGTGTCTGCAGGGAAGAGCGTCCCCACAATCAAAAACCTCTCACAATGAAGGGGAATCTGACGAAGTCTGCTACATCGGCCGCATCCGTCTAAACCTTCGATACATGGTGCCATAAATCAACTTGGCATATTCGAAGAGGTGGATGGATAAATCCAAATATGGTCTGCCCCCCAAAATTCAGGTCGGACGTCCTAACGTCCCGATCGCGTCTTTTCGGTGGAGAACAGATTCTGGCACGCCCGGTGGGACCATTTCCTCTTTCCACTCCACACTTCATGTATCGTTTTTCGCGAATGAATCACGGTTTAATACGGTTGCCCCTGGATTCGAGGTACTAAGATTTGGTGTCGCTCCATGCAGAAGAGAAAATGGCTTCCAACTGCACCAGCTGCAACAACAACTCCCACTCCGTCCTCGCCGGAGGAGTGACCTATGGGCCTCAAGCGGTCTCCATCTCCGCCATGCCAGCGGAACAGGTGACTCAGGCCACCTCTGGACTGTTCTTCGGGACCATGCTCCCGCCGATAAGCTTCAACACACCAGTACCATCACAGGAAGCTCCGAAGAAGTCGAGCTTTGATCAGCTTACCGCTACCACGACCCCTCTCAACGGGTTGTCCAATTCTAAGTCTACTGCATCAGTTTTCGACAGGATGAGCCTAAGCTTAAGTGGGCCTATGAAGAATCCTGCAATACCCCAAGGGGTTATCCCAAACCGGATAGCTATTCCGGCTTAAGTAGAGGAAATCGCCAAAGCGGCTTCCCCTGCTAAAGGATTAGTCTTTGCAAGACTGGCCGCTCCAACTCCCGCTTCAGGCAAAGTCACCAAGGCTGCTTCCCCTGCACAAAAGTCGGTCTTCAACAGGCTGGACGTCCCCTCTCAACGGACGTCGGTCTTTGACGGGCTAACACCAACAGCAGTTTTTCATCAAAGCATGAAGCACGATGCAGCTACCCCAACAACAGAGGTGGTCCCGGCCGTCGACATGCTCGACGTTGCCACTAGCGCCGAGTAAGGAAAGCTGAAGGTAGTTCCCCTTCTGGATTTACTCCACCAGCTCCAATGGTGTAAATTGATGCTGCTGTTCCAACTGGGAACAGCTTTGAATCACTTAGGAGGGTGCGCAAAAACTCTCCAACTGCTGTGTTGAAAAGATCTCCTCCACATGTGGAGAATGCTACAAAGGCAAAGCTAGAGCAGCCCTCTTAGCGGCTGTCCTCCAAAATTCACAGGGTCTGGCAAAGAGTCCAAGACTCTGTGATTAACCAAGACTACTCCCGCCATCCAAGGAAAATGAAGGTTCGGCAAGAGAAGGACCACCCTGTCGTACCACAGAAGGTGTCATCTACTTGGGTGCCTGCTGCAAAGGCCCCCTCAATTTTTACCGCCCACAGAAGGAGAAGGCCGGAGAAAATACCCGTGTCCACAACAAAGCTCAAAGGCACTGAATCCAAACGCCCCAAGTTTGGGGGCACGATGGTGCACACTATTTACATGGCGTTCGGAAAAGAGGATAGCCGTATCTCCACAGGTCATCGACCACTTACACGGTCTGTGACAAAGGCTCAGGAGAAACAACAGCAGAAGCTCCAAGAAATGCTAACGAAGATGGCCGCACTCACTGGGCCAAAAGAAAGCCCGGAGACATCGTTGGAGCTACTCCAGGAATATGAAACCGACGCTGAGTTCCTCAAAAGAATGCTCGAGAAGAAAGACAAAGAGGCCGCGGAACAAGCAGCCAACATAAAGCAAATGGCGCTTATGTTTCAAGATATGGTCGGGATGATGATAAAGCCGAATCTTCCAGCCGAAGACCCTCTAATAATCCTTGAAGACGACAGAGTGGAGACATCAAACCCTCTTCCGGCTCTATCAACATCTAAGGAAGAGACCATCTCCAAAGCCGCCCTTGACGACTATATAGCTCAACAGATACGAGCTCATCAAGCGAGTGAAGCGGCCAGCCAAATCGTCAAGATTGGACGACCCTATCCGGGTTGGTACGATCAAATAAAGTACCCATCGGGATATACGATCCCTAAATTTCATGTGTATAAGGGGACAGGTAATCCACACCAGCACGTTGCTCAATTCAGGGCTCTGTGCGGTAATACTGGAGGTGACGACAAACTGCTGCTTCGCCAGTTTGTCGGAGACAGTGTTCGAATGGTACTCTGAGCTCCCGAATGACTCTGTCAAGACATTTGCAGAAATGGAGCTACTGTTTACATAAAGATTCACGAGCGCTAGCGAGCGCACTCCGATCACCCCATTAATTAACGCTAAAGTGAAGCCGGGAGAAACTTGGGTTCAATACGCCATTCGCTGGCGGAACCTGTGGTCAAAGTGCGAACAACGCATAGAGGAAGCTCCTGCCGTGGGCATGTTTGTGGGAACCCTCGATCTTCAGGCGACCATATCCCAATTCATGATGTTCTTTAAGCCGGCCACCTTCCAGGCCTTAATTGACAAGCAATGGACCAGATGGGCCATAGACCGTCCTTCTCAAAAATGGGTCCGCGGAATAAAAAGGGAAAAGGGAAAGCGACCTTCATCGCCAATACTCAGCAACAGCCGGTTGGTCCAAAACCGGCTGATCGCCAAGGCAACAAGCGGCGATCCCTCGATGAGAAGTTGAGACGTCCCTACTCGTTTCCCCAGGATAAAACAAGGAAACTGTTCGAACTGGCAGTGCGCAACGGGCTCATCACTCTACCGGAGCCGAGACACCCACTGCAACCGAACGATGTCAACAATCCCAATTACTGCCCCTACCACCGAGTATTGGACCATCCGATCGAAGACTGCTACATCTTCAAAAACTGGGTTGAAGACCAGTACCAACAAGGCAAGTTCGCGCTATCCGAAAACTGGAAGGTAAATCCGCCACAATAGCACACTCCTAAAAGGGTGGACACGCCGGCGGCATCATGCTCATTCATAGAGGAAGCTCTATGGGAAGTAGTTCTTTCGGCAGAAACGAAAAGAATGCTGAAGGATCTTCAAGCATGCCCCGCAATCAGGTGGAAAAGCCTGCTAGAGCTTGAGATCATTGAAGGAATGCTAATACCGCGCCCGACGCCGAGAATTGGTAGCGATGGGAAAAACACCCAGGCCCAGCCGTCAAAGCCTTTGAAGAAAAGAAGAAGACCAAAAATCCCGCGCAGTCTGATGACAAAAGCACGGATCTGCAAAAGCATATTGACGAGCTGGAGGAATACAACCAGAAGGCGCAAACCCCAATCACGCTTCAAGAGTTTCTTAATTACATCCTTGAAAGTGAAGATAACGACAATGATGAGGGAGACGACTCGTCAGAGAAACCCGAAGATTATGTGGCAAGTTGCCACATGATCTCTCATTCGTTGCTAAATAATAAAGAAGCTCACTCGGCGTTAGAAGATAACATGGAGGAGCTGCGGGCAGGAGCAGTGCCAAAATCCTTGGATTATGTGACAAGGGGAAACCTACTTGTTCATAGAGTATCCGGCGAAACTTCGCCTCAAAGCTACTATGGATCGAAATGTCCCTAAACTAACAATGGACCGAAACGTCCCTAAACTAATAGCGGATCGAGATGTCTTAAAACTAACAAAGGACCGAAATGTCCTAAAACTAACTACTGACCGAAACGTCTTTAAACTACTACTAACTCACAGCATCTTTGGGCTGACGCGTAAAAGAAGAAGGAAAAAAACGGTACGTCCATAAGCAAAATGGGCACGGATGAAAACCCGAAAAGGCTCCGTGAGTAAAAACAGCAGGGCTACCGGCGATATTTGTGAAAACCTAAAAGGGCACAGACTCGTAAAAAAAAGGTTACGTCCATAAGCAAAATGGGCACGGATGAAAACCCGAAAGGGCTCCGTGTGTAAAAATAGCAGGGCTACCGGCGAGTTTGTGAAAACCCGAAAGGGCGCAATCTCGTTAAAAGACACTTGTAAGGTCCTCTCGGCCTTGTAAGGAGAAAACTACCTGCGTGAGATCCTTATGAATCATAAAGGAGCGACACACTTAGGGATCCCCACGATGCCTAAGGAAAAATTACACTTGTGAGAACCTCACGACTCGTAAGGAGAACCCTCTTGTGAGACCCTCACGACTCATAAGATTCAAAAGCCTTAAGCTACAGGGATCTGAACCTGTTCTTAAGCCATCACCTTTCCCAGATTGCCCTACAAGCGGTTCAACACCGACCCTTGTATACAATCCATGGGCACAAATAATCATTTCCTTGTCGAGTCCCACCAACAATGAGGAATGTCCTCATTTGATGAACAAACACTTATACGTCCTCTCGATTTACAAGGAGAAAACACTCTTGCAAGATCCTTATGACTTACAAGAGAACATACACTTAGGAATCCTCACGATTCCTAAGGAAAAAAGACACATACAAGATCCTCACGACCCGTAGGGAGAAACCCCTTTATGAGGCCCTTACGGATCATGAAGTCAAAAGCCTTAGTCGACAGGATCTTAACCCTGTTTGCTAAGCCACCTTAGTTCGAACCGACAAAGGCAAATGATGATTCGCTCCTGGCAACGTTCAAGTAATAGCGATTGTTAGTTATATGTATGCCCTAGAGGCCATTACTATACATAGGATGTATGTTGTAGTGGATGCTTGGACATATATAGGGAGGACTTTCTTGCTCGACATGATAGTATGCTATCTGGTTGCTTTTTACCTTAATGTGTACACTGATTCTCTCTGATACATGTTGGTAAAGCCCTTAGGATGGATACTTGACTACCTGGACTATGATGCGGATCATACTAGTGGGGACATGGTAGTCCATAAGTACATCCTTCAAGGTCCCTAGTCGTGGGTATATCGAGACGGGGCATCGATATACCAGAGTAGACTAGCGTATACCTTCTCGACCCATACAGATGGGCGATGGATAATCCCATATCCATTGGTGTTTGACATCAGAGATGATATACGGGTGCTCAATGGAGACTGGGTACACTGGACGGACTCGCCGAGAACTCCCAGATGGTATTATACCTTACGTCATATGGCAGTTCTCTGGTGACACTGGTACAGAGTAGTCTGTTGACCCGAGATCGTCATAGAGTCTTGTGTGGTTCCCACTGTGCTTTGATTTCCACCTTACCACGTCCAAGAGGGCGTGCAAAACGGTGGTTTTTGGGTACAGTCCCGAGTCACATGGAGGCAATGAGCGATAGGAGGGGATTCGTCTCTCCCGGTATAGGGGGTTGATGTTGCGCTGTGTTCGATTGGCTATAACCGGAAATCCCTGCCAAGGTTGCTGAGATTTACTGGTAAGTGTTATCAGTAGTTTTTCGAACTATTATAGACCTCATATCGACATGACTTATCGAGCTATTGGGGTCTGACGTTTACCATCCCTAGGCGAGATATGCGACATATCAGACGACGAGACCGGACTGTACGGTAAGTGTTACTGGTTGGATTCACAGGAGTGTGAGCGGGCTTGCTCGTCGATCTTCTGATCGCTCAATACCCGGGTGGCCGTTACGTTTAGCAGACCGCTTGCGGCTTGTGGGTATTTGATATGATCATCACCTGCTGCCGGCGTATTGACGAGTCTTTAGAGTCCTACACAGAGGTTTCCTGGCTCAAGCGAAACGAAATAGGAGCGCATATGAGATATGTGCGGGACCGAGAATAATGCGTGTATGTGATACCGTATTCCATTCTCGCGATGAATGTATCGACTGGTTATATGCGATATAACCTAGTTATCGAATCAAGGATTGATTCGATAAGCCGATACATTGGATATTAGTCGGTTATATGCGATATGACCGGATCGTTAAATCAAGTATTGATTTAACGATTTAATGCATAATTATATATTTGATATATTACTTTGCATTAACTAGTATTGGTTCACTTAAGATGGATTTTCTCACTCGGATGTGCACATTGTATATATGATATAATTTTGTGCACTAGTTTGTATCATGTTTGATGATGCATGCAAAATTGCCTAAGTGTAAAGATTAAACCATGGTTGTGTAATAGTTAGGGTTTTGTTTTTACTTATTCATTTATTTATTTATCTATTCTTTTTGAGAAATGGATAAAAGAAAAGCAAAATGGTTTCTTTCTTTGTTTTCTTTCATGAAGCTTGTTGAAGCTTCATGAAGCTTTGACCAAGTGACCATTTTGTCTTCTTCTTTTAACCCTAACCATTCACATAACTTTAGTTAATTCTCTACACTTGACCATGGTTAATTATATGATAAGTATTATTTTCTTTTCACTTATCATATCATTATCTTTATCTTCTTCTTCTTCTTCACTTGAAGAAAACCTTGCTTCATCAATGGTAACTTGATGTAAAGAGTGAGAAATCCAATTCTAAAGTGAACCCACCTCCTATTTCTTCATCCTCTACCTCTTGCCAAGTAGTATAGGGTGTTTTCTTCACAAGTTTCATGACTTGGTGAAGTGGGAGCTTGATCTTGTGATGCCTCGACGTAGATCATCTTCGGCATCGAAGTCGACGACCTAGCCCGCCCATTTTTCCGATGAAGCTGACGCTAGAGCCCGGGATTCGATTTGGACAGCGAGGAGACTTCATTGCGGAGCTATGGAGGTGGAGGACTGGATTTACAAAGGTTATATTTCCGTTCTTTTAGTTAAGTTGTTAACTATTCGTATTTGTTTCGCCTAAAATTCTAGTTAACGATCCGTATTAGGGTTTCTCGGCACTTGTAAAATTTGAAATTGACATGGTTGATGCCTTGTGAGACCTCTAGTGTGTGCCTAGGAACCCTACAGCGATGCTGATGCCTAAATCTATAACAAATTCCAAGTCCTTTCACGGCAAATGATGATTCGCTCCTGGCAATATTCCAGTCGCAGCGATGCTGATGCTGAGATTAGTATAAAATCCCAAGTTCCATACTCACGGCAAAAAGTCAGCGAGCCATAAATGTATATGAAATAGCCGAAATGATAGGGCAACTTGCAAAAAAATCAGCAAGTAAAAGATATGCATACAAAAATAGCCGAAATGATTGGGCAGCTCGCAATAAAAAGCAGCGAGTAAAAAGAAAATAGCCGAAATGATTGGGCAATCGCGACTTTCGCGATATAAAAAGCTGAAATGATAGAGTATCGCGGAAAGAAATAAAAAAAATGAAATGTAACTTTTTGCCCTGCAGGTAAATCCATACTGACCCCTGTATACAATCCATGGGCATAAACGAAAAGGGAACCACATGTCCCAACAAACTCCATCAAAGGGAGAGTCAGGTCTCAGCGGCAATATCTGCATCTGAGAAAACCAGCAACGACGTTCCTCCTCATGCCAGTAGGGCACGGACATGAGACTACCTCGGAGCCATGGCAGAGTCCCTACGTCCAAGTCTCGACGACAACATCTACAGCCTAGAGATCAACAACAACGTTCTTCCTCCAGCAGGATGCAGACGCGACATCAACAAACGGAGCCATGGAAAAGTCCCCTAGTTCCAAATCTCGACGGTTCACAAACAACCTAGAGACTAACTCGGAGCCATGGCAAAGTTCCCAGTTCCAAGTCTCAATGGAAACATCTACAGCCTAGAGATCAACGACAGTGTTTTTCCTCCAGCAGAATGCAAACGCGACATCAACAAACGAAGCCACGGCAAAGTCCCCTAGTTTCAAACCTCGACGGTTCACAGACAACCCAGAAGCAACCTCGACATTCATCGCAATATTGCAGACACAATGTCAACAAATGAAGCCAAAGAAAATCCCTCGCTTCAGATCTCGACGGCAACATCTACAGCCTTGAGATCAACAGCAGTGTTCTTCCTCCAGCAGGATATAGACGCGACATCAACAAACGGAGCCACGGCAAAGTCCCCTAGTTCCAAACCTCGACGGTTCACAGACAACCCAGAGGCAACCTTGATATTCGTCGTAATATTGCAGACACAATGTCAACAAACAAAGCCAAGGAAAATCCCTCGCTTCAGATCTCGACGGCAACATCTACAGCCTAGAGATCAACAACAGTGTTCTTCCTCCAGTAAGATGCAGACGCAACATCAACAAACGGAGCCACGGCAAAGTCCCCTAGTTCCAAACCTCGACGGTTCACAGACAACCCAGAGACAACCTCGACATTCATCGCAATATTGCAGACACAATTTCAACAAACGAAGCCAAGGAAAATCCCTCGTTTCAGATCTCGACGGCAACATCTACAGCTTAGAGATCAACAACAGTGTTCTTCCTCCAGCAGGATGTAGATGCGACATCAACAAACGGAGCCACAACAAAGTCCCCTAGTTCCAAATCTCGACGGTTCACAGACAACCCAGAGACAACCTCGACATTCATCGCAATATTGCAGACACAATGTCAACAAACGAAACCAAGGAAAATCCCTCGCTTCAGGGTCTTGAAGGCAACTCAAATGAGACCTGAAAAAACTATCGGAGATCATCCCACACCAGCGCGGAGTGATCATGACTCATCGGGGCTCCCAAACTGAACCTAACCTCAAGAAAAAAGCGACATGGAATATCCCTAACGCATGCTCTTTCGACGGTAATATCACCTGGAAGATTACTTGAAGACGTCTTGTCCATCCCCCGAAGGGATCAGAGACACGACAGTCGTGGGGCTACCCGAACAACAAGATTGCATATCAGGTAATATATCGGCCAACGCGATGGTGCGATGGGTAAAAAAAACCCTAGTACCACATACCCTAAAGGACTTCTATAAGCAGGAGTTAACTGTGACGTTAGGAAACCCTTACGAGAACTTCTCAATTCGTCTCGACCCGTGAGGAAATTAGTGTTCTTGCGAGAACTTCTCGATTCATCTCGACTCGTAGGAAAAGCCTTAGGCAATAAGGATAAGTACCTGTTTCCTAAGCGCTGGGGCCCTGCAAGTCGGTCCAAGATGGACTATTGTATATTATTCACGGGCCACACTCTCCAAAGTCGAATCTCGACAAGGAGGGAAACAAACACTTACGAATCCTCTCGACTTGTAAACAGGAAAAATTCTCTTATGAGATCCTTACGACTCTTAAAAGAAAACACACTTAGGAATCCTTACGATTCCTAAGGAGAAAAAATACCTACGGGATCCTCTGGGCTCGTAGGGAGAAAACCCTTTATGAGACCCTCACGACTCATAAAGTTGAAAAGTCTTAAGCGGCAGATCTGAACTTGTTTTCTAAGCCATCGCTTCTTATCTCGATTCAGGGAAATCAGCGTCCTTGACGAGAGCATCTCGATTCGTGTCGACCCGTAGAGAAATCAGTGTCTTTGCAGGAATACCTCAAATCGTTTCGACCCTGGGGAAATCAGTGTCCTTGGCAATATCTCGATTCAGGGAAATCAGCGTCCTTAACGAGAGCATCTCGATCCGCGTCGACACACAGAGAAATCAGTGTCTTTGCAGGAATACCTTGATTCGTCTTGACCCCCAGGGAAATCGGTGTCCTTGGCAAAAACCTCGATTCAGGGAAATCAACGTCCTTGACGAGAGCATCTTGATTCGCAACGACCCGTAGAGAAATCAGTGTCTTCGCAGGAATACCTCGATTCGTTTCGACCCCGGAGAAATCAGTGTCCTTGGCAAAACCTCGATTCAGGGAAATCAGCGTCCTTGATGAGAGCATCTCGATTCGCGTCGACGCAGAGAAATCAGTGTCTTTGCAGGAATACCTCGATTCGTTTCGACCCCGGGGAAATCAGTGTCCTTGGCAAAACCTCGATTCAGGGAAATCAGCGTCCTTGACAAGAGCATCTCGATTCGTGTTGACCCACAGAGAAATCAGTGTCTTTGCAGGAATACCTCGATTCATTTCGACCCCAAGGAAATCAGTGTCATTGGCAAAACCTCGATTCAGGGAAATCAACGTCCTTGGCGAGAGCATCTCGATTCGCGTCGACTCGTAGAGAAATCAGTGTCTTTGCAGGAATAACTCGATTCATTTCGACCCCAGGGAAATCAGTGTCCTTGGCAAAATCTCAATTCAGGGAAATCAACGTCCTTGACGAGAGCATCTCGATTCGTGTCGACCAACAGAGAAATCAGTGTCTTTGCAGGAATACCTTGATTCGTTTCGACCCCAGGGAAATCAGTATCCTTAGCAAAACCTCGATTCAGGGAAATCAGCGTCCTTGACGAGAGCATCTCGATTCGCGTCGACCTGCAGAGAAATCAGTGTCTTTGCAGGAATACCTCGATTCGTTTCGACCCCAGGGAAATCAGTGTCCTTGGCAAAACCTCGATTCAGGGAAATCGGCGTCCTTGACGAGAGCATCTCGATTCACGTCAACCCGCAGAGAAACCAGTGTCTTTACAGGAATACCTCGATTCGTTTCAACCCCGGGGAAATCAGTGTCCTTGGCAAAACCTCAATTCAGGGAAATCGGCGTCCTTGACGACAGCATCTCGATTCGCGTCGACCCGCAGAGAAATCAGTGTCTTTGCAGGAATACCTCGATTCATTTCGACCCCGGGGAAATCAGTGTCCTTGGCAAAACCTCGATTCAGGGAATCAGCGTCCTTGACAAGAGCATGTCGATTCGCATCGACCCACAGAGAAATCAGTGTCTTTGTAGGAATACCTCGATTCGTCTTGACCCCCAGGGAAATTAGTGTCCTTGGCAAATATCTTGATTCAGGGAAATCGGCGTCCTTGACGAGAACATCTCGATTCGTGATGACCCAAAGAGAAATCAGTGTCTTTGCAGGAATTCCTCGATTCGTCTCAACCCCGGGGAAATCAGTGTCCTTGGCAAAACCTCGATTCAGGGAAATCAGCATCCTTGACGAGAACCTCTCGATTCATATCGACCCGCAGAGAAATCAATGTCTTTGCAGGAATACCTCGATTCGTCTCGACCCCCAGGGAAATCAGTGTCTTTGGCAAATATCTCGATTCAGGGAAATCAGCGTCCTTGACGAGAACATCTCGATTCGCGTTGACCCGCGGAGAAATCAGTGACTTTGCAGGAATATCTCGATTCGTCTCAACCCCGGGGAAATCAGTGTCCTTGGCAATACCTCGATTTAGGGAAATCAGCATCCTCGACGAGAACCTCTCGATTTGCATCGACCCGCAGAGAAATCAGTGTCTTTGCAGGAATACCTCGATTCGTCTCGACCCCCAGGGAAATCAGTGTCTTTGGAAAATATCTCGGTTCAGGGAAATCAGCGTCCTTGACGAGAACATCTTGATTCGCGTCAACCCACGGAGAAATCAGTGTCTTTGCAGGAATACCATGATTGTTTCAACCCCGGGGAAATCGGTGTCCTTGGCAAAACCTTGATTCAGGGAAATTAGTGTCCTTGACGAGAGCATCTCGATTCGCGTCGACCCGCAGAGAAATCAGTGTCTTTGCATGAATACCTCGATTCGTCTTGACCCTTAGGGAAATCAGTGTCCTTGGCAAATATCTCGATTCAGGGAAATCAGCGTCCTTGATGAGAACATCTCGATTCGCGTCGACCCACAGAGAAATCAGTGTCTTTGCAGGAATACCTCGATTCATCTCAACCCCGGGGAAATCAGTATCCTTGGCAAAACCTCGATTTAGGGAAATCAGTGTCCTTGACGAGAACTTCTCATTCGCATCGACCTGCAGAGAAATCAGTGTTTTTGCAGGAATATCTCGATTCGTCTCGACCCCCAGGGAAATCAGTGTCTTTGGAAAATATCTCGATTCAGGGAAATCGGCGTCCTTGACGAGAACATCTCGATTCATGTCGACCCGCGGAGAAATCAGTGTCTTTGCAGGAATACCTCAATTCGTTTCGACTCCGGGGAAATCGGTGTCCTTGGCAAAACCTCGATTCAGGAAAATCAGCGTCCTTGACGAGAACATCTCGATTCGCGTTGACCCGCAGAGAAATCAATGTCTTTGCAGGAATACCTCGATTTGTCTTGACCCCCAGGGAAATCAGTGTCCTTGGCAAATATCTCGATTCAGGAAAATCAGCGTCCTTGACGAGAACATCTCGATTCGCGTTGACCCTCAGAGAAATCAGTGCCTTTGGAGGAATATCTCGATTTGTCTCAACCCAGGGGAAATCAGTGTCCTTGGAAAAACCTCGATTCTAGGAAATCAGCGTCCTTGGCGAGAACCTCGATACGCGTCGACCAGCAAGGAAATCAGTGCCTTTGCAGGAATCTCTCGATTCGTCTCAACCCTAGGGAAATCAGTGTCCTTGGCAAAAACCTTGATTCAGGGAAATCAGCGTCCTTGGCGAGGACCTCGATTCATTTCAACCCACAAGGAAATCAGTGTCTTTGCGAGAATCTCTCGATTCGTCTCGACCTGCGGGGAAATTAGTGTCCCTACGCATAAAGAAAATTCTCTTGTGGGATCCTTACTATTCTCAAGAGAAAACGCACTTAGGAGTCCTCATGACTCCTAAGGAGAAAAGACACTTACGAGATCCTCTTGACTCATAGGGAGAAAAGTCTTTATGAGACCCCCATGGCTCATAAAGTTGAAAAGTCTTAGGTGGCAAATCATAACCCTGTCTCCTAAGCCATCACTGCCCTGCAAAAAGGTCAAGATGGACTATCCACGGGCCACACTCTCCCAAGTCGAATATCGACAAGGGGGGAAACAACCACTTATAAGTCCTCTCGACTTGTAAGGGAGAAGATTCTCTTGTGAGATCCTTATGACTTCTCAAGAGAAAACGCACTTAGGAATCCTCACGATTCCTAAGGAGAAGATACACATACGAGATCCTCACGACTCGTAGGGAGAAAAGTCTTTATGAGACCCTCATGGCTCATAAAATTGAAAAGTCTTAGGCGGCAGATCTTAACCCTGTTTCCTAAGCCATCGCTGCCCTACAAGTAGGTCCAAACCGACTCTTGTACATTATTCACGGGTCACACTCTCCCAAGTCGAATATCGACAAGGGGGAACAACCACGTACGAGTCCTCTCAACTTGTAAGGGAGAAAATTCTCTTGTGAGATCCTTACAACTCTCAAGAGAAAATGCACTTAGGAATCCTCACGACTCCTAAGGAAAAAATACACCTACGGGATCCTTTCGACTCGTAGGGAGAAAAACCTTCTTGAAACCCTTATGGTTCATGAAGATGGAAAAAGTCTTAGGATACAAGGATCCTAAACTTGTCTCCTATGCCATCAATTCTCTGGCCACGCATAACATTGCACTACTTCACCCACGTACATACTTACGTGGGCAAACTAGTGGGGGGTATTTGTTCCCGCCAAAATTTTGGCTCAAAACTTGCTCCCTTAGAAAAATAATAACAATAAAATAAAAATAAAAATAAAGGAAAAACTCTACATGCAAAGCATGTAGGTACTGCCTCGGATAGAATTAAATCCTATGATGGCGCTTCACGTGCTCTTCACGCGGGTGCCAATGTGCAAAACACAAAAAAGAAATCAATTAAATAAAAGTTAAACTCTTAGGAGGCAGCGCCTCACGTGCAAAGCATGAGAGCGCCAGCACCCAGAGTTAAAGACTCTGAGGCAGCGCATCACGTGTAAAGCACGAGAGCGCTGAGCGCCAGCGCTAAAGAGTCAAAAACTCTCAAGCAGCGCATCACGTGCGAAGCACGAAAGCGCTGAGCGCTAAGAGTCAAAGACTTTGTGACATCGCATCACGTGCAAAGCACGAGAGCGCTGGCGCCAGAACTAAAAGTTCTCTACCGTTAGATCCTCTGCCATTGGATCAAAGATCCAACGGAGATGATAAATCATCAAAGCACAGAATTAAATTCTGATTGAGAAAATAATCTTCCCAAACTTTATAAACAAGAAAGATTGTGCTCTGTAAATCAGAGCACCGCTGGATCAAAGATCCAATGGTGATTAAAAATTACCAAGCTACAGAATAAGCTCTGTAGGGGAAAATATCTTCCCAATCTTTCTAAACAAGAAAAATTGTGCTCTGTAAATCAGAGCACCGTTGGATCAAAGATCCAATAGTGATTAAAAATCACCAAGATCCAGAATAAGTTCTATATGCGAAAATATTTTCACAATCTTGTTAAAAACAAGATGATTGACTTCTGTAAAACAGAAGCCCTAGAATCAAAAATCCAATGGTGGGGAAACATCCCCAAATCAATCAGAGGAAAGATTTTCATAACTGATTCAACAAATTAGCCTCCCCTATATAAAGGACCCAAGACTTCAAGTCGAAAAGGGAGGAACCCCCTCATAAGTTTCAAGTTCTCTGAAAAGAAAAAAGAGAAGAGACGGCTCTCAGAAGAAGAAAATTTCTTCAAGGTAAAAAAAAAAAAAAAGAGATCAAAGCATCTCATAAAAAAAGAAGAACTTAGTTCTTTTTCTAGATCATAGATCTACAAAGACAGAAGTCTTTCATAAGAGTAGGAGAGATTGGAGCATCTAATCATAAAAAAGGAGGGAGAAGAACTTAGTTCTCTTTAGATCACAGATCTATAAGACAAAGACAAAGTCTATCACAAAAACAGAAGAGATCATAGCATCTCCTATTAAAATAAGAACTTAGTTCTTAGATCCATGAGACAAAGTCTCTTATAAACGAGAATTTAATTCTCAGAGCACAGAATTAATCAAGAGCGCTTTGCACTAGCGCTCAGCGCCAAGCGTGCCACATGCTCCTCACGTGTGCACTATTTAATAAAGAGCGCTCTGCACTCCAAGTCTGGCGCTCAGTGCCAAGCGCAACACGCGCTCCTCACGTGTGCGCTGTTTCATAAGAAGCGCCTTAGCGCTCCAAATCTGGCGCTCAGCTCCACGTGCTCCTCACGTGTGTGATGTTTCATAAGAAGTGTCTCAGCGCTCCAAATCTGGCGCTCAGTGCCAAGCGCGCCACGTGCTCCTCACGTGTACGCTATTTCATAAGAAGCGCCTCAACGCTCCAAGTCTGGCGCTCAACGCCAACCGCACCACGGGCTCCTCACGTGTGCGCTGAGAGAACACAAAGTGTTCTTTAAATAAAGCTCAGCGCCATAATAAAGAGTGTCTAACACTCAATAAAAAGACCAAAGAAGAGGGGTGTCAGAACCCAAAATTAATACTCTGCATTATTGAACAAAAAGGGGCTGAGCCCAAACAGATGTTAACATTTTGTTCAAAAACGAATGGACTGAGTCCAAATAAGTGTTCAAACACTTTAACTGAATGGGCTGAGCCCAAGTAGGCCATAAATCCCCTAATTCAGATTAACTGAGCCCATGTGCTCCGAATATTTTTAATTGGTCTTAGTCACAAACCTTGATTACAGATCTCTCAACTGACATTGGTTCAAGAGTACATCTCCTCACACCTCTGATATATGTCGTTGTAACTCTTCAACGTCTTCGGAGAGGTGACGGGTCCCGACAATCAATAAACCTAATGGACCGCAACGTCCCTAAACTAAACTCCACGGACTATGATGTCCTTAAACTTATGGACCACAACGTCCCTAAACTAAACTCTATAGATTATGATGTCTCTAAACTAGACTATGATGTCTCTAAACCAGACTATGATGTCTTTAAACTCCATGGACTATGATGTCCTTAAACTTATGGACCGTAACATCCTTAAACTAAAACGATAGAGCCCAAAATGCTCTTTCGCTGGATCTAAATGATCCTAAAATGTTGTTAAGTGGATCTTAGTCTAAAATTAGACTAACGTATCCTTAACAACCATTTAAGTTGACCTTAATCTCAAACGAGATTAACGGTCCTTAAATCAATCCAACCACAGATCCCTCAACTCACATTGGTTCAAGGGTACATCTCCTCACACCTCTGATATATGTCGTTGTAACTCTTCAACTTCTTCGGAGAGGTGGCGGGTCCCGACAATCAATAAACCCAATGGACCGCAACGTCCCTAAACTAAACCCCACATACTATGAGGTCTTTAAACTAGACTATGATGTCTTTAAACTGGACTATGAGGTCCTTAAACTCATGGACTATGATGTCCTTAAACTTTATGGACTATGAGGCCCTTAAACTCATGGACTATGATGTCCTTAAACTTTACAGACTATGAGATCTTTAAACTAGACTATGATGTCTTTAAACTGGACTATGAGGTCTTTAAACTCATGGACTATGATGTCCTTAAACTTTATGGACTATGACGTTCTTAAACTCCATAGACTATGATGTCCTTAAACCCAATGGACCGCAATGTCCCTAAACTAAGACGATAGAGTCCAAATACTCTTTCGTTGGATCTAAATAATCCCAAAATCTTGTTGAGTAGATCTTAGTCTAAAATTAGACTAACGTATTCTCAACAAACGTTTAAGTTGATCTTAATCTCAATGAGAATAACGATCCTTAAACCCAAACCCAAACCAAAACCAAATCTAAGAAAATACGGATTTGGACTAATCCACGCCCTACGGGCTACAACATAAATTAGTCTCCGTATACAATTCACGGGCAACCAAAAATAAAAATAAACACACACGACACGAAGTGACCATATGGAGAAGAAGAAAGTTGTTACCGCGATGCGGTAGCGTAATTAACTGCAGGGGCTTACGCCTGCAGGGAAAAGCGTCCCCACAATCAAAAACCCCTCACAATGAGGGGGAATCTGACGAAGTCTGCTACATCGGCCGCATCCGTCTAAACCTTCGATACATGGTTCCATAAATCAACTTGGCATCTTCGGAGAGATGGATGGATAAATCCAAATAGCGTCTGCCCCCCAAAATTCAGGCCGGACGTCCCAACGTCCCGGTTGTGACTTTTCGGCGGAGAACAATCCCCACTAAAGAAGAAACGCCGACATAGGGCCCCGAACTACGTCCCTCGGTCGAGGAGGTGCCCGATCCCATCCCGGATTGGGTGCTCTACGTGCACGGATCCTCTACCGAGGTGGGGAGCGGGGCTGGCCTAATCGTCCGCGGCCCGGACGAAGCGGAAATGGAATACTCCTTAAAGCTCGGGTTCCGAGTGTCAAACAACACCGCGGAATACGAGGCCTTGTTGGCCGGACTACAAATCTCCTCCGGGGTAGGATTGAAGACCATCAGAGTTTGCAACAACTCTGCACTGGTCGTCGGCTAAGTAACCGGGCGCTTCGAAGCCCGGGAACCACTCATAATAAAATACCTGGCCAAAGTAAAAAAGGTTTCGAAAAAATTTCGACGAAGTCCAAGTGGAGCAAATCCCCAGGAACTTGAACACCCGGGCCAACGCTTTGACTAAACTCGCTTCTTCCTATTCGGCCACCCGTAAAAGAAATATCCTCTTCGAAGTCTTGTCATGACCCAGCGTGGAAGAAGGAGAGGTAACGCTCCAGATCTAAACAACCCAGGAAGAAGGCCAAGATAGGAAGAAGCCTCTCGTGGGGTTCCTAAAAGACGGTGTATTCCCCGAAGACCAAGGAGAAGCTCGCCGGCTACGGGCTAAAGCATGCCATGTCGTTTGGAGCAACGGAAACCTGTACAAGAAGTCATACACTCAGCCTCTGCTCTGATGCATCGACCCCACGAGGCTGACTACGTTCTGCGAGAAATACATGAAGGGGTCGGGGGAGAGCATCAAGGATCCCGCACCTTGGTCCAGAAGACGCTGCTCCAAGGGTACTACTGGCCGAAATTACACCAGGACACCGAGAAGTTGGTCAGAAGATGCAAGAACTGCCAACTTTTCGGCAGCATACCTCATCTTCCTGCCACCGAACTAACACCGCTCAGCTCCTCTTGGCCGTTTGCACAATGGAGAATGGATATGGTCGGTCAACTCCCCACCGACACGGGCGGACACAGATACATTCTCGTCGCTGTGGACTACCTCACAAAATGGATAGAGGCTGTACCCATTAGAAAACCGGACGCCGCCTCTACGATAAAGTTCCTGCAGAACAACATAATTTCTCGATTCAGAATCCCGAAGTGCATGGTTACCGACCATGGGACCAACTTCGAAAACGATAAAGTCAAAGAGTTTTGCAGCGAATACCACATACTGATGAAGTTTGTCGCGGTTGCATATCCTCAATGCAACGGGCAAGCCGAGATATCGAAACGAGGTGTCATCCACGGTCTCAGAGCCTGTTTGGAAGGACGGCAAGGCGGCTGGGTCGAGAACTGCCGCGGGTGCTATTGGCATTACGAACATCAAAGAAAACACCCACGGGAAAAACCCCATTCAGCCTCTGCTACGGTACCGAGGTAATGGTCCCTACGGAAATTAGGCTGCCAAGTTACAGGGTAGAACATTTTGATGATGAAGCCAACACCTCGGCTCTCCGAAGCAACTTGGACATCTTATTGGAAAAACGGGATCGAGTGCAAATCAGAGCGGCCGTCTACTAGCAGCAAATCTCACGCTACTACAATACCCGAGTTAAATATCGAGCCTTCAAGATGGGAAACCTGGTCGTACGAAAAAATGAGTTCGTAGACTAAAGGAGACTGCATAAGTTCTCTCCGAAGTGGGACAGACCATTCCTCGTAACGGAAGCATTGCCTGGTGGAGCATACCGCCTGCAGGACGTCGGGGGGCATAATTTTCCTCGGCCCTATAATGCTGAAAAGCTTAAATTGTATAAATAAACATGTATCGTCTTTCAAAATAATGCAATTACTTTTTGCATTTAACTAAGTCTTTCGGGCTAGGTCCTCTCGCGGAAAATACTTTCTGTACCCCCATAGGGCTCTAGCCCTTTGATTCTTTTCTCGGTTCCAAGACTCCGAAGTTTTTAAGAAAACATAAAATATATATCAAGGAAAGGAAAAGAGACGGTACACTGCAATCAAAGACAAGTTTATTTATTTAAGAGGTATTATGGGCTCCCTAGCCTTACAACAATTACAACAAAGGAGGGAGAGGGTTAAGAAACATTGTCGGTGATACACCGAAGAAAGCTCCTCCAGCCGATCCCAAGCAGCTTCGACCCACTCCCTCCGATGGTACTCGCGGACCATAGAAGCTACGTACTCCCCGGGATTCTCCTCCGTCGAGCAAGATGCGACGACCAACCTATGATGAAAACACTCAAGCAAAAGTCCACCGAGCGGTCCCACCCACTCTTCAAGATTAGACCAAGCCCATGGACCGCGTGCATTTTGTCGAACGCATCGTCCATCAACTGCGGAGACAACGTGTTGTATAGACCTGGGGAAGTCCTCTATATCGCGTAAATTAACACCTGAAGCAGAGGAGATTGCTGGGGAAGTAAGTGTTAGTTATATGTATGCCCTAGAGGCCATTACTGTACATGAGATGTATATTGTAGTGGATGCTTGGACATATTTAAGGAGGAATTTCTTGCTCGATATGATAGTATGCTATCTGGTTGCTCTTTGTCTTAACATGTTGACTTGTATAAGTGATGTTGTCTTGCTCTCACATGTTGATAAAGCCCTTAGGATGTGTACTTGACTACCAGGACTATGATGTAGATCATATTAATGGGGCCAGGGGTAGTCCATAAGTACACCCTGTAATTGTTCCTAATCGAGGGAGTATCGAGAAAAATAGTGAGAAAGTTTGAAGCTTTCATTGAAGATGCCAAGCTTCATGTAATTTTCTTTAGTTCATCACTTTATCATCTTCTTCTTCCTCTCATTGAAGCTTTCTAGCTTCATGAAAAGTGATGAAATATAGTGAGAAAAATAAATCTAAAGTGAGCCCACTTCCTACTTCATCATTCTCTACTATTAGCCATTTAGTTTAGGGTGTTTGCTTCACTAAACCCTAATTTAGTGAAGAGGTAGCATGAGCTTGAGTTTTCTCGACGTAGATCATCTTCGGCTTCGAAGATTTCAAGTAAGTTTGCATCTTTCACCTTGTGGATCCTCTCAAGAGTTCCGAAGATCATTACTCGCAGTGAAAGGACATCTACACGGAGCATTTGAAGTGAAGGACCGGTCTACAAAGGTTGTATTCCGCATCACTTAGATGTAAAGTAGTTTACATATTTTTTCGTCAGATTTTCTAGTAACGATTCTAGGGTCAGGGTTATTTAGAACGGCAAATTTTTGAAATTGGCATGGACGATGCCTCCCGAAACCTTTCGGTCGTGCTGGACAACTCTGCAGTGGTATCAGAGCCATGCAAGAAAATTAGACGATATTTGTTAGATTATGAAACCAAAACTACTCCGAAACTTTAAACATTACAACCCAGTTTCTGTCGAATTTAAAAAGGCCTCTAAAATTTTTTTAAACAACTGCAGAATGTTGTATGAGATATGACATGAACACCAAGAAAATTTGAGGGGGTTTTATGAAAAATTGGCCGGCCACATAGCCAAAATTTCTGAGCTCCTCGGCCCAATTTTGGAGTTTTGACTTCAAATTTTATGGTGTTCCGGTCTCTGGGTTTTGGTGTTTCAGGTGTTGTTTGTTTTTGCTAAATTTTCATGTGATGTTAACTTTCTGCAAAGGAAACTTAGAGTGTTTCCTAATCGTAATTCTAACATGTATTCGGGTTATTTATACGATGTTAAAAAGTTCGAACGGATATCAATAACCCATATTTTCCCTCGCTGGAAATTTTCAAGAGTTGGATTTTTTCCGAGCTTAAAATTTTCAGAAAATCATGCAAGTGATTCTGTGGACTCTCTAGAAGAACGAAATCTTAACTCGATTCTGTGACCGTTAGAACTACCATCAAAGCCTAAAGTTTGTGGTAGTTCAGCGGTGCCACAGGTGAAGCATTAGTTGGCCCTTCTACGGCTGGTTCATTGATGTTGTGGCATGTTCTGGTGCTTTTTTAGACTCCGCTCAAATGTTGAGCTTATTAGGAAATTTTGGGTGTTTGCTTATTCGATCGAAAAGTTTAACTTCGTCTAGCTATCTGTGATTGTGATACAATATTTGGAATCCACATAATTAGTTATGAGAACTATTTTGAATTTCATAAATCTAGCAAGTTAGTCACATTTGATCGGTTGCCACGGAATTTTGATGTGGAACAAAAGTCCGTCGCAATTACATAGTGTACGCGGATACTCGCCGGGTAACCTTACTACATAGCCACGCCCCATATCCCCGACCAAGTGACTGTAGGAGAACCCCGTCGCCAAAAACATCCGTTCGGGTGCTCGCGGCTGTGGTGTTCCGCCTTAGTGCACTTCGTCGACGGTATCGGGGGTGCGGCCGTCTACTAAAGTTTCCGACGAGCATTCGATCAGGTTATCGGGAATCTTGTTGAATTACCCGATAGGTTATTGGAAAGTGTTCTCAATATCGAGACTAAAATGCAGGGTTTATAATTGTTAGGCATGTGATGTCTACGGAATTCATTTGGTTAAGCATGAAATCCAATGTATGTGATACATTGGGTATATGATGTCTAAAGTGGTTGCGGATTCCAACTGTTGTAGTTTTTTCACTTTCTTTTCTGTGACCGTAAATGTAATATGTGGTGTATCGCCGGTTTCGGTGCTATATGTCAACGACAACTAGGATACGCATATTTACTTACGTTGATGACATGTGATGTTATGTGTTGCTGTGATATATTATATTGGATCGTCGTGTTCTGAATAGCCGGGGTATTTTATGTAAGATGAAAGTTTTTCATTTTCATTCATGTAAAAGCTTGTATGTAATATTCTTTTATTGGGACACTTCCGGGTTGAGGATGATGTCACCATTGATGTATATTATTTACTTTTCCGCGTTAGGATAGACCCAAGGAGGAGAACACAAGTAACCGGATTTTAGAGTCCAGTGGGAGACCATCTCGAGGAGTCGAGACCGGGTCTCCTAACTCTAGAATTGGACGGGTTGCTTGCCGCTCACGTAGGGGTCTAGGGATGTGGGTTTGGCTATTCATCGTGACCGTGGAATCCGTGTTTTATATTGGCTTAATTTAAAACACGGAATTCTTAGTATATCCAATATTTCATATGTGTCCTTCTGCTGCTGATATTCTGTGATGTGATCACTTGATATTCTGAGACGAATGCTTATATTATATATATGATGATATATAGTAAATATTGATACTTTCGTTTCTTCTGTGATACTTAGGAAGCATAAGATTGATAGGACTTCATTAATGATATTAATGATATAAAAGAAACCTAAAGATGATGTAAAAACTTATTTAAAAACTGGTAGCTCTAGTTCTTGCTTTGCATAGCGGTATTTCTTGTAGAATATCCAGCACCTTATTCGATAAGGAAAGAGCCGAGATCCCTTCAGCGGGAGTGACCACTTTAGCGAAACTAGCAGATACTACAACCCACTCGGTTTGTCTTTTTATTGCTTCTATAGTTTTTTCTTTGCATAGTAGTATTTATGAAATACCCTGCACCTTATTCGATAAGGAAAGAGCTGAGATCCCTTCACCGGGAGTGACCTCTTTAGCAAAACTAGTAAAACCCTCAAAAACACTCCTTTTTCAAAATCACTCGATTCTACTACGATATCAAGTTCATTATATAAGTCTACGGTAGCGCCCCCGCCGTCAATCCAAGGCCAAATGCGAAAACAAAAACTTTTTATGAAACTGGCACTATCGCAGACTTTTACCCGGATCGTACCATTAAAACTAAACTAGCTATCTACAAGAAGTTAAAATGGCTATACCGATCGATTCGTGTCCTTCGGTCTTTAACCACCATCCCTAGCTCCTCACGGCATCTCCGATCTTTCTCGATCTCCGGTCTCCTCGTCGAAAAGGGCACCACATCAAGAAGTCTTTTTATGGGCTCCCACTTCAAACCGAAGTAACTCGGACATGAAGTTTGCTAGCCGACATGTCCAAGGCGAAGTAGAGAATGTGTGTGATAACTTTGTCTCAAGCATCCATTGATTCTCAACACATGAGAGTGTATGGATGGAGGTTGAAGATGAAGCCATAGTGGAACTTGTGAGCTAGAAGAGAAAGAAAGAAGAAGAAGAAGAGCTTTTCTTTTGTTATTGTGTGAGACGATAATGTGAGTGAGCACTAGAATAATCTCAAGAGCCAACCCCAACATTATGTGGCTGCCCTCTCTCTCCTCCCATCACAATCTCACCCAATAATCAATCAAGAAAAGGTGACATGCACAAAAAATAAGACCATGAGTCACTAAACATGCACATGCCACAATTAATGCTCCTAATGATGACTTGAGCTCACAATTTCCACTTGCAAACATTAATCCAAATGTTTATAATAATAAATAGAATGGCATCTACTAAAGTAAACTCGTGACGGATCACAAGAGCACCCATCACCTATATATACATATCTGCATCCGCATTCTGACTGAATGCGAATGTAATGAGACTAAAGTAATCCAACAAATCTAATACTAGGATTCGGCTTAAACCAAAGCCCACTAGTATGATTCGTCCGATCATGATCCGTGCATGAGTGCACGTATATGATCGAACTCTGCCATAATACCATACGGCCTCTACAACGTTTCGCCCGAAACTTAGGAAAACTATCTGTGGGGGACTCTAAAGACTCGTCAATACACCGGCTGTGGATTTAACCACTAGCATGTCAGTGGTACTAGCTGTACGTAACGGGCGCCCAGGTATTGACCAAAATGGAGGCCGATGAGTGAACTCATCCTGAAACCCTACTGAGCTTGTCAGTGACAATATCCGTACAGTCCGATCCGTTCGTCTATGAGCATCGCATGTCGGGCCTAGGGGGCTGGTAAACGTCAGACCCTCAAAAGCAGTACAAGTCATGTCGGAGTGTAGCCCAGAACACCCTGAGATACTACTGGAATACCTACCAGTAAATCTCACTTGTCTTGGCCAAGGACTTCATGTAATGGCTCTCCTAGACACAGCGCGATCTCACCCCCAATACCGGGAGAGACGAATCCCCTGCCGATCTGCTCACTGCCTCCATGTGGCTCGGGACTGTACCCAACTAAAACCTGTTTGCACGACTCCTTTGAGCCATGGTAGGGTAGTAATCAAAGCACAGTGGGAATTCACACGAGACAAATGACGATCTCAGGTCGATAGACTAACCTGTACGCATGTCACCAGGGAACTGCTATCCGACGTCAGGTATAATACCAACTACCATGTTCCCGGCGTGTCCTGTCCGGTGTACTCATAACCCAATGAGCACCTGTATACATCTTAGGTGAACCAACTGACACCAATGGCTTGTGAGACCGGCCACCTCCCCTCGTCGGGGTCTCGACTGTATACACTAGTCTACTGATGGAGTATCGATGCCCAGTCTCGAAACTCCCATGACTAGGGACACTTTAAGGATGTACTTATAGACTACCCAACTCTCACGTATATGATCGTTATTCCCCTCCGAAAGACGCGACGAAGACGCGGCGGACGTCTAGCCTGAATTTCGGGGCAGATGCTAATTGGTGCTATCCGTCCACCTCTCCGAAGATACCAAGTTGATTTATGGCACCATGTATCGAAGGTTTAAACGGATGCGGCCGATGTAGCAGACTTCGTCAGATTCCCGCTCGTTTGAGGGGTTTTTTATTATGGGGACGCTCTTCCCTACAAGCGCAAGCCCCTGCAGTTAATTACGCTACCGCATCGCAGTAACAACTTTCTCCTTCTCCAGATGGTCACTTCGTGTCGTGGGTATTTGTTTTGTTTGTGGTTGCCCGTGGATTGTATACGGAGACTAATTTATGTTGTCGCCCGTAGGGCGTGGACTAGTCCAAATCCGTATCTTCTTAAATTTGGGTTTGGGGTTTGGGTTTAAGGATACGTTAGCCTCATTTGAGACTAAGATCAACTTAAAAGTTTGTTAAGGATACGTTAGTCTCATTTTAGACTAAGATCAACTTAACGGAATCGTTTAGATCCAACAAGATAGCAATTGGGCTCTATTGTTTAGTTTAGTGACATTGCGGTCGATTGGTTTAAGGACATTACGGTCCATTGTTAGTTTAAGGACATCTCGGTCCAATGTTAGTTTAAAGACATCACGGTCGAGGTTAAGGACATCATTGTCTATGAGTTTAAGAACCTCACAGTCGCCTGTTAGTTTAAAGACATCACGGTCGAGGTTAAGGACATCATAGTCCATGAGTTTAAGGACCCCACAGTCCAATGTTAGTTTAAAGACATCACGGTCGAGACTAAAGACATCATAGTCCGTGAGTTTAAGGACCTCACAGTCTAATGTTAGTTTAAAGACATCACGGTCGAGGTTAAGGACATCATGGTCCATGAGTTTAAGGACCCCACAGTCCAATGTTAGTTTAAAGACATCACGGTCGAGATTAAGGACATCATAGTCCATGGATTTAAGGACCCCACAGTCCAGTTTAAAGACGTCATAGTCTGTGAAATGTGTGGTTATCGGGACTCGTCACCTCTTTGAAGACGTTGAGGAATTACAACGAAAAATATCAAAGGAGTGAAGAGATGTACCCTTGAACCAGGATGAGTTGGTTGAAAGAGCAGATGTGCTCAGTTCAAGATAATTTGAGGACTTATGGCCAGAATTGGGCTAACTCCAATTAAAATGTTTAACATTTTTTTTGTTCTGGCTATTAAGCCTTTATTTGGGCTCGGCCCTTTTAATAATGCTAAGCATTGGGTTCTGACATCTTTTGTCTTCATCAGAACAAATTGTGTTCTGACAATGCGCCACGTGGCGCGCCAGGCACTTTGCGCCAGTTAAAGAGCGCATTGCGCTTCTATCAGGTAGCGCACACGAAGAAGACACGTGTCGCGTTTAGCGCTAAGCGCTAGTTCATTAGCGCATTGCGCTTTTAATTTATGAGCGCTTTACGCTAGTCTGTTGGCGCGCCAGTGAGTGACACGTGGCGCGCTTGGCGCTGGGCGCCAGCCCATGAGCGCAGTACGCTGTTTCAGAAGCGCAAAGTGTAGATTGTGTCTTTGGTTAACACGTGGCAGGTTTTGGCGCCGAGCGCCGGTCCAAGAAGCGCAAAAGCGCAATTCATGAGTGCAAGGCACTTTCTAATAGCGCAAAGCGCATTTGATCAGATTTAAGATCAAAGAACAAATTTATGTTCTTCTTAAAGGAGGCCTTGCCTCAAAATCCAAGAACAAAAGTTCTTGTTTTTATAAAAGGGCTCTGCCTTTATAGATCAAAGATCTGTGAATGAAGTAAAATACTTCATTTATTTTTTTATGATTAGATCTTTTGATCTTTTTCTTTTTATTAAAGACCTTGGTTTTTTGTAGATCTATGATCTTTTTAGAAGATGGTTCTTCTTTTTACGAGATGATTTCATCTCTGTGGTTCAAGAACTAGTTCTTTATCTTGAAGATGAAGAAATGATCTTCTTTTCCTAAAGGCTTGCATTTCTTTCTCTTTGAGTTTTCTCAAAATTTGTAGAGGGTTTTCTCTCTCTATCTGTATATTTTAGACTTGAAGTCTAGGGGCCTTTATATAGGGCCAATTGATTTGTTGAATCAGTTTTAAGAGATCTTTCTCTGATTGATTTGGGAATATTTCCCGCCGTTGGATCTTTGATCCTAAGGCTTCTGTTTTACAGAAGATAATCTTCTTGTTTCAATAAGATTGAAAAATCTTTCCATAACAGAATTTTAGTTCTGAATAATTAATAATTTATTATTAGTAGATCTTTTGATCTAACGGTGGGAAATTTTAATTCCAGCGCTGGCGCACCTTGCGCGAGCGCACCTACGTTCGACACGTGGCGTGCAGTGCAGAGCGCAGCGCAACTGCTCTAGCGCACCCGTTTTTTGACACGTTATGCGCAGCGCAGAGCGCACCCGTGTTTGACATGTGGCGCGTAGTACAGAGCGCTAGATCTGAAGCGTTGCTTCAACTTTTAAATTTTGAATTTTAAAACAGAGCTTTGCTCTGATTGGGGGTGCGCTGCCTAGGGCGCAGCGCACCTGGCGCTAGCGCGTCTGCGTTTGACACATGGCGCGCGGCGCGCAGAATTTGAAGCGTTACTTTAATTTTTGAGTTTAGAATTTCAATACAGAGCTTTGCTTTGATTGGGGAAAGGAAGCGTCGCTTCATTCCAAATCTTGGAATTTGAACAGAGCTTTTCTCTGATTGGGGAAACAAATGCCCCCCACCGTTGCGCTTACGTGGCCCACACGTGAGCGCAGCGGTGGCAACATCTGAGCCCTTGGATCCACTCAGAAGTTGAAGAGGTGGCCTAACGCCTATAAATAGGACCTTTGGTCCTCTGGATGATTATCATCTTCTTTGAGAATTTTGTTCAGAGCACAGCTCTCTTGTTTAAGAATTTCTCAAGAGCAAAAACTCTTTCCAAATTTAGGTAAAATTTTAATAAATTTTAATAAGTTAGGGTTTTACCTATTAACAGAGCCTTGCTCTTTGTAGATCTTTGATCTACAGAAAACCCATTTAGGGTTTTATTGGCGGAGCTTTGCTCTCATGAACCCATAGATCTAAAGAGATCTTTTGGGGTTTCTCAGCCCCTGAACAGAGCCTTGCTCTTCTGAATCATGTGTAGATTTCTTAATCTTTGATGAAGAACTCTTAAGAGTTTTCTCATAGATTTTGAAGATCACAGAATTTCTAATTCATAAAAAATTAATTTTAATCAATCCTTGATGGATTTTTCCATCATCATTACAGAGCCAGGCTCCTAACCTTCTCGGGGAATCTTCTCAAATTCTTTTCATAATTGACTTTGACATGTGCCATTCCTGTCTGTAGAGCGTTACTTTCGAAGAGTTTAACTTCTCGACCCGAGGGGTCGCTTATTAAATGAGATTCCCTTTTTAGGATTCCTCACAAATTCGAGTTTATTAGGTGTCATAATTAGAATTCGTTTTCTCCATGGGGATATCAAGAGCCGTTTAAATCCCTGTGCCTGTTTTTAATAAGAATTTTCTTAATCAGTCTGTCCGCTAATTCTTGTTGATTTTCTTTTTAGGAGTAATGGACGCTCATATGTATGACCTCGACGAGATTATCTCTTACGGAGACATCCGCTCACTCGGCCGTTCTCAAAATCGAGAATTCACAAACGCCCAGTGTGCCGAAATCATGAGTCGCTTTGACGCATACGATGGTCGGCTGCTTCCTCGACGTTCCTCTCTCTTGAAGCTTATCGTAGGAGCGATCTGGGAGGCACTTCCTTTATTCTGTACTGGCATGCCACTTAAGGCATTGGATGCTGCCGAGGATAAGGTGCACTCGGTGTATCTGATGGGCCTAATCTCAAAGAAACGGCGAGACAACCTTATCGATCTTCTACATCAAGCTTTTCAACAGTCGGCAATACTTACTGCCTATCGGAGGGTGGAGGACATCCGTGAGGATCCCGACGCTTGCGATCACGAAAGAAAGCATATAGGATGGTTCGAAAGGCCTGGAAGATTATGGACAAAGTCACTTTTGAATTCCTCAATCCGTGTCCTGGATCTGAGGTTTTTCCATTGTAATCATCTTGATAATGTTTTTTGTTTACTGCTTTCATAATTGTAAGAACTTTTTCGCAGTATGAATGGCAAATTTCTCATTTCAGCGTATTTTATTTTATGTATCAAATCTTTTGCACATGCATGAATGGGTATGCTTCAAACGCTTAATTAAATGCAAATCAGATGTTCTTTCCGTCGCTTTCTTCTCTTTTTCGTTATCAGCATGTCACCTTAGCAAACATGGTCGGCAGATGGTAGAGTGAGCATCTTGTCTTGGCTTCTTCGAGGGGTAGTGATGGCTTAGAAAACAGAATTAGGATATGTCACCTAAGACTTTTCAATTTTATGAGCCGTGAAGATCTCATAAAAATTTTCTCCCTACCGGTCGAGAAGATCCCGTAGGTGTAATTTCTCCTGAAGAATCGTGAGGATTCCTAAGTGTGTTTTCTCTTGAAAGTCATAAGGATCTCACAAAAGAATTTACTCCCTTACGAGTTGTGAGGACCCGCAAGTGATGGGTGAAGTTGTCCTTATCCGCATTTCACGGAGTTAGGAGTTGCTCTGGATGCTTCCGACGGGTTCACTGCCGTGTTCTGCGAGGACCAGGCTCTGCTCTAGACGTTTCCCACGGGTCAGGGTTGACATTATCCGCGTTCCACATGACCAGGAATTTTGCTCTGGATGCTTCCCACGGGTTCACTGCCGTGTTCGACGAGGACCAGGCTCTGCTCTGGATGCTTCACACGGGGCTATTGCCGTGCTCTGCGAGGACCAGAATCCGCTCTGGACGTTTCCCACGGGGTCAGGATTGACATAAGCCGCGTTCCACGTAGCCAGGAATTTTGCTTTGGATGCTTCCTATGGGTTCACTGCCGTGTTCGGCGAGGACCAGGCTCCGCTCTGGATGCTTCACACGGGGTCATTGCCGTGCTCTGCGAGGACCAGGATCCGCTCTGGACGTTTCCCACGGGGTCAGGATTGACATAAGCCGCGTTCCACGTAGCCAGGAATTTTGCTCTGGATGCTTCCCATGGGTTCACTGCCGTGTTCGGAGAGGACCAGGCTCCGCTCTGGATGCTTCACATGGGGTCATTGCCGTGCTCTGCGAGGACCAGGATCCGCTCTGGACGTTTCCCACGGGGTCAGGATTGACATAAGCCGCGTTCTACATAGCCAGGAATTTTGCTCCGGATGCTTCCCACGGTTCACTGTCGTGTTCGGCGAGGACCAGGCTCCGCTCTGGATGCTTCGCACGGGGTCATTGCTATGCTCTGCAAGGACCAGGATCCGCTCTGGACGTTTCCCACGGGGTCAGGATTGACATAAGCCGCGTTCCACATAGCCAGGAATTTTGCTCTGGATGCTTCCCACGGGTTCACTATCGTGTTCGGCAAGGACCAGGCTCCACTCTGGATGCTTCACATGGGGTCATTGCCGTGCTCTGCGAGGACTAGGATCCGCTCTGGACATTTCCCACGGGGTCAGGATTGACATAAGCCGCGTTCCACGTAGCCAGGAATTTTGCTCTGGATGCTTCCCATGGGTTCACTGCCGTGTTCGGCGAGGATCAGGCTCTGCTCTAGATGCTTCGCATGGGGTCATTGTCGTGCTCTGGGAGGACTAGGATCCGCTCTGGACGTTTCCCACGGGGTCAGGATTGACATATGCCGCGTTCCACGTAGCCAGGAATTTTGCTCTGGATGCTTCCCACGGGTTCATTGCCGTGTTCGGCGAGGACCAGGCTCCGCTCTGGATGCTTCGCACGGGGTCATTGCCGTGCTCTACGAGTACTAAGATCCGCTCTGGACATTTCCCACGGGGTCAGGATTGACATAAGCCGCATTCCAGTAGCCAGGAATTTTGCTCTGGATGCTTCCCACGGGTTCACTGCCGTGTTCGGGGAGGACCAGGCTCCGCTCTGGATGCTTCACACGGGGTCATTGTCGTGCTCTGCGAGGACCAGGATCCGCTCTGGATGTTTCCCACGGGGTCAGGATTGACATAAGCCGCGTTCCACGTAACCAGGAATTTTGCTCTTTATCCGCATTTCACGGAGTCGGGGTTTGACTCTTGGTCATTTGTGCACCGCCGAGTCATGGAACTAGGAGTTGCCGCTATTCCTCTTTGCTTTATGTTGTGTCTGTTGTGATGAGACGAATGTCGAGATGATCTCCAGGCTATCTGTGAACCATTGATATTTGGCTTCTTCTTGTGATGAAAACCTAGGGAGGAAAAGGTGTGATTCCCTCTTTGTTTGTGCCCCTGGATTGTATACAGGGATCGATGTGATATTACCTGTAGGGCATAAATTTCATTCTTTTTTTTATTTCTTTCCGCGATGCTCTATCATTTCAGCTTTTATATCACGAAGGTCGCGATTGCCCAATCATTTCGGCTATTTTTCGCGGTGCCCAATCATTTCGGCTATTTTTTATTCTTACTCGCTGATTTTTATTGCGAGTTGCCCAATCATTTCGGCTATTTTGCATGCATACATTTTTACTTGCTGATTTTGTTGCAAGTTGCCCCATCATTTCGGCTATTTCGTATGCACGTGTGGCTTGCTGGCTTTTTGCTGCAAGCTTGGAATTAGACACCGACTCCGGCATCAGCACCGCTACAACTGGGATATTGCCAGGAGCGAATCATCATTTGCCTCTGTCGATGTCGAACAAAGGTGGCTTAGCAAACAGGGGTAAGATCCTGTCGACTAAGGCTTTTGACTTTATGAGCCGTAAGGGTCTCATAAAGGTATTTCTCCCTACAAGTCGTGAGGATCTCGTAGGTATGTTTTCTCCTTAGGAATCGTGAGGAATCCTAAGTGCATGGTCTCTTATAAGTCGTAAGGATCTTACAAGAGTGCTTTCTCCTTATAATTCGAGAGGACTTACAAGGGTTGTTCACCGTGTAGACATATCCCTAGTCACGGATGGGACTTTGTTAGGGAAATGTTTATTCGCGCCCGTGGATTGTATACAAGGGTCAGCGTTGAGCAGCTTGTAGGGCAGTATTGGAGGTTGTGGGGCTGCTTAAGAACAGGTTCAGATCCCTGTAGCTTAAGATGTTGGGGTAAAAATTTACACCCCGGTTGACCAAGTCAAAATCAAAGTCAACCCCAAGCCAAGTGGGCCCAAGCCCAGATCCAGTGGGCCCATGCCCGGGTCGAGCCCGAACATGAAGCGGCCGGCCTCCCCCCCTGCCAAGATAAAAATTTTGTAATAAATAATTTTGTTGTATTTCTTTTATTTTATTTTTGGATAAATGTAAGAAAAAATAGGCATAAAGCCAAATTTTTGTAAAGCCCATGGCTTATGTGCAAAAAGAAATGGCACATGAGCCATGGGATAGGCAAAATGCCATTTTGTGAAGCCCAAGGGGCTATGTGTAAAATGTATGGCCTATAAAGGCAAGGATAATGAAATATCCCAACAACTTTTTCTCTCTCCAAAAAAGTTTGAGATCTGAGATCTTTCTTCCTCCTTCAAGGTTCCAAAACCTTCTTCTTTCTTTTTGAATTAAATCAAGAGTTTTACTCTTCCTTTTTCAAAACTAAATAGTTTTCCACCACAAAACCCATAAAGGGGAACTCAGATCTATCATTAGATCTCAAAAAAAAGAGATTTTTAGATCTCACATCTCTTGAGCCAGCCAACAGAGGAGGAAGAAGAAGAACCCTTTTCCCCAACCAAAACATTCTTTTTTTTAGGAGTTTAACTCCGCTAATTTCTCTTTCGAGAGTTTTTGGGGCTAAAAGCCCTCTTTTCCTCTCCAGCGCACTGCGCCTGAGCGCAAAGCGCCCACGTGCCGACACGTGGCGCGCGCGCTTGCGCTCCAGCGCGCAGCGTTCATGCGCAAAGCGACCACGTGCCGACACGTGGCGCGCGCGCTTGCGCTCCAGTGCGCTTGCGCTCCAGTGCGCTTGCGCTCCAACGCGCAGCGCTCATGCGCAAAGCGCCCACGTGCCGACACGTGGCGCGCGCGCTTGCGCGCAGCGCGCTTGCGCGCAGCGCTCATGCGCAAAGCGCCCACGTGCAGACACGTGGCGCGCGCGCTTGCACTCCTGCGCGCAGCGCTCATGCGCAAAGCGCCCACGTGCCGACACGTGGCCCGCTTGCGCCTGAGCGCACAGCACCTAAGCGCACAGCACCCAAGGTGCTGCCCCACGCATCCCTTGGATGCCTTTTCCCCCTCTTTTATGTACATACATATACATATACATATGTATACAAATTCGCACATATACATACTCCGCAACATTCTCCCCCTCCAAAAAATTTTCGGGCCGGGGCGCTGCCCCGAACCCCGCAAGGGGGCTGCTAGCCCCCTTGACCCCCAGCCCGCTATCCGAGTAGCGGGTCCCCCGTAAAAACTCTGCGTGGCTCCCGATATATCCAAAACCCCCTTTCAAAACAGAACACACGCACACCGCACATTGCGTTCGCATGACCAGTTTAACCCGTTAATCGGAGGTTCCCTCGCCCCAAAGGCGAGGGGTAATTAACGGCAGCTTAGTCCGCGGCTGCCGGAGATTCGGATCCCCACAATCATTAAACCCCGGCCTACCCTAGGCAGGGGGAATCTGTAGTACGCCTGACAAGCGTGCGCGTATTCCCATCTCACTGGGGTGACGAAAAACACCCTACAGATTTTGGCACGCCCGGTGGGACAAATCTCTCCTCCCATATTTCGGGTTAAACGTTCATGTGAACTCAATCAATATACATATCGATTGCTTATACTGAAATGATGTTTTTTTTCCGTGCAGCAATCAACCTTTGACGACAATGTCTCCCCAGACGAATTCAACTTCCAATGCGACCCCGATTCCGTACGTGGTCAAGATCAACGCTCGTGTGGTTCTCCCCGCAAGCCTCAGTCGACAGTGGGAGGAACTTCCCCGCCAGTTTGGTTCCGTCATCATCTACTCTGCCGGAAGCGCTCATCTGGCGGAAATCCCGGCGGAACAGGTGGTCAAGCAGGTCTCAAGGGGAAAGAGGCCGAATGTCATGATCGCCAAGGCACCACAACCGAAACTTAAGACGATGTCTGAACGATTTTCTGGCGCTCCAGCTGGGGGCAAGAACTTCGGTACAAAGGGCAACATCAAATGTTGCGGACGAGCTCAGGCGATGACTCCAACAAATCCACAATCGAACGTATCTCCAAGGCGCTCCATCGACTGGTCTGCGGCGTCTTCCCAAAGAGCCTAAGTCTACCAGGTGCTTAGAACGGAAAAGTTAAGGCAGAAGCGGCTCAGGTATCGAGCCAACAAAAGGGCCAAGGCTTCGGCCAAATGGAATCGTGTGAAGTTCCAAGCGCAGGGTTGCCCCGCGACGACGGCTGAGTCGGGCGTAAGAATCAGCAATTCCTTCGAGCCTCTAAAGTGGGTTCAAAAAAATTCCATGACCGCCAGAATCAAGAAGACAGCGGTCCGAACAGTGCCACAAAGAGACGTGTCCCGGCCCCAACAGAAAAAGTATGACACTATCTCTTCAAGGGTCTATCAGGCGCTCTGTGCCGCACGAAAGCAGCAGGGCAAACCCAGAAAAGAAGCGCCAGCACCATTCAAGAACCTGGTTAGGCCAGCCGCCTTCAATCGACTACCAGCTACCGAAGCAAGGGGGTCAAGACAGCGATCCGTGAAATCAGCCGCCAATGATAGAAAGATGGCCGGATATATCACCCATACGGTGGGCGGGCGCCCTAGCGACAACCTTCACAGCAAAAGCAAGGACGGGGCCACCACATCCCAAGCCCAATCTAGCCTGAATGTGGCTGCCGCCGCCCAAGAACAGCCGCCCCCGCTGGATGAAGAAAACCCTCTCGATGAGGATGATAGGCAGATAGACCCCTCGATCCATGCAGAGTCAAGCTCGGACAGCGAGGAAGAGCCGACTTTCCGCCCCAGGACTGCGGAGCAAGAGCTGCTTCAAGAGCTTCGAAAACAGCTCAGGAGCAAAGATAAAGAGATGGCCAAGCTCTATTCGAAGATTGACGACTTAACGAATGTGGTGATGCAGCTTACGGCTCAAATTGCTCGAGCGCCTCCTAATCAAGCACAAGCCGCTACTAATCAGCCGGGTGATGACAATCCGAGGCAGCCAATGCCTGTTCCTTCGGGTCCAAGACTGGTCGAGCCACATGAAAGCCGGCCACACTCTGCTTCTGGGGACGCCTTGGCCCCAGATAGCACTATCTCGCTAACACAGGATCGGATAATGGATTTAGTCACCAGCAAGGTTAAAACATTGGTGGCCGAAGCTGAAGCTCAAAAAGAAATCGGCAGTAGTGGGCGGCCATATCCCGCGCAGTACGATCTGATTGAGTTCCCAAGCGGCTACTTCATTCCTAAGTTCGGAAGATTTGATGGAACGGGGAATGCAAACCAGCACGTCGCCCACTTCAAAGCATCGTGCGGAAATACAGGAGGCAATGACGCGCTCCTTCTTCGTCAGTTTGTCAACAGCCTGACCGGCGTCGCCTTCGACTGGTATGCGAGTATACCGGATGGGTCCGTCATTACCTTTGCCCAAATGGAGTCCCTGTTTCGGCAAAGGTTCATGAGTGTCAGTGACAAAATCTCCATTGCCGACCTTGTGAGGACCAAGCCGGGGAAGAATGAAAGCAACACCGACTTTATCGCTCGAGGGCGTAATCTCACAGTCAAGTGTGAACCGCCGCTGGAGCAGGACCAGTCCGTCAGCCTTCTCATCGGGAACCTCAGCAATTGGATGGTCCCATTCTTGTGTACAGCGGGCCTCAAGACATTTCAGGAGCTAACTAAGAAAGTCCAAATGCTGGAACGCTCGAAGCAAGAGTCCCCGCTAGACTCTCAGAGAGACAAAACCTGGAAAAGCAAGCGGGACGACAACCGTAGAAGCGGGAATTCCAGCAGTACCAATGTCTTCAATGCCTCTGACAATGAAGAAAAGCGAAGGGCGGGCGAATCCAAAACCAACCGGTCTCGAAAGCCATTGCTGGGAGGAGATGGGCCATCCCTAGAGGAGAAGAAGAACAAGGTTTACTCTTTCAGAAGGGACAAGGTCCTTAAGATATTTAAAGATGCCTTGAACAACGGCCTATAATTGCCGGAGTCGAAAAGACCCCAAGAAGCAAAAATGACCGACAATCCTCTCTATTGCCCGTACCACCGAGTAGTGAGCCATGCGATCGAGGATTGCTATATCTTTAAGGACTGGGTCGAGAAGCAGTACAAGGCTGGAGAGATCGAGCTGTCTAAAAGCGTGTTGGTGAACAATCAAGTTGCAACCGCCAACTTTATACAGACAGAAACTGAAGCCTTCTGGGAGCAGACAGCCGAACTCGCTGCCCTGAGAAATGAAACGGACTCATCACAGCCTCCGTGGAGTACGCACATATCTAATAAGACGAAGAAGATGATAAAGCTACTTCGGAAGGAACCCAGGATGGAATGGGAAGGGCAGAAGAAGCCTACCAGTCCAGCTGCCAATGCGGCTCCATCAGGCTCAAAATCCAAGAAGCTCAAGAAGAAGAAAAATACAGCTCGGCGCGAAAAAGAGTCTGCAGGGAGATCGACCATTCAAAAATATATCGATTCCCTCGAAGAATATGAACAAAAGGAAAGAACATTGATTCAATTGAATGAGTTCTTCCCTGTACAAGCGGCTGAAATTCTGGAGGAGTTAGAAGAAGACTCCAATGAAGAGATCCCAGTAGTGACCTGCTACGCCATCCATCTTGGAAGCGACTCGGAAGAGGAGCTTTGTTTTCCCGAAGAGGATGAGGAGCTCGCCACAACGACCAATCAAATCCAGCTCAGAAGCGGCAGGGCTCTACCGCCAAATCAGGGCAACGCCCCAAAAGGGAAGGAAAAACAAGTCGCTAATGAAGAAGAGGGCAGAGAACTGGCTGATAAAAACATAAGTCCTTCCTCGGTGGACTATAATGTCTTCGCACATCTCCGGAAGCTTCCGTCTCTCCTGAGCATCTACGACGCCTTGGTCCTATCTAAAGAGCTTAGAGATGTTCTCATCCATGCTCTACAAAACCCCGAGCGGTACCAGGCTCACTTTGCGGAAATTAATATGAAAGAAGCCCAGCACGCTTTGTATGCCACCGCAATCACATTTAAGGATGAAGACTTGCTACTGGGAACGGCTGAGCATAATCGGCCGCTTTACGTGACCGGGTACAGCGACGGAGATAGAATTAATCGCATATTGATTGATCCGGGGTCCTCAGTGAACATCATGAACTTGCGAACTCTGAAGAGTTTGTCAATGGACGTCCGACACCTGTCAAGGGAAAGGATTGTCATTCAAGGCTTCAACCAAAATTGTCAGCAAGTTCTGGGGTCCATAGCTCTGCCAATCAAATTCGGGGATCTGCAAACTGAAGCTAAGATATACGTGATCGACGCCGACATGTCTTATAAGATTCTCTTAGGGCGGCCGTGGCTCCACGATTACGGCATCATTCCGTCAACTCTCCATCAATACATGAAGTATACTAAAAATGGCGAAGAAAGACGCATTGACGGAGACATCCAGCCGTTCGGTGTGCATGAAGTCCGATATGAAGATTCTCGGTACTTTATGAACCACCAAAATGCTAAGCCACAACTGACTGAGGATAGACCGGCCCCAAGACTCAAAAGCAAATCTGCGCCGGCTGTCACTTTCAAAAGCAAAAATACCCAAGTGCGCCCGCATTTCGGCAGCGACACCGATGAGTCCGATGCTGGAAGCCCGTCCTTCCGCAAAACTCGCCCTCATCTTGGCAGTGACACTGAAGAGTCAGAAGAAGAGGACCTGCCGTGCAACAGCTGTGCAGATCGCCCCCCATGCAGCAAGCGAAACTACGAGAGACCTTCGAAGTCGCAGAAGGGTCCCTGGCAATCACAAGGGTGCCGGAACGGATGTGCAAAGAACTCGACGCATTGTCAGTCTCTACCGTGGACCAGCTGAAAACTTTCTACGTGCCCGGGAGGAAAAATGGACAGAAGGGCATCCTGTTTTACAGGTCAAACCCCGTTGTGCACCCAGATGACCTTTCTGTCGCATGCCTTCCCTATGAGAGAGGCATAAGAGCCGTCCTCAATCCCAGATACTATGCGCCCGAGATGCGGGAATACTTTAAGAAGTGCGGATGCCGGTTATATCAAACGGAGTCCGAAGCAAAGTTTTACGAAGGGCTATGGTATCCGTCCCAGGTCCGAGCACTCATCGATGGACGAATTCCAGATAGACGGGGCATAGGCTACATTCAACCTGATTCCAAAGCGTGCTACATGATCCATGTTGGTGAGGCCAGCGAAAGATCAAGTGATGATGACGAGATAGCCGAGCCAGAAGAAGCTCCTCAAGAGCTCGAAGATGGCGGACAGGCAACCTTTGATGAGCTAACCGAGATTGACTTAGGAACGCCCGATAACCCAAGGCTGACCTACATCAGCTCACTCTTGTCGGAGGAAATGAAAGAGCAGATAATTGCCCTGCTGCGTGAGTTCGCCGACTGCTTCGCGTGGACGTACAAAGAAATGCCTGGCCTTTCCCCTGAGGTAGCCGTGCATAAGCTGGCTATATCTCCTGATGCTAAGCCAGTCAAACAAGCTCCTCGAAGAATGAGAAGGGAGTTGGAAGAAAAGGTCATCGAGGAAACCAAGAAACTCATCGATGCCGGCTTCATCAGGGAAGAGAAATATGCAGACTGGATCGCATGCATAGTTCCAGTGAAGAAGAAAAATGGGCAGATCCGAGTTTGTGTCGATTTCAGGGACCTCAACAAGGCGTGTCCTAAAGACGACTTCCCGCTACCGGTCATGGAAATGATGGTCGATGACACCTCAAATTACGAACTGTTCACCTTTATGAATGGCTCGTCTGGATATAATCAGATCAAGATGTCGCCTGAGGATGAGAAGCACACAGCATTTCGAACCCCGATCGGAATATATTGCTACAAGGTAATGCCATTCAGACTGAAGAACGCAGGTGCTACATATCAAAGGGCGATGACTAATATCTTTGATGACCTAATCCATAAAGTCGTCGAATGCTATGTTGATGATCTGGTCGTCAAGACTAAAGCCAAGGCCGATCATATCCAAGATCTCAGGACCGTTCTCACCAGACTGAGGGAATACGATCTGAAGATGAATCCTCTGAAGTGATCTTTTGGCCTGTCATCGGGAAGATTCCTAGGCTTCATAGTCCGACATCGAGGGATCGAAGTTGACCCATCAAAGATAAAGGCCATCATGGAGATGCCCCCTCCGAAGAGTCTGACGCAGCTAAGATCTTTTCAAGGCAAGCTTGCTTACATACGGAGGTTTATCTCAAATTTATCGGGGAGATGTAGGCCCTTTTCAAAGCTCATGAAGAAAGGAGCTCCTTTTATTTGGGATGCCGAATGTCAAGCAGCGTTCGAAAGCATCAAACAATACTTGTTGCACCCTCCAGTGCTGGCCGCTCCCATTCCAAATAAACCGCTGATTCTCTACATTGCCGCGCTGAACGAGTCACTCGGTGCGCTCCTTGCCCAAAATAACGAGGAAGGAAAAGAAAATGCCCTCTACTACCTCAGTCGAACTCTAGTCGGGGCGGAACACAACTACTCCCCAATCGAAAAGCAATGCCTGGCTCTAATATTTGTTGTGAAGAAGCTGAGGCACTATTTGCTCGCTCATCGTATTATGCTGATCTCCAAGGTCGACCCGCTCAAACATTTGATGACCAAAGCAAGCCTAGCCGGCAGAATGGCGAGATGGGCTGTCATGCTACTTGAGTTTGACATAGTTTAGACCCCTCAGAAAGCAGTAAAAGGGCAAGCTATTGCAGACTTTCTCGCCGCTCATCCCATACCAGAAGGGTCGCCGCTAAATTGTGAGTTACCCGACGAACAAGTGCTGCACCTCGAGGAAGATGAGCCATGTTGGGAGCTCTACTTCGATGGGGCCTCATCAATAAGGAGCTCCGGCAGATCAAGCGTCCCGGAGGTAAAAGCGGGGATAGGATTGGTATTCATCACGCCATCAATGGGAACCTTACGGCATTCTTTCGCTCTCACCGAGCCTCGAACGAACAACGAAGCTGAGTATGAAGCTCTGATAGCTGGTTTGGAGCTCGCCATAGAAATGGAAATCCGTCGGCTACGGGTTTACGGTGACTCCCAGCTTGTCGTCAACCAAGTAAGCGGCAATTATAAGATATACAAACCCGAGTTGGCTCGGTACAGAAGCCGAGCGGTGGAACTCATGAAACGGTTCACTCACATTGAACTAATGAGAGTCCCTAGAGCGTTGAACGGAAAGGCTGACGTACTTGCTCGCTTAGCCAAGGAGCTGGCTGATCCTGACATGGACGAAATTCTGATCACAGTCAGGAGCCGACAAATTCTACCCCCAGTCTCTCAACGAGAAGAGGAAAGCGCGGAACAGAAGAGCAGTCCTGCCGAAGAAGCTTCAATCATCCAAGACGAGCCCGATTGGAGAGAACCCTTCGTAGAGTACTTTCGATACGACAAGCTGCCCGAAGAAAAATCTGCGAGGATTCAGCTGAAGAAAAGAGCTCTCCGATACGTGTTTGTAAATGACACGTTATACCGCAGGTCATATGACCAACTCTGGCTCAGGTGTCTGTCATTGGCCGAAGCCCAAAAGGTCATGAAAGATGTCCGCTCGGGCGTTTGCGGTGCTCACCAATCTGGCCCCAAGATGCGACTTCAAATCAAACGGCTTGGGTATTACTGGCCCACCATGATATGGGATTGCGGAGAGCATGCAAAGAAATGTTATATCTGCCAAATTCACGGTGATTTTATTCACAAGCATCCCAATCCATTGCATCCTACGGTGGCATCGTGGCCCTTCGAAGTCTGGGGCACCGACATTGTTGGCCCAATTGATCCTCCGTCATCCAAAGGCCTTCGGTTTATACTGGCCGCCACAGACTACTTCTCCAGATGGGCTGAAGCTATCCCGCTAAAAGAAGTCAAGACAAAAGATATTCTGGCATTCTTCCAGCATAATATTCTATACCGCTTCGGTACACCAAGAAGAATCGTTTCTGACAACGGGCCTTCTTTCAAGAGCTTCAATGTCTCAAGGTTCGCTACTCAGCACAAGATAGACTGGAGATATTCCTCCATCTACAATCCAAGAGCCAATGGGCTAGCCGAAGCCTTCAATAAGACCCTATGCAAGCTCCTGAGGAAAAATGCTTCAGCCAACAAGAGAGACTGGAATCTCAAACTTCACGAGGCGTTGTGGGCATATCGTACCACGCACCGTACTCCAACACAGTCCACTCCATACTCATTGCTCTTCGGAGTGGAGGCGGTCCTCCCTCTCGAAGTCGAAGTTCCAAGCTTAAGAATGGTCGTTCAGCACGAGTTGACGGAGGAGGAAAACGTGCTCCTTCGACTTGAAGAACTCGATGCCCTCGAAGAAAAGAGGCTCGCGGTGCAGCAAAATCTGGAGCTATACCGAGCCCAAATGTCACGGGCCTATGACAAGATAACCCGTCTCCGCGCTTTCAAGAAAGGTGAATTGGTGTTGGTCCTCAAAAGACCGATCATCCCCAATCGACATGCCAAGGGAAAATTCGAGCCGAACTGGGAAGGACCATACGTCATCGAGAAAGTGTTCGACGGAGGATCCTACCAACTAATAAGTGCCGAGGGAGAAAGGCCCATGCCACCCATTAATGGCCGATATCTCAAGAAATACTACACATGAATGCTCCAAGTCGCAGGCGAATTGAGCACATCAGCCATACGGTCTGGTTCAGACATCCTGCAAAACCGTATACAATCCACGGGTGTAAATGACCCATATTTCTCCCAAATCCTGCCGGCGAGACTACTTTAAAGTCCCACCAGCGGCAAAAAAAAGAAGAGAAAAAAAAAGAAAGGAGATGAAATAAACGGTATGTCCATAAGAAAAATGGGCACGGATGAAAACCCGAAAGGGCTCCGTGAGTAAAAATAGCAGGACCACCGGCGAGTCTGTGAAAACCCGAAAGGGCGCGAACTCGTGAAATGAGATGAAGTACACTCACAAAGTCCTCTCGACCTTGTGAGGAGAAAACCCCTGCATGAGATCCTTACGACTCACAAAGGAGCAACACACTTAGGAATCCTCACGATTCCTAAGGAGAAAATACACCTGCGGGATCCTTACGACTCGTAGGGAGAAAATGCTTTTATGGGACCCTCACGGCCCATAAAATTGAAAAGCCTTAGGTGGTAGGGACCCAAACCTATCTCCTAAGCCATCGTTCCCCAACGGGTAACGGCAAATGATGAGTCGCTCCTGGCATTCTGCTTCAGTGTTAGCGGTGCTGATGCCGACCAAAAACCCAAATCCCAAGTCCTCCCAAGGCAAATGATGAGTTGCTCCTGGTATTATTCCAGTGCAGCAATGCTGATGCCAAACAAGATCCAAATTCCAAATCCCATACCCCAACGGCGAATGATGAGTCGCTCCTGGTACCACATTCCAGTGCAGCGATGCAGACGCCAACAAAGCCCTGAAATTTTTTCGGCCCTACGGTCTGGATCATACATCCTACAAAACCGTATACAATCCACGGGCGTAAAACAATCCCGATCTCTCCAAGAAAAAAATAGAAAAAAAATAAAAGAAAAAAAAATAAACGGTATGTCCACAAGCAAAACGGGCACGGATGAAAACCCGAAAGGGCTCCGTGAGTAAAAACAGCAGGACTACCGGCGAGTCTGTGAAAACCCGAAAGGGCGCAAACTCGTAAAAAAAGAAAGGAGATGAAATGCACTCTCAAAGTCCTCTCGACTTTGAGAGGAGAAAATTCCCGCGTGAGATCCTTACGACTCACAAAGGAGCAACACCCTTAGGAGTCCCCACGACTCCTATGGAGAAAATACACCTACGAGATCCTTTCGACTCGTAGGGAGAAAATGCTTTTATGGGACCCTCACGGCCCATAAAATTGAAAAGTCTTCGGTGATAGGGATCTAAACCTGCCTCCTAAGCCATCAATTCTCAAATTCTCTCGGGGCAAATGATGAGTTGCTCCTGGCATTATTCCAGTGCAGCAATGCAAATGCCAAACAAAAACCAAAATCCCAAAATCCTCTCAATGACAGATGATGATTCGCTCCTGGTACCATATTCCAGTATAGCGATGCTGATGTCAACCCAAATCAAAATCAACAAGTCAACTTCTACTCCGATACCGCAGAAAGCGAGACGAGTCAGAATCCAATCTCGACACCGCAAGAAGCGGAGCAAGTCAAGTCTACCCCTGACACTGCAAGAAGCAGAGCAAGTCAAATCAAGCACCGACCGTCCACGTCACTAAAAGGGCAGCACCGACCGTCCAAGTCGCTAAAAGGGCAGCATCGACCGTCCAAGTCACGAAAAGGGCAGCATCGACCGTCTAAGTCGCAAAAAAGGCAGCACCGACCGTCCATGTCGCAAAAAGGGCAGAACCGACCGTCCAAGTCGCTAAAAGGGCAGCACCGACTGTCCACGTCGCTAAAAGGGCAGCACCGACCGTCCATGTCGCTAAAAGGGCAGCATCGACCGTCCAAGTCGCAAAAAGGGTAGCACCGACCGTCCATGTCACAAAAAGGGCAGAACCGACCGTCCACGTCGCTAAAAGGGCAGCACCGACCGTCCAAGTCGCAAAAAGGGCAGCACCGACCGTCCACGTCGCTAAAAGGGCAGCACCGACCGTCCAAGTCGCTAAAAGGGCAGCATCGACCGTCCAAGTCGCGAAAAGGGCAGCATCGACCGTCCAAGTCGCAAAAAGGGCAGCACCGACCGTCCATGTCGCAAAAAGGGCAGAACCGACCGTCCAAGTCGCTAAAAGGGCAGCACCGACCGTCCACGTCGCTAAAAGGGCAGCACCGACCGTCCATGTCGCTAAAAGGGCAGCATCGACCGTCCAAGTCGCAAAAAGGGCAGCACCGACCGTCCATGTCGCAAAAAGGGCAGAACCGACCGTCCACGTCGCTAAAAGGGCAGCACCGACCGTCCAAGTCGCAAAAAGGGCAGCACCGACCGTCCAAGTCGCAAAAAGGGCAGCACCGACCGTCCACGTCGCTAAAAGGGCAGCACCGACCGTCCATGTCGCTAAAAGGGCAGCATCGACCGTCCAAGTCGCAAAAAGGGCAGCACCGACCGTCCATGTCGCAAAAAGGGCAGAACCGACCGTCCAAGTCGCTAAAAGGGCAGCACCGACCGTCCAAGTCGCAAAAAGGGCAGCCTCGACCGTCCAAGTCGCTAAAAGGGCAGCATCGACCGTCCATGTCGCTAAAAGGGCATCACCGACCGTCCACGTCGCTAAAAGGGAAGCAACGACCGTCCAAGTCGCTAAAAGGGCAGCACCGACCGTCCAAGTCGCAAAAAGGGCAGCGCAGGATTCCTACAAAGCGGGAACCAGATAACTCCGGGCCAGGGAAAACGTCTATCACGGACACTCCGTCTCGGAGACATGTCAAGCAACGACCGTCCATGTCGTAAAAAGGGCAGTGCCAGCTTCCCAAAAAGCGGGAACCAAATCAAGTCGCCTCCACGTGAAAGAAGATCCATCAATTTCATGCACACGACCCATATATGTGGTGTGCATTTATTGATGGGGGCAATTTGTTGGGGTAAAAATTTACACCCCGGTTGACCAAGTCAAAATCAAAGTCAACCCCAAGCCAAGTGGGCCCAAGCCCAGATCCAGTAGGCCTATGCCCGGGTCGAGCCCGAACATGAAGCGGCCGGCCTCCCCCCATGCCAAGATAAAAATTTTGTAATAAATAATTTTGTTGTATTTCTTTTATTTTATTTTTGGATAAATGTAAGAAAAAATAGGCATAAAGCCAAATTTTTGTAAAGCCCATGGCTTATGTGCAAAAAGAAATGGCACATGAGCCATGGGATAGGCAAAATGCCATTTTGTGAAGCCCAAGGGGCTATGTGTAAAATGTATGGCCTATAAAGGCAAGGATAATGAAATATCCCAACAACTTTTTCTCTCTCCAAAAAAGTTTGAGATCTGAGATCTTTCTTCCTCCTTCAAGATTCCAAAACCTTCTTCTTTCTTTTTGAATTAAATCAAGAGTTTTACTCTTCCTTTTTCAAAACTAAATAGTTTTCCACCACAAAACCCATAAAGGGGAACTCAGATCTATCATTAGATCTCAAAAAGAAGAGATTTTTAGATCTCACATCTCTTTAGCCAGCCAATAGAGGAGGAAGAAGACGAACCCTTTTCCCCAACCAAAACATTCTTTTTTTTAGGAGTTTAACTCCGCTAATTTCTCTTTCGAGAGTTTTTGGGGCTAAAAGCCCTCTTTTCCTCTCCAGCGCACTGCGCCTGAGCGCAAAGCGCCCACGTACCGACACGTGGCGCGCGCGCTTGCGCTCCAGCACGCAGCACTCGTGCGCAAAGCGCCCACGTGCCGACACGTGGCGCGCGCTTGCGCTCCAGCGCGCAGCGTTCATGCGCAAAGCGACCACGTGCCGACACGTGGCGCGCGCGCTTGCGCTCCAGTGCGCTTGCGCTCCAGCGCGCAGCGTGTTGCGCCACGGCAGCGCCCCGGCCTCGTACTCGAGGCCAAAATGCGGAATCAAAAATTTTCCTTACTCGGAAACCGGCGCTACCGCGGACAAAGAAAACCCGGATCGTTTACCATTAACCTAATGCTAGCTAACAAGAGATGGGGTGAGATATACCGAGTGATCCGAGTCCTCCGGTCTTCTCGTCGTCATCCCGATCTCTCGCGGAATGTCCGGTCTCCATCTCCTCGCCGGAAGGGCACCACGTCGCCTGCATCTTTTACGGGCTCCCACCTCAATACCGAGGCAACTCGGGCGCGAAGCTGGCGAATCGACGCGTCCAAGATTTGCTGTAGAATGTGTAGTAGATCATGCTAGTCTCATTTGGGGTTTGTAGTTGCCTTGATGGAGGAATAAGGTTATGGAAAAATGGTGCTTTCATTTTTCCAAAACTAGATGAATGAGATGAAGAAATGTGTGCTACCTCAAAAATAGAAATTTCTCTCATCCTCACTCCTAAGTGGCCGGCCATCATCATCTAGGAATGGTGGTGGAGTGAATGGATATGTAGTATGAAGGGAGGTGAGAGTAGGAGTGAAGAAAAAGGTGACCACATCCAAACATACACCATGCTTACAATAAAACCAACCCATACCCTTTCAATCATCATTAAAGCAAGTGATGGAGCAAGATATCATAATCAACACTTTTGCAATAAAACCCCTCCAGAAAATGTTATTTGCACAATTGCAAATAACCCCCTCCATCGGAAAAGTCCGGCCGGGAAAGAACAAAGGAAAACCGGCCGGAACGGAATGCAAACTGGCAACTCCAGAAAACTGGTCCCGTAATAAATTACAGGAAAACCCCGACACTGTGCATACACACCCGCATCTGTATTCCGACCGGATACAAATGCAATGAGACAAAATCTACACTGTACTAAACTAGGACCGGCTTAAGCCAAAGCCGGCTAGTAAAAGCCGTTCGATCCTGATCCGTGCAATACCGCACGTATCAGATCAAACCCTGCCATATAACTATACGGCCACTAGTACAAAACTGTCCGATCCTGATCCGTGCAATACCGCACGTATCTGATCGGACCCTGCCATATCTCCATACGGCCTCTACAGCGTTTCGCCCGAAAGCTTGAGTAACTGAAAGTGTGGTGGACTCTAAAGACTCGTCAATACTATGGCTGTGGATTTAACCACTAGCACGTCAGGGGTATAAGCCAATACGTGACGGGCCACCAGCTATTGACCAAAAGGGACGTCGATGAGCGAACTCATCCTGACACCCTACTGAGCCTGTCAGTGACAATATCCGTACAGTCCGGTCCGTTCGTCTATGAGCATCGCATGTCGGGCCTAGGGGGTTGGTAAAAGTCAGACCCCCAAAGGCGGTACAAGTCGAGTCGGAGTGTAGCCCAGAACGCCCTGAGATACTACTGGAATACCTACCAGTAAATCTCCTGCCTCGGCCGAGGGCTTTGCGTAATGGCTCTCCTAGACACAGCGCGACCTCACCCCCAATACCGGGAGAGACGAAACCCCTGCAGATCCGCTCACTGCCTCCATGTGGCTCGGGACTGTACCCAACTAAAACCTGTTTGCACGACTCCTTTGAGCCGTGGTAGGGTAGTAATCAAAGCACAGTGGGAACTCACACGAGACAAATGACGATCTCAGGTCGATGAACTAACCTGTACACATGTCACCAGAGAACTGCTATCTGACATCTGGTATAAGACTAACTAGCAGGTTCCCGGCGAGTCCTGTCCGGTGTACTCATAACCCAATGAGCACCTGTATACATCTTAGGTGAACCAACTGACACCAGTGCCTTGTGAGACCGACCACCGCCCCTCGTCGGGGTCTCGACTGTATACACTAGTCTACTAATGGAGTATCGATGCCCAGTCTCGAAACTCCCACGACTAGGGACCTTTTAAGGATGTGCTTATAGACTACCAGCTCCCACGTATATGATCGCCATCATACTGCTGGTCGTCAAGCAAGAATCCTAGGGGCTCTATCAACGTGTAATAGCGACATGTCAGGTCACCTAAAGCAGTACACGATGATAAAGATAAACCAGATAGCATACTATCATCTCGAGTAAGACTGTCCCACCGGGATAGGTCCTCCCTCAATCATTGCAATCACGTGCCTGTGATCCAATAATTGACTCTGAAGGCACTATCTCCAACAATCTCCCACTTGCACTCAAGGCTAATTATTGCGATGTCGCATACTCACAGCCCGTGTGATACCGAACACCCAACTCCTCTACTGGTCAGTCTCACAAAGCTCGTTTGCGAAACTATTGCGTTCGAGGAATAGCCTCAGTGAGTGGATCCGCTGTGATGTTTCTTTCTATGTCTCTCTATATCTCAAGTTCGCGGAGAAAACCATCTCCCGAAATGAGCAATACCTGTCTTGGAATGTCTGGATGGCTGATGGGACCTAGTTCATAAATGAACTCCAAATCCAAACTTCTTAGACTGTATCGTCAACTGAACTTAATCAGTATCCTGCGCCATGCCACCCTCAGTATTGCCTTGGACCACCTGTCCAAAATACTGCCCCTCGTCAGAGGGAGAACTATAACTCTGACAACCTTCTTGTCGTCCATGTCACCTTGGAAGCCTAGAGTGATAACCGTCTCCTAAAGGAGGCAGCCGTTATCATATCCCTAGAACATTCACTTATGTTCTAAAACTGCTTCCGACTGTTTTTCCAGGATTGGATTAATATCAACTTATTGCACCTACTGCAAGAACAACATCTGGTATGGTACTTGACATATCATGATTGACTCAATTGCCTAAGCAAGTGATCTGTCAATCATGCGTATCCCTCTCCCCTTTAGTCTGTAAGACACCTTTAGAGAGGGTGACTCCATTACCTGCAGGTACACTACCATGCCAGGAGTCGTCCATTCTAAATACTCATAGAATGCTGTCAAGGTACCCTGATTGGGAAACCACCCAAATCTAGATCTAAAACCATAGGTCTAGTAACCAGTATGTCTGATATAATATCCAAGTCCTATGTGGAGAAAACACTGTGTGACGACCAAAGTATAACCGATCGTAGTATAGGAATATCACTTCCTACTACCTTCTCAACAGATCCATCCCCTATTCTGATGACGTCAAACCCATGACTGTCACATCAGAAACAGATGATCTAACTCCGCTATATCTGCTTTAGTCTATAAATAGACATAAGCATGAAGTCCACCAATGCTTCCGCTGCTCCCACTGACTACGACAACCCTCTGCCAGAGTCATATAGGCGTGCACTTCTAAAGCTAGTTTAGAACGACGCTATACTCATCCTCCTGCCGGGTCTCGCAGCCTGGAACAACAACAATGGCAAGTGTGGGTAAACAAGAACTTCCCTGTCACCGTCCTTGAGGCTACCGGAGTACCTCTCGGGTGCCTGAAGTTACCCACCTTATCTGCGGAGTGGCCAATGGAATGTCAAATCAGATTGAATCTTTAGGTTCCTTATTAAATCTTCAGTAATCGTTTGCGGTTCTGGAATCACTTCCAGTTCTACCATACTCGCACTGCTGTTTTTGAAAAAATCCATTTTTAATAAAACTGTGGCGAGTCTAGAACAATATTTCTATTGATCTGCCAGATGGTAGAAAGTCAACCCTCGTCATAGCCTGGGTCAACCCACAAACAGCCATTACAGAAACGTGCCTTGAGTTATCCGGAGTCTGGTTTTAAGCATAAGCCGGACAACTCCCCGTACCTTAACATCGTTAAGATATGAACTGTTCTATATCCAATATAGAAACAGAGGCACTGATTCAATTGAACTAGATTCAAATCATGCAGCTGTCTCCAGTGCATGTCAACTAAATGGAAGGAGGCCGATCAGCGTTACTCAACTTAGGAATGCTTCCAATTATGAGTAACCTGAAAGAGAAGCAATTTCTCTTTATCATTACTATCAACTGAATACCATACACAAGTATCTACATCTTCGATCACTTTGAAGAATCCTGATACTTGCTACACCTGGTTCTCTACTCTATTCAAATACCTATAACTCCTCAAAACTTAGACCCTGTGTTTCCCCGAAGCACATGTCTAAGAACTAGAGAAGTTAAAAGTAAACAGAATATAGTATGAGGACCAACCCCTCTGTCCTAATGAACACTGGACAACATACAATACTCTGTATAAGTCCGCTGAGTCTAACAACTCTTTCACTGTGTGTCGTAGGTTGAAAACTGTACTTATGGTTAAGAAGAATTACACCGCTGTTTTATGCTCCTTACCTAACCATCCACTGATATAGGTAAATGTCATCGACATAATATCAAAAGGTATATCTCACTCTATGAAAATAAACGTACAGATATATCAATTTGAAATTGGTGCACAACAGCGGATATTCAAAACCAAATATTTGCCGACCGGCAAACAGCCCAGGTGATCTCCTCAAATATCACCGATTACAACGAATCCCGATATAATGAGGATGATCACCCAATTCCCAATAACTTACTCCCACTCATCATCTGTAAAACCATACAGATGTGAGAATCAAACCTGGTAAATACATACCCTGGAGCAAGTGTCTAATCGGGAAATCAGTTTTCTTTTAACAGTACACAGTTGAAACTGAAACATTGAAATGTTTCGGTGGGGTGTTCCGGTATTCTTAGTAATGCCTCTACCATTATCCAGATTCACAACTATAACCGTATAATTCTTTGCCACCTTTCCAAATCCCTTTATATATCTTTAGTCATTACCGTCTGCACACCCCTTTAGGCCAAATGGTTTTCTTCCTTCCCTACCGTTCGGCACCAGCCTATGGTTTGGAAGAAGACTATCCAATAAGCATAATGGGTGTACTGTCCTAATCCTAGAAGCACTCGCAAAGCGAGAGAAGGTGAAGATAAAAGACAACCGAATAAACCTTATTCCTATTTCTCCTGGACCAGAATCCATCCCCGAACTGGAACAAGTTCCTTTCGAGTTCGTATATAACCATACGATGGAGTATCCAATAAACTGTGGATCTTCGTAATGATACGGAGTGTCTTGGAGAAATACAAAGGTGATTTAGGATTGGCGAAGAAACACTTGGTTCGGTCGTGAATAGCAGTCGCAATTTACTTTGCCCTCTTACTAATCCCTTGCTTTGTCTTAACCTAATACCTTCTGCACACCATAGTTATGCTAATTGGTTTTCTTCATTCCCTACCGGTCGGCACCAGCCTAAGGTTTGGAAGAAGACTATCCAATTTGCGTAATAGGTGTACTATCTCCTAAACCAAGGAGTACTCGCAATGAGAGAAGGTGAAAAGAAAAGACAACTGAATAATCCTATTCGTTTTCTCCAGAACCAGAAACCATCCTCGAAGTCCTTCGAGTTCGTATATAACCATACGATGGTTTTGTCCAATGGAAGTGGACGTTCGCAGTAATGCGGGGTGTCCTGGAGAAAAGGGTAAAAGTAGGAGTGGCAATGAGGTCTGCAACTCTGACAATCCAAAAGCCTGTGTTAAGAAGGTTCGGTCAACTTGGTCACTGAGTCATAGTCCAGGGTCGGGTCAATGGTCGCTGCCAAAGAGAGAGAGAAAAGAAACACTCAGCGTGCACTCTAGCCTAGATCAGAATGGTTACCACTTTGTCTAATCTGGAAACCTCCCACTGTACCTCAAATTCTCCTCCAAACCTGAAAGAAGAATTAGTCGGGGTCACCCGAGGAGTAAACCAACTCATCAGTGGGAATCGGGATCCAACTATCATCGCATGATAACGTGACGGAATCCACTCACGTCACTACACTCCAGAAGGTATGCGCATGCCTGGCAAGTTTCAGTTCTTTTGAAACTCCCGATGTGATTTTTACCCCTAGGACCCAAGTGACCTTGACACAGTCAACAAATCAAAGAGTCCTAGTCAAGTTCAGCCCATCATTATCCTGGATTGCATTAAACCCACCCGTACGAACCCTTGACACAGTCAACAAGGCCGCACGACTGTCCTAACCAATCCCATTAATATGCTGCAAACAAACACTACTTAGCTACCGCACACTACGCCTTGACACAGTCAACAAACGCAGCACGAATACTAAGTAATACTTGTAAGAAATGACGGAGGGCTACGACTGGTTTTTGGCGAAAAACCTTTAACGTAATGAACTTGATATCGTTGAAGGAACTGCATAACTTTTTATAAAAAATATAGTGACGAAAACCTTTGCTAAAGAGGTCACTCCCGGTGAAGGGATCTCGGCTCTTTCCCCGTAGAATGAGGTGCAGGATATTCCAAATGAATACCACGATGCAAAGCAAAAGTAATCGGCTATAGTGAAGTTAATGCCCTGACGCAAACTTCTGTCCAAGGGGTCACTCCCGGTGAAGGGATCTCGGCCCTTGCCTCGTCGACTGAGGAGCAGGATATTCCAAATGAATACCACGATGCAAAACAAAAGTGAACGTCCTTACAATAACAGCTTTTTGAAAAATGTTCCAACAACATCAGAATAGGTTTGTTTATCTTGCATTGATCCGAATCAATGCAGTCCCATCAATTGATCACACTACAAAGAACGAAAATATACTGACGTACGTATATACCATCCGCATTCGCCACTGGGTCCCGTCATCACCCGTTAGGTTAGCTAACTAACGGCAGAGCGGGGACTGGACTAGCGCGGATGAAAAACATATACAACATCTACTAATATATATACCAATATATAGTATTTCGCTCAAGGCGTGAATAAAATGCAACATCACAGAAATGTACAGCATCACAGAACAATACAGATATCTGGAAGCCCCGGGTTTCACAGAGCCGCTGCTGAAACCCGACGTTCCCCTGGTCGTGTGGATAGCCTGTGCAATGAAAACCTAGACCCCTACGGGTGCGGCAAGTCACCCGCCAAAACCTGAAGCGAGGCAGCCCCCTTCAACTCCATGAATGGACCACCCAGCACTTCACGGAATCCGGTAACTTGGGCACCCCTCCTGGGTCAACCTGTACCCCCTACGAGTGCGGCGAATAGCCCGCCAATTCCAGACTGAAGCCCCCTCCGTCCCAATGCCATGAGATGCGGGCTTGTTGCCCTCCAGAACCCGGCTATCCGTGCACCCCACCGCGGGGCAATCCTAGTACAGAAAGTAAAATATACATACACCGGGTACATCGACCGCAACCAGGTCGTGCCCCAAAAGAATAATACAAACAGGCAGTGACGGCAGTCCACATGTCGGACGCTCGCCCCGCAATATCAAATGTACATAATACAACAGCACTGTACTAGCATTGCATCCAGGCTATCCCCAACGACCGATCCGCAACAACACAGCATAAACATAGAACATCAACGTGAAAATCACGTTCGCAAATCCGTCTAACCGGGCTATAGCAGTTAGACCGGATTTACCGATCGAGTGACATTCACGGTCGCAGATATAATGTAAATACTGTGGAAAAATGTGTTTAAAAATATCCGATCGATCAAACAATTAACAAGTGGGCCCCAAAGAAAACTGTAGCACTCACAGAAATAATTGGCCCAATTTTAATATTCCAAAACCCCCAAAATAAGCCCAGAAGCCCACTGGGGAAATTCGAAGCAGTGATCAAACCATACTGCGGCGGAACCGCGGCAATAAGGGGGGTTAGGCCGCGGTTCCGCGCTCTTCTTAAGGGATCATTTTGTCGAATTTTCCCAGAGTTCTTAGAACTCCCTGCACATCATTCTGAGACCACCTGAAAAATTTTTAGACTTCAAAAAATTTCAACAGAAAACTGATGTGAACAAAAATGCGGTTTTTGGAATTTTGGTCGATCGGATAAGAAAAACACATTAGAACAAGCTAGGAAAGGTTAATGGCGTGTCTCTGATACCATGTTGCGCCACGGCAGCGCCCCGGCCTCGTACTCGAGGCCAAAATGCGGAATCAAAAATTTTCCTTACTCGGAAACCGGCGCTACCGCGGACAAAGAAAACCCGGATCGTTTACCATTAACCTAATGCTAGCTAACAAGAGATGGGGTGAGATATACCGAGTGATCCGAGTCCTCCGGTCTTCTCGTCGTCATCCCGATCTCTCGCGGAATGTCCGGTCTCCATCTCCTCGCCGGAAGGGCACCACGTCGCCTGCATCTTTTACGGGCTCCCACCTCAATACCGAGGCAACTCGGGCGCGAAGCTGGCGAATCGACGCGTCCAAGATTTGCTGTAGAATGTGTAGTAGATCATGCTAGTCTCATTTGGGGTTTGTAGTTGCCTTGATGGAGGAATAAGGTTATGGAAAAATGGTGCTTTCATTTTTCCAAAACTAGATGAATGAGATGAAGAAATGTGTGCTGCCTCAAAAATAGAAATTTCTCTCATCCTCACTCCTAAGTGGCCGGCCATCATCATCTAGGAATGGTGGTGGAGTGAATGGATATGTAGTATGAAGGGAGGTGAGAGTAGGAGTGAAGAAAAAGGTGACCACATCCAAACATACACCATGCTTACAATAAAACCAACCCATACCCTTTCAATCATCATTAAAGCAAGTGATGGAGCAAGATATCATAATCAACACTTTTGCAATAAAACCCCTCCACAAAATGTTATTTGCACAATTGCAAATAACCCCCTCCATCGGAAAAGTCCGGCCGGGAAAGAACAAAGGAAAACCGGCCGGAACGGAATGCAAACTGGCAACTCCAGAAAACTGGTCCCGTAATAAATTACAGGAAAACCCCGACACTGTGCATACACACCCGCATCTGTATTCCGACCGGATACAAATGCAATGAGACAAAATCTATACTGTACTAAACTAGGACCGGCTTAAGCCAAAGCCGGCTAGTAAAAGTCGTTCGATCCTGATCCGTGCAATACCGCACGTATCAGATCAAACCCTACCATATAACTATACGGCCACTAGTACAAAACTGTCCGATCCTGATCCGTGCAATACCGCACGTATCTGATCGGACCCTGCCATATCTCCATACGGCCTCTACAGCGTTTCGCCCGAAAGCTTGAGTAACTGAAAGTGTGGTGGACTCTAAAGACTCCTCAATACTATGGCTGTGGATTTAACCACTAGCACGTCAGGGGTATAAGCCAATACGTGACGGGCCACCAGCTATTGACCAAAAGGGACGTCGATGAGCGAACTCATCCTGACACCCTACTGAGCCTGTCAGTGACAATATCCGTACAGTCCAGTCCGTTCGTCTATGAGCATCGCATGTCGGGCCTAGGGGGTTGGTAAAAGTCAGACCCCCAAAGGCGGTACAAGTCGAGTCGGAGTGTAGCCCAGAACGCCCTGAGATACTACTGGAATACCTACCAGTAAATCTCCTGCCTCGGCCGAGGGCTTTGCGTAATGGCTCTCCTAGACACAGCGCGACCTCACCCCCAATACCGGGAGAGACGAAACCCCTGCAGATCCGCTCACTGCCTCCATGTGGCTCGGGACTGTACCCAACTAAAACCTGTTTGCATGACTCCTTTGAGCCGTGGTAGGGTAGTAATCAAAGCACAGTGGGAACTCACACGAGACAAATGACGATCTCAGGTCGATGAACTAACCTGTACACATGTCACCAGGGAACTGCTATCTGACATCTGGTATAAGACCAACTAGCAGGTTCCCGGCGAGTCCTGTCCGATGTACTCATAACCCAATGAGCACCTGTATACATCTTAGGTGAACCAACTGACACCAGTGGCTTGTGAGACCGGCCACCGCCCCTCGTCGGGGTCTCGACTGTATGCACTAGTCTACTAATGGAGTATCGATGCCCAGTCTCGAAACTCCCACGACTAGGGACCTTTTAAGGATGTGCTTATAGACTACCAGCTCCCACGTATATGATCGCCATCATACTGCTGGTCGTCAAGCAAGAATCCTAGGGGCTCTGTCAACGTGTAATAGCGACATGTCAGGTCACCTAAAGCAGTACACGATGATAAAGATAAACCAGATAGCATACTATCATCTCTAGTAAGACTGTCCCACCGGGATAGGTCCTCCCTCAATCATTGCAATCACGTGCCTGTGATCCAATAATTGACTCTGAGGGCACTATCTCCAACACAGCGTTCATGCGCAAAGCGCCCACGTGCCGACACGTGGCGCGCGTGCTTGCGCACCAGCGCGCAGCGCTCATGCGCAAAGCGCCCACGTGCCGACAAGTGGCGCGCGCGCTTGCGCGCAGCGCAAGCGCGCAAAGGCGCTCATGCGCAAAGCGCCCACGTGCCGACACGTGGCGCGCGCGCTTGCGCTCCTGCGCGCAGCGCTCATGCGCAAAGCGCCCACGTACTGACACGTGGCGCGCTTGCGCCTGAGCGCACAGCGCCCAAGGTGCTGCCCCACGCATCCCTTGGATGCCTTTTCCCCCTCTTTTATATACATACATATACATATACATATGTATACAAATGCGCACATATACATACTCTGCAACATTCTCCCCCTCCAAAAAATTTTCGGGCCGGGGCGCTGCCCCGAACCTCGCAAGGGGGCTGCTAGCCCCCTTGACCCCCAGCCCGCTATCCGGGTAGCGGGGCCCCCGTAAAAACTCTGCGTGGCTCCCGATATATCCAAAACCCCCCTTTCAAAACAGAACACACACACACCGCACATTGGGTTCGCATGACCAGTTTAACCCGTTAATCGGAGGTTCCCTCGCCCCAAAGGCGAGGGGTAATTAACGGCAGCTTAGTCCGCGGCTGCCGGAGATTCGGATCCCCACAATCATTAAACCCCGGCCTACCCTAGGCAGGGAGAATCTGTAGTACGCCTGACAAGCGTGTGCGTATTCCCATCTCACTGGGGTGACGAAAAACACCCTACATAAGACTTTTGAATCTTATGAGCCAAGAGGGTCCCATAAGAGGATTCTCCTTACGAGTCGTGAGGATCTCGCAAGTGTAATTTCTCCTTAGGAATCGTAGGGATCCCTAAGTGTGTTGCTCCCTTGTGAGTCGTAAGGATCTCACGCAGGTGGTTTCTCCTTACAAAGTCGAGAGGACCTTGAAAGTGTCTTTTAACGAGATTGCGCCCTTTCGGGTTTTCACAAAACTCGCCGGTAGCCCTGCTGTTTTTACTCACGGAGCCCTTTCGGGTTTTCATTCGTGCCCTTTTTGCTTGTGGACGTACCGTTTTCTTTTTTCTCCTTTTTTTTATTCCTTCTTTTTTTTATTCTAACGAGATTGCGCCCTTTCGGGTTTTCACAAAACTCGCTGGTAGCCCTGCTGTTTTTACTCACAGAGCCCTTTCGGGTTTTCATCCGTGCCCATTTTGCTTATGGACATACCGTTTTCTTTCTCTCTCTTTTTTTTTATTCTTTCTTTTTTTTATTCTAACGAGATTGTGCCCTTTCGGGTTTTCACAAAACTCGCCGGTAGCCCTTCTGTTTTTACTCACGGAGCCCTTTCGGGTTTTCATCCATGCCCATTTTGCTTATGGACATACAGTTTTTTTCTCTCTCTTTTTTTTATTCTCTTTTTTTTGTTGTATCAGTTTTGGGATGCTGCAATCCACCGTAATTTATCGACATCTCGGTCAACGGCTAGTTTTAGAACATAGTGGTCCGTTGTTAGTTTAAGGACGTTTCGGTCCGTCGTTAGTTTAAGGACGTTTCGGTCCGTTGTTAGTTTAAGGACGTTTCGGTCCGATGTTAGTTTAAAGACGTTTCGGTCCATGGTAAAGGAAGCCGGCTACTACTTACGGAGTTTAGGCTTAGGAAGATAGCGAGCGGACATGGGCGTCGTCATCTCTCGTCGACCTAGGCCGTGACTCGTTACGTAGTACTTCTTCAGGAAGTGACCGTTTATTGGCCTGAAAGGTCTTTCACCATGCATGTCCATGAGTAGATAGGCCCCACCCTGGTAGACCTTGTCTATGATATACGGGCCTTCATAGTTCGGCTCGAATTTCCCCCGTTTGGCACGATTGGGGATCATAGGTCTTTTGACCACTAACACGAGTTCGCCTTGGTGGAATGTCCTCGGCCTAGTCAATCTTTCATATGAGCACGTCATATTTGCTTTATAAGACTCCAGATTTTGTTGCGCTATGAGCCGGGTTTCATCAAAGGCATCGAGCTCCTCAAGCCGAAGGTGAGCGTTCTCTTCGTCCGTTAGCTCGTAATGAACTGCCACTCGTAGAGAGGGTAACTCTATCTCGAGGGGGAGTACTGCCTCTGTACTGAATACTAATGCGTACGGCGTTGTGTTCGTGGCCATCTTGAACGTAGTTCGATACGCCCAGAGAGCTTCATGTAGTCTCTCGTGCCAGTCCCTCTTATTCGAGACACCGTCTTTTTCACGATCTTTGTCAAAGTCTTGTTGAAAGCCTCAGCCAGACCGTTAGCTCGAGGATTATAGACTGATGAGTATCTCCATTCTATATTGTGTTGTTGTGCGAAGCGGCTGATTTTGTGGCTTCTGTAGGCTGGCCCATTATCGGAGATGATTCGTCTCGGAGTGCCAAACCGATAAATGACGTGTGTCTTGAAGAAATGGAGATTATTCTCCGTCTTCACTTCCCTCGGCGGTACTGCTTCTGCCCATTTGGAGAAGTAATCAGTTGTCGCCAAAATGAATCGATGTTCTCTGGACGATGCTGGTTCGATGGGGCCGATTATGTCAGTTCCCCACATTTCGAACGGCCAGCTAGCCACCGTTGGATGTAGTGGATTTGGATGCTGGTGGATAAAATCCCCATGGATCTAGCACGAGTGGCATTGTTTCTCATACTCGAGGCAGTCCTGGATCATCGTGGGCCAATAATAACCCATCCGTTTGATCTTCAGCTTCATCTTCGGACTGGCTTGGTGAGAACCGCAGAGTTCGCCGTGAGTTTCTTGGACGACTCTTTTTGCTTTTTCAGGTCCCAGGTATCTTAACCACAGAGAATCAAATGACCTCTTGTATAGAATATCATTGATGAAAGCGAAAGATAAGGCTCGCTTCATGAGCTGATGTTTTGAGGACGCGTCTTCGGGCGTTCGACGGGATTTGAAGTGGTCTATAAAGACTTCTCTCCAATCTTCAACCTTTTCTTGGTCTTTTATTTGCAGGGCCGTTTGCTCGGTCGCTCCATTTTCCTCAGACAACTCCGGAGATATTTCTGCTGGTGCAAGAACCCGACAGCTTTGCACAATGATCCTCACGTCATCGAGGTTCTCGTCAGCTAGTTGTTTAGCGAGCTTGGCTAATGCATCCGCCTTGCTATTTTCCGCACGCGCTTTCCAAGGTGTAGGAAGGAATTTGAGTCAGCAGCCGCTGTACTCTCTCACCGTACTTTACCAACTCTGGTTTGCACGTTTGATAGTCGCCGTTTACTTGACTAACGACCAGTTGGGAGTCTCCGTATATGAGGAGGTTTTCAATTCCCAAGTTAATGGCAATCTCGAGACCTGCTATCAAAGGTTCATACTCAGCTTCATTGTTTGTCCTCGGCTCTGTTAAGGAGAAGGCAAAGCGCATTATTCCTCCTTGTGGAGTTACGAAGATGAGGCCTACCCCTGATTTGATTATAGGGGTGCTTTGTTTACGCTTCTTCATGGAAGATGCTCCATCGAAGTAAAGCTCCCACCGGGTATCACCCCTATCGATCGTGTCAAATGCATGTTCTTCTGGCAATTCGCAGTTCAAGAGAGAATCGGTAGGTATCGGATGCTCGGCGAGGAAGTCGGCGATGGCCTGGCCTTTCACTGCCTTGAGGGGACCATAGGTTATCGAGAATTCCATCAAGAGCAGGGCCCATTTAGCAAGCCACCCTGTCAATATGGCCTTTGACATTAAGTACTTGAGAGGATCCACCTTCGATATGAGACGGACTTCATGCGCCAACGCATAGTGCCTGAGCTTCATTATCGCGAAGATCAATGCCAAGCAGGTATTTTCTATGGGAGAATAATTGCTTTCTGCCCCCAGTAGAACTCGACTCAAATAGTAGAGAGCTCTTTCTTTCCCTTGGTCGTTCTCTTGTGCCCACAGCGCGCCTAAAGAACCTTCGAGAGCAGTTGTATACAGAATGAGAGGCTTTCCTTTGACGGGAGTGGTCAGCACCGGCGGATTCTGCAGATACTGCTTGATTTCGTCCAGTGCGCCTTGGCATTTACGGTCCCAAACGAAAGGGGTCCCTTTCTTCATTAGGTGACTGTACGGATGGCACTTGCCGGAGAGATTGGCTATAAACCGCCGAATATACGCGAGCTTCCCTTGGACAGACCGCAATTGCTTAAGAGTCCTTGGCGGGGGCATTTCCATAATCGCCTTGATCTTTGACGGATCTATCTCGATGCCTCGGTGTCGGACAATGAATCCTAGGAATTTGCCCGAGGAAACTCCGAATGCACATTTGAGAGGGTTCATCTTCAAGTTGTATTGCCGGAGGCGTTGAAACACGATCTTCAAATGCTCTAAATGCTCCTCGTATGATTTGCTCTTAACCACGAGGTCGTCGATATAGCATTCGACGATTTCATGTATGAGGTCATCGAAGATCTTCGTCATGGCCCTCTGATAAGTGGCACCGGCGTTCTTTAGACCGAAAGACATCACCTTGTAGAAGAATATGCCCAAGGGGGTCCGAAAAGCGGTGTGCTTCTGGTCCTCAGGGTGCATCTTTATCTGATTGTATCCTGATGAGCCGTCCATGAAGGAGAAAACCTCGTGAGTGGACGTATTTTCTATCATTAGCTCGGTGACCGGTACTGGGAAGTTGTCTTTCGGGCAGGCTTTGTTGAGATCCCGAAAATCCACACATATGCGCACCGTCCCATTTTTCTTCATCACCGGGGCGATGTTGGCAATCCAATCTGGATATTGAACCTCTTGGATGAAGCCGGAGTCAATTAGCTTCTTGACCTCGGCGTTGATGCTCATCTCAAGCTCGAGCCGCATTCTTCTCGGTGCTTGTTTGATCGGCTTGACGTCGGGATATATCGCCAATTTGTGCATAGCAATCTATGGATCTAATCCTGGCATTTCAGAATAGTTCCATGCGAAGCATTCTTTATGCTGCATGAGCACGTCTTTTAGCGCAGCCACCCTTTCTTCAGACAGCAACTCACTGACGAATGTCGGTCGCGGGTCGCTTGCCGTTCCCAAATCAATTTTCTTGAATTTATTTGCAGTGGTATGTATTCCATCTTCCAGCTCTTTTGGCGCCGGTGGAAACTCTGAGATCACTTCGTTATCATCGTTTTCAAAGCACCAGGGGAGGTCATCCCTATCCTCAGGCCCTTCTTTTGATAGTGTTATCATATGACAGGTATGAGCTCGCTTCCAAGACCGATGTTGATCTGGTTCTATTCTCGCTGTATTCATGGTTTTTGGTTCGTGCCTCTGCGGCGGAGTTATCCTCCAACTGTCGGATAAAGCGAACTTACCGAGCTGATATTGGTCTTTGACCCAGTTCTTGAAGGTGAAGCAGTCTTCGAGAGGATGTCCTATCGCTCGGTAATAAGAGCAATAGTCTGGGTGAGAGACCTCGTTAGCTTGCTCGAGGTGTTTGGACTCCGGAAGTGTAATCATCCGATGTTTTATGGCGAGATCAAGTATCTTCCGTGTTTTATTCTGAGGAAAAGAGTATGCTCGACCCATCTTCTTTATAAGAGACGAGTCTGAATTGCTCGATTCCCGATCGCGTCGCTTCTTGGTCCCGCTTCGGCGCTCTCGAATGCTTTTCCCGCTTTTTGACTTATTTTTGCCTCTGCGTCGGGCCTTTTGTATGACGAGTTGATAAGGAAGAGCATTGTCATTCTCCGCGGCCTATTGAAAGAGGCGTTGTGTCCTGGATTTTTCGTAAATGGCCATCTCGCGGTTATGGTCATCTCGGATCTTTTGACCCACTTCCCTTACTAGCCTGTCCATTCGTTCTTCAAATGACAGACTCGGAGCTTTGATGACCGGACCTTGTTTTGGTTCAGGATCAGCATCTTTTAACAGAGCGTCCTCTTCTTCATCGAAGTCATATATGACGTAGCTACCATGGACTCGTTCCCGTTTCCTAGATTGGGCATATCCGAGCCCGACCGTTTCCATTTTCCCGTTGGGCAGCTTTCGTTGAGTCCCAGGGACGTCCCAAATCCTGTTGTAGAATCGAGCTTGTCGAGTAGTTTGTCTGAAGGGTACCCTTTGGCGCTTCAATAGCCTTTTCAAACCTTCCGAGTAATATCTAGGTAGACAGATGGGTTGGAGTCTGTCGAGCAGGGAATCGGCGCCGTGCCAGATTTCTTTTTCCACCTTGGTTTCCCCCGATCGGTAGAATAGAATCGCCTTTTCACCTTTTCGCCTGGGAGGGACGTAAAATGTTTGCAGCTCCTGCACACTATAAGCTTCAAGTGCATCGAGCTCTTTGTAATGCTCCCGCAGGACCATGGTAATTTGCAAACTCTGATTATTGCCAGATAAGGCTTGTATTGATGGCCGAGCGGAAAATGTAGCGTTAACCTCGTCTTCCGAGTCACTGCCGAAAATCAACATAGGGGCGGACGGTCCCGGGTTGTTGTGTTGTGGCGGCCCTGAATAAACTATCTCTTCTTCCTCCTCGGTATCACTCCCGAAGACTGGAATAGTGGTGATAGCTTTGTCCTTCGGTTTGTGACATCTCTCCATGTCCTCGAAATCTGGTAAGAAGTATTTTGCATCTTCGTACTTTCGGACCTCATTCACGGAGAATCAGTTCAGCTCTCCTGTTACGGTATACTCGAGACCATCCTTGAAGTATTTCATACACTGATGTTGTGTAGAAGGGATGATGTTGTACTCGTGTAACCAAGGCCGGCCGAGCAAAGCATTGTAGCAAGTCTTGGCGTCAATGACGTGAAATTTAATATCCGTGATAAGTAGCTCGAAGCGCAACGTCAGTATCACGGACTCGAGAGTCCGTGATAACTGGGAGTCAAAACCGGAGATGGTGATTTTATCACGAGCGAGGTGCTGAACGCTCATGCAGATTTCCTTTAACACTCGCACGTTGAGAAGATTGACAGAGGACCCATTGTCGACCTGGATCTTGCCTATCTTGACATCATGAAAATATCCGGAGACATATAGGGGACGGTTGTGTTCGCACGTCCCAAGGAGAAGATCTTCATCGCCGAAGGTGATATCGGCTGTGTGCACTTCTTCTACCTCGTCCTTCATCCTTTCTTCGGCGAGGAAAGTTTGGAATTGCTCTGGCTCTTGTAGTGCCTTGATCAATGAATATCTTGCTTCTTTTGATAGTAAAAGGGCGTCGAGAATGCTGAGCTGTGAGGGTAACTTCCTCAAGTGTGCCAGAACGTTGTAGTCCACCTTACTTTTCTTTGGCGGGTCCTTGGCGGTCAGCTCTTTCATGACTTGGTCATCTAGTGCGATATCCTAGAGACCTTCTCTTTTCCCTTATCTTTTCTATTTGTGGGTCCGAGATTCTTTTCGGGCAGCGTACGATTGCGCAGCTAAATATTTTCGCAGGTCTTTGGTTCTTCCTCTTTTCCTGAGGTGGATTCTTTGAAGAGAGGGCCAAGAGTCATTTCTTCGTCAGAGTCGCTCCCGAAGGTGAGAACCTACGATCCCCCGGCGTTGACCGTGCGACAGTTGCCGGTGATTCTTTTATGCTCCTCGGTCGTACTTCTCTGCTCCCGACGAGTTCTGCGTTTCATCCGCTTAAAATGTTGTCAGTGAGCAACATATCCCTGCCACCATCTTTTAAAAGCGTTGCACTCTTCGGTAGGGTATGCCATCTTTCGATGATATAGGCAGTAGCTAGGATGCATCTCTGCTTCACCGAGGGCATTTGCTTCGGAGGATGGCAGCTTCATTCCCATTGATATGGCTTTAGCAAACCTCTTCCTCGTCTTGAACTTGTTTTTATTCGCGGAGGATGTGCTTTGATCTGGCGGGAATGTCTCGACTCTTTCGTCCAGTCGCCGGCGTTTGGCCTTTTCAAATATGGCCATTTCACGCTTCCGATCAGCTTTACTTTTCAGAAGAACTTCGTTTAGAAATGCATCGATCATTTCGTCTGACGGCCCTGGAAGCTCCGGTTCAGGATTTGCCCCCGGTTTCTTAGTGCAAGGAGCGTCTTCATCGTCTATCGACGAGTGAGAGATCACATGGCAGCTTGCTACGTAATCCTCAGATCCATCCGACGAGTCTTCTCCATCATCTCCGTCTTCAAGGATATGGCCAAGGAACTCTTGGAGCGTGATTGGAGTCCGCGCCTTCTGGTTATACTCTTCCAGCGCGTCGATATGTTTCTGCAGGTCCGTGCGCTTGTCGCCAGGCATCACGGGCTTTTTGGATTTCTTCTTCTTTTTCAAAGATTTCAACGGCTGGGTGTGAACACTTTGGCTATCACCACCGATTCTTGGAGTCGGGTGCGGTTTTAGCATCCCTTCGATGATCTCAAGTTCCAACGGATTCTTCCACCTGATCGCCGGGCATGTCTGGAGATCATTCAGCATCCTTTTAGTTTTGGCCGAAAGAGCCATCTCCCATGGAGCTTCTTCAACAAAAGAATACGTTGCCCCTTGTGTGTCCATCTTCTAAGGAGTGTGCGGTTGTGGTGGGCTTACTTTCCACTTCTCAGACAATGCAAACTTGCCTTGTTAGTACTGATTCTCGATCCATCCCTTAAAGACGAAACAATCTTCGATTGGATGGCTTACCGTTTGGTGGTAAGGGCCATTATTGGGATTATTCGCTTCGCCGGGTTGCAATGGCCGCTTTGGATTAGGCAGATTAATAAGCCAGTTACGCATCGCCAGCTCAAAGAGTCTCTTCGTTTTGTTCTGTGGGAACGAATAAGGATGCTTCATTTTCTCATTATAATAGCGCCGTCTCTCTTCCAGTTGATCCGTTAATTTTGGGGCACTGGAATGCTGTTGGGTATTCGCAACGAAGGTCGCCTTCCCTTTACCTTTTTCGTTCCGCGGCTCCGGCTTCGAAGGAGACGGTCTATGACCCATCTGGTCCATCTAGGCCAGCTTGTTGATTAAAGCCTGGAATGTGGTCGGTTTGAAGAACATCATGAACTGCGAAATAGTTGCATGAGGGTCTAAGGTGCCGCCTACCGCTGGTGCTTCTTCGATGCGTTGTTCACACTTCGACCACAGATTCCGCCATCAGATTGCGTACTGAACCCACGTCTTGCCTGGCTTCACCCTGGCATTGATCAATGCCGTTATTGGGGTGCGTTCACTAGCACTTGCGAATCGATGGGTGAACAACAACTCCATTTCTGCGAAAGTTTTGACGGAGTCGTTTGGAAGTTCGGAGTACCACTCAAATGCCGTTTCCGACAAGCTGCCGATGGATTGGCGGAGCAAAAGCTTATCATCACCCCCGGTGTTGCCACAAAGAGCCCTGAACTGAGCGACATGTTGATGGAGATTGCCTGTCCCCTTGTACACATGGAATTTGGGGATCGTGTAGCCCGGCGGGTACTTTATTTGATCATACCAGCCTGGATACGGTCGTCCAGTTTTGACGACTTGGCCGGCCGCTTCATTTGCCTGGTGAGCTCGTATTTGCTGAGCAATATAGTCATCCAGGGCGGCCTTAGAAATAGTTTCTTCCTTGGCTATTGAAAGGGCTGGCAGAGGGTTTGATGTTTCCCCTCTATCATCTTCAATTATTACTGGAGGATCTTCGGCTGGAGGGTCCGGCTGGATCATCATGCCCACCATATCTTGAAATAAAAGGGCCATTTGTTTTATGTTGGCCGCTTGTTCCGCAGCCTCTTTGTCCTTCTTCTCAAGCATTCTCCGAAGGAATTCGGTATCAGTTTCCTGCTCACGGCGCTGCTCCGAGGATGTCTCCGGGCTTGCTTTTGGTCCTGTGAGTGCGACCATAGTCGTTAACATCTTTTGGAGCTTTTGTTGTTATTGCTCCTGAGCCTTAGTCACTGATCGTGTAAGCGGTCGGTAACCTGTGGAGATACGGTTATCCTCTTTTCCGGATGCCATATAGACGGTATGCACCACCATGCCCCCAGACTTGGGGCGTTTAGGCTCAGTGCCTTTGACATTTGTCACAGATATGGGGATTTTCTCCGGCCTTCTCCTCTTATGAGCAGTTGATGTTGAGGGGGCCGTTGCAATGGGCACCCAAGTAGCCGTCGCCTTCTGTGGCTTAACAGGACGGTTTTCTTCCTGTCGGACCTTCAGCTTCTTCTGCCGGCGAGGATAATCTTGATCAACTACCGACTCTCGGACTTGTCGCCAGATTTTGTAAACTTTGGAGGACAACCGCTGAGGGGACTGATCCGGCTTTATTTCTGTGACAGTCTCCACCGGTGGCGGAGATCTTTTCAGTACGGCGGTAGGCGAGTTCCTGCGCACCTTGTTCAGCAGCTCAAAGTTGTTCCCGGTTGGAACAGCAGCATTAACTTCCACCGTTGGAGCTGGTGGAGTTAGCCCAGAGGGGGAGTTGCCCCTAGCCTTCCTTACTCGGCGCCAGTGGCGACGTCGAGCGTGTCGAGCTGTTGGGGTTGGTTCGGCGATGGGGATGGTTTTGTCTTGCCCCCTATCCAGGTGAGGGGCTGTTGCTGGCGTCGGCCTCTTGAAGACTGATGTCCATTGAGAAGCGGTATCCAACCGGTCAAAAACAGACTTCTGAGCAGGGACAGGAACCGGAGCGGGAGCTGGAACAGTCAGTCTTGTAAAGACCGACCCTTTGGTAGGCGAAGCCGCCTTGACGACTTCGGGAGCAGGGTTGGTTACTCTTTTCGGGATAACCTTCTCTTGAATTGCGGGCTTCATCTTGGGCCCACAGGAACTTTGGCCCAATCTGGCGAAGACCGAGGCGCTGGAGCTGGACGGCCCGTTGAGAGGGGCCGCAGTAGTTGTAAGCCGGTCGAAGACCGACTTCTTGGGAGCTTCCGGTATTGGCACAAGGGTGGTGAAACTCATCGGTGGGAGCATGGTCCCAAAAAATAAACCAGTGGTGGCCTGAGTTGCCTGGTCCACCGGCATCGTGAACAGGGAAGCCGCTTGAGGCCCGTAAGCTATGCCTCCAGATGAGGTAGAACGTGGGTTGCAATTGTAGTTGGAACACTTCGAGCAGGTGAACGCCATTGATCCTTTGCTTTCTGCACCAAGCAAAACGCCAAATCTTAGTATCTCGAAACCCAAGGGCAACCATTAGCAAATCGTGATTCGTTCGCGAACACGACACACGAAGTGTGGAGTGGAAAGAGGAAAAGGTCCCACCGGGCGTGCCAGAATCTGTTCCCCTCCGAAAGACACGATGAAGACGCGGCGAACGTCTAGCCTGAATTTTGGGGTAGATGCTAATTTGTGCTATCCGTCCACCTCTCCGAAGATGCCAAGTTGATTTATGGCACCATGTATCGAAGGTTTAAACGGATGCGGCCGATATAGCAGACTTCGTCAGATTCCCCCTCGTTTGAGGGGTTTTTTATTATGGGGACGCTCTTCCCTGCAGGGGCAATCCCCTGCAGTTAATTACGCTACCGCATCAAGGTAACAACTTTCTCCTTTTCCAGATGGGCACTTCGTGTCGTGAGTGTTTGTTTTGTTTATGGTTGCCCGTGGATTGTATACGGAGACTAATTTATGTTGTCGCCCTAGGGCGTGGACTAGTCTAAATCCGTATCTTCTTAGATTTGGGTTTGGGGTTTGGGTTTAAGGATACGTTAGCCTCATTTGAGACTAAGATCAACTTAAACGTTTGTTAAGGATACGTTAGTCTCATTTTAGACTAAGATCAACTTAACGGGATCGTTTAGATCTAACAAGAGAGCAGTTGGGCTCTATTGTTTAGTTTAGTGACATTGCGGTCGATTAGTTTAAGGACATTACGGTCCATTGTTAGTTTAAGGACATCTCGGTCCAATGTTAGTTTAAAGACATCATAGTCCGTGAGTTTAAGGACCTCATAGTCGCCTGTTAGTTTAAAGACATCACGGTCGAGGTTAAGGACATCATAGTCCATGAGTTTAAGGACCCCACAGTCCAATATTAGTTTAAAAACATCACGGTCGAGATTAAGGACATCATAGTCCGTGAGTTTAAGGACCTCACAGTCCAATGTTAGTTTAAAGACATCACGGTCGAGGTTAAGGACATCATAGTCCATGAGTTTAAGGACCTCACAGTCCAATGTTAGTTTAAAGACATCGTGGTCGAGGTTAAGGACATCATAGTCCATGGGTTTAAGGACCCCACAGTCCAGTTTAAAGACGTCATAGTCTGTGAAATGTGTGGTTATCGGGACCTGTCACCTCTTTGAAGACGTTGAGGAATTACAACGAAAAATATCAAAGGAGTGAAGAGATATACCCTTGAACCAGGATGAGTTGGTTGAAAGAGCAGATGTGCTCAGTTCAAGATAATTTGAGGACTTATGGTCAGATTGGGCTAAGTCCAATTAAAATGTTTAACATTTTTTTTGTTCTGGCTATTAAGCCTTTATTTGGGCTCAGCCCTTTTAATAATGCTAAGTATTGAGTTCTGACATCTTTTGTCTTCATCAGAACAAATTGTGTTCTAACAATGCGCCACGTGGCGCGCCAAGCGCTTTGCGATAGTTAAAGAGTGCATTGCGCTTCTATTAAGTAGCGCACACGAAGAGGACACGTGTCGCGTTTAGCGCTAAGCGCTAGTTCATTAGCGCATTGCGCTTTTAATTTATGAGCGCTTTACGCTAATCTGTTGGCGCGCCAGTGAGTGACACGTGGCGCGCTTGGCGCTGAGCGCCAGCCCATGAGCGCAGTGCGCTGTTTCAGAAGCGCAAAACGCAGATTGTGTCTTTGGTTGACACGTGGTAGGTTTTGGCGCTGAGCGCCGGTCCAAGAAGCGCAAAAGCGCAATTCATGAGTGCAAGGCACTTTCTAATAGCGCAAAGCACATTTGATCAGATTTAAGATCAAAGAACAAATTTATGTTCTTCTTAAAGGAGGCCTTACCTCAGAATCCAAGAACAAAAGTTCTTGTTTTTATAAAGGGGCTCTGCCTTTATAGATCAAAGATCTGTGAATGAAGTAAAATACTTCTTTTATTTTTTTTATGATTAGATCTTTTGATCTTTTTCTTTTTATTAAAGACCTTGGTCTTTTGTAGATCTATGATCTTTTTAGAAGATGGTTTTTCTTTTTAAGAGATGATTTCATCTCTGTGGTTCAAGAACTAGTTCTTTACCTTGAAGATGAAGAAATGATCTTCTTTTCCTAAATGCTTGCCTTTCTTTCTCTTTGAGTTTTCTCAAAGTTTGCAGAGGTTTCTCTCTCTCTTTCTGTATATTTTAGACTTGAAGTCTAGGAGCCTTTATATAGGACCAATTGATTTGTTGAATCAGTTTTAAGAGATCTTTCTCTGATTGATTTGGGAATATTTCCTACCGTTGGATCTTTAATCTTAAGGCTTCTGTTTTACAGAAGATAATCTTCTTGTTTCAATAAGATTGAAAAATCTTTCCATAACAGAATTTTAGTTCTGATTAATTAATAATTTATTATTAGTAGATCTTTTGATCTAACGGTGGGGAATTTTTAATTCCAGCGCTGGCGCACCTCGCACGAGCGCACCTATGTTCGGCACGTGGCGTGCAGCGCAGCGCAACTGCACTAGCACACCCGTGTTTGACACGTGGCACGCAGCGCAGAGCGCTGCGCAACTGCGCTAGCTCACCCGTGTTTGACACGTGGCGCGCAGCGCAGAGCGCTGGATCTGAAGCGTTGCTTCAACTTTTAAATTTTAAATTTTAAAACAGATATTTGCTCTGATTGGGGGTGGGCTGCCTAGGGCGCAGCACACCTGGCGCTAGCGCGTCTGCGTTTGACACGTGGTGCGCAGCGCTCAAAATTTGAAGCGTTGCTTCAATTTTTGAGTTTAGAATTTCAATACAGAACTTTGCTCTGATTGGGGAAAGGAAGCGTCGCTTCATTCCAAGTCTTGGAATTTGAACAGAGCTTTACTCTGATTGGGGAAACAATCGCCATCATACTGCTGGTAGTCAAGCAAGAATCCTAAGGGCTCTATCAACGTGTAATAGTGATTTGTTATGTCACCTAAAGCATGGACACGATGATAAAGATAAACCAGATAGCATACTATCATCTTGAGTAAGACTGTCCTACCGGTATATGTCCTCCCTCAATCATTGAAATCACGTGCCTGCGATCCAATAATTGACTTTGAGGGCACTATTCCAACAATCTCCCACTTGCACTCAAGGCTAATTATTGCGATGTCGCATACTCACAGCCTGTGTGATACCGAACACCCAACTCCTCTACTAATCAGTTTCATAAAGCTCGTTTGTGAAACTCTTGCTTTCGAGAAATAGCCTCAGTGAGTGGATCCGCTATGATGTTTCTTTCTATGTCTCTCTTAATCTCAAGTTCGCGGAGAAAGCCATCTCCCAAAATGAGCAATACCTGTCTTAGAATATGTCTGGATATCTGTTGGGACCCAGTTCACAAACGAAATCCAAATCCAGAAAACTTCTTAGACTGTACCGTCAACTGAATTTAATCAGTATCCTGCATCATGCCTCCCTCGGTATCCGCTTGGATCACCTGTCCAAACTACTGCCCCTCGTCAGAGGGAAAACTATAACTCTGACAGTCACTCTGTCATCCAGGTCACCTTGGAAGCCTGGAATGATAACCGTCTCCCAAAAGAGGCTATTGATATCATATCCCTAGAACATCCACTTATGTTCTAAAACTGCTTCCGAATGTTTCTCCAGAATTAGATTAATATAAACTTATTGTAGCTAGTGCAAAAACAACATTTGGTGTGGTACTTGACATCTCATGATTGACTCAATTGCCTAAGCAAGTGATATGTCAATCATGCACATCCCTCTCCCCTTTAGTCTGTAAGATACCTTTAGAGAGGGTGACTCCATCACCTGCAGGTACACTACTATGCCAGGAGTCGTCCATTCTAAATACCTTTAGAATACTGTCTAAGTACCCAGATTGGGACACTTCCCAAATCTAGATCTAAAACTATATATCTAGTAACCAGAATGTCTAATATAATATCCATATCTTATGTGGAGAAACCACTGTGTGACAACCACAGTATAACCGATCGTAGTATAGGAATTTTACTTCCTACTATGTGTATGTCATTCAAATACCAGGACATCACACCCTACTACATTCTTAACAGATCCATCCCCTATTCTGATGAGGTCAAAGCCCATGACTATAACATCAAAAATAGATGATCTATCTCCGCTATATCTGCTTTATTCTATAAATAGACACAAGCTACTTGCCCACTATACTTCTGCTGCTCCCACTGACTACAACAACCCTCTGGCAGAGTCATATACGCGTGCACTTCTAAACCTAGTTTAGAACGACGTTATACCCATTTTCCTGCCTGGTCTCAAAGTCAGGAACAGCAATAATGGCAAGTCTTTGGGTAAACAAGAACCACTCTATCACCGTCCTTGAGGCTACCGGAGTACCTCTCAGGTGCCTGAGGTTACCCACTATATCTGCGGAGTGGCTAATTGAATATCAAACCTGATTGAATCTTTAGGTTCTTATTAAATTTTCAGTAATCGTTTGTGGTTCTGGAATCACTTCCAGTTCTACCATACACCCACTACTTTTTTCTGAAAAAGTCCATTTTACTAAAACTGTGGCAAGTCAAGAACAATATCATTATTGATCTCCCAGATGGTAGAAAGCTAACCCTCGTCATAGCCCGGATTAACCCATAAACTGCCATTACAGAAACGTGCATTGAGTTATCCAGAGTCTGGTTTTAAGCATAAACCGGACAACTCCATATACCTTAACATCGTTAAGATATGAGCCATTTTATATACAATATAGAAACAAAGGCACTGATTTAATTGGAACTAGATTCAAATTATGCAGCTATCTCCAGTGCATGTCAACTAAATGGAGAGAGGCTGATCAGCATTACTCAACTTAGGAGTGCATCCAAACATGAGTAACCTGAAAGAGAAACAAGTTTCTCAAAATCATTACTATCAACTAAATACCAAACACAAGTATCTACATCTTCGATCACCTTGAAGAATCCTGATGTTTGCATCACCTGGTTCTCTACTTTATTCTTATACCTATAACTTCTCAAAACCTAGACCTTGTATTTCTACGAAACACTTGTCTACAAACTAGAGAAGTCATAAGTAAACAGAATATAGTACGAGAACTAACCCCTCTGTCCTTATGGACGCTGGACAATATACAATACTCTGTATAAGTCCACTGAGTTGAATAACTCAAACCCTGTGCATCGTACGTTGAAAACTGTACTATGGTTAAGAAGAATTACACCGCTGTTTAATACTCCTTACCTAACTATTAACTGATATAGGTAAATGTCATGGACATAATTTCAAAAGGCTATATCTCACTTTATAAAATAAACGTACAGATATATCAGTTTGAAATTGGTGCATAACAATGGATATTCAAAACCAAATATTTGTCGTTCGGCAAAAACAGGCGATTTCCTCAAATATCACCAATTATAATGAATTCCGATATAATGAGGATGATCACCTAATTCCTAATAACTTACTTCCACTCATCATCTGTAAAACTATACAGATGTGAGAATCAAATCTGGTAAATACATACCCTGGAGCAAGGTCCATTTGGGAAATTAGTTTTCTATTAACAATGCACAGTGAAACTAAAACATGAAAATGTTTCGAAGGGGTATCCGAGTATTCCTAGTAATGCCTCTTCCGTTATCAGATTCACAACTGTAACCGTATATTTCTTTGCCATCTCTCCAAATCCCTTTACTTGTCTTTGGTTGTTACCTTCTGTACACCATCGTTAGGCTAAATGGTTTTCTTCCTTCCCTACCGTTCGACACCAGTCTATGGTTTGGAAGAAGACTATCCAATAAGCATAATAGGTATACTCTCCTAATCCTAGGAGTACTCGCAACCTGAGAGAAGGTAATGATAAAAGACAACCGAATATACCTTATTCCTATTTCTCCTGAACCAGAATCCATCCTCGAACTAGAACAAGTTCCTTCGAGTTCATATATAACCATACAATGGAGTATCCAATAACTGTGGATCTTCGTAGTGATACGGGGTGTTCTGGAGAAATACAAAGGTGAAGTAGGAGTGGCGATGAAATACGTGGTTTGGTCGTAAATGATAGCAGTCGCAATTTACTTTGCCCTCTTTCTAATCCCTTTATTTGTCTTTACTTAATACCTTCTGTACACCACACTTAGGCTAAATAGTTTTCTTCATTCCCTCCTTTCGGCACCTGCCTATGGTTTGGAAGAAGACTATCCAATAAGCGTAATAGGTGTACCCTTCTAAACCAAAGAGCCCTCACAGCCTGAGAGAAGGTAAAAGGAAAAGACAACTGAATAGTCCTATTCAATCTCTCCAGAACCAGAATCCATCCTCGAATCTGGAACAAGTTTCTTCGAGTTCGTATATAACCATACGATGGATTTATCCAATGGAAGTGGATGTTCGTAATAATACGGGGTGTTCTGGAGAAATGCAAAGGGTAAAAGAAGGAGTGGCAATGATGTATGCAACTCAGACAATCCAAAAGCCAGTGTTTTAAAAAGGCTCGGCTAACTTGGTCACTGAGTTATAGTCTAGGGTCGGGCCATGGTCGCTGCCAAAGAGAGAGAGAAAAGAAACACTTTGCGTGCACTCTAACCTAGATCAGAATGGTTATCACTTTATCTAATCAGGAAGCCTCCCACTGTAACCTCAAATTCTCCTCCAAACCTGAAAGAAGAATTAGTCGGGATCACCCGAGGAGTAAACCAACTCATCAGTGGGAATCGGGATCCAACTATCATCGCATGATAACCTGATGGAATCCACTCACGTTATCACACTCCAGAAGGTATGCGCATATCTGGCAAGTTTCCTGTATATTTGAAACTCCCGATGTGATTTTTACCCTATGCTCTTATGACCTTGAATAAGGCCAACAAATCATAAGTCACATGTCAAGTTTTACCCGTCATTGTCCAGGTTAATTTGAACCCACCCGTACAAGCCCTTGACTAAGTCCAACAAGGCTGTACGACTGTCCCAAACCAACGCATCTATCTATGTAACAGAAAAGTAACAAATAGCTATCATACACTATACCTTGACTAAGGCCAACAAACATAGCATGAATACTAAGCGCTACCCGTCTGAAATGACGGAGGGCTACGAATGGTTTTTGGCGAAAAACCTTTAATGTAATGAACTTGATATCGTTGAAGGAACTGGATAGCTTTTTACAAATATATAGCGGCGAAAACCTTCGCTAAAAAGGTCACTCCCGGTGAAGGGATCTCGGCTCTTTCCCCGTAGAATGAGGTGCAGGATATTCTAAACAGAATACCGCGATGCAAAGCAAAAAGTAATCGACTATAGCAAAGTTATTACTCTGACACAAACTCCTGTCCAAGGGGTCACTCCCGATGAAGGGATCTCGGCCCTTGTCTCGTCGAATGAGGTGCAGGATATTCCAAACTGAATACCACTGTACAAAACAAAAAAGAACGTCCTTGTAATAACAGCTTTTTGAAAATTGTTCCAACAACGTCGAATAGGTTTGTTTTCTTTGCATTGATCAGAATCAATACAGTCCCATCAATTAATCACAGCACAAAAGAACGAAAATATGATGTACGTATATACCATCTGCATTCGCCACTGGGTCCCGTCATCACCCGTTAGGTTACTTAACTAACGATAGAGCGGGGACTGGACTAGCGCGGGTGTAAAACATATACAACATCTACTAGTATATATATCAATATATATTAATCGCTCCAGGCATGATAAATGCAACATCACAGAAAAGTAATAAGCATCACAGAACAATACAGATAATCTGGGAGCCCCGGGTTTCCTTCGAGCCACAACCGAAACCCGACGTTCCCCTGGTCGTATAGATAGCCTGTGGCGCGGCAAGTTACCCGTCAAAACCAGAAGTGAGGTAGCCACTTCAGTAAAGTGAATGGACTACCCAGCACTTCACGGAATCCGGTAACTTGAGCACCCCACCTTGGGTCAACCTATACCCCCTACGAGTGCGACGAATAGCCCGCCAATTCTAGAGTGAAGCCCCCTCCGTCTCAAAGCCATGAGATACGGGCTCGTTGCCCTCTAGAACCCGGCTATCCGTGCACCCCACCATGGGGTAATCCTAGTATAGAAAAGAAAATATGTACAACGGTGACATCGACCTCAACCCGGTCGTGCCCAAAAGAATAATATACAAACAGGTAGTGACGGCAGTCCGCATGTCGGACGCTCGCCCCACAATATCAAACGTACAAATAAAACTAAACTGTACTAACATTGCACCAAGCTATCCACCACGACAATCCGCAACAACATAGCACAACACAGAACATCAACGTGAATGTCACGTTCGCAAATCAGTCTAAAAGGACTATAGTGATTAGACAAGATTTACCGATCAAATGACATTCATGGTCGCAGATAGAAATGTAATGTACTGCATATTTTAAACAATGTTAGAAAATATCGACTTCAAAATAACCCCCGAATAGCCCAAACAACCTGATAAAACCATATCCAAACTGGGCTAAACAAATAATACCACTGCACCAACTTTACAGAGACCTGACTGCACCCAAAAATACAACCCCAAATCCTCTAACTAGGCCGGCCTCCTCGGATTTGGGAGCATTGTGCTCGGCCAAATTCCGAGGGGTTGGTGTCGTTTTTGGGGTGCAGGCATATGGTCCCTTCAGCAGTCTTCTGCACATGTTTAAATAATTTTTCAGGACACTTTTTAAAACAACAGAAACTAGAAATGCAGTGGCAGTGTTTGGGGCTATTTTGATTTCGATACATTAACATTGTCTAAACAAGCTAGTAAAGGTTAATGGCATGGCTCTGATACCATGTAAGTCTACGGTAACGCTCCGGCCGTCAATCCGAGGCTAAATGCGGAAACAAAAACTTTTTATAAAACTGGCGCTATCGTAGACTTTTACCCGGATCGTACCATTAACACTAAACTAGCTGTCTACAAGAAGTTAGAATAGCTATACCGATCGATCCATGTCCTTCGGTCTTTAGCCACCATCCCTAGCTCCTCGCGGCATCTCCGATCTTGCTCGATCTCTGGTATCCTCGTCGAAAAGGGCACCACATCAAGAAGTCTTTTTACGGGCTCCCGCTTCAAACCGAAGTAACTCGGACACGAAGTTTGCTAGCCGACATGTCCAAGACGAAGTAGAGAATGTGTGTGATAATTTTATCTCAAGCATCCATTGATTCTCAACATATGAGAGTGTATGGATGGAGGTTGAAGATGAAGCCATGGTGGAACTTGTGAGCTAGAAGAGAAAGAAAGAAAAAGAAGAACTTTTCTTTTGTTATTGTGTGAGCTGATAATGTGAGTGAGCACTAGAATAATCTCAAGAGCCAACCCCAACAATATGTGGCTGCCCTCTCTTTCCTCCCATCACAATCTCACCCAATAATCAATCAAGAAAAGGTGACATGCACAAAAAATAAGACCATGAGTCACTAAATATGCACATGCCACAATTAATGCTCCTAATGATGACTTGAGCTCACAATTTCCACTTGCAAACATTAATCCAAATGTTTACAACAATAAATAGAATGGCATCAACTAAAGAAAACTCGTGACGGATCACAAGAGTACCCCTCACCTGTATATATATACCTGCATCCGCATTCCGACTGAATGTGAATGTAATGAGACTAAAGTAATCCAACAAATCTAATACTAGGATCCGGCTTAAACCAAAGCCCACTAGTATGATCCGTCCGATCATGATCCGTGCACGAGTGCACGTATATGATCGAACCCTGCCTAATACCATACGGCCTCTACAACGTTTCGCCCGAAACTTGGAAAAACTATCTGTGGGGAACTCTAAAGACTCGTCAATACACTGGCTGTGGATTTAACCACTAGCACGTCAGTGGTACTAGCTGTACGTAACGGGCGTCCAGGTATTGACCAAAAGGGAGGCCGATGAGCGAACTCATCCTGAAACCCTACTGAGCCTGTCAATGACAATATCCGTACAGTCCGGTTCGTTCGTCTATGAGCATCGCATGTCGGGCCTAAGGGGCTGGTAAACGTCAGACCCCCAAAAGCGGTACAAGTCGTGTCGGAGTGTATTCCAGAACACCCTGAGATACTACTAGAATACCTACCAGTAAATCTCACTTGCCTTGGCCAAGGACTTCATGTAATTGCTCTCCTAGACACAGCGCGATCTCACCCCCAATACCGGGAAAGACGAATCCCCTACCGATCTGCTCACTGCCTCCATGTGGCTCGGGACTGTACCCAACTAAAACCTGTTTGCACGACTCTGTTGGGGTAAAAATTTACACCCCCGTTGACCGAGTCAAAGTCAAGGTCAACCCCAAGCCAGGTGGGCCCAAGCCCAGGTCAAGTGGGCCCATGCCCAGGTCGAGTCCGAAACATGAAGCGGCCGACCCTCCCCATGCTAAAATATAAATCATGTCATAAATAATTTTTATGTAATTTTTTATGCATGAATGTAAACAAAATGGGCATAAAGCCAATATTTTGTAAGCCCATGGCTTATGTGCAAAAATGAAATGGCACATGAGCCATGGGATGGCTAAAATGCCATTTTTGTAAAGCCCAAGGGGCTATATGCAAATATGTAAGCCTATAAAAGGCAAAATGATGATGAATAAAAAAAAAACTTTTCATTCTCTCCAAAAAAAATTAGAGCTGAGCTCTTTCTTCCTTCTTCAAGGTTCCAAAACCTTCTTCTTTCTTTTGAATTAAATCAAGAGTTTTACTCTTCCTTTTTCAAAACTAAATAGTTTTCCACCACAAAACCCACAAAGGGGAACTTGGATCTGCCATCAGATCTTAAAAAGGAGAGATTTTGAGATTTTACATCTCTTGATCTTCAAGATCCAGCAAGCAACAGGAGGAAGAAGAAGAACCCTTCCATTAACCCAACCCCCCAAGAAAAAAAAAACAAAAAACACTCAGGAGTCTAACTCCTCTTTGATTTCTCTTCAGAGAAATCTTTTTAGGCTAAAAGCCTGTTGTGTGCGCAAGTCGCCCGCGTGCCGACACGTGGCGCGCGCGCTTGCGCAAGTGCGCAAGTCGCCCGCGTGCCGACACGTGGCGCGCGCGCTTGCGCAAGTGCGCAAGTCGCCCGCGTGCCGACACGTGGCGCGCGCACTTGCGCAACTGCGCAGTTGCGCAAGGCGCCCGCGTGCCGACACGTGGCGCGCGCGCTTGCGCAACTGCGCAAGTCGCCCGCGTGCCGACACGTGGCGCGCGCGCTTGCGCACCTGCGCAAGTGCGCAAGGCGCCCGCGTGCCGACACGTGGCGCGCGCGCTTGCGCACCTGCACATCCCTTGGATGCCTTTTCCCTCTCTTTTTATGTACATACATATACACATACGTATGTATACAAATTTACACATATACATACTCCGCCACATTCTCCCCCTCAAAAAAATTTTCGGGCCGGGGCGCTGCCCCGAACCCCGCAAGGGGGCTGCTAGCCCCCTTGACCCCCAGCCCGCTATCCGGGTAGCGGGACCCCCGTAAAAACTCTGCGTGGCTCCCGATATATCCAAACCCCCTTTCAAAACACACGTACACTGCACATTGAGTTCGCATGACCATTTTTAACCCGTTAATCGGAGGTTCCCTCGCCCCAAAGGCGAGGGGTAATTAACGGCAGCTTAGTCCGCGGCTGCCGGAGATTCGGATCCCCACAATCATTAAACCCCGGCCTACTCCAGGCAGGGGGAATCTGTAGTACGCCTGACAAGCGCGCGCGTATTCCCATCTCAATGGGGTGACGAAAAACACCCTACAGACTCCTTTGAGCCATGGTAAGGTAGTAATCAAAGCACAGTGGGAACTCACACGAGACAAATGACGATCTCAGGTCGATAGACTAACCTGTACACATGTCACTAGGGAACTGTTATCTGACGTCAGGTATAATACCAACTAGCATGTTCCCGGCGAATCCTGTCCGGTGTACTCATAACCCAATGAGCACCTGTATACATCTTAGGTGAACCAACTGACACCAATGGCTTGTGAGACCGGCCACCGCCCCTCGTCGGGGTCTCGACTGTATACACTAGTCTACTGATGGAGTATCGATGCCCAGTTTCGAAACTCCCACGACTGGGGACACTTTAAGGATGTGCTTATAGACTACCCAACTCTCACGTATATGATCGCCATCATATTGCTGGTAGTCAAGCAAGAATCCTAAGGGCTCTATCAACGTGTAATAATGATCTGTAATGTCACCTAAAGCATGTACACGTTGATAAAGATAAACCAGATAGCATACTATCATCTTGAGTAAGACTGTCCTACCGGTATAGGTCCTCCCTCAATCATTGAAATCACGTTCCTGCGATCCAATAATTGACTTTGAGGGCACTATATCCAACACATTACGCAAAAGGTTTTCTTAAAAACCTGTCGTAGCCCTCTGTCATTTCAGATAAGTAATTCTTAGTATTCGTGCTGCGTTTGTTGACCTTAGCCAAGGCGTAGTGTGCGGCAGCTAATTAGTGCTTATCTGCAGCATATGATGCGATTGAGTTAGGGTAGTCGTGCGACTTTGTTGACCTTAGCCAAAGGTCACGCGGGTGGATTTAATTCAATCAAGAAATGACGGGTTAAATTTGGCTAGCACTTATGATTTGTTGAGCTTAGCAAAGGTCATAAGTTGCTAGGGGCAAAATATTATCGGGAATTTCAAGTATTGAAATATGCAATGAGATTGCATTTCTTCTATGAGATAGTTAGATCTCGATACCCACTGCGAGTAAGAGTTACTCCTGGGAGAGTTTTACACATTACAATTAGCCGATCAAGTAGGTGTCTAGAAAGGTGTCAACAGGGTTACGCCTCTGGGAAAATGAGGTTTATTTTAATTAGATCCGTGCGAAAGCACGAGGAACCTCCCTCAAAATACCGACACTGGTCTGGCTGAAAGATTGGCGAACTTGTAGGGTGTAATTAATCCCGGCTAGTCTTACCTTTTAGGGTTTGAAGGAAGATTTGACTAAAACAGTGGGAGTCATCCTGATTAGATAAAATAATAACTAATCTAATCTTGCTAAAGCGCACGCAGAGTGTTTTCTTCTCTCTCTCTCCTGGTAGCGACCATGTCATGCCTTAATCAAGATAATAATATGAATGCATTGATCGAACCTGCTTATTATACTGAGCTAGGGAACGTTGGTTCCGCTCCAACTTATAATTATTATAAGTCTGAGCAGGAAATAGGGGAATATCCGGATTCGCATGCCACCCATTCGAGGAATGAGTATGTTGATGCATCTTCTTCGGGTGTGTTCATTACCAAGAACTGTTTCTCAGTAATCTCTACGTCCTAGGTATGAGATACCGGATCAAGATCCCACATATGTAAGAGTTACATGGGCTACAGAAAGGTAGATAACTAAGAATAGGTGATATATTTCTAAGAGTTAGAGAATGGTGAAATTGTTGCAGCCAAATCAGTTGGCAAATATCACCTTGTATTAATACATTGATTCTGAACGAATGTTATTACATACCGGACCTGATATACAACATTACATCGGTTTCTTTAATGAGTTAAAGAAAGATATAATTCTGTATTAGAGGATAATGTCGTGAACATTTTCCTGAATCAAGAGTTGATTGGATCAGGTTATATAATAGCATATATGTTCTAAATCAAACCACGGTTCAAAGTATGTAAAACACAAACAAGAGGAGTAGTTCAGAAATGAACGAATCCTTCTTGTAGCATTATAGACTAGGTCATATCAATGCGACATGACCAGCTAAGTTACATAAGGATGAATATGAGAATTTGTTCGAATTTTCACCTTATACTACTTTCCAGTCTTGTCACAAAGGTAAAATTACCAGTACTCCGTTTATTGAAAACAGAGAAAGAGTTACTGAACTCTAAGGACGGATACATGATGATGTATATGGTCCGATGTCTACACATGCCAAGGTTGGTTCTTTCGTGCTTCATTATATTCATCGATGATCTCTCAAGATTCGGACATGTGTTCCTGTTGAAATACAAGTCTGAAACTTTTGAGAAATTCAAAGAATATAAACTTGAAGTTGAGAACCAGACGGGTAGAAGTATTAAAGTCCTTCGATGTGATCGAGGAGGTGAATACTCAGGCATGGAGTTTCTGGATTATTTAAAAGGAGAATGTGATTCTCTCTTAGCTCACTCCTTCGAATACACCACAGCACAACGGTGTATTGAGGCGGAGATATCGCACCTTATGAGATATGGTGCGCTCTATGATGAGTACTACTGAATTACCTGTTTCCTTTTGGGTGTTATGCACTTGAGAAGTTGCATACCTATTGAATAGGGTTCCATCCAAATCATGGCCTACCACTACATATGAGATATGGAATGGGAAAAGACCATGTCTTAAACGAGTTAAGATATGGGGTTGTCCAGCCTGTGTTGAAAGGCAGAATCCGGACAAGCTCCAGGCAATGTCAGTTCTGTAAGTTTGTTAGGATATCCCAAAACATTTGTGATGGATTATCTTCTACTACTCTGAGGAGCAAAAAGTGTTTTGTTTCTCAGCATGCCACCTTTTTAGAAAAGGAATTTCTTATGAAGAAATTAGTGGTCATGAGGTAGAACTAGAAGGAGTTCCAGCTAGACAGACTAACAGCTGATGATTTGGTAAAACCAAAGGATTCAATAGTCTCCAACGAACCTCAGCCTCTCTGCGAATCCGGTAGGGTTCCTCATCCACTCGAGAGATACTACGGTCTTCTCGATGACAGTGGGAACGAGGATTGCATCATGGTAGATGATGGCCTAACTAGGTTCAGGCAGGCCGTCGCGAGTGGGGACTCTGTGAAATGGCTGGATGCTATGCGATCAGAGATGGAATACATATACACCAACAAAGTATGACTTTGAATGTTGCATTTGAAGGGGTAAAACCCATCGGGAGCAAGTGGATCTTGAGAAAATTCTTCGTGTAGATGGAAAAGTTGAGACTTTCAAAGTTATGCTTAAGTCCATCAGGATCAATGCACGCATCGCGGAGTTGGAACATCTGTTTTGATGTGACAATCAAAGAGTTTGACTTCATCAAAATGGTAGATGAACCTTGTATATACAAGAAGGTTGTAGAGAGTAACGTTGTCTTCCACATATTGTACATAGATGACATACTCTTGATAGGAAAGGATTTCCTATGCTACAATTGGTCAAGCTCTTCTTATCACGAGGATTCTCAATAGAAGATCTGGATGATACCGATTACATCTCTAGATTATGATCTATGGTAATAAATCTAAGTGGATGTTGGGAGTATCCCAAATCCAGGTACATTAACACCATACTAAAGGGGTTTAGTATGGAAGATTCTAAGCGTGGTGGTTCGCCCACTTACTGAGGAATCACTCTCTCCAAAAAGATTCCTTCTAAGACTGATTTAGAGAGAGCTCGCATGCAAGAGATACCCTATGCTTCGACAGCATGCTCTATCATGTGTGCGATGTTATGTACCAGACTAGATGCAGCTAACTCACTAGGTGTAGTGATTAGGAATCAATCGGATCTTGGGAGAATTACTGGACAACTGTGGAGGACATTCTTAAGTACTCGAGAAGCACTAAAAAAAAGTTCTTGGTTCGAGCTTCCAGAGTGATAAGGTCGACTAAAAGTCAGTCACAGGCATTGTCTTTACTCTCAGTGGAGGGACGGTATGTTGGAAGAGTTCCAAGCTACATACCGTGACATACTAGACGATAAAGGATAAATACATTGCTACCAATAATGCTACCAAAGTGACTGTCTGGGCATTTCTTTTTCATGAGATGAACATGGTTCCTACCATTGAGCGTCCAATAACTGTTATTGTGACAACAATGGAGTTGTGGTTTTGGCCTAGGAACGAACGTCCCATCAGCGTTCCATACATATTCTGAGGACTGTATCACCTGATCAAGGAGATGGTTGATCTCCAAGGGATCGAGGTTAAGGAGATTTGACACGAAGGATAACACGACGGATCCACTCACCAAGGCCTGCTTCCCCAAATACTATTTGAGAGATTTTGGGATGGTTGAGTATGGGATACTACAGCCACTGCTATATTGTTGGGTATAGGATACTACAACAGATGACCTTAGTGCAAGTGGGAGATTGTTAGTTATATATATGCCCTAGAGGCCATTACTGTACATGGGATGTATATGTATTGGATGCTTGGACATATATAAGGAGGACTTTCTTGCTCGATATGATAGTATGCTATCTGGTTGCTCTTTGTCTTAACATGTTGACTTGTATAAGTGATACTGTCTTGCACTCACATGTTGATAAAGCCCTTAAGATGTGTACTTGACTACCAGGACTATGATGTAGATCATACTAGTGGGGCCAAGGGTAGTCCATAAGTACACCCTATAATTGTTCTTAGTCGAGAGAGTATCGAGACGGGGCATCGATACTCCAGAGTAGACTAGCATTTACGCTTCTCGACCCATATGATGGGCGATGGATGATCCCACATCCATTGGTGTTTGACATCAGAGAAGGTATACGGGTGCACAGTGGAGACTAGGTACACTGAACGGACTTGCCGAGAACTCCTAGATGGTATTTGTTAGTTATATATATGCCCTAGAGGCCATTACTGTACATAGGATGTATATTATAGTGGATGCTGGGACATATATAGTGAGGACTTTCTTGCTCGACATGATAGTATGCTATCTGGTTGAACTTTACCTTAACGTGTACACTGATTGTCTCTCTGTTACATGTTGGTAAAGCCCTTAGGATGTGTACTTGACTACCTGGACTGTGATGCGGATCATACTAGTGGGGACATGGTAGTCCATAAGTACATCCTTCAAAGTCCCTAGTCGTGGGTATATCGAGACGGGGCATCGATATATCAGAGTAGACTAGCGTATACCTTCTCGACCCATACAGATGGGCGATGGATGATCCCATATCCATCGGTGTTTGACATCAGAGATGATATACGGGTGCTCAGTAGAGACTGGGTACACTGGACGGACTCGCCGAGAACTCCCGAATAGTTATATACCTCACGTCAGATGGCAGTTCTCTGGTGACACTGGTACAAAGTAGTCTGTTGACCCGAGATCGTCATAGAGTCTTGTGTGGTTCCCACTGTGCTTTGATTTCCATCTTACCACGTCCAAGAGGGCGTGCAAAACGGTGGTTTTTGGGTACAGTCCCGAGTCACATGGAGGCAATGAGCGATAGGAGGGGATTCGTCTCTCCCGGTATAGGGAGTTGATGTTGTGCTGTGTTCGATTGGCTATAACAGGAAATCCCTGGCCAGGGTTGCTGAGATTTACTGGTAAGTGTTACCTGTAGTTTCTCGAATAGTTATAGACCTCATATCGACACGACTTATCGAGCTATTGGGGTCTGATGTTTACCACCCCTAGGCGAGATATGCGACATATCAGACGATCAGACCGGACTGTACGGTAGTGTTACTGGTTGGATTCACTGGAGTGTGAGCGGGCTTGCTCGTCGATCTTCAGATCGCTCAATACCCGGATGGCCGTTACGTTTAGCAGACCGCTTGCGGCTTGTGGGTGATTGATATGATCATCACCTGCTGCCGGCGTATTGACGAGTCTTTAGAGTCCTACACAGAGGTTTCCTGGCTCAAGCAAAACGAAATAGGAGCGCGTATGAGATATGTGCGGGACCGAGAATGATACCAGTATATGATACTGTATTTGATTCTCGCGATGTGACATTGATCGGTTATATGCGATATAGCCGGGTTATCGGATCAAGTGTTGATTCGATAAGTTTACTAATGATACTAGTCGGTTATATGCGATATGACCGGATCGTTAAATCAAGTGTTGATTTAATGATTTAATGCATAATTATATATTTGATATATCACTTTGCATTAACTAGTATCGGTTCACTTTAAATGGATTTTCTCACTCGGATGTGCGCATTGTATATGCGATATATTTTTGTGCACTTGTTTGTATCATGTTTGATGATACATGTTTACTTGGTTAAGTGTAAAGAATTAAACCATGGTTAAACTTATGATTAGGGTTTTATTTCCTTTTCTCTTTTCCTTTATCTATTTATTCATTTTGGAAAATAGATGGAAAAAGGAGAAAAAGAATGGTGGCTTTTTTTGTTGTTTAGTGGAAGCTTCATGATACCTTGACCCTAACCATTCATTTAACCTAAGTTAATTCTCTACACTTTACCATAGTTACAATTATGATAAGTTTTGTTTTTCTTTTCTTTTCTAATTAATCTTATCATAATATTCTTCTTCTTCTTCCTTGAACTCAAGAAGAAACCTTCACTTCATCAATGGTGGATTGATGAAATGAGTGAGAAATCCAAAACTAAAGTCTACCCACTTCCTATTTCTTCATCATCTACCTCTTGCCAAGTAGTAGAGTGTGTTTCCTTCACAAGTTTTCAAGACTTGGTGAAGGTGGAGCTCGATCTAGTGATGCTTCGACGTAGATCATCTTCGGCACGTCGTCGACAACCTAGCCCGTCCATTCTCCGATGAAGCCGACGCTAGAGCCCGGATTTGATTTGGACAGCGGAGAGGACCTCATTGCGGAGCTATGGAGGTGGACAAACGGATCTACAAAGGTTGTATTTCCGTATTCCCTTAGTTAATTGTTAACTAGTTCTTTTTTTCGCCTAAACTTCTAGCCGACGATCCATAGTCGGGTCTCTCGGCACCTAGAATTTTTGAAATTGGCATGTTCGATGCCTTGTGAGACCTCACTAGAGTGCCTAGGAACCCTACAGTGGTATCAGAGACTAGCTAGAGCCTTAGGCGAAGTCTAGACGTAATTTGAAACCCGATCGAACCGAAACCCGACCCAAAAAATTGCTCTCTGGACTTTTTCTAAAAACGTGGTTTTTTCAACATTAAAAATGCTTTAAAAATTCAGCAGGGAAATCTAAGAATTACGGCGCAAAAAGTTTCTGATGAACAGTACATATTGCGGCGGATCCGCGGCAACAATGTGACATCATCAATTCCTGTTTGCACAGTAACTCCTATTTTATTATGCTGGATTTTCTGGGAATTTTTAATTTTTATTCAAGAGTTGAATTTTCTGGGGTTGTTTTGGGGATTCGGTGTTTCGATCGGGGTATCAAATTTTGTCTGTGTGGCTTTCCGGATAATTTTTAGAATATGTTAAAAAGTTCGACCGGATATAAATACCCAATTTTTCCCCTGTCGGGAAATTTCCAAGTGTTGGATTTTTCCGTAGTCTAAAAACGTTCTAAGTAGTGCAAGTAACTCGATGGACCCTCTAGAAGACAACAAACCTTAACTCGATTATGTGACCGTCTTGAACTGCCCTTTGAACCTTCGGGTTTGGGGCAGTACGGCGTGCCACATGTGAGGCGTTGGCTTGACCCTTCTACGGCTGGACCGTTGGTACTGAGGCACGAACTGAATGTTGCTAGACTTGTTTCATGTGTTGATCTGTACCGGGAAAACTTGGGTGTTCGATTGTTCGATCGGAAAGTTTGACATTTTCTATTTATCCGGAATGGGATACAATAATTGGAATTCACAATAAGTTATGAGATAACTGAATGAATGTTATAAACATAGCACTTTAGTCTCACTTGATCAGTTGCCACGGAATTTTGATGTGATCAAAAGTCCGTCGCAATCACGTAGCGTACGCGGATACTCGCCGGGTAAACTTAATAGACAGCCTCACCCCATTGCCCCGACCAAGTGACTGTAGGAGAACCCCGTCGCCGAAAGCATCCGTTCGGGTGCTCGCGGCAGCGGCGTTCCGCCTTGGTGCACTTCGTCGACGGTATCGGGGGTGCGGCCGCCTACTGAAGTTTGCGACGAGTATTCGATCAGCATGTCGGGAATCTTATTGAATTGCCCGACTTGATATTGAAAAGTGTTTTCGATTTTGAGACTAAAATGCGGGGTTTATAATTGTTAGGCATGCGATGTCTAAGTAATTCATTTGGTCAGGCATGCGATGTCTGAGGAGGTTGCGGATTCCAACTGTTGTAGTTTTACACTTTCTTTTCTGTGACCGTAAGTGTAATATGTGATATCGCCGGTTTTGTTGCTATATGTCAACAACAATTGGGATGGACATATTTACTTACGTTGATGACATGTGATGTTATGTGTTGCTGGATATGTTATATTGGATCGTCGTCTTTGAATAGCCGGGGGTTTTTATGTGAGATGAGTGTTTTTCATTTTCATTCATGTAAAAACTTGTATGTAATATTCTTTTATTGGGGCGCTTCCAGGTTGCGGAAGTTGTCACCCTTTGTATATTATTTACTTTTCCGCACTAGGATAGACCCAAGGAGGGGAGCACAAGTAACCGGGTTCTGGAGTCCAGTGGGAGACCAACTCGAGGAGTCGAGTCCGGGTCTCCTAACTCTAGAATTGGTAGGGTTGCTTGCCGCTCTCGTAGGGGTCTAGGGGTGTGGGTTTGGCTATTCATCACGACCGTGGAATCCGTGTTTTATACTGGCTCGTATTGAAAACACAGACGTCCTAGTATATCCAATATTTCATATGTTTCTTCTGCTGCGATATCTGTGATGTGATCATGTGATGTTTTGTGATGGATATAGTATATAGTATATACGATATATTATATAGACTTTGCTTATGTTTTACACCCGCGCTAGCCCTGCCCTGCTCTGTCGTTAGTTACCTAACCTAACGGTACACGAGGGGACATCGAGGCGAATGCGGATGGCATAAGTGTACGTCATATCTATCTGTGATGTTTAGGTACTATAAATGATGGGACTTCATTAATGTGATTAATGAAATAAAAGAAACCTAAGATGTTGTAGAATCGAATTTCAAAATAAAACAGGTAGCTACAGTTCTTGCTTTGCACAGCAGTATATATGATATATCCTGCACCTTATTCGATGAGGAAAGGACCGAGATCCCTTCACCGGGAGTGACTCCTTTAGCAATAACTGGCAGATGCTACACACTCGGTTTGTCTTTTGATTGCTTTTAAGAGTTCTGCTTTGCACAGTGATATATATGATATATCCCGCACCTCATTCGACGAGGAAAGGACCGACGATCCCTTCACCGGGAGTGACTCCTTTAGCAAAACTAGAAAAGACTCAAAAACACTCCATTTCAAAATTCATTTGATTCTACAACGATATCAAGTTCATTACGCAAAGGGTTTTCTGAAAAACCCGTCGTAGCCCTCCGTCATTTCAGATAAGTACTGGTTAGTATTCGTGCTACGTTTGTTGACCTTAGCCAAGGCGTAGTGTGCGATAGCTGATTAGTGCTTATCTGTATAAGCATATGATGCGATTGAGTTAGGGTAGTCGTGCGACTTTGTTGACCTTAGCCAAGGGTCGTGCGGGTGGGTTTAATTCAATCGGGAAATGACGGGTTGAACTTGGCTAGCACTTATGATTTGTTGACCTTAGCCAAGGTCATAAGCTGCTAGGGGCAAAATATTATCGGGAATTTCAAGTGTTGAAATTTGCAATGAGATTGCATACCTTCTATGGGATAGTTAGATCCCGATACCCGCTGCGAGTAAGAGTTACTCCTGGGAGAGTTTTATACATTACAATTATCCGATCAAGTAGGTGTCTAGAAAGGTGTTAACGAGGTTACGCCTCTGGGAAAACGAGGTTTACATTAATTAGGTTCGTGCGAAAGCACGGGGGACCTCCCTCAAAGTACCGACACTGGCCTGGCTGAAAGATTGGCGAACTTGTAGTGTGTAATTAATCCCGGCTAGTCTTTCCTTTTAGGGTTTGAAGGAAGATTTGATAAAAAGCAGTGGGAGCCATCCTGATTAGATAAAATAATAACCAATCTATTCTTGCAAGAGCGCACGCTGAGTGTTTTCTTCTCTCTCTCTCCAGGTAGCGACCATATCACGCCTTAATCAAGATAATAATACGGATTATTGACCGAACCCGCTTGTTATACTGAGCTGGGGTACGTTGGTCCCGCTCCAACTTATAATTGTTATAAGACAGAGCAGGAAATTGGGGAATACCAGAATTCCCGTGCCGCCCAAACGAAGAGAGTGCATGTTGATGCATCATCTTCGGGTGTGTTCATTACAAAGAACTGTTTCTCTGTATCCTCTACGTCCTGGGTATATGATACCAGATCAGGATCCCAGATATGTAATCTGTTACATAGGGCTACAGAAAAGTAGAGAACTGAGAACGGGTGATAAGTTTCATGAGGCAGAAAACGGGGCAAGTGTTGCAGCCAAGTCTGTTGGTCACTGTCACCCTGTATTACCAATACATTGATTCCGAACGAATGTTATTAGATACCGAACCTGATATACAAAATCATATCAGTCTCTTTATAAGTAAAGAAATGATAAAATTTTGTATTGTTGGATAATGTTTTGAACATTTCCTATATCAAAAGTTGATCGGTTCAGGCACGTTATCTAAAAGTATTGATGTTCTAAATCAAACTACAGTTTTTTAGTATACAGAACACACACAAGAGGAAGAGTTCAGAAATGAACGAATCCTTCTTGAGGCATTGTAGACTAGGTCATATCAATGCGACCCGACTAGCTGAAGTTACATGTAGATGCATATTTAAATCAGTTTGAATTTACATCTTGTGAAACTTGCCAGTCATGTCACAAAGATAAGATGACCATAGCTCCGTTTACTGGAAACAGAGAAAGAGTTAGTGAACTCTTGGGATGGTACATGTTGATGTATGTAGGTCCCCTGTCTACACATGCCAGGACAGGTTCTTTGTACTTCATTACATTCTCTGATAATCTCTCAAGATTCAGACATATGTTCCTGTTGAAACACAAGTCCGAACCTTTTGAGATATTCACAGAATATAAGTTAGAAGTAGAGAACCGATACGGGTATAAGTATTATGTCCTTTGATGAGATCAAGGAGGAGAATACTTGAGCACGGAATTCCTGGACTATTCTAAAGGAGAATGAGATTCTCTCTCAGCATTACTCCTCCGTATACACCATAGCACGATGGTATATCGGGGCGGAGCAGATACACCCTATTTGATATGGTGTGCTCTATGATGAGTACTGCTGAGTTACCTATTTCTTTTTGGGAGTTATGCACTTATGAAGTTGCATACCTATTGAATAGGGTTCCAATCAAATCAGTTGCCTACCATTTCATATGTGATATGGAAAGGGAAGAGCCCATGTCTTAAGCTAGTTAAGATTTGGGGTTGTCCGGCCTATGTTTAAAAGCAAAATCCGGACAAGCTCGAGGCAAGGTCTGTAGAACTGGAAATGTTCCAGCTATACAGACTGCAGCTGATGATTTGATAGAACCAAAGGATTCAGTAGATTCCAATGAACCTCAGCCTCTCCGCCGATCTAGTAGGGTTCTTCACCCACCTGAGAGATACTTCTGTTTCTCTATGACAGTGGGAGCGAGGATTGCATCATAAGATGATGACCCAACTAGTTTCGAGCTGGCCATCAGGAGTAAGACTCTGTAAGAATGGCTGGATGCTTAGTGATCTGAGATGGAATCCTTATACACCAACGAAGTATGGACTTTGGTTGCTATATCTGAAGGGTTAAATCCCCATCAGGAGCAGGTATATCTTGAGAAGATTACTTGGTGTACATGGAAAAGTTGAGACTTTCAAAGCTAGACTTGTTAAAGGTTTTCGTCATTGACCAGGCGTGGATAATGATGAAACCTTTTCAAGTAGCTATGCTTAAGTCCATTCGGATCCTACTTGCCACGGCTACATACCATGACTATGATATCTGGCGGTTGGGTGCCATGACTGCTTTTCTAAATGATGATTTAGAAGAGTGCGTCTATAAGTACACAGCCAGAGGGCCTCGTAGACAGTGGGAGCAGCGGAAACGTGTGCAAGATGTTTTATATGATAAAGCAGGCATCGCGGAGTTGGAACATCTGTTTTGATGAAGCGGTCAAAGAAGTTGACATCATCAAAATGGTAGATGAACCTTGTATAAACAAAAAGGTAGTAGAGAGTATGGTGGTGATCCTCGTAGAGTACCTGGATGACATACTCTTGATAGGGAAAGAGTTTCCTATACTACGCTCGATCAATCTCTGCTCATCACAATGATTCTCCACATAGGATCAAGATGATACCTCCTTAATCCTGAGTTTTGGATCTATGAGATAGATCTAAATGGATGTTAGGATTCTCACTAGTTGTAGTGAGATGGTATCAATTGATCCTAGGGAGAATCACTGGAAAAGTTCCAGGGTGATAAAGACGACTGAATGTCAGTTGCAGGCATTATCTTTACCCTCAGTAAAGGGACGGTATGTTGGAAGAGTTCCAAGCAAGATACCGTGGCATACTAGACGATAAAGGCAGGATACATCGCTACTAAAGATGCTACCAAAGAGGCTGTTTGGGTTTATATTGGTTCATGAGATGAACTATGTTCCTCCCATTGTGTGACAATGGAGTTGTGGCTTATGCCGAGGAACTCCTGTCCCATCAGTGACCCAGACATATTCTAAGGCAGTATCACTTGATCGTAGAGATGGTTGATCTCCAGGGTGATCGAAGTTAGGAGAGTAGACTCAGAGGACAACACGGCGGATCCACTCACGAAGGCCTGTTCCCAGAGAGAGACTTTTATGGGATGGTTGAGTATGAGATACTACAACCACTGCTACAGATGGCCCTAGTGCAAGTGGGAGATTGTTAGTTATATGTATGCCCTAGAGGCCATTACTGTACATAGGATGTATATTGTAGTGGATACTGGGACATATATAGTGAGGACTTTCTTGCTCGACATGATAGTATGCTATCTGGTTGAACTTTACCTTAACGTGTACACTGATTGTCTCTCTGTTACATGTTGGTAAAGCCCTTAGGATGTGTACTTGACTACCTGGACTGTGATGCGGATCATACTAGTGGGGACATGGTAGTCCATAAGTACATCCTTCAAAGTCCCTAGTCGTGGGTATATCGAGACGGGGCATCGATATACCAGAGTAGACTAGCGTATACCTTCTCGACCCATACAGATGGGCGATGGATGATCCCATATCCATCGGTGTTTGACATCAAAGATGATATACGGGTGCTCAGTAGAGACTGGGTACACTGGACGGACTCGCCGAGAACTCCCGAATAGTTATATACCTCACGTCAGATGGCAGTTCTCTGGTGACACTGGTACAAAGTAGTCTGTTGACCCGAGATCGTCATAGAGTCTTGTGTGGTTCCCACTGTGCTTTGATTTCCATCTTACCACGTCCAAGAGGGCGTGCAAAACGGTGGTTTTTGGGTACAGTCCCGAGTCACATGGAGGCAATGAGCGATAGGAGGGGATTCGTCTCTCCCGGTATAGGGAGTTGATGTTGTGCTGTGTTCGATTGGCTATAACAGGAAATCCCTGGCCAGGGTTGCTGAGATTTACTGGTAAGTGTTACCTGTAGTTTCTCAAATAGTTATAGACCTCATATCGACACGACTTATCGAGCTATTGGGGTCTGACGTTTACCACCCCTAGACGAGATATGCGACATATCAGACGATCAGACCGGACTGTACGGTAGTGTTACTGGTTGGATTCACTGGAGTGTGAGCGGGCTTGCTCGTCGATCTTCAGATCGCTCAATACCCGGATGGCCGTTACGTTTAGCAGACCGCTTGCGGCTTGTGGGTGATTGATATGATCATCACCTGCTGCCGGCGTATTGACGAGTCTTTAGAGTCCTACACAGAGGTTTCCTGGCTCAAGCAAAACGAAATAGGAGCGCGTATGAGATATGTGCGGGACCGAGAATGATACCAGTATGTGATACTGTATTTGATTCTCGCGATGTGACATTGATCGGTTATATGCGATATAGCCGGGTTATCGGATCAAGTGTTGATTCGATAAGTTTACTAATGATACTAGTCGGTTATATGCGATATGACCGGATCGTTAAATCAAGTGTTGATTTAATGATTTAATGCATAATTATATATTTGATATATCACTTTGCATTAACTAGTATCGGTTCACTTTAAATGGATTTTCTCACTCGGATGTGCGCATTGTATATGCGATATATTTTTGTGCACTTGTTTGTATCATGTTTGATGATACATGTTTACTTGGTTAAGTGTAAAGAATTAAACCATGGTTAAACTTATGATTAGGGTTTTATTTCCTTTTCTCTTTTCCTTTATCTATTTATTCATTTTGGAAAATAGATGGAAAAAGGAGAAAAAGAATGGTGGCTTTTTTTGTTGTTTAGTGGAAGCTTCATGATACCTTGACCCTAACCATTCATTTAACCTAAGTTAATTCTCTACACTTTACCATAGTTACAATTATGATAAGTTTTGTTTTTCTTTTCTTTTCTAATTAATCTTATCATAATATTCTTCTTCTTCTTCCTTGAACTCAAGAAGAAACCTTCACTTCATCAATGGTGGATTGATGAAATGAGTGAGAAATCCAAAACTAAAGTCTACCCACTTCCTATTTCTTCATCCTCTACCTCTTGCCAAGTAGTAGAGTGTGTTTCCTTCACAAGTTTTCAAGACTTGGTGAAGGTGGAGCTCGATCTAGTGATGCATCGACGTAGATCATCTTCGGCACGTCGTCGACGACCTAGCCCGTCCATTCTCCAATGAAGCCGATGCTAGAGCCCGGATTTGATTTGGACAGCGGAGAGGACCTCATTGCAGAGCTATGGAGGTGGACAAACGGATCTACAAAGGTTGTATTTCCGTATTCCCTTAGTTAATTGTTAACTAGTTCTTTTTTTCGCCTAAACTTCTAACCAACGATCCGTAGTCGGGTCTCTCGGCACCTAGAATTTTTGAAATTGGCATGTTCGATGCCTTGTGAGACCTCACTAGAGTGCCTAGGAACCCTACAGTATTATACATATCGTTGGATAGCAGTTCTCAGGTGACACTGGTACAGGTTAGTCTATAGACCCGAGATCGTCATATAGTCTTGTGTGATTCCCACTGTGCTTTCATTTTCACCATACCACGGTCAAGAGATCGTGCAAAAAGATGGTTTTTAGGTACAGTCCCGAGTCACATGGAGGCAATGAGCGATAGGAGGGGTTTCGTCTTACCCGGTATTGGGAGTTGATGTTGCGCTATGCTCGATTGGCCATAATGTCATGACCCGAAATATTAGCTCGTGACCAGCACTTAAATCACGCAACGTCTAAAGACGTAACGTAATCTAAGTAACCTGAAACCCAGAAATCTAAACCTTTTAAAGAAATAAAAGAGGTGCAGTTTTGAAATAAGGTATAATGAAGAAAAGTGTTTTCTTAAATGCATAGAAAAGGGAACATGAAAAATGCAAGTTTATACTATTTGTTGTAAAACATGTTCGTCTTTTAAAAATTTGGGCTGCACCTCCTTTGTATTTTTTGATCCAGACAGCAATACATGATAATATAAAAGGCATCCCCAAGTAGGAGCTAGCTCTTCGCCAAACAGCGGATCCACAACCACGCAAGTAATAAAACAAGTATACGACGTCCAATCGGCGAAGATCAACACAAAAGATAATGAATAAAGCAAGACATCAACCCAATAAGCGAACATAAAACCCATCGCTCAAATCTCGCCACTACAAGTCTTGCTAAGTCTCATTACTTAAACAAATACTAGTTTGATTGATGGAGTTGACTAGATACAATAGAAATAATAAAACAAGAGTGGGCACGATACAACTGTCCCACCTACCAAAGCAAGTCATCCGAATGCAAGCTGTGTGTGCCAACGATACCGCTACCAATCCATACGGTCAACCTACAAGAACTGTGGCACAACGGGGGTGAGTTGCCAACTCGTGAGTAGAAAACATCAACAGGTAGAAATCGAATAAAATAACGATTTCCTAGGTCAACTATATCATGAAGGTAATACTATGAATCTAGGGTGACCGTATGTAAATGTGTGTCAACAATAATAACTGCAAGTATGCAAGTGGATATCATCCAATAATATAATCAATGTCAATATACATGTGGATCTCGTCCACTCGAAGTATCGTAATAGCATATGCATGCAAATATATGAGGATATCAAGAAAGTGTGTGTTCATCAATGACACACCAAAATATGTAACCTGAGTGTCCAACACCGACACTCGAAATATCATGAAACCCGTGTCCAGTATCGACACGTAAATCCTCATATCTCAGGCTCCGGCTATCCGGACTGACCTGTATCCATCTCATGACTCCGGTCGGTATCCTCTGGATAACCGCCGGGTCCAAAATACTATCACCGGTAGGTAGTGCTCCCCTGCCAAGCTCAACGCCATCATCTGCGACCATCTTGCCCCGGGGTACCTCACCGGGTCCACCATGCATCTGCAGACGGTTCCTCCTCCTCCTCGAATCGTGTGTATGATATCGCTCAAGAGCCGAGAAAACTCATGGTGGACTATACAAATATCATATCAAGAGGAATCGGGTTTTTAAACAATACATACTTTCTTTTGAAATAACCACGGTTCTCAAATCCAGAAATCTCTTGAAAACAGCGTATCTCAATGCGTATAATCATAAAGTATAATGTATGCGACATATAACAGAAATACAAGCATATATATATATAATGCAACATCGAACAGTAATATGCACATATCAAGGGAAAACCGCTCTTTAAAATGAATCCAGTTTTAAATTATATACTGTGGTTCCCCATTCCTCCAAGGTCAAATGCAACATCGTATAAAGGTGTATATGTAACTATAGCAAATAAATTATGCAAAGAGTCATATCATGATGCAGCAATTCTACTGTGTAGAGACATAGCAATTATCGATGAAGAAGTGTGTGAGCCAGCAAATCTGTGTAAGTGTGACATACGCATCATCGATAATGGTGCAGGTGTACTAGCACAGGTATATGAAATGCAATAGTAATGACATGAACGTAGCATAAGGTAAAACGGCAGCTAAAAGGTATAAGGTATACGTATCTAACATGACTGAGTGGGTGAATCTATCAATTGGCATCCTCCAGTCAAGGGTATGGATCAATCAACAACTAACTCATCACGTACGGTAACTCATCGTACGGTGTCATTAAACAGTTTGGGATCCTAACAACCTATATGATAAGGAGGGTGCGGACCTAACGTCTCGTACGGCATATCACTCAAGATTCACAACATTACACACACACACACACACACACACACACACACACACACACACCCCTATCTCTCAGGTCACGTCCGCATCAAACTCGGATCATGGGACCGATAAAGTATCAATCATCTCATATCGACTCGCATCCGTATACCAACATATTATCAAGTCATCTTATCAATCTAAAGTCGTATATTATCAACCTCATGTTATGCCACTAATATCTCCTATTGGTTCTCTTTACAATTACTTATCTATATCTATCATATCATGTCACCTAAACCCTAAGCTATAATTTTAAGTCATGGTATATCTTAACTCCTACTAATTCCTTAACCCTATTCCTAACTTTCTAATATGGTTTCTCTAGCCATATCCTATAGTTTTCTTGTCTAAGGTTCCTTAACCGTATTCTATAAATCAATTTCCATCAAAACTTGCGGGTGTGTTATACGCCATCCATCCGACTTCCCCCATAGATATAGATCTACTCACCTTACTCCTTACTTGCCGTAGTCGATGACGCCATGCTCCGTCGTCTAGAATTCCACACGAAGGTACCTACAATACATACACGGTCGCAATAGCATTAAAATCAAGTACGGAAAACCAATACGGCACACGCTGTGCTCATAGGTTAGAACATATAGCCTACGCATGCAAAACAACCAAACCAACCCTTGTTGTTGACGTACAAACGCCCAACAACCAAATGAAAATCCAAACATTAAAACCAATCATTCCGGAATACGGAAAATATAGCCAAAAACACCCCAAAGTGCTTCCAGATTTTCAGTCAGGTGAAAAGAGCCTAAACAAACAATTCTATGGGGTAGAATAGGGAGTGTGTGAGCTACTGGAACAACCTAAACATCAAATGCCACCAAGTGGCTGGCCACATTGCATGAAATTCCAGCAAGCTCGGCCAAAACATGATGGAATGGTCTCGTACTTCTACAGGGGGTTCCTAGTGGTATATCTAGGTCACTGGTATTGTTTGGTTATTTCAGAATTTCCTTAGGTCATCCCAGATTCCCTGTAGTCCCCAATTTGTACACTAAACCGACATGGATGAATTCCTAAATCCGTGTTTAGGGTTCTATGCTATGGTCCAGGTCAAGAATCACCTCTAAAGTCTTGTAAACAGCCACTACATTACCACATGCCCACACAATTACCAAACCCTCTCTAGAGATTTCTAACTTCACAACAACCAACCCAAATCAACTTCTAAACTAACTAGAATACAAGAAAACTCAAAACTAACTAAAGGGAAGAAGCTATACCTCATTTGGGCAACTCAAGAAAATCCTCGCTTTCCAATGTCATCAAAATCCTACTTTGCTTGATCCAAAGTGTAGAGGATGGGGAGGAGATCAACTTTTGTGAAGGGGGTATAAGGTTTTGATAAGGTTTTTGAGATGGATCTTGGGGTTGAAGGAGGAGGGAAATGAGTTGAGGAAGAAGAAGGAGATGAACAAATAATGGGGGAGGAAAAGAATGGGGTGGCTGCCCCCCTCTCTTTCTCTCTTTCTTATTCTAACCTCACTCTCTCTCTCTTAAATATTTACCCTTATACCCTTTTTCATTTTCTTTTTTTTTTAAAACCAAAACACATAATACCCCCAAAACAACATAAGAAATAACATGTAATTAAATGTGACATGACACGGTGCACTAATCATGGAAAACTATAGAAACACGGATTTGGCCTAATCGTGATTAGCAGTACATTAATCGGATTTTTATTTAAACTGCATATAATTAATTATAAAAATACCAAATCCGATAAATATATTTTTAAATGAATAAATCATTTTAAATCTCCAATTATTTAACAATTATTGGTATATATTTATACCATTTTACGAAAACCCTAATTTCACAAATCGGGTAATTTTCGCGAAATATATTATTTTAATATTAAATTCCAAAAATAATATTTTATATTTTCTGAAATGTTACAATCTTCCCCCTTAAAGAAATTCGGTCCCCAAATTTAAATTTAAATATCCAAATACTAAAACATTTCAATAATCAACTCAAATCGACGGGGCTCTGAAATCATGGAAAATATAGAAAAGCCGCAGCGCATCGCGTGCGACTGAAAATGAATACAAAACTCAAAATCGAACTTCGCAAGCGTCTCGCAAATCATCGGATTTGCACGCATATTATCAAAGATACAATGGAGATACAGATCTTGAAATCCACTACTGAAATCCAATATGCACAGTCAAATACTATAATACATATATGCACGCATCCTTGGAAAAATCTTAAAACTGAATACAACATATGCAAAATCTTTTCTAAATTGCCGTTTAATGCGTAACTCACGGCACAAGTGACGGACTCTCATTTGTAAAATAATAAATATACCTTCATATATGTTTTGATAAATATGCGTTCCATCGTTCCAAAATATCCAAAAGGTTTTCCTTTATAACATTCGTGCCGCTCGTGGACACGTAAGAAATAGCGAGACTATAGCTCCTTTTTGAAAACCTCTTGTTAACTTTTTAATGCATGCAAAGTACTCAGGTACTGTTCTCAGATCAGTCCTATTTGGCTAGTACACAATATAGTGTCCAACATGAAAATAAGGTGCTCAAAAGCAAAGTCGGCCTCAAAAGGCGTATCAAACAATCACGTGCGTCTGGTGCACACGGAAATCAAATCTAAACACAGGTGCCACAATATGCACAAAGTAAAACTAAGTGCAACGGGTGTGCACGAAAGCATTTGTCTAGTGCAACGGGTATGCACGACAACAATATCCGGTGCATCTATTATGCACAAAAATCTCAATCGAGTGCATCCGGTGTGCACAAAATCACATCTCATATCATGCGCGAAAATCCAAATCAAGTGCATCCGTCGGGTCCGTAAAAAAACATCTAGTGCAATAGCATGTACGAAAAATATAAGTCTGGTGTAACAAATGCACAAAAGTACAAATCTGGTGCATCAAATGCACAAAATACCAATCAATAACTCAAGTGCATAAAAAGCAACACCGGGTGTACCAAGGTGTATAAAATCATAAACGTGTGCAACTGCGTGCACAAAACACGTATCAATACACTGCAAGCACACATAAGCTATACCGAGGGCAAGATCAAATCGAGTGCGTACGACACGCACAAAATCAAATCAACTGTATGAAATCCAAGAAATCATAAACATGTGCAGCCAAGGCACAAAATCAATATCAAGTGCAATAGATATGCACAAATCATAAACCAATACAACTGTGTGTAAATCGTATATCAAGTACGATAACTATGCACAAAAATATAAATACCCAATAGGTGCAGCAATGGTGCACGCAATCAATATCATAAAACTCATCATCAAAACTCAAATCCAAGCAATATAAGCATGATACTCGGATCACAACGCAAATCGCAGCAAATGACATTGAGGTATACCTCCTACAATGTCGGAAAAAATATCGGTGCGCCCAAAACTGACAGAGCAAGAACATCCAATTGCCTCCTTCTCACGGTCTGGCGTCCTCTGTCTCTTGGTCCTCATTTGTCTGTGGATTACCAATCTCGCAATCCATCGGCTCATCAGTTCAGTCAGGTGTGCTAACCGAAACGATTCCGCTCTGGCACTTCTCTGGGCATCTCTAGGCCAATTAGTATGACCACTCATAATGCAGCACGTCACTGGCGTCGGCCTCTAGTCCTCTGAATACACGTTACACATCTGATCCTGGGTGCAAATCATATTGCAGTAGTGTCCTGGAAGAAACCTGCTCAGGGTCTCTTCCGATCTTGCCTATGCCGAACTATACAGAGGCTGGTATTCTTGCCTAATCTTCTTCTCGCTTTCTGGACATCTGCGTTCTCAGCACAGCTTTTCCTCGGGAACTGGTCGTATCTCACGCCTTTGTATACATATCAGATCTCTAATCTCGACGGGGAGTAGCAACGGCTCATTGACATCTCGCATGAACCTCTTGTTCCACTCGTCTTTATTATCGTCTGCTTTGACGTCACGTCATGCTATCTACGTACTACAATTGTCTCGGCTACAGTCAATCCGGAGCCTCTCACACGGACTCGAAATCACGAACTCGGTATCTTCATCACTCTGTAGAAGATCTCTAGCCGAACACGTCCTCGAAAACTCGTCTATACCATCAGAGGAATACTCAATACTCATCCGTTCTCGATCAACTCATAACGTATCTGGGTGAGGTCCTCTATCTGAATCTGGTACACTTACTGGTCTCATATCACATGATATCCGGACAATGTTAAACTTTTCATTCAATTTGTCAAAGTCCCATAATTCCCCGAAAGCTCAACTCTGAGCACAGTTTAATAATACCTAGTACACGCCACAGTACCTATGGACCAACCATAGAAGGGCAAACCAAAGCCTTACTGATGGCACCGCTAAACTGCCGCGAACCCTAAGGTTCAAAAGCGGTTTCATGGTCATCATGTCGAGTTAGGGTTTCATTCTTCTATAGGGTCCACAGAATTACTTGCATATTCCTCCGAATACTTTAAACTTGGAAAAATGGGTTTCTGACATTCGTTCGAACTTTTAACTTCACCTAGACAATATGTGAATACCCTTCGTCTCTCAACTCAAGATAGACTAGCTATCATCTGTCGCAGCTCTGCCTGAAGTTCCAGCGATCTCAGCTCGTAAGCTCTGGAAGCGACATCACATCAATCTCAGCAACAGCTGGGTCATCTGTCTGCACGGTAGACGACATCAAAATCTCTGAAGTATGTTGTACATCAACAGTCCTCTCACAACTGGCAGCCTCTATCAACGTCCCGATCATACGGTGCAACGCCGAACACTCGCCTCAAACGAGAAGTCACAACACCAATACAAAATCGAGACGTTCTCGTGTCACCAGAAAACCCAATGGTCAGTCCTCGTCCATGACGAGATCGTCCTGACCGCAACACTAGCAGCAGCTCAATCTGCACTCAAACCATGATGACGGGAACCTTAAGCATGTATCGATGAAACCATATCAATGGAATGAAAGGAATCAATAGATCTCAAAATGGATACATGATCATAAGGAGGAATGGAATCAATAAGAGTATGATCATGGAAACAAATAGAATCAAGGATATCAATATATGTACATCCTAAGGTTTCTTAAGTGGAGTATCGTATCGTAAATATGCCGCAGAACATACGTATAGTACGTTACTCTACTTAAGCTACCTACTCCATCAATCAGGGCCAGCCTATGTAATGAAAGTTCGGGTCTAATACCCCCTGTCCAAGTCTAGGTTCTGTAAGGTCAAGCCTAGGTTCCGAAATATTTACGCCCCAGACTCCACATAGTCAAATCTAAACTCGAACAAATGTTAAACCTAGCGCTCTGATACCAATTTTGTCACGACCCAAAATATTAGCTCGTGACCAGCACTTAAATCGCGCAACGTCTAAAGGCGTAACGTAATCCAAGTAAGCTGAAACCCAGAAATCTAAACCTTTTAAAGAAATAAAAGAGGTGCAGTTTTGAAATAAGGTATAATGAAGAAAAGTGTTTTCTTAAATGCAAAGAAAAGGGAACATGAAAAATGCAAGTTTATCCTACTTGTTGTAAAATATGTTCGTCTTTTAAAAATTGGGCAGCACCTCATTTGTATTTTTTGATCCAAAACAACAATACATGATAATATAAAAGGCATCCCCAAGTGGGAGCTAGCTCTTCGCCAAACGGTGGATTCACAACCACGCAAGTAATAAAACAAGTATACGACGCCCAATCGGTGAAGATCAATGCAAAAGATAATGAATAAAGCAAGACATCAACCCAAAAAGTGAACATAAAACCCATCGCTCAAATCTCGCCACTACAAGTCTTGCTAAGTCTCATTACTTATACAAATACTAGTTTGATTGATAGAGTTGACTAGATACAATAGAAATAATAAAACAAGAGTGGGCATGATACAACTGTCCCACCTACCAAAGCAAGTCACCCGAATGCAAGCTATGTGCCAACGATACCGCTCCCGATCCATGCAGTCAACCTGCAAGAACTGTGGTACAACGGGGGTGAGTTGCGAACTCGTGAGTAGAAAACATCAACAGGTAGAAATCGAATAAAATAACTATTTCCTAGGTCAACTATATCATGAAGGTACTATGATATCTAGGGTCACCGTATGTAAATGTGTGCCAACAATAATAACTGCAAGTATGCAAGTGGATATCATCCAATAATATAATCAATGTCAATATACATGTGGATCTCATCCACTCGAAGCATCGTAATTGTCACGACCCGAAATAGCACGTGACTGGCCCTTGAATCATATGAAGTCTATAGGACCCCATCTAATTCAAGTAAGCCAAAAGCCCAGAAATCTAAAACTATTTTAAATAATAAATGAAAGAAAACTAGTTTTAAAGAAGTGAAGAAAACATGTTTTAAAAACAAGGTTTTTAAATAGGTAAGCCGAATATGCATTTTTAAATCCTCAAGTCTTTTCTGAAAATTTCGGCAGAGTTTCCTTAGTAAATACTGGCCCCAAACGAGGTACAACAAGAATAATATATGCACAATGATAAAAGGCATCCCCAAGTGGGAGCTAGCTCTTCGTCAATCGATGGTCACAACCACGCAAGCAATATAATATACAACGCCGAAAGGCGAGGATCAAAGCCCAAAAGGAAACTCAAAATCAACAAGAAAACCATAATGTTACAACGCGTGACTCTAAGGTCGGAATAATACATAGCTGGTTTTCTAAATCTGAAATAAATATACTGGTCTGGTTGATGGAATTACTAGATACAACTGATTAAAATAAATATAAGGGTGGTCACGATGCGAGTGAACCCACCTACCAAAGTAAACACCCAGAAAGGAAGCAGTGTGCCAGAAAACCTCAATGAAACCTGTACGGCAAAACCTGCAAGAACTGTGGCACAACGGGGTGAGTTGCCAACTCGTGAGTAGAAAACATCATAGAGCAGAAATCGTATGTATGACTCATCCTAGGTCAATACGATCAGTAATAATATATCCTCAATATGAATAAGTCTGAAGCATGATAAGGTGGCAAGGGTAAACATCTATACATAAGTGTAGTACCAAGTGCTCGTGCCAGTGCCTCAGGTAGCAACATATCATAAATAAGAGGTAGGATCAATGTAATAAGTGCCAACTATAGCATGGAGTCTATGAGTATGTGGATATCATCCAACTATGTAATCAATGTCTGCATGTATGTTGATCTCGTCCACGTGTCAACCAATGGCACCAAACATCATGCATGTAAATATCATAAAGCATATGAATGGAAGTATGAGGATATAAATCAACGTGCGTCCCTCGCGACACATCAAAATCATGGAACCTGAGTGTCCAGTATCGACACTCGAAAACATCATGAAACCCATGCCCAGCATCGGCATGTAAATTCTCATATATCGGGCTCCGTCAGTCTGGATCGACCGACGGGCTCTGTCAGTCCAGATCGGCCCATATCATCTCTCAACTCCGGTCGGTATCCTTCGGATATCCGCCGAGCTCAAATACAATCACCGGTAGGTAGTGGTCTCTCTGCCAGGCTCATCGCCTACTGCACGACAGATCCGTTCTCGCCCCGGGGTACTATACCGGGTCCACCATGTACCCACAATCGGCCTCATCCAGCTCCTCGAATTGGGTTTCATATATTACACGTCTCAGAACCGAGAAAATGCATGGTGGACGTACTGAAATATCATATCAAGAGAAACCGGGTTTTTAAACAATGCATACTTTCTTTTAAAATGACCACGGTTCTCAAATCCAGAAATCTCATGAAAACGGCATATCTCAATGCATAAATCGTAAAGCGTGATGTATGTGACATGTGATAGAAATGCAAGCATATCCGTATATCATGCAAGATAAAATAGTAATATGCACACATCGAAGGGAAAACCGCTCTTTTAAATGAATCCAGTTTTAAAATATATCTTGCGGTTCCCAAATCTCCAAAATAAAGCCAGAATCATCTATGTATGTGCAAATACATATGTATGCAGGTATGGGTGTACAATTAGTCATATCCTGATGCAAAAATCCTACTGTGTAGTGACATGGCAATTATCGATGATGAAGTGTGTGAGCCGGCAAGTAGGTGTACGTGGAACATACGCATCATCGATAATGGTGCTGGTGTCCTGACAGCATGGGTTTAATATAACAATAAACACATTTAAACATGCGATGCAATGCGAGTAGCAAGAAAATGCGGAAAATGAATAATAACACAACAGTGAAGAATCTATATCAGTATGTGTATGCCATATAGTTTTGCCATTTGAAGTAACACGAATCGTGGTGTTTAGAAAAATAAGGGCTACGGTGTTTTTAAGAAAAGATGCGTCTTTTGAAAATATCCGTAGAATCCTTTAGCCTGTCTTTAAAATACTCACGATTCGTTAGTTTTGAAATAGGTATAACTCAGGTCTAGTCTAACATCTACTAAGTGCTACAGAACCAAACGAACAGCCTAACTGAAAGGGTAAGGGAAACCACCTAAATCTGAGTCGATATATATATACATATAATAGTCGGTGATCCCGCCTCAATAGTATCACATACGATACAATATACAACATGACATCCTTGAGTCAAGAGTGCGGATCTATCATCATAGTTATCTCGTATGGTAAATCCGTCGTACGGCATCCCAAATCTGGGTACTGGTCGAATCTCACATTTATCTCATCAATTATCTGGTATCCTAATCATCATATCTCATGAACTGGGGTACTGATCTAAGTCTAGTACAAATTGATACCATCTATATATGTAAATGCGTGTGTAAAACACACGCCCAAAGGCCCCCTATAACTCATGTCGTATCTCATAATACGAACCACATCATATCACCGATTTCATGGTACCATGCCCAGTCTCATCGACTCATCTCCAAATATCATCCACTATCCTCATCATCCAAGTGTAGGTATACGTGTATATATATACGTCGTCCCGAACCTGTGTGTGTGTATATACGTATCCCCATATACGCACAAGTGTAACAAAGTAAGCATGTGTGTGCGTGTGGGTGTAAACCTATTCTAAGGTTCGCAACTAAGGGGCTATACTAGTTCACTTCTAAAAACCCTAATCTAACCATTAAACACCTAATCATATCTTGAATATCCATGTCACGCATCAAAGATATCATATATATAGTATATATATATAGCATACTATACATCGAACTGCGGGGGTGCTATACGCCATCCATTCGACTTCCCCCGTAGATATAATCTACTCACCTTGCTCTTCGCTTTCCGTTGTCGACGTCGCCACGTGCTTGCTTGTCATCTCGAAGTCTTCATGGGATACCTACACAATCATAACGTATCGCAATGCGTATTAAAATCACGTCGGAAAACCAAAACGACACTCTAAAGGCCTATAGGTTAGAACCTATGGACTACGCTTTCAAAATCACCAAATAACACTCGATTTCGACGTACAAACGTCAAGCGATCGAATACGACACAAATCAAAAAATCCAAAATTCAAAATACGCAAAACGAAACCCCGAATCAAAACAGCAACTCTTGAAAATGATCCCAGATTTTACCCTAGGTCAAATTAGTCAATTTTGCATATGCCAAGGGTCTAGTTTACAGGAGATGAAGCTACAGACAAAGCACGAACCACAATGCTCAAGATCTGGCCGCAAATTGCGGCCAGAAGGGTTTTATTTGCGGCCCAGAAGTGGATTCAGGGGCTGGGGACTTTAGGGTATGCTCTAAATCACCTGCACATCTCTCTGTGTTTGCTAAATAATTTTCAGGTCACCCGGGTGTTAGCAGATTTCAATATACTCTCATAGAATCCACAATTTTCCGATATGGGGTTTTCTAAATCCGTATTCCGGGGTTCTAGTCTCTGATTTGGGTCTTCAATCAATCACCACAGGGGTTGTGTAGCCTCTACTAACCTTAATTACACATCACAACTCAAAATTTCCATAAACCCTAACTAGAATTTCCCAAGTCTCACTAAACGACACCAAATCGGTTCTAAACAAACATGGATGTAAAAGCAATGGAAATACTAGGCTAATGGTTAAGAGAATATCTCATTTGGCAACCCAAAAATTTTCTTGAGTTGCCCCAAGTGTCCAAAATGCAAGCTTTCTTGGTACAATGTGTTGCTAGTGAGCTCATGCACATTTTTAATTATGTGGGTATTGGGTTTTGAGATGTTTTTAATGGAGTTTGAGAGGATTGAAGAGGGGGAGGGAGTGAAGGCAGCAGCAGTTGCAGCAAGAGTGAGGGAGAGGAGAGAAAATGGTGAAGAGTGAAGTGGGAATGGGAGCTTGGTCCTAGGTTTGACCCCTTACCCTCTCACTCTCTCTCATGCCCATCCCTCCATTCTTTATTCCCTTTTCCTTTTCTTTTCTTTTCCATTATTTTCCCTTCTCAACTAAAAACAACAACCATGATATAAAACATGGAGAAAAGCCATGAGAAAAATGTAACAAGTGCTAAAAAGACATGTGCATGTTTTGCACAAAACAAGCTTAATGCACGATTAGCGATTTTGATCGCGATTAGCACTAAATTAGCATATAATTATTCATAAAAACTTATAATTGCATAATTCACATAAAGCACTCTCTTTTTAGTAATTTCCATAATTTTCCAAATTTTTCCCAATTTATCGGTATTTAATTATACCGCCTTATTAAAATATTCAATATTTTATTATTTAATTATAAAAATTCCTCAAAAATAATATTTTATTTTTTTGAAATGTTACAGTAATAGCATATGCATGCAAATATATGAGAATATCAAGAATGTGTGTGTTCATCAATAACACACCAAAACATATAACCTGAGTGTCCAACACCGACACTCGAAATATCATGAAACCCGTATCCAGTATCGACACGTAAATCCTCATATCTCAGGCTCCGGCTATCCGGACTGGCCTGTATCCATCTCATGACTTCGGTCGGTATCCTCCGGATAACCGCCGGGTCCAAAATACTATCACCGGTAGGTAGTGCTTCCCTGCCAGGCTCAACGCCACCATCTGCGACCATCTTGCCCCGGGGTACCTCACCGGGTCCACCATGCACCCACAGACGGTTCCTCCTCCTCCTCGAATCGTGTGTATGATATCGCTCAAGAGCCGAGAAAACTCATGGTGGACTATACAAATATCATATCAAGAGAAACCGGATTTTTAAACAATACATACTTTCTTTTGAAATAATCACGGTTCTCAAATCCAGAAATCTCATGAAAACAGCATATCTCAATGCGTATAATCATAAAGCATGATGTATGCGACATATAACAGAAATACAAGCATATCTGTATATAATGCAACATGGAACAGTAATATGCACATATCAAGAGAAAACCGCTCTTTAAAATGAATCCAATTTTAAAATATATACTGCGGTTCCCCATTCCTCCAAGGTCAAATGCAATATCGTATAAAGGTGTATATGTAACTATAGCAAGTAAATTATGCAAAGAGTCATATCATGATGCAGCAATTCTACTGTGTAGTGACATGGCAATTATCGATGAAGAAGTGTGTGAGCCGGCAAATCTGTGTAAGTGTGACATACGCATTATCGATAATGGTGCAGGTGTACTACCACGGGTATATGAAATGCAATAGTAATGACATGAACGTAGCATAAGGTAAAACGGCAGCTAAAAGGTATAAGGTATACGTATTTAACATGACCGAGTCGGTGAAGCTATCAATCGGCCTCCTCTAGTCAAGGGTATGAATCAATCAACAACTAACTCATCACGTACGGTAACTCATCGTACGGTGTCATTCAATAGTTTGGGATCCTAACAACCTATATGACAAGGAGGGTACGGACCTAACGTCTCGTACGGCATATCACTCAAGATTCACAATGTTATATATATATATATATATATATATATATATATATATATCTCAGGTCACGTCCGCATCAAACTCGAATCATGGGACCGATAAGGTATCAATCATCTCATATCGACTCGCATCCATATACCAACATATCATCAAGTCATTTTATCAATCTAAAGTCGTATATTATCAACCTCATGTTATGCCACTAATATCTCCTATTGGTTCTCTTTACAATTACTTATCTATATCTATCATATCATGTCACCTAAACCCTAAACTATAATTTTAAGTCATGGTATATCTTAACTCCTACTAATTCCTTAACCCTATTCTTAACTTTCTAATATGGTTTCTCTAGCCATATCTTATAGTTTTCTAGTCTAGGGTTCCTTAACCGTATTCTATAAATCGGTTTTCATCAAAACTTGTGGGGGTGCTATACGCCATCCACCCGACTTTCCCCGTAGATATAGATCTACTCACCTTACTCCTTACTTGCCGAAATCGATGACGCCATGCTCCGTCGTCTCGAATTCCATGCGAAGGTATCTACATACATACACAGTCGCAATAGCATTAAAATCAAGTACGGAAAACCAATACGGCTGCTGTGCTCATAGATTAGAACCTATAGCCTACGCATGCAAACCAACCAAACCAACCCTTGTTATTGACGTACAAACGCCCAACAACAAAATAAAAATCCAAACATCAAAACCAATCATTCCAGAATACTGAAAACATAGCCAAAAACACCCCAAAGTGCTTCCAGATTTTCAGTCAGGTGAAAAGAGCCTAAACAAACAATTCTATGGGGTAGTATAGGGAGTGTGTGAGCTACTGGAACAACCTAGACATCAAATGCCACCAAGTGGCCGGCCACATTACCTGAAATTCCGGCGAGCTCGGCCAAAACATGATGGAATGGTCTCGTACTTCTACAGGAGGGTCCTAGTGGTGTATCTAGGTCACTGGTATTGTTTAGTTATCTTAGAATTTCCCCAGGTCATCCCAGATTCCCTGTAGTCCCCAATTTGTACACTAAACCGACATGGATGAATTCCTAAATCCGTGTTTAGGGTTCTATGCTATTTTCCAGGTCAAGAATCACCTCTAAAGTTTTGTAAACAGCCACTACATCACCACATGCCCACACAATTACCAAACCCTCTCTAGGGATTTCTAACTTCACAACAACCAACCCAAATCAACTTCTAAACTAACTAGAATACAAGAAAACTCAAAACTAACTAAAGGGAAGAAGCTATACCTCATTTGGGCAACTCAAGAAAACCCTAGCTTCCCAATGTCATCAAAATCCTACTTTGCTTGGTCCAAAGTGTAGAGGATGGGGAGGAGATCAACTTTTGTGAAGGGGGTATAAGGGTTTGATAAGGTTTTTGAAATGGATCTTGGGGTTGAAGGAGGAGGGAAATGAGTTGAGGAAGAAGAAGGAGATGAACAAATAATGGGGGAGGAAAAGAATGGGGTGGCTGCCCCCCCTCTCTCTTTCTTATTCTAACCTCACTCTCTCTTTCTCTTAAATATTTACCTCTATACCCTTTTTCATTTTCTTTTCTTTTTAAAACCAAAACACATAATACCCCCAAAACAACATAAGAAATAACATGTAATCAAATGCGACATGACACGGTGCACTAATCATGGAAAACTATAAAAACACGGATTTGGCCTAATCGCGATTAGCAGTGCACTAATCGGGTTTTTATTTAAACTGTATATAATTAATTATAAAAATGCCAAATCCGATAAATATATTTTTAAATGAATAAATCATTTTAAATCTCCAATTATTTAACAATTATTGGTACATATTTATACCATTTTACGAAAACCCCAATTTCACAAATCGGGTAATTTTCGCGAAATATATTATTTTAATATTAAATTCCAAAAATAATATTTTATATTTTCTGAAATGTTACACAAAACAGGAAATCCCTGGCCAGAGTTGCTGAGATTTACCGGTAAGTGTTATCAGTGGTTTCTTGAACCGTTATGGACCTTGCATCGGCATGACTTATCAGGCTATTGGGGTCTGACGTTATACCACCCCCAGACTGTGATATGCGACATATTAAACGAAGAGATCAGACTGTATGGTAGTGTTACTGATTGGATTCGCAGGAGTACGAGCAGGCTAGCTTGTTAATCTTCTGATCGCTCAATATCCCGGTGGCCGTTACGTTTAGCAGACCGTTTGCGGCTTGTGGGTGTTTGATATGATCATCACCTACTGCCGGCGTATTGACGAGTCTTTAGAGTCCTACACAGAGGTTTTCTGGTTCATGCGAAATGGAGTAGGAGCACATATGTGATATTTGCGGGACCGAGATTAATGCGTGTATGTGATACCGCATTCTATTCTCGCGATTTGTGTATCGATCGGTTATATGTGATATAGCCGGGTTATCGGATCAAGTGTTGATTCGATAAAACGATACATTTGATATTAGTCGGTTATATGTGATATAACCAGATTATTAAATCAAGTGTTGATTTAATAATTTAATATATAATTATATATTTGATATATTACATTACATTAACTAGTATTACCTCACTTAATATTTCTTTTCTCACTTATGATACACTTTACATATATGTGATATATGTATTGTTTTCTTTGCACACATAAGTATATATGTGATATATATTGTTGTGTCGTGCTAGGTTACACATGCAACATGTATGTATGAGACTTATACCATGCTTGGGTTAAAATTAGGGTTCATAATTATATTTAAGCAAATTCAAAATTAGTGGTTTTTTTGTCATGGTTCAAAGCTTGTAGAAGCTTGTAGGTTTTATTGACTTAGTCCACTCTTTTATCTAGCTTAAGATATTTATTAACCCAGCCTTAACTCATACTTATGGTTTAGTCTCTACAATAGTTAGTGCATGACATACACTCACCATGGTTGCATTTCTAACCTCATGTAATTTTCTTTAGTTCATCACTTCATCATCTTCTTCTTCCTCTCATTGAAGCTTTCTAGCTTCATGAAAAGTGATGAAATATAGTGAGAAAAATAAATCTAATGTGTAACACCCTAGTTCATTTATGCCAATTCCAGTTCTCGTATTTCTTTAATTATGGTGGTTTCTTGATTTATTGTGTTTTGGGTGCGAATAGTGTTTTTGGCATCTATATTTGCATCCGACCTGACCCGGTTGCTGGAAACCCGTCTTGATTCCTCTTTATGATTTATCCTGGCTTGTTACGTGGATCCGTGCACTTTCATATATACTGCATACTGGCATTTTATCTGACGTTGCAATTTTTACCATATAACATTTTAAGTCACGTAAAATATTTTTAAAATACATAACATGGCATGCATGATACCCCTAACTCCGTGGTAGCATCCGTGCATCTTGTTCTCGTCCCGTTCAGTGAAACGGACGTGTTTGGATGGCTACACACACGTACGTGCATCCGTTCTTGGGGGTATGCATTTTCGTTACCCGAGCTTTCATTTTTAAATTTGGACGTCGCGTATATTTTTCATATTTTAAAACTGAATTTTTTGACCCGACCCGGGCATGTTTTGGACTATTTTTGTATTAGCCAAATATTAAATATTTTACTAATATTATATACTAATATTTACAACTGTTACTTTGGCTAAAAATCTTTTAAAATATTTTTAATGGAAATCTTTCTGTTGCAACAGCACAACACTCTCTCTCCTTCTTCATATATTTTATATATATTAATTTCTTAAACTTTCACGCTTCTCTCTCTTCTCTCTCTCTCACCCTCGCAGTCACTCTCTCTCTTTCCCCCCACTACACAACAAATTTCTTTCTCCTCCTCTCTCTCTCCTCTCGCACTCTCTATCTCTCACCTCTCGATCTTTCTCTCTCTTTCTCTCTCTCCAATTTCTCCCTGCTCTCTACCTCTCTCTCCTTTATATTTATTCCTTATTTTTTTTAAAAACCCATACTCACTTTTCCCAACCCACGTCTCTCTCTCTCTCCCCTCTCTTCATCTTCTCTTTCGTTCTCGCCTCCACTTCCACCGCAAACCATAACCCATGCCACCCTGCCTCGCGCTCGTCGCCGTCTCCTCATCGTCGGCATCCCCATCTCCTTGTCTTCACCTCCCTCCTCTCTCCTCCTTTCTCCTCCCTTCGACGAGCCGGCGACCTCTGCACCCAACTCGAGCCCCTGCAACTCTCCTCGCCGGAGCTCGCTTCGCCGCCTCTCACCGCCAAACATCTCTCCCCGATCTCTCCTCCTCTTCCCTTCTTCTCCTAAGCCCATCTGCAACCTCACCCATACCCATCGCTGCAACCCATAGCCCCGACCCACGCCTGCACACCTCGCCATCGCGCTCACCTTCGTCGACCTCACCTCGTCGGCCTCCACTCGTCTTCCCCTCCTCATCCACAACTCTCCATTCCTTCCCGATACACCCTCTGCACCCCAAGAATCAGAAACCCTCACTGCTTTTTGCCGGCAAACCCATCGCCGGAAAACCCTCGACTCGTTGTCATCATCTCCCCCTCGCCTTCCTCTCTGAATCCAAAGCATCACCATGACCCAATCCCTTCCTCTCTTCTTCTTCTTCATCTACTTCTCCTTCTCTTTTCTTCTTCTTGTTTCTTGGCTCCCCGGTCATCGCCGGCGACACCATCACTGACGTTGCCTCGTCGTCGTCACCCTCTCTATCTTCGCCTCTGTCCCAAACCCCAGAGCACCAAATCCCAGCTTCTTCTTCTTCTTTTTCTTCTTTTTCTCCTTCTTCTTCTTTTCTTGATTTCTTGAATTCGCATTTTTCCGGTGATCGCCGGAGCCGTGCTCGCCGCTGCTAATCCGGGCGACCCAGTGGATATCCTTATCCAGCGTGGTCCGTTCCTGCATTGCTTAGTTCAGTCCCGGGTGAGCCGTGTGTGCATTGCGACTTTTACAGACATCGGACGTGCCGTGCGTATCCGTGTTGTGATCCATCGAGGCAAGTTAATCTTGCTACATTCTATATAACTCATTATATATCTATTTAAAAAAATATCATACCTGTATTTTAAATCTAGTATCCCATGTTTCATATTATAGCTTTTCGATGTTCCGTTTGCATCCATTCATATCATTTCAAATCTAAGTCAAGAAAACTAATCTTGTTACATACTAGATTACAATATACTGCATCCATATCAATATTTATATCACATATTGCTTAGTTGTACATCCCACATTACCATTTTATAGTTTTATAACTTTTCGGATACCCGTTTGCATCTATCTCCTTTATAATATATATAACTGCATCCATAGATCACATTAATACATAACACTGTGATATTAACACCCCATGTTTAATAAGAGCATCCTAATTAGTGTTGGAACTATAAATGTAACCCTAATCGATAATGGTGCATCCATATCTTTGAATTCATATCCTTTTGCATACCATATCACATTATTCCATTTTTGTAACACCCGAGCCCAATACTACTATTTTCAGTTACTGTTTGAGCATAATGTGGTACTCATTTCATTTAACTTGCTTGTTTGTTGCTTACTGTAAAATTTACCCGGCAAAGTCATTTCTACATATAACAAATTTTTGCATCTAAAATAAAATTGAAAATATTCATCTTGGCCTACTTGACACCTCTAGCCTCGTGGTAGCGTCCGTGCATTGTGTTCTCGTCCCGTTCAGTGAAACGGGCGAGTTTGGATGGCTACGTGCACGTGCGTGTGTCCGTTTTGGGGGTATGCTTTTTAATCATAAAACACTTAATTTTAAAATTTGGATCCTGCTTAAAATCCTATTATTTCAATTTCAAATTTTTGGACTCGACCCGGGCGTGATTTGGAAATGTTTTATTTGGCGTCAAAATCCCAAATTTTAATATTATTAAAACCATCGCATATATTTTTCTAACTAACCTGATATCTTACTGTTCATTACCTATCTTTTAAATCTTTAAGTTAACCATATAATATTTTTACAATCTTTTATATCCTTCTCAATTTATTCTCTCAGCCAATCGCAACCTCCCCTTTAACCCCGTGGGCCCCACTTTCCCTCTCTCCCTCTTCTCTCTCTCCACTTTTTCTCTCTCTATCTCCCCCTCATATATTCTCTCGTACTTCTCTTTATCATTCTTTCTCTTCTTACTTCATGTCTCGTTTCTCATTTTTTTTAACTGTTCTTTTGTTGCTGGAATTTCGTCATGCCGGTGACGTTTCTCGACGTTCCAGCGAGGTACCCCGACCCGTGCGGTTCCTTTGTTCGTCGTTTGGGTTCATTCCATGAACCGTGCGCCCGTCGCGAGTTTTCCCCGCCGATGGTTAACGTTCCGTTTTCCCGATTCGCGACCCATCGAGGCAAGTTAATTTTGCTACATGCTATATAATTCATTTTATACCTATTTAAATAAATACCATACCTATAGTTTAAATCTAGTGCCCCATGTTTAATTTTATAACGTTTCTATGTTCCGTTTGCATCCGTTTATATCATATTAAATCTAGATCATGAAAACTTTTCTTGTGACATACTAAATTACATTATACTGCATCCATATCAATTAAAATATACATCGTCGTAATATTTCTTATTATTATCTTTAATTAGTTTATAATCTGCATTTTATGATATTATATATATTTAAAATATTATAGTTTACACATGAAACGTCGTTGAAAAAGCGGATACGACAAATCTGAAATTTACTGTACACCTTACCGTATAAAATTCATTATAAATCATAGAAAAATCATTAGTATACGTTCTTTAGTTCGTTACGAAGCTAACTCAGAATACTATAACTTTATGAAATATTTACTTGCAAAATAAATTGTTTAAATAACGTAAAATGCAAATGAAAATGTCTCCAAACTGCTGTCCAGGAAAATTCCAGCAGCAAACTTCAACTTCGAATGTTCATAACTTTTTGTAGGGATAGCCTGAGATGCTTATACTTATAAAACTGAAAACCTTATTGAATTATCTTTGTTTTGGTATAAGACACGTCCCTTTTGGAGAACGTTTGTTATTTTTAAGCTATTTTACAAATTAGGGTGACGCTGAATTTCTGAACGGAACTTTCTTGTGCATGGTTAATCAATACCACTTTTTTAGTTATTAATCGCTTTGAATATGTTATCCATATTAATATTATTATATCAATATTTATATCACATATTGCTTAGTTGTACATCCCACATTACCATTTTATAGTTTTATAACTTTTCGGATACCCGTTTGCATCCATCGCATTTAAGATACATATAATTGCATCCATAGATCACATTACTACATAATAATGTGATATTAACGCTCCATGTTTAATAAATTGCATCCTAATTAATATTGGAACTATAAATGCAACCCTAATCGATAACTGTGCATCCATGTCCTTGAAATTATATCTATTTGCATATCATATTATATGTTCCAGTTTATTGTTCTGATAGTACTCATGCTTGTTTATTTATACACATGCTTATGTTAGTTTGATTATGAGCACCCACATGACATCTTGTGCTTCCTGACATAACCTGTTACACTTCCTACTATACCTGATATGGTACCGTGTACTGCTGACTTGACCTGATGTACCATGACTCGACCCGTTACCTGATCTTGTGTCTAATGCCAACAAACCTGACATGTAGTCCTCATGGACCGTTCCTGTTGTCTATCCAGACAAACCTGCTTTTACCTGATCCTGTATTGGCATTAGTCCTTGATTACTGAATACCTGACTTAACATACACAACTTGGGGGTATGGGGAAATCAAAAGTGTAAACTAAAGTGTAACTTAAAAGGGTATTGCTTGATGGTCCCGGGGGGTAACGGGACAGAGCCATTCGTAACTCTTACATTTTCCTGATCCGTGGTCCCGGGGGGTAACGGGACAGAACCACTATTGGTTCACATATTCCTGATCCGTGGTCCCGGGGGGTAACGGGACATATCCTTTGAGTTACATGGAGGATTACTCAAATTGATTTCAAAGACTTTAGAATAGAAAACCAGATGGAACAGTTTAGTTTACCCACTGCACGCTACCCTGTACTGGTATGATTCATATTATTGTTATTCTTGCTGTATTCATGTTTATATTACATTGCCTGCTACACTGTTCATATTATATTACTTGATGACATGACGCGCTGACGTCTGGGTTTTGCATGGCCCAAATTCCGTACCGCTGTTGCAGTCCGAGCAGGAGTACTTCAGCCAGCAGGCTGAGCTGTGAGTTCAGTAGTAGTTAGTTTTATTTCCTCCATTTATTTCCTGATGTGAGCCCGCATTATGGAACACACTTTTCAGTTATTTTTATTGGATCATTTGCTTCCGCGTTTATTTATTATTGACTCCTGTTATTCTGGATTATGGACATGTTTTAGATAGTTTTATCTTGTTCTTGATATCTTTACAGCCGTAATGTGACTGTGGATGGATACTTCCTACCCATAGGTAGCATGGTTGGCTATGTCACGTGCCCAATCTAGCGTACTCTGGGAAGCGGGGTGTGACAATTTTATTGTTATATTAGTACCCCATACTTGTTTTTGTGTACCCATGCTTATTACAGTTTGATTATGAGCACCCACTAGATACTTGTGCACTACCTGACATGACCTGATACACTACTACTGACATGACTTGATAACTGTGCACTCCTTGACATGACTTGACACTTGTATACCACCTGACATGACCTGATGTACCACAGCGTGACATATTACCTGTTCTTGTTACTAATGCCGACAATCTTGACCTGTTGTCCCTACGGACATTTCCTGTTGTCTATACAGACAAACCTGTACCTGCTTGATCCTGTGTTGGCATTAGTCTCAGATTTATCAATACCTGACTTACACACATAACTTTGGGGATATGGGGAAATCAAGAATGTATCCGAACGTAACTCAAAGGGCTATTACAACTTGTTACCGTGGTCCCGTGGGGTTGAACGGGACATAGACACTCAGTCTATTACATCGTGTTACCGTGGTCTCATGAGGTTGAACGAGACATAGACTTACATTCTACCATATCTTGTTACTGTGGTCCTGTAGGGTTGAACGGGGCATAGACCGATGGGTTACGATGAGAATTACATTAATTGATTTCGAATAACTTTAGACTAGATAACCCTATAGTACAGTTTAGACTACTCACTGCACTTCACCTGTTTATATCCTGTTCACTGATCTATATTCACGTTGCTGTTACTTGTTACTGATGACTTGTTACTGTTCATACTCATGCGTGCATGACTTGTTACCCCCTGATTATATTATTGTTGATATTATGACGCACTGACGTCTGGGTTTTGCATGACCCAGATCCGCTACCCTTGTCGCAGGCCGAGCAGGAGTACTTCAGCCGACAGGCCGAGCAGTGATGATCCAGTTAGTTTAGTTATTTCCGTACTTTCCAGATTATTATTGTATTGGATCTTTTGCTTCCGCATTATATTATTTCTTGACTCGTTTATTCTGGCATATGGACATATACTAGATAGTTTACTATATTTTCCTGTTCTTGATATCTCTAGACAGCCGTATTGTGACTGTGGAAGGATGTTTCCTATCCACAGGTAGTATGGTTGGATCTATCACGTGCCTATCTTAGCGCACTCTGGGAAGCGGGGCATGACAGGGTTTATTCGGTATCAGAGCCATAGGATTTAGGTTAATCGGGTTTGATTCTTTTGTAGTTGGGTATCGGACCCAATACACGAATCAGAAAATCCGTGATTAAGAACATGTCCTGCTATATTGTTATCATGATTTTTGAATCATATCTTTCTCTTGACCCCTGTCCTGACGATATGCAGACAACTTTGCATCTCGGCTTGAATCCTTTTGGTTCCTTATTGTTTCTCTCGTCCTATTCTTTTGATTCTGATGCTAGGATTTGGGCGACTTGAACGGAGTTATGTGATTCTAACTATGAACTGCAGCATGGTCACAATGCGGTACTCTATTTAAGTAACTTGGAGTCCTGGTCTTGTTTCATTTCCTTGTTTCATGGTCGTTCTATTACCTTGGTTCTCTCAGTTTCATTGCTTACTAGTTCATGTTTTGCAGATTTCTTGGTGACCGATACCGACAGTTATGAAGTTGTCTTGGGAATGGATTTTCTCGGCACTTTCCACGCTCACATTGATTGTAGGGCAAAGAAAGTGATTTTCCAGATTCCCGGACATCCGGAGTTTGTTTTGCTGAAGGAAGCAATTCTGTTGGGCCAGTCGAGTTTAGGGCTAGGCCGACAAACAGTGTTCTTTTATCGATGGAAGTTGATAAGGAGGAAGCGCCGCTGTAGTTCGAGAGTTCATGGACGCGTTCGAGAACATCTCGGGTTTACCGCCAAAACGAGATGTGGAGTTCGCGATTGATCCCATTCCTTGTGCAGCGCCAATTTCTAAGGCGTACTATCCAATGGCACTAGTGGAGTTGGAAGAAGTCAGGAAGCAGGTTGCTGAATTACTTGAGAAGGGTTGGATTCGCAGCAGTAACTCATCTTGGGGAGCTCCAGTTCTTCTAGTCAAGAAGAAAGATGGCACAAGGAGGATGTGCATCGATTATCGAGAATTAAACCGGGTGACTATTAAGAACAAGTACCCGATCTCTCGCATTGGCGAATTATTCGAGCAGCTTAGTGGCGCAAGGGTATTCTCGAAGTTAGATTTGCAATCCGGATATCATCAGGTCCGAGTTAAATCAGAAGATATTTGCAAGACGGTGTTCCGAACTCGGTAGGGATATTACGAGTATTTAGTGATGCCCTTCGGAGTGACGGATGCACCGGCAATATTTATGGGCTTGATGAACCGAATCTTTTCGCCATTCTTGGACCAGTTTATAGTGGTGTTCATTGATGATATTCTGGTCTACTCAAAGAGTATTAAAGAGCATGCAGAACACTTGAAGATCGCACTGCAGACATTGAGGCAAGAAAGATTGTATGCAAAGATGAGCAAGTGCGAGTTTTGGCCTGAAGAATTGAAGTTTTTGGGGCATGTCGTGTCCGAAGATGGAATCGCCGTTGATCCCAAAAAGATTGCAGCAGTTCGAGATTGGCCGATTCCGAAGAACTTTGCAGAGATCAGAAGCTTTCTTGGACTTGCCGGGTATTACAGAAGGTTCGTGAAGAATTTTGCTCGTTTGGCTGAGCCTCTGACCAAGCTTACGCACAAGGAAGTACTATTTGTGTGGACGGATAAGTGTGCATCAGCTTTTGAGGCGTTGAAGCAGAGATTGATAACCGCTCTTATTTTGACCGTACCAGACAGTTCCGGAGGATTGGTGTTTCACATCGACGCATCTGGAGAAGGTTTAGGATGTATTTTGATGCAGCATGGGAAGGTTATAGCTTACGCGTCGAGACAGTTGAGGATCCATGAGAAGAATTACCCAACTTATGATTTGGAGCTAGCAGCAGTGATTTTCGCTTTGAAGATTTGGAGACGCTACTTATTGGGCGGAAGGGTCGAAGTATTCACCGATCACAAAATCCTAAAATATGTGTTCACACAGAAAGAGCTTAACATGAGGCAGCGTAGATGGTTGGAGCTGATGGCTGACTACGATCTTGATCTTAAGTACCATCCGGGGAAAGTTAATGTTGTACCGGATGCGCTTAGTCGGTTGCCAGCAATTCGGATGTTGACTGCATAGAAGGAACTTATCGAAGACTTCGGAGATTCGAGTTGGAGATCGTGCTACCGCATTCTTCGGGACAGTTGATGCAGCTGCAAGTACAGTCGTCATTGATCGAGAGTATTAGAGCAGCGCAATCGCAGGACCCAAGATTGCAGAAGTTTCGAGAACAGGTTGAAGCTGGACTTCGAACGGACTTGTTGATTCATGAAGATGGTTAGTTGCGATATAGTAGCCGTTTGTGAGTGCCAAAAGGAGATATTCACGAAGAAGTTTTGAAAGAGGCGCACAGTTCTGCATATTCCGTGCATCCCAGAGGCACAAAGATGTACCATGATCTAAGACAACATTTCTGGTGGGAAGGTATGAAAAGGGAGATTGCCCATTTTGTGGCGAAGTGCTTGGTGTGTCAGTAAATTAAGGCGGAAAATCAAAGGGTTGCTGGTTTATTGCAACCACTTCAGATTCCTCAATGGAAGTAGGATTATATAACCATGGATTTCGTGACAGCTTTACCGCGGAGTCCAAAGGGCCACAATGCAGTTTGGGTGTTTGTTGATCGATTGACCAAGGCAGCTCATTTCATACCATTTCGAGTTGATCAATCAACGGAAACGTTGGCAGAACGATACATGCAGGAGATTGTGAGATTGCATAGAGTACCTGTGAGTATCGTGTCCGACCGTGATACCCGATTCTTATCACACTTCTGGAGGAGTTTACAGGAAAGTTTGGAGACGCGATTGAAGTTCAGCATAGGTTATCATCCTCAGACAGATGGCCAGTCGGCGAGAACGATCCAAACTCTTGAAGACATGTTGAGAGCTTGTATGTTAGACTTCAAGAGTTCTTGGGAAGATCATCTACACTTAGTGAATTTTTCTTACAACAACAGCTTTCAGGCGACTATTCAGATGGCTCCATTCGAAGCATTGTATGGTCGCAAGTGTCGCTCACCCGTTTGTTGGGATGATGTTGAAGAGCGAAGATTGTTAGGACCTGATTTGATCATGCTAACAGTTGAGAAAGTTAATACTATCCGAAATCATATGAAGGCAGCGCAAGATCGGCAGAAGAGTTGGGCCGATATATCGAGAAGACCTATAGAGTTCGCTGTTGGTGATCTAGTATTCTTGAAGATATCACCGACTAGAGGAGTGATTCGTTTTGGGAGTCGCGGAAAGCTTAGTCATCGATTTGTTGGGCCTTTCGAGATTTTGGAGCTTGTTGGAGAAGTGGCTTATCGATTGGCGTTACAATAATCTTTGGCGAATGTTCATGACGTGTTTCATGTATCTCAACTCCGTAAGTATGTTCGAGATGAAACATACGTGTTGGATCATTCGGAGCTGACTGTACGAGAAGATTTAACCTTTGAGGAACGACCGATGTCGATTGTGGATCGAAGAGAAAAGGTCCTTAAGAACAATGTTATCCCTCTTGTAATTGTTTCTTGGGGAAATCGCTCGCATGGAGAATCAAGTTGGGAATGAAAAGATGAAGTTCGACAGAAGTTTCCATACCTATTCTGGTAGTTTCTTGATTGTTTATCTTTTCTTGTCTTGGGAATTTCAAGGACGAAATCCTTTTTGTAGTTGGGTATAATGTAACACCCTAGTTCATTTATACCAATTCCAGTTCTCGGATTTCTTTAATTATGGTAGTTTCTTGATTTATTATGTTTTGGATGCGATTAGTGTTTTTGGCATCTGTATTTGCATCCGACCCGACCCGCTTGCTGGAAATCCGTCTTGATTCCTGTTTATGATTTATCCTGGCTTGTTACGTGGATCCATGCACTTTCATATATACTGCATACTGGCATTTTATCTGACATTGCAATTTTTACCATATAACATTTTAAGTCACGTAAAATATTTTAAAAATACATAACATGGCCTGCATGATACCCCTAACCCCGTGGTAGCATCCGCGCATCTTGTTCTCGTCCCGTTCAGTGAAACGGACGTGTTTGGATGGCTACGCGCACATACGTGCATCCGTTCTTGGGGGTATGCATTTTCGTTACCCGAGCTTTCATTTTTAAATTTGGACGTCGCATATATTTTTCATATTTTAAAACTGAATTTTTTGACCCGACCCGGGCATGTTTTGGACTATTTTTGTATTAACCAAATATTAAATATTTTACTAATATTATATACTAATATTTACAACTGTTACTTTGGCTAAAAATCTTTTAAAATATTTTTAATGGAAATCTTTCTGTTGCAACAGCACAACACTCTCTCTCCTTCTTCATATATTATATATATATATATATATATATATATATATATATATATATTAATTTCTTAAACTTTCACTCTTCTCTCTCTCTTCTCTCCCACTCACCCTCGCAGTCACTCTCTCTCTCTCTCTCCCCCCACTACACAACAAATTTCTTTCTCTTCCTCCTTTCTCTCTCCTCTCGCACTCTCTATCTCTCTCCTTTCGATCTTTTTCTCTCTCTTTCTCTCTCTCCAATTTCTCCCTGCTCTCTCCCTCTCTATCCTTTATATTTATTCCTTTTTTTTTAAAACCCATACTCACTTTTCCCAACCCACGTCTCTCTCTCTCTCCTCTCTCTTCATATTCTCTTTCGTGCTCGCCTCCGCTTCCACCGCAAACCCTAACCCTAACCCATGTCACCCTGCCTCGCGCTCGTCGCCGTCTCCTCACCGCCAACATCCCCATATCCTCATCTTCACCTCCCTCCTCTCTCCTCCTTTCTCCTCCCCTCGACGAGCCGGCGACCCCTGCACCCAACTCGAACCCCTGCAGCTCTCCTCGCCGGAGCTCGCTTCACCGCCTCTCGCCGCCAAACATCTCTCCATGATCTCTCCTCCTCTTCCCTTCTTCTCCCAAGCCTATCTGCAACCTCACCTATACCCATCGCTGCAACCCATAGCCCCGACCCACGCCTGCACACCTCGCCGTCGCGCTCGCCTTCGCCGACCTCACCTCGTCGGCCTCCACTTGTCTTCCCCTCCTCGTCCTCAACTCCCCATTCCTTCCCGATACACCCCCTGCACCCCAAGAATCAGAAACCCTCATTGCTTTTCGCCGGCAAACCCATCGCCGGAAAACCCTCGACTCGTTGTCACCATCTCCCCTTCGCCTTCCTCTCTGAATCCAAAGCATCACCACGACCCAGTCCCTTCCTCTCTTCTTCTTCTTCTTCTTCCTCTACTTCTCCTTCTCTTTTCCTCTTCTTGTTTCTTGTCTCCCCGGTCATCGCCGGCGACACCATCGCTGATGTTGCCTCGTCGTCATCACCCTCTCTGTCTTCGCCTCTGTCCCAAACCCCAGAGCACCAAATCCCAGCTTCTTCTTCTTCTTCTTCTTTTTCTCCTTCTTCTTCTTTTCTTGATTTCTTGAATTCGCATTTTTCCGGTGATCGCCGGAGCCGTGCTCGCCGCCGCTGATTCGGGCGACCCAGTGGATATCCCTATCCAGCGTGGTCCGTTCCTGTATTGCTTGGTTCAGTCCCGGGTGAGCCGTGTGTGCATTGCGACTTTTACCGACATCGGACGTGTCGTGCGTATCCGTATCGTGATCCATCGAGGCAAGTTAATCTTGCTACATTCTATATAACTCATTATATATCTATTTAAATAAATATCATACATGTATTTTAAATCTAGTATCCCATGTTTCATATTATAGCTTTTCGATGTTCCGTTTGCATCCATTCATATCATTTCAGATCTAGATCAAGAAAACTAATCTTGTTACATACTAGATTACAATATACTGCATCCATATCAATATTTATATCACATATTACTTAGTTGTACATCCCACATTACCATTTTATAGTTTTATAACTTTTCGGATACCCGTTTGCATCCATCTCATTTATAATATATATAACTTCATCCATAAATCACATTAATACATAACACTGTGATATTAACACCCCATGTTTAATAAGAGCATCCCAATTAGTATTGGAACTATAAATGTAACCCTAATCGATAATTGTGCATCCATATCTTTGAATTTATATCCTTTTGCATACCATATCACATTATTCCATTTTATTGTTATATTAGTACCCCATACTTGTTTTTGTGTAACCATGCTTATTACAGTTTGATTATGAGCACCCACTAGATACTTGTGCACTACCTGACATGACCTGATACACTATTACTGACATGACTTGAAACATGTGCACTCCTTGACATGACTTGACACTTGTATACCACCTGACATGACATGATGTACCACAGCATAACATATTACCTGTTCTTGTTACTAATGCCGACAATCTTGACCTGTTGTCCCTACGGACATTTCCTGTTGTCTATACAGACAAACCTGTACCTGCTTGATCCTGTGTTGGCATTAGTCTCAGATTTATCAATACCTGACTTACACACATAACCTTGGGGGTATGGGGAAATCAAGAATGTATCCGAATGTAACTCAAAGGGCTATTACATTTTGTTACGTGGTCCCGTGGGGTTGAACGGGACATAGACACTCAGTCTATTACATCGTGTTACCGTGGTCCCGTGGGGTTGAACGGGACATAGACTTACAGTCTACCATATCTTGTTACCGTGGTCCTGTAGGGTTGAACGGGGTATAGACCGATGGGTTACGATGAGAATTACATTAATTGATTTCGAATAACTTTAGAGTAGATAACCCTATAGCACAGTTTAGACTAATCACTGCACTTCACCTATTTATATCCTGTTCACTGATCTATATTCACGTTACTGTTACTTGTTACCGATGACCTGTTACTGTTCATACTCATGTCTGCATGACTTGTTACCCCCTGATTATATTATTGTTGATATTATGACGCACTAACGTTTGGGTTTTGCATAACCCAGATCCGCTACCCTTGTCGCAGGCCGAGCAGGAGTACTTCAGCCGACAGACCGAGCAGTGATGATCCAGTTAGTTTAGTTATTTCCGTACTTTCCATATTATTATTGTATTTGGATCTTTTGCTTCCGCATTATATTATTTCTTGACTCGTTTATTCTGGCATATGGACATGTACTAGATAGTTTACTATATTTTCCTGTTCTTGATATCTCTAGACAGCCGTAATGTGACTGTGGAGGGATGTTTCTTATCCACGGGTAGCATGGTTGACTCTGTCACGTGCCTATCTTAGCGCACTCTGAGAAGCGGGGCATGACATAAAGTGAGCCCACTTCCTATTTCATCATCCTCTACTATTAGCCATTTAGTTTAGGGTATTTGCTTCACTAAACCCTAATTTAGTGAAGAGATAGCATGAGCTTGAGTTTTCTCGACGTAGATCATCTTCGGCCTCGAAGACTTTGAGCAAGTTTGCATCTTTCACCTTGTGGATCCTCTCAAGAGTTCGGGAGATCATTACTCGCAACGAAGGGACATCTACACGGAGCATTTGAAGTGAAGGACCGGTCTACAAAAGTTGTATTCCGCATTCACTTAGATGTAAAGTAGTTTATATGTTTTTTCGTCGGATTTTCTAGTAACGATTCTAGGGTTAGGGTTAGCTAGAACGGCAAATTTTTGCAATTGGCATGGACGATACCTCCCGAAACCTTGCTGCCGTGCTAGACAACCCTGCAGTAAGTGTCCGCAATAGCCCTCTAAGCGGCTTATCACCGCCTCGTACGTCTCCTTGGAACGGTCAAGATTATAAAAATATACGTCATTGCGAGAAACGATCTCTCTGATGGTGTACACGCGGCCGGTCATCTTCAAAAACATGAGGCTAGGAAGAAACCAATATGCCTTCGGTATTTATAGTCTCAACAAAAATCTTCCAACGGCCGAGATTTACTCGCACAACGACGCAAATCATAGAATGTCTCACTTTCCCGATTTGGCGTTGCCATGTGTCATCCACAACGGTCACCATTCCCGCCCTTTACGGGTCAAAGGAGGTTGAACGACACCCTAAAAAAATACTAGAGAGTTAAGAAAGCCCTCCTCGTAAGGCCGCCAAGCAGATTCCTGCTCGGTCCATCCACAGCGGGTAGCTTCCTGCCCAAAAAACGCTGTGGATCCAAAGCCCTCATCACGAGGCGACCGAGTGGCTTCCTGCTTGGTCCATCCACAGTGGGTCGCTTCCTACCCAACAACGCTGTGGACCTAAAAGCCCTCCTCACGAGGCCACCGAGTAGCTTCCTGCTCAGTCCATCTGCAGTAGGTAGCTTCCTACCCAACAACGCTGTGGACCTAAAAGCCCTCCTCACGAGGCCACCGAGTAGATTCATGCTCGGTCCATCCGTAGTGGGTAGCTTCCTGCCCAACAACGCTGTGGATCAAAAGCCTTCCTCACGAGACCACCGAGTAGCTTCTTGCTCGGTCCATCCGCAGTGGGTAGCTTCCTGCCCAACAACGATATGGATCAAAAGCCCTCCTTATAAGGCCACTGAGTAGCTTCTTGCTCGGTCCATCCGCAGCGGGTAGCTTCTTGTCCAACAACGCTGTGGATCAAAAGCCCTCCTCACAAGGCCACCGAGTAGCTTCCTGCTCGGTCCATCCGCAGCGGGTAGCTTCCTGCCCAACAACGCCGTGGATCCAAAGCCCTCCTCATAAGACCACCGAGTAGCTTCCTGCTCGGTCCATCTGCAGCGGGTAGCTTCTTACCCAACAACGTTGTGGACCTAAAATCCCTCCTCACGAGGCCACCGAGTAGCTTCCTGCTCGGTCCATCCACAGCGGATAGCTTCCTGCCCAACAACGCTGTGGATCTAAAAGCCCTCCTCACGAGGTCACCGAGTAGCTTCCTGCTCAGTCCATCCGTAGTGGTAGCTTCCTACCCGCGAACGCTGTGAACCTAAAAGCCATCCTCACGAGGCCACCGATTAGCTTCCTGCTCGGTCCATCCGCAGTAGGTAGCTTCCTGCCCAACAACGCTGTGGATCAAAAGCCCTCCTCACGAGACGGCCGGGTAGCTTCCTGCTCGGTCCATCCACAGCGGGTAGCTTCCTGCCCAACAATGTTGTGGATCAAAAGCCCTCCTCAAGAGGCGGCCGGGTAGCTTTCTGCTCGGTCCATCCACAGCGGGTAGCTTCCTGCCCAACAACGCCATGGATCTAAAAACCCTCCTCACAAGGCCGCCGAGTAGCTTCCTACTCGGTCCATCCGCAGTGGTAGCTTCCAACCCAACAATGCTGTGGATTTAAAAGCCCTCCTCACGAGGCCACCGTGTAGCTTTCTGCTCAGTCCATCTGCAGTGGGTAGCTTCCTGCCCAACAACGCAGTGGATCCAAAGCCCTCATCATGAGGCCACCGAGGAGCTTCCTGCTCGGTCCATCCACAGTGGATATCTTCCTACCCAACAATGCTGTGGATCCAAAGTCCTCACCATGAGGTAGCCGGGTAGAATCGAGTGACGCCGACCTTCCTACACTTGGCTATTAATCGGTTCATACTTGACGCACGATCGCAACCTCGACTCCAAAAAAAGGGAGGACACCGACCTTCCTACACTTGGTTATCGTTCGACTCATACTCGATGCGCGATCGCCACCTCGACTCCGGGGAAAGGGAGGATACCGACCTTCCTACACTTGGTTATCGTTCGATTCAGACTCGATGAACGATCGTCACCCAGAAAGGGTGGACACCGGTCTTATACTAGCAAGATAAAAAGACTTATGAGCTAAAAATACTTGCAGAATAAAGATTCGAATAATGAAAAGTATACACGCTAAAGTACTTGCATATTGATCAGATATCTGAGCGAAGAAAAAATACACTTTATTCATGATCAAAATTATGTACAAAGGTATTGTGGGCTCCTCAGCCTTACAAAAATGCCTGTAGGCTTACAAAAATCTTTAAAAAAAGAAGAAAAAGGGAGAATAGGGGATAGCTCAGGCCGCCCGCTCGGCCGGGACCTTTCCTTGCTCGACGCCATCACCAGGGACCAGAATGGTGACCTCAGGGTCGGTGCTCCCGCCAACGACCTCGCCTCCTACGGCCTGCTCGGCGCCTCCCCCCTGCGGCGCTTCCTCGGCGAGGGGATACTTTGCGCGGAGCTCACGGTCGACGAACTCCGGCATAGACCCCTTGACGGCGTTGAGGGCTCTGTGCCACACGACGGCCGCAGATTCGGCGAGATCAAGGTAAAATTGATCCGATGCCTTATATTCCTCCACGGCCTTCACCGCCCAGCCCTCGGTGAGCTTCACCGCGTCTAAGGCCGTCTGAGCATCCTTCTTGGCGGCGTCCCTCGACCTCTTCATCGTGTTGTAGAGGCTATTCGTCTCCTCTAACTTGGCTTGGATAGCCCGGTTGGACTCGTTCAGGAGCTGATGGAACTCCTTCAGCTTGAAGGTCGTCAGCCCCTCCGCGACCAATCTCGAGTCGAGGACGGACGCCTTTTCCTCCGCTGCTGTAATTGGAGGCGAAGTTCTTCCTCCCGCGAGGAGGATTCTCCCGCCTTCTTCATGGCCGAGGCTACCTCATCGGACTCCATGGCAACGAAGAGAGCGCAGTGATGAGAGACCTGAGGGAGACAACAAACGTGTTAAAAAGTTAAAAACCGAGGAAATAAAACTTAAGGAATTTTTAAGAAAGGCTAGATATCGACCTGAACGGCCTCCTGCGCTATTGCAGCCACCTGGGCCTTCATGGCCCCTCGGGGAATCTTCGTCCCGGCCGCCGCCTCCGTGTTCGCCGGTAAGCTGTCAGCCACGGATAGCCCCGAGGGCACCTCAATGCAGAAATCGCCCTCCTGCACTGGAATCCCGGTAAGGGGTGGCTGAGAGATCATCCGCTTCTGTTTCTTAAGGGGGACCTCGGTGGGCTCCTCCTCCTCTTTCGCTGTAACGACCCTAGTATTAATGTACCTTCATGTTTTTTTCTTTAGTAATATATTGTATTTATTTATTCTTAGTATTTTCTGTATATTTTGTTTTTTATAAATATATTATTTTATTCTTCTATCTATTTTTCCCTAACACGTTTCTTTAAAACTAAATTTTAACCTTTTTTCAAATTAAACATAAGACCTAACCCAGCCTATAACTCAAATCCAATTTCATTTTCATTTTCTTTAATAAAACTATAAGCCCAAAAGCCCATTTTTTAAGCAACATCATATATTAATTCTTATTAAATATGTGTATGAACAACCTTGTAGCTCGTCGGTTAAGTCTTTGCATTGTTATTTCATAAATCACATGTTCAAATCCCCATTCTTGCAATTATTTTTTTTATCAATTTTTTTATTCTTCTCATAACTTACAGATGAGACCTTTCATTTCCAAAATGAATGGTGACCTTTCATCTCTCTTTTAATTCCCATGTTGAATGCATATATTGTTATACATAATTCACCGTTACACCATCTTTATTTGTCCTCCTCTATCTTTTCCTTCCTCATATTTTTCTATCTCTCACTTCTTCCTCTTCACCTAGAGTCCAAGAAGAAGAACATGAAGAAGTTTTCAAGAAGATCTCGCTAGTAAAGCGAGGCTATCGGCAGATAGACAAGCCCGCTGACAATACCGGCTTGTGTATGTAAGTCTCTTCTCTCTCTCCCCCTCCATCTCTTTATTCTCCTCTTGTCATATCTCATGAACCCGCTATTCTTTTCATATCATAATCCATTAGAGAAGATAAACATAAACATATACATATATATATAAGTTTAGATATATATGGTTTTACATGGTTTAATAATACCTTATTACATCTTGTTTAAATTAAAGTGTTTTTAATTCTTTGTTCATGGCTATGAATATTTATTACAAGTTATGAGAACACAAATTTCATGCCACAATATATCTATAATGTCTCATGAAATCGGTTTGTTTATTAAAAGAAAATAAGAAGCCTGCATAAAATACTAGTTAATCTTTTTGCCGATTTTAGTATACACATCAATACTTTTAGCTTTAAAATAATTTTTAGAAATTAATTTTTACTTCTGAAAATTTCAGGAAATTTACATATGATAGATTATATTATTTTTGTACATGCTGTAAAAATTTTAGATTGAATCACTTAACGGTTTAGGAATTATATCGTTTTTGTTCATTGTTCGTAAAATAGAAAACTGCAGTTATTGGTCAATTTCTAGGACATATAACTTGGTATACCGATATCCAAATTGAGCAAACTCAGGTGTTTTAGATATCTACATCGAATAATCTATATTTTATTAGTTTTAAGTTTTTACTGAAAACTAACGTAAGATAAAGAAAACTGCGTTACAATATTAAGTAACGGATCTAGACAGAATATGTCCTGATTCGCACGCTGTTTTTAAATAGGACATAACTCGAAATCCCGATATCCGTTCGTGAAAAAATTTAGATGTGTAGATGAATAAATGATAAAGCTATAATTTTCTGTATATTAGATCACTTTGAAATGCACGAAACAACCCGATATAGGCTTTGCAATATAACATATAATTGCTGTCCAGAAATCTGAATTTCTGTTTTAAACGCTGATGTTAAAATGATCATAACTAGAGTTTAAGAAATCCAAATCGTGCGAATCTTGGTGTTTTGGATAAGTATATCTAAAGACCTACAATTTTCTAATAATCATCGTAACCTGAAACCTGATGGAAGTTAACTCAAAATATGCGACGGTGCTGGGCAGATTCTGATCTGTTCTGCGTGACAAAACGAAAATGAGTATATCTCCCAAATGGTAGTCGTATTTAGGCGCGACTGGAGGTCACACGTGCATAACACTTAGATCTATATTTTTGTTTATATTCAGAAATTGATTGACTTGATTGATTAGTTGTACATAATATTTCTTTAAAGCATTATTTATGGTAGTTACTCGAATAATATACTTAACTCATTTCATGCTATTCGAACATGTATACATATTTATCTTGATCATTAAATTGTTGTATGTACCTAAAGACAATAATTAAATACTTGAGTTGTATTTTGAAAATTATACAAAAGTATTTTTACATAAAACCCCCTCAAGTTTTACAAATTACAATAAGGACCCTAGTAAATATAGGTTTAAGCGGGACCAATCTCTTGAGCCTCAGAGAGCCGGAGAAGTGGGTGCTTGCCTATTTAAGGTAGACAACTTAACAACGGTGTTATCAACACGGTAATCGTTTTTGAAAAAGACACGAATCCTGCCGCCCATGTGCAACGGTTACCCATAACATCAAACCTAATTCAGGACTTCAATTTCTCTTTCTAATTATTCTGACTCAGACTGAGTCTCATTATAATAATCCGACTTGAATATGATTCAAGTACAATCTACAATATTATAATTCAACATGAATCCATGAATCCATATAATCAATCTATTCAATCTGTATTGACTGAACCGAACCATGGATATACTTCCATTTACATGATTCTCCAGTTGCATTCATGATTCTCCTGAACATCCATTTTACTGATATCATGATTTCGGCAAGTCATCCAAATATACAATCTATATTACAATTCAATTATAAGTTGAAATACAATACAATCAAGACATCACGGGGTTTAAGGGGTAAATTGGTACGAAAGGTGTTAAAAGTGGCACGAGACTGCAAGATTAAAACACCTAACCTGAATCCAATTGCCGTTGTTCTGGGTTGTATAACGGAGCCTTATACATTCTGTTTGCCCTAGTCTCTAGCATATAGAGACTCCTCTCGTATACACTGGCATCCTTCTGTACCAAGCTATAAACAACAACGTTAACATTAAATACAACATTATAACAATATAATACAACTTTAAAAGCTACTCTCTCCCCCTGTCTATTCTATTTCTTCCTTATTTTTAGGACTTACCGAGCGATTGTTTGCTGACGACATTTCTTCTCTTTCTTCTTTGGAATGTTGTCAGGTGATCTGGACACTCAGGAGATCGAGCCTACTAGTGAGGACTTGGACCAGCTTTCCTACGACCCAGAGCTCTAACTTTATTGTACACACTTTTATTTCAGTACCTTTCTTTTCTGTTATGCCACTGTTTAGGCATTGCTTCTTTCAGATGTATTTACTTTTCCATATATTGTATAAAAGAATGTGAATAAATAAAGTTGTTGTTTTATTATATCTTGTCTCTTGTGCATTTATATTTATATTACTTAGATACGCTTAGCGTATTTACTTCAGAGTAAATACGTAGCGACCTCGTCGCGTCCTCTATCCGTACACCGGGAAGCGGGGTGTGACATTCGCCCGGGGCGCCGGGTCCCGCACGTGCTTTTGACTCCCCATGGCGCTCCTTCCGGACTGGAGGTGCTGCGGAAGGTTTGGGCGGAGGTGTTTGCCTCGGGGCCGAGCTCGGACCGGGGCAGGACGAGCTTGCGCCCCCAGCCTTCCTTCTTTGGGCCTTGGCGGGCATGACGGCTAAGATTTTTGATCGGTCCATTGGCTCTGCAAAAAATAATACACAAACAAAAGGGGGTTAGCGACACAGAAACGACAAAAGAAATTTAGCTAAGTCTAAACAGATCGTCGAAAATCCCAACTTACCCAGAAAACGCGCAGGACTGAGCCCAGCTCAGTTCAGTGCATGCTCAGAAAGCAGGACATCAGCCCACTGGATCGGTTCCCATAGGGACACCACCCTCGTCTCGGGGGAGGTCAACTGCTTCGCCCTTGGGCAGTCGGCCCTGTGCCACTGTGTGGGCATAGGCCAATCCTCGCCCTCCGGCGGCCCGACGAATACGTAATTCTCCTTCTATTCATGGATGGAAGAAGGGACAACTACTACCCCCGACCCGGCCGTCCTACCCTTACGTTTTTTAAACGAAAAATACACTGTGCCGAGGTGATTTTTATAGCAAATAAAAGACAAGAGTAGGGTCAAACTAAATGGGATCTGATCAAGTTTTAACCGGACCAGAAAACCGAGAAGAATTCTCCACGAGTTCGGAGCTAGCTGGCCCAGGGCTAGACGGAAGCAATGAAGCACTTCACAAACAGCGGGTGAGAAGGGCGGACGCATTCCTGCCCGGAATGCTTCCAGGTATAGAGCAATTTCTTTGCCCTTCACCTGGTCTGCCCGCTCACCTTCTCTAGTTAAACGGAGTGAATAGCTAGAGAGATATGGAATCGAGCCTGAATATCGGAAAGCTCGTCCAGACTTTTCAAGATGGAGGGCGCACCGCTGGTGTTCCCGATGCACACTTTGGGAGCCCTTGTCGCCGCCCGACGGTGGGTGACAAGGGCGGCCCTGACTCTAGGGGGCGAACCCGACACAGAAGACGAAGAAGACTCTCTTGACTATCTGAAGCCGAAAAGGAGAAAGACCCACTGGACTCGGCCACAGCAACTGGAGCCTCATCGTCCGACTCTACTCTTACAATATCTACAGACTCCTCGGAGGAAGACATCTAACCTAATTCAAAGAAAGGGACTCACCGAGGAAAGATCAACTGAAGATCCGATCTAAACGGAGGTACGCCGGGCAATCTTCAACAACGAAAGGGAATTAAGGAAAAGTGTTGGCCCTAAGATGATCTCCTCCTATTTATACACCCCATAGAGAACATCCTATGGCCCAGATCGATTCCCGCCAAAACGAAACATCGTGCTTGGCGGCAGTCGAAGCTCCACGCGGCGGTCAACCATTAGGGATGTCTTTTCGATCGCAGGAGTCAAAGACAACCTGCCTCGCCCGCCAACCGACGTCCGACACGTGGCCTGTACCCCAACTGATGAATCGACTGAAACAGAGCCTTTTCTTTAAAGCGCAATCATTTCACTGATCCGCTGATGCCATCGGGGATACGAGCGAAAATTCAGGCGCACGACGAGACGACACATGGGCCCAAGGATCGAAACGATGCAACTGCCAAATGCCATGTCGTTCCCGGACAATCCACATTATGATTCTTGGCACCAAACTGAGCAGAAGAAAAACCAAGAAGGCCACTTTCGACCCGACCCATGAATAGGTCGGAACGAGAGTGGGGGGCTAATGATGATGCTCACAGGTGGTATTTACTCAGATTACGACACATGGCGGATGGCGTGTCCCGAAGGCTACGGAGGTGGAATAAATGAGACGCAGGCGTTCCTCGGGATCTCGTCTCCGAGGACGCATCCGACCTTTCAGAGACCTCCCTGAGTACTTTCCACATTCACCTAGCAAACAGCCAACAGCTCGCCTTCGAGCAATCCAGCGAGTTTCCTTGTTCTCCTTGCTCGTCTCCGAGCTTTCTCGGCCTCCTTCCTCGTCTCCGAGCCATCTGACAGGCCGAGCTTTCTCGGCTTCCATGCTCGTCTCCGAGCCTCCTAAAAGGCGAGCTTCCGCGGCTTCCTCGATCAACCGAGAGCGCGGGACCTAAACTCCCCTGCAACGGTTTTGCGTATCTCATCAGGACGAGATATCCGCCACCCCACCTTTCACGTCCCACTCTAGCACGTCCCTCCATTAATAAGCGTATCCCGCCATTGATGGACGGATCCCGCCATCAACATGGGTGTAACGAGGGGATCGTAACTGACGGCGGAAATCTCGCGCCTGCCCGCTTCACGTGAACACTATATAGACCCCTCTCTCAGACGACTCAGTTGACTCGAATCGAACCCGATAGGTCGCTATGCTGCTCTTATTTCCCGGCACTAACTTGATCGTCAGAGGGTCCCACGACGGTTTTCCATCTCGGGACTTCCCTTGCAGGTAGCTCGGTCTAAAACTACTTTCAACGATCCATTGAGATCCATATGCTCAACCCCAAAACAGATATGAGATCTGATCTGCTAAAACCGCTCGCTACCAGATTGATGGAGAAGGACATGTGAGAAAGATCACGATCTCCTGAATCAAATCCAACACTCAATTCTTCCCCATTTTTTTTATCCTGATAAGGGTTTGATCTAGGGTTTCAGCTGGCGCTCAGATTGGGATCAGGGAATCGCTGCAATGTTTTCTTCAAGCTTCTCATGGAACCATTATCGCATACGCCCCATCTTCTGCATCCTCGTCGTCCTCGTTGCTGCCGCTATATTCTTCAGATCCTCACCATTCTACACGAGCATCTCATCTCCCACCTCATCCTTCAAGTATACAATTCAGCTGCCGCTTCTTATCATTTCTTCGATCTGTTGTTTTCAAGCTGAACCTCTTTCGTTTTTACGTTTACAGGTCGTTTGATCTTGAAAGATCGATCGTTTGGAAGGCACAAAGGGCCTTCGAATGGCGGCCTTGCAGTTGGTGGATGGAGAGAGCTTTAACTGGTAACCACTTGAAGTTGCTTGATTTGTTTGATTGCAGCTTCGATGTGTTTTTTTTCTTCTGAATCCATCTCAACTGACTTCATTTGCAGAAGATCCCATTGCTTTTTTGTTGAAATGTTGCAGCTTTGCCGGCGAGAACCAATGGGTACATCAGAGTTGATTGTTTTGGCGGCCTCAATCAAATGAGACGTGATGTAAGCTTTACGAATTAGCATTTTAAACGGAGGTAGAGGGAATGCAACTTACGGTTTGCAAGCCCCAAACTCCATTTAAATATAACTACGTCTATGTTGTAAGAGACGTGTTTGTGGAAATGGAGTTTACAAATTAGATCATATTGCAGTTATCTCTACTCCAATTTAGATACCAAACAGAGTAAAGCTATCATTTTGGAGTTGGCTTTTGCTAACTTTATGAAACTCCATTTAAAAAACTTAATTCCATTCCCAAACAGAGTGTCATCTTACGTAGTTTGTTTCATCGTCTCTAATTGTTATAGTTTTGAAATGTAGTTATGTGATGGCATTGGGATTGCTCGGCTGCTGAATGCAACTTTGGTTTTGCCAAAGTTTGAGGTCGCGGCCTATTGGAATGAATCCAGGTACAATAAGCATCGATTGTGTTTTGTTGCATTTTAGTTTATAGAGAGTATGGCTGATGAGAGGTTTCAAATCAGTGGCTTTGCAGATGTATTTGATGTAGACTACTTTATTCAACAAACAGAAGGTTTCGTTGAAATTGTGAAGGAGTTGCCCGAAGAGCTTGTGTTGAGAGAACCATTCAAGGTTGACTGTAGCAAACGCAGAGGGAATTTTGACTATGTTGAGGCTGTTCTTCCCTCTCTCTTGGAGCACCGATATATCTCAATTACTCCAGCAATGAGTCAAAGAAGAGACAGGTAATTCCTTAGATGATACTTGTATGTTGCTGTATTGCCTTTTTAAATAGCATGGTTTTATAGTCACTATATGACGCAGCATCAAAATTAATTATGAATGTTCTCCACGATGCACTTGCCAGATCAACCTTTGATTACTGCAGTTATTTCTTCTTTGCTAATAAATGAGCACATAAGACAATGTTTAATCATGTGTAATTTTAGTTCATACGTAGAGTACGCAAGTCCTAGGATTCTCTCCATACTTTCTTGTATAACTTGTTTGCTTCTTTGGAAGCTATTTTGCAATTTGTATGTCTCTGTAGTTGTTTTTAGAAAACAAACAAGTGTCTGGATCAAAGATATGTGCAATTAAGAACTATCATAAGAAAAATTGGAGGCGCACATGTGTGTTCACTATCACTGCAGGCTTATATGAATGACCAGTTTTAAAAGTTCATCTATTTACATTAAGTATGCATTCTGCATAATGTGTTTGGAGACAAATCAATTTTCAGGTTATTTGATACCAACTGCCCCTGCAAAGGATTTTTACAAAGTTAACGGTTTTCCAGACAATAGAATATTTTAGAGACCTAAATCAATTGGCAAAGAGTATTTCCCATCTGTTAGAGCATGAAGACTAAGAGTTTAAGATAGACGGCGCCGATCATCTAGAAATTGATGGTTGGTTGACTTTTGACCGCCACTATAGGATTTTCTAGAATGGCACTCTAGAGTCTGTATTCCGCACCACCCTCTTATTAAAATTCCCTCTCTAAATCATAATTTCCCGGTCAAGATTTAGGCAATAGCTCATAGACATTGATGTTAGGTTGACAGCTAGTAATTGAGAAATGGTCTATTATTTAATGGAGCTTTTGATCTGAGGTATCAATATTTGTAGGATTCTGTTTTAATTGGAAATGGCTGAGATCTTTAGTGTTGAATTTGCCTTGTATAGCATAGATAAATCATCTCTTCTCAAAGATACAACTAGGTTATGTTACTTGAATGTGGGAAGGATATTGGTATAAAAAATGGCTTTGATGGCACTGTTATTTACATACACAACCCATCAAAAAGGTTTTGAATAATTCCACTGACGTGCACATGAGCCAGTAGAGTTGTCATGACCACTGTATAACCTTTTATCGAGATACTACCAGATTTCCAAAGCTATTTGCACCTAAAGCCAACAGATATACAATCAGTTGCAATGGATTTAGAGCCACATGCCCACCAAGTCCGTATCATCCAACACCTTATCACCTACCTATGTTGCTTGGATTCTTTGTTGAGGAAACGTATGTATATGGGATTTGGATCGAATTCTTTGAATATTTGAGATACTTATGCAACCTTGAACAGTTGAACCAGACCTAGGGGACCAGAATTGTCATCCTTTCACTTTCTCCTAGTGAAGCCGAGATGTCCAATTTGTGGGCGAAGTAGAGGGTCATCCTTCTATTGGTCCCCTTAACTGAAAGGTTTTAAACATCACTTTCACATTGTGAGTGGGTTTTGTCTCAGATTCAATCTCCGGGATTGAGACAATTTGAGACACATTGATGCCATGCTGAGTACATCCTAGACCTTTTCATATCTGCAGACAATAATTTGTCCATTGTTCCATTGGCGTGATCATCGCTGCAAATTAATCCGAATCGATCTTGTTGATTAATTAGATGGTTCCCAGCAACAGCAACTGCTCGTGCTTTGAGTGAACATGCAAATAATTATTAGATGGTAATTGCTAAAATCTGATGAAAAAGATATGAATGATCGACAGTGACAGCTGTTATGATATATGATGTAATGGATGATGGTGATGTACTAGGGGTATATTTGTAATAAGTAATATGTCCATATAAAGAGGTGATGGGAAATGCCCATATCTTTCCATCACATTTTCATCCCTAAATATATTCTCTCATGGTATTAAAGCAAGGACTCTCCGCCGCCACCTAAAACCATCACAACCACCCTTTCTCTTCTTCTTCTCGATTCTCATAAATGAGCACCTATCTGCCCTCCAGCATCATCGCTCTCGAGCACCATCACCACCATAGATCTTCGCCACACCGATCTTGCCGTTGGAGATCTTGTCGACTTGATCTCGCCGACCAACTCTCGCTGCCTTCTACCTTGATTCGTGAGGCCTCGTTGACTAGATCCAGATCTCAGGTTTCTTCAAACCGAGGTCTCTTCTTTTTCGTTTTTGATCTCAATTGAATCTTCAATCTCATTTACGAGATCTAGGACGATGTATTTTGCTTGAGAAAAGCGATGCCGTCGTCGTTAATGAATGGATTGATGTTGGAGATCATGCTAGATTTTGAGATTGATGGTTGTTTTGTTCACCCTTTGAGGTGCTGGTTTTTGTTGATTGTTATTTTATTGTTGCTATCACCCTTTGAGGTGTTTGTGGTGGTGATCGTGGTTTGTTCGTGTTGGAGCTTATGGTTTTGTGGATGTGATTAGTGATTGTTGTTTTTCGATGGCCGATTCCGCTACTTCCACAACCTCCTTGAAGGAGAAGGAAGTTTATATTCCCTACACGGTTCTTACTCATGTCACCCGTATTCGATTGAATGGAACAAACTACCATCGATGGAAGCAATCTATCGAAATGTTCATGGGAGAGCGAATGTTGATGAAACATGTAACTGAGGAGTCTCTCTTATCTCCTACTGATGATTGGATGTCAAAGGATGCGATGCTGCATTTATTGATGACTGAGACGATGGAGGATGAGATCGCCGAGATGGTGTATAAGTATGATAACACATTATATTTGGGCATACTTGAAGGGGTCATATGAAGGGAAGGAGAGTGCTAATCAAGACTTTGAGATTGTTGAGTCTCTCCACAAGTTGCTGCGTAAAGGGCGATTGATATCCGCAGTGTATGATGAGCTCAAGAGTCTAAAGACTGAGTTGCTTTCTATTTTTCCTTTTGCAGTTGATGCCACTGAGAGGAGGATTCAACATGAGCAGATGATGGTGATGATGTTTCTGAGGGCCGTTGGCCCAGAGTTTTCGACTATTTGCCTACAGATTTTAGGAGGCTTGCATGTTCGAACTCTTGCAGATTCTTATAGAGCCATCCTGATTGCATTTCCCTCTACCATTACTGATAATGTTTCTGAGTCCTTGACGAAGGCCATTGATGATAGATTTGTCCTTGCTTCTCATGTATCATTTGTTGGAGGTAGAGGACAGGACCATGGAGATCGGGAAGGCAGAGGTGTGGCCGGAAAGGGAAGATGTGATCGTTTTTTACACATTGGGAGATAGCTTGTCACACTCTAGATTATTGCTTCACTCTTCACCCTAAGTTTCGACTTGCTGCTAGAGTTGCTACTTTTGATTCGGTTTCCTTGGGTCTCTGCATATGCTTCTGTGTCCTCACCCGAGGCCTTACCGAGTTGTCATAGTTGAGGAATCTCTTCTCAGGGGTTCTACATCAGCATCATCGTCACATGTTGCATCTGTTATGACCAAGGGTAAGGTAATAGTTTTATCTCTGTAGCATCTCCCACCACATCCCGGATCATAGATTTAGGTGCATCAGATCATATTATTGGGAAGTCGGGTATACTCACTTCATTGTCTTCCACATCGTATAGTAATCCCATCATGGTAGCTAATGGTTCCATCTCTAAAGTGGAAGATGTTGGCTCCACTTGTTTCACTCCATCCCTATCTGTATTTTCAGTTCTATATGTATCGACATTTGTATTTAGTTTATTATCTGTTTGTCAATTTGTGCACTCTTTGAAATGTTCGGTAATATTTTCTCTTTCCTTAAAAGAAAAAGATTGAGAGAATAGATTTAGGGATGAAAATGTGATTGATACAAAACCCCATCCTATCACCTTTTTATATAGGCATATTAATTATTACAAATACACCCCTAATATATCGCAACCATCTATTACATCATATATCATAACACCCCCTCAAGTTGGAGCATATTACATCACACATGCCCAACTTGTTACAAATAAAATGCACACGAGATTTCTTAAGAGGCTTAGTCAACAAATCAACAAGTTGGTTCTCCGATCTCACATGGTTCGTATCAATGACTCTTTTCTCAACCTTTTCATGAACGAAGTGACAATTAACTTCAATGTGCTTCGTCTGTACATGGAAAACAGGGTTGTTCACAATATAGATTGCAACCATATTGTCACTGTTCTAGCCCAAAAGTTGCACTAATTTTTTGGCACAACATTACGTGCAAAGCATATGGCGTAAGCGCTAATGGTTAGGCGCATGCGCAAGCACCAACCAAATTGGTTGTGCGCAACGCTACGTGCAATGCACGTGGTGCAAGCGTAATGGGTGGGCGCAAGCGCTAGCGCCAGTGCCAAACGCGCAACGCACGTAGCGCAAGCGCATTTATATGGTGAAGCACATGCTTTAATTAGAGCTTAAACTCTATTTTGGAAAACAATTTTCCATATCTTTCTAAAACAGAAAGATTGCTTCTGTTTAAATAGAAAATCTCTGGATCAAAGATCCTGTTGGGGTAAAAATTTACACCCCGGTTGACTGAGTCAAGGTCAAGGTCAACCCCCAACCTAGGTGGGCCCAAGCCCAGGTCAAGTGGGCCTATGCCCAAGTCGAGCCCACGGCCAGCCTTCCAATGCCAACAACAAAATGATGTAATAAATAATTTTTATGTAATTGTTTATGCATGAATGTAAACAAAATAGGCATAAAGCCAAAATTTTGTAAGCCCATGGCTTATGTGCAAAAATGAAATGGCACATGAGCCATGGGATGGCTAAAATGCCATTTTGTAAAGCCCAAGGGGCTATATGTAAATATGTAAGCCTATAAAAGGCAACATGATGAATATAAAGATATACTTTTTCATTCCCCAAAAAACTAGGTTTCTTTGTGCCTCCTGCTCCTTCTCCAAGGTTCTAAACCTTCTCAATTCTTTTGAATTAAGTCAAGAGTTTTACTCTTTCTTTTCCAAAACTAAGTAGTTTTCCACCACAAAACCCACAAAGGGAAACTCAGATCTCCCATCAGATCTCAAAAAGGAGTGATTTTTAAAATCTCCTACTTCTTGATCTTCAAGATCCGGCCAAACAACAGAAGGAAGAAGAAGAACCCCCTTCATCAGCTTCAAAACATCCCAGGAGTTTAACTCCATACATATATACATAACAAATATTTCCTTTCTGAAGCATAGCTTCTGTTTCTTAGGCTAAAAGCCACTTTTTCTCGCCCGCGCTCAAGCGCAGAGCGCACACGTGGCGCACTTGCGCCCAAGCGCAAGCGCCCGATTGCAAGTCGCCCCGGTGCCGACACGTGGCGCGCTCAAGCGCAAGTGCCCGAGCGCAAGTCGTCCCGGTGGCGACACGTGACGCGCTTGCGTTCAAGCGCAAGCCCCCCCGGTGCCGACACGTGGCGCGCTTGCGCCCAAGCGCAAGCGCTCGAGCGCAAGTCGCTCCCGTGTCGACACGTGGCGCGCTTGCGCTCCAGCGCAAGCGCTCGAGCGCAAGTCGCTCCCGTGCCGACACGTGGCGCGCTTGCGCTCAAGCGCAGGCGCTCAAGCGCAAAGCGCCTACGTGCCGACACGTGGCGCGCTTGCGCTCAAGCGCAGAGCGTCCACGTGCCGACACGTGGCACTCTAGCGCCTGAGCGCACAGCACCTAGACGCACAGCGTCCAAGGCGCTGCCCCCACACATCCTTTGGATGCCTTTTCCCCCTTTCTTTCTTTTATATATATACATATATACATATATATATACATATGTATACATATTTGCACACACACGTGCTCCACGACACTGTCCCTGTTAGAAAAAAATTTCTAACGGGGCGCTGTCCCGCACCTAGCAAGGGGGCTGCTAGCCCCCTTGACCCCCAGCCCGCTATCCGGGTAGCGGGACCCCCGTAAAAACTCTGCGTGGCTCCCAATATATCCAAACCCCCCTTTCAGAACACAACACACGTACACTGCACATTGAGTTCGCATGACCAGTTTAACCCGTTAATCGGAGGTTCCCTCGTCCCAAAGGCGAGGGGTAATTAACGGCAGCTTAGTCCGCGGCTGCCGGAGATTCGGATCCCCACAATCAATAAACCCCGGCCTACCCTAGGCAGGGGGAATCTGTAGTACGCCTGACAAGCGTGCGCGTATTCCCATCTCAATGGGGTGACGAAAAACACCCTACAGATTCTGGCACGCCCGGTGGGACCAATCTCTCCTCCCATGTTTCGGGTTAAACGTTCATGCGAACTCAATCAATATACATACCTATATTTAAACTAAAATAATTCTCTTTCATGCAGGTTTTCAACCAATCACTCTCCAACAATGTCTCCAAGGATGATCTCAGCTCTCAGCACGACCCCCGTCTCTTACACGATGAAGATGGACTCCAGGACGGTCCTTCCGGCCAGTCTCGGGCGACAATGGGAGGAGGAGCCGCTACCATTCGGCTCTATCCTGTTCGTGTCAGCTAACGCCATCCCGACTCCTCAAGCTCCAGCAACAGACAGACCGGTCTCAAAAGGCAGGAGACCGAATGTGGTAATCTCGAGGGCGCCCCAACCCAAACGCAAATCGGTGTCTGGAAGGCTCTCCATGGCCCCAACTGGGGGCAAAGCCATCGGAACAAAAGAAGTTGCCAAACGTCGTGGGCAAGCCCAGGCGATACCTTCAACGGACACGCGGGCAGATGTCTTCTCAAGCATCCCTATCGCTCGGCCTATGGCGGCTTCTCGAAGAGCAGAAGCCTGCCAAGCGCTTAAGGCAGAGAAGCTGAGGCAGAAGCGGCTCAGATATAGAGCCGACAAAAGGGCTAGGGCTCTGGCCATGTTAAAATTTATGAATTTCCAAAGCCCGGACCGCTCCGCGAAACCAGCTGCTAGTGATGAAAGAATGGCTGAGTGTGTTATCCACACTGTCTACATGGCCGGACATGAAGAAACGAACCCTCCTCTTCTTCACAGCCATGGTGATGATATGGTTGCCGCTACCCAGCATCGGCTCGATCTAAATGACGAAGAGCCCGCTCAGGCCGATAAGCCAGAGGAGCCCGTGGTTCCTGTGGAATGGAGCTCAGGCAATAATGATTACCCGGTTTTCATAGCCGGAACTACAGAACAAGCATTATTCCACTGGCTTCAAAGGCAATTTCAGGACAGGGATGAGAAGATGGCCGAGGTCTATTCCAAAGTCGACGAGCTGGCAAACGTCGTGGCAAATCTCGCGACCCAAGTCACCCGATTGCAATTACAGCAGAATCAAATTTTGGCTCATGAGCCAGGGATCGATACCCGGGGGCAGCCAACTGATATCCCTTTCAACCTAAAAGCGGAGCGCCTTCGCGAAAAACGGCCGCAATCAGCCTCCAGTCCCTCCGATACATACGCCGGGGGGGAATCGCCTCTGAAATAGAAGCTGGAAAAGGTCTATTCGTTCAAGAGGGAAAAGGTCCACAAGATATTCAGGGACGCCCTAAGAAACGGTCTGCAACTGCCAGAATCAAAGAGACCGCAAGAAGAGAATATGACCGACGACCTAAAATATTGCCTCTATCACAGGGTGATAGGTCATTCCATTGAGGACTGCTTCGTCTTCAAAGATTGGGTCGAAAGGCAATACAAGATGGGAGAGATAGAACTGTCTAAAGGCGTGTTAGCAAACACTCAAGCTACGATCGCCGATTTCATGCAAATGGAGACTAAAACCTTTCGGGAACCTAATCCCCCCAGACACGTGCCTCGAGGACCAGCATCAGTAAAGGCACCTACTCCAATGGAGGGAAAGAAGAAGGTATACTCCTTCAGGAGGGATGAAGTCTGCAAAATATTCATGGACGCCCTGAACAGCGGTCTGCAACTGCCTGTTCCAAAGAGACCACCGGAAATGAACATGGCCGGCAATCCCATATACTGCCCATATCATAGAGTGGTGGGTCATACCATCGAAGACTGCTATATTTTCAAAGATTGGGCAGAAGACCAATATAAGCTTGGAAAAACCTCACAATCCTCGGATGTATCGGCAAGCCACAGAGCTAGGTCATCAACACAGCTCCGCCAAGATCAAAGTTCAAGGAGCTGGGATAAGCAAAAGGGACCACCACGTCGTTAAACTGGGAACAGTCGACCACCACGTCATTAAACTGGGAACAATCGACCTCTAAGTCGTTAAACTGGGAATGTAAAAATATACATATATATATGTGTAAATAAACAAAAAAAATGTGTAAATAAAAAAAAGCCGAAATGATGGGGCAACTCGCAATAAAAATCAGCGAGTAAAATAAAGATGAAATAAAAGCCGAAATGATGGGGCAACCGCGAATAAAAGCCGAAATGATAGGGCAATCGCGACCTTCGCGATAAGAAAAGCTGAAATGATAGAGCAATCGCGGTAAAACAAAAAAAAACAACAAAAGAAAAACAAAACAACTGGCGAATGACGAGTTGCTCCTGGTACCATATTCCAGTACAGCGATGCAGACGCCAACAAAAATCCAATTTTTCAAAATTCTTTTGGCCCTACGGCTAGTCCCCAAATTGACTGCCGTATACAATCCACGGGCTCAAATAATTCTCAGCATACCCATGCCCCACCGCAACCACCAGTTACGCGGCTGGTCTCCGCCTTGGGAATTATGCTCCGTTGAGAAGACCCATTCATGTGTCCTCACGTTACATGAGGAGAACAAACCTTTGTGGGATCCTTACGACTCACAAAGGAAAACCACACTTAGGAGTCCTCACGACTCCTAAGGAGAAAATACACCTGCGGGATCCTTACGACTCGCAAGGAGAAAATGCTTTTATGGGACCCTCACGGCCCATAAAATTGAAAAGCCTTAGGTGATAGGGACCTAAACCTGTCTCCTAAGCCATCGCTCCCTAACAGGAAAAGACAAATGATGAATTGCCTGGCACCTCTGCTTCAGTGTTAGCAACGCTGATGCCGGCCCCAACCCCAAAATTCCAAGCTCGCCATCAATAGACCACCAAGTCGTTAAACTGGAAACAGATGACCTCCAAGTCTTTAAACTGGAAACAGATGACCTCTAAGTCTTTAAACTGGAAACAACAGACCTCCAAGTCTTTAAACTGGAAACAGCAGACCTCCAAGTCTTTAAACTGGAAACAGATGACCTCCAAGTCTTTAAACTGGAAACAGATGACCTCCAAGTCGTTAAACTGGAAGCACCATGACCACCAAGTCGTTAAACTGGAAGCACCATGACCACCAAGTCGTTAAACTGGAAGCACCATGACCTCTACGTCGTTAAACTGGAAACAGATGACCACCACGTCGTTAAACTGGAAACAGCAGACCTTTAAGTCTTTAAACTGGAAACAGATGACCGCTAAGTCGTTAAACTGGAAACAGATGACCTCTAAGTCGTTAAATTGGAAACAGTCGACCACTATGTCGTTAAACTGGAAACGAGAGAAATTCACTCATGTGTCCTCACGATGCATGAGGAGAACAAACCTAACGGGATCCTCATGACTCGTAAGAAAACACCTTCGTGGGATCCTTACGACTCACGAAGGAAAAACACACTTAGGAGTCCTCACGACTCCTAAGGAGAAAGTACACCTGCGGGATCCTTACGACTCGCAGGGAGAAAATGCTTTTATGGGACCCTCACGGCCCATAAAATTGAAAAGCCTTAGGCGATAGGGATCTAAACCTGTCTCCTAAGCCATCGCTCCCCATACCCCAAACGGCGAATGATGAGTCGCTCCTGGTACCATATTCCAGTGCAGCGATGCAGACGCCAACCAAATTCCAAACTCAAATTCCCAAGCGGCGAATGATGAGTCGCTCCTGGTACCATATTCCAGTGCAGCGATGCAGACGCCAACCAAATTCCGACTCCCATACCCCAACGGCGAATGATGAGTCGCTCCTGCTACCATATTCCAGTGCAGCGATACAGACGCCAACAAAGTCCCGAAATGTTTTTGGCCCTACGGTCTGGATCATACATCCTGCAAAACCATATACAATCCACAGGCGTAAAACAATCCCGATCTCTCCAAAAAAAAGGAACGGTATGTCCACAAGCAAAACGGGCACGGATGAAAATCTGAAAGGGCTCCGTGAGTAAAAACAGCAGGACTGCCGGCGAGTTTGTGAAAACCCGAAAGGGCGCAAACTCGTAAAAGAAAAAAAAGGAAATGAAATACACTCGCAAAGTCCTCTCGACTTTGTGAGGAGAAAATTCCCGCGTGAGATCCCTACGACTCACAAAGGAGCAACACACTTAGGAGTCCCCACGACTCCTAAGGAGAAAATACACTTACGGGATCCTTACGACCCGTTGGGAGAAAATGCTTTGTGAGACCCTTACGGCTCACAAAATGAAAAAGCCTTAGGTGGCAAGGATCTAAACCTGTCTCCTAAGCCACCAATTCCCAAATCCTCTCGGGGCACATGATGAGTTGCTCCTGGCATTATTCCAGTGCAGCAATGCAGATGCCAAAACAAAACCAATTCCCAAATCCTCCCGGGGCACATGATGAGTTGCTCCTGGTATTATTCCAGTGCAGCGATGCAGATGCCAAACAAAAAACCAAATCCAAATCCTCCCGGGACATATGATGGGTTGCTCCTGGCATTATTCCAGTGCAGCAATGCAGATGCCGACAGAAAACCAATTCCCAAATCCTCTCAAGACAGATGATGATTCGCTCATGGTACCATATTCCAGTGTAGCGATGCTGATGTCAACCCAAATCAAATCAAACCAACCTCTATGGCGGAATCATGCTCCGTCCCAGAATTTACCCCGTGTCGAAATCATGCTTCGTCTTGGGATATCTACCTTCCCTACCGGAATTATACTCCGCCTCGGAATCAAGTCAAACACTCCGCGCCGGGGAAAAGTCGATCAGCGACACTCCGTGCCGGGAAAAAGTCAACCCGCGACACTCCGAGCCGGGAAAAAGTCCATCAGCGACACCCCGTGCCGGGGAAAAGTCAACCACCGACACTCCGCGCCGGGGAAAAGTCGATCAGCGACACTCCGTGCCGGGGAAAAGTCAACCCGACACTCCGTGCCGGGGAAAAGTCAACCCGACACTCCGCGCCGGGGAAAAGTCGATCAGCGACACTCCGTGCCGGGGAAAAGTCAACCCGAGACTCCGCGCCGGGGAAAAAGTCGATCAGCGACACTCCGTGCCGGGGAAAAGTCAAGCCGACACTCCGCGCCGGGGAAAAGTCGATCAGCGACACTCCGTGCCGGGGAAAAGTCAACCCGCGACACTCCGCGCCGGGGAAAAGTCCATCAGCGACACTCCGTGCCGGGGAAAAGTCCATCCGACACTCCGCGCCGGGGAAAAGTCGATCAGCGACACTCCGTGCCGGGGAAAAGTCAACCCGCGACACTCCGAGCCGGTGAAAAGTCCATCAGCGACACTCCATGCCGGGGTAAAGTCAACCACCGACACTCCGCGCCGGGGAAAAGTCGATCAGCGACACTCCGTGCCGGGGAAAAGTCAACCACCGACACTCCGCACCGGGGAAAAGTCGATCAGCGACACTCCGCGCCGGGGAAAAGTCCATCAGCGACACTCCGTGCCGGGGAAAAGTCAACCCGACACCCCGCGCGGGGGAAAAGTCGATCAGCGACACTCCGTGCCGGGGAAAAGTCAACCCGCGACACTCCGAGCCGGGGAAAAGTCCATCAGCGACACTCCATGCCGGGGAAAGGTCAAGCCGACACTCCGCGCCGGGGAAAAGTCGATCAGCGACACTCCGTGCCGGGGAAAAGTCAACCCGCGACACTCCGCGTCGGGGAAAAGTCGATCAGCGACACTCCGCGCCGGTGAAAAGTCCATCAGCGACACTCCATGCCGGGGAAAAGTCAACCACCGACACTCCGCGCCGGGGAAAAGCCGATCAGCCACACTCCGTGCCGGGGAAAAGCCGATCAGCGACACTCCGTGCCAGGGAAAAGCCAACCACCGACACTCCGCGCCGGGAAAAAGTCGATCAGCGACACTCCGTGCCGGGGAAAAGTCAACCCGCGACACTCCGCGCCGGGGAAAAGTCCATCAGCGACACTCCGTGCCGGGGAAAAGTCAACCCGACACTCCGAGCCGGGGAAAAGTCGATCAGCGACACTCCGTACCGGGGAAAAGTCAACCCGTGACACTCCGAGCCGGGGAAAAGTCCATCAGCGACACTCCGTGCCGGGGAAAAGTCAACCACCGACACTCCGCGCCGGGAAAAAGTCGATCAGCGACACTCCGCGCCGGGGAAAAATCAACCACCGACACTCCGCGCCGGGGAAAAGTCGATCAGCGACGCTCCGTGTCGGGGAAAAGTCAACCCGACACTCCGCGCCGGGAAAAAGTCGATCAGCGACACTCCGTGCCGGGGAAAAGTCAACCCGCGACACTCCGCGCTGGGGAAAAGTCGATCAGCGACACTCCGTGCCGGGGAAACGTCAACAAGCGATACTCTGCATCGGGGAAACGTCCAGCACAGACACTCCGCATCATGGAAACGTCCAGCACAGACACTCCGCATCAGGGGAAACGTCGACCAGAGACACTCCGTGCCGGGGACACGTCTACCAAATCGCTCCGGATCAGAGCATCGACCGTCCATGTCGCAAAACGGGCAGTGCAGGCTCCCCACAAATCGGGAACCAAATCACTCCGGGTCAGGGAAATGTCTACCACGGACACTCCGTCTCGGAGACGCGTCAAGCGTCGACCGTCCATGTCGCAAAAAGGGCAGTGCAGCCTTTCTAAAAAGCAGGAACCGGATCGCTTCGGGCAAGGGAAACGTCTACCACGGACAATCTGTCTCGGAGACGCGTCAAGCGCCGACCGTCCACGTCGTAAAAAGGGCAGTGCATCCCAAAAAATGGGGACCAAAGCAAGTCGCCTCCACGAAAAAGAAGATCCATCAATTTCATGCACACGACACACGTGCGGTGTGCATTCATTGATGGGGGGAAATTTGTTGGGGTAAAAATTTACACCCCGGTTGACTGAGTCAAGGTCAAGGTCAACCCCCAACCTAGGTGGGCCCAAGCCCAGGTCAAGTGGGCCTATGCCCAAGTCGAGCCCACGGCCAGCCTTCCAATGCCAACAACAAAATCATGTAATAAATAATTTTTATGTAATTGTTTATGCATGAATGTAAACAAAATAGGCATAAAGCCAAAATTTTGTAAGCCCATGGCTTATGTGCAAAAATGAAATGGCACATGAGCCATGGGATGGCTAAAATGCCATTTTGTAAAGCCCAAGGGGCTATATGTAAATATATAAGCCTATAAAAGGCAACATGATGAATATAAAGATATATTTTTTCATTCCCCCAAAAACTAGGGTTCTTTGTGTCTCCTGCTCCTTCTCCAAGGTTCTAAACCTTCTCAATTCTTTTGAATTAAATCAAGAGTTTTACTCTTTCTTTTCCAAAACTAAGTAGTTTTCCACCACAAAACCCACAAAGGGGAACTCAGATCTCCCATCAGATCTCAAAAAGGAGTGATTTTTAAAATCTCCTACTTTTTGATCTTCAAGATCCGGCCAAACAACAGAAGGAAGAAGAAGAACCCCCTTCATCAGCTTCAAAACATCCCAGGAGTTTAACTCCATACATATATACATAACAAATATTTCCTTTCTGAAGCATAGCTTCTGTTTCTTAGGCTAAAAGCCATTTTTTCTCACCGGCGCTCAAGCGCAGAGCGTCCACGTGCCGACACGTGGCGCGCTTGCGCTCAAGCGCAAGCGCCCGAGCGCAAGTCGCCCACGTGCCGACACGTGGCGCGCTTGCGTTCAAGCGCAAGCCCTCCCGGTGCCGACACGTGGCGCGCTTGCGCCCAAGCGCAAGTCTCCCCCGTGTCGACACGTGGCGCGCTTGCGCTCGAGCGCAAGCGCTCGAGCGCAAGCGCTCGAGCGCAAGTCTCCCCCGTGCCGACACGTGGCGCGCTTGCGCTCAAGCGCAGGCGCTCAAGCGCAAAGCGCCTACGTGCCGACACGTGGCGCGCTTGCGCTCAAGCGCTAGAGCGCCCACGTGCCGACACGTGGCACTCTAGCGCCTGAGCGCACAGCACCTAGACGCACAGCGTCCAAGGCACTGCCCCCACACATCCTTTGGATGTCTTTTCCCCCTTTCTTTCTTTTATATATATACATATATACATATATATATATATACATATGTACATATATATATACATATGTATACATATTTGCACACACACGTGCTCCACGACACTGTCCCTGTTAGAAAAAAATTTCTAACGGGGAGCTGTCCCGCACCCCGCAAGGGGGCTGCTAGCCCCCTTGACCTCCAGCCCGCTATCTGGGTAGCGGGACCCCCGTAAAAACTCTGCGTGGCTCCCAATATATCCAAACCCCCCTTTCAGAACACAACACACGTACACTGCACATTGAGTACGCATGACCAGTTTAACCCGTTAATCGGAGGTTCCCTCGTCCCAAAGGCGAGGGGTAATTAACGGCAGCTTAGTCCGCGGCTGCCGGAGATTCGGATCCCCACAATCAATAAACCCCGGCCTACCCTAGGCCGGGGGAATCTGTAGTACGCCTGACAAGCGTGCGCGTATTCCCATCTCAATGGGGTGACGAAAAACACCCTACAGATCCAACGGTGCTTAAACATCACCGGTGATCAAACGATCAATTGAGATCTCTCAATTAAAGATTCTCTCCAACTTTCCTAACTAAAAGGAGTAGAGGGGAGATTAATTTCCCATAAATATCCATCAGATTCATAAAGATAGAGACGTAGAGATCCCTGTAAGGTTCAGAAGGAGACTTAAGCCTCCATCATCAAAGAAGAAAACTCTTCTTGAGAAACCCTAGCCGAACTAGGTAAAAAACTCAAGGAGACGATTCTCCTCTGCCCTTCTCTTTCATCATCGAAGCTTAAGCTTCCCGAGAACCTAGAGTTCTTCCTTTGGATCAAAGATCCGTGAGACAAATCTTCTCTGGCCGAGAGCTTAAGCTTTCATGGGGGGTTTGATCTCAAGATCCGAGATCTCAAAAGGAAAACTTCATTATTTCCTCATCAGAGATCAAAGATCACAAAAAACCGAAACTTTAGTTTCATAAAATCCAAGTTCTTACCAAGAACACCCCTTGTCATCATGATCATAACCATAAAGGAAAACAGATGGAACTTAAGATCCTAAAAGTTGATCTTTATGAACTTTATGATCAAAAGATCATTGTTATAGAAGCTTAAGCTTCATAGAAATCTGAATTTTGAAAAGTTAACCTTTTTGGGGGAAGAAGATAAAACTTAAGCTTTAAAACGTGCACCGTGCCACGTGCAATACACGCGTGCTAGCGCCATTGCCAAGGTTGCTCTCTATAAAGCATGCGCATGGAGCGCCAAGTTCATTGTGCTGCGTCACGTGCGCTGCTCCACGTGCGCTGCTCCACGTGCAATACACGTGCGCCAGCGCCAGAGCCAAATCCAATGCCATGCCCCACCGAGCGGAATGCAACGCATGAGCGCCACATACAAGTTACGTGAGCCAGTATTATGTGCAAAACTAAAGATGGCAGCACTGACGCCACGCGAAATGCACGTGCGCTAGAGGAGCGCAAGCACCAAGTGCCCATGAGCGCCAATCAGAGCTAAGACTTAGCAAATTAGCTAAGTGTTTGAAGCTTAAACTTTCTTGACGATCCAAAGATATGTGAGAATAAAATTCTCAAGCCATCTAGATTGACCTAGTTCTTAAATGAGACTAAGTGTCCCCAGGCAGAGTCGGTTTCTTAGGCCACCTAGGTTGACTTAGTTCTCAAATGAGACTACGTGTCCCTATGCGGAGCCTATGTTTCTCAAACCATCCAGGTTGACCTAGTTCTCAAATGAGACGTGTCCCCAGGCAAAGCTCATGCTGGAACTCAAGTTTCCAATCCCAAAGCTTATGAACTTATGCATCTCACAATATGAGAATGGAACCTATGTTCATCCTATTGGCAAATCAAGATACCAATAAGGGCATAGTCAAGCAATGCTTAGCCAAATCATAAAATATATATACGGATTTAAACTAATTCGCGCTCTACGGGAGACTACAAAATTAGTCTTCGTATACAATTTAAGGGCAAACCAAAAGACACGATACATGAAGAAAACAATATGGAGCGTAGAAAGTCGTCGTTCATGACAACGTAATTAACTACATTGCTTGCGTCTGTAGAAAAATTCGTCCCCACAATCAATAAACCACTCACCTTGAGAGGGAATCTGAAATCATAGTTACATCGGTCGCATCTAGTTAAATCTCCGATGCATGGTGCTATAATCTCTTAATGTCTTTGGAGAGGTAAACGGATTAACCCATGTATCTGTCTCCAAATTCAGGCAAGACGTTCTAACCCAGTTCGTATCCGGTTTTCGGTGGCAAACAGATTCTGGCATGCCCGGTGGGACCATTTTTTTCCGTTCCACACTTTATGCGTCGTGTGTCTTAGCGAACAAAATTGCGGATTTTTTGGTTTGCTCTTGGATTTCGGGGTATACTGAACCAGGTGTTGTCTTCTTATGTAGATTCCAATTGGCTTTCTACAATAACTACAACTCCAAGACCACCATACCTCAGCCGATCCTTTCTGGGCAGGTCATGACCCCATTGCTCGGCATCCCAACAGCTTAACTCATGCAAGAATGGAATGAGCTTCAATTCGGGCAAATGCTTTCACTCCTCCCTACCATTGGTGCCTCAACGCTAAAAGAGGAGGTCCCAAAGAAGTCAGTCTTTGCCAGGCTGACACCAAGCTCCGCGGGTCCATCTAAGAAGCCTGCGAAACCAGAAAACTCAGTCTTCAAGGGGTTGACTCTGAAGCTCCGCAGGCCCATTAAAGGAGCCTGTGAAAACCAAGAACTCGGTCTTCAAGAGGCCGGCTTCTGCTGTTTCCGGAGCACCAAAAGATGCTCCCAAGACGTCTAGGCTGACTCTCCAAGTCCCTACACTCCCCAGAGAGTCAGTTTCAAGCGGCTGACACCCTCGGAACTCGAAAGACCAAGCTCCAACCAGAGGGTATAACTATGAATCTACCGAGGCTGAAGGAATTCCTGCTTCAAGGTGCTCTCGACGGCGTTGCTGGCACCGACTACGGTAGGCAGGGGGTATCTCCCCATCTGGACAAGCTCCACTTATATTCGACTTCATTATCAGTGCAGCTGTTCCAACAGAAAGCAATTTCGAGCCGCTGAGAAGGGTCATGCGAAACTCGTTTACCGCTGTCTTGAAGAAGTCTCCATCACCCGTGGGGGCACCAAATGAGCAAAAGCCAGTGCTCTCACCGTGATTTTCTTCAAGAGTTTATAAAGTCTGGAAGGAAGTACATGGCTCTGTCGTTAACACCAAGCCATCTCTGAAATCGGAGAAGTTCAAGGATCAGCCAAAGCCTAATAACTCAGCTTCTAAGTCTTAAGTGGTTCTCCCAAAAAGGCAAAGGCCAGAGAGATCCCAATCGCCCAGGGTAAATCCCAAAAGGCGAACTATCAAAAGCTCTAAGCATGGGACCGAGGTGACACGTATCGTGCACATGATACACGTCAATGAGAATAACGTTTCTACCCGTAATAGGCCTCATACTCGGTCTATGACCACGTTGCAAGATCAGAAACAGCAAGATTTGCAAGAGATAGCCATTCAAGCAGCAGTATGAAAGTTCCTAGTGCTCTCGCCGCTAACCCGCGGTCAATGCGGAATCCAAAAACAAAAATTTTGATGTCATTAGAAAGCTAAACCTAAGAATCAATTCCAAACACCTAATCTAGCAAACACAAAAGGATAGAAATTACAACCTTTGTAGCGTTTTCATTTGCTCCAATTGGGTTGGACTTTAATATGCTCTCAAAACCTCTGGATCGTGCTTGTAAGCCGGTTTTTCTTCGTAGAAGATGATCCACATGAGAGATCCAAGTTCAAGTTTCAATTTCATCAATGAAGTAACTAAAGATCTTAGGCTGCTAATCTAGAATGCTTAAGATGTGTGTGAGTGTTCTAGCATTTTTCTTTCTCTTTTATCTTTTTGTTTCTCAACACATGAAAATCGTATAAGATAATGAAGGAGGAGGAGCCATGGAAAAAAGAGAAGCAAGAATGGTAGAATGAAAATCACATTACAAATTCAAGTATGCTCCTTTTGGTTTTGTTTAAAAGAATTTTCCATTTTAAAATTACAACCATGCTTGAATAGTATATGCAAATGAATTAATAATTCATTTGTCCATACCCTCCACCATTTTTCTTTTCCACCTCATTTCACAATTTCTTTTAAACAAAAGAAAAGTAAATCTTAGAAATGAAGTGTCATTGTTCTAGAAGTATTCTTGTATAAATACAAGAATACATCCCCACAAATACATGCCCGTATTCTTATCAAAATACGAATACCTAAAAGATAGAAAAATACAATGAACATAATACTAGAATATACATATCGAAATATATATATGTAAATTATTAAATCAAAACTTGATTTAATAATCCGGCTTAATCCTAAGCCGGCTCGTATTATCATCCGTCCGATTAAAGTCCGTGTGGCTAGCACACATACCTAATCGGAACCCTGCACGTATCAATATACGACTACTACATCATTTTGCATGAATCAGGAAAACTCTTTGTATGGGACTCTAAAGACTTGTCAATACGCTGGCAGTGGGTTTAACAAGCACGTCAGCGGCACTAACTGTACGTAACTGCTATTCAGGTATTGAACGAAAGGAAGGCCGACGAGCAAACTCATCCGTACCCCTACCGAGCCTGTCTGTGACAATCTCCATACAGTCTGGTCTGTTCGTATGAGTATCGCATATCGGGTCTAAGGGATGGATAAAGTCACACTCCTAATAACGCGATAATTCGTTTCGGTGTGAAGCCCATTACCCACTGAGAAACTACTGATCCAAATCAGTAATTCTCATCCATCTTGGTAAGGATTTCTGGTGATGGGCACCCGTGCACATCTCGACATCTACTCCCAATACCGGGAGAGACGAATCCTCGACGATCCGCTCACTGCCTATATATGGTTCAGGACTATACTCAACTAAAACCTGTTTGCACGACTCCTTTGAAACCATGGTAGGGTAGTAATCAAAGCACGGTGGAAACTCACACGAGACAAATGATGATTTCAGATCGACAGACTAACCTGTACTCATGTCACCTGAGAACTGCTATTTGACAATAGATATAATGCCATTTAGCATGTTCCCGGCGAGTCCGTCCAATGTAACTCATAATCCATTGAGCATCTGTATACTATCTTTGGTGACTAACTAACACCAATGGCTGTGAGACCGGCCATCGCCCTTCGTCGGGATCAAGAAACGTATATACTAGTCTACTCTGGAATATTGATGTCCAGTCTCGATATTTTTACGACTAAGGACATTTTAGAATTTGCTTATAGAGTACCCAGTTCTCACAAGTGTGATCGCTACAATAACCTGGTAGTCAAGTAAGAATCCTATGGGCTCTATCAACATGTAATAGTGTTATGTAATACCACATAATACATGTACATGATGATAGAGATGAACCCAATAGCATACTATTATCTCGAATAAGACTGTTTTACCCGTATAGGTCCTCTCTCAATCATCATAATCGCCAACATGCGATTACAATAATTGCCATGAGGGCACTATATCCAACAATCTCCCACCTACACTTAAGCCTAATTATTGCGGTGTCGTATAAAGCTCGTGTGCTACCGAACACCCAACTTCTGTACTAATCGGTTTCGCAAATCATGTTTGCAAGACATTCGTGTTCGAGAAATAGCCTCAGTGAGTGGATCCGCTCCAATGTTTCTATCTCTATCTCTCTGTATCTCAACTTCACGGAGAACGACTATATTCCGAAATGAGCGATACCTGTCTTAGAATTTGTCTGGATATCTGATGGGACCTTGTTCATAACATGAACATCAAATCCAACAAACTTTATAGACTGTATCCAATTGCCAATGTAATTAGCACTCAGCTCTATGACCACCTTAATATCCTGTTTGGAAACCTATCCAACATACTGCACCTCAAAAGAGGAAAAATTATTAACTCTGACAGCCACTCTGTCATCCAGATCATTTTGGAAGCCTGAAATGATGATCGCCTTCTTAATGAGGCTGCCGTTATCATATACCAAGAACATTCTCTTATGTTCATAACTGCTTCCCAATATTTCTCCAGGATTGGATTAATATGTGCTTATTGCAGCTAGTGTATAAAGCAATATCTTGTGTGGTACTTGGCAAAGCATGATTGGCTCAATTTCCTGAGCAAATGATATGACATTCATGCAAATCCTTCTCATCATCAGTCTAGAAGACATCTCTTTAGAGAGAGTGACCTCATCACCTGCGGGTACACCACCACGTCAGGAGTCGTCCATTTTAACACTTTAGAATAGTGTCAAACTACCCGAATTGGGACACTTCCCAAATCTAGATTTAAAACCATAGATCTAGCCACCAGAATCCCTGATACTTTGTTCAGATCCTATATGGAGAGACACTTTGTGACAACCACAGTATAACCGATCTTGTAGAGGAATATCGCTTCCTATAAGGAGCACGTCATCCAAATAGCAGGACATCACTCTCTACTATCTTCTTACCAGGTGCATCTCTTGTTCCGATGAAGTCAAACTTTATGATTGTCACATCAAAAATAGATGATTTATCTCCGCTATACTTGCTTTAGTCTATAAATAAATATAAGCTACCGGCCCACCACGCTTCTGTTGCTCCGACTGACTACAACTCTCTGGCAGAGTTATATACACGTGCACTTTTAAAGCTAATTTAGAACGACGTTATAGTTATCCATCTGCCAGATCTCATAGTTTAGGACAACAGCAGTTGCAAGTTTGGGTCATCAAAACCTCCCTGGCACCGTTTTTGAGGAGATCGAAGTACCTCTCGGGTAGCTGAGGTTACCCACCAAATCTGCGGAATGACTAATGGATTATCGAATCCAATTGAATCCTTTGTTTTTATTAAATATTCAGTAATCGTTTGTGGTTCTGGTATCACTTCCAGTTCTACCATACTCCCACTAATATTTTCTGAAAAGAATTCATTTTACTAAAACGGGTGGCGAGTCAAGAACAATATAGCTATTGATCCTGCAAATGGTAGAATTTAACCCTCGTCAAAGCCAGGAATAACCCACAAACTGCCATTACCAAAACGTGCCCTGAGTTTATCCGGATTTTGGTTTTAATTATAAGCCGAACAACTCCTTGTACCTTAATTTCGTTAAGATATGAATCCATTCTATATCCAATATATAAAACAAATGCACTAATTTAATTGGAACCAGATTCAAAAATCATGCAGCCGTTTTTTGTGCATATCGACTAAATGGAAGAAGGCCATGCAACATTACTCATCAATGAGCGCACCTACGGATGAGTAACCTGAGAGAGAAACAAGTACTTACAACGGAATACCTAGCATAAGTATCTACATTTTCGATCGCCTCGAAAAATCTTGATACTTCCAATGGATGGTTTTCTATTTTATTCTTATACCTATAACTTCTCAAAATTTAGACCTTATATTTCAACGAAATACGTGTCTAAAACCAGAGAAGTCATAAGTAAACGGAATATAGTACGAGTACCAATCTCTTTATCCTAATGGACATCAATCACCATACAATACTTTGTATAAGTTCTCTAAGTTTAATAACTCAAACCCTGTGCGTTGTAGGTTGAAAACTGTGTTATGGTTAAGAAGAATTACACCGTTATTGAATGCACCTTATCTAATCAACTGATAAAGGTTAATGTTATAAACATAATTTCAAAAAGTTATATCTCACTTTATAAATAGACATACAGATATATCAGTTTGAAATTAGTGCATAACAACTAACATTCAAAATAAAAAATTTGCCGTTAGGCAAAACCCAAGTAATTTCCTCAAATATCACAAATTACAAAGAATTCTGGTATTGAGGATCTAATCACCCAATTCCCAATATTCTAGCATCTGCAACGCCATACAGATGTGAGAATCATGTCCGGTAAATACATATTCTTGAGTGAGAATCTAATTGGGAAAGCAGTTTTCAATTAAGATCGCACAGGAAAACTGAAACATGAAAATATTTCGAGGGGGTAACCGGGTATTCTTAGTAATGCCTCTTCTACCATCCAGATTCATGACAGTAGTTGCAATTTTTCTTTGCTCTCACTTCAATTCCTTTATATGTCTTTATATCTTACCTTCTGTACATTATACTTAGGCTAATTGGTTTTCTGTCTTCCCCATCTTTCGGCACCTGCTTAAGATTTGGAAGAAGACTATCTAATAAGCGTAATATGTGTACTCTCATAATACTAGGAGCCCTCACAACCTGAGAGAAGATAAAGAGAAGACAACCGAATAATTCTATTCAATTTCTCCAGAACCGGAATCTATCCTCGAACCGAAAACAGGTTTTTTCGAGTTCGTATGTAACTATACGATGGAATACCCAAGCAATATGGATTTTCGTAGTGATACGAAGTGTTCTGAAGAAAATCAAAGGGAAAGTAGAAGTAGCAGGGATATATGCGATTTTGTCGTGAATCATGACAATCCAAAACCGAATGGTAAAAAGGTCGGTTAACTTTGAGTTTTAGTCACTCTATCAAGATTAGATTGGTTAATCACTTTATCTAATCATGTCGGCTCCCAATGTTTTCTCGAATTCTCCTTCAAACCCTAAAAGAAGAGCTAGTCGGGATCATATACACCTTACAAGTTTGTTAACCCTTTAGCCAGGCTAGTGTTGGTACTCCGAGGGAGGTCTACCGTGCTTTTGCACGGACCCAATTAAATAACCCCATTTCTACAGAGGCGTAATCTCGTCAACACTTTTTAGACACCTAATAGGTCAACTGATTGTGAAGTAAAAATCTCCCGAGGAGTAATACCTACTCATCAATCGGAATCGGAACCCAGCTATCATTGTGTGATAATTTTGACGGAAGCGCATACTTGAAAAGTTTCCTATATGTTTGAAACTCCCGATATGGTTTTTGCTCTAAGCGTCTTATGACCTTGACGGATGCCAACAAATCATAAGTCGCAAGTCACCCGTCATTGTCATTGTTCTGATTAATTTAGACCCACCCGTACTCGCCTTTGACGGATGCCAACAAGGCTGGACGACTGTCCTAGATTAATGCATCTCTATGCTGCAGAAAACTAACACGTAGCTACCGCATACTATGTCTTGACGGATGCCAACAAACATAGCACGGATATTAGGCGCTACCTATCTGAAATGACGGAGGGCTACAGCTGGTTTTTGGTAAAAAACCTTTAACGTAATGAACTTGATATCGTTGAAGGAACTCGAGTAGTTTACAAATATACAGTGGCCCAAACTTTTGCCAAAGAGGCCACTCACTGTGAAGGGATCTAGACTCTTTCCTCATGGAATGAGGTGCAGGATTTTGCTAACCGAATACCACGATGCAAAGCAAAAGAATCGACTATAGTGAAGTTATTACAGTGACGTAACCTTTTGTCCAAGAGGTCACTCCCCGGGAAGAGATCTAGGCTTTTGCTTCGTCGAATGAGGAGTAGGATATTCCTTAACGAATACGATGATGCAAAGCAAAAGGATACGCATGTAATGTCAGTTTTAAAAACAAAATCGGTTTTCGCAACATCATTTAGGTTTATTTTCCTTGCATTAATCGGAATTAATGCAGTCCCATCAATTAAACATATGCCAGAAAGAAACGAAAATAAGTACGCACATATATGCCATCCGCATTCGCCACAGGGTCCCGGGTTTTCATCGTAAGGTTAACTTACGGCAGGGCGGGGATAGGATTAGCGCGGATGCAAAACATATATAACGTCTGCTAGATATATATAATATATATGAACATTCGTCTCATACATAATATCAAGTAACATCACAGCAGAAGCAAACCCAGCATGGAAATACGGATAATTTAGGAAAAACACATTTCAATGGAGCCAAATATAAAATGCAATTTTCCGGTCATGTGGACAGTCCGTAGTATCACACCCTAGACCCCTACGAGTACGGCAAGCCATCCGCCAATCCCAGAAGCGAGGCAACCCCAATCAACGAAGTAGTGGGCCACCCAGCACTTCAAAACTCCGGTGACTTGGGCACCTCTCCGCGGGTCGATCCTATACCCTTCACGAGTGGCGAATATCTTGCTAATTCTAGAGTAAGGCACCTCGATCTCAACATCATGAGATGGAGGCCCGTTGCTCTCTAGAACCTGTCTACTCGAGCACTCCGCCGCGGAGTAATCCTAGTGCATGTAATGAAAACATGAATATACAACGGTGACTACGTCCGCAATCAGGATGCGCCCCAAAGAATAATACAAGCTGTGATGATGGCAGTCCACTTGTCGGACGCTCGCCACGCAATATGAATATACGTTACATCACAGAGAATAACATTTAATACCATATACACCGGGCTATCTATCGTGACAAATCCAATACAATCACAAACATCAAGCAATATTCGTCACAGAACATGCAAATTTGTGAGTATCAATTCCGTAATCCCGTCTAATTGATACGTATAGCAATTAGACGATGTTTTACCAAACGTTATGATACACACAACCATCACTAAGCCTATGACAATCGAATACAACACACAAATAACCAACATTTCAATTTTCCAAAACACTAAAAATCAAGTGTGCTAAAAAGCCGGCAAAAATTTCATGCTAAAACCCATTCCGGGAGTCCGAAATGAGCTCAGATTGAGCCGAAACTTTGTGGAGGGCCCCAGCACAAAATTAGAGTCGACCCAGAGGCACTTAGGGGGTACCTATCCCCTAGGCCACCCTAAGGTGGCCTTTGGGGTAAGGCAGACCCGAGCCTGCCCACTTGGGGCAGAGCTTGGGTCCCCACCCCCAAGGCCATCTTAGGGTGGTCTCGGGGGTGGGCCCTCCCTAGGTTCTTCCGGGACGTCCCTGGGGTACCCGCACACCTCCCCGCGGTTTCTCGGTCCAAACCAAGAGCCTGCGGCGAGTCAAAACATCCAATTAGCATGGGGTTTTTCACTGGTTTTACGGCAGTTTTTGCGAGGTAAAAACCGGTGGGATTTGGGAGTTGTATCTATCTAGTTTAGGGTGTTTGGGTGGCTCTGATACCATTGAAAGTTCCTAGTGCGCTCGCCGCTAACCCGCGGCCAATGCGGAATCCACAAACAAAATTTTTGATGGCACTAGAAACCTAAACCTAAGAATCTATTCCAAACCCCTAAACTAGTAAGCACAAAAGGATAGAAATCACAACTTTTGTAGCGTTTTCGTTTACTCCAATTGGGTTGGACTTCAGCATGCTCTCAAGAGCTCCGGATCGTGCTTGCAAACCGGTCTTCTTGCACCGAAGATGATTCACATGAGGGAACCAAGTTCAAGTTTCAACTTTATCAATCAAGTAACTAAGGATCCTAGGTTGCTAATTTATGATGCTTAGGATGTGCGTGTTCTAGCATTTTTTTCCTCAATACATGAGAATGGTAGAAGATAATGAAGGAGGAGCCATGGAAGAGAGAAGTAAGAATGGTAGAATGAAAATCACATTACAAATTCAAGCATGCTCTTTTTGGTTTTGTTTAAAAGAATTTTCCATTTTAAAATTGCAATCATGCTTGAATAGTATATGCAAATGAATTAATTCATTTGCCCATACCCTCCACCATTTCTCTTTTCCACCCCATTTCACAATTTCTTTTAAACAAAAGAAAAGTAAATTCTAGAAATGATTTGTCCTCCTTCTATAAGTATTCTTGTATAAATATAAGAATACGTCCCTATAAATACATGCTCGTATTCGTATCAAAATACGAAAACCCAAGAGATAGAAAAATATAATGAATATAATAATAGAATATACATATCGAAATATATATATGCAAATTATTAAATCAAAACTTAATTTAATAATCCGGCTTAATCCTAAGCCGGCTAGTATTGTCATTCGTCCGATTAAAGTCCGTGTGGCTAGCACACATACCTAATCGGAACCCTGCACGTATCACTATATGACTACTACATCATTTTGCCTGAACTGGGAAAACCCTCTGTGTGGGACTCTAAAGACTCGTCAATACGCTGGCAATGAGTTTAACCACAAGCACGTCAACGGCACTGTACGTGCCGGCTATCCAGGTATTGAGCGAAATGAAGGCCGACGAGCAAACTCATCCGTACCCCTACTGAGCCTGTCTGTGACAATTTCCATATAGTCCGGTCTGTTCATATGAGAGTATTACATATCGGGTCTAGGGGGTGGATAAAGTCAGACCCCTAATGACGCGCTAATTCGTGTCGGTGTGAAGCCCATCACCCACTGAGAAACTACTGATCCAAATCAGTAATTCTCATCCACCTTGGCCAAGGATTTTTGGTGATAGCCATCAGTGCAAAGCACGGCATCTACTCTCAATATCGAGAGAGACGAATCCCCGACAATCCACTCACTGCCTCCATGTGGCTCGGGACTATACCCAACTAAAACTTATTTGCACGACTTCTTTGAGCCGTGGTAGGGTGGTAATCAAAGTACGGTGGGAACTCACATGAGACAAATGACAATCTCAGATCGACAGACTAACCTGTACTCATGTCACCTGAGAACTGCTATATGACAATAGGTATAATACCATCTAGTATGTTCTCGGCAAGTCCGTCCAGTGTAGCTCATAACCCATTGAGCACCTGTATACTATCTTTGGTGACTGACACCAATGGCTGTGAGACCGGCCATCGCCCCTCGTTGGGGTCAAGAAACGTATATACGAGTTTACTCTGGAATATCGATGCCTAGTCTCGATATTCCCACGACTAGGGACATTTAAGGATTTGCTTATAGACTGCCCAGTTCTCACAATTGTGATCGCGGCAATAACCCTGGTAGTCGAGCAAGAATCCTATGAGCTCTATCAACATGTAATAGTGATATGTGATACCACATAATACATGTACATGACGATAGAGATGAACCAGATAGTATACTATCATCTCGAGTAAGACTATTCTACCCGTATAGGTCCACAATCATCATAATCGCTTGCCTGCGATTACAATAATGGCCTTGAGGGCACTATATCCAACACAACACTCATCAGCCTGCCGTCAAAGACGCGCCCGAAAGATGGACAAGAAGAGCCAGGCGGACAAGAGCCTAACATCGACTCGTTGAAACGTGCTCTCAATAAGAAGCAGAAAGAAGCTGCGGAAATTACCGCCAACATGAACAAGATGGCTCTCATTCTACAGAAAATATATGGGATGATGTTGAAGCAGTCGGAACCGCCGGTAGACGAATCACCAATGGTTCCCGACAATGAGAAGGGGAATGCTACAGGTCCTCTGCAGTCCCCTTCAGTCGCAAAAGATGAGGTGATCTCGAAGGCGCATCTCGACGAATACATCGCCCAACAGATCAAACTCCACTCAGGCAAGGAAACAACCCCTAAGTTGGTCAAAACAGGTAGGCCAAGCCCAATGTGGTACGACCAACCAAAAGCAATACCTGTAGGGATATACGATCCCAAAGTTCAACATCTTCGGGGAAACCGGAAACCCCCATCAACATATCGTACAATTCAAAGCAATGTGCGGAAATACTGGAGGTGATGATAAGCTGCTCTTTCGACAATTATCAGCAGCTTGGCGGATACAACCTTTGAATGGTACTCAGAGCTGCTAAATGACTCCGTAGAGACCTTCGCTGACATGGAGTTGCTATTCACACAGAGATTCGCCAGCATGAGCGAGCGCACTACCATCTTCGCATTGATCAATGAGAAAAGAAGATCAAATGATTCGCTGGTGTATATGCCATATAGTGGAGAAATCTTGTTTCAAAGTATGAGTAGACCATCGTCGAAGCTCTAGCCATTGGGATGTTTATAGGCACTCTTGATCTACGGTCGAAGTTTTATCCGTTCCTGTCCTTCGCCAAACAGGCCACATACCAAGAACTCCTCGACAAGGTGGTTCAGCTGGAGCGGATTGACCAGATACCTTTCTCTACGGAAGGTGAATCTCGAAGCAATCGGGGTAAGAATAAAGCGGCGGTTGTCGCCAATGCAAAACAGTAGCAGAGCAGTTCCAAAGAACCTAATCGTCCGAATAATAACCATTCGGGTCCAATTCTTGAAGAAAAGACGGGACGTGAATATTCTTTCCCTCGTGACAAAATAAGGAAGCTATCTGATTTTGCCATGAAGAATCGCATGTTGTCGCTGCCTAACCCCGACGACCCGCGCAAGCAAATGCGGTCAATGACTCCAATTATTGCCCATACCATTGGGTTATAAGTCACCCGATTGAAGACTGCTTCGTATTTAAAAATTGGGTCGAAGTTCAGTACAAGCAGGGCAAATTCCTGACGGACAGCTGGAAGGTGGATCCGCCGCATACACATCCCGAGGAAAGCCGATATGGCAGGGGCCTCTTGTTCGATGATAGTGGAAAGCCCGTGGGAAATGGTCTTTTCATCAAAGACTGAGAGGATGCTAAAAGAACTACGCGCGTGTCCCGCGATCAAGTGGAAAAGTCCGCTTGAGCCGCAGATCATCGAAGGGATGTTAATACCACGTTCCACGCCCAAGGTTGACGACAAGGAAAAAAGCCTCCCGGTCTACTCTTCTAAGAAGAAGAAGGACAAGAAACCTGTACAACCCGAAGAATATGTTGACAGGCGTGTATGCCTTCAGAAATATATAGATGCGCTGGAAGAATACAATCAGAAGACGCGCATTCCGATTACACTCAAAGAATTCCTCCAGCATCTCTTTGAGGACAGCGGTGCTGAAGAGACCCAACAGAAGAAGAAAAGCGTGTGGAAAGTTGTCGTATGGTCTCTTATTCTTTTTTATCAGATGAAGAAGAAGACGCTTCGCTGGAAACAACATGGCTGAGCAGGGGGCAGGGCCTGCACCAAGTGCTTCAAATCTGCTACAAGAGGATCCAATTGACAGGCTAATAAAAGAAGCTGTTCAAGAGGGAGAAGGTATCATCAGGCGTGAGATAACCATCTATGAAAATGCCAAATGACTGCGCCTAAGCAAACAATCCGCAGAAGGGACGAGTCATAGTATTCCCCAATTGCATCTGTCTCCACCTTCCTCTGCAGGAGGGGAATCTTGAAGCAACATGGTAAGAATAAGGCAGCGTTTGCCGCCAATACCTGACAACAGCAGGGCAGCTCCAAATCACCTAGCCGTCAAAATAATAACCGTTTGCGTCGAACCCTTGAAAAGTAGATGGGGGCGGGAATACTCTTTTCCTCGTGACGAGACAGAAGTTATTTGACCTCGTCATGAAGCACTGAATGCTATCGTTGCCGGAACCTCGACTACTAGTGCAAGCAAATGCGGTAAATGACCCTAATTATTGCCTATACCATCGGGTTATAAGTCATCCGATTGAAGACCGTTTCGTATTCAAAAATTGGGTCGAATAGAAGTACAAGCAGGGCAGGTTCATGTTGACCGACAACTGGAAGGTGGACCCACTACAAAAGCATGTGCCGAAGAAAGTCGACACTTAGGGGTTCTCATAATTCCTAAGGAAAAAATACACTTACGAGATTCTCTTGACACGCAGGGAGAAAATACGTTTATGAGACCCCCACGGCTTATAAAAATTGAAAAGCCTTAGGTGACAAGGACTTAAACCTGGCTCCTAGGCCATTGCCCCGCGGCCGGTCTCCAAATTGACTGCCGTATACAATCCATGGGCTACTCGCAACAAAGTTGCATCCTAAAGTTCCACCGAAGGCGAGCAATCCTCCCAGCATGGAGTGATCGTCACTTGTGATTCCTCTCGACTTACAAGGAGAAAACCACTTGTGAGTCTTCTCGACCCGCAAGGAGAAAATACTTTTGTGAGATCCTTACGATTTACAAGGGAAAACATACTTAGCGGTCCTCACGACTCCTAAGAAGAAAATACACTTATAAGACCCCCTCACTCGTAGGGAGAAAATACTTTTATAAGACCTTTACTGCTTATAAAAATTGAAAAGCCTTAGGTGACAGAGACCTAAACCTGTTTCTAAGCCACCGCTGCCCTGCACTCGGTCTTCAAACTGACTACCGTATACAATGCATGGGCTATTTGCAGCAAAGTTGCATCCCCAAAGTCCTACCAAAGGCGAGCAATCCTCATGGTGTGTGGTGAGCGTCACTTGTAAGTCCTTTCGACCCACAAAAAGAAAACCACGTGCGAGATCCTCTCGATTCGTAAGGAGAAAACACTCTTGTGAGATCCTTACAACTCACAAGAGAAAATGACACTTAGGTATTCTCACGACCCCTAAAGAGAAAATACACTTATGAGATCCTCTCGACTCGTAGAGAAAAAATACGTTTATGAGACTCACGGCTCATAAAATTGAAAAACCTAAGGTCACAGGGACCTAAACCTGCCTTCTAAGCCACCGCTGTCCTGCGGCCGTTCTCCAAATTGACTACCGTATACAATCCATGGGTACTTGCAACAAAATTTGCATCCAAAAAAGAAGAATCACTTACGCATCTTTATGATACATGAGGACACAAAAAAGGAAAGGGGTAACTCCACAAGCAAAAAGGGCGCGATTGAAAACTTGAAAAGGCTTCACGAGTAAAAACAGCGAGACTACCCGCGAGCTTGTGAAAACCCTTAAGGGCGCAAACTCGTTCAAAAAAAAATGCTTCAATAGAATCCCACCAAAGGTGAGCAATATTCCCAATGTGTGATGAGCATTACTTGTGAGTCCTCTCGATCTATAAGGAGAAGACACTCTTGTGAGATCCTTACGACTTACAAGGGAAAACACACTTAGGGGTCTTCACGATGCCTAAGAATAAAATATACCTATAAGATCCTATCGACTCATAGGGAGAAAATGCTTTTATAAGACCTTTACGGCTTATAAAAATTGAAAAGCCTTAGGTGACAGGGACCTAAAGCTGTTTCCTAAGCCGCTGTTACCTTGTGGCTGGTCTCCAAATTGACTACTGTATACTATCCATTGGCTACTTGCGGTAAAACCGCGCTTGAAATGACCCACATTGGCAAACTAAGCTACCATAGTAGAAAAGACCTAGCCATGCGTCCTTATGACACAAGTCAGCAGTCGACTAGAAGTAGAAGACCGAGGACAACGACGCTTACGAGACTCCCTCGACTTGTAAGAAGAAAACACTAGTGCGAGATCCTTACGACACACAAGGGAAATTGACACTTAAGGATCCTCATAACCCTTAAGGAGAAAATACACTTACGAGATCCTCTTGACTCGTAGAGAGAAAATACATTTATAAGACCACAACGGTTCATAAAATTGAAAAGTCTTAGGTGACAGGGATCTAAACCTGTCTCCTAAGTCATTGCCTTGCGGCCGGTCTTCAAATTGATTACATATACAATTCATGGGCTACTCAGAACAAGTTGTGTCCCAAAGTCCCACCAAAGGCGAACAAATGCAAACTAAGTATCCATCTGTCGTGTGACTGGTCTCCAAATTGACTACCGTATACGATCCATGGGTTACTTGCAACAAAGTTGCATCCAACAAGGAGAAGACCCACTCATGCGCTCTCACGATACATGATGAGAACGGCACTTACGAGTCTCAACTAGTAAAAAAAAATACACCTTCGTGGGATCCTTACGACTCACAGAGGAAAATACACTTGGGAATTCTCACGACTCTCAAGTAGAAAATGCACTTACGAGATCCTCTCGACTCGTAGAAAGAAAATACTTTTATGAGATCTTTACGGCTCATAAAAGTTGAAAAGCCTTAGGTGACAGGGATCTAAACTTGTCTTCTAAGCCATCGCTCTTCAATGGGCAACGGCAAATGATGAGTAGCTCTTGGCACTATGTTTCTGTGTTAGCGGTGCTGATGCTGACTAAAATCCCAAATTTCAAGTCTTCCCCAAGGCAAATGATGAATTGCTCCTGGCACACGTGTTTCAGTGATAGCAACGTTGATACCAGCCTGGAGTCCCAAATCTCGACCCTTAAGTCGTTAAACCGAGAGATAAGAAAAGAGAAGAAAAGAAATAGCCGAAATGATAGGGCAACTCGCAATAAAATCAGCGAGTAAAAATAAACAAGAAATAGCCGAAATGATGGGGCAATCGCGAATAATTTGCCGAAATGATAGGGCAATCATGACTTTCGCGATAAGAAAAGCTGAAATGTTAGAGTAATCACGATAAAAAGAAAGAAAAAAGGGTGCCCGTCCTAAAAGCAGATCAATGCCGACTCTTGGGCGCAAACAAATGAAAGTGAGCAACATGCTCAATCAAACTCTACTAAATAAGGAAACTCGTCAACGACCATCTGGGTCTCGACAACAATACAACAGCCTAAAAGACTACTTGGACATCCGTTCTTACGTGTCGTTAGCAAGGTTCAAAGAGCCAAGACAAAAGCAAGAGTGACAGCAATTTCTTAGCTCTAGGTCTCGATGGCAGTACGTATACGCCTAAAAACCACTAGATGTCATCTCGTCTCAGAAGGGTGTAGACTTGACTTCTCTGGGATTCAAAGAGTCTGACCCTAAAGTAAGGTGCCATGGTGACACCTAACACTGAATCTCTGATCGCAATACACATATCGGTCCAGGAAGACTATTTGGGATGTTGCATCCTATCTCAGAAGGGTTTGAAGATACAATGAATGCGTCGGCTACTTCAATAGCGATATGAAGAAACGTGAACCGAGAAGAAACAAGGTAACGCGATGGTACGATGGACTACACCCAGTACCCAAACCTGGCAGCCTTCTGGGCTTAACGTCAGGATGAGTTTATTCACACACCTAAAAGGAGAATAAGCTGAACGCTTCGGAATGAATGCATAAACTAAGCTAATGTCTCACAGCACAAACAAATGGAAAGAAGTGCAACCTACAGAGATAAACATTTAAAGCAAATATTATCTTATTTCATCGTTCAAAATTTAAAGCGGCAATAAACTAGCAGTGGTACAAGGGTTGATAAACGCAAAAATAAAATTGTACAAAGCCCTAGGTATTTTCTTCCAATCGTTCTGTGTGCCTGTTCGTGAAGACAAGTATCGGGGTCGCATCTCATATCTTCATCGTATATGAAGATATGATCGCTCTTTGTTGAAAAATGTGGTGCAAAAGAGTAGTCGCACGGTCAGCCTTTTTGAGATCAAACCCATCAGGTAGACCGAGTGCATATTGTCTTCGGTATGATCAAGTGCTTGGAGCGGCATCACCTCAGAGTTCTCGGGCAGAGCAACCAAGATCGCTTTAAATATCATCTGCAGAAGAGAGAAGCGACGAGAAAGCAATCGCCCACAATGATCATCGAAATGACGTAGAACGGCTTCACATTGGGCGTCAGTATAGGTTGGTCCGTAAAAGCGAATGTCGTCATGAGAGATGATATCCTTAATGGAGAACGGATGACCAGCCATGAAACCTGAAAAGGAAAACAAAATCGGCGTCGGCTCAAAGCATGGAAAGCACTGTAAGTTTAAAACATGGAGTCTGGCTTCAGAGCTAAGAGACCCCATTAGGTCGAAAATGATACATTAAAAGATTGGACTTTGACTAATATGGGCCTAGATAACGTGTAAAAGCAGAGCTTAGGCTCTAAAGTCCTAAAAAAGGGTGCTCTAAATAGCATCAGAGCTTAAGCTTCAAGAGAAAATCTGGGTACTTACCAAGATTTTAACATAGGAAAATTCTTTATTTTAAAATTTTTTGAAAGGAAGCTTAAGTTTCTAAGGAGAGCGCAAGCTCTGAGCGAGAACTTAAGTTCTCAGTTTAAGAAAAGAAATGAAGGCGCATGCCTTCCCTTAGAGCTGAAGTTCCATTTATAGGGAAGCTAAGGTTGGTTTAGCTCCCCACGAATCTTTAGGGGATCCGACGGCTTACGTCCTGACACCACTTCCCTCTCACGTGCAATGCACGTGGGCGTAGTGGTGGGGAGCAATTTGTTTCCGCCCAAAAGTTGCACCAATTCTTTGGCGCAACACCACTTGCAAAGCACGTGATGCAAGCGCCAATAGTTGGGCGTATGCGCAAGCGCCAACCAATTGTTTGTGTGCAACGACATGTGTAATGCACGTGGTGCAAGAGCCAATGGGTGGGCGCACGTGGCACAAGCACATTTATATGATGAAGCGCATGCTTCAATTAGAGCTTAAGCTCTATTTTGTTTAACAGTTTTCCATATTGTTTCCGTTTAAACAGAAAATATTTGGATCAAAAATCCAATGGTGCTTAAACACCACTGGTTGATCAAAGGATCAATTAAGATCTCTTAATGAGAGATTCTCTCCAACTTTCCCAACTACTCCTATAAAAAGAAGTAAAGGAGGAGATTAATTTCTCGTAGACATCCATCAGATTCATGGAGATAGAGACAGAGAGACTCCTATAAGGTTCATAAGGAGACTTGAGCCTCCATCATCAAAGAAGAAAATTCTTCTCGAGAAACTCTAGCCAAACTAGGTAAAAATCTCAAGGAGAAGATTCTCCTCTGCCCTTCTCCTTCATCATCGAAGCTTAAGCTTCCAGAGAACCTAGAGTTCTTTCTTTAGATCAAAGATCCATGAGACAAATCCTCTCTGGCCGACTGGCCGAGAGCTTAAGCTCTCACGGGGGGTTTGATATCAAGATCTAAGATTTTAAAGGAAAATCTTTCATTATTTCCTCCATCAGAGATCAAAGATCACCAAAAACCGAAGTTTTGGTTTCACAAAATCTAAGTTCTTACCAAGGACACCCCTTGTCATCAAGATCATAACCATAAAAGAAAACAGATGGAACCCAAGATCGTAAAAGTTGATCTTTATGAACTTTATGATCAAAAGATCATTGTTATAGAAGACTAAGCTTTATAGAAATCTGAATTTTGAAAGGTTTACCTTTCTGGGGGAAGAAGGTAGAGTATAAGCTCTAACACGTGTGCTGTGCCATGTGTAATACACATGTGCTAGCGCCAGCGCGAGCGCCAATGTTGCTCTCTATAAAGCATACGCACAGGAGCGCCAAGCTCATCGCGCTGCGTCACGTGCAATACACATGCGCCAGCGACAAATCCAATACCATGTCCCATCGAGCGGAGCGCAACGCATGAGCGCCACGTGCAAGTTACGTGAGCCAGTGCCATTTTCAAAACTAAAGATGGCAGCGCCATGTGAAATGCACGTGCGCTAAAGCAGCGCCAGCACCAAGTGCCCATGAGCACCAATCAGAGCTAAGACTTAGCGAATTGGCTAAGTGTTTGAACCTTAAACTTCCTTAATGATCCAAAGATCTATGAGAATAAAATTCTCAAGCCATCTAGGTGGACCTAATTCTCAAATGGGACTAAGTGTCTCCAACCAGAGCCTATGTTTCTCAGGCTACCTAAGTTGACCTAGTTCTCAAATGAGACTACGTGTCCTTAGGCAAAGCTTATGCTTGAACTCAAGTTTCCAATACTAATGCTTATGAACTTAGACCTAACAATGTGAGAAAGGAACCTATGTTCATCACTATTGGCAAACCAAGATATTAATAAGGGTATAGTCAAGCAATGCTTGGCCAAATTATGAAATATATATACTGATTTGGACCGATCTGCGCCCTACGGACGATGACAAAATTAGTTTCCGTATACAATTCAAGGACAAACCAAAAGACACGATACATGAAGAAAACAGTCTAGAGTGTAGAAAGCCGTTAACGACAATGTAATTAACTATAGGGGCTTGCGTCTGTAGGAAAAATTTGTCCCCACAATTAATAAACCTCACTCCAAGAGTGAATATGAAGTCAAGTTATATCGGTCACATTTATTTAAATCTCTGATATATGGCGCTATAATTCCGTAGTGTTTTCGGAGAGGTGAATGGATCAACACATGCATCTGCCCTCAAATTTAGACATGACGTTCTAACCCAGTTTATCTCCGGTTTTCGGCGGTACACAGTCACAATATAGTTTCTTAGATGCAACAGAACCATATCCAAGTTCTGTAAGTAGAAAACAGATCCACACCAACTCACTTGTGGTGTTAGTCATAGCTCTATATTCTGACTCTGCACTGGATCGAAAGACCACACTTTTTGCTTTTCCAAGAAACCAAGTTTTCTCCAAACACAGAAACCGGTGGTCGACCTCTTGTCTTCGGTAGACCTGCCCAATATGCATTTGTGAAGCATATGGCCTTGGAATACCTTTTCTAGGGGCACTGTTTAGATACCTCAAGATATGGAGAACTGCATCAAGGTGAGCCTCACGAAGATCAGACATATTGGCTCACTACGCTGACCGGGAAGGCTATGTTAGGACGAGGGACGGTCAGGTAGTTATGTTTGCCAAGCAATCTCCTATACCTCCTGGATCAGAAACATGCTCCTCCTGACCCACTAGGAGCATCACATTTGGGTTCATTGGAGAGTTGGTAGGCCTACAAGCAGACGTACCGGTCTCTAAGAGCATATCAAGCACATACTTTCGCCGTTGTCCATCTTATATCATATCTCCCATAACTAGAGACATAGAAATGTAAAAACTGGTCCATTTTGGTTTTGGCTATCAAGAGTTGGCACTAACTCTTCGCTCTTGCACTTGTTCTTGAATTTCTTCAGGGATGCGATAATGTTGTATACCTATGTTGGAACTTCTCCTAAACTGTAATATGATCAAGCACATTATATATATAACATATGCATACACATGAAGAGATTGAGAATACATGTTTAAGAAATACATAAAAAAAATAAACATGCATGTGACTAAGCAAACATATATTGCTAAACATGAAATTGTAGGAGAGAAAGGAGTCCAATGATTTTCTCCTTTATTTTCGCCGATACTTGGAAGAGGGAAGTATCACATGGGGGGTGCATGAGAGTGGACAGGGTAACCACGGGGAGGATATGCTAGCTATTTCTACAATATTAAGGGCAAGTTAATAATGGATTCAGGAACCTATATACTATCCCAAAAGAAAATCATTCAATTTAATTGATTGCCATCTAGTGTTGACAAACAAGTATGATCATGTTCCTATTTGATCGGATAAAAACATCAACAAGTATGAAAAGGTTACATATTCATGATCAGCTGACCAAATTCTTTCCAATTTGAGGTACTGTTACTGAAAGTACCTTGCTGATGAAACCTTTCTACTACCTTAAGGTTACAACTTACAGGTAACGATCTGATGGCTTAGTTTAATAAGGTGATCAGAAAGAATGCGATCAACTGAAAGATGACCCTTTTTCCATGTGCTGAACTTATTTAGATGATAATCATGTGTGACACATATTTTTTTGATTTGCATGTTTTTGAGTCTTGCATATGATCAAGTTCATACAACTATACAAGAACGTTATCAAGTTTGATGCGTATATACACACAATAGAATAATGATCTATCAATCTAATGCTTATGTTCCTAAAATTATTCAAATTTTATGTTGGGAGATTGAAGGATTTAAGTGTTGTCTAATATAATAATACTTTTGTGAGAATTAGAAACTTTCTACTCCCATGCACAATATGATATTTTTCCACTATGACTCTGTAAGACCCATATTATGTAACCCAAAACCACAAACTTCATACCATTTGTTATGTATCTGCATTTGGTAGGTATCATGTCATTATCTTTCGTGGATGTACTTTAATCTAAGCTATGGATCCGGACCCATTTCAATGGATATCTGCTACGTCAGATCTGGTGCTAAAATTTGAGTCAGGCCCTTGGAAACTAGCAAAGCCTTTTTGAAACGGGGATATCGTTTGAGGTCTGTGTCTCTTTTGCTTGCAATTTTCATCAAATTCCTGTGCCTGCTCATTCCTCTCCTTAATCAGGCTTCAATTTGAAGCATATGCCCACTCACCTCACTGAAAACCAGGTTTTGTACCCTCAGGATAATTCAGAATCATAATCTGACTGCTTTTCTGCTGCATTTTCTCAAACCATGACACTCGCATTACCGAAAACCGATCTAGGATTGCTTGGGGCTTTAGACTTGGATACCATTTAGTAGTGGTCTACTGAATGTCCTGTACTAAACAAACCGACGACTGGTCTTAATGATTTGATAAACACTTCATGTAGACCCTCTAGCTGATACCTTTTTAACAAGTAGATGCTTGGAAAAAAATGAAGAGAATGCCAGAAACAAAATTCATAGTAGCCAACGAATCAATCCTTGTACGCTCCTAATTTTGCAGGTATCCATTATATGCCAAGGCAGCCCTATGCCAAGCTTGCTACAAAGCCCTTCGCCTGAACAAGGTCCTTGAGTCCAAGGGCATCGAGCTCCTCAATGCTATCCCTAAACCTTCCCTTGTCCTTCACCTCAGGTTTGAGCCCGACATGGTTGCATACAGCCAGTGCCAATACTCTAATCTCTCTCTTCAATCACAACAAGCCGTTGAATCTGCTCGTGGGGATCGAAAGCCCTGGACTGGCGAACTTGCCCTTACCTGGAGAAATCGCGGGAAATGCCCTCTTACACCAAACGAGACTGCTTTCATCCTCAAATCTCTTAATATTCCAAGTAACACATCTATTTATTTGGCGGCAGGAGATGGCCTTATGGAGATTGAAGGGCTGGTGTCGGCGTATACCAATGTATATACTAAAGCTTCGCTTCTTAGCGGACAGGATTTTGTCCGGATGCATGGGAACACTAAGGCTGCATTGGATTACTATGTTTCGATCAATAGTGATGCTTATGTCGCTACTCATTTTGGAAACATGGATAAAATGGTGTCGGCTATGAGGGCACTGAACGGGAAGTATAAGACTTTGTTTTTGAGCAGGAGGGCTTTCGCGGAACATACTGCAAAGGGAGTGAGAGGGGAGGAGTTGGCCAAGGCGATGTGGAGGGAACATAGGGAGGAATTTGTTATGGGTAGGGGTTCGGCTTTGCCTGATTGTTTTTGTGAGTTCAGATTGTGATTGTAATTGTAATAATGTTCGTTGATTTTGTAAACCCTCTCTTCGATCACTTAGATTTTCATTTTTAAATTTTCTTGCTGCAAAATTCTGTATCGCACTAATTTTAGTGGGACCGAGTAACATTTCACATATGTACACTGATCTATGTTTTTCCTGACTTCTAGTGTGAATTCTAATCTCTGTTTTCGTCTTCGAATTATATTGTACATGCATGCCTTTGCGTACACATAGATGTATATTTGTGTCGGTTCATGGAGTCTAGATGCGATTCCTGAAGGAATCGAATCGAACATGTGATCTTTAATTTTGGAGAGAGAAGTTTTATTGTAAGAGCTATGCTCTTGGGTCATGGGGTTTTGTTGTGAAGCTGCACAACATGAGAACCATTTAGAATTGCTTGATATTTTTCCTTTTAGGGAAGCTCTTTCATGTTTAATGAGTGATTTTAGGTATTTCTTCTTCTTTCTTTCCTTGTTTTTTTTCGAAGAAAGAGAGATTTCAAATATGGGAGCGTCTTTTCTCCATTTGGGTATAATGTTTCTCCTCATTTATGTTGCAAGTCTTTAAAAATCTCTTTTAAGAAGAGCATATGACTAAGGATTCTACAGATATATGAAAGTTCAAAACTCTTTGAGAGTTTCAGGGAAACGAGAAATATATTGTCACTGCTTATCTCTTACTCTTCTTTACTATTATAATCAGAAGAGGAGGGAGGAACAAGTCAAGTTTAGATCAATCTAAATCTGAATTAATGAAAAGATAAGATAATTTCATCATTTTAATAGTGTTCACCTCAGCATTCCATAATTTTGAGGAAAAGAAAATATTTATAAAAGGTCATAATTAACTATTTGAATTTTATCAAATTTTTACAAATCTCTACTAAAAGTGTTTAAAAATCTTTATTATTTTAATTAAATTTCGACCGAAATCTTCTCATATCTTTTGTATGCTGTTAAAATATATACACGCGCGTGGCACGGGGTAATATAGTAGGTAGGATAATGCAGGGGAGTTTGCGCCGGTGGCTCATGGTAGGGGATGGACTATTCAACACGTCAATCATGTCGGTGTCTAAAATTTGACACGTCATTCAAAAACCAGCGCTTTCTTTACTTGACGTACGTTTTACCTGGCAACACCCTAACATTTTAATCTTACACATAGTAATCTAGATATCTCTGAATTTTTGCACTCCATATATACTCCATAGTAACATTTCACTTTCACTTGAAATTCTTTAATATTCACTTTTACATTAATTAAAAAAGTTTCCCGAGACATCCTAACTGATACTACTTTTACAAATATCAAGTGTAGTCATTTGCACAAATATCATATAATCCACTAAATTTTGGTATCAATTTCTCCTATTGGAGTGGAAAGAGAACATTTTATGTCATTTAACTTAAAATTCGGGCTTTTTTCTATATAGCCCCCCCTAAAAAAATTGGTATTTTGAAAAAAAAAAAACTCTTAAAACTTTATATTTTTAAATACACCTCCTAAAACCCCTCCGTTAACTAACAACATCCCAAAAAACTTGAGTTAGTTAGGATTAACAATTGCATTAGAGCTAATACGATGAACCGCGAGATAAAAAGTTTCATGTAACATCAAAACTCTCATCTCTTTTCATTTTTTGCAAAAATCCATTAGTCTTACTCTTCCAAACTCTCATTTTCAGGCTATCATTTTAGCTTCTAGACGGTGATTTCTAAAAGTGCTAGGGATGATAATTAAATATAGATGCCAATTCAGTTTAATTAAGAGTTTTAGGGGTGTATTTAAAAATATAAAGTTTTAAACGGTGTTTTTCAAAATAGCAATTTTTTAGGGTGGTCTATAACCAAAAAACCGTTAAGTTTTTTCCACAAGGCATTCCATTTACAAGAATGTGATTGTAGCATTTTCATTGAAAATATCACTTGTAATGTACATAATATATCAAAGTTTTCTCCGTATAGAGTCATTTAAAGGATTTCAGTGGAAAAGAGTTTTTAATTTGGAGAGAGAGGAAATATCAATATTCGCATATGGTCTATATCGAAACAAGTAAACCAAATCCCTTTCTTTTTAATCTATGATCTCTCACCTTGGACAGAAAGTTTATAGATACAACCTGAGCCATGTCTCCTTGGTTAGAATTATAATAGTAGAAATCCAAAGACCTTCGATCATGAAAAGGAAAGGTTGATAAGACACGGGGTGCATGGAGACCACCACGTGTAAACTGGAGTGCATGGCCATGGAGCCCCCACAGCATGGGGAGAAATCTGCTACGTACTTGTTTATATAAAGGCATTCAACTTGATTTGGATTAATTTGAGTCTCTCTCTCTCTCTCTCTCTATATATATATATATATATATATATGGTCAATTTCAAATATTTATTCCATTTTCATTTCGGCCCTTAATTAGCTTGGATTTGAATGCCCAATCAACACATGCATGCCATCCAAGCAGACAGGCTCAGGGTTGCTCATATCCACCGAACCTTGTTCATATTCGTACAATTTCTTTAAAAGCTTAAGAAAATATTCAATTTCGTGTATTAATTTATATTATCGAACGCCTCAACTGAGCTTCGAGCATTTTTGAGCTTATCTATAATTTAGGAAAACAACAACAACAAAGAAAAATACATATTGATAGTAGCTGAATGATCTTAATTACCTGCAAGGAGTATGATCTATGGTTGGCAAATCATCAAAATTATTGTGAAAAATGGTAACATCCATCTAAAACCGCGAATGAGAAGAAAACTCGAATTCCGAGAATGGTAAAAAATGAAAATGCATAAGCAAGTCAGCTTTTGCAGACCTGCAGGCAATTTGGGATAAAAAGATTTGTTTGGATAGGCATCAAATGACCTAGAAAAAAAACAAAGAGATTTAAGAAGGCTACAATAAATTTTTATGTCCTTCTGCTGAGGTGATCTTTTTGGTTAAAATTTTCATTTAATGAAACGCGGAGGCATTTCGTTTTGATCGCCAAAAAAAATGCACAAGAGGAACTATAAAGGTACATGCGGATAAATAGAAGTATCATTACTTTTATCAACATTTTAATAATAGTGGCGAAGGATATATTCAGGACATGCAGTTAAACCAAGCCAAGTGGCTCAATGTAAAAGTCATATCTTTTGTTATAATTTTGAGGTTGCTAGAGCCGCACTCTTCTGAATTAAGAAGCCTTGATCCACTGGATCGCTGCACATATTTCTAAATAAATTAAGAGTTATATTAGTGTCAAAATGGGAACAAAATCAATAATTATATATTTTTGAAACTTTTTTTACATCTGTAAAAATCTTCTAGTGAAAAAGATTTTATTTGAAAAAAGGTGAAAGTTCATGATATTTATTTATAATGAGCTAAAGCGCATGGTATTTGTTTGAGAAACGGTCCAAGGTATTTATCTTGAAAACGATGAAATTTCAGGTAATTGATGATTTATGAGGAACAAACTCAATGGTATTTATCTGAGAGAGACGGTGGAATTATATGGTATTTATTTGTAAGTAACAAAATACATGGTATTAAACTGAAAAATAGTGAAAGACAATAGTATTTATTTGTGAACAACAAAATCAATGTTATTTATGTGAGAAAACGTTGAAAGTCCTTATTCGCAACAAACAAAGTTTATGGTATTTAAGTGAGGAAACGTTGAAAGTCCATGGTATTTATTTGTAATAAACAAAGTCCATGGTATTTATGTGAGAAAAAATTGAAAGTCATGATATCTATATCTAACAAACAAAGTCCATGATATTTATTTCTAAATAAAAAAGTCCATGGTATTTATTTCTAAATAAAAAATGCCATGGTATTTATCTAGACAACACTGGAATTCAATGGTATGTATTTGTGAACAACAAAATCCATAATATTTATGTGAAAAACATTGAAAGTCCATGATATTTATTTGTAACAAACAAAGTCTCGTATTTATCTGAAAAATATTTAAAGTCCATGATATATATATGTAACAAAAAAGTACATGGCATTTACATCAAAAAACATTGACGAAAGTCAATGGTATTTATTTGAAAATGCCGCGGGTTTTATAGTCTAAGGACACAATTGGAATTAAAACAAAAGATGTGGAATTATTAGAAAACCTATACCTCTCCATTAGCTTTAGTGTATCGTAGTGATAGAAGTTGAGTTAAAATAACAACTATTATTGAGTAAGGTTGTTTCCAAATTAGTTAATAATTACGAGAATTAGAAAATTGTTAATTTCAATATTTTATAATCTAGTCTTATAATTAGCAGTTATATTGAGGCTATAAAAGCGGGTTAACAGTCTTATTGGAAATCGAGGTTTTAAAGATTTTGAAATTTGTAAATTTTTGGTACTCAAATCTAGCTGGAAACTAATTAATAAAATTCTTTCGGAAAAGAACCCACTCATTCCCCTGCTCCCAACCCACCCAAAAAAATTCTATTATTTTCTTGTTTCCACATAATCAAAATTTCAAAACTCCACGTCCGTCTATTATATTATAGTTCTTAAATCGTCATTGTCGTTTTAGCATCAAACCGACTTCATGATTTTGAGTTGTAGAGCATTTTTAACAGCCTAGGTCCCTACACAAAATATATGACAGCCAAAATTTCTTTACAAGTTGCACAAATCTAATGGAGTTGATGCTCCTAATATATATATTTTATATGGAATAGTAGACTATATTTTGATGCAAGCGGAGTTAGTACTCTAAACCTATGCAAAAGGACTCCAGCAAACACCCGTAAAGCGAGACAATACCTTAGAATATGTCGATGCATGAATCGAACCAAAGGAACATAACAAATATTGTTGTTGTTGTTGGTTGTTGACATGTCAATTTCATGGCATTCAAAATAAGTTTGTGTAGTCATCTCTTAACTAGTATCTTAATTCTTGTACCTACTCTAAATTGTTCTTTTTGTTGTTGTGATCTCATCCCATACGATAGGGATATATCTTGCTTCCCAACAACTCTCAAGATGTAGCTCAAAATTTGAATAATGAAATCCAAGGAGCACTTTTCATGCATCAAGTCATAAGCTATACATGTTTGGTACGTCAATGTGCTAATATTATTAAGTGTTGTTATATTTAATAATGAAGTTAGTTTTTCTCTTGGATAAAATAAGATAATGTGGTCAGTCAATTTGGATGACTGAAGGCATGTACACGTGTATGTTGTACTAAATTTTGAAACAAAACATGTTAAAAGCATGAGACGTAATCTCTTGAATTGGTACACGGGACATGAGGCTTTTTTATTTATTCTATTTTAAAAGGCTTAATTGCTAAATAATACTCTAATGTTTCACTTATTTTGTATTTACATACCTTATTGATTTTTTTCTTGTATTTAGATACCCTACAGTACAAACCGTATGGACTTTTTTTAAAATAGTGATTGATTTTATGGTTAACTGAAAGGAGCAAAATATTAACGGTTTGTACTTTATAGTATCTAAATGCAGCGAAAAAATCAATAAGGTATATAAATGCAAAGTAGGTGAAACATTGAGATATTATTTAGCAATTAACCCATTTTAAGCAATGATGGTTATTGGAATTGTAAAATTTTAACATGTAATTATAGTTTCTATAAGTAAATGTAAAGAAAATATTGTTGTTTGAAACATTCTTTTTCTTCATTATGTTTAAAAAAGGAAATATGATTAGTTATTTTTGTTGTTTATATATAAATATCATTGTTTCTAATTTTTTTTTAAATTTCCAATTCCATATCAATTTATCTTTGCCATAAAACCCAGGAGGATTATGAAAAAACCAAGGACAAAAGAGGAAGGTGAAAAATAGGGCTTTGATCAAAAAGATATTTTAACTTGTAAAAGATTCTCTAAAAAACCCTCATTTATATTAGATATTTAAATGAGAATAATGGAGGAAAGAGGTCATAGGAGAGAATTTACTTCTATGGCGTCGAAAAAGTACATCCTCTGTCGTATTTTCCGACGATCGGAATCTATCATCTTCATCATTATCATCTAAGATGTGGGTACGCCAAATTTCATGTGATTCTACAACTTTTTCACCGTTGATTTAGCAATGTAAAAAGTTCTATTGTCGGTAAGCCATTAATTTTGAACCCACTAATTCAACGGTGAAAAAGTTGTAGAATCACATGAAATTTGGTGTACCCATATCTTAGATGATAACGATGAAGATGATGGGTTCCGATCGTCGGAAAACATGACGGAGGGTGTACTTTTTCGACGCCATAGGAGGAAATTCCCTCTTATGGCATCTTTCCTTCATTATTCTCTATTTAAATAATGTTCTTTATTGAAATCAAGTTGTCGTGTTAGCAATAACAACTAACATGTGTAAGATATAATCATAACAAGAGTTGCTATTGCTAACATGTCATATAATATGTTTACGGTCTTGGTTTTTAAAAAGTAATATATGGGGCTAGGACTCCCACACGAGAAGAGAACGTCTTGGCGGGCTTCGAGTAGGCCTTCTCATATGGATGTGTTGCCCCATAGCTAATTAGCCGTCGGTAACCGATGCTCAGGTCGAAGAAAGATGCAGGCAATATAAGGCCAGTTAAACTTTGAAGGCGATAAAAACATCGAGTTCAAGGGGTTCTCATGAGAAATAGCTAAATCGCTAAAGTGATATATGAGAAAAATCCAAAAGCCATGATTTTTTGGTAAGGGTTTAAAAGGAAAGTTCTCGGTCATCCATGTGTACACTACCATAAACCGTGTTATAAATAAAGGCAAAACAACCGTCCGTTTCATTACATCCATAGAGAAAAATGCATGCATGTGCATCAATTTTAAAAACTTGTTTATTGTCATTTTACCAAAATGTGCATCATTGAAGTCATTGCGCATACAATGGGCCGTCCCTTTCATCTTGCAACTTCCTAAAACTTTGACAATACCTGCTCTAAGTAGTTTACTAGGGTTTCCCATGGGTATAAAAATATATTTTCTCAGTCAGCATCACAACTCTGTATTCAATTATTTTAGAACGGATATTTAATATGGTATCGGAGCAGCTCTTCTTCAATTCCTACTGAACCCAGTATTTAGTTGGGAATTAAGCCAAAAAGGTCTTGACCGAAAGGACCCTTAATTGTGCAGATCGAAATGTTTTAACTTTGAAATGTTTTAACGTATAAATCATATCTCCCATGTATTCATTATAATTTTGAAATTTTGATGAAGACATGTGATGAAGACGTCTAATGTTGTAGATTTTAGCCTTAGGAAGCTTCCTAGGGCCAAGGAGCACTGGGGATTGGATCACAGTCATGTGGGATGGGACCCATCTGCACACGCCTGTGCTATTCTCTTGCTCACAGGGGACGGTCTTGTGGAGCTTTCCAGGTCCAACAAGCTCAAAATTATATATCTATATCTATATCTATCTATCTATATATATAAATAATAATAACAACAATAATATAAATTAAATCAAGTAAAGGGTGAGAGCTTGTCCAAAGGTTAGGCATGGAGCATGACTTTGTGCCACTCGATCAAAAGGCGCGCAAAGAAGAAGAGACTTGGATTAGACCTTTACCCATGCGTAATTTGTTTGGATATGCTTTGTTATTTTTGGGTGAGAGAGGGAGGGAGGGAGAGAGAGAGAGAGAGAGAGAGAGCATTTCATTATTTGATCTTACAAATTAGTCAATTTCCTGTTGTTATAAATAGGTTCATAAATTAGAATAGGACTTGGTTTTTGGTATGAAGAATGTACATGGGGACCCTTGTATCTCAATATCATATATTCTGTGTTTTCTTTATCTTTTTTTTTTCCTTTTGGAATCAATCCTATGTGGGGCTCGAACTTGCGACTCTTCCATTGGAGAAGAAATTGATACCTAACCAGCTTAACCCAGTCAGTCATTCTGGTTGTGTTGATATGTAGGATCAATGCCAGATAAAAAGGATTTCGGTTATAGTTTTCCTTATGACGGCCCAGGACGTGGGGGTACTTGTGATATTTCTCCCTTTGAAACTTGTGTAATTTGAAAATCAACTTCTAAAATTTCAATATTATAAAAATAACCATAAAACATTTTTTTAATGAAGGTTGGCATTTTGGCACGTGCTATTCACACAATTAAATTGATAAAATACAAAAAGTAAAGATATTTGTTAAGCATGTAATTTATATATGGTAAAAATGGGCCTAGACGCTCCCTAGATCCATAAATCTTTCTAAATAGGGTAAATTGTTGAAAAGCCTGCGGCCTAAGAAAAATCAATCAAGAAGTCCTTTGTATTTTCTAAATAGGAAGAAGGGGCATACTGTTTAGAATCTTGATCTAAACATCTTTTGGTCCAAGGCCTGCGTATTATATTTTAGTGTATGAATGAAAATACCCCCATTAAAGGAAAGGTCGCCAATGGCACCCTTTGACCGCGCTTCCGCCGCCGTTCGGTGGGTTCGTGCCTCTAAATTTTTCGTGCCTTTTTCTCGATATTTGGAAATCTTTCTGATAAAAAGATTATGAAAATATATCTCTTAGCCTCTTCCATTGCGAGATTCTTCAATTTGCTCCTAACATTCGGCAGATTTGGTTTGGTACTTTGATTTGCTGTGGTTCTCCTACTTATATTTCAGACCTGAACTGATCTATTATAATACCTGTACAATATCTCAAATCATTTTGTTAGTAGCATTTTTTTTATTTGAGATATTATTCCAACCAATTATATGATATAATATTTTAAAAATATTGGTTAAGAATATTTGATATGATATGCATATTTTAATAATAAATAATCTCATGGATATTTTATTTAAATATGATATACATATTTTTTCCTTAATTATATTAATTATAAATTAAGAAACATATGATAATAATCTTTTTACAAATAAACCCACATGTTTTTTATTTACAAATAACACCTTTTAGCAGTTAATAATAGTAAGGAAAATATTCATACAAATGTGCAATAAATTTGATTGATTAAGCACACCGGCTTGCCGAAGACTGGTAAAGATATCAAGACTAATCGTGATATCACCCAGTTTCGAAAGAAGTACTTTATCGTAGAGAAGGATGAAAGGATGTGCATCAAAATATTGGAGGCTGCTTTGGAGCGGACTATGAAGGATAGAACTCCAGAAGTGATAAACGATTTCATGTCTTTACTGATTCTTTATTAGCTTTCTTTATTTTGGATACTCATCTCGTCCCCGACCGTTCCTAAAGATGATTTTCCATACATTAAGCTATCGGTAGCGCCGAGTGTGAACTGGGCCAAAGCGGTGCACAAGATGATAATGGACAGTGTAATGACTAAGGTTAGCTCGAAGACTGGTTTTGCATAGTTTCCCGGGCATCAGATCATTCTTGCTATAAATATATGCAAACTATTATAGAGATTATACTATATTTGTACGCAAAGTATAAACTACAAATATTAATATTGTTGGTAGATATGTTTTGATTATTTAATATTAATAATACGAATTTAATGTATGTTTTTTTGTAACTATGGTTTTATACCATCACAGATTTGAGGCAACCGAAACATATAGACGCCAACAAACCATCTCTATGTGGTTGGGAATTCAGTACATTTTTGAAGATGTCGGAATTGGAGAAGGCAATTAAGAGAAAGAGGTCCACTTTTATGCCGAAGGGGGATGTGGATGCGTCGAAACATTACGTTGATCCTCCACTTCTATATTATAAGAGAAGAGCAGTGCAAGAGAAGAGCAGTGGAGACGATGACGCAACAACTGCATCGGCAAGTTCTATTTTCTCTATTTACATTTAAAAAGTATCTTGTGTATATATAGGTATTTTCCTGTAACTTCTAAGCAGTTGTCTGTAATATCTTAGGAGTTGTATGTAACTTCTAAGCAGTTGCCTATAAACTCTAATAAGTTGTCTGTAATTTCTATAGTGGTTGCATGTAATTTCTAATAAGTTGCATGTAATCTCTAATACCTTGATTATAACATATTATGGTTTTTATTGGTGCAGATTCTGAAGAAACGATCTGTTGAGAAGCCGGATAAGAAGGACAATGTGAAGGGTATGTCGTTTGAAACACAAGCGACGCATTGGAAGAATATTTGTGCAAAAAGAAGTTGTTTCATAAAACTCTCCTTTCCAACAAGTATACGGCATTGGAGGCAACGGAAGCCAAGATTCAACGTCTGTGTAGCATACCCTATGCGTTGGGATGCTAAAAGTTTGCTGATTCTGGACCAGTGAAGGGTAAGTGTCACCCCCACTTCCCAAGATACAAAAATTTCGGGTCGTAACTCGACCAGCCATGCTACCTACGGTAAGAAATCATCCTTCTATAGTTGCATCAAAGCAGTCAAGCAATAATCAAGTAACAATAGAAAATATCTAACACTAAACATATGTCCAATACCATAATAACAATAGAAGAAATCAAGAGCATAGCGGAAGCAAATAACTGGAATATCAAGTATCAATAGATCCAAGGATAAATAAAGAACAATAACCAAGACTTGTCCCTTATGGGCTCACAAAGAAATTCAATAGTTAGTTTGATAATGAAAACAAACCTAAAACATAAATAATTAGATAAACGAGAAACTTCTCATTGCTCGGCAATCTTCTCAAAGTAATTTTGATCCTTGATTGATCGTGAAAAAATGTGTATGTATGTTGTAAATAACCGCAATCAAGACGGTTTCACAAATAACTAGCCGTTAGTGAGTACCAGTCGTCTATAGGGAAATAATGAACTGCTTTTCTTATTTTAGACGAGTTGATAGAAGAAAAGTGAGATTGTTGCCGTTTATTACTAAGAAGGTTTGAAAAGTTTATAATAGAAGGGCTTGTAGGGTTTATAGGATTTAATAGTTAATGGATGGAGTTTTAAAAATAATTCTTTTTGTTTTTTAATTATTTAATACTAGAGAAATAGTGATGAATGTGGATTAGGGTTCTTGGAAGGAATTAGGATTTCTCTCTACCGTCCTTCCATCGATCTCTATTTATCTTAAACTCTTAACAAAAAGATTATTAACGAATCTCGAATCGTGGTCTTGACCATTATGAATTGATAGCGCGTCCGATAAGAGGGTTAATATTCATTTTACTAAAGTTTATAAAAATTAAAACTTTAAAAAGAATTGAAAAGATATTGTTCATCCATTATTTTACCTTATCCTACTGTAGGGTACCTAGGCACGCTAGTGAGGTCTCCCAAGCCATCAACCATGTCAATTTCAAAAATTATGGTGCCGACAAACCCTAAACTACAGATCGTTTGCTGGAAAACTAGGCGAAAAAGCTAACTAGTTAACACTTAACTACAAGATACGGAAATACAACCTTTGTAGATCCGGTGCTCCACCTCCATAGCTCCGCAACGAGGTCCTCTCCGCTGTCCAAATCAAATCCGGGCTCAAGCGTCGGCTTCGTCGGAGAAAAAGCGAGCTAGGTCGTCGACGTCCATGCCGAAGATGATCTACGTCGAGGCATCGCTAAATTAAGCTCCATCTTCACCAAGCCCTAAAAACTTGTGAAGGAAACACACTCTACTACTTGGCAAGAGGTAGAGGATGAAGAAATAGGAAGTGGGTTAACTTTAGAATTGGATTTCTCACTCAAAAACATCAATCACCATTGATGAGGTAAGCTTTTCTTCACTTGAAGTAAGGAAGAAGAAGAAGAATAATATGATAAGTTGAATTAAAAAGAAAAGAATAATCCAATCTTTATCATAACATAATCATGGTTATGTGTAGAGACTAAACCCAAGTTAAGTGAATGGTTAGGTTAGGAATGAAGACAAAAATGGTGACTAAGTCAAAGTATTCATGAAGCTTCAAGAATAAACAAAATAATGCCACCATTTTTCTTTTCTTTTCCTTAAATGAATAATAAATATAAATAAATGAATAAGTATATAAAACCCTAACCATTCATATAACCATGGTTTAATCTTTACACAAGCACAAGTCAACATGTATCATCAAACATGATACAATAAAATGCACAAAAACATATCGCATATGCAATGCGCACACCCGAGTGAGAAAATCCATTTTAAAGTGAACCGATACTAGTTAATGCAAAGTAATATATCAAATATACAATTATGCATTAAATCATTAAATCAACACTTGATTTAACGATCCGGTCATGACGCACATAACCGACTGGTATCATCAGTAACAACCTATCGAATCAACACTTGATCCGATAACCCGGCTATATCGCATATAACCGATCAATGTCACATCGCGAGAATCGAATACAGTATCACATACCGTATTATTCTCGGTCCCGCACATATCTCATATGCGCTCCTATTTCGTTTCGCTTGAGCCATGAAACCTCTGTGTAGGACTCTAAAGACTCGTCAATACGCCGGCAGCAGGTGATGATCATATCAAGCACCCACAAGCCGCAAGCGGTCTGCTAAACGTAACGGCCACCTGGGTATTGAGCGATCTGAAGATCGACGAGCAAGCCCGCTCACACTCCAGTGAATCCAACCAGTAACACTACCGTACAGTCCGGTCTGATCGTCTGATATGTCGCATATCTCGCCTAGGGGTGGTAAACATCAGACCCCAATAGCTCGATAAGTCGTGTCGATATGAGGTCTATAACTATTCGAGAAACTACAGGTAACACTTACCAGTAAATCTCAGCAACCCTGGCCAGGGATTTCCTGTTATAGCCAATCGAACACAGCGCAACATCAACCCCCTATACCGGGAGAGACGAATCCCCTCCTATCGCTCATTGCCTCCATGTGACTCGGGACTGTACCCAAAAACCACCGTTTTGCACGCCCTCTTGGACGTGGTAAGATGTAAATCAAAGCACAGTGGGAACCACACAAGACTCTATGACGATCTCGGGTCAACAGACTACTCTGTACCAGTGTCACCAGAGAACTGCCATCTGACGTGAGGTATAATACCATCTGGGAGTTCTCGGCGAGTACGTCTAGTGTACCCAGTCTCCACTGAGCACCCGTATATCATCTCTGATGTCAAACACCAATGGATATGGGATCATCCATCGCCCATCTGTATGGGTCGAGAAGATATACGCTAGTCTACTCTGGTATATCGATGCCCCATCTCGATACACCCACGACTAGGGACTTTGAAGGATATACTTATGGACTACCATGTGCCCACTAGTATGATCCGCATCATAGTCCAGGTAGTCAAGCACACATCCTAAGGGCTTCACCAACATGTAACAGAGAGACAATCAGTGTACACGTTAAGGTAAAGAGCAACCAGATAGCATACTATCATGTCGAGCAAGAAAGTCCTCCCTATATATGTCCCAGCATCCACTACAATATACATCCAATGTACAGTAATGGCCTCTAGGGATACATATAACTAACAATCTCCCACTTGCACTAGGGCCATCTGTAGCAGTGGTTGTAGTATCTCATACTCAACCATCCCATAAAAGTCTCTCTCTGGGAACAGGCCTTTGTGAGTGGATCCGCTGTGTTGTCCTCTGAGTCTACTCTCCTTACCTCGATCTCCCTGGAGATCAACTATCTCCATGATCAGGCGATGCTGCCTTAGAATAAGTCTGGATCACTGATGGGACCGGCGTTCCTTGGCATGAGCCACAACTCCATTGTCTCACAATGGTAGGAACGTAGTTCATCTCATGAACTAATATACACCCAAACATCCTCTTTGGTAGCATCTTAAGTAGCGATGTATCCTGCCTTTATCGTCTAGTATGTCATGGTATCTAGGCTTGGAACTCTTCCAACATACCGTCCCTTTACTGAGGGTTAAGACAATGCCTGCGACTGACATTCAGTCGTCTTTATCACCCTGGAACCCTTCCAGTGATTCTCCCCAGGGTCGATTGATACCTTCTCACTACAACTAGTGAGAATCCTAACATCCATTTAGATCTATCTCATAGATCCAAAACCTAGGATTTAGTAGGTATCACTTTGATCCTATATGGAGAATCATTGTGATAAGCGGAGATTGACCGAGCGTAGCATAGGAAACTCTTTCCCTATCAAGAGTATGTCATCCACGTACTCTATGAGGATCGTCACCATACTCCCTACTACCTTTTTGTTTATACAAGGTTCATCTACCATTTTGATGATGTCAACTTCTTTGACCTATCCATCAAAATAGATGTTCCATCTCCGCGATGCCTGCTTCATCATATAAAGCATCTTGCATACGTTTCCGCTGCTCCCACTGTCTACGAAGCCCTCTGGCTGTGTACTTATAGACGCACTCTTCTAAATTATCATTTAGAAAAGCAGTCAAGACACCCAACCACCAGATATCGCAGTCATGGTATGTAGCCGTGACAAGTAGGATCTGGATGGACTTAAGCATAGGTACTGGAAAAGGTTTCATCATAATCCACGCCTGGTCGATGACGAAAACCTTTAACAAGTCCAGTTTTGAAAGTCTCAACTTTTCCATGTACACCAAGTAATCTTCTCAAGATATACTTGCTCCTGATGGGGATTTAACCCTTCAGATATAGCAGCTAAAGTCCATACTTTGCTGGTGTAGAAGGATTCCATCTCAGATCACTAAGCATCCAGCCATTCTTACAGAGTCTTACTCCTGATGGCCAGCTCGAAACTAGTTGGGTCATCATCTCATGATGCATTCCTCGCTCCCACTGTCATAGAGAAACCGAAGTATCTCTCAGGTGGGTGAGGAACCCTACTAGATCGGCGGAGAGGCTGAGGTTCGTTGGTTTCCACTGAATCCTCTGGTTGTACCAAATCATGCTGTAGTTTGTATAGCTGGAACACTTCCAGTTCTACATAACAGACCTTGCCTCGAGCTTGTCCGGATTTTGCTTTCAGACATAGGCCGGACAACCCCAAATCTTAACTAGCTTAAGACATGGGCTCTTCCCTTTCCATATCTCATATGGAGTGGTAGGCAACTGATTTGATTCGAACCCTATTCAATAGGTATGCAGCTTCTCAAGTGCATAACTCCCAAAAAGGAAATAGGTAACTCAGTAGTACTCATCATAGAGCACACCTTATCACATAGGGTGTAATTGCTCCACCCCGATATACCATCGTGCTATGGTGTATACGAAGGAGTAATGCTGAGAGAGAATCTCATTCTCCTTTAGAATAGTCCAGGATTTCCGTGCTCAAGTATTCTCCTCCTTGATCTCATCAAAGAACATAATACTTATACCCATTTTGGTTCTCTACTTCTAAATCATATTCTGTGAATATCTCAAAAGGTTCGGATTTGTGTTTCAACAGGAACATATGTCTGAATCTTGAGAGATTATCAGAGAATGTAATGAAGTACAAAGAACCGGTCTTGGCATGTGTAGACAGGGGACCTTTATACATCAACATGCATCATCCCAAGAGTTCACTAACTCTTTCTCTGTTTTCAATAAACAGAGCTGGTGTCATTATATCTCTGTGACATGACTGGCAAGTTTCACAAGATGTAAATTCAAACTAATTTAAATATACATCTAAATATAACTTCAGCTAGTCGGGTCACATTGATCTGACCTAGTCTACAATACCTCAAGAAGAATCTGTTCATTTCTGAACTCTTTCTCTTATGTGTGTTCCATATACTAAGAACTGTAGTTTGATTTAGAACGTCAATGCTTTTAGATAACGTGCCTGAACCGATCAACTTTTGATATAGGAAATGTTCAAAACATTATCCAACAATACAAAATTTTATCGTTTCTTTACTAATAAAGAGATAGATATGATTTTGTATATCAGGTTCGGTATCTAATAACATTTGTTCAGAATCAATGTATTCGTAATACAGGGTGACAGTGACCAACAGACTTGGCTGCAACACTTGCCCCGTTTTCTGCCTCATGAAACTTATCACCCGTTCTCAGTTCTCTACCTATCTGTAGCCCTATGTAATAGATTACATATCTGGGATCCTGATCTGGTATCACATACCCAGGACGTAGAGGATATTGAGAAACAGTTCTGTATAATGAACACACCCGAAGATGATGCATCAGCATGCACTCTCTTCGTTTGGGCGGCACGGGAATTCTGGTAATCCCCTATTTCCTGCTCTGTCTTATAACATTTATAAGTTGGAGCGGGACCAACGTTCCCCAGCTCAGTATAACAAGCGGGTTCGGTCAAATATCCGTATTATTATCTTGATTAAGGAGTGATATGGTCGCTACCTGGAGAGAGAGAGAAGAAAACACTCAGCGTGCGCTCTGTCAAGAATAGATTGGTTTTTATTTTATCTAATCAGGATGGCTCCCACTGCTTTTTATCAAATCTTCCTTCAAACCCTAAAAGGAAAGACTAGCCGGGATTAATTACATACTACAAGTTCGCCAATCTTTCAGCCAGGCCAGTGTCGGTACTTTGAGGGAGGTCCCCCGTGCTTTCGCACGAACCTAATTAATGTAAATCTCGTTTTCCCAGAGGCGTAACCCCGTTGACACCTTTCTAGACACCTACTTGATCGGCTAATTGTAATGTATAAAACTCTCCCAGGAGTAACTCTTACTCGCAGCGGGTATCGGGATCCAACTATCTCATAGAAGGTATGCAATCTCATTGCAAATTTCAACACTTGAAATTCCCGATAATATTTTGCCCCTAACTCGCTATGACCTTGACGGAGGCCAAACAACCCATAGTCCGCTAGTCAAGTTCAACCCATCATTTCCTGATTGAATTAAACCCACCTGCACGACCCTTGACGGAGGCCAAACAACGCCGTACGAATACCCTAATCCAATCGCATCATATGCTAGCAGATAAGCACTAGTTAGCTACCGTACACTACGCCTTGACGGAGGCCAAACAACCGCAGCACGAATAGTAACTAGTACGTATCTGAAATGACGGAGGGCTACGACAGGTTTTTCTGAAAACCTATTGCGTAATGAACTTGATATCGCTGTAGAATCAAATGATTTTAAAATGGAGTGCTTTTGAGGCTTTTCTAGTTTTGCTAAAGGAGTCACTCCCGGTGAAGGGATCGTCGGTCCTTTCCTCGTCGAATGAGGTGCGGGATATATCATATATATCACTGTGCAAAGCAAAAACTCTTAAAAGCAATCAAAAGACAAACCGAGTGTGTAGCATCTGCCAGTTATTGCTAAAGGAGTCACTCCCGGTGAAGGGATCTCGGTCCTTTCTTCATCGAATAAGGTGCAGGATATATCATATATACCGCTGTGCAAAGCAAGAACTGTAGCTACCTGTTTTATTTTGAAATTCGATTCTACAACATCTTAGGTTTCTTTTAATTCATTAATCACATTAATGAAGTCCCGTCATTTAAGTACCTAAACATCACAGATAAATACGACGTACACTTATGCCATCCGCATTCGCCTCGATGTCCCCTCGTGCACCGTTAGGTTAGGTAACTAACGGCAGAGCAGGGCAGGGCTAGCGCGGGTGTAAAACATAAGTAACGCCTATATAATATATCATATATACTATATACTGTATCTATCACAGAACATCACATGATCACATCACAGATATCGCAGCAGAAGAATCATATGAAATATTGGATATACTAGGACGTCCGTGTTTTCAATACGAGCCAGTATAAAACACGGATTCCACGGTCGTGATGAATAGCCAAACCCACACCCCTAGACCCCTACGAGAGCGGCAAGCAACCCTACCAATTCTAGAGTTAGGAGACCCGTACTCGACTCCTCGAGTTGGTCTCCCACTGGACTCCAGAACCCGGTTACTTGTGCCCTCCTCCTTGGGTCTATCCTAGTGCGGAAAAGTAAATAATATACAAACGGTGACAACTTCCGCAACCTGGAAGCGCCCCAAATAAAAGAATATTACATACAGATTTTTTACATGAATGAAAATGAAAAACACTCATCTCACATAAAAACCCCCGGCTATTCAAACACGACGATCCAATATAACATATCCAGCAACACATAACATCACATGTCATCAACGTAAGTAAATATGCGCATCCCAATTGTCGTTGACATATAGCAACGAAACCGGCGATATCACATATTACACTTACGGTCACAGAAAAGAAAGTGTAAAACTACAACAGTTGGAATCCGCAACCACCTCAGACATCGCATGCCTGACCAAATGAATTACTTAGACATCGCATGCCTAACAATTATAAACCCCGCATTTTAGTCTCATTATCGAAAACTCTTTTCAATATCAAGTCGGGGAATTCAACAAGATTCCCGACATCCTGATCGAATGCTCGTCGCAAACTTCAGTAGACGGCCTCACCCCTGATACCGTCGACGAAGTGCACCAAGGCGGAACACCGCCACCGCGAGCACCCGAACGGATGCTTTCGGCGACGGGGTTCTCCTACAGTCACTTGGTCGGGGCTATGGAGTGAGGCTGTCTATTAAGTTTACCCGGCGAGTATCCGCGTACGCTACGTGATTGCGACGGACTTTTGATCACATCAAAATTCCGTGGCAATCGATCAAGTGAGACTAAACTGCTATGTTTATAATATTCATTCAGTTATCTCATAACTTTTTGTGAATTCCAATTATTGTATCCCATTCCAGATAAATAGAAAATGTTAAACTTTCCGATCGAACAATCGAACACCCAAGTTTTCCCGATACAGCTCAACACATGAAATAAGTCTAACAACATTCAGTTCGTGCCTCAGTACCAACGGTCCAGCCGTAGAAGGGTCAAGCCAACGCCTCACATGTGGCACGCCGTACTGCCCCAAACCCGAAGGTTCAAAGGGCAGTTCAAGACGGTCACATAATCGAGTTAAGGTTTGTTGTCTTCTAGAGGGTCCATCGCGTTACTTGCACTACTTAGAACGTCGTTAAACTACGGAAAAATCCAACACTTGGAAATTTTCCGACAGGGGAAAAATTGGGTATTTATATCCGGTCGAACTTTTTAACATATTCTAAAATTTATCCGGAAAGCCACATAGACAAAATTTGATACTCCGATCGAAATACCCAATCCCCAAAAACACAGCAGAAAAATTCAACTCTTGAATAAATATTAAAAATTCCCAGAAAACTCAGCTCTTTGAACTAGGAATTACTGTGCAAAGGAACAGGGCTGACGTCATCAAGTGGCCGCTGATCCGCCGCAGAAGCCATGCTTCTGCCGCTTATCCGCCGCGAAATTTACTGTTCACCAGAAACTTTTTGCACCATAATTCTTATTTTTCCCTGCTGAATTTTTTAGCAATTTTTAATTTGGAAAAACTCACTGTTTTCAAAAAAGTACAGAGAGCAAGATTGATTTGGTGTTTCGGGTTCGTTCGGACTTCAAATTCCGTCTGGACTTCGCCTAAGGCTCTAGCTAGGCTCTGATACCACTGTAGGGTTCCTAGGCACGCTAGTGAGGTCTCCCAAGCCATCAACCATGGCAATTTCAAAAATTATGGTGCCGAGAAACCCTAAACTATGGATCGTTTGCTAGAAAACTAGGCGAAAAAGCTAACTAGTTAACACTTAACTACAAGATACGGAAATACAACCTTTGTAGATCCGGTGCTCCACCTCCATAGCTCCGCAACGAGGTCCTCTCCGCTGTCCAAATCAAATCCGGGCTCAAGCGTCGGCTTCGTCGGAGAAAAAGCGAGCTAGGTCGTCGATGTCCATGCCGAAGATGATCTACGTCGAGGCATCGCTAAATTAAGCTCCACCTTCACCAAGCCCTAAAAACTTGTGAAGGAAACATACTCTACTACTTGGCAAGAGGTAGATGATGAAGAAATAGGAAGTGGGTTAACTTTAGAATTGGATTTCTCACTCAAAAACATCAATCACCATTGATGAGGTAAGCTTTTCTTCACTTGAAGTAAGGAAGAAGAAGAAGAATAATATGATAAGTTGAATTAAAAAGAAAAGAATAATCCAATCTTTATCATAACATAACCATGGTTATGTGTAGAGACTAAACCCAAGTTAAGTGAATGGTTAGGTTAGGAATGAAGACAAAAATGGTGACTAAGTCAAAGTATTCATGAAGCTTCATGAATAAACAAAATAATGCCACCATTTTTCTTTTCTTTTCCTTAAATGAATAATAAATATAAATAAATGAATAAGTATATAAAACCCTAACCATTCATATAACCATGGTTTAATCTTTACACAAGCACAAGTCAACATGTATCATCAAACATGATACAATAAAATGCACAAAAACATATCGCATATGCAATGCGCACACCCGAGTGAGAAAATCCATTTTAAAGTGAACCGATACTAGTTAATGCAAAGTAATATATCAAATATACAATTATGCATTAAATCATTAAATCAACACTTGATTTAACGATCCGGTCATGACGCACATAACCGACTGGTATCATCAGTAACAACCTATCGAATCAACACTTGATCCGATAACCCGGCTATATCGCATATAACCGATCAATGTCACATCGCGAGAATCGAATACAGTATCACATACCGTATTATTCTCGGTCCCGCACATATCTCATATGCGCTCCTATTTCGTTTCGCTTGAGCCATGAAACCTCTGTGTAGGACTCTAAAGACTCGTCAATACGCCGGCAGCAGGTGATGATCATATCAAGCACCCACAAGCCGCAAGCGGTCTGCTAAACGTAACGGCCACCCGGGTATTGAGCGATCTGAAGATCGACGAGCAAGCCCGCTCACACTCCAGTGAATCCAACCAGTAACACTACCGTACAGTCCGGTCTGATCGTCTGATATGTCGCATATCTCGCCTAGGGGTGGTAAACGTCAGACCCCAAGATTGATTTCCCTATATATGTCCCAGCATCCACTACAATATACATCCAATGTACAGTAATGGCCTCTAGGGCATACATATAACTAACACCTACAAACCTTAACAAGCGAGAATTTACTCGCTCATTAGGGTAAACGAAATAGAAGAAGGGCAGAAGATGAATACGGAACCCACAATTAAAATTAAAATTGCAGAAAATAAATGCAGAAAGTAAATGCGGAAAGTAAAATGCAAAAAGTAAATTCGGAAAGTAAAATGCGGAAAAATTAAAAGAAAGAACTATCTTTATTGATTAGCTATCACATTACAAAACTTGCTCGCTGAAAAAGTAATTTACAAAACCCTAGTTTGCTCGCTAGATCTTAATCGATCGATTGATAGATGAATATATTGATTTTTTTGATGATAGATACTCTTGGTCCTTTTATAGGCTTTGGAATGTGAAACCTGTAAGTGCACGGCGGCGCCCCGTCCTCCATCCCGAGGCCAAAATGCGGAAGCGGTGATAAACTTTAAATTTTACTTGAACTGGCAAACCGCCGCGCACTAATACCCGGATCGAACCATTAATTAGTCCTAGCTAACTACAAGATGGGGAAGAGAGATATACCGACTGATCCAAGTCCTCCGGTCTTCTCGTCGTCGTCCCGATCTACTGCGGAAGCTCCGGTCTCCACCTCGTCGCCGGAAGTGCACCACATCGCCTACTTCTTTTACGGGCTCCCACCTCAATGCCGAGGCAACTCGGGCACGAAGCTGGCTAGTCGACGTGCCCAAGATTCGCTGTAGAATGTAGTGTAAAAGTCTCATTTTGGGGTTGTAGGAATTGCCTTTTGGTGGAGGGATGAACTATGGAGTTTGGAGATGGAACTTGTGGATATTTGGGAGCATGAAATGAACCAAATTTTACTCTCCAAAATTTTGGACAGCCCCACTAAAGCTTGGGCCGGCCACTACCATGTGGGAGGAGAGCATGAGGGAGTGGTGTATCAAAGAAAAATGAGAGAGCCATCCAATAATGCAATGGAGAGAGAGAGAAGACTATCATGAAAAAGGAATCATCACAAAATCAAACCCACACTCAACTAACAACCATCTCTCATCATCAACAATCATGTCCACAAAAGTCATGCCATGATCAACTAAAGAAAGTCAAGGTATGGTGCAACATCATGAAACCATCATGATACAACAATAAGCAAAGAACCCCCTCCACAAACACTTATTTACAACAATGCAAATAAGCCCTCCTCCACCAATCTTCGGCCAATGAACGATACAAAGGAAATTGGCCAAAACGGAAAGCAAACTGGCAACTCCAGAAAACTGGTCCCGTAATAAATTACAGGAAAACCCCGATATTGTGCATACACACCCGCATTTGTATTCCGACCGAAATACAAATGCAATGAGACAAAATCTACACTGTACTATACTAGAATCCGGCTTAAACCAAAGCCGGCTAGTAATATCCGTCCGATCCTGATCCGTGCAATACCGCACGTATCTGATCGAACCCTGCCATATATCCATACGGCCGCTAGTACAAACCGTCCTATCCTGATCTGTGCAATACCGCACGTATCTGATCGGACCTTGCCATATCTCCATACGGCCTCTACAACTTTTCTCCCGAAAGCTGAGTAACAGAATGTGGGGGACTCTAAAGACTCGTCAACACCTTGGTTGTGGATTTAACCACTAGCACGTCAGAGGTATAAGCCAATACGTAACGGGCTACCAGGTATTGACTAAAAGGGACGTCTGTGAGCGAACTCAGCCTGACAACCCTACTGAGCCTGTCAGTGACAATATCCGTACAGTCCGGTCCGTTCGTCTATGAGTATCGCATGGCGGGCCCAGGGGGTTGGTAAAAGTCAGACCCCCAAAAGCGGTACAAGTCGTGTCGGAGTGTAGCCCAGAACACCCTGAGATACTACTGGAATACCTACCAGTAAATCTCCTTGCCTCGGCCGAGGGCTTCGTGTAATGGCTCTCCTAGACACAGCACGACCTCATCCCCAATACCGGGAGAGACGAACCCCTGAAGATGTGCTCACTGCCTCCATGTGGCTCGGGACTGTACCCAACTAAAACCTGTTTGCACGACTCCTTTGAGCCGTGGTAGGGTAGTAATCAAAGTACAGTGGGAACTCACACAAGACAAATGACGATCCCCAGGTCGATGAACTAACCTGCACACATGTCACCAGGGAACTGCCATCTGACGTCTGGTATATGACCAACTGGCATGTTCCCGGCGAGTCCTGTCTGGTGTACTCATAACCCAATGAGCACCTGTATACATCTTAGGTGATCCAACTGACACCAGTGGCTTGTGAGACCGGCCACCGCCCCTCGTCGGGGTCTCGACTGTATACACTAGTCTACTCTGGAGTATCGATGCCCTGTCTCGAAACTCTCACGACTAGGGACCATTTAAGGATATGCTTATAGACCCCAGCTCCCACTTATATGATCGCCCTCATACTGCTGGTGGTCAAGCAAGAATCCTAGGGGCTCTACCAACGTGTAATAGCGACTTGTCAGGTCACTTAAAGCAGTACACGATGATAAAGGTAAACCAGATAGCATACTATCATTTCGAGTAAGACTGTCCTACCGGGATAGGTCCTCCATCAATCATTGCAATCACGTACCTGTGACCTAATAATTGACTCTGAGGGCACTATCTCCAACAATCTCCCACTTGCACTCAAGGCTAATTATTGCGATGTCGCATACTCACAGCCCGTGTGATACCGAACACCCAACTTCTTTACTAATCAGTCCCACAAAGCTCTTTTGCGGAACTATTGCGTTCGAGGAATAGCCTCAGTGAGTGGATCCGCTTTGTTGTTTCTTTTTATGTCTCTCCATATCTCAAGTTCGCGGAGAAACCCATATCCCAAAATGAGCAATACCTGTCTTAGAATGTGTATGGATGTCTGATGGGACCTAACTCATAAATGAACTCCAAATCCAAACTTCTTAGACTGTATCGTCAACTGAATTTAATCAGTATCCTGCGCCATGCCACCCTCAGTATTGCCTTGGACCATCTGTCCAAAATACTGCCCTTCGTCAGAAGGAAAACTATAAGTCTGACAACCTTCTTGTTGTCCAGGTCACCTTGGAAGCCTGGAATGATAACTGTCTCCCGAATGAGGCTGTCGTTATCATATCCCTAGAACATTCACTTATGTTCTAAAACTGCTTCCGACTGTTTCTCCAGGATTGGATTAATGTCAACTTGTTGCATCTAGTGCAAGAACAACATCTGGTGTGGTGCTTGACATCTCACGATTGACTCAATTGCCTGAGCAAGTGATCTGCCAATCATGCACATCCCTCTCTACTTTAGTCTATAAGACACCTTTAGAGAGGGTGACTCCATCTTCTGCAGGTACACTACCGTGCATGGAGCCGTCCATTCCAAATACCCTTAGAATGCTGTCTAAGTATCCAGATTGGGAAACCACCCAAATCTAGATCTAAAACCATAGATCTAGTAACCAGTATGTCTGATATAAAATCCATTTCCTTTGTGGAGAAACCATTGTGTGACGACCAAAGTATAACCGATTGTAGTATAGGAGTTTCTTTTCCTACTCTGTGTATGTCATCCAAATACCATGATATCACACCCTACTACCTCCTCAACAGATCCATCCCCTATTCTGATGAAGTCAAACCTATGACTGTCACATCAGAAATTGATGATCTATCTCCGCTACATGTGCTTTAGTCTATAAATAGACATAAGCCACCTGTCCACCAATGCTTCCGCTGCTCCCACTGACTATGACAACCCTCTGGCAGAGTCATATAGACGTACACTTCTAAAGTTAGTTTAGAACGACGCTATACTCATCCTCCCGCCGGGTCTCGCAGCCTGGAACAACAGCAATGGTAATTGTGGGTAAACAAGAACTTCCCTGTCACCGTCCTTGAGACTACCGTAGTACCTCTCGGGTGCCTGAAGTTACCCACCTTATCTGCGGAGTGGCCAATGGAATGTCAATCCAGATTGAATCTTTAGGTTCCTTGTCAAATCATCAGTAATCGTTTGTGGTTCTGGAATCACTTCCAGTTCTACCATGCTCCCACTACTGTTTTATGAAAAAAACGATTTTTAATAAAACTGTGGCGAGTCTAGAACAATATTGCTATTGTTCATCCAGATGGTAGAAAGTCAACCCTCGTCATAGCCTGGGTCAACCCACAAACAGTCATTACAGAAACGTGCCTTGAGTTGTCCAGTGTCTGGTTTTAATCATAAGCCGGACAATTCCCCGTACCTTAACAATGTTAAGATATGAACTGTTCTATATCCAATATAGAAACAGAGGCACTGATTTAATTGAACCAGATTCAAATCATGCAGCTGTCTCCAGTGCATGTCAACTAAATGGAAGAAGGACGATCAGCGTTACTCAACTTAGGAATGCTTCCAATTATGAATAACCTGAAAGAGAAGCAAAATCTCTTATCATTACTATCAACTGAATACCATGCACAAGTGTCTACATCTTCGATTGCTTTGAAGAATCCCGATACTTGCTACACCTGGTTCTCTACTCTATTCAAATACCTATAACTTCTCAAAATTCGGACCCTGTGTTTCCACGAAACACCTGTCTAAAAACTAGAGAAGTCATAAGTAAACCGAATATAGTACGAGGACCAACCCCTCTGTCCTGATGGACCCTGGACAACATACAATACTCTGTATAAGTCCCTTGAGTCTGATAACTCATTCACTGTGTGTCGTAGGTTGAAAACTGTACTTATGGTTAAGAAGAATTACACCGCTGTTTAATGCTCCTTACCTAACCATCCACTGATATAGGTAAATGTCATAGACATAATTTCATAAAGGTATATCTCACTCTATGAAAATAGACGTACAGATATATCAATTTGAAACTGGTGCATAACAGCGGATATTCAAAACCAAATATTTGCCGTCCGGCAAACAACCCAGGTGACTTCCTCAAATATCACTGATTATAACGAATCCCGATATAATGAGGATGATCACCCAATTCCCAATAACTTACTCCCACTCATCATCTGTAAAACCATACAGATGTGAGAATCATAACTGGTAAATACATACCTTGGAGTAAGTATCTAATCGGGAAATCAGTTTTCCTTTAACAGTACACAGTGAGACTAAAACATTGAAATGTTTCGATGGGGTATCCCGGTATTCCTAGTGATGCCTCTTCCAGATTCACGACTGTAACCGTATAATTCTTTGCCACCTCCCCAAATCCCTTTATATGTCTTTAGTCATTACCTTCTGCACACCCCTTAGGCCAAATGGTTTTCTTCCTTCCCTACCGTTCGGCACCAGCCTATGGTTTGGAAGAAGACTATCCAATAAGCATAATGGGTGTACTGTCCCAATCCTAGGAACACTCGCAATGAGAGATGGTGAAGATAAAAGATAACCGAATAAACCTTATTCCTATTTCTCCTGGACCAGAATCCATCCCCGAACTGGAACAAGTTCCTTTCGAGTTCGTATATAACCATACGATGGAGTATCCAATAAACTGTGGATCTTCGTAGTGATACGGAGTGCCCTGGAGAAATACAAAGGTGATTTTAGGATTGGCGAAGGAATACTTGGTTTGGTCGTGAATATCTGTTGCAATTTACTTTGCCCTCTTACTAATCCCTTGCTTTGTCTTAACTTAATACCTTCTGTACACCATCGTTATGCTAATTGGTTTTCTTCATTCCCTACCGGTCGGCACCAGCCTATGGTTTGGAAGAAAACTATCCAATTTGCGTAATAGGTGTACTATCTCCTAAACCAAGGAGTACTCGCAACCTGAGAGAAGGTAAAAGGAAAAGACAACTGAATAATCCTATCCGTTTCCTCCAGAACCTGAAACCATCCTCGAATAAATTCCTTCGAGTTCGTATCTAACCATACGATGGTTTTGTCCAATGGAAGTGGACGTTCGTAGTAATACGGGGTGTTCTGGAGAAAAGGGTAAAAGTGGGAGTGGCAATGAGGTCTGCAACTCTGATAATCCAAAAGCCAGTGTTAAGAAGGTTCGGTCAACTTGGTCACTGAGTCATAGTCTTAGGGTCGGGTCAATGGTCGCTGCCAAAGAGAGAGAGAGAAAAGAAACACTCAGCGTGCACTCTAACCTAGATCAGAATGGTTACCAATTTATCTAATCCGGAAACCTCCCACTATACCGTCAAATTCTCCTCCAAATCTGAAAGAAGAATTAGTCGGGGTCACCCGAGGAGTAAACTAACTCATCAGTGAGAATCGGGATCCAACTATCATTGCATGATAACGTGACAGAATCCGCTCACATCATCACACTCCAGATGGTATGCGCATATCTGGCAAGTTTCAATTCTTTTGAAACTCCCGATGTGATTTCTGCCCCATGCTCTTATGACCTTGGCGAAGGTCAACAAATCATAAGTCACATGTCAAGTCCTACCCGTCATTATTCAGGTTAATTTGAATCCACCCGTACAAGCCCTTGACGAAGGCTAACAAGGCTGTACGACTGTCCCAAACCAACGCATCTATCTATGCAGCAGAAAGGTAACAAGCAGCTACCATACACTATGCCTTGACAAAGGTCAACAAACATAGCATGAATACTACGTGCTACCCGTCTGAAACGACGGAGGGCTACGAATGGTTTCTGGTGAAAACCTTTAACGTAATGAACTTGATATCGTCGAAGGAACGGATAGCTTTTAAAAATATAGTGACGAAAACCTTTGCTAAAAAGGTCACTTCCGGTGAAGGGATCTCGGCTCTTTCCCCGTAGAATGAGGTGCAGGATATTCCAACTGAATACCACGATGCAAAGCAAAAGTAATCGGCTATAGTGAAGTTAATGCCCTGATGCAAACTTTTTGTCCAAGGGGTCACTCCCGGTGAAGGGATCTCGGCCCTTGCCTCGTCGACTGAGGAGCAGGATATTCTAACTGAATACCACGATGCTAAACAAAAGTGAACGTCCTTGCAATAACAGCTTTTTGAAAAGTGTTCCAACAACATCAGATTAGGTTTGTTTTTAACTTGCATTGATCCGAATCAACGCAGTCCCATCAATTGATCACACCAAAAAGAACGAAAATATACTGATGTACGTATATGCCATCCGCATTCGCCACTGGGTCCCGTCATTACCCGTTAGGTTAGCTAACTAACGACAGAGCGGGGACTGGACTAGCGCGGATGCAAAACATATACTACATCTACTAATATATATACCAATATATTATATTCGCTCAAGGCGTGATAAAATGCAACATCACAGAAAATGTACAGCATCACAGAACAATACAGATATCTGGGATCCCCGGGTTTCACAGAGCCACTACTGAAACCCGACGTTCCCCTGGTCGTGTGGATAGCCTGTGCAATGAAATCCTAGACCCCTACGGGCGCGGCAAGTTACCCGCCAAAACATGAAGCGAGGCAGCCCCCTTCAGCAACGTGAATGGACCACCCAGCACTTCACGAAATCCGGTAACTTGGGCATCCCTCCTGGGTCAACCTGTACCCCCTACGAGTGCGGCGAATAGCCCGCCAATCCTAGAGTGAAGCCCCCTCCGTCTCAATGCCATGAGATGCGGGCTTGTTGCCCTCTAGAACCCGGCTATCCGTGCACCCCTCCGCGGGGTAATCCTAGTACAGAAAGTAAAATATACATACAACGGGTACATCGACCGCAACCTGGCCGTGCCCCAAAATAATAATACAAACAGGCAGTGACGGCAGTCCACATGTCGGACGCTCGCCCCGCAATATCAAATGTACATAATACAACCACAACTGTACTAGCATTGCATCCAGGCTATCCCCACGACCGATCCGCAACATCACAGCAAAAACAGAACATCAACGTGAAAGTCACGTTCGCAAATCCGTCTAACCGAGCTATAGCAGTTAGACAGGATTTACCGATCAAGTGACATTCACGGTCGCAGATATAATGTAAATACTGTGAAATAATGTGTTTAAAATATCCGATCAATCAAATTTTAACAAGTGGGCCCCCAAGCATTACTGTAGCAGATCAGGAAATTCTGGGCCCAATATTAATATTCCAAAACCCCAATTTTAACCCCAGAAAGCTTCTGTAAAAAATTGGTGCAGCGAACCCAAAGTAGTGTGGCGGAACCGCGGCCCAAAGGGGTGTTTGGCCGCGGTTCCGCGCTCCTACAGTGGAGTCACTTCATCGAATTTTTACAGAGCTCTTAGATTTTCCAGTACATCAATGTTTTACAACCTGAAAAATTTTTGGAGACCAAAAAATTTCAACAGAAACTGATGCTAGTGAAAATGCGGATTTTAGAATTTTGCTCGATCGGAAATGTAAAACACATTAAACCAAGCTAGACTAAGTTAATGGCGAGGCTCTGATACCACTGTAAGTGCACGGCGGCGCCCCGGCCTCCATCCCGAGACCAAAATGCGGAAGTGGTGATAAACTTTAAATTTTACTTGAACTGGCAAACCGCCGCGCACTAATACCCGGATCGAACCATTAATTAGTCCTAGCTAACTACAAGATGGGGAAGAGAGATATACCGACTGATCCAAGTCCTCTGGTCTTCTCGTCGTCGTCCCGATCTACTGCGGAAGCTCCGGTCTCCACCTCGTCGTCGGAAGTGCACCACATCGCCTACTTCTTTTACGGGCTCCCACCTCAATGCCGAGGCAACTCGGGCACGAAGCTGGCTAGTTGACATGCCCAAGATTCGCTGTAGAATGTAGTGTACAAGTCTCATTTTGGGGTTGTAGGAATTGCCTTTTGGTGGAGGGATGAACTATGGAGTTTGGAGATGGACCTTGTGGATATTTGGGAGCATGAAATGAACCAAATTTTACTCTCCAAAATTTTGGACAGCCCCACTAAAGCTTGGGCCGGCCACTACCATGTGGGAGGAGAGCATGAGGGAGTGGGTGTATCAAAGAAAAATGAGAGAGCCATCCAATAATGCAATGGAGAGAGAGAGAAGACTATCATGAAAAAGGAATCATCACAAAATCAAACCCACACTCAACTAACAACCATCTCTCATCATCAACAATCATGTCCACAAAAGTCATGCCATGATCAACTAAAGAAAGTCAAGGTATGGTGCAACATCATGAAACCATCATGATACAACAATAAGCAAAGAACCCCCTCCACAAATACTTATTTACAACAATGCAAATAAGCCCTCCTCCACCAATCTTCGGCCAATGAACGATACAAAGGAAATTGGCCAAAACGGAAAGCAAACTGGCAACTCCAGAAAACTGGTCCCGTAATAAATTACAGGAAAACCCCGATATTGTGCATACACACCCGCATTTGTATTCCGACCGAAATACAAATGCAATGAGACAAAATCTACACTGTACTATACTAGAATCCGGCTTAAACCAAAGCCGGCTAGTAATATCCGTCTGATCCTGATCCGTGCAATACCGCACGTATCTGATCGAACCCTACCATATATCCATACGGCCGCTAGTACAAACCGTCCTATCCTGATCCGTGCAATACCGCACGTATCTGATCGGACCTTGCCATATCTTCATACGGCCTCTACAACTTTTCGCCCGAAAGCTGAGTAACAGAATGTGGGGGACTCTAAAGACTCGTCAACACCTTAGTTGTGGATTTAACCACTAGCACGTCAGAGGTATAAGCCAATACGTAACGGGCTACCAGGTATTGACTAAAAGGGACGTCTGTGAGCGAACTCAGCCTGACAACCCTACTGAGCCTGTCAGTGACAATATCCGTACAGTCTGGTCCGTTCGTCTATAAGTATCGCATGGCGGGCCTAAGGGGTTGGTAAAAGTCAGACCCCCAAAAGCGGTACAAGTCGTGTCGGAGTGTAGCCCAGAACACCCTGAGATACTACTGGAATACCTACCAGTAAATCTCCTTGCCTCGGCCGAGGGCTTCGTGTAATGGCTCTCCTAGACACAGCACGACCTCATCCCCAATACCGGGAGAGACGAACCCCTGAAGATGCGCTCACTGCCTCCATATGGCTCGGGACTGTACCCAACTAAAACCTGTTTGCACGACTCCTTTGAGCCGTGGTAGGGTAGTAATCAAAGTACAGTGGGAATTCACACAAGACAAATGACGATCCCCAGGTCGATGAACTAACCTGCACACATGTCACCAGGGAACTGCCATCTGACGTTTGGTATATGACCAACTGGCATGTTCCCGGCGAGTCCTGTCCGGTGTACTCATAACCCAATGAGCACCTGTATACATTTTAGGTGATCCAACTGACACCAGTGTCTTGTGAGACCGGCCACCGCCCCTCGTCGGGGTCTCGACTGTATACACTAGTCTACTCTGGAGTATCGATGCCCTGTCTCGAAACTCTCACGACTAGGGACCATTTAAGGATATGCTTATAGACCCCAGCTCCCACTTATATGATCGCCCTCATACTGCTGGTGGTCAAGCAAGAATCCTAGGGGCTCTACCAATGTGTAATAGCGACTTGTCAGGTCACTTAAAGCAGTACACGATGATAAAGGTAAACCAGATAGCATACTATCATTTCGAGTAAGACTGTCCTACCGGGATAGGTCCTCCATCAATCATTGCAATCACGTACCTGTGACCTAATAATTGACTCTGAGGGCACTATCTCCAACAAAACCCTAGATGTCATGTTGAAGTGACAAATTACTATCAAGATCCTGAAGTTTCACATCCTACGGCCACCAGAAGACCGCGCTTTTGCCGTCTATGGCACCCTTTGACTGCGCTTCCGCCGCCGTTTGGTGGGTTTGTGCCTTTAAATTTTTCGTGCCTTTTCTTATCGATATTTGTAGATCTTTCTGATAAAAAGATTCTAAAAATATATCTCTTAGTCTCTTCCGTTGCGAGATTCTTCAATTTGCTCCCAATATTCGGCAGATTTGGTTTGGTACTTCGATTTGCTGTGGATCTCCTACTTGTATTTCAGATCTGAACTGATCTTTTATAATACTTGCACAATATCTCAAATCATCTTGTTAGTAGCATTTGTTTTATTTGAGATATTATTCCAACCAATTATATGATATGATATCTTAAGAATATTGGTTAAGAATATTTGATATGATATGCATATTTTAATAATAAATAATCTCATAGATATTTTATTTAAATATGATATGCATATATTTTCCCTAATTATATTAATTATAAATTAAAAAACATATAATAATAATCTTTTTTACAAATAAGCCCACATATGTTCTTTATTTACAAATAATACCTTTTAGTAGTTAATAATAATAGGAAAAATGTTCATACAAATGTGCAATAAATTTGATTGATCAATCCTGCGGTGCTAAAGTCACAAGATCTGAGCCATAAAAAATTCAGACGTCAGCGCGTCATATGTAATATAATATCATAAGGAATATAACCGAAATGGAATATATCATATACATGAAATCAGTGTTAGGTGAACATATTTAATATGACCCATACATGATGATATAACAATTAGAATATATCAAGGCAATCATGTCAAGTGTAAATCCTAAATGTTCATATCTCTAAGTTATCTATGCTACAAGTATTTGAGAATAATCAATTCAATCATTAATGTTCAGTTAGGGTCGATCCCATGACCTAAGGAAAGGCAATACAATGTGATAACCAAGATATACAAGAATGAACCATCGAATGATGTTAGCGCATCATTCTAAGACACGAGTGTCTATTTCCGCAACAAGTGAATGAATAATGACAGTATCACTATTCTAAGGCACGAATGCCCTTATCAATGTACCATCGAATGATGTTGTTGCATCATTCCAAGACATGAATGTTTCTTATCACAATGTACCATCGAATGATGTTAGCACATTATTCCAAGACATGAATGCCTATTTTCGCAACATGTGTACCGTCAAATGAAGTTGGCGCATTATTCCAAGTCATCAATGTCTATTTTCGCAAGAAGCAGACGAATGATATTAACTCATCATTCCAAGACATGAATGTCTATTTTGGGTAATCAATATCTAACTGCCGATTCTAGCACAGGCAGGTAACATGTCATATTTAGTCAAGTTCAGTCAATCGAGTCAAGTCAAGTCAAGTCAAGGGTATCATGAATACGCTAGTATTGGACAACCATTATATGGCATGAGTCCTAACATGGTAAATAGTGAACACATTCAAGCATAAGTACAGGTAACAATCAAGCATTAGCATCAACAGGAATATCATCACCAATCAGAATATATATATATATATATATATATATATATATATATATATATAATCATATAATAATACATGCCAGGTAGCGTGTTTTGCATGTGTAACGCGATTTGGTATGTCGTATAACATATCAGGTTCAATATCAGCTTCATGTCAGTTTGAGACGGCTCATGTAATATTGAGATGACTTAAGTGTATTAGAGAAAGCTCATGTAAGCTTAAGACGTCTCACAAGTGTTTTAGAAATATCATATGTTTTCTGGTTACATGAGACGGCTCATGACGATCTTGAGCCGTCTCATAGCTTGTCTTAAGACGACTCGACATGTTTTAAGACGACTCGTTATATATCTGGAAGGTGTATTGGTTCTCTGTGTGTATGAGATGACTCAAGTAATTTTAAGATGGCTTATGGCCAAATTCTGATACGATCGGATTTCTTATTTAGGGTTTCCATTTAAATTCCGTACAGGAGATAACAAATATGATCTCAATAAATTCTCCAAGTTAATTTATATAGTTAGAACACATAAAGGTGGTGTCTTTAACAATCAATGTATAATGATATAACTAGATCAAATTCATAGGCATATTGTGATTCCGATCTCAATATATTGTTAACTAGGGTTGTACATAAACATATATCTATAATGAAATAATAATATTAATATTACGCCAGATCTGATCTGGCCGTAACTAGCATGTAACAAGTATCTAGAGATACTTACCTCGATGACGAACGGAGACGACGAGGCTTTGATGATGAAAACATGATCTTGACTTTGGATCTGCAGCTGAGTTGATGAGACCATGGAAAGAATCACATCACAACAGTAAGAAGGAGATGGTAACAATGATGAAGACATGATCTCGAAACCCAAGCAACGATGAACTTGCCACAGAGAGAAGAGTAGGAGATGACTGTGATGATGAAGGCGACGAATAGATCGATTACGAGATGATGCTTGCTAGGGTTAGGGTTCGGTTAGATGAGATAAGAGGAGACTAGGGTTTTGTGAGGAAAAATTAAGAGAAAATTGGTTAGCATGCAAGTCATGGGGTTTAAATAGTATGAGTTAAAATATGGGCCGGATAGTTCACGAGATCAATACTTGAGACGGCTTAAATATGCCTGAGCCGGCTCACGAGTCCGTCCTAGCAATCAATTCTCTTTATCTCCATGAGACGACTCAATCCAACCTTGAGCCGGCTCACAAGTCCTCAAAAGAAATATTCAAATAATTATCATAACAGTCAATTCAATTTATTTACTTGAATACCGTATGATCGTTTTATGGCGTTACGGCAAGGAAGTGGACGGGGTAGAAGAAAAGAAGGAGGAGAGAGCCGAAATGGATGGGGGTAGAGGAAGAAGAGGAGGAGAGCGGGGATGTGGAAAAACTTGGTGGGTCTGATGGTAGTTTCGATGATAGTTTGTCGGTTATTGTATCCCCTGCGGTTGCTCAAATGGAGGAGGAGACGGTTGTAGCTGCTTCTATTGAGGGAAACTTTTGTGCTGCGGTTGAGGAGCCCATTATTGAGGGTGTTGTTGATGTGTTGCAGTCTGCTGCGGTCATCCCGGTAGCTGCCACCAGGAGGAAAGCGGTTGCTTATAAGTCCACCTCCAAAAATCTCAAGAAACGAGTGAAGAATAGGCAGGACCGAAAGCTATCCAGGTATCTAAATGAGGTTGAGTACATGACTACGAAAATTTTGAAGATATGGGTAGCGGCTGAAAAAGGAACATGGGAAATGTGGAGACCCAAGCTGTGATTGAAATTTGTGACATCAAAGGCACCGACGACAAGGCACATGCCATCACCGTGGCTGAGGCATTGAACAAGATGCATAAGTCCTTCGGCTATTACGGGAAGATACGTCCTAAAAAGATGGAAGATCCTAAGTCTCCAGGTGGAAACAGTTATGAAATTATCATAATTGTATTGTTTGTTGCTTGTAAACTATAATTCTTTGTATATCAGTACTATCCATGTAAACTATAATTCTTATGTGTGGAAATTTTCTGAATATTGTATGCAATACCCTTTAGTCTCTTAACCGAAACTCTTTTTGTTGTCTGCAGGCATGCGGACAAAGGTTTACGGGGATGGGACATTTGTTGCTTATCCCGTAATAGAACACATTGATGAGCTCAGGAAGGTGCATAGTGTAAGTCGATGTCGCACACTCTGCAGGGTTTGTGGAGAGGCGGAATTTACAAAAAACAATTTTAGAGCAAGCAACATCGACTAAACTTCCAAGATCTACCATAATCCCTAGCTAACAAAACTCACAAAGGTTCTAATCTACTATGATAGTGATTTATAACTTTATGATGCAAGTCCTTCGGGTCTTCTTGTCCCCTTCTTGAGCTCTTAGATGGTACTGATCGACCTTGGTCGTTGGCTTCCTCGTGTTGAAAACGATCCACCCGAGAGTTTTTGGTTCAAGTTCTAACCTCAAATATGAGATACTAAAGTACCTAGTTTGCTAATTTAGGTAGCTTAGGAGATGTAGAGAGTTAATTGGAGTAATTTATATCAAAATATCATAGATTTCACAACACATGTGAGGGTTAGGGTTTGAGGAAGAAGAAGAGAGCAAATGAGAGAGAATGTGAAGTGTAGAATGAAAATAGCAAGTGAAGAATGGACAAGTCTTTTGAAAAATATCAAGAATGCAATATTTTCCATAGAATAATGCAACCCTGCTTAAATAGTAATGACAAATGAATAAAGAAAAGAATTATCCATGCTTTGAAAATCTCCTCCTTCAACCTCATTATCTATTTTCCATAAATAGATATTACAAAAATGAGGTGTCTCCTTCTAGAAGCACTTCTTATGAAATTACAAGAATGCCTTCACCGTATATACATACCCGTATTCGTACTGCAAAAAATATGAATACCAAGAGATACAAAATTAATCCAATAATATAATACTAGAATGCGGCTTAATCCTAAGCCGACTGGTATTATCCGTCCGAACAAAATCCGTGTAGCTAGTACACGTATATGATCAGAACTCTGCACGTAAAACCATACGGCCTCTATATCGTTTCGCTTAAACCAAGGAAACCCTCTGTATGAGACTCTAAAGACTTGACAGTAGGCCGGCAATGGGTTTAACCACAAGCCCGTCAGTGGCACTAGATGTATGTAATGGCTACCTAGGCACCTATCGAAAAGAAGGCCGACGAGCAAACTCATCCGAACTCCTACTGAGCCTATCTATGACAATCTTCGTACAGTCTGGTTTGTTCGTCTGAGAGTATCGCATGCCGTTCTAGGGGGTGGAAAACGTCAGACCCCTAATAACCTGACAAGTCGTGTCGATGTGGCTCAAAACCATTCGAGAATCTACTGGTCTAACTACCAGTAATTTTCAATCCGTACTGGCCAGGGACTTATGGTGTTGGCTAACCGAACACAGCGCGATATCGACTCCCTATACCGGGAGAGAAGAATCCCCAACAATCGCTCACTACCTCCATGTGGCTCGGGACTGTACCCAACTAAAACCTGTTTGCATGACTTAGTAGAGTCGTGGTAGGCTAGTAATCAAAGCACATTGGGAACTCATATGAGACAAATGGCAACTTCAGGTCGACAGACTATCTGCACTCATGTCACCAGTGAACTGCTATCTGACGATAGGTATAATACCATCTAGCCAGTCCTCGGCGAGTCCGTCAAGTGTACTCACCCCTAGCGAGCACCTGTATACAATCTTAGGTGCATCACATCAATGGTCGCGGGACTAACCGTCGCCCCTCATTAGGATCTAGATATATATACACTAGTCTACTCTGGTGTATCGATGCCCAGTCTCGATACTCTTATGACTAGAGAAATTTAAGGTTGTGTTTATCGACTACCCAGCTCCCACAAGTATGATTGCCATCACAACGCTGGTAGTCAAGTAAGAATCCTACGGGCTTTATCAACATGTATAAGAGATATGAAATAACAAGTAAAATATATCACACGTTAAGATAGAGGCAAACCAAATATCATACTATCATATTGAGCAAGATTGTCCTGTATATACATATCCCTAGCATCCTATACAATGAAGGCCTCTAGGGAATACATATCCAACACATAGGGATGCCGTCGACGCTTTTTTGAAGGAGCGTTTTTCGTCGAAGACAATACCCTTTGACCATACTAACCACGGTTCAATTTCCCGCTTCGAACTCTTCGATTTCTTAACCAGGCAGGAGGTGGGAGATATGGTACATTTTAGAGGTTACATGCAACTTATTAGAGATTACAAGCAACTTATAAGACGTTACAGGTGTAACATTTTGAAATATTTTAGATAAATTAATTATTTTATTTATTTAATTAAAAATGTTATTTTAATTTAATTGTAATAAAAAGACCTTTTTATAAGTGGTAAAGTAATTTAGTAAAGAAAGTAGTGGTTTATATAATAATAAGTGTCATGAGGGGTTTTAGTAAAATGCTAGCTTCCTTATGTTAATTAATTTTAGGTGAGGGTTATTATGAAAATGTGTTAAATTAGGGTTAAGGTTAGATTAAACCTCATAGACACCACACCTTAAATTCAACCTAATACCCACACCTCCTACTTGCATGAATGCACAACACTTATTCATGGTGACACCTCCTCCTACCCTTATCACTCTTTATTCTTATCTTGTTCATTTAGTTTCAGTTGATATAACAAGTTAGAAACAAATTAACTAGCTTAGAAGAAAAAGAAAATCCTAAAACTCACCGAGGAAAAAGAGAAGAAAAGAGAAGCTAAGTATTAGGGATCATTACCACCACCCTCAATGTAGGATTATTTGTGCTTGTGCATCTTTGAAGGAGCCTTTCAGTAGATCATTCAATAGGTATAAGTTTCAACCCTGCAGTTCTTAGTTCAATACTGTTTTTGTATAGAGGTATGATATCGGTATATATCGTATTTTGATAAATTATAGCTCTGTTTGAATCTGCTATAGGTTAGTTAATCTTTAGCAAAATCAAATAATATAGTAACCTTGTAAATTGGACCTAGGATATACACTAGGAACACGAACCCATTTCATGAAATTTCGACCGGCGACAATCTCAATATTTCCGAGCTCGCCGGTTTTTGTAGGGAGTTGGGTGTTGGTTTTACTAGGGTAGTTCTCTGTTTATATGTTAGTGTGTCTGGTATAGTTAGTTTATGTTATATTTTCAGTATATAAAATCTGGAAGCAAATATCCGTTTTGGGGTAAAATTCTAAATATGACACGGATGTTTCGTGACACGATTCTGTTTTTCCTGTTACGAACAGCGAAGGATTAGATCAGGTTAGTATAAGTATTAGATAGTTCACAATATTCGTACGTAGCAAATTTAGTATGTAAATCTTTTAGTTTCACGTTTCGCCGTATCGGAGTTTAACCGTTTCTTATACGAAAGTTAAATTCGATGTTAGGTTCGACCGTGGAGACTTCGGAGACCGCAAGAAAGGTAAAAGGATTGATGACATCCGAGTAGATTCGACGTATTCGGATGAGTAGACTAAACATCTACCAGGGGATTTTGTATGGATGGCGTAATACGACCGTGATTTTAAGTTTAGTTATAATTGTTTCCTTTAAATTGTGTATAAAATCAGCATTTAGAAACTTCATCGTATGCATTCATATCTATAAATCGCTATGTCTAATACTTGCTAGGACACTGCACTAATTATCGATGAACCATGTTACACGCGCACATACCTATATGTTTCACTACACTCCATCGATATTGACATGTCACGTATCCACTTAGTACTTGTTATATCACATATGATTCACTTCATACCGTAAGCATCAGTAATAGTAGTTATTTTACATCAATGTTATTATGAACACTTGTCATGTTTCACTTTCAAGTATTATTAATTTTGTTATAAGATGCATTGGATTATGCGGATTTCTGGTTTTGAGTTTTATGTATTATTAAGTATATTCGGCAATTCTTCATGCTTGATGTGTCCACCATGAGATGTTGTTTTTATGATTTGGTTTTATTCCAGACCGAGTGGGGGAGCGATACGGTTGCGGATTTTTATGCTATCCAGGCTTAGTGGGGGAGTTATAGAGTCGGATTCATGGTGGACCCGGTCGAGACCGAGGGGCAGGATAGCTGCATGTGAGGCGGAGAGCCTAGCGAGGATACTCGATACCAGAGATAGTAATGAAACACGGCGGATATATGGGGATATTGACCGATGTTGTGGATTGGCAGAATCATTCGAGGAACGATGTCTGCTAAAAACAAAAAATTTGTGTCGATATTGGACACGGAAAAATGAGCCTTATTTGGAAAATTATGATGTTGGAAATACTTGATGAGATTTCAGTGTTGTTTTAATACATTTAGTTAATATATATTCATGCTTCCACATGTTATCATACATTATACTTATATTTATTGCTGTTGACTCTAGTTCGTCATACTTATATTATCAGCTGTTAGATGTTAGTTTTATTCACTGAGTTGGCAACTCACCCCCGTTGTGCCTTAGTTTCTTGCAGGAGACGTGTAGACGCATAGCAGCAGTGCGGATTCACTTGTCAGCTTTCATCTCCTATTTTTCTAGGTGGGTCACTTATGTAGTAACCTCCTATTTTGGTATATGTATTTTGGATCTAGTATTACTCCATCAGACCCTGTATATTTGACTTAGAACGAGATATGTTTGTATATGTTTTAATTCAATTGAGTGAGATCGTCTAGTTGTGTTAATTTATGCTTTCTTTACTTATGCATGAAATTCTTCGCTTTAATGCGTCGTATTATTATTGCATATTGATTTCCGCCGTTTGGCATTGTTTTTCTCCCAACTAGGGACGCAACTTATTTAAATATTTTGTAACTGCTTTTATTAACGATTAAAAAGGAGATGCTGTTGAAATTTTAAATGCTAAAAAATCAGTTGTTTAGATTTCATTTCTTAAAAATTATTCGACATGCTACTTCATTCTTTTTACTTAGAAACATAAATTTTTATTAATTCCGCACATGGGTTTTGATCTTGGTTTCTGGCTTACTCAGATTGTGTCGGCATCTTTAGATGTCATACGATCTAAGTGCCGGTCACTCCCAAATTTCAGGTCGTGACAAAGTTGGTATCAAAGCTTAGGATTAACCTTATGGAATTGAATAGTGAATTGAAGTTAGTAGGCTTTAAATTTCGTTATGTAGGTTGACCCTTGGTTTGATGGAGTAGGTGATTTAGGATGAGTAGAGTACCGTACATATGTTCTGCGGTATATTTACGCTACGATACTCAGCCTAAGTAACCTTAGGATGTATATCTTGATTAGTCCTTCCTTTGACTCCCTATTATTGCTGTTCCTATTCGTACGCCTTATCAACTCTCGTTCTTGTTCCAGTTGCTATGGCTATGTGAGTTAGGCGAGCCGCAGCCAGGGATGCAAGTAGGACAGATCCTCCTGTGACGACGACTGACGCACAGGACATTCCGGCGGTACCAAAGCATGTTGATCCTCCTCTTCCAGATAGACTGACTAGGATAGAGGAGGGCATGTTGGGCTTACAGCAGGTGGTGGGACAGTTGACTGAGGCCACCCGTGTTTAGAGACAGGATCAGGCATCGATGATGGCAGAGACCGTTGTACAGCCCATGCAGACTGTCGCACTTGTAGACTCAAGGGTGATGGAGGTATCACTTCCGGAGTTTATGAGGTTGAGACCTCCGGTGTTTACGGGGACCGACGCAGCTGAGGATCCTCAGTCATTTCTTGATAGGATGGCTAGGATCGGCAGGTCATTGAGATGTTCAGATGCGAGGTTGGTGGAGCTGACCAGCTTTCGATTAGAGGGACTTGCACAGACATGGTGTGAATCGATGGAGAGAGGGCGAGCCGCAAGTCTTCCTCCGATGTCATGGACAGAGTTTTCTGAGGTTTTCCTTGCCAGATTCCTTCCGCAGAGCGTGAGAGATGCCAGAGCCAGCAGTTTTGAGGAGTTGCGGAAATCTGCAGATATGCCGGTGGCAGAGTATGACTTGCAGTTCACCCAGTTATCACGCTATGCTCCATACTTAGTTCCTACGGAGGAGCTCCGGGTGAATAGGTTTGCGAGGAGCCTAGATACACAGCTATTCATTGCTATAGGCTCCCAACATTTCGATACTTATACACAAGCCATGGATGCAGCGATGCGAGTGGAGGAGCGTCTGAACGAGACAACGATTGCTCTGGAACCAAAGAGGACCAGACCTATTGGGTCAGTTACCAGGCAGTTTGGCAGAGGTCAAGGCAGATACCAACAATGCCGCAGTTTTGGTCGAGGTTAGGCTCAGGGCCAGATGTTCAGCTCATACCCCGATGAGTAGAGGCCGCCACCAACATGTTTTAGTTGTGAACGTCCAGGGCATTACGCTAGGGATTATAGACTCCACGGAGAGACTGTATTTCCACAGGCTACCTTACCCCCTCCTCCTTCTACTTCGATGGAATTACTTCCTCCACCAGTTGGTACTATGCGCCAGGCCGTCGCACCGTGAGGTTGGGGTTTTGCAGGACGTTTTCAGAGAGGACGGGGAGACCGAGGGAGAGGACGTCGGGATGCTGGTAGGGGCCAGGCTCGGGTTTTTGCTTTGACTCCACAGGATGCCCAGACATCCATTGCAGTTGTGATAGGTATTCTTTCCGTATGTTCCTTAGATCCATATATTTTATTTGATCCCGGTTCTACGCACTCTTACATGTTTGCACACTTTGCACTTTTTCTGGGGAGAGAGTCGTCATTGTTAGAATTACCGCTTGTTGTGATTACTCCTGTGGGAGATTCTTTTGTAGCCCGACACGTATTCAGGTTCTGTTCAGTACGTATGGGCGATAAGGATTCGTTAGTTGATTTTATTCTCCTGGATATACTAGATTTTGATGTACTTCTCAGTATGGATTGGCTGGCCGCTTGTCATGCTTATGTGGATTGTCGGGGGAAGCGGTCAGATTCTGTTTTCAGGGGAACCGATTTTTGTTGTGCAGCGAGACTGCAATATAACTCCTGCCAACATGATTTCTGCTCTTTGTGCGGGACGGCTCTTGAAGAAGGGTTGTCGTGGTTTCTTAGCGTTTGTTCAGGACGTAGGAGCCGCTGAGGTCCCGTTGGACCAGGTTCCAATTGTACGAGAATTTCCTGATGTATTCCCTGCTGAGTTACCAGGATTGCTACCTGATCACGATATCGAATTTTGCATTGACTTGATTCCGGGTGCGGGGCCTATTTCTATACCGCCTTATCGGATGGCCCCGACGGAGCTGAAGGAGCTCAAGGGTCAGTTGCAAGAATTGCTTGATAGGGGGCTCGTTCGTTCCAGTGTATCACCGTGGGGAGCTCCTGTCTTATTCGTTAAAAAGAAGGACGGTAGCATGAGATTGTGCATCGACTACTGGCAGCTGAATCGAGTTACGGTGCGAAATAGGTATCCATTACCTCGTATTGATGACTTATTTGATCAGCTGCAGGGAGCTGGCTATTTCTCGAAGATCGATTTGCGGTCAGAGTATCACCAATTGAGAGTTCGGAAGGCTGACATTTCGAAGACTGCTTTTCGCACACGATACGGACATTATGAGTTTTTGGTGATGTCATTCGGGCCACCAATGTCCCAGCAGCTTTCATGGATATGATGAACCGCATTTTCAGGCTGTTTCTTGATCAGTTCATTATTGTATTCATTGATGATATTCTTGTGTACTCCCGTAGTCGAGAGGAGCATGAGCAGCACTTGCGAATTAAATTGCAGATTTTGAGGGAACACCAGTTGTTCGCTAAATTCTCCAAGTGTGCTTTCTGGCTGGATAGTGTGGATTTCTTGGGTCACGTAGTTACGAGAGAGGGTATACGTGTGGACCTAAATAAGATCGAGGCAGTACAACACTCCAGACCTGTATCAGTTACAGAGATTCACAGCTTCTTGGGTTTGGCCGGTTACTACCGACGTTTTGTGCAGGATTTTTCTCGTATCGCTGCACCGCTGACCGGGTTAACCAGGAAGGAAGTTCCATTTCTTTGGACAGAGGCATGCGAGCAGAGTTTCCATCAGTTGAAGACTTGCTTGACGACTGCACCAGTTTTATTTTTACCTTCCGGTTCAGGTGGTTTTGTTGTCTATTGTGATGCCTCTCGAGTGGGTTTAGGCCGTGTGTTGATGCGGCACGGTAGGGTCGTCGCTTATGCTTCTCGGCAGTTGAAGAAGCACGAGTAGAACTATCCCACTCACGACTTAGAGATGGCCCCGGTGGTCATCGCACTCAAGATTTGGAGGCATTACTTATACGGTGAGTCGTGCCAGATATTCACAGACCACAAGAGCTTAAAGTATATCTTTCAGCAGCGGGATCTGAATTTGAGGCAGCGCCGTTGGATGGAGCTTGTAAAGGACTATGACTATGAGATTCTCTATCATCCGGGCAAGGCGAATGTGGTGGCAGATGCTTTGAGTCGGAGGCCAGAAGGTAGCTTATCTTATTTAAGCACAGTGCAGAGGCAGCCTTCCTCAGATTGGTAGATTCTATGTGACAGCCGGGTACAATTTGAGTTTACGTCAACAGGGGGACAACTCGCTCATATCCGCACCCGTCCACAGTTGCTTGATCGCATCCGAGAGGTACGGCCCGATGCTCGCTTGTCCGAGATCTTAAAGCGGGTTATACAAGGTAGAGATTCTGAGTTCATGATTGATGACCATGGAGTGTTACGGTTTGGGACTCGTCTTTGTGTGCCAGATTATGAGGGAATGAGACGCGAGATCTTAGAGGAGGCGCATCGATCAGCATATAGTATTCATCCGGTTTCCATCAAGATGTATCATGACTTGAGAGATGTCTACTAGTGGAAAGGGATGAAGAGAGATGTCACGGATTTTGTTTCAAGATGTTTGATTTGCCAGCAAGTCAAGGCCGAGCACCATAGGCCGGCATGAGAGTTACAGCCCTTGCCCATTCCAGAGTGGAAATGGAAGCAGATCTCTATGGATTTCATTGTGGGTCTACCCAGGAATAGCAGATGTATGATTCTATCTGGGTATGGATCGATTGACGAAGACAGCTCACTTTCTTCCGGTAAAGATGACTTATGGGTATGCGCAGTATGCCCAGATCTACATTGATGAGATTGTGCGATTGCATGGAGTTCTGACTTGCATAGTATCCGATAGAGGCGCACAGTTCACCGGCTGACTATGGCAGAAACTTCAAGAGGCTCTAAGCACCCGATTGAGTTTCAGTACAGTTTTCCATCTGCAGACCGATGGTCAGTCAGAACGGACCATACAGACTCTTGAGGATATGCTTCGAGCCTGCAGTCTAGATTTCGGGGGCAGTTGGGATCGTCACTTGCCCTTGATAGAATTCTCTTATAACAACCGTTTTCAAGAGACGATTAAGATGGCACCCTTCGAAGCTTTGTATGGGAGAAAGTGTCGATTGTCCGTTTGTTGGACTGAACTCAGCGAGAGCAGCATTTTGGAACCGCAGCTAGTACAGGAGACTACATAAAAGATCCAGTTGATACTGGACAGAATGAGAGCGGCCCAGTGCAGACAGAAATCTTATGCTGATCGACGTCATCGCAGACTTGAGTTTGATGTGGGAGACCATGTGTTCCTCCGTGTTTCTCCGATGAAGGGTGTGATGCGTTTCGGGAAAAAAGGGAAGCTCAGTCCCAGATATGTCGGACCCTATGAGATTCTGGAGAGAGTGGGTGCTGTAGCTTACCGTTTAGCACTTCCACTGAGTTTTCCCGATGTACATCCAGTGTTCCATGTGTCTATGCTTTGCAAGTATCTTCACGATCCTTCTCATGCCATCTAGCATCAGTCTTTACAGCTTGAGCAGGATTTGTCCTATACTGAGCAGCCGGTAGCTATTCTAGACCGGCAGGTAAAGAAACTAAGATCAAGGTACTTCCATCCGTAAAGGTTCTTTGGCGAGGACCAAATAGCGAGGAGATCACTTGGGAGGCCGAAGAGGCGACGCGGAAGAAATTTCTGCATCCTTTTGAAGGTACGTGTACTTAAGTTTTAAATTCGGGGACCGAATTTTCTTAAGGGGGGAATATTGTAACATTTTGAAATATTTTAGATAAATTAATTATTTTATTTATTTAATTAAAAATGTTATTTTAATTTTATTGTAATAAAAAGACCTTTTTATAAGTGGTAAAGTAATTTAGTAAAGAAAGTAGTGGTTTATATAATAACAAGTGTCATAACGGGTTTTAGTGAAATATTAGCTTCCTTATGTTAATTAATTTTAGGTGAGGGTTATTATGTAAATGTGTTAAATTAGGGTTAAGGTTAGATTAAATCTCATAGATACCACACCTTAGATTCAACCTAATGCCCACACCTCCTACTTGCATGAATGCACAACACTTATTCATGGTGACACCTTCTCCCACCCTTATCACTCCTTATTCTTATCTTGTTTATTTAGTTTCAGTTGATATAACAAGTTAGAAACAAATTAACTAGCTTAGAAGAAAAAGAAAATCCTAAAACTCACTAAGGAAAAAGAGCAGAAAAGAGATGCTAAGTACTAAGGATCATTACCACCACCCTCAAGCTAGGATTATTTGTGCTTGTGCATCTTTGAAGGAGCCTTTTAGTTGGTCATTCAATAGGTATAAGTTTCAACCCTGCAGTTCTTAGTTCAATACTGTTTTTGTATAGATGTATGATATCGGTATATATCGTATTTGGATAAATTATAGCTCTGTTTGAATCTGCTATAGGTTAGTTAATCTTTAGCAAAATCAAATAATACAGTAACCTTGTAAATTGAACCTAGGATATACACTAGGAACACGAATCCATTTCATGAAATTTTGACCGGCGACAATCCCACTATTTCCGAGCTCGCCGGTTTTTGTAGGGAGTTGGGTGTTGGTTTTTCTAGGGTAGCTCTCTGTTTATATGTTAGGGTGTCTGGTTTAGTTAGTTTATATTATATTTTCAGTATATAAAATCTGGAATATCTATTTTGGGGGTAAAATTCTAAATACGACACGGATGTTTTGTGACACGATTCTGTTTTTCCTGTTACGAACAGTGAAGGATTAGATCAGGTTAGTATAAGTATTAGATAGTTCACAATATTCGTATGTAGCATATTTAGTATGTAAATTTTGTAGTTTCACGTTTTCGCCGTATCAGAGTTTAGTCGTTTCTTATACGAAAGTTAAATTCGATGTTAGGTTCGACCGCGGGGACTTCGGAGACCGCAAGAAAGGGAAAAGGATTGATGACATCCGAGTAGATTCGACGTATTCCGGTGAGTAGACTAAACATCTACCGGGTGATTTTGTATGGATGGCATAATGCGCTCGTGATTTTAAGTTTAGTTATAATTGTTTCCATTAAATTGTGTATAAAATCATCATTTAGAAACTTCATCGTATGCATTCATATCTATAAATCGCTATGGCTAATACTTGCTAGGACACTGCACTAATTATCGACGAGCTATGTTACACGCGCACATACCCACATGTTTCACTACACCTCATCGATATTGACATGTTACGTATCTACTTAGTACTTGTTATGTCACATATGATTCACTTCATACCGTAAGCATCAGTAATAATAGTTATTTTGCATCAATATTATTAACATATAAAGATAAGAATTATAAAATAGAGGCTTTGAAAATAAGAGTTTCCAACTACACTAGCTTTTCGGTTCTCATGAGCTCTATCTTAATAGTCATGAAAAGATATTAGAAATCACATCATTCCTCAATAAAACATCGCCTTTATTTTTCATCCCTACTTTTCTTCCAAACACCGATCATATACCACTACGTGTGTGTAAAAGACATCCCTACACTCAGAGAATTCAATTCAAGCTATCATACTCTTGTCCATTTACCTCAGTACTTTTTAGTCGGTGATTATTTTAGATGGAATTGCTCACACATTTTTCATGCGACCGTTAATACTTCTTGAGATACTAACCGATCGATTACTCATGTGCTTGCTTATTAGGCGTATTAGTATTTTCCTTGTCTTGCAACACCTAAGGCTTAGCAGTGACTCCCAAACCAGTTGGTCTAAGGCACTATGTGATGAAGCACTCTCGCTATATTTTTTTTATGCTGCTTTGGTGATTATAAAACCAATGTTCATTTTTCTACACCATTTTAAATTTTATTGCTTCATTTATAATTTTCTTCATACTTTGACTTTTAGACAAGAGCATTTCAAGGTATCCTCTACTATCCCGAGTTTCAAGACATGTGTAAGTGCGTATAGTAGGGTATCAACATTCAAATGTTTGGCTTCCAGAATATGAACTATTTTTCAGACTTATTTTTATCCGCAGATTAGTGACTTCTTTCATCTTACTAACACTTGGGACAACGGCTCATAACTACTTATTACTAGTTTCGTTTAAGAAAACTTCTAAATTTCTTGGTTTTCTTAAATTTTTCCAAACTTTTAGATGTAATTTTTCACTTTCTAATCTTGTATTATAAAATTAAATATTAAATATAATTTTTTTATTTTTTATATGTTTTGTGCTTATGCAAAGTATGATGCAAAGTGATGCGTAAATAAGCACAAGCCTCCCCCAAACTTGTTTACAACAGTGTCCTCACTATTGCCATCTGTGAAATCTTATAAACCTGTAAACTTGGGAGGAAAAATTTATTAATAGGGACATGAAATATGATCATGAAAATCTCCCCCAAACTTATTTACTCACCTCCATTCTAAAGATGATACAGTATTTTTCAAGACATGGAGGTGAGACGGAGGAATTTTAGTCAAGATAAAGCTGCTCCTGTAAAAACAGGAGCTCCTCCATGGGGTCAGTGGAAAAATACGGTTTTAATCTATGTCCATTTACTTTGAAAATTGTACCGTTTTCAACATTTTCAACCTCAACTGCCCCGTGCGGGTATACATACCGCACAACAAATGGTCCTTTCCAACGAGATGTAGCTTACCCGCATGAAGATGGAGACGTGAATCGTAAAGAAGGATTTATTGACCTGGGGTAAAAGTTTTTCTCAAAATGTTTTTATCGTGAAATAGCTTAGTTCGGTTCTTTACTATCACAGCATTATCATAAGCTTCATCGCGGAGTTCGCTTAGCTCGTTTAATTGTAGCTTCCGAAACATGCAGGCTTGATTTAAGTCAAAGTTCAGTTTTTTAATGGCCCACAATGTTTTGTGTTCAATCTCAACCGGCAGGTGGCAAGCCTTACCAAACACTAGAAGATAAGGAGACATACCGAGATCAGTTTTATAAGCAGTACGGAATGCCCAAAGAGCATCCGTCAATTTGGTTGACTAATCTTTCCGGTTTTTAGAAACCGTTTTCTCCAAAATTTGTTTGATTTGTCTGTTGGAAACATCAGCTTGCTCGCTCGTTTGGGGATGATAGGGTGTCAAAAGTTTATGGTTGATTGCATATTTCCACATCAAAGTCTCGAAAGACCGATTACAAAAATGCGTCCCGTTATCGCTAATGATAGCGCGAGGGTGTCCAAATCGCGAAAAGATATTTTCTTTAAGGAACTTAATGACAACTTTGTTGTCATTAGTACGACAAGGAATAGCTTCCACTCATTTTGAGACGTAATCAACCGCAAGCAATATGTACAAATTCCTAAAGGAGTTGGGAAAAGGACCCATAAAATCAATACCCCAAACGTCGAAAATTTCAACCACCAAGATCGATTGAAGAGGCATCTCATTTCTTCGAGAAATCCTACCCGTGTGTTGACACTGTGAACAGGTTTTGCAATGATCAAATGTATCTTTGAACAAAGTCGGCCAGTAAAAACCGCATTGCAAAACTTTTTCCGCCGTCTTTCGAGGACCGAAGTGACCTCCACATGCCTGATTATGACAAAAAGATAGAACACTCTTGAATTCATCATTGGGGACACATCTGCAAATGATCTGGTCAGGACAATACTTAAACAGGTAGGGTTCATCCCAGTAAAAGTGTTTTACTTAGGATAGAAATCGATATTTTTCCTGTTTAGACCGATTGCTGGGAATAAGTCCCGTAGCAAGATAATTCACAACATCCACGAACCAAGGTTCGTCGGATATGTTCAAGAGTTGTTTGTCCGGAAAAGAGTCATTAATTGGCAGGGCCACAAGTGAAGAAGAGATGCGCGAAAAATGGTCCGCTACTACGTTTTCACATCCTTTCTTATCTCGAATAACAAGATCAAATTCTTGTAATAGAAGGATCTAACGTATTAACCTACCGTTAGCATCTTTCTTCGATAAAAGATGTTTTAAGGCAGAGTGAACATTGTACACAACAATTGGTGAGCCAATCAAGTAAGGTCCGAATTTTTTAATGCAAATACAACTGCCAAAAGTTCTTTTTCCATGGATGTATAATTAATTTGAGCATCATTCAGGGTCTTACTCGCATAATAAATCACGTGTGACATCTTATCAATATGATGTCCTAAGACTGCACCAACAGCAAAATCTGATGCATCACACATTAGCTCAAACGGGTGGTTCTAATCAGGAGATGATAGAACAGGGGTTGTAGTGAGGGAATTCTTCAGTGAGTCCAATGCAGTCTCACAATCCGAGTCAAAGTGAAAGGTTGTGTCCTTGGCCAAGATAAGAGTTAAGGGTCTAGCAATTTTGCTAAAATCCTTAATGAATCTTTTGTAAAAGCCTGCATGGCCAAGCAAAGATCGTATATCTTTGACGCATTTGGGATGAGGAAGGTTATGAATGACATCTATTTTAGCTCTGTGAACCTTAATTCCTTTCCGTGAAATGACATGTCCAAGCATAATTCCCGCTTGGACCATGAAATGGCATTTTTCCCAATTCAAGGTTAAGTTTTTCTCTTTACAACGAGTAAGAGCTGCGTCAGGTAGTGATAGGCAGTCATTAAAAGAATCTCCGAATATCGAGAAATCGTCCATGAAAATCTCCAAAAAATTCTCGACCATGTCCGAGAATATCCCCATCATACACCGCTGAAATGTAGTGGGAGCATTCATAACCTAAAGGGCATGCGTCTATAAGCAAAAGTACCAAAAGGACAAGTAAATGTGGTTTTATCTTGATCCTTTTCAGCAATTGGGACCTGGTTGTATCCAGAGTATTCATCCATGAAACAATAATATTCACGTCCAGCTAAGCGTTCTAACATCTGGTCAATGAAAGGTAGAGGAAAGTGGTCTTTCCTCATTGCGGCATTGAGTTTTCTATAATCAATACATACACGCCATCCAGTTTGAGCGCGTGTCTGAATTAACTCATTAGCCTTATTTGTTATGACCATGATGCTAGGTTTCTTAGGGACTACATGAATTGGACTTACCCATTGGCTATCAGAGATTGGGTAAATGATACCACTGTCAAGGCATTTGATGATTTTTTTCTTTACCGCCTCCTTCATTACGGGATTCAACCGTCTCTGTGGTTCTTGAGTTGGCTTGGCTTCATCCATCAGATGTATATGATGTTCAACAATCAAGGGACTAATCCCTTTGATGTCAGCCATAGTCCAACCAAAAGCCTGCCTATTAGATCTCAATACCGTCAAAAGCGCGTTCTCATGCTCTGAGGCTAGAGAAGCTGATATGATTACAGGTAAAGACTCATTCTCACCTAAATATTCATATTTAAGATGAAAAGGTAATAATTTGAGATCTAACGCTGGCGGAGAAACAATAGAAGGTGAGGTAAACGACTGACATTCATATTCACAAAGAAGCTCGTAGCCTGCAAAGGATACAGACTCGGAAAGTGATGAGTAAAAAGGTTCAGACTCGGGAGTGGACTCGTTAAAAGTGTCCTCACTAAGATGTGCAAGATCAAGCAATGCCATGCTAATGTCATCGAGATCTTCAAAGCAAAGTTCATCAACCTCGCAGCTTTCGGGAGCAATCTTGTGGGCAGAACAGACATCAAGAATGTGAGCAGAGGGTTCAGACGGCCGACTTTCAATTTTGTAAATTTTAAGCTTAATTGTCATTTTTCCAAAGGATAGGTTCATGGAACCGTTTCGACAATTAATGACAGCATTGGAAGTGGCACGGAAGGGTCGACCCAGAATCACCGGAATTTGGTTCCGTAGGTTCGCTACAGGTTGTGTATCGAGAACAATAAAGTCCACAGGGAATATAAATTCCCCTACTTTTATCAACACATCCTACAGTTCACCCTTAGGTTTAGTGATTGATTGGTCTGCCATTTGGAGAGTGCAATGAGCTGGTTTCAACTCTCTAATCCCTAACTGCTCGTAAATAGAATATGGAAGAAGGTTAACACTTACGCCAAGGTCAAGTAGAGCACGGTTAATGTTTTTACCCCCAATAGAAATCGATATTGTAGGACATCCAGGGTATTTACGCTTCTTTGGTAACTGTGGGGTAAAAGCAGTGCTAACATTATTTGTCATGAATACCTTTTTGGGCACTTGAGTCTTCCTCTTCCTAGTGCACAAGTCCTTTAAAATTTTCGCATAAGACGGAACTTGTTGGATAGCATCTAGGAGAGAGATGTTGATGTTAACCTGTTTAAATATTTTCATAATCTTCTCCATATGTGGACTTGATTTGTTTCCCCTTAACCGATTCGGATAAGGAGCTTTAGCAATAATAGCTGGGTCCAACATTGGAGAAGGTGGTGTGTGTGGAACTGATCCCAGAATAGGAGTGGGGATCGTCTTTGGTGGACTAGAAGGAATATGGTGAGGACTCGAGCCTTGAGGAAAACGAAGAATAGGCTCGGAAGAAGATGGTGGGGCAGACAAAGTAGGATCAGAAGTAGAAGTGGATGCGGAAGTGGAAGGAACAGTGGAAGTGAAAGCCAGGGTATTATTGATTAATTCATCATGATCATTATCAATTTCTTCACCGACGTGATTATTCAGCACTCTTCCAGATCTCAACGTTGTAACGGCATTCACATTGTGTGAGTAGCCAGGATTAGGTAGGGGTTGGGCTGGAAGTTTCCCTTTCTCTCTAGCACTCATTTCGGCATTTAATCGTGCAATTTGTGCTTCCATCGATTTAATACTCTCACCTTGGGAAGCGGAGTTTTATATCATAGATAGAAGTCCTTATATCAGCCACCACTTGGATGGATTGTTTCATAAACATTTCCAAGGTTTGTTCAAGTGAAGAGGAATTATCAGTACCGGTCAATTGCTATGAATTATTATACGGTGCAGAAGTGTTGACCGGATTTTGAAAATTTTTTGATAGGGGTGTGAACTCAGTTGTAGAGGTTGTTGTTGTTGTGGAAGGTCCCTTTGAAAATTATTTTGGTTTGGAACCGTGTTTTGAGTCTGGTGTTGGTTCCAAGCAAAGTTAGGGTGATTCCTCCAACCCTGATTATAAGTGGAAGAATACGGATTGTTTCTAGGTCTTTGCTGGAAAGCAGCATTAGTATGCTCTTGACCTTGAAATGGAGAATTCAATGGACATTCTTCCGTCAGATGTGATGGATCAGAATAGCATCCACAGACAGTTTTGGGGAGTGTCATCTGATTTAGGGAGGCTAATAAAAATTTGTGTTCCATAGCTTCGAGTTTCTTTTGCATTGCTGCTATTTCAGCTTTAACTCCTATGGAAACATCAAGTTGATGAATACCAACCCTAGACGATGGTTGACTTACACTCTCCCACTGTAAGTTTTTCAGCGAAATGTTCTAAAAATTTCCAATCTTCACCATCGTCTTTAGACATGAAGTTGCCTTGACACATGGATTCAAGTATCTGTTTTGTTGTAGGATTAATACCCTCATATATAATTCTGCACAGATCCCATCGATGGATTCCGTGATGAGGACATTGAACTAACAGATCCTTGAAGCATTCAAAACACTTCGAAAATGGTTCATTGGGAAGCTGGGTAAATTGATTTATTTCGCTACGTACTCGGGCTGTCTTATGATTGGGGTAGAATTTCTTAAGGAAAGCTATGACAAATTCATCATCATAGCGCATACATTTTATAATTTGGTAATAAAAACGTATGTGTCTTCAGACTCGAGACTGTGATATTTAGGTAAAAGATTGATGTATTGAGGTTTGATTTCGAAATTGTCTCCATTGGCTGGTGGAATGGTAAGACAAGTAGAAAGAGGAACTCGAATAGGGTAGCATCTCTCTTGGAGAGAGATGAGGGGCGGATTCTGCGCACCTGCGGACGGTGGCAGAGTGGTGTTATGAAAGTTCGATGGAGATCCGTCCATCGTGGTGGATGTGGTGTGTGGTGAGGAAAAAGTATATGTAGAAATACCGACTTCGGAGTCGATAGGAAGAACGCGGACAAGACGGGCACTAGAATCTCATGTCCAGCTGAGCATGCAATGAATGGTTTAGCACAAGTGGCAGCGTTGTGATAATTAGAGAAAAAGTTGGTTTGGTGTTTGTTTTTGAAAAAAGACGGATTTTTGAAAAATCACACAACAATGCACAAGCAACTCTAGATCTAATGGTCACCTAGGTTAAGTCACTAGACCGCTCCTAGACTTCCAGAAGACAAATCATAGGATAAATCATCTACCGTCTCTTTATCCCTTCTGTGGCCAGGTAAGTACTAGGTAAGTGGGAGGTTCTCCACTACATAAGTAGCGAGCCTAATTAAGTAACCACATGCCTTAGACACACTTGCCTTAGACACCACAAAAAAATGCGGATAAGCAATAGATTTCCTGTTAGTTGTATGTATGCCCTAGAGGCCAGTATTGTACAGATGATGTATATTATATTGGATGCTTGGACATATATAGAGAGGACTTTCTTGCTCTTCATGATAGTATGCTATCTGGTTGCCCTTTACTTTAACATGTATACTTGTCTCTTTATACTGTCTTATCATTACATGTTGGTAAAGCCCTTAGGATGTGTACTTGACTACCTGGACTATGATGCGGATCATACTAGTGGGGACATGGTAGTCCATAAGTACATCCTTCAAGGTCCCTAGTCGTGGGTGTATCAAGACGGGGCATCGATATACCAGAGTAGACTAGCGTATACGCTTCTCGACCCATGAGATGGGCGATGGATGATCCCATATCCATTGGTGTTTGACATCAGAAATGGTATACGGGTGCTCAGTGGAGACTGGGTACACTGGACGGACTCGCCGAGAACTCCCAGATGGTATTATACCTTACGTCAGATGGCAGTTCTCTGGTGACACTTGTGCAGGTTAGTCTGTAGACCCGAGATCGTCATAGAGTCTTGTGTGATTCCCACTGTTCTTTGATTTCCACCTTACCACGTCCATGAGGGCGTGCAAAACGGTGGTTTTTGGGTATAGTCCCGAGTCACATGGAGGCAATGAGCGATAGGAGGGGTTTCGTCTCTCCCGGTATTGGGGGTTGATGTTGCGCTGTGCTCGATTGGCCGTAACAGGGAAGTCCCTGGCCAGGGCTGATTAGAGATTTACTGGTAAGTGTTACCAGTAGTTTCTCGACCCGTTATGAGCCTCACATCGGCACGACTTATCGGTTATTGGGGTCTGATGTTTACCACCCCTAGACTTGATATGCGACATATCAGACGAGGAGACCGGACTGTACGAGAAGTGTTGCCAGCAGGCTTTCACAGGAGTTGGAGCGGGCTTGCTTGCTGATCTTCTGATCGCTCAATACCCGGGTAGCCGTTACGTCCAGCTAGTACCGCTGACGGCTTGTGGGTGTGTGATGTGATCATCACCTACTGCCGGCATATTGACGAGTCTTTAGAGTCCTACACAGAGGTTTTACTGGCTCAGGCGAAATGAAATAGGAGCACGTATATGATATGTGCGAGACCGAGAATAAATGCGTGTATGTGATACCGTATTCTATTCTCTCGACTTTTCTATCGGTTGGTCATATATGATATGACCGGGTTATCGAATCAAGTGTTGATTCGATAAGTCGATACGATGAAAGTTAGTCGGTTATATGAGATATGACCGGATTATTAAGTCAAGTGTTGATTTAATAATTAAATGTATAATTGTATATTAGATATACTAGTTTACATTTACTAACACATGTTCACTTAGGGTTTTTTCTTACTTGTACACATTTTTATTATATATATGATATATATGAAAATGTGTTGTATTTTAGTATCATGGTTGATGATACACTATACATGGGTGTATGAGACTTACACTATGCCAATTTTTATTTTGGGTTTTTAATATCTAAAGTAATTACAAAATCAAGAGGAGGATTAGAAAATGCATGAAGCTTGTGGAAGCTTGTGGATGCATTGACTAATTCAACTTGGTTTTGTTTTTACTATGGATATTTCTTAACCCAACCATAAAGATAAGCCTAGGGTTAAGTCTCTACAAGGGTTAGTATATGATACTCTCTCACCATGGTTAGGATTCTCACTTAATCATTATCCTCATTCTCTTTTCTTTTGCTCATCATCTTCTTCTTCATTGAGCAAGAGAAATGCTTGCTAGGGTTTGATCTAAAGTGAGAAACAAAATTCTAAAGAGAACCCACTTCCTATTTCTCCATCCTCTACTAGACTGGCCCTTTAGTATAGGGTGTTTGCTTCACTAATTCTCAAGTTAGTGAAGTAGGAGCTTGAGTCGGAATTCTCTCGACGTAGATCATCTTCGGCCTCGGAGACTTCAAGCAAGGTCGCATCCTTTGCGTCGTGAAGCCATGCAAGAGCCCGGGAGAACCTTGATCGCAGTGATGGGACTTCAACTAGGAGCAAATGAAGTGGAGGACCGATCTACAAAGATTGTATATCGCGTTTCCTTTAGTGTAAAGTTGTTTACTTGCTAAAAGATTCGCTTAAACTCTAGTTAACGATCTTGCTTAGTGTTATTCGGCACATAAAATTTTAAATTTTGGCATGGTCGATGCCTTGTAGAGCCTCGTTAGTGTGCCTAGTAACCCAACATTTCCCACAACTTTCTTCTGTCCTAATTGAGCGCGACGGTCCTTAAAGTCTTGTCTAGATATTTTTTAGTTAATGAAGGGTGATGCGGATCCTAGTTTTGTGGGGCTTAGGAAGGGTAATGAAATCCTTACCTAATCTGAATTTGTTCTTTGCCACTTAATTTCCGTATTAAAATATGCAAACAACCAATTTCAAGAAACACAGCAGATTTTTATTTTAGCAGCGCTGTTTTTGCAAAGAATCCTGCAGGAAATGGTTATTGGACAAGATCAGAGATAAGAGGAGAGAACATAGAATAGACCACAGAAGTTTGGAACACTGAAACGCCTAAACGGTGGCGGAACCGCCACAAAAACCTGCCATTAGCCACGGATCCACGGTGGAATGGAGGAATTAGGGTTTCAAAATTTTCCTGTAGCTTCTTGAACTCCTCTGGAATATGTAGATCTTCTGTGAATCTTGATCTCACTGCTACAATGATTCCAGATTCCCTCGTAAAAATTCAAACACTAATCGTTAAGCACTTGAAGCGATTCTTGAATTAAAATTTGATGGAATAATAATTTTTCAACTCAAATAGCAAGAACGAACAAATTACGCATGCATCCCTTGAATTAAAATTTGATGGAATAATAATTTTTCAACTCAAATAGCAAGAACGAACAAATTACGCATGCATCTCCGGCAACAGCGCCATTTGATTGATCTTAAAATTTCGGATCGTGTTTTGAAATGTAATCACAACCAAAGAATTTATAACTGCAATCAATTACCGGTGTCGATATAGCTCGTTAATGAATACGGATCGTCCACAGGGATGTGTGTACTTATTCGATCTTGCTTTAGATGAGTTGAAATGAAAATATAAAAGAAAATTCAAAAAAGTAATTCGAGATTTAATTGAGTTGTCATTTCAAGAAATCAAGAATATATTCAAGAATTAGAAATCAAGAAAATATCCAATATCAATTTTATTTATCAAGAATATGAAGAATAGCTTGTAGGATTCGATTGAATTAGTAGCAATGATGAATCTAACAATGACTTATCTTATCTATTTGATGAATTGTAGTTAGGACGATGGTGATGAATGAAAATTAGGGATCTATTGAAGAAACTAGGGTTTCTCCTTCTCTATCCCTTATTTTTTCATTGATCATCATTCGGATCTAGCCTTTAGCAAAGAGAGTCATCAATTATTTATTCCCTAATTTGCAACGAAATTAGCAAGAATGTGATCTAGATCCAAATTAGGTCATTGATGATTCTTTTTCCTAAAGTTCACAAATCTCATAAGACTCAAGATTAGTATTAGAATTTTATCATCACTTGATCTACCGATTCTCTCGAATCCTTGACAAGCGGAGATTTCACTCACACATTATGAAAATAATAGAATCAAGAATTAAGAATTTCATAATGAAAGAATTTAAAGAAAGCAATTATAAAAGAATGATCACCTTTATTAAATCTTCTTCACAATTTACAATCTCTTCAATTCGAGGCTACAAGAAGAATTACTCTCGATCGCTCCTTTGAAGATGTAAATGTTCCGTCGATCTTCGCTTCGCTAAATCGCCATGAGTCTTGGATCTTTAGGGATCACGTGCTCGGATGACGAACGACCTCACGATAAAGTATCTTGCTTGAATCGCTCGATGAATTTCTCAATGGATCTTGATCTTGAATTGGAATTTGATTTGGATTTTGTTTTGGATCAAGTTGTGTCACTCAACTTGTGCAATGATTTGGCTCAATATTCAACAACTCTCAAGCTTAGATCTAGATCCCCTTTTATAAATCTCAAATGAATCTTCCCTCATAAGCTAGGTTGATAAAGAGAGCCATCTAGAATGAGGTTGTTATAAGGAACTTTCTAGAATAAGGTTGTTATGCAGAACCTTCCAGAAGAAACCACGTGGTAATGAAGCGTCTTGAATCTAGGAAGTTACAGGTAATATTCTAGAGGATTTTCGAATGCCGATGAGCCAAGTCGGTCGCGGATCTACGGCGGATCGGCCTGGATCGGCCGCGGTTCCGCGGCCGTATGAAGGAATCTCAGCTTTATATCTTCTTGGGTGTTTGGTGTCGGTCTTAGGGTTTTCTTCTGATGTCTGGAATCTTATAATTATTTCTTGGTTGCTGCCAAATTTCAAGTCTTTGACTTGCTGCGTTTTATCGGCACTTTTGCGATTCCGATTCTTTGACCTGAAGAATTTTCTGCACACAATCTCGATAAAATGTGTTGAGATATACAATATCACGCGTGAAGTAATAAACACACAATTTCCTATAAATAATGTTGAATATAACTATAACACGTGGTATTTAGTATTTTCCAGACAAACTGGTAATATGTGTTATATTTATATCAACTATCCTTAGATGATTAGAATAATGAGGAAATTGATGTGTTACAGATTGCATTATTTTCGACTGAACACGAAGCATTAACGGTCGCATGAAAAATGTGGGAACAAATCCATCAATCTGATTAAAAATTAATAGGGAGCTAAGCGTAAGAGTATGGGAGCTTGAATAGAATTCTCCGAGTGTTGGGATGATTTTTCACACACGTAGGGATATATAATCATGTTTGGAAGCAAGATAGACAGGAAAGATTGGAAGAATTATGAGGAAGTAATTTTCGGTATAGATCAAAGTCTATTAAGGCATGGTTCATGACTGAAAATCTTGTAAGGTGTAAACTCTTATTTTTCGTATTTTTCTTATCTATTCCTATCTTTGTATATAGTTTTCATTTTCTTACTTTTGTTTCCTTTATTTTCTTTTATAGGAGTAGGAGTAGGAGTTAGCTAGATTGTAGTTTAGTTTAGTTAGAGTTTGAAACCCTAGATTTTCTCGAGAACTAGCAAAAGATAAGTCTGGGGGTATTTGATTGGTGTAATTTATTCCATATTTTTCTAACTCATTTATTATATTATGCTGTTCCGGGTATCTTTTATGAATTATTATAGATAACAGGGCTTGGATGCAAAAAGACGGAAAATTATCCTAAAAGAAATATTACGTGCGTATAATGGAGAATTAAGGGAGTTATTCAGAAAATTAAAAGACAATTTGCAAATTTGGAATAAATTTAGGAATATCATTACAAATCAGCAAAAGTTTCAACAGATAGAGGTGAATCAATCATCACAATAACAAATCAATTGGAGAAACCAAATCAAATCAAAATCAACAAATCAACTTGCCTAATTATATACCAAATTTAGGAACAATTCGGATATCTATGCAACTATATAAATACAGAGAGATATTCAAGATTTTATGAGCTCAAAAATCATCTAAATTGAAGAGAAAACCATAGAAAAAATCTGGAGCCACGATCCCAAAATTCAGCGGCGGATCAGCGGCCAATCAAGTCAATTAGTGGCGGATCGGCGGTCTATTTTGAGCAGTTCGATGAGATTTTTTATGGGCACGATCGTCCTTCCACATAGATTAATATGAGATGTAGGGTTTCGTTTTTTGAAGATTCTGAAGGCACACAACAGTATTTAACAGAGCAATTAAATTAGATTATCATAGTTGTTAGTAAGTAGATTCTCTTGTATTTTCTATTACTTGTTCTCCAATCTTCCATAGCCCTATATAAGCAGTTGTATAGCCTTAGGGTTTCATATCTCTCTCATTTCTCTCATTATTCAAGAAATAGGGTTTTCAAGAGAAGGCTCAACTGTTGTAAGCATTTTAAATTTTCAATAAAGATATTTTGTTTTCTCTTTGAATATGCGTGGCTAAACACAGTTTAGATTTTTGTTTTGCTTATATGTGTGGTGGATGTTTTATAAACATTTTATTTCTTGCTTTGATATGAATCTCTTTTGATCGATATATGGTTCTCATTGTTCTTAATCTAGAAAAAGTAAATTTATGATAATAAGTTAACGCCTTTAGTAAAATTATGGATAGAAAAGAATACTTAAAAACTAATTAGATTCATGATAGCAGACACCTAGAAATCTAATCAGGGATGTTAAGAAACAAAGTATAAGATCAAAAGATATTCAAACTAGTTATTAATTTGATTTAGGAAAAAACCTAAAATATAGTAGTTGTAGTTTCTAGACTTACAAATACGCATAGACGGTTAAACCTAGGTTAAATCTAGTAAACTAGAATTAGGGTTTTAATTAAATCTAAATGATATAATATAATTTATAGATTAAGATTAAATCAAATAATTTATTTTATGCTTTTATGTTATTAATAGATCGTTAATTAAACCTATGGAAAATGATAAAGTGTTATCATATAAATTACCACATATGAAAAAGCAAAGCCAAATCCTAGATCTCTTTTAATTATTCAAACCAACCCTTTAAATTTGCTTAGATATTGATAAAAAAAATCAAATCTTTTCTTTAACTTAGTTTAAAAGTAGTTAACACACTTCTCTGTGGGAATGATCCTCAAGTACAACTGCGATAAACTGTATACTTACGGTTAAATTGGAGACTTATAAAATCCCCATCATTCCACCAACCTGGGTTGTATGTTTAAGAATACGGATTATTGTTATTATATTGTTGATATGCAGCGTTGATGGTTTCTTGAAGACTACACATAAGGGGAATTTTTTGGAAAGATGGAAAGAGTCTTGACAATTTTGGCAAGGAGAGGGTTTGCTAACTTGTTGAACTGGGGCAGGGGTAGTTGTTAGCATTTCTATTTGTCACTTGATGGCAGCCAATTCGGCTTCCATCCCAATAGTAACTTCAACTGCGTGTGCCCTTTCCATAGATGTAGTTGCACCTCTCTCGCTAGTACTTTCCAATTGCATGGTTTTTTCTGATAGTTCCTCTAGGAAATCCCATGAGTCATCTTCCTTTTTCATCATTAAGTCTCTTTGACACATTGACTCTAACACCAGTTTAGACTCTATACTATCGTACACTATCTGGTATAATTCCCACTTAGCAATACCATGACATAGGCACTTAATAAGGAGATCCTTAAAATGTTCAAAGTATTTCCAAAAAGATTGTCCCGGTTTTGGTGAAAAAGTCCTAATTTCATTTCTGAATTTAGAGATTTTAAAATGCGGGTTGAATTCTTTAAAGAAAGCTTCTGTGAACTCCTCCTAAGTTTTGATAGTGTTAGCGGGTACACTGTAAAGACAATGCTTAGCTTTATCAGTGACGAAAAATGGTATGATCCTATGTTTTACCACATCTTGATTTAACTGCTTCAATTTGAACAGTTGGCACAAATTCTCAAATTCCTTTATAAAGACATAAACGTCTTCTGATTCAAGACTGTAGAATTTGGGAAGTGAGTTTATGAATGCAGGTTTAATTTCATAGTCAGCGGAAACAAGCGGTAAGACTATGCAAGATGGTAAAGAAGTACGGACGGGATAACCTCGATCATGTTGAGTAAGTGTAGCGAGGATAATATCACCCATCGTGTCTAATAAATCAAGACAAATTAATCTGTGATTATCGTCTCGACCCCAACCGTGCATACACCAAAAAACAAGAATATAAAATTTGTATGATTTTTTTAAAACTAAAATGCAAGAAATTTGACTACAGACTCTAAGAAATCACAACCGCAAAACTGCGCAAGCAATCCCTAAATCTAAGGTTACCTAGGTCGAATACTAGACCCGCTCTTAGACTTCCAAGGGACAAGTTGCAGGATAGATCTTCTATCACATCTTTACCAATCTTGCAGCCAAGTAAGTATCAGATAAGTGGGAGGTATCCGCTATACGAATCACCGAAATAGCAAGCCTAATTAAGTAAACCACTTGCCTTCGACACTACAAGAAAGATGCGGATGAGCAATAGATTACCCACAACCTTCTCTTTTCCTAATTGAGCGTGAATGTCCTTAGGAGATTGAATCTATATATTTTTTAATTAATGAAGGTGAATGTTTTATGCTAGGTTTGTGATTTTTGGAGCCCATGAAGGGTAATGAAATCCCCACCTAATCTTGTTTTGGATTTCTTACCCCTTAAAGTCCATATTAATTATGAAAAGAAAATCAATCATGCAAGTAATCTTTAGCAAAAAAATATATTTTTTTAAGCAGCGCAATTGCAAAGACACCTGTAGAAGATGGCAGTTTATTAGAGAAAGAGGGGATTAGAGAATAAAAGAAACTTACCTACAACCTAGGCCTAGAATCTGTCTCTGTATGATCCAAGCTCCCTAGATGTATGTCTCGTTTCCTAAAAAAATTAAAAAAAAATTAGCAGAATAGAATAGAACAACAACAAAAATAACTTGAATTAAACTTAACTAAAATTTTTAACACATCCCCGGCAACGGCGCCAAAAACTTGATTGAGATTTTCTTAGTTCCTAATTTATAACCGCAAGTATACGTTCATGCAATTGCAATACTTTAAGATGATCCCACAGAGATGTGTTGAAATTCTAATTAATTCTAAAGCAAGTACGAAAGTTTTTTTAATTAACTAAAAATTAAATTGGAAATAAAAGTAAAGGTGGGATTCATAAGAGAAGAGATTCAAAGGTATTGATTTGCTTTAACTATTATAGTTGGTTTAAAGAATTCTACTTCTTTTCTTTTTTTTAGTTTTAATTAGTTATCTATTAATTATATAAAAGAATAGGTTAAATTAATGTGGCCATGAATTATAATCTATCAATTATACAAAAGTATCTAGCAACTTAATTAAAACAATATTCTGGGTAATTAATAATAACACAGTTTTAACCTTCGATTAATACTTGTAGGCGATCAATCTAAAAATATCATGTTATCGGTTAATCTAGACCACCTTAACTATCTAGGTTGAATTTCCTTGATTGAACCATCTCTTACCTTCCCTAATTAGATTTTTAGTTTGTCAAGCTATCATTAATCTAACTAGTTTCTAGGTGTTATCACCTTTCCCTAAACCTATTCAAGACGTCAACTATCATGATAAATTTTAGTGTATTAAATGAAAAACAAAAAAGAGAAGAATTAGATCATGAGAAACTCATCATTAAACACAAGAGAAGAAGCGATAAATTAAAACATCCAACCACAAAAGCAAAGCAAAACAAACCCCAGAATAAGAAATTAACTACTCATTAAAAGAAAAGAAAACTTCAATAAAAATAACTTCATAACTTACAAATTTCTTTGATTTCTCTCCAAAAGAAAACCCTAAACAATGCTATGAAAAGATGCCTCCAACCCTAACATTACCTCAATATATATAGGGCTAAAAAGTTTGGAGATCAAATAATAAAATATATAATAGAATACAATTTTTCCAAACAATATCAATTTCTAATTCTAATAAATTTCCACTGAATCTTTTGATGGCACTAAATTAGGAAGACTGGAATTGATCTCTTGCTCTGATTAAATCTCCTCAACTGATTTGCTGTTTTGAATCGATATGACTACTTATAAACCTATAAAAAAAATATTCAAAACAAATATTTTAGTAGCATCTATTTCAATCAGGGAACCAATTCTCTCATAATTATATTACTTATTATTTAAGAAACATATGAATTCATATTTCTACACATAATCTCCACATACGTTCTCAAATTATAAATAATACAATTTATTAATTAATAAAAATATGGAAAATACGCAATAAATGTAACTTATCAATTCTCCATATTTTATTAACTCCAATTAAATCTCCATTTCACGCACGTAATTAATCTTTTACATCTTTTAGCGTTTAATTCATATAACCTGTATTAGTTCATAAAACCTACCAGGAACAACATAAAATGTGTAAAATTAAGATAAATATGGTTATATAAATATGCTTTAAATTGGGTTGTTTTACTTCTTTATATAAGTGTTGCTCATCAAAGAAGACGCTCCTGCTTCGTATTATCTTCTTGCTTGAATAATCCCACTGCTGATATCTGAACTCATCTCCTCCATAACCGATGAATGCACACTTCCTAGACTTGGAGTCAAGTTTACTCCTTTCCGCCTTATCTATCAACGAATACGTAATGCAACCAAAAACTTTGTGATGCGGGTGACTGATTTACCAGACAAAATTTCTTCTGGAATTCCTCCATCGAGTGCACTTACCGGGATTCTATTGATCAGATACACAGCAGTATTGACAGCTACTACCCATAGGAATTTCGGCACATCCGCATCCATGGTCTTGCTCCTCACCCGCTCTAGAATCGTCATATTCATCCTTTTAACAACGGTATTTTGTTGCGGTGTCCTGGATACCGTCTTTAACCAACGTATACCATTCTGTATGCAAAACCCCTCGAACTCTTGTGTGTAATATTCTCCGCTATTGTTGGAATTTAGGCACTTAACCTTCGTCCCCGTTTGGTTCTCCACCTGTGTAATCCAGTGTTTGAAGTAAACAAACACATCAGACCTTTTCATTGCATAAATCCAGGTCTTCTTGCTTGCATCATAATTGAATGTAACGGAGTACCAATTTCCTCCATAAGACTCTACTGAGGACGGTCCCCAAGCATCCTCTGCACCAACTCTAACTTCTTGGTCTTTTTTGTTACGCTGCCAATCTATAACCTGAGTATGCTTTGCTTTCCACAAACACAACTCTCACAGAGACCCAACTATATCTTTTTCTTCCCTGATAAAAGCCCCCTACTTTGAAGAATTTTCATATTCTTCTCGCTAAGGTGTCCCAATCTCTTGTGCCACAATGAAGTCTCAGAATCTGTATCCGAACCTGCCGATAATGCAATCGAACCTCCACTATTCCCACTGAATGAATACAATGAACTGCTCAATTTTCCCCTTGCGACCACCAACAATCCTTTGGAAACCTTCCACTGAGAATTTCCAAACACCGTAATGTACCTTTCATTGTCTAGCTGACTTGTAGATATTAGACTCTTCTTCAGATCTAGAGTGTGTCTAGCGATCTTCAGATTTATCTGACCACCTTCTGACAGTTGCAGTATAATTGTCCCTTTTCCAACGATTTTGCATAGCTGACTATTTCCCACCGTCACATGCCTAAGATCCCTTTGAATATAGTCGCTAAAGTGATGCCGACCTGAAATGCAGTGTAAGGATGCCCCTGAATTTAGAAACTTGATATCTTCCTTTCCGCTCTCATCCGCCGAAAGACAAAATCCATGTTCCTTTTGTTCATGTGTAGACACCACATTTTTTTCCTTTTCATCTAAGCCTTTCCTTTTCTTTAAGAGTTTGCAGTCCGTTTTCAAGTGACCCTTCTTTCCGCAACTCTAACAGTTGCCTTGGATCTTTCCATTTGACTTTTCTCAGCTCTTTGACTTCTACTTCTTCCCTTTTACCATTTCCATTGTCCTGCCATGATTCTCAACTAAGAGTGCAGAAGTTCCCGAACTCCCACTCACAGCCTTTCTCCTCATCTTATCACTTAATATGTTGCTCACCGCATCATTAAATGTGAGAGTCCTAAGATCAAGTTGTTGGCCACCATAACCAGGTTTTCCTAACTCTCTGGCAACGAATATAGAAACAATAGGGAGCGAATCTCATCTTCAAACATGATTGAGACTGATTCAAGTTGGCTTGTCACACTGTTGAACTCATTCAAATGCTCTGTTATTGAACCGTGTTCTAGCATCTTTATGTTGAAAAGCTTTTCCATCAGAAATATCTTATTCGACGTTGAAGGCTTCTCATACAATTTTGTTAATGTCGTCATTAGACTCATGGTTGTTTTCTCCTTAGAAATATTAAATGCCACTTGCAGATTCAAAGATAACCTAATCGTTGCCAGGGCTTTCATATCCAGTAGATTCCATGCCTCATCGGACATCCTTTCAGGCTTCTCATCCAACAACGGAAGATACAAATCTTTCTGATATAGGTAGTCATCCATCTACATACGTCACTAACCATAGTTATAACCATTGAACTTTTCGATTCTGTTCTAATCCTCTGCCATCTTTCGTTTACCGCCTCAGCAAACTCAATCATCTTCTCGAATTTGAACCAACGCCTTCGAAAATACGATCTAAGAAGATGGGGAGAAGACACAAGTGCTGTCACCTACCGTAAAATTAAACCGTAGAATTGAAGACCTTTCGGTTCCCTAAGCTCTGATACCAGTTGTTAGGGATAATAGTCGGAGAAGATAACACTACACGGAACTATGATACGGCCAATCCATGCAAATCACACAATAACAACAAAAGATAAAACAATAAATAAATGCGAGAACAAGAGAATAAACCAGAGAGATAAGGGATTTGTTAATAAGGTTCACCCACCGTATGGCTAGTTCTCGGCAGAGCGGAATATGCAAACTTCTACTAAATCTTTAAATCAAGTTTACACCAAGAGCAACCCTAGGAGATTTCTCTTAAATATCTCTATTCTTTTAGCCGTCACCCTCTCTCTCTATACAATAGATGTAATGGCCTTATTTTATCATATGAGAGATCCTTTATATAGCGTAACCCTAATTCTATGCAAATCAGGATTTAAATAGAATATGATCAATATTCGGTTTGCATAGAAAACCCACGCGCAGACGTCTGATGAAGACTTTGTCAAACGCCTGCCGACGCTCTATAATGACTTCAGCTCCTTGGCAGATGTCCTCCTGGTCTCTGTGACGGTTCTGGATTTAGCCAGACGTCTGTCACTTTGCCTCCATACGTCTGGCGTCGCTTTGCTCTTTTGATTCCATGCTCATGCATGCCAGACGTCTGAAGCTCCTTGTTCAGTCGTCTGAAGAAGAAAACTCCACAATACTAACATATAATTCGAATCTGATACGATATTGAGGGCTTTTATATATATCGGAGGGTTGTATCAAATTATGAATGTATCCTAAGATTTGTCATTCAAATCGAAAGATATAACATGATATGATAAATACGATTTACGATATGGAATTTTGTCGGGTCTTTACTTTATTAGGTTGGTTTTGAAGGCTAATAGCTCAAAATATACATCCACAAGATTTCTCCATAATTGTTTTTGAAATCCCCAATTTCTCAGATTGGGTTTGAAGGCTAATAACCTATAATATACATCCATGAGATTTCTCGTAATTGATTTTTGCAATTCCTAATTTCTCCTACTACGCATCCCTTACAAGATTTTCCTTTCGATGCATCCTCGTATGGAGAACTCCTTCAACACCTGGCTTCGCCTCTCCATGAAGACTCCTCCCTAAGATATGTTTCCCTCCATAAGAATTTCTCCATGGGAACTTCTCCATGAGATTTGTTGCATTCCATGAGAATTCCTCAATTTTTTTCTTTTATCCGTGATTTACTTACAAAAATTTACATATATTCATCTCAAAATGTTTTAGTCATCGGCTTTGCTAGTTGTGATTCATTGTTGAATAATTGAATGCTTTTGAGTCGTTTATTATAATTGTTCATATGGCTTTTACCAATTCATTATATGTTTATTATTCCATTTATTAGAATTGATTCTATAATTCTAATCCTATTTTCTTTAGGATTTGTTTATTATAGATAAATCCAAATTAGTTACTTAAATTGGATATTTGATTTAAATTGTATATTTGATTACATCCAAATTTAAATCTTATACTTATCTCTAAGGGTTAATTATAGACTATAAATATGAAGCCGATTGTTTAGGGTTAGAGAGAGAAAATTGAGAGAGAAGAAAAATTATGTAATTCTCCATAAATAATGAAACGTTCTTTGCTGCTGCCCGTGATTTTTCCCGTTTGGGTTTTCATGTAAAATCATTGTCTCCTCGAGTTGATCTTTTATATTTTCTGCGATTTGTTTGATCTTTGTTTTTGTGTTTATCTTGATCATCCATAACAAACCGGTGATCATCCATAACAAACCGGTATAAGAGCTTGCGTTGATTCTACCAATCGAGTACAAAAATGGTATCACACAATATTAAGATCGACAAGTTCTATAGAAAGACTAGTTTCAGTCTTTAGCGCATTAAGATGCATGCTCTATTGAAGCAACAGGATCCGTGGATGCCGCTTTGTGGAACGAGACCGACATCGATGACTGGTGAAGTAAAAAGATGTAGGAGAAGGAAAATGTGACGATTCAACTATATTTAGAAGACGAAGTATTATGCGAAATTGCAAACGAGGAGACCACGTTGGGTCTCCGGCTGAAATTGGAGAATTTGTATATGAAGAAATCCCTTACGAACAAGTTGTATTTAAATGAACAATTATTTTCTCTCCTTATGAAGAACTAAAAGAACATCTTGATCTGCTGAATATGATTCTCATGAATTTGAAGAACGTCGATCTACCCTAATTCTGTTATGCTCCTTGTCACCGTCATTCGAGAATTTCCTAAATTCTTTTATTGCCGGTGAGGACACCATATCCTAGAAGATGTAAGATCAGTGCTTCACTCTTGTGAACTTCGATACAAGGTATCATGAAGCAATAGGGAGAGTCAGGCGGATGGATTGATGGCAAAAGGTTCCGATCAAAGAGGGCGTTCTAATTAAAGCGGATGTTATAATAGGAACAAAAACAAACAGAAATGGAGAGGTGTATCTAAGTCAAGGACTCATGATAGGAATATTTTTTGTCATTACTGCAAAAAGGAGGGACATACGCAATATTCATGCCCAAATAAGGAAGAAATGGAAAAGAAGACGAACAATTCTTTGGTTTTTGGTGTAGTAAAAGATGAGTCCTCTGGTGGAGCCGAACAAGTCTATCCGTCATTGATCATGTTCGGCCAATGAACGAATGGGTGTTAGATTCTGGTTGTTCTTATCATATGTGTCCCAATTAGGACTGGTTTTTAATATATGATGAGTTCAATGGCGGTAATGTCTTGATGGGTATAATGTGCCCTGCAAGGTTGTTGGTATTGGCTCTATTCAGATTCATATGATCGATTGTGTGGTGAAGACTTTGTCTGATGTTCTATATGTTCCAAATCTAAAAATTAATTAGATTTTCTTGGGCATTATGGACTCCAAAGCTTACCAATATGTGATTAAAGTTGGAGTCCTTTGGGTCTCGAAAGGTGCTTTGGTGGTGATGAAAGGAGTAAAGGAGAAGACCTTGTATATTCTGCAAAGAAAGGCGGTGACCGATTCTGCAGCAGTCTTGTCTACAGAAGAATCATAGATAGAGAAGGCCAAGTTGTGGTATATACGACTTGGACACATGGGAGAGAAGGGTTTGGCAGTTCTCAGCAAACAAATCTTTCATGGTGGCCACAAGATAGCGACAGTCGACTTCTGTGAGCATTGCAATTTTGGTAAGTAGCGCCAAATTCAGTTCAGCAAGGAAGTGCATAGGACGAAGGCGATACTCGACTATATTCATGCTGATGTTTGGAGACCTTCTTATGTTCCATCGAAAGGCGGTGCTCGGTATTTCTTATCTCTAATTGAGAATTTCTCCAGGATGGTTTGGGTCATTATACTGAAGTATACGAGCGATATTTTAAAGGCCTTCAATATGTGGAAAGTTCTGGTTGAGAACCAGACTGAGAGAAAATTAAGCATCTTCATACTAATAATGCCATGGAGTTCTATTCGAATAAGTTTAATGAGTTCTGCAAAGATATGGGCGTCGCAAGGCACCGTATAATTAGAGAGACTTCGTAGCAGAATGGTGTCATAGAACGTATGAACAGAACTTTATTAGAGAGAGCACAGTGCATATTTTCTAATACTGGCTTGTCTAAGGATTTCAGTGCCGAGGCTGTTACTACGACGTATTACTTGATGAATCGCTCTCCCTCAACAGCCATTGATTGCAAGACCCCTAAAGAGATATTTTCCGAAAAACCCGCTAATTACTCTAGCCTTAAAGTATTTGGTTTCCTTGCTTATTATCATGTCGGTGAGGGAAAGTTGGAGCCTAGGGCAAAGAAAGGTATTTTTTCGGTTATGGTATTAGGGTCAATGGTTATAGAATTTGGACTTCTGATTCGAAAGTTACACATAGTAGAGATGCGACTTTTGAAGAAAATTCCATGTTTCATTCGAGAAAGGTGCTTGATGTTTCTGTAGATAAAGAGAAGGATGCCAGTGAATATGTAGAGTTTGAATCCATTTCAGTCTAATCAGAAGAATGTATCTGAGCCAGGTACACAGCAACCTCACCAACAATCATACAGTATTACTAACGATTTTTCGCGGAGGCAGATCCGTCCTCTTCAGATGTATGGTTATGAGGATTTGGTAGCGAATGCACTTAATGCAGCGGAAGAGGTGGAGTCTCCTGAGCCCTCTAGTTATGGAGAGGCTATTTCTGGTGCCGAGTCTATTCGGTGGATTGGTGCAATGGGAGAAGAGATGGAATCTCTTCACAAGAATCAGACATTAGAGCTTGTCAAGCCTCCAGAGGGAAGAAAAATTGTAGGAAGCAAGTGGATCTTAAGAAAAAATCTGGAATCCTAGGTGAACAAGGAACAAGATTCAAGGCTCGTCTAATTGCTAAGGGCTACGGTCAGAAGGAGGGAGTAGATTACAATGAGATATTTTCCCCCGTTGTGAGGCATACTTCTATTCGCGTGTTGCTTGCTATGGTAGCATATCAGGACATGGAGTTAAAGCAACTCGATATGAAGACTGATTTTCTTCATGGAGAGTTAGATGAGGATATCTTGATGAGTCAGCTAGAAAGATTCACTGTTCACGATAAGACTGTCCACGGTAAGAAAAATCATGTTTGCAGATTGTGAAAATCATTTTATGGGTTAAATCAGTCTTCGAACCAGTGGTACAAGAGATTTAACAGGTTCATGGTGGAGCAAGGCTACAATAGGAGTCCGTATGATTATTGCGTTGATCATAGGAGACTGGAGGACGGTTCATTTGTTTATTTACTCCTATATATAGATGACATTCTTATTACAGCTCGAGACAAATCGGAAATGGAGAAATTGAAGGTGCTTTTTAGTGGTGAGTTCGAGATGAAGGATCTTGGAGCAGCCCGAAAGATTTTGGGTATGGAAATATACATGGATCGTAAGCAGCGGAAGATTTTCTTATCACAAGAGAGCTATATTCAAAAGATATTGAAGAGATTCAACATGTTAGATGCGAAGCCTGTGAATACTCCATTCGCTGCTAATATTCGTCTTTCAGCAGCTTTCTCATCTTAGTCAGAAGAAGAAGCAGAGCATATGTCTCGAGTCCCATATGCTAGTGTCATGGGAAGTTTGATGTATATTATAATGTGCACTAGGCCAGATATTGCACACACAGTTAGCGTTGTTAGCAGGTACATGGCTCAACCTGGAAAGGAGTATTGGAAAGCAGTTAAGCGGATATTCCGATATCACAGAGGGGCGATGGATGTTGGTCTGATTTACGGAGGAGTTGATACATATTATGAAGTAGCAGGTTATTCTGATTTAGATTATGTAGTCGATCTTAATGGGAGAAGATCGGTGACTGGCTACGTTTCCACATTAGCTGGTTCTGTTGTTAGTTGAAAAGCTACATTATAGCCTTCGGTCTACTTATCTACTATAGAGACAGGGTATATTTCATTGATAGAAGTAGCGAAGGAAGGCATCTGGTTAAAAGATTTAGTCGATGATCTCGGCTTACATCAAAATCAAGCTGTGTTGTTTTGTGACAGCTTGAGTGCTATATATTTAGCAAAGGATCAGTACTAAACACATCGACGTGAGATATCACTTCATGATAGGACAAAGCATCATGATAGGACTAAGCACAAGATATCACTTCATCCGGACTAAGAAAAGGATCAAGATACAGAAAGTTGGTACAGAAGACAACCCAATAGATATGTGTACTAAGCTAATACCTACTCACAAGTTCAGACATTGAGCGTTGATAGATGGAGATAGCCCTAAGTGGCGATCGACAGCAGCAGATTTCTGACGGGACGATTCATAGTTGACGGATTTTAAAATTAAGGTGGAGATTATTAGAGTTGATTCTATACTCCTAATTCTATTTACTTTAGAATTTGTTTATTAGAGATACATCCAAATTAGTTATTTAGAGAAGATTTAAATCGGAGATAAGTTTTAAATTGGAGATTTGATTTAATTGTATATTTGATTAGATCCAAATTTAAATTTTATATTTATTTCTAAGGATTAATTGTAGGCAATAAATATGAAGCCAATTGTTTAGGGTTAGAGAGAGAAAATTGAGAGAGAGAGAGAAAATTGAGGGAGGAGAAATTCTGTATTTCTCCACAAATAGTGAAACATTCTCTGCTGATATCCGTGGTTTTTCCCGTTTGGGTTTCCACGTAAAATCTCTGTGTGTTCTTGAGTTGATCTTTTCTATTTTCTGCGATTTGTTTGATCTTTGTTTTCGCGTTTATCTCGATTATCCGCATTTGTGTAAATGAAGTTTTGCTAAACATTATGTTTTCTTATGTATTGTTATATATTAGTATCTTTATCATATTATTATGACATATTTAAATTTTTTTGAAGGCATTATGAAATATATAATTAATGCTTAATTGATTGGGTTTTTTTTCTTTTTAAAGAAAAAGCTTTAAAATTATTCCACCCAAACTTCATCCAAAAAAGGATCGATGAGTAGAACCACTCCACGAAACTCCTCATACATAAAGAACTTCAGAAAATAATCGAAAAGACCGCGAAAAACATTAAAAGCTAAATAAATCTTGGATCCCACTCTCTAAATGATGTCTCCGTAAGTGCAAGAAATGGCTTAAAACCTTTGATTACCATCTTCGTGCACAATGTGATATGTCTCTTGCTCTATCCATGGTAAAATCATCATGATTTTCTTAGGAATTCCATATGATGTCAAGTATATCAAATTGCAAAAGTAGCATAGATAGAAGTAATTAAAGACAAAATAAAAGAGAAGGAGAAGTGATTGGGAAGAAGAAGCCGCCAAGAGATTATTTCTCTTGTGTGCACTCTTCTTTTTATATTATATTATTATTGATTGTCTGTTATAATCAATCTAATCATATACAATCATACATAATATATTTTGTTACAATCAATCCCAAAGAATCTCCAATCAGATATTCAGAATATCTAAGCATATCACAAATGCCGACGTCTGCCCAAGGGCGTCAGACGTCTGCTAGCTACGCTTTGGTTCCGTGCTTGGCTGAAGCATAGACGTTTGACTCGAAGAGCTCAGACGTCTGTCGTCTGATGCTGGATCTAGAGATTTAGGTTCGTTATTAGTAATATCACACTGAATAGAATGATATTTGTTCTTAAATATACGATCGTTGCGCTCTAATCACAGACCTCATAAGACAGCTATTTACTGCCAAATATTATCTCTCCCTAACCTCATTACTAATAAATATAGATGCCAATATTCTTAAAGGTCTAAAATTGAATTTGGAAAAGCTGTCAGCCAAAACCTAGTGAAAAATTCGCTTCAAATCCTTATAGAAACTTGACAACGCAACATAGCTTGTCAACTGATAGGAAGTCTCCGCTACAAAGTACGCAAACTTATGGCCCTATCTATGGTTTCTTTTTGCAAATTATCCGTCCTCAAAATTGTATTCATATGTATCAATCAATAAAATTATTTAACTTTGTGTTGAGCATTAGTTCTCCATCATCACAATATATCAATCTTGCTTGAGGCTCCTTTATTCAAATATCAAACAAAGAACTGACAGTAAAGTTCCCTATAGCTTCTCACCTCCATGCACATTTATCTTCATGCATTTCATGTGCATGGTTTTCAGTCGTCCAAGTGACGTAATAGCTCATACAGACCTGCATGCTCCAATATGCGCAAACTTCTTTCAAAACGAACTTTTCACTTGTCTCCATCCCGTATCCAGAATATATTCTTCCTTTGGATTTTTTGGAGTTCTTTCTGCTTCATTATCGAGCTCTTTGAACTCTCAAGTATTTTCCACCACTTTCTTCAACTCTTAAATTTCTTGAACATCTTTTATGTGTTCCTTCATAGTTTTGATCTCTAGAACCTTCTCAGTCTCTTTCTTAAACAATTTAATTTCTGGAGTGTACTGTACTTCCTTTGAACTCTTTATTTTCTTGAATCTTCTCGATCTTCATCCTAAATTCATTAATTTCTTGAGTTTTCTCCGTTTCTTTCTCAAACTCTTAGATTTTTCCATCAAATGTGGTACGGCTGATTATTGATAGATACACCTTTACAAATTTTCTATTTTCCTTGAACACAGAGTTACATTCTCGATCTGAAAATTTTATATATTATTCATTGCGTCGTCCTCTTCTATGAATGCTAACAGGACAACTGGTTCTTCTTCTTAGACCACTCTATGTTATTAGCATCTTACTCGATGGGTTTAGTAGTGTGATGCCAAGAATTCGAAAAATAATGATCATATTCCTTGCAATTATGGTATTGGACATGAGATTTGTCATACCTTGTATTTTCTGACATATGTTCTCTGCTTGCGCTCTTGTTGGTTGAAACAGTTGGCTCCTTTCTTTCTTATTGAAATGATATTGTCCACATCTTTCTCCGCGTCCTTGACCATGTGATGTATTGCACCATAATGCGTACATCATGTACGAGTGCGACCGGTCTGAGATCGAGCAGCTAGAAGGCGAATTAGGGATTTTTTCTCCAATCGATTAGGATTTATCTATATTTGGATAAATCATAATTAGTTGGATATATAGATCATAATTAGATTTTTCAATCAACTTGGATTTATCTATATTTCTATATTTGGATATATCATAATTGATTGGTTTGATTTACTTGTATTATACTAGATTTGTTTTTGAATCTTTTCCTTAGTATATTAGGATTGCTTTTATTTCTAATTATCTCTTAGCTTTTAAACCGATTTTCTTCTCAAGACGGTATTTAGCTATAAATAAAACCTATGGTCTCTTATAAAGGTTATTTAGAAAATTAATAAAATTTTGAGTTTCTCTCTTTCCCGTGGATTCGGTACGGTCGTGGATTCGGCCAAGCTCTACGGCCTCATCATCTTGCAGATAGCAGTGGCACGTCTAGTTATCCAGGTTTATGAAACTTAACAATTTTTCGCATCCCAATACATGGTTCTGTACTCTTCGAATACCTTGTCGTGTCAAGTGGTATCAGAGCCTCCCCTCGTCGCCCCCTCAAGAACCGCACCCTCGTCACACCCTTACGCACCCTTGCTACACTAGCACCGCACCCTCGCTGCACCCTCACACACCCTCGCCGCACCCTCCCTGCACCAACACCTCAACTTCCACAACAGCGTTTCTTCTTCCCTTCTTCACCGATCTTCGTCTTCCATCATGACGGCAGCCCGCAATGTAACACACGAGGACCACGACACTCTTAGTGGCAAAGTAGACATTCTCAACAACAAAGCTAAGATTCTTAGTATCGATTGCAAGATGTGAAGGTGCATTTGGAAGAGATTATGGCACTTATGAATGGAAACCAAGCGACTACCTCAGCAACTCCTCGTCTACCGGCCCCCAATGTTCGTGAATTCTCTCCTCGCCACGATGACAAAGAACCCAATCAAGAGGTTCAGGACTACTACCAAGGAGGCCGCTACGAGCACTACCTTAACCGCAAAAACGAATATCACATCAAAAATGAGATTCATCCTTTTTATGGAAGTCTCGAAGCCGAAGATTTGTTGGATTGGTTCACCAAGTTCGAGAGCTTCTTCCACACCGCCAAAGATTCCTTTCGTCGACAAATATTTATGGTGGAAGCACGGTTTGAAAGATGCACCCTCGTATGCTGGACAAAATAGAAGAAAGAAGGTGAAAATATCGGCTACTCCAATGTGGCTACATGGCAAGAGATGGTGATCACCATCCGTCGAAGATTTATTCCGGAAGATTGACAGCACGACGTATTCCAAAAATTTCAGCGTCGCACACAAGGGAAACGCTCAGTGCATGAGTATTGGACGAAGTTTAGCACGCTCCAGGTCTGTGTCAAAGTCTAAGAAGATGACGAGCTACTATATTCGCGGTTTGTTGGCAGATTACGACCGGAGATAGCGAGAACCATCCGATATGGGTGTATTAGCTCCCTTAAAAAAGCTTATACTATTGCGAAAAGAGCCGAAGAAAACCTTCGAACACCGATGTGGGGAGGATATTGCCCAGGCTTCAAAATCCCCTAAAACATGACAATGCAAGAGAAGCAGTCTATGACATACCCTCCTAACAACAATGAAGCCGGCGGCCCAAAAAATCAACTTCCCCAACCACTACTCAAGGTGGGACCATCACAAATGTAAGGCAACCAAGTACTACAGATACTATGGGTTTGGACGTAGATCCAACATGTGTCCTGCTCGACAAACAGTGGGCCTAATTGAAGGCAGAAGCCTAGATGAAGATAAAATACTGCAAGAAGAAGTCGAAGGATATGAAAACTTTGAGCCTCAATACAATGACGAACACCTCTCCTTTGTCCTCCATCGTATCATGCTTGTGCCCCAGGTAGAAACGCAAATTCAGCGGCACGACATCTTCCATACCCAATGTATCGTGCAAGGAATGACTTGCATCGTCGTCATCGACAATGGGTGCACCGAAAATGTCTTCTATAAAAGCATGGTGGGAAAACTCTAACTATCTACTTAAGAGAAGGCGAACTTGTACAAGATTAGGTGGATCATGCACGACAATATCTAAGTCATTTCCAAGACATGCAAGATCACTTTCTTTTTCGGCAATCTCTACTCGGACGAAGTCATCTTCGACATGGTCGATATGGATATGTGTCACTTTATTTTTGGGAGAACGTGGCAATACGACCATGAAATCACATACCATGGAAAAGTAAACATTGTGGAGATAAAGAAGGGGTGCCGATAGATGATAGTTATCGTGGACAAAGGTGAAGACTCGACTACGATATCCCCGCTTTCCCGACACCGTGAAGATCATGTTGGAAGAGTTCAAAGAGGTGCTACCCAGCGATCTACCCAAAGAACTCCCACTAATGCGGAATATTCAACGCGAGATTGATCTTGTGCCTGGCTCAAGCCCCCCCAATCTTCCACACTACCTCATGAGCCCCAAAGAGAATGAAATCCTACAAGCGCAAGTGGAAGATCTCCTAATGAAAGGATTCGTTCGTGAGAGCCTTAGTCCATGTGTCGTTCCCGCGTTACTCATACCTAAGAAGGATAGAACATGGAGGATGTGTGTCGATAGCAGAGCAATCAAAAAAATCACAATAAAGTATTGGTTCCCCATCCCTCAACTAGAATACATGCTGGATACATTGGCAGGTGCTTGTGTCTTCTCGAAGATCGATCTCAAGATCAACAACCATTAAATTCGCATACGGCCCGGAGATGAATGGAAGACCGCTTTCAAAACACGATAAGGACTCTAAGAGTGTTTCGTCTTGTCGTTCGGGCTCTCCAACGCACCAAGCATCTATATATGGCTCATGAACCAAGTGTTAGTTATGTATATGCCCTAGAGGCCATTGTTGTACATATGATGTATATTATAATGGATGCTTGGTTATATATAGAGATGACTTTCTTGTTCGTCATGATAGTATGCTATTTGGTTTCACTTTATCTTAACATGTTGACTTGTATTGGTTTACTGTTTTACCCTCACATGTTGATAAAGCCCTTAGGATCTGTACTCGACTACTGGGACTATGATGAGATCATACTAGTGGGGCCGCGGTAGTCGATGAGTACATCCTATAACTGTTCCTAGTCGAGGGTATATCGAGACAGGGCATCGATACGCTAGAGTAGACTAGCGTATACGCATCTTGACCCATATGATGGGCGATGGATGATCCCATATCCGTCGGTGTTAGACATCAGAGATGGTGTACGGGTGCTCAGTGGAGACTGGGTACACTGGACGGACTCGCCGAGAACTCCCAGATGGTGATATACCACACGTCAGATGGCAGTTCTCCGGTGACACTGGTACAGGGTAGTCTGTAGACCCGAGATCGTCATAGAGTCTTGTGTGATACCCACTGTGCTTTGATTTCCACCTTACCATGTCCAAGAGGGCGTGCAAAACGGTGGCTTTTGGGTACAGTCCCGAATCACATGGAGGCAATGAGCGATAGGAGGGGATTCGTCTCTCCCGGTATAGGGAGTTGATGTTGTGCTGTGTTCGATTGGCTATAACTGGAAGTCCCTGGCCAGGGCTGATATGGAGATTTACTGGTAAGTGTTACTAGTAGTTTCTCGACCCGTTATGAGCCATACATCGACATGACTTATCAGTTACTGGGGTCTGACGTAGACCACCCCTAGACTTGATATGCGACATATCAGACGAACATACCGGACTGTACGGGAGTGTCACTGGTTGGATTCACAGGAGAACGCACAGGCTAGCTTGTTGATCTTCTGATCGCTCAATACCTGGGTGGCTGTTACGTTTAGCTGACCGCTTGCAGCTTGTGGGTGTTTGATATGATCATCACCTGCTACCGGCGTATTGACGATTCTTTAGAGTCCTACACAGAGGTTTCTTGGCTCAGGCGAAACGGAGTAGTGGCGCATATGTGATATGCGCAGGAGCGTGAATAATGCGATATGGGATACCGTATTATATTCTCGCGATATTTAGATATGAACCGGGACATCGGATCAAGTGTTGATTCGATAAATCGGTACATGATATATTAGTCGGTTATATTCGATATAGCCGGATCGTCGGATCAAGTGTTGATTCGATGATTTAATATATAATAATATATATGATATATTATTATATTAACTAATATTGGCTTACTTTATTATTTCATTTTCTCGCGGGATGATACATTGATATATATGTGATATATGTTAATTGTATTATTTTCTTTTGTTGCAAATATATAATATATATGTGATATATATTATTGTGACATGATATGATTAATTGTTAAACATGTTTAAGGATGATTAATTGAGGTTAGGGTTTGATTAGGGTTAGTAGCTTCAAGTTCCTTCTAGAAGCTATTTCTTTTGTCAAGGTTAGGATATTTTGTGATAACACATTATTAACTCAACCAAACCCTAATCCTAGTTGTTTCTCTACTTGTTCTCATCCAATCATCCTTAACCATGGTTAATAATTCAATCATATGTTTATATTTCTATTCATCACAAAAGAAAATGATATGATCATTATTCTTTTTCCATCATCTTCTTCTTCTTCTCTCTCTTGAAGAAGCTCTCTTGAAAATTCTTATGTGATGAAAGATTATGAGAAAATGATATTAAAAGAAAGCAAAATCACTACTCTCTCATCCTCATCTCATCTAGCCCATGGGATTAGGGTGTTCTTCTCTTTTTGAGTGAGAAAGCTTGAGTCGAAGCAACTTCAAGGTAGATCATCGGAGATTTGGAATACGACAAGCTAGAATGGATCGTTCGAGTCGTCGAGCCTCTCATGAGTCCGGGAGATCGTGGATCGCGGCTAAGGGACTTCTACTCGGAGCTTGTGAAGTGAAGGAGCGGACTACAAAGGTTGTAATCCCTCACACTTAGATAAAAGTTATCTTATTGCATGTTAAACCCTAATAATCTAGCAAAGATCCCGGCTTTGGGTTGTTCGGCACGTCTAAAATTTTATCCGGGCATGTTTGATGCCTTTAGAACCTTCACAAGAGTGCCTAGGAACTCAACAGTGGTATCAGAGCCTAGCTAGAGCATTAGGCGATGTGTTTACGAAGTTAAAACTCCGATCGAACTCGAAACGACGAAACTTGACCCCTCTCTGGAAATTTTTTAAATTTTGGGATTTTTCTGTATTAAAAATATGTAAATAAATCATCAGGGAATTCTAAGACATACCATGAAACCCGAGCCCCTAATTCCACTAAACGGCCGCGGAAGCGCCGCGCAAGCCATGCTTGCGCCGCGCTTCCGCCGCGGATTGATGAGATCATGACACGTGGCTTCATGGTATGGCCCGTAGGTACTTGCTGATGCTTCTGGATATTTTTAATCTGTTCCAGGTGTTTAAAATTCTGGGGTTTGTTTTGTAATAGTAGACTCGATCGGAAATTTTAAGTTCGTATTTTTTTCCGGATATTTAGAAACTGTTAAACTATTTGAACGGATATCATTAACTTACTGTTTCCCGGTACGGCAAACTTTCAAGTGTTGAAATTTATTCGGGTTTAAATCTTTTTGGAAAAATTATACAAGTTAAGCGGTGGACCCTCTAGAAGACACAAACCTTAACTCGATTATATGACCGTCTTGAACTGCCTTTTGAACCTTCGGGTTTGGGGCAGTACGGCGTGCCACATGTGAGGCGTTGGCTTGACCCTTCTACGGCTGGATCACCGGTACTGTGACATATTCTGGGATTATTTGAACCCCGCTCAAGTGTTGAGCAGTTTGGGAAATTTTGGGTGTTTGATTATCTGTTCGAAAAGTTTAATACTGTCGATTTATCTGGAATGTGATACAATATGTGGAATTCATAGAGTTAGGCATGAAATGCGGAGTATGTGATATTTCGGATTTACGATGTCTAAAGTGATTGTGGATTCCAAATATTGTAGTTTTACACTTTCTTTTCTGTGACCGTAAGTGTAATATGTGAAATCGCCGGTTTCGTTGCTATATGATACAACGACAATTGGGATGCGCATATTTACTTACGTTGATGATATGAGATATTATGTGTTGCTGTGATATGTTATATTGGATCGTCGCGTTCTGAATAGCCGGGGGTTTTATGTGAGATGAGGGTTTTTATTTTCTTTCATGTAAAATTCATTTGTAATGTAATATTCTTTTATTTGGGGCACTTTCTGGTTGCGGTTGATGTCACCAGTGTATATTATTTACTTTTCCGCATTAGGTAGACCCAAGGAGGGGAGCACAAGTAACCGGGTTCTAGGGTCCAGAGGGAGGCCATCTCGAGGAGTCGAGACCGGGTCTCCTAACCCTAGAATTGGCAGTGTTACTTGCCGCTCTCGTAGGGGTCTTGGGATGTGGGTTTGGCTATTCGTCGCGACTGTGGAATCCGTGTTTTATACAGGCTCGTATTGAAAACACGGACGTCCTAGTATATCCAATATTTCATATATGTTCTTCTGCTGCAATGTTCTGTGATGAGATCATATTACTGCCTGAGACGAATGCTTATACTATATATATATATGCTGATATATAAATATTACTGCTTTCGTTTCTTCTGTGATGCTTAGGAAGCATAAGCTGATGGGATTTTTATTAATGAGATTAATAAAAGAAAAGAAACCTAAAGATGTTGTAGAGTCAAAAACTTTATAAAAAGGGGTAGCTACAGTTTTGCTTTGCACAGCGATATATACGATATATCCTGCACCTTATTCGATGAGGAAAGGACCGAGATCCCTTCACCGGGAGTGACTCCTTTAGCAAAACTGGCAGATGCTACAAAACGCGGTTTGTCTTTTGATTGCTTTTAGTGTTTTTCTTTGCACAGCGGTATACATGATATATCCTGCACCTTATTCGATGAGGAAAGGGCCGACGATCCCTTCACCGGGAGTGACCCCTTTAGCGAAACTAAGAAAAGCCTCGAAAACACTCCTTTTCAAAACTTCACTCGATTCTACGACGATATCAAGTTCATTACGCTCAGGGTTTTTCTAAAAACCTGCGTAGCCCTCCGTCATTTCAGATAAGTACTGTTTAGTATTCGTGCTGTGTTTGTTGACCTTGTCAAGGCTCAGTGTGCGGTAGCTAACCAGTATTTATCTGCTTATGCATATGATGCAGATTGGGTTAGGGTAGTCGTGCGACCTTGTTGACCTTGTCAAGGGTCGTGCGGGTGGGTTTGATTCAATCAAGAAATGACGGGTTGAACTTGACTTGCGGTCTATGGTTTGTTGACCTTGTCAAGGTCATAGATCGTTTGGGGCAAAAACATTATCGAGAATTTCAAGTGTTGAAATTTGCAATGAGATTGCATACCTCCTATGAGATAGTTGGATCCCGATACCCACTGCGAGTAAGTGTTACTCCCGGGAGAGTTTTACACAGGACAATTAGTCATTCAAGTAGGTGTCTAGAAAAGTGTTAACGAGGTTACGCCTCTGGGAAAACGAGGTTTACATTAATTAGGTCCGTGCGAGAGCACGGGGAACCTCCCTCAAAGTACCGACACTGATCTGGCTGAAAGATTGACGAAATTGCAGGGTGTAATTAATCCCGGCTAATCTTACCTTTTAGGGTTTGAAGGCAGATTTGATAAAAACAGTGGGAGACATCCTGATTAGATAAGATAATAACCAATCTAATCTTGCAAGAGCATACGCTAAAGTGTTTTCTTCTCTCTCTCTCCAGGTAGCGACCATTTCAGGCCTTAATCAAGATAATAATATTGATGTATTGACTGAACCCGCTTATTATACTGAGCAGGGGAACGTTGGACCCGGTTTTTCTTATAAGAGTTATAAGACTGAACAGGAAACAGAAGAATATCTGGATTCTCTCGCCGCCCAAAAGAACATACATGTTGATGCATCTTCTTCGGGTGTGTTAGTTATTGAGAACTGTTTCTCAGTTCACCCTACGTCCTGGGTATTAGATACCGGATCAGGATCCCACATATGTAAACAGTTACATGGGCTACGTAAAGGTAGAGAACTGGGAAAAGGTGATCATTCCGTTCAAGTAGGGAACGGTGCGAGTATTGTAGCCAAAGCAGTTGGCGAATATCACCTTGTATTACCAAGTCATAATACACTGATTCTGAATGAGTGTTATTATATACCGAACATGATGTGCAACATTATATCAGTTTCTTTATTGAGTAAAGAGGGATATAATTTTGTAGTACAGGATAATGTTATGAACATATTCCTAAATCAAAAGTTGATTGCATCAGGCTCGTTACATAATGGCATATTCATTCTAAATCAGAATACAGTCCTGAATATACAAAACACACACAAGAGGAAAAGTTCAGATATGAACGAATCCTACTTGTGGCATTGTAGACTTGGTCATATCAATGCGACACGACTGGCTAAGTTACATAAAGATGGTTATTTGAATTCGTTTGAATTATCATCTTATGATACTTGCCATTCATGTCTCAAAGGAAAAATGACCAAAGCTCCGTTTAGTGGACACGGAGAAAGAGTTACCGAACTCTTAGGACTGGTACATAGTGATGTATGCGGTCCCATGTCTACGCATGCCAGGAACGGTTCTTCCTACTTCATTACATTCACTGACGATCTCTCCAGATACGGACATGTGTTCCTGTTGAAACACAAGTCTGAAGCTTTTGAGAAATTCAGAGAATATAAGCACGAAGTAGAGAACCAAACGGGCAAAAGTATTAAGATTCTTCGATCTGATCGAGGAGGTGAATACTTAAGCGGTGAGTTTTTAAATTATCTAAAAGAGAATGGGATTCTCTCTCAGCTTACTCCTCCTTATACACCACAGCACAACGGTGTATCGGAACGAAGGAATCGCACCCTATTAGATATGGTGCGCTCTATGATGAGTACAGCTGAGTTACCTATTTCCTTCTGGGGGTATGCGCTTGAGACAGCAGCATACCTATTGAATCAAGTTCCAACTAAATCTGTACCTACCACACCATATGAGATATGGAGTGGGAAGAGACCGTATCTTAAACGAGTTAAGATATGGGGTTGTCCGGCCTATGTCAAAAGGCAAAATCCGGACAAACTCGAGGCACGGTCAGTTCTTTGCAAGTTTGTAGGATATCCGAAGAATTCTTATGGATATTTTTTCTATCACAGTCAAGAGCAAAAAGTGTTTGTTGCTCAACATGCCACCTTTTTAGAAAATGAATTTCTTGCAAAAGAGATTAGTGGCTCTGAGGTAGAACTGGAAGAAGTTCCAGCAACACAAACTGCAACTGAAGATTTAGTGGAACCAGAGGATTCAGTAGTACCCGACGAACCCCAGCCTCTCCGCCGATCTAGTAGGGTTTCTCGTCCACCTGAGAGATACTACGGTTTTCTCATTGATGGTGGAAGCGAGGATTGCATCATGGATGATGATGAACCGACTAGTTTCGAGCAGGCCATCACGAGTGGTGACTCTGTGAAATGGCTGGATGCAATGCGATCTGAGATGGAATCCATGTACACCAACAAAGTATGGACTTTGGAAAATGCTCCTGAAGGGGTAAAACCCATTGGGAGCAAGTGGATCTTTAAAAAGAAATTTGGTATAGATGAAAAAGTTGAGACTTTCAAAGCTAGACTTGTAGCAAAGGGTTTTCGTCAACGACCAGGTGTGGACTATGACGAAACCTTTTCTCCAGTGGCTATGCTTAAGTCCATCCGGATCTTACTTGCCATTGCTGAATACCATGACTACGAAATCTGGCAAATGGATGTTAAGACCGCCTTTCTAAACGGTGATTTAGAAGAGAGCGTGTACATGACTCAGCCAGAGGGCTTCGTAGATAGTGGGAGCAGCGGAAAGGTGTGCAAGCTGCTTAAATCCATTTATGGGTTAAAGCAAGCATCGCGGAGTTGGAACATCTGTTTTGATGTTGTAGTCAAAAAGTTTGACTTCATCAAAAATATAGATGAACCTTGTATCTATAAGAAGGTAGCATAGGGTAAGGTTGTCTTCCTCGTATTGTACGTGGATGACATACTCTTGATAGGAAATGATATTCCTATGCTGAAATCAGTCAAGCTCTTCTTATCACAGAGATTCTCAATGAAAGATCTAGGTGATGCCTCCTGCATATTGGGAATCATGATCTATAGAGATAGATCTAAACGGATACTGGGATTGTCCCAATCCAGGTACATTGACACCATATTAAAGAGGTTTAGTATGGAAGAATCCAAACGTGGGAATCAGCCCACGATCTCTGGACTCACTCTCTCCAAAGAGATGTCTCCCAAGACTGATTTGGAGAGAGCTCGCATGCAAGGGATACCCTATGCTTCGGCAGTAGGCTCTATCATGTATGCGATGCTATGTACCAGACCCGACGTAGCATACTCACTAAGTGTAGTGAGTCGGTATCAAGCAGATCCTGGAGAGAGTCATTGGACAGCAGTGAAGAACATTCTCAAGTACTTACGAAGGACTAAGGAGATGTTCTTGGTGTATGGTAATGGAGAACTCCAGGTGGAGTCCTTTACCGATTCCAGCTTCCAAAGTGACAAGGAAGACTCTAAGTCGCATTCGGGTTTTGTCTTCACCCTCAATGGAGGGGCGGTATGTTGGAAGAGTTCCAAACAGGATACCGTTGCAGACTCAACGATGGAGGCTGAATACATCGCTGCCAACGATGCTGCCAAAGAAGCTGTCTGGATCAAGAAGTTCATTAGTGAACTTGGTGTGGTTCCATCCATTGAGCATCCAATACCTCTGTATTGCGATAACAATGGAGCTGTGGCTTTAGCCAAGGAACCTAGGTCCCATCAGAAGTCTAGACATATTCTGAGGCGGTATCACCTGATCAGGGAGATAGTTGATCGCCGGGAGATCGAGGTCAGGAGAGTAGATACGAAGGACAACACTGCGGATCCATTCACGAAGGCTATTCCCCAGATACAGTTTGAGAGATTATTCGGGATGCTAGGTATGGGATACTACAGCAGCTGGCCTTAGTGCAAGTGGGAGATTGTTAGTTATGTATATGCCCTAGAGGCCATTGTTGTACATATGATGTATATTATAATGGATGCTTGGTTTTATATAGAGATGACTTTCTTGCTCGTCATGATAGTATGCTATTTGGTTTCACTTTATCTTAACATGTTGACTTGTATTGGTTTACTGTTTTACTCTCACATGTTGATAAAGCCCTTAGGATCTGTACTCGACTACTGGGACTATGATGAGATCATACTAGTGGGGCCACGGTAGTCGATGAGTACATCCTATAACTGTTCCTAGTCGAGGGTATATCGAGACAGGGCATCGATACGCCAGAGTAGACTAGCGTATACGCATCTTGACCCATATGATGGGCGATGGATGATCCCATATCCGTCGGTGTTAGACATCAGAGATGGTGTACGGGTGCTCAGTGGAGACTGGGTACACTGGACGGACTCGCCGAGAACTCCCAGATGGTGATATACCACACGTCAGATGGCAGTTCTCCGGTGACACTGGTACAGGGTAGTCTGTCGACCCGAGATCGTCATAGAGTCTTGTGTGATACCCACTGTGCTTTGATTTCCACCTTACCACGTCCAAGAGGGCGTGCAAAACGGTGGCTTTTGGATACAGTCCCGAATCACATGGAGGCAATGAGCGATAGGAGGGGATTCGTCTCTCCCGGTATAGGGAGTTGATGTTGTGCTGTGTTCGATTGGCTATAACTGGAAGTCCCTGGCCAGGGCTGATATGGAGATTTACTGGTAAGTGTTACTAGTAGTTTCTCGACCCGTTATGAGCCATACATCGACATGACTTATCAGTTACTGGGGTCTGACGTAGACCACCCCTAGACTTGATATGCGACATATCAGACGAACAGACCGGACTGTACGGGAGTGTCACTGGTTGGATTCACAGGAGAACGCACAGGCTAGCTTGTTGATCTTCTGATCGCTCAATACCTGGATGGCTGTTACGTTTAGCTGACCGCTTGCAGCTTGTGGGTGTTTGATATGATCATCACCTGCTACCGGCGTATTGACGATTCTTTAGAGTCCTACACAGAGGTTTCTTGGCTCAGGCGAAACGGAGTAGTGGCGCATATGTGATATCCGCAGGAGCGTGAATAATGCGATATGGGATACCGTATTATATTCTCGCGATATTTAGATATGAACCGGGACATCGGATCAAGTGTTGATTCGATAAATCGGTACATGATATATTAGTCGGTTATATTCGATATAGCCGGATCGTCGGATCAAGTGTTGATTCGATGATTTAATATATAATAATATATATGATATATTATTATATTAACTAATATTGGCTTACTTTATTATTTCATTTTCTCACGGTATGATACATTGATATATATGCGATATATGTTAATTGTATTATTTTCTTTTGTTGCAAATATATAATATATATGTGATATATATTATTGTGACATGATATGATTAATTGTTAAACATGTTTAAGGATGATTAATTGAGGTTAGGGTTTGATTAGGGTTAGTAGCTTCAAGTTCCTTCTAGAAGCTATTTCTTTTGTCAAGGTTAGGATATTTTGTGATGACACATTATTAACTCAACCAAACCCTAACCCTAGTTGTTTCTCTACTTGTTCTCATCCAATCATCCTTAACCATGGTTAATAATTCAATCATATGTTTATATTTCTATTCATCACAAAAGAAAATGATATGATCATTATTCTTTTTCCATCATCTTCTTCTTCTTCTCTCTCTTGAAGAAGCTCTCTTGAAAATTCTTATGTGATGAAAGATTATGAGAAAATGATATTAAAAGAAAGCAAAATCACTACTCTCTCATCCTCATCTCATCTAGCCCATGGGATTAGGGTGTTCTTCTCTTTTTGAGTGAGAAAGCTTGAGTCGAAGCAACTTCAAGGTAGATCATCGGAGATTTGGAATACGACAAGCTAGAATGGATCGTTCGAGTCGTGGAGCCTCTCATGAGTCCGGGAGATCGTGGATCGCGGCTAAGGGACTTCTACTCGGAGCTTGTGAAGTGAAGGAGCGGACTACAAAGGTTGTAATCCCTCACACTTAGATAAAAGTTATCTTATTGCATGTTAAACCCTAATAATCTAGCAAAGATCCCGGCTTTGGGTTGTTCGGCACGTCTAAAATTTTATCCGGGCATGTTTGATGCCTTTAGAACCTTCACAAGAGTGCCTAGGAACCCAACACCAAGTCCTAAAGCCTTTCATCGGTAAATTCATAGTCGTTTGCTTTGATGACATTTTAATTTTTAGCTATAAAGAAGAAGATTATATGATGCACTTGAGAAAGATTTTGTTAGTACTGCCAAAAAATAAATTATACATCCAACTCAAGAAGTGATATTTCATGACGAACCGTTTAATCTTTCTCGGATTCATCGTAAGCTGGAATGAATCATAAGGAAAAGGTTTGTGCAATCTAAGATTGTCCTACACCGACTACCTTGACCGAGATCCATAGTTTCCACAAGTTGCCACCATCTACCATCGGTTTGTTAAAAATTTTAGCACCTTATGGCACCAATTGCCGAATGCAAGAAAAATGACCGTTTTGTTGGACACCCGAAGCTGAACCAAGTTTCCACCTCATAAAGGAGAAGCTCACAACCACCCTCGTCCTTGCTTTGTCGGATTTTGAGAACGTATTCAAATTCGATTGTGAAGCGAGCAACATTGGCGTGGGAGCAGTCCTAATGCAACACAAAAGACCCATTTCTTACCGTAGTGAGAAGCTCAGCGAAGTAAGGAAAATGTGGTTGACGTACAAGCTGGAATTTTACTCCATCATACAAGCATTGAAGCAATAGGAGCATTAACTCATCCAAAAGAATTTTATCCTCAACACCGACAACCAAGCGCTCAAATTCATTGAAGGCCATAAGACCATCAACAAGATGCATGCGCATTGGATTGAGTACCTCCAACGGTTCATATTTGTACTCAATCATAAAGCCGGCGAATTAAACAATGTAGCGGATGCCTTAAGCCGAAAAGCTTCCTTCTTGGCTACTTTGCATAATGAGTTGGTCGGCTTTGGACAACTCAAGGAATTATACCCTGAAGATGAAAATTTTGTAGAAATGTGGGAGAAGTGCTCCATCCATGGAACAAGCGACAGTTACCACCAACAAGAGGGCTTCCTATTTCGAGGCAACTAACTTTGTCTTCTACGAGGATCGCTTTGCCTACACGTGATTCGTGAGCTTCATAAAAGCAGTCTCAATAGGAATTTTGGACGTGACAAGACACCATATTTGGTGTAGGAGTGCTACTATTACCCTCATCTTTGAAAAGAGGTTGAGAAGTTCAAGCGGAGGTGTCAAGTGTGCTATGTCGCCAAAGGACAAGGTCCAAACACCGGCCTTTATCAACATTTGCCAATTTCGGAGGTTCCATGGGAAGAAGTAACAATGGATTTCATACTCGGCCTTCCCTGCACTTAACAGGGTCAAGATGTTATAATTATGGCGGTCGACAGATTTTTGAAGTTGTCACACTTCGTTGTGTGTCGGAAATGGATGATGCCACCAATGTGGCGGGACTATTCTTTCACGAGGTGGTACGACTTCATGGCGTGCTAAAGAAAATCACATCGGACCATGACACGAAATTTCTCTCGCACTTTTGGAGGACTTTGTGGGGATGTTTCAGTACAACTCTAAATTTCAGTAGCACTAGGAATATGCAAACCGATGGGTAAACAGAGGTCGTGAATCGTACTCTTGGAAATATTCTTTACAGTCTTACCGGGACTTGACCGAAATAGTGGGATGTCGTTTTAGAGCAAGCAGTTTTCTCTTATAACTCCATGGAAAATTGGTCGACAGGAAGGTCTCCGTTCTCTATCGTCTACGTCCAACCCCCTCGACATCTTCTCGACCTAGCTCCCTTACCAAAACTCCCGGGCCAAAACATCTCGGCTGACAACATGGTGGAGCGCGGCCAGTTAATTCATAAAGAAGTTCGCCAAAAGCTCCATGAGTCGAACGCCAAGTACAAGGAGAATGTGGTCAAACACCGGCGACAACATACCTTCCAAGTTAGTGACTTTGTTATGGTGCATCTATGTAAAGACCGCTTCCCGGTCGGTATGTATCATAAGCTCACCAACAACAAGATCATCCCTTACCGCGTGATCGGGAAAATCAACGACAACTCCTACATCATTGACCTTCCAGAAAATTTCAACATCTCAAAGACGTTCAACATGGCAGATCTTTTCAGCTACTACCCATCGGAAGATGTTGGATATAGTGCCCTCTAAGTCAATTATTGGATCGCAAGTAAGTGATTGTAATGATTGAAGGAGGACCTATACCGACATAACTGTCTTACTCGAGATGATAGTATGCTATCTGGTTTGTCTTTATCATAGTATACATACTTTAGTTCACCATTGCATGTTGATAGAGCCCATAGGATTCTTGCTTGACTGCCAGCAGTATGATGGCGATCATATACGTGGGAGCTGGGGTCTGTAAGTACATCCTTAAAGTGTCCCTAGTCATAAGAGTTTCGAGACAGGGCATCGATACTCCAGAGTAGACTAGTGTATACAGTCGAGAGCCCGACGAGGGGCGGTGGCCGGTCTCACAATCCATTGGTGTCAGTAGGTTCACCTAAGATGTATACAGGTGCTCATTGAGTACACCGGACAGGACTCGCCGGGAACATGCTAGTTGGTATTATATATATCGTCAAATAGCAGTTCCCTGGTGACATGTGTACAGGTTAGTTTGTCGACCTGAGATCGTCATTTGTCTCGTGTGAGTTCCCACCGTGCTTTGATTTCTACCCTACCACGCTCAAAGGAGACGTGCAAACAGGTATTTTTTGGGTACAGTCCCGAGCCACCTGGAGGCAGTGAGCAGATCGTCGGGGATTCGTCTCTCCCGGTATTGGGGGTTGGTGTCGCATAGTGCACGGGTGGCCATCATTAGAAATCCTCGGCCGAGGTAGTGGAGAATTACTGATTTGGATCAGTAGTTTCTCAGGTGGTGATGGGCTTCATGCCGACACGATTTATCGCGTTATTAGGGGTCTGACTTTATCCACCCCCCTAGACTCGATATGCGATACTCTTTAGACGAACGGACCGAACTGTACGGATATTGTCACTATTAGGCTCAGTAGGGTTTCTGGATGAGTTCGCTCGTCAGCTTCCCTTCTAATCAATACATAGGCAACCGTTATGTACAGCTTGTACCTCTGACGTGCTAGTGGTTATACCCAGTGCCAGTGTGTTGATGAGTCATTAGAGTCCCCCACAGACAGTTTCCCAAGTTCGGGTGAAACGTTGTAGAGGCCGTATGGTTTTATGGCAAGGTTCGGAAAATGCACGTGCGTTTACGCACGTGTCATATTTCGGGTAGATAATACTGGCGGGCTTTGGTTTAAGCCAGATCCGAGTATTATACTGTGTAGATATAATATCTTTATCTCAGTTGCATTTATATTCGATCGTAATACAAATGCGGGTATGTTTATACTGTTACGGGGTTATCCTGAAATTCGTTTCAGGATTGCTTTTGGAAGTTGTCAGTTTCCAGTTTTCTATTGCCCGTCTTTTAATATTCGGTTAAATACGGATTTATCTTTTCTTGTGGTGAGTCATTGTGTAGAAGGTTCTATATGGTTCTAGGAGTGGTGACTAGGTTCATGAATTATTCATAGCATTAATTGAAATGGTGACTAGGTTTAAGAGTCATCATTTATGCATTAATGGTTTCTAGTGAGTCATTCTTTTCTTTAGTGTTATGATAAGTTTGAATGCTTATGGTCACCAAACCCTAGCTCCTACACTCACCTCCCTCCTCATTTTAAAGTGGCCGGCCTATTTATGGTTTCCCCCTTGATTGTTTTTACACACTCTCTCGCTTTGTGAAAATGACATGAATTATTTGCTAAGTTTCCAAGCTCTTTTTTCATCACCCGATCCAAAAGGCAACTTCATTAACCGTTCGTCCATGGCTTTACGTAATGAGACAAAGTGTTCTACTCATTCTCTACATCAATCTAGGTCATCTCTTTTAGCAAACTTGATGATCGAGTTGCCTCGGTTCAGAGGCAGGAGCCCGTTTAAAAATCCGTCGACGTGGTGCCACCTAGACGAGGAGACTGGAGATTCAGGAGATCGGAGCAGCCGCAACAAAGCGTGTGATGATGGTTGAAGACCGAAGGACTCGGATCGTTCTGTATAACATTTCTACCCACTTTGTAGTTTGTTAGTTTAGCTTTAATGGCAGATCCGGGTTATAGTACGCGATAGCGCCTGTTGTAAAAAGTTTTTGTTTCGCATTTGGCGTCTGTTAGATGGCCGGGGCGCTACCGTGGACTTACAGTGGTATCAGAGCCTCACCATTAAGCTATACTAATTTGTACTAACACGTTTAAAAGATCGATCAAACGGAATTTCCGAAACCACAATTTTCTGCATTAAAGTTTCTGTCGATTTTTAAAAGGGTCTAAAATTTATTTTGAGCATCACAGAAAAACAAGCAGGCTTTTATAAGAATACTGGTGAAATTTGGTGGCCCAACTCAACAGTAACGCCGCGGATCCGCAGCCCAAACAAGGGTTTGGCCGTGGATCCGCCGCCGTTTTGTGAGATTGGTACTCCAATTTTCTACAGTAGCTTCTACACAGTGAATTGTGGTTTCTGGAATGTTTTTTTGGGCCCATATTTGGTTACTGTACAGCAGAAGTTCGTAGGGCCTACTTCGGGAAATTTTGTCGATCGAAATTTTAAACTTGTTAGTATACTGTACTTACTTTATATCTCCGACCGGGAATGTCATTCGAGCAGTAAATTGCGTCTAATTGCTATAGTTCTTTTAGACGGATTTTCGAACGTGACATTCGCGTTGATGTTCTGTGTTGTGCTGTAATGTTGCAGATATGTCGTGGTGGATAGCAGTGTGCAATGGTAGTGCAGTTTCGATTTATTTGTACATTTGATATTGCAAGGCGAGCGTCCAACATGTGGACTGCCGTCACTGCCTGTTTGTATAATATTCTTTTAGGGCACGACCGGGCTGAGGTCGTTGTACCCGTTGTACATATTTTTATTTCTGTACTAGGTTTACCCCGCGACGGAGTGCACGGATAGCCGGGTTCTGGAGGCCAATGGGTCCGTATCTCATGGCTTTGAGAGGCAGAGGGGCCTCACTCTAGAATTGGCAGACTATTCGCCGCACTCGTAGGGGGTACAGGTTGACCCAAGAAGGGGTGCTCAAGTTACCGGATTCCGTGAAGTGCCGGGTGGACCATTCATTTTGCTGTAGGGGGCTGCCTCGTTTCAGGTTTTGGCGGGTAACTTGCCGCACCCGTAGGGGTCTAGGTTTCATTGCACAGGCTATCCACACGACCAGGGGAACGTCAGGTTTCAGTAGCGGCTCTGTGAAACCCGGGGATCCCAGATTATCTGTATTGTTCTGTGATGCTTATTACTTTTTCTGTAATGTTGAATATTATCACACCTGTAGCGATTATTGTATATTGGTATATATACTATTAGATGTCGTATATGTTTTGCACCACGCTAATCCAGTCCCCGCTCTGTCGTTAGTTAAGTAACCTAACGGGTGATGACGGGACCCTGTGGCGAATGCGGATGGCATATACGTACATTTTATTTTTCGTTCTTTTCTGGTGTGATTGATTGATGGGACTGCATTGATTCTTATCAATGCAAGGATAAAACAAACCTATATTTGATATTGTTGGAACCAATTTAAAAAGTGTTATTACAAAGATGTTTCCTTTTTTTTGCATAGTGATATTCAGTTAGAATATCCTGCACCTCATTCGACGAGGCAAGGGCCGAGATCCCTTCACCGGGAGTGACCCATTGGGAAGAAGTTTACGTCAGGGTAATAACTTCAATATAGTCGATTACAAGTTGCTTTTCATCGCGGTATTCAGTTGGAATATCCTGCACCTCATTCCACGAGGAAAGAGCCGAGATCCCTTCACCGGGAGTGACCTCTTTAGCAAAAGGTTTTCGTCACTATATTTTTATGAAAAGCTATCAGGTTCCTTCAACGAAATCAAGTTCATTACGTTAAAGGTTTTTCGCCAAAAACCAGTCGTAGCCCTCCGTCATTTCTTTTGGGTATTCAGTAGTATTCAAGCTATGTATGTTGGCCTTCGTCAAGGCATAGGGTTTGGTAGCTGCTGGGGTATTCATTTGTTGCATAGATAGATGCGTTGGTTTGGGACAGTCGTACTACTATTTTGGCCTTCGTCAAGGGTATGTACGGGTGGGTTCAAATTGACCTGGACAATGACGGGTAGAACTTGACCTGTGACTTATGATATTTTGGCCTTCGTCAAGGTCATAAGAGCATGAGGCAAAAATCACATCGGGAGTTTCAAACATACTGAAACTTGCCAGGCATGCGCATACCTTCTGGAGTGTGATAACGTGAGTGGATTCCATCACATTATCATGTGATGATAGTTGGATCCCGATTCTCACTGATGAGTTGGTTTACTCCTCGGGTGATCCCGACTAATTCTTCTTTCAGGTTTGGAGGAGAATTTGAGATAACAGTGGGAGATTTCCTGATTAGATAAAGTGATAACCATTTTAATCTAGGTTAGAATGCACACAGAGTGTTTCTTTTCTCTCTCTCTTTGGCAGCGACCTTTGACCTATGACTCAGTGACCAAGTTGACCGGATCTTCTTAAAATACTGGCTTTTGGATTGTCCGAGTTGCATAAGTCATTGCCACTCCTTCTTTTACCCTTTGCATTTCTCAGAACACCCCGTATTACTACGGACATCTACTTCCATCGGATAGATCCATCATATGGTTATATACGAACTCGAAGGGACTTCTTCGAGAATGGATCCAGGTTCAGGAGAAATAGAATAAAGTATTATTCAGTAGTCTTTTATTATCACCTTCTCTCAGGTTGCGAGTACTCCTAGAATTAGGAGGGTACACCTATTACACTTATTGGATAGTCTTATTCCAAACCATAGGCTGGTGCCAAAAGGTAGGGAATGAAGAAAACCAATTAGCCTAAGTAGGGTGTACAGAAGGTAATAACTAAAGACAAAATTAAAGGGATTAGAAAGAGGGCAACGTAAATTGTGACCGCTAAACATTCACGACCAAACCACATACTTCATTGCCACTCCTATTTCACCTTTGCTTTTTTCCCAGTTCGGAAGAAATAGAATAAGGTATTATTCAGTTGTCTTTTATCATCACCTTCTCTCAAGTTGCGAGTACTCTTAGGATTAGGAGAGTACACCTATTATGCTTATTGGATAGTCTTCTTCCAAACCATAGGCTGGTGCCGAACGGTAGGGAAGGAAGAAAACCATTTAGCCTAACGTTGGTGTACAAAAGGTAATGAATAAAGACAAATAAAAGGATTTGGAGAGATGGCAATAAAATATACGGTTAAAGTCATGAATTGGATTATGGAAGAGGCATTACCAGAATACCAGGATACCCCTACAAAACATTTTCATGTTTCGGTGCATTGTTAAAGGAAAACTGATTTCCCGATTAGATACTTACTCCAGGGTATGTATTTACCAGGTTTGATTCTCACATATGTATGGTTTTACATATGATGAGTGGGAGTAGGTTATTGGGAATAAGGTGATCATCCTCATTATATCGGAATTCGTTGTACTTGGTGATATTTGAGAAAGTCGCTTGGGTTTTTGCCGGACGGCATGTATTTGGTTTTGAGTATCCGTTGTTGTGAACCAATTTCAAAATGATATATCTGTACGTTTATTTTCATAAAGTGAGATATAACTTTTTGATATTATGTCAATGGCATTTATCTATATCAGTTGACGATTGGGTAGGGAGCATTGAACAACGGAGTAGTTCTTAACCATAAGTACAGTTTTCAACCTGCGACGCACAGGTTTTGAGTTATTCAAACTTAGCGGACTTATACAGAGTATTGTATGTTGTCCAGTGTCTACAGGACAAAGGGGTTGGTCCTCGTACTATGTTCTATTTACTTGTGACTTCTCTGAGTTTTTAGACAAGTGTTTCGTAGAAATACAATGTCTATGTTTTGAGAAGTTGTGGGTATAAGAATAAAGTAGAGAACCAGATGTCGTAAGTATCAGGATTCTTCAAAGAGATCGAAGATGTAGATACTTATGATTGGTATTCAGTAGATAGTAATGGTTTTGAGGAATTTGTTTCTCTTTCAGATTACTCATAATTAGATATATTCCTAAGTTGAGTAATGCTGATTAGACTTTCTCCATTGATTTGATATGCACTGGAGACGGTTGCATGGTTTGAATCTGGTTCCAGTTAAATTAGTGCCTTTATTTCTATATTGTATATAGAATGGATAATATCTTAACGATGTTAAGGTACAGGGAGTTGTCCAGCTTATGCTTAAAACCAGACACTGGATAATTCAAGGCACGTTTCTGTAATGGCAGTTTATGGGTTAACCCTGGCTTTGATGAGGGTTGATTTTCTACCGTATGGAAGATCAATAGTGATATTGTTCTTGACTCGCCACAGTTTTAGTAAAATGGATTTTTTCAGAAAACAGTAGTGGGAGTATGGTAGAACTGGAAGTGATTCCAGAACCGCAAACGATTACCGAAAATTTAATAGGACCTATATATTCAATCAGGTTTGACATTCCAATAGCCACTCCGCAGATATGGTGGGTAATCTCAGACACCCGAGAGGTACTCTGGTAGCCTCAAGGACGGTGACAGGGAGGTTCTTGTTTACCCAGACTTGACACTACTGTTGTTCCAGACTATGAGACCCGGCAGGAGGATATGTATAGCGTCGTTCTAAACTAGTTTTAGAAGTACACGTATATATTATTCTGTCAGAAGGTTGTTGTGGTCAGTGGGAGCAGCGGAAGCATAGTGGACAAGTAACTTATGTCTATTTATAGGCTTGAGCAGATATAGCGGAGATAAGATCATCTAATTTTGATGTAACAGTCATGGGTTTGACTTCATCAGAATAGGGGATGGATCTGTTAAGAAGGTAGTAGGTTGTGATGTCCTGGTATTTGGATGAAATACACAGAGTAGGAAGTAAAAATCCTATACTACGATCGGTTGTACTGTGGTTGTCATACAGTTGTTTCTCTAGACAGGATATGGATATAATATCTGACATTCTGGTTACTAGATCTATGGTTTTAGATCTAGATTTGGGTAGTTTCCCAATTTGGGTACTTTAACAGTATTTTAATGGTAATTTAGAATAGATGACTCCTGGCATGGTGGTATACCAGCAGATGATGGAGTCACCCTCTCTAAAGGTGTCTTACAGACTAAAGGGAAGAGAGATGTGCATGATTGGCAAATTATTTGCTTCGGCAATTGAGTCAATCATGAGATGTCAAGTACCACACCAGATGTTGTTTCTGCACTAGATGCAATAAGTTTATATTAATCCAATCCTGAAGAAACATAAGGAAGAAGTTTTAGAACATAAGTGCATGTTCTACGGATTTGATGACGGCAGCCTCCTTCAGGAGACAGTTATCATTCCAGGCTTCAAAGGTGGCATGGATGACAGAGTGATTGTCAGAGTTATAGTTTTCCCTCTGACGAGGGACAGTATTATGGACAGGTTGTCCAAGAGGATACTGTGGGAGGCATGGTGATGGATACTGATTATGTTCAGTGATCACTACAGTCTAAGAAGTTTGGATTTGGAGTTTATTTATGAACTAGGTCCCATCAGAAATCCAGACATATTCTAAGACAAGTATTACTCGATTCGGGAGATGGCTTTCTCCGTGAACTTGAGATTAAGAGAGACATAGAAAGAAACATCAGGGCGGATCCACTCACCGAGGCTATGAGTTTGCGACATCACAATAATAGCCTTAAGTGCAAGTGGGAGATTGTTGGATATAGTGCCCTCTAAGTCAATTATTGGATCGCAGGTAAGTGATTGCAATGATTGAGGGAGGACCTATACCGACATAACTGTCTTACTCGAGATGATAGTATGCCATCTGGTTTGTCTTTATCATAGTATACATGCTTTAGTTCACTATTGCATGTTGATAGAGCCCATAGGATTCTTGCTTGACTGCCAGCAGTATGATGGCGATCATATACGTGGGAGCTGGGGTCTGTAAGCACATCCTTAAAGTGTCCCTAGTCGTAGGAGTTTCGAGACAGGGTATCGATACTCCAGAGTAGACTAGTATATACAGTCGAGACCCCGATGAAGGGCGGTGGCCGGTCTCACAAGCCATTGGTGTCAGTAGGTTCACCTAAGATATATACAGGTGCTCATTGAGTGCACTGGACAGGACTCGCCGGGAACATCCTAGTTGGTATTATATATATCGTCAGATAGCAGTTCCCTGGTGACATGTGTACAGGTTAGTTTGTCGACCTGAGATCGTCATTTGTCTCGTGTGAGTTCCCACCGTGCTTTGATTTCTACCCTACCACGCTCAAAGGAGACGTGTAAACAGGTATTTTTTGGGTACAGTCCCGAGCCACATGGAGGCAGTGAGCAGATCATCGGGGATTCGTCTCTCCCTGTATTGGGGGTTGATGTCGCACAGTGTACGGGTGGCCATCACTAGAAATCCTCGGCCGAGATAGTGGAGAATTACTGATTTGGATCAGTAGTTTCTCAGGTAGTGATGGGCTTTATGCCGACACGATTTATCGCGTTATTAGGGGTCTGACTTTATCCACCCCCTAGACTCGATATGCGATACTCTTTAGATGAACGGACCGGACTGTACGGATATTGTCACTGTCAGGCTCAGTAGGGTTTCTGGATGAGTTCACTCATCAACTTCCCTTCTAATCAATACATAGGCAACCGTTACGTACAGCTTGTACCTCTGACGTGCTAGTGGTTATATCCAGTGCCAGTGTGTTGATGAGTCATTAGAGTCCCCCACAGACAGTTTCCCAAGTTCGGGCGAAACGTTGTAGAGGCCGTATGGTTTTATGGCAAGGTTCGGAAAATGCACGTGCGTTTATGCACGTGTCATATTTCGGGCAGATAATACTGGTGGGTTTTGGCTTAAGCCGGATCCGAGTATTATACTGTGTAGATATAATATCTTTGTCTCAGTTGCATTTGTATTCGGTCGTAATACAAATGCGGGTATGTTTATAATGTTACGGGGTTATCCTGAAATTCGTTTCAGGATCGCTTTTGGAAGTTGCCAGTTTCCAGTTTTCTATCGCCCGTCTTTTAACATTCGGTTAAATACGGATTTATCTTTTCTTGTGGTGAGTCATTGTGTGGAAGGTTCTAGATGGTTCTAGGAGTGGTGACTAGGTTCATGAATCATTCATAGCATTAATTGAAATGGTGACTAGGTTTAAGAGTCATCATTTATGCATTAATGGTTTCTAGTGAGTCATTCTTTTATTTAGTGTTATGATAAGTTTGAATGCTTATGCTCACCAAACCGAAGCTCCTACACTCACCTCCTTCCTCATTCTAAAGTGGCCGGCCTATTTATGGTTTCCCCCTTGATTGTTTTTACACACTCTCTCACTTTGTGAAAATGACATGAATTATTTGCTAATTTTCCAAGCTCATTTTTCATCACCCGATCCAAAAGGCAACTTCATTAACCGTTCGTCCATGGCTTTGGAAATAACGAGACAAAGTGTTCTACTCATTCTCTATATCAATCTTGGTCATCTCTTTTAACAAACATGATGATCGAGTTGCCTCGGTTCAGAGGCGGGAGCCCGTTTAAAGATCTGTCGACGTGGTGCCACCTGGACGAGGAGACTGGAGATTCAGGAGATCGGAGCAGCCGCAACAAAGCGTGAGATGATGGTTGAAGACCGAAGGACTCAGATCGTTCATTATAACATTTCTACCCACTTTGTAGTTTGTTAGTTTAGATTTAATGGCAGATCTGGGTTATAGTACGCGATAGCGCCAGTTGTAAAAAGTTTTTGTTCCGCATTTGGCGTCTGTTAGACGGCCGGGGCGCTACCGTTGACTTACAGAAGAGGAACCGGAGCTTCCTATGCACATCACTACTAGGACGAGTTTTTCTGAACTCGAGGAGTCTGATGTAGCACACCTTAATGCGTACATCACATTCGAGCATGACCGGCCTGAGACCAAGCAGCTGGAAGGCGAATCAGGGATTTTTTTCAATCAATTAGGATTTGTATATATTTGGATAGATCATAATTGGTTGGATAGATCATAATTAGATTTTTTAATCAATTAGGATGTATATATATTTCCATTTTTAGATTGATCATAATTGATTGGTTTTTATTAGGCTAGATTTGTTTTTGAATCTTTTCTTTACTAAATTAGGATTGCTTTTATTCCTAGTTATCTCTCAAGTTTGAAACCAACTTGCTTCTCAAGACGGTATTTAACTATAAATAATGCATAAAGGTTATTTAGAAAATTAATAAAAATTTGAATGTTTCTCTTTCCCGTGGATTCAGCACGGTCGTAAATTCGATCAAACTCTACGGTTCGGTCGTTTTGCCCTTAGCAGCGACGTATCCAGTTATCTGGGCTTGCAGAACTTAACAGTTCTTGGCATACTAATACGTGGTTCGGTACTCTTCGGATACCTTGCTGCGTCACCATGCCTATAGCATCTTCTTTGATTTCGTTGATTGATTTTCCCCTGGTGATTTCATCCTTCATAGAAAGATTTGTTTAAAGAACTTTCTCTAATGGTTATTGCTTCTTCTTGTTAATTCTCTTTTAACATGATTTTAGAGATTCCATGATTTGATCAACAATCATGGAATCTATGTCTTTAGATACTTTAATAACCCCTTCGGATCAAAGGATCGTAGTATTTCGTCTAGGTCCTGAGTTTCTACCATAACTTCACCATCTCTTTGTAGTTGATTAACAATTACCAAGACTCTAGAAGTATAATTGGAAACTAATTCTGATTCTTTCATATATAAATATTCAAACACACTCTCTTTTCACCTTCTCCTCCTTTTATAGGTTAATTCTCTAGAATCTCCCGTGTTCGTTTTGCAATGGAAGCATTAGCAACCTTGTGGAAAGCAGTTTTTTTAAATCTTGGTGAAAAAGGTAGCGGGCGTTGCTATCTTTCTTAATTGCATCATTCATTGACTCTCTGTTGTTGTGACAATGTAGCTTTATCTTGGAGCTTCTTATAGATATTTTCATATTCTTTAATACACCTTGCAGCCCAAGCAATGCCTTAATTCGGATGCATCAATTCTCAGAATTCTTTTTAATGAGTTGATGAACTTGGAATGGAAATGTGCTGGTTTCCATCTAACGAGCACTCACGACCTTGACTATGATACCACCCCATTAGAAATGATAAGTCTTATATCACTATATTGTGATGGACGAGGATCTCACTTACTCAATATTTAGAGGAAAAGGATGGCGCTAGTAGAAAAATGCAATAGCGAGGGAAAACGACAAGTTTTCCTTGGCTATGTGTACACTATCAACTGAATTTTTCCTTTTGCTAATATTCTTTCGACAATTATCTATTTCTAAGGATGAAAGAATAAACTATCGAATAAAAAGTATAAAAAGTGTAAATTTAATTGTACCAAAATATAGTGAGGGAAACATTCCCAAGGGATATATCCCTTGACAATAGTCTATTAGCGACAAATGAAATGTCAAGGGAACATTGTCGAGAGAACATGATCCATCGGCAATGTTCCCTTGGCATTTTTTTGTCTCTATTATGACTATCGCCAAGAGATATACCCTCGGGAATATTTTGGCCTAATTCAATTTACGCTTTTTATGCTTCATTCGGTAGTTTATTCTTTACCCATAGAAATAGAAAATTTCCAAGAGAATATTAGCAAGAGGGCAAATTTGCTCGGTAGTGTACACATTAAAGAGGGAAATTTATCCCACGCAAATATTTTCTTTCGCTATTGCATTATTTTCTACTAGTGTTGTAAGATTGTAAATTTAGTATTGTATGGAGAGTGGATAAACCTTGCAATTTATTGAATATTTCTTGCTTATTAGGAGTTCACACACTTTTAAGCTTCTACTATCTCTACAAAGATACTTCTATGCCTCTTCTAAAATACTTCTATGCCTCTTCTAGAAACCTTCACTGCTACAGAGGGGGTTATTCATAACAGTTAGAACCGTTACCTAAACCCTTACCGGTAACGGTTCTAACCGTTATACAACCATTACGAATAGTCCTATTATCAGAAGTTTTGTAACAGTTCCAACCGTTACGATTGACCCGATTTGGTAACGGTTGGAACCGTTACCACGTAGGTGTATAGGTAAATGATATCTTAAATATATCAGATATTTACTACCTATTAGTAAAGTTTGGAACCGTTATCAATATGTTACCGTTACCAATATATAGCAGGATCTGATATATTTCAGATATCATTACCCTGTACTAACCGTTACTAATCTCTATGGTAATGGTTATAACCATTACTAAAGAGGTAACGGTAATGATTTTAACCATTATCAATATATAGATATTTTTTAAAAACTTGAAACACCCGACGCGTCCTGCGCTCGCTGCTTTCATTTACAACCGGCAATACAAAATAGTAATACCACCAAATCGCACACAATTATAATAATCAAAAAATAATATGAAAGAACACAGAAAAAACATATAATAATATACAAATATCAATAATATACATCTCAAATAATATACGAAAAGTAAATAATACAAAACAAATGTTTATATCTAAGGTTGTTAGGATGATCCATCTCCATTGTCGTCCTATGACGTGAAGATATTCCCTATCTCGTCTCGTAATACCTGCCGTATGGCCTCCTCCTGCCACGGCAGCTACTCTACCCGCTCCGTAAGTGCCTGCAACTGCTGTTGCGTCTGTTGATGAACCTCTTGTTGCTGCGCCATTTTCTCACGGAGCAATCAAATCTTCTTTGTAGAATCTGCCACCGCATCTGCCCGTGTCTGGGATATAGCGTACTTATGGATGGCCTCATGCCCGGCAAAGAGTCGGTAGGCCCTAGGACCAACCTCATGCTCATACCCACCATGATCCCGCCGGAAAGCTTGTCGAGGACAAGGGAAATGGCGGTAATTGGGTTGTTGGGGCCAAGTCCTAGGATGGCCATCCTCTCTTAGAACTGGCTCTGTAAGAGTATATATAGATATATAAATATGTGTTAACTTAAAATATATAATTGACTTGATTATATGAAACTTACTATGTACTCGGCAGTGCCCTTGTGTAATGCGCCCTACCCAGCGGCAGGATTGTACCGACATGATCTTTTTTCTGCAATAAAATTAGGATTTAATTTAATAAGTAATCCGCGACAAAAAAAATATTTTTATGCATCAAAATACTCATGAAGAGGTACTGTACGCTGGTCTGTGTGCACTTCCCTTGGATCGGGACAGTGTGGGATCTCACATCGTTGTTTCGGTTCTTCTTGTTGCGAACCGACTCCACCTTGTAAATATAAAAAAAGATTATATTATATTTCCGAATATGATTTCATGTTATATTTTTATAATCTTTAAAATTAAATTTATACTTGAATATTGGTGCGAGAAAAGTACTCAACAAGCCGCGGCCAATCGAGTCTTGGGACATCCAGGGCTATCCGATCCATCATCTGCCCTCGCTGCTCCTCAGTCGTCGCTGTTGGGTTTGTTATGCTCACCATCCAATGATTTAGAACAAGGAGGAATGAACAATTTAAAAAATTCAGAGAGCAAACCAAATAAAACCCAAAAATACACCCAAAGACTAAAACAAGCAACTACAACGAGAACACAAGAGAGCAAATGAGGGAGCTACAACATTTGTAGCGTGTCCGCCCAATTGAGAAAGACACCTTTTAGGCTCTAAGTACTCCAGGAACAAACTTGCTCGCCGATCGACTTGCCGAAGATGATCCATACAAAGGAACCTTGACCCAAGCTATAGCTTCACTTAAGGATGAACTTTGATGAAGCAACTTACTATCAAGACTCTTTACGAATTGAGAACAAGTTAAGTAGATGAATAACTCTATTTTTCTCTCTTTTTCACTCTCTTTGCTTTTCTATTTTGAGACTAAGAAAAAACTAGAGTGAGAAAAAGAGAAAGCATAAAGATATACTCTCTCAATTTCACTCTATCTTCTTCTAAAGTGAGGATGTAGAATTGTACTTAGAACAAAGGGACAAACAAGCTCATACCCTCATCACATGGCTCAAAAGAGAAAGAGATAAGAAATAGATATAAGTACGCACACACACACACACACTGTTAGATATATGTATGCCCTAGAGGCCATTATATGTATAGTGGATGCTTGGATACACACACACACACACACATACACACACACACACACATATATTGTCACGTACCGCTTCCCAAAAATACGGAATACGAGGGGTTGACAAGGCCAGCCATGCTCCTACGGTTGAGGAGACATCCTGCCGTAGTCACACTCCAGCTTCTAGCTTTACGTGGTAATCAGTAATCAATGCACAGGTAATGAGAAATGCAGTCACTAAATCAAAACAGATACAAAACTAACCAGGTAGTGATCAAGGAAGTATAGCTCTGAGTCGCTGATCTAGATATCCGCAATGTCCTCAAGGTATATCAGGTCCTGGTCCAAGCTAAATCCACTTCTCACTCTGAGCATGCATACTCAGGTCGTCAGAGCGACACAATAGCAATATATATATATATATATATATATATATATATATATATATATATATATATAAATACAAATATAAACACATGCAATGATGATGAACATGAAACAGTACGAATGAAGTAATAACCTTAGCATGAAGTAGCCAGTACAGGTAAACAGTAAAACATGTAAACAGTATGGCAGGTATATTGAATCAGTAATTAATGCATGTCACTAAACCTATCAGTCTCTAAGTCCACTATCCAGGTCGCTAAGCCTATCTTCAGTCCAAGTGTGAGAGTCAACCACTCGTGAGTATCCCCCACCCATGGGTAGTGCACCACGGGCAAGGGGACACGGGCCCGAGTCGCTCGCTAATAATCAGTAATATCACCCATATAACTCTAGAATCGCTGTGTATGCCGGCAATGGGACTCCCGAGATTTTGTTGAACTCACACTCAAACTACCCCACACCCCGTGGTCTACATCAAACGCCAACCATAAACTCAAATACCAGTCGGTCCATGACAAGTCTACGCAAGAACTGGAGACAGGATCTCCATCAAGCATGTCTCGACTGATACCCAAGATAAATGGACAGTGTTTGGTGCCTTACCTATGACACTAATATAAGTGCTCTATAACCGTCCCATTCCAGTTATGGTTACACTTATATACGTCCCATAGACGTCGACAATGCAATAAATCAATAGGGTCCGCTGATTGTGTACAAGTACATGTCACTTTCACTTATTCATTCACACTTTATCACTACGTACTTTCCATAACCAAAACACTAATATCTAACACTGGGTAATGCATACGATCATTAGGTTACCAATGCAATGACATCTACATGATATGATGAGAATACAATAGTTATGATATGAATAGAATATCATCAGCCAGTGTCCTACCATTTGCATAATTCACTATAAATCATACATGCAGAATTGAGCAAAACAATGAAAAAGGGGTAACTAGTATGTTTAATCATCTATCCATAAAAATTTGTTTCGCGCCAATCGGGTTTCCGGTTTACTAAATATGGCCATTTCAATTTAAGTGTTCACTGATTGAAATCCGGTTTCAGAACTGGAAGTCCATTTCGTAACATGTTTTACTCCCAGTTGGGATCATAATTAGGCGACGCTATAGTTGAACAATGTTTAGGTTTTACAGTTAGCTTTCCAACTCAATTGGGAGATTAGTGATATCCTATATCAACAGGGAGTTATGGACAGGTTATGCTCGATGTGTAAAATATGTCACTGCAGAATTCAGCAGAACATATCGACATTATAAAATGTGTTAAAAATATCATACAGTTGAGGAATCTAGTAAGACCAGTGGGATAAAGAATCTAACTCAATTTTCTTTGTAACGATATAGAGTTCCGCACATTTCCGCATTTGAGAAAGGAAAAACAGTGAGTTAAAAACAGGGGTTATCTGGAATTACCGCTCTGGACTGCAGTCCAAAATCGTAATTCTCTGCAGTTTTCTCTATCGTAACTAGTTCAATTTTAGATATCAACTATAGGGTTCTGTAGCTTATTCCATTGGGTTCTATATGAGCCATGGAACGCCAATGTCCGATTCGTAAAAGATTTATCGTGAATTTAACGGTCTAGCATGTTCAGGAAATTTAGATTTCGTACCTACTATCGGGAGCAGCATTACATAGGTGAAACGGCCTTGGTTTTCAACTAAATTTCTACAGAATATCGGTAAACAATAGGAGGGTTTAATGATCACAAGTTCCTCCATTTAAAGTTCGGTTTTCACATATAGTTTCGTATCAAACACTTGCATCATATTGGTTTGCACGAATTATATATACACGACATTAATTCGAAATTGGGTTAAATACATAATAATAGCATGAAGCAAGCAATATACTTTCCTGACGAAGTATCGACGATGGTACGACAATGCCGATTCAGGTACGGCACAACAACAACACGAGTTTCGATCTTGGCTCGAGCTTGAGTTCTTGGCAGCGACGGTTACGCCACAAGCTGCAGCAACAATTAATGGTGCTCGGCTATGGAGAGGAGCTTGGTGATCGGCGGTGGTCCAAGAAGCTCCGGCAAAGGTGGAAGCAAGGGTTTTCCGGTGAGGTTTCTGGTGGTGGAGGCGGTGAGGAGTAGGTCGGGGTCGGGGAGATGGCTAGCGGCGAGCTCTGGTATGCAGGTGAGAAGGTGTGCTCGGGGGTTGTTCTGGATAGAGGAGAGAGGAAGGCTCGGAGCTGTAGAAGGGAGCAAGGTTGTCGCCGGCGGTGATGGAGCTCACAGTAGGGAAGCTCGGTGAGGAGGGTTGGGTGCAGTGGAAGTTGGAGAAGAAGCAGTGGGGAAGCTCGGTGGTTGCAGGGTGTAGCGAGTGAGGCTCGGTGGTGTTGGGTTCGCTCGTGATCGACGTTAGTAGATGGAGGCTCGGTGATGGATGGGGGTGAGGTCGACGAGAGAGTGGACGGGAGTGATGAAGAAAGGGAGTGCAGAGAGAGGGAGGGTGCAAGTCATGGGGAGAGCTAGTCGTGGGGAAGCGACTGTTGGGGTGGTGGGCGCGAGGCGTGGGGGAATGAGCGAGAGAAGCGTGGGCATTGAGGAAGTGGCCGTTGCGATGGAAGAGAGGCGGGGAGAGCGGGAACAGGGGATATGAGGGGGAAGAAGGAGAAAAGCGGGTCGGGTGTGGGGGAGTTGGGTCGGGCTTGGGGGAGACAAGAAATGGGATTGGGGTTTTAGGGAGGGGCTTGGGCTGGGGATGAAAATAAAAGGGAATTAGATGTAGGGTTAGGGCTTGGGACTTTGGACTGGGTTTAGGAAAAAGAAAATATAAAAGGGAAATAGAAATAGGGTTAGGGATTGGGGACTTGGGCTGGGGTTTGGGTTAGAGAACGAAAAAGAAAGTGGAGAAAAGATTTAAATTGAATTAGGATAAGGTAATTAATAGGAAAAATATAGAAAATTTGTAGAAATTTGGGAAAAATATTTGGAAATTTATTTATTAAAATACAGTGGCTATTTATAGGGACCGGGTATTACATATATACATATGACTTTCTTGCTCGACATGATAGTATGCTATCTGGTTTACATTATCTTGACATGTTCATTTGATCATGCATCTTACTCATTTGGTACATATTGATAAAGCCCTCAGGTTATTTGCTTGACTACTGGGACTATGATGCGGATCATACTAGTGGGACATATGTAGTTTATGAGCATATCCTTGAACTGTTCCTAGTCGTGGGTGTATCGAGACGGGGCATCGATATTCCAGAGTAGACGAGCGTATACCATTCTTATCCCATATGATGGGCGATGGATGATCCTATATCCATCTGGTGTGATGACATAAAATATTGTATACGGGTGCTCAGTGGAGACTGGGTACACTGAACGGACTCGCCGAGAACTCCTATATGGTATTATATTTATCGTCGGATAGCAGTTCTCAGGTGACACCGGTACAGGTTAGTTTGTAAACCAGAGATCGTCAAAGAGTCTTGTGTGTCCTCCCACTGTACTTTGATCTCCACCCTACCACGGCTCTACTGAGTCGTGAAAACAGGTGAATTTTGGATACAGTCCCGAGGCACATGGAGGCAATGAGTGATAGGAGGGGTTTTGTTTATCCCGGTATTGGGGGTTGATGTTGTGCAATGCTCGATTGGCTATAATAGGAAGTCCCTGGCCAGGGCTGCTGAGATTTAGTAATAGGTGTTATCAGTAGTTTCTCGATCTGCTATGAGCCATACACCAGCATGGCTTATTGAGTTATTGGGGTCGAAGATACCATCCCTAGACTCGATATGCAGCATATCTGACTAAAGACCGGAATGTACGATAAGTGTTGCCAGTTGGCTCGACGGTAGTTTTTGACAGCTTCGCTTGTTTTTCTTTTGACCGCTCAATACCTCGGTGGTCGTTACGTTTAGCTGACCGTTTGCGACTTGTGGGTATCTGATATGATCATCACCTATTGACGGTGTATTGACGAGTCTTAGAGTCCCACATAGGAGTTTCCTAGCTCAGGCGAAATGATGTGGTGTGCATATAAGATATGCACGGGGACCCGATTAAATGCGTGTATGTGATACCGTATATTAATAGAGCGTTTTTTATTGGTCGGGTCATTTGTAATATGAACGGTTTGTTAAATCAAGTGTTGATTTAACATTGACTTTATAGCTCACTTTTGTTAAACCTTTTTCAAATTTGATGTATGCATGCATGTATGCGCATATTGATGTGTATGGACACATACATGCATACATGGTATCTTGGTTGTTGATACACTAGTGGTGGCAATGCAAGACTTACATGGGAGTAATTATGTATATATATTTATTTTTGGATTAAAGAAAAGGAAAATTCTCTCATGGTTGATAATTCTACACACTTCCTTCACTTAACCCTTGTTTTGACCTTGAGTTTATTTTCCTTAGTTGCTTTGACTCCAAAATAAATATCTAGATATTTATTAACCCACGGTTAATTGTGAGAGTGACTTTTATTTATATTATTCATTCTCATTTTTATTTGAGATTATCACAACATTGAGCTCAAGCTTGCCATCTTCTTCTTCCTCCCCTCTCTTGCTCTCTTGAGATTCTAGTGAGTGAGTTAGTTAAAAAGAAAGGGTTTTGAAAAAAGAAAACAAACCACATCACCATTATACACTACTCTAGCCCATTAGTGTAAAGTGTTTGCTTCATCTTCATTCTTGATTAAGTGAAGCAAGGAGCTTTGAGCAAAGGAACTTCGGGTGGATCATCGTGGACTTGGAAGGTCTCTAGAGAGCCGGTTCAAACTTTAAAGGATCCAAGGAGTCACTAAAGAAGGACTACAAAGGTTTTATTCTTCCCACTTACTGATAGCTTCTATGTTGTATGAGATACTATTAGTGTTACCCTAATTTTTCTAGTTTCAATTCATGGTTAGATTGCTTAGCACCTCCCCAAAATTTTATTGTGGCATGTTGTAGGGTGTTTTTCGTCACCCCATTGAGATGGGAATACGCGCGCGCTTGTCAGGCATACTACAGATTCCCCCTGCCTAGGGTAGGACGGGGTTTAATGATTGTGTGGATCCGAATCTCTGGCAGCCGCGGACTAAACTGCCGTTAATTACCCATTGCCTTTGGAGCGAGGGAACCTCCGATTGACGGGTTAAACTGGTCATGCGAACTCAATGTGCAGAGTGCATGCGATGTGTTTTGAAAGGGGGTTTTGGATATGTCGGGAGCCACGCAGAGTTTTTACGGGGGTCCAGCTACCCGGATAGCGGGCTGGGGGTCAAGGGGGCTAGCAGCCCCCTTGCGGGGTGTGGGGCAGCGCCCCATTAGAAATTTTTTTCTAACAGAGACAGTGTCATGGTGTATGTGTGTGTGCACATATGTATGTATATGTGTATATATATATGTATATATATATATATATATATATATATATATATATATATAAGAAAGAGAGGGAAAAGGCATCCAAAGGATGCGTGGGGCCAGCGCCTTGGGCGCTGTGCGCCCAGGTGCTGTGCGCTCAGGCGCTAGCGTGCCACGTGGGCATTCTGTGCTCAAGCACAGGGCACTGTAGCGCAAGCGCGCCACGTGTCGGCACGTGGGTGTTTTGCGCTTCAGCGCCTGACATTCGAGCGCAAGTGCGCCATGTGTCGGCACGAGGGCGACTTGCGCTTGAGCGCTGGGCGCTTGAGCGCAAGTGCACCACGTGTCGGCACGGGGGCGACTTGCACCAGAGCGCTGTGCGCTTGAGCGCAAGCGCGCCACGTGTCGGCACGCAGGGCACTTTTGTGCAAGCGCGCCACGTGTCGGCATGTGGGCGCTCTGCGCTTGAGCGCAAGCGCGCCACGTGTCGGCACGTGAGCGCTCTGCGCTTGAGCGCCGATGAGGAAAAGTGGCTTTTAGCCTAAAAAGATTCTCGGAAGAGAAATCTGAGTGGAGTTGGACTCCTAAGTGTGTTTTTGGGGTTGATGGAAGGGGTTCTTCTTCTTCCTCCTCTGTTAGCTGGATCTTGAAGATCAAGATATGTGAGATCTCAAAATCTTTCCTTTTTGGGATCTAAAGAAATATCCAAGTTCCCCTTTGTGGGTTTGGTGGTGAAAAACTATCTTGTTTTTGAAAAGGAAGAGTAAAACTCTTGATTTAATTCAAAAGAAAGAGGAAGGTTTGAGACCTTCAGAAAAGAGAAAGAAATACAAACCCTAGGTTTTTTTTTGAGAGAATGAAAGCGTTATTTTTTATTCATCATCATGTTGCCTTATATAGGCTTACATATTTACATATAGCCCCTTGGCTTTACAAAAAATGGCATTTTAGCCATCCCATGGCTCATGTGCCATTTCATTTTTGCACATAAGCCATGGGCTTACAAAATATTGGCTTTATGCCCATTTTTTTTACATTCATGCATAAAAAATTACATAAAAATTATTTATTACATGGTCTATATTTTGGCATGGAGGAGGCTGGCCGCGGGCTCGACTTGGGTATGGGCCCGCTTGACCTGGGGTTGGACCCACCTAGCTTGGGGTTGACCTTGACTTTGACTCGGTCAACGGGGGTGTAAATTTTTACCCCAACAAAGTGCCCCCATCAATAAATGCACACCGCATATTTGAGTTGTGTGCATGAAATTAATGGATCTTGAAGCTGAACTTCGAGGTGGAACATCATTCCGGAAGAGAAGCATCATCCCGGGGAGCATGATTCCTGGGGATCGGAGCATCATTCTGATTCGCGGAGCATAATTCCGGGGTGGAGTATCCCTCGGGGAGCATGATTCCCGGGGATCGGAGAATCATTCCGATGAGCGGAGCATGATTCCAGATATCGGAGCATCATTCCGAAGGGCGGAGCATGATTCCAGGGGATCAGATTATCATTCCGATGAGCGGAGCATGATTATAGGGGATCGGAGCATCATTCCGATGAGCGGAGCATGATTCCAGGGGATCAGAGCATCATTCCGATGAGCGGAGCTTGATTCTAGGGTTCGGAGCATCATTCTGAAGGGCGGAGCATGATTCCAGGGGATCGGATCATCATTCCGATGAGCGGAGCATGATTCCAGGGGATCGGAGCATGATTCCAGGGTTCAGAGCATCATTCAGAAGAGCGGAGCATGATTCCAGGATTCGGAGCATCATTCCGAAGAGCGGAGCATGATTCCAGGGATCGGAGTATCATTCCGATGAGCGGAGCATGATTCCTGGGGATCGGAGCATCATTCCGATAAGCGGCAGACATTCTGACTGAAGCATGATTTCGATGCAGAGGTAGATTCCTAGGCGAAGTATAATTCCGACAAGGAAGGCAAATATTCCGAGGCGAAGCATTGATTTCGACATGGGGTACATTTTGAGACGGAGCATGATTCCGTCGCAGAGCTTGTTGGCTGACTTGATTCTGAGCCGAAGCATAATTCCGACAGGGAAGGCAGGTACACCGAGGCAAAGCATCATTTCGACACGGGGTGCATTCTGAGACGAAGCATAATTCCGACGCAGAGCTTGCTGGTTGACTTGATTCCGAGGCGGAGCATAATTCCGACGAGGAAGGTAGATATCCCGAGGCGAAGCATGATTTCGACACGGGGAAAATTCTGGGACGGAGCATGATTCCGCCGTAGAGGTTATTGGTTTGATTTGATTTGGGTTGACATCAGCATCGCTACACTGGAATATGGTACCAGGAGCGAATCATCATTTGTCATGAGAGGATTTGGGAATTGTTTTTTTTTGTTTGGCATCAGCATCGCTAAACTGGAATATGGTACCAGGAGCGAATCATCATTTCCATTTGCTTATTAGGAAACGATGGCTTAGGAGACAGGTTTTAGGTCCCTATCACCTAAGACTTTTCAATTTTGTGAGCCGTAAGGGTCTCACAAAGTATTTTCTCCTTACGGGTCGTAAGGATCCCGTAAGTGTATTTTCTCCTTAGGAGTCATGGGGACTCCCAAGTGTGTTGCTCCTTTGTGAGTCGTAAGGATCTCACGCGGGAATTCTTTCCTCACAAAGTCGAGAGGACCTTGTGAGTGCATTTCATCTCTTTCTCACGAGTTTGCGCCCTTACGGATTTTCACAAACTCGCCGGCAATCCTGCTGTTTTTACTCACGGAGCCCTTTCGGGTTTTCATCCGTACCCATTTTTCTTGAGGACATACAATTTTTTAATTTTTATTTTATTATTTTTGGAGAGATTGGGATTGTTTTACACCCGTGGATTGTATACGGTTTTACAGGATGTATGATCCAGACCGTAGGGCCATAAAAATTTCGGGACTTTGTTGGCGTCTGCATCGCTGCACTGGAATATGGTACCAGGAGCGACTCATCATTCTCCACTTGGGGATTTGAATTTGGAATTTGGCTGGCGTCTGCATCGCTGCACTGGAATATGGTACCAGGAGCGACTCATCATTCACCATTGGGGTATGGGATTTGGAATTTGGTTGGCGTCTGCATCGCTACACTGGAATATGGTACCAGGAGCGACTCATCATTCGCCATTGGGGCATGGGATTTGGAATTTTGTTGGCGTCTACATCGCTACACAGGAATATGGTACCAGGAGTGACTCATCATTCGCTGTTTTTTTTGTTCTTGCATTTTTTGTTTTACCGCGATTGCTCCATCATTTCAGCTTTTCTTATCGCGAAGATCGCGATTGCCCCATCATTTCGGATTTTATTTGCGGTTGCCCCATCATTTCGGCTTTATTTTCATCTTTATTTTACTCGTTGATTTTTATTGCGAGTTGCCCCATCATTTCGGCTTTTCTTTATTTTTCTTTTATTTACACATTTTTTGTTTATTTACACATATATATTTCTTTTTTTTTTACCTTCCCAGTTTAACGACTTAGAGGTCGACTGTTCCCATTTTAATGACGTGGTGGTCGATTGTTTTCAGAGAAAGGCAGATGTCTGAGAGAATCAGTTTCACGAAGAACTTCGGTCTCCATTTGTATTTAATTGGCGGTCGCAGCTGGACTGTTTGTTAACACGCCTTTAGACAGTTCTATCTCTCCTGCTTTGTATTGCTTTTCGATCCAATCTTTGAAGACGAAACAGTCCTCAATGGCATGACCTATCACTCTGTGATAGGGGCAGTATTTGGGGTCGTCGGTCATATTCGCTTCCTGCGGTCTTTTTGACTCTGGCAGTTGTAGACCGTTCTTCAGGGCGTCTTTGAATATTTTACGGATTTTGTCCTTTCTGAAGGAATAGACCTTATCTAGCTTCTCTTTGAGTGGAGATTCTCCTCCCTCTCCGAACACTGGCTTCCGAGACTGGTTGGCGCTAGGCCCGCTCATCCCTTGCTTATTTCGGTTAGCCGAAGTGTTGAAAGACTCAGAATCATCGGAGTTTCCGCCTTTGCGATTATCGTCCTTTCGGTTTCTCCAGGACCTATTGTTATTTTGGGAATCCGAGGAGGACTCGTGCTTTGAGCTCTCCAGCATCTGAACTTTCCTGGTTAGCTCTTGGAATGTTTTGAGACCCGCGGTGCATAGAAACGGGGCCATCCAATTGTTGAGATTTCCAACGAGGAGACTGACAGATTGGTCCTGCTCTATCAGCGGTTCGCATTTGACGGAGAGATTGCACCATCGGGTTATAAAAATCGTGCTGCTTTCGTTGTTCTTGCGCTTGGTCCTTACGAGCTCAGCAATGGTGATCTTTTCGCCGACGCTTATGAATCTTTGTCGAAACAAAGATTCCATTTGGACGGAAGTAGTAACGGAGCCATCCAGTATGCTCGCGTACCAGTCGAAAGCAACATCGGTCAAGCTATTAACGAACTGGCTGAGGAGAAGAGCATCATTGCCCCCAGTATTCCTGCATGAGGCTTTGAAGTGGGCGATGTATTGATTCGCATTTCCCGTCCCATCGAATCTTCCGAATTTGGGGCTGACATAGCCGCTATAAAATTCTACCAGATCATATTTAGCGGGATATTGTCTCCCGCTACTGCTAACATCTTTTTGCGCTTAAGCTTCGGCTACCAGTGTTTTGACTTTGCTGCCAACCAAATCCATGATTTGATCTTGAGTTAGCGGGCTACTGTCATCGGTATCCAAGACATTTTCTGAGATAGGATGCGACTGATTTTCATGCGGTCCGCCCACCTTTGGATTTGAGGGAATAGGCACCGGCTGTCTCGGGACAACGTTTCCCGGTTCATAAGCAGAGCCCTGTGCTTGATTGGGCGGCTGAGAGGCAAGTTGGGCCGTATGCCGTAAGACGACATTTGTCAGGTCGTCGATCTTTGAGTAGAGCTTGGCCATCTCCTTGTCTTTGCTTCTGAGCTGTTTTCGGAGCTCTTAGAGAAGTTGCTGCTCCGCATTCTTAGGCTGGAAAGTTGGCTCATCTTCGCTTTCCGAGCCCGACTCCTCATGGACCGAAGGGTCTTTCTGCTTATCAGCCTCACTGGGAAGGTCTTCATTACCTTCCAGAGGAGGCTGTCCTTGGGATGTGGCAGCCATATTCACGCCAGATTGGATTTGGGATGTGGTGGCCCCGTCCTTGCTCTTGCTGCGCGTGCCTACCATGTAGACAGTGTGGACCTCATATCCAGTCGTCTCTTTCTCATTGGCAGGGAGTTTAAAGAAGACACCCGATCGAGCAGTGGTCAGGAGCACCGCTGGAGCTTGCTCGGGACGCGTTGTAGCTTTGTTGGTGTTTATGGCCTTGCCCCCAGCTGGGGCCAAGGAAAGTCGTTCAGACACCGACTTGCGTTTGGGTTGGGGCGCCCTAGAGATCACCACATTTGGTCTCCTGCCTTCCGAGACCGGTTTGTCTGCCACCGGGGCTTGAGGAGCTGGGATGGCGCCAACTGGCATGAACATAATAGAGCCGAATGGTAGCAGCAGCTCCTGCCATTGTCGCCCGAGACTGGCTGGAAGGACCGTCCTAGAGTCTATCCTCATCGTGTAGGAGACGGGAGCTGAGTTCATCATCGAAGACATCGTCGGAAGGTGATTGCTTGACAATATGCATGAAAAAGCATTATTTTTAGTATAAATACAGGTATATATATTGATTGAGTTCGCATGAACGCTTAACCCGAAATATGGGAGAAGAGATTAGTCCCACCGGGCATGCCAGAACCTGTAGGGTGTTTTTCTTCACCCCATTGAGATGGGAATACGCGCGCGCTTGTTAGGCGTACTACAGATTCCCCCTGCCTAGGGTAGGACGGGGTTTAATGATTGTGGGGATCCGAATCTTCGGCAGCCGCGGACTAAACTGCCGTTAATTACCCCTCGCTTTTGGAGCGAGGAAACCTTCGATTGATGGGTTAAACTGGTCATGCGAACTCAATGTGCAGTGTGCATGCGATATGTTTTAAAAGGGGGTTTTGGATATGTCGGGAGCCACGCAGAGTTTTTACGGGGTCTCGCTACCCGGATAGCGGGCTGGGGGTCAAGGGGGCGAGCAGCCCCCTTGTGGGGTGCGGGGCAGCGCCCCGCTAGAAAATTTTTTCTAACAGGGACAGTGTCGTGGTGTATGTGTGTGTGCACATATGTATGCATATGTGTGTGTGCACATATATATGCATATGTGTGTGTGTATATATATATGTATGTATATATATATATATATATATATATATATATATATATATATATATATATAAAAGAGGGGGAAAAGGCATCCAAAGGATGCGTGGGGCCAGCGTCTTGGGCGCTGTACGCCCAGGTGCTGTGTGCTCAGGCGCTAGCGTACAACGTGTCGGCACGTGGGCGTTCTGCGCTTGAGCGCAGGGTGTTGTAGCGCAAGCGCGCCACGTGTCGGCATGTGGGCGCTTTGCGCTTCAGCGCCTGACGCTCGAGCGCAAGTGCGCCACGTGTCGACACGGGGGCGACTTGCGCTTGAGCGCTTGAGTGCAAGTGCGCCACGTGTCGGCACGGGGGCAACTTGCACCAGAGCGCTGTGCGCTTGAGCGCAAGAGTGCCACGTGGGCGCTTTGCGCTCGAGCGCAGGGCGCTGTTGTGCAAGCGCGCCATGTGTCGGCACGTGGGCGCTTTGCGCTTGAGCGCTGGAGCGCAAGCTCGCCATGTGTCGGCACATGGGTGCTCTGCGCTTGAGCGCCGGTGAGGAAAAGATGATTTTAGCCTAAAAAGATTCTCGGAAGAGAAATCAGAGTGGAGTTGGACTCCTAAGTGTATTTTTAGGGTTAATGGAAGGGGTTCTTCTTCTTCCTCCTCTGTTAGCTGGATCATGAAGATCAAGAGATATGAGTTCTTAAAATCTTTCCTTTTTGGGATCTAAAGACAGATCCAAGTTCCTCTTTGTGGGTTTGGTGGTGAAAAACTATCTTGTTTTTGAAAAGGAAGAGTAAAACTCTTGATTTAATTCAAAAGAAAGAGAAAGGTTTGAGACCTTTAGAAAAGGGAAAGAAATACAAACTCTAGGTCTAGAAAGGTGTCAACGGGGTTAGACCTCTGGAAAAATGATGTTTATTTTAATTAGGTCTGTGCGAAAGCACGGGGAACCTCTCTCAAAGTACCGGCACTGGCCTGGTTGACCGGTTAGAGAAACTGTAGAATGTAATTAATCCTGGCTAGTTTTCTTTTTGAGGTTTTGAAAGAAAATTTGATAAAAGCAGCGGGAGACATCGATTAGATAAGATAATAACCAATCTAAATCTTTGCAAGAGCATTTCGCTGAGTGTTTTCTTTTCTCTCTCCTAATGGCAGATACTTGATGACGTGACTTAAGCTTCTTTTAGAGAAAAATAAACTGACAGGACCAAATTATAAAGAATCGCTGAAAAAACCTGAATATTGCACTCACATATGATAAAGTATCATATGTTCTCACTGCCAAAGCCCCACCCGTCCAAGGTCCTGAATCATCTGTTTCAGATAAAGAGATCCGAAAAACATGGGATATTGATTGTGACACGGCCAAGTGCCTCGCTCTTGCTTCTATGGATAATATACATCAGAAGCAGCATGAGAAGATGGATGTTCAATCCATCTTTCTCCATACAAAGGATCTGTATAGAGAGCAATCTCGGGCTTTACGCTACGAGGAATCTCGAAAGCTGTTTCAGATGCGGATGGTTTCTGGCACATCAGTAGGTGAACATGTCTTGAAGATGATTGGTCTTATAGAAAAACTTGAGGACCTAGGATGGACCATGAATAATGAGAAATATACTGATATTGTTCTACAGTCTCTCCCCTTGACTTTGCTCCTATCATTGTGAACTTCAATATGAACAATTTGGAGAAATCACTGTTTGAACTTCTCAATATGTTGAGAAGTGCATAGAGCACGCTTAAGACAGTGAAAACTCCCGCTCTGCTTGCTGGGCCATCTTCCTTTTCCGTCCCAAAAGCCAAAGCCAAGGGAAAGAACAAGAAGAAACCCACCAAACCGAGAGGTGGAGTTCAAAAGGCGAAGGAGAAAGACAAATCTTAGGCCACGGGAAGTGGAAAAGGAGAATATTTTTTCTGCCACAAGTTAGGACACTGGAAACGCAATCGTGGTTTGTATCTTGTTGATCTTAAGAAGAAGAAACATGCCGATGCTTCCATTTCAGGTGTGTTTGTAACTGAAAACTGTTTTTCAATAAACTCTGCATTATGGGTATTAGATACCGGTTCTGGTTCTCACATCTGCAATAGTATGCAAGGATTAAGAAACAATAGAGTTTTGAAGACTGGTTACCATACTCTTCGGGTTGGAAATGCTTCCAATGTACATACTGTATTTGTAGGAGAGTATCATCTGGGGTTGCCTTTGGGATGTATTTTGGTTTTGAACCCTTGTTATTATGTACCTAGTATACTATGTAATATAACATCCGTTTCTTTGTTAGACAATGAAGGATATCATTTTGTGTTGCAAAATAATGTTATGAACATTAACTTGAATCAACAGTTGATTGGGTATGGTACACTAAATAACGGTATTTACGTCCTAAACCAACACCCAGTTTTCAATATACAACATACAAATAAAAGAAAAATTTCAGATATAAATGAAGCTTTTCTTTAGTATTGTAGACTTGGTCATATTAATGAAACAAGACAAAACAAGCTACAAAAAGATGGATATTTAAATTCTTTTGAATATAAATCTTATGCGACTTGTCAGCCCTGTATCAAAGGTAAAATGACCAAAACTCCGTTTACTGGACACGGAGAAAGAGCTGTAGAACTCTTAGGCCTCATACATAGTGATGTATGTGGACCAATTGTAGGGTTCTTAGGCACTCTTGTGAAGATTCATAAGGCATCAAACATGCCCGGATAAAAATTTAGACGCGCCGAACAACCCAAAGCCGGGATCTTTGCTAGATTATTAGGGTTAAACATGCAAGATGATAACTTTTTATCTAAGTGTGAGGGATTACAACCTTTGTAGTCCGCTCCTTCACTTCACAAGCTCCGAGTAGAAGTCCCTTTGCCGCGATCCACGATCTCCCGGACTCATGAGAGGCTCTACGACCCGAACGATCCATGCTAGCTTGAAGTATTCCAAATCTCCGATGATCTACCTTGAAGTTGCAAAGACTCAAGCTTTCTCACTCTAAAGAGATGAACACACTAATCTCATGGGCTAGATGAGATGAGGATGAGAGAGTAGTATTTTTGCTTTCTTTTTAAATCATTTTCTCATATTTATTCATCACATGAAGAAAATCAAGTAAGCTTTTTCAAGAGAGAAGAAGATGATAATGGAAAATAATTAATAAGATTAAACCTTTTGTGATAAATAGAAAGAAGACTATATGATTGATTTATAAACCATGGTCAAGGATGAGTGGCTAGGATTTAGTAGAGAATAAACTAGAGTTAGGGTTTGGTTGGGTTAAGAATGTGTCATCCAAAAATATCTTAAGAATGACAAAAGAAAAAGCTTCTAGAAGGTGCATGAAGCATCTAACCCTAATCAAACCCTAACCTCAATTAATCATCCTTAAACATGTTTAACAATTAATCATATCATGTCACAATAATATATATCACATATATATTATTTATTTGCAACAAAAGAAAATAATACAATTAACATATATCGCATATATATCAATGTATCAACCAATGAGAAAATGAAATAATAAAGCGAGCCAATATTAGATAATGTAATAATATATCATATATATTATTATACATTAAATCATCGAATCAACACTTGATCCGACGATCCGGCTATATCGAATATTACCAACTAATATATCATGTACCGATTCATCGAATCAACACTTGATCCGATGACCCGGTTCATAACTAAATATCGCGAGAATATAATACGGTATCCCATATCACATTATTCTCGGTCTTGCACATATCACATATGTGCCTCTACTCCGTTTCGCCTGAGCCAAGAAACCTCTGTGTAGGACTCTAAAGAATCGTCAATACGCCGGTAGCAGGTGATGATCATATCAAACACCCACAAGCTGCAAGCGGTCAGCTAAACGTAACAGCCACCCAGGTATTGAGCGATCAGAAGATCAACAAGCTAGCCTGTGCGTTCTCCTGTGAATCGAATCAGTAACACTCCCGTACAGTCCGGTCTGTTCGTCTGATATGTCGCATATCAAGTCTAGGGGTGGTATACGTCAGACCCCCAGTAACCGATAAGTCGTATCGATGTGTGGCTCATAACGGGTCGAGAAACTATTAGTAACACTTATCAGTAAATCTCTATATCAGCCCTGGCCAGGGACTTCCAGTTATAGCCAATCGAACACAGCACAACATCAACTCCTTATACCGGGAGAGAATCCCCTCCTATCGCTCATTGCCTCCATGTGATTCGGGACTGTACCCAAAAGCCACCGTTTTGCACGCCCTCTTGGACGTGGTAAGGTGGAAATCAAAGCACAGTGGGAATCACACAAGACTCTATGACGATCTCGGGTCTACAGACTACCCTGTACCAGTGTCACCGGAGAACTGCCATCTGACGTGTGGTATATCACCATCTGGGAGTTCTCGGCGAGTCCGTCCAGTGTACCCAGTCTCCACTGAGCACCCGTACACCATCTCTGATGTCAAACACCGATGGATATGGGATCATCCATCACTTATCATATGGGTCAAGATGCGTATACGCTAGTCTACTCTGGTGTATCGATGCCCTGTCTCGATATACCCTCGACTAGGAACAGTTATAGGATGTACTCATCGACTACCGTGGCCCCACTAGTATGATCTCATCATAGTCCCAGTAGTCGAGTACAGATCCTAAGGGCTTTATCAACATGTGAGAGTAAAACAGTAAACCAATACAAGTCAACATGTTAAGATAAAGTGAAACCAAATAGCATACTATCATGACGAGCAAGAAAGTCATCTCTATATATATCCAAGCATCCATTATAATATACATCATATGTACAACAATGGCCTCTAGGGCATATACATAACTAACAATCTCCCACTTGCACTAAGGCCAGCTGCTGTAGTATCTCATACCTAGCATCCCGAATAATCTCTCAAACTATATCTGGGGAATAGCCTTCGTGAATGGATCCGCAGTGTTGTCCTTCGTATCTACTACTCTCCTGACCTCGATCTCCCCGGCGATCAACTATCTCCCTGATCAGGTGATATCGCCTCAGAATATGTCTGGACTTTTGATGGGACCTGGGTTCCTTGGCTAATGCCACAGCTCCATTGTTATCGCAATACAGAGGTATTGGATGCTCAATGGATGGAACCACACCAAGTTCACTAATGAACTTCTTTATCCAGACAGCCTCCTTGGCAGCATCGTTGGCAGCGATGTATTCAGCCTCCATCGTCGAGTTTGCAACGGTATCCTGTTTGGAACTCTTCCAACATACCGCCCCTCCATTGAGGGTAAAGACAAAACCCGAATGCGACTTAGAGTCGTCCTTATCACTTTGGAAGCTGGAATCGGTAAAGGACTCCACCTGGAGTTCTCCGTTACCATACACCAAGAACATCTCTTTAGTCCTTCGTAAGTACTTGAGAATGTTCTTCACTGCTGTCCAATGACTCTCTCCAGGATCTTCTTGATACCGACTCACTACACTTAGTGAGTATGCTACATTGGGTCTGGTACATAGCATCGCATACATGATAGAGCCTACTGCCGAAGCATAGGGTATCCCTTGCATTCAAGCTCTCTCCAAATCAGTCTTGGGAGACATCTCTTTGGAGAGAGTGAGTCCAGAGATCGTGGGTTGGTTCCCATGCTTGGATTCTTCCATACTAAACCTCTTTAGTATGGTGTCAATGTACCTAGATTGAGACAATCCCAGTATCCGTTTAGATCTATCTCTATAGATCATGATTCCCAATACGTAGGAGGCATCACCTAGATCTTTCATTGAGAATCTCTGTGATAAGAGAGCTTGACTGATTGCAGCATAGGAATATCATTTCCTATCAAGAGTATGTCATCCACGTACAATATGAGGAAGACAACCTTACCCTTTGCTACCTTCTTATAGATACAAGGTTCATCTATATTTTTGATGAAGTCAAACTCTTTGACTACAACATCAAAACAGATGTTCCAACTCCGCGATGCTTGCTTTAACCCATAAATGGATTTAAGCAGCTTGCACACCTTTCCGCTGCTCCCACTATCTACGAAGCCCTCTGGCTGAGTCATGTACACGCTCTCTTCTAAATCACCGTTTAGAAAGGCGGTCTTAACATCCATTTGCCAGATTTCGTAGTCATGGTATGCAGCAATGGCAAGTAAGATCCGGATGGACTTAAGCATAGCCACTGGAGAAAAGGTTTCGTCATAATCCACACCTGGTCGTTGACGAAAACCCTTTGCTGCAAGTCTAGCTTTGAAAGTCTCAACTTTTCCATCTACACCAAATTTCTTTTTAAAAATCCACTAGCTCCCAATGGGTTTTACCCCTTCAGGAGCATTTTCCAAAATCCATACTTTATTGGTGTACATGGATTCCATCTCAGATCGCATTGCATCCAGCCATTTCACAGAGTCACTACTCGTGATGGTCTGCTCGAAACTAGTCGGGTCATCATCATCCATGATGCAATCCTCGCTTCCACCATCAATGAGAAAACCGTAGTATCTCTCAGGTGGACGAGAAAACCTATTAGATCGGCGGAGAGGCTGGGGTTCGTTGGGTACTACTGAATCCTCTGATTCTAATAAATCATCAGTTGTAGTCTGTGGTGCTGGAACCTCTTCCAGCTCTACCTCTTTGCCACTAATTTCTTTTGCAAGAAATCCTTTTCTAAAAAGGTGGCATATTGAGAAATAAACACTTTTTGTTCCTCAGCGTGATAGAAAATATATCCTTGAGAATTCTTTGGATATCCCACAAATTTGCAAAGGACTGATCGTGCCTCGAGTTTGTCCGGATTTTGTCTTTTGACATAGGCCGGACAACCCCATATCTTAACTCGTTTAAAATATGGTCTCTTCCCACTCCATATCTCATATGGTGTGGTAGGTACAGATTTAAACGGAACTAGATTCAATATGTATATGGCTGTCTCAAGCGCATACCCCCAGAAGGAAATAGGTAACTCAGCATCGCTCATCATAGATCGCACCATATCTAATAAGGTCCGATTCCTTCGTTCCGATACACCGTTGTGCTGTGGTGTATAAGGAGGAGTAAGCTGAGAGAGAATCCCATTCTCTTTTAGATAATCTAGGAACTCATTGCTTAAGTATTCGCCTCCTCGATCAGATCGAAGAATCTTAATACTTTTGCCCTTTTGGTTCTCTACTTCGTGCTTATATTCTCTGAATTTCTCAAAAGCTTCAGACTTGTGTTTCATCAGAAACACATGTCCGTATCTAGAGAGATCGTCAGTGAATGTAATGAAGTAGGAAGAACCGTTCCTGGCATGCGTAGACATGGGACCGCATACATCACTATGTATCAGTCCTAAGAGTTCGGTAACTCTTTTTCCGTGTCCACTAAACGGAGCTTTGGTCATTTTTCCTTTGAGACATGAATGGCAAGTATCATAAGATGATAATTCGAACGGATTCAAATAACCATCCTTATGTAACTTAGCCAGTCGTGTCGCATTGATATGACCAAGTCTACAATGCCACAAGTAGGATTCGTTCATATCTGAACTTTTCCTCTTGTGTGTGTTTTGTATATTCAGGACTGTATTCTGATTTAGAATGAATATGCCATTATGTAACGAGCCTGATGCAATCAACTTTTGATCTAGGAATATGTTCATAATATTATCCTGTACTACAAAATTATATCCTTCTTTACTTAATAAGGAGACTGATATAATGTTGCACATCATGTTCGGTATATAATAGCACTCATTTAGAATCAGTGTATTACGACTTGGTAATACAAGGTGATATTAGCCAACTGCTTTGGCTACAATACTTGCACCGTTCCCTACTTGAACGGAATGATCACCTTTTCCCAGTTCTCTACCTTTATGTAGCCCATGTAACTGTTTACATATGTGGGATCCTGATCCGGTATCTAATACCCAGGACGTAGGGTGAACTGAGAAACAGTTCTCAATAACTAACACACCCGAAGCAGATGTATCAATATGTATGTTCTTTTGGGTGGCGTGAGAATCCAGATATTCTCCTGTTTCCTGTTCAGTCTTATAACTCTTATAAGAAAGAACGGGTTCAACATTCCCTAGCTCAGTACAATAATAGGGTTCAGTCAATACATCCATATTATTATCTTGATTATGGCATGACATGGTCGCTACCTGGAGAGAGAGAGAAGAAAATACTTTAGCGTATGCTCTTGCAAGATTAGATTGGTTATTATCTTATCTAATCAGGATGTCTCCCACTGGTTTTATCAATCTACCTTAAAACCCAAAAAGGTAAGATTAGCCGGGATTAATTACACCCTACAATTTCGTCAATCTTTCAGCCAGATCAGTGTCGGTACTTTGAGGGAGGTTCCCCGTGCTTTCGCACGGACCTAATTAAAGTAAACCTCGTTTTCCCAGAGGCGTAACCCCGTTAACACTTTTCTAGACACCTACTTGATCGGCTAATTGTCTTGTGTAAAACTCTCCCAGGAGTAACTCTTACTCGCAGTGGGTATCGGTATCCAACTATCTTATAGGAGGTATGCAATCTCATTGCAAATTTCAACACTTGAAATTCCCGATAATATTTTGCCCCTAGCGATCTATGACCTTAACTAAGTCAACAAACCATAAATCGCAAGTCAAGTTCAACCCGTACATTTCCCGATTGAATTAAACCCACCCGTACGGCCCTTAACTGAGTCAACAAGGCCGTACGAACACCCTAATCCAATCACATCTCATGTTTTAGCAGATAAACATTACTTAGCTACCGTACACTATGCCTTAACTAAGTCAACAAACATAGCACGAATACTAAATAATATCTATCTGAAATGACGGAGGGCTACGCAGGTTTTTCAGAAAACCCTGAGCGTAATGAACTTGATATCGTCGTAGAATCGAGTGAAGTTTTGAAAAAGGAGTGTTTTTGAGGCTTTTCTTGTTTCGCTAAAGGGGTCACTCCCGGTGAAGGGATCGTCGGCCTTTTCCTCATCGAATAAGGTGCAGGATATATCATATATACCACTGTGCAAAGCAAAACTCTAAAAGCAATCAAAAGACAAACCGCATTTTGTAGCATCTGCCATTCGCTAAAGAGGTCACTCCCGGTGAAGGGATCGTCGGCTCTTTCCCCATCGAATAAGGTGCAAGATATATCATATATATCACTGTGCAAAGCAAAACTGTAGCTACCATTTTTATAAAGTTTTTGATTCTACAACATCTTTAGGTTTCTTTTCTTTTTATTAATCTCATTAATAAATATCCCATCAGCTTATGCTTCCTAAGCATCACAGAAGAAACGAAAGCAGTAATATTTATATATCAGCATATATATATATATATATATATATATATATATATATATAGTATAAGCATTCGTCTCAGGCAGTAATATGATCTCATCACAGAACATTGCAGCAGAAGAACATATATGAAATATTGGATATACTAGGACGTCCGTGTTTTCAATACGAGCCTGTATAAAACATGGATTCCACGGTCGCGACGAATTGCCAAACCCACATCCCAAGACCCCTACGAGAGCAGCAAGTAACACTGCCAATTCTAGGGTTAGAAGACCCGGTCTCGACTCCTCGAGATGGCCTCCTACTGGACCTTAGAACCCGGTTACTTGTGCTCCCCACCTTGGGTCTACCTAATGCGGAAAAGTAAATAATATACACTGGTGACAGCAACCGCAACCTGGAAGTGCCCCAAATAAAAGAATATTACATTACATATGAATTTTACATGAATGAAAATAAAAACCCTCATCTCACATAAAACCCCGGCTATTCAGAACGCGACGATCCAATATAACATATCACAGCAACACATAATATCTCATATCATCAACGTAAGTAAATATGTGCATCCCAATTGTCGATGACATATAGCAACGAAACCGGCGATATCACATATTACACTTACGGTCACAGAAAAGAAAGTGTAAAACTACAATATTTGGAATTCACTATCACTTTAGACATCGTAAATCCGAAATATCACATACTTCGCATTTCATGCCTAACTCTATGAATTCCACATATTGTATCACATTCCAGAAAAATAGACAGTATTAAACTTTTCGAACAGATAATCAAATACCCAAAATTTCCTAAAGTGCTCAACTCTTGAGCGGAGTTCAAATAATCCCAGAATATGTCAAAGTACCAGTGATCCAGTCGTAGAAGGGTCAAGCCAACGCCTCACATGTGGCACGCCGTACTGCCCCAAACCCGAAGGTTCAAAAGGCAGTTCAAGACGGTCACATAATCGAGTTAAGGTTTGTTGTCTTCTAGAGGGTCCACCGCTTAACTTGTACAATTTTTCCGAAAGATTTAAACCCGAAAAAAATTTTCAACACTTGAAAGTTTGCCGTACCGGGAAACAGTGAGTTAATGATATCCGTTCAAATAGTTTAACAGTTTCTAAATATCCGGAAAGAAATACGAATTTAAATATTCCGATCGAATCTACTATTACAAAACAAACCCCAGAAGTATTAACACTTAAAACAGATTAAAAATACCCAGAAGCATCAACAAGCACCTACGGATATTACCATGAAGCCACGTGTCACAATCCCACAAATCCGCCGCGGAACCGCCGCGCAAGCTTGCTTGCGCCGCGGTTCCGCCGCCGTTTTGAGGAATTGTGGGCCCGTGTTTCATGGTAATTCTTAGAATTCCCTGCTGATTTTTTTACATATTTTTAATTCAGAAAAAACCCAAATTTTGAAAAATTTCCAGAGAGGGGGCTTTTTCCGTCGGTTCGGGTTCGATCGGAGTTTTAACTTCGTAAACACATCGCCTAATGCTATAGCTAGGCTCTGATACCACTGTAGGGTTCCTAGGCACTCTTGTGAAGGTTCATAAGGCATCAAACATGCCCGGATAAAAATTTAGACGTGCCGAACAACCCAAAGCCGGGATCTTTGCTAGATTATTAGGGTTAAACATGCAAGATGATAACTTTTTATCTAAGTGTGGGGGATTACAACCTTTGTAGTCCGCTCCTTCACTTCACAAGCTCCGAGTAGAAGTCCTTTTGCCGCGATCCACGATCTCCCGGACTCATGAGAGGCTCCACGAACCGAACGATCCATGCTAGCTTGAAGTATTCCAAATCTCCGATGATCTACCTTGAAGTTGCAAAGACTCAAGCTTTCTCACTCTAAAGAGATGAACACACTAATCTCATGGGCTAGATGAGATGAGGATGAAAGAGTAGTATTTTTTCTTTCTTTTTAAATCATTTTCTCATATTTATTCATCACATGAAGAAAATCAAGTAAGCTTTTTCAAGAGAGAAGAAGATGATAATGGAAAATCAATAATAAGATTAAACCTTTTGTGATGAATAGAAAGAAGACTATATGATTGATTTATAAACCATGGTCAAGGATGAGTGGCTAGGATTTAGTAGAGAATAAACTAGAGTTAGGGTTTGGTTGGGTTAAGAATGTGTCATTCAAAAATATCTTAAGAATGACAAAAGAAAAAGCTTCTAGAAGGTGCATGAAGCATCTTACCCTAATCAAACCCTAACCTCAATTAATCATCCTTAAACATGTTTAACAATTAATCATATCATGTCACAATAATATATATCACATATATATTATATATTTGCAACAAAAGAAAATAATACAATTAACATATATCGCATATATATCAATGTATCAACCAATGAGAAAATGAAATAATAAAGCGAGCCAATATTAGATAATGTAATAATATATCATATATATTATTATACATTAAATCATCGAATCAACACTTGATCCGACGATCCGGATATATCGAATATTACCGACTAATATATCATGTACCGATTCATCGAATCAACACTTGATCCGATGACCCGGTTCATAACTAAATATCGCGAGAATATAATACGGTATCCCATATCACATTATTCTCGGTCCTGCACATATCACATATGTGCCTCTACTCCGTTTTGCCTGAACCAAGAAACCTCTGTGTAGGACTCTAAAGAATCGTCAATACGTCGGTAGCAGGTGATGATCATATCAAACACCCACAAGCTGCAAGCGGTCAGCTAAACGTAACAGCCACCCAGGTATTGAGCGATCAGAAGATCAACAAGCTAGCCTGTGCGTTCTCCTGTGAATCCAATCAGTAACACTCCCGTACAGTCCGGTCTGTTCGTCTGATATGTCGCATATCAAGTCTAGGGGTGGTATACGTCAGACCCCAGTAACCGATAAGTCGTATCGATGTGTGGCTCATAACGGGTCGAGAAACTACTAGTAACACTTACCAGTAAATCTCTATATCAGCCCTGGCCAGGGACTTCCAGTTATAGCCAATCGAACACAGCACAACATCAACTCCCTATACCGGGAGAGACGAATCCCCTCCTATCGCTCATTGCCTCCATGTGATTCGGGACTGTACCCAAAAGCCACCGTTTTGCACGCCCTCTTGGACGTGGTAAGGTGGAAATCAAACCACAGTGGGAATCACATAAGACTCTATGACGATCTCGGGTCTACAGACTACCCTGTACCAGTGTCACCGGAGAACTGCCATCTGACGTGTGGTATATCACCATCTGGGAGTTCTCGGCGAGTCCGTCCAGTGTACCCAGTCTCCACTGAGCACCCGTACACCATCTCTGATGTCAAACACCGATGGATATGGGATCATCCATCACCTATCATATAGGTCAAGATGCGTATACGCTAGTCTACTCTGGTGTATCGATGCCCTGTCTCGATATACCCTCGACTAGGAACAGTTATAGGATGTACTCATCGACTACCGCGGCCCCACCAGTATGATCTCATCATAGTCCCAGTAGTCGAGTACAGATCCTAAGGGCTTTATCAACATATGAGAGTAAAACAGTAAACCAATACAAGTCAACATTCTAAGATAAAGTGAAACCAAATAGCATACTATCATGACGAGCAAGAAAGTCATCTCTATATATATCCAAGCATCCATTATAATATACATCATATGTACAACAATGGCCTCTAGGGCATATACATAACTAACACCAATGTCTACACATACTAGAGACGGTTTTTCATACTTCATCACTTTTACTGATGATTTCTCAAGATTCGGACACGTGTTTTTATTAAAGAAAAAATCTGAAGCTTTCGAGAAATTCAAGGAGTATAAACTTGAAATAGAAAAACAAACAGGCTTGAGCATCAAGAAACTTCGATCGGATCGAGATGGAGAGTATTTGAGTACAGAGTTTTCATACTTCTTAAAAGAGAATGAGATTCTCTCTCAGCTCACCCCCCCTTACACACCACAGCACAACGGTGTGTCAGAACGGAGGAATCATACCCTATTAGATATGGTACGGTCCATGATGAGTGATGCTGAGTTACCGCTTTACTTTTGAGGACATGCATTGGAGACATCATTGTATCTGTTAAACAGAGTTCTAACCAAGACCGTGTCTACCACTCCATATGAGATATGGTGTGGAAAGAGACCATCTCTTAAACGAGTTAGGATATAGGATTGTCCGGCTTTTGTCAAAAAGCATAATCCAGACAAACTCGAGACACGATCGGTCATGTGTAAATTTGTGGGATATCCAAAACCTTTATATAGATATCTATTCTACCACAAGGAGGAACAAAAAGTGTTTGTTTCTTAACATGCCACATTTTTGGAAAATGAAATTTTTACAAATAGTACTGATGGCAATGCGGTAGAACTAGAAGAGCTTCTAGAGACACAAATTACTCATGACGAATTGGTTGAAACTGATGCTGCAGTAGAACTTCAAGAACCTCAGCCGCTACGAAGATCTAGTAGAACTTCTCGCCTACCGGAGATATACTATGGGTTTCTCATAGATGGTGATAGAGAAGATTGTATCATGGATGATGATAACCCTACTAGATTTCAGCAAGCTATCACGAGTGGTGACTCAGTGAAGTGGATGGATGCCATGAGATCCGAAATGGAGTCCATGTACACCAACAAAGTATGGACTTTGGACGTTGCACCTCCTGGGATAAAACCCGTAGGGTGCAAATGGATCTTTAAGAGAAAGATTGGTGTAGATGGACAGGTGGAGACCTATAAAGCAAGGTTTGTAGCGAAAGGTTTTTGTCAAAGACCAGGATTGGACTATGATGAAACTTTCTCTCCAGTAGCAATGCTTAAATCCATTCGGATTCTACTTGCTATTTATGCTCACTACGATTATGAAATCTGGCGGATGGACGTAAAAACTGCATTTCTAAATGGTGATTTAGAAGAATGAGTTTTTATGGATCAGCCAGAGGGCTTCATTGACAGTGGGAGCAGCGAAAAGGCATGTAGGCTGCTTAAATCCATTTATGGATTAAAGCAGGCGTCACGGAGCTAGAACATCTGCTTTGATGATACAATCAAAGAGTTTGATTTTGTCAAAAATATAGATGAACCATGCATTTATAAGAAGATTTAGGGAGTACCATCAAATTCCTCGATTTGTACGTGGATGACATTCTCTTGATAGAAAATGATATTCCTATGCTACAATCGGTCAAACTATTCTTATCACAAAGGTTCTCCATGAAGAACCTGGGTGATGCCTCTTGCATTTTGGGCATTAGGATCTATAGAGATAGATCCAAGAGGTTATTGGGATTGTCTCAATCAATGTACATTGACACCATCCTAAAAAGATTTAGTATGGAAGATTCTAAGCGTGGTGCCTTACCCACTTGTCATGGAATCACTCTTTCTAAGGACTTCTGTCCGAAGACTGATGAAGAGAGAGAGCTCGTATGAGCATTATACCCTACGCTTCAGCCGTAGGATCTATAATGTATGTGATGTTATGTACTCGCCCTGATGTAGCTTATGCACTAGCTGTTGTAAACGGATATCAATCGAACCCAAGGGAGAAACATTGGATAGCAGTAAAGAGCATTCTTAAGTACTTGCGAAGGACTAAAGAATTATTCTTGGTGTATGGTAATGGGGATCTCCAAATGGAGGCCTTTACCGATTCCAGCTTCCAAAGTGATAAGGATGACAGTAAATCTATCTCAGTGTTTGTATTTACTCTCAATGGAGGGGCGGTTAGTTGGAAAAGTTACAAACAGAATACCGTTGCAAACTCCACGATGGAAACTTAGTATATTACTCCTTCACTTAACCCTTGTTTTGACCTTGAGTTTATTTTCCTTAGTTGCTTTGACTCCAAAATAAATATCTAGATATTTAACCCATGGTTAATTGTTAGAGTGACTTTTATTTATATTATTCATTCTCATTTTTATTTGAGATTATCACAACATTGAGCTCAAGCTTGCCATCTTCATCTTCCTCCTCTCTCTTGCTCTCTTGAGATTTCTAGTGAGTGAGTTAGTTAAGAAGAAAGGGTTTTGAAGTGGGAAAACAAACCACGTCACCATTTTACACTACTCTAGCCCATTAGTGTAAAGTATTTGCTTCATCTTCATTCTTGATCAAGTGAAGCAAGGAGCTTTGAGAAAAGAGACTTCGGGTGGATCATCGTGGACTTGGAAGGTCTCTAGCGAGCCAGTTCAAACTTTCAAAGATCCAAGGAGTCACTAAAGAAGGACTACAAAGGTTGTATTCTTCCAACATAGTGATAGAGTCTATGTTGTATGAGATACTATTAGTGTTACCCTATTTTTTCTAGTTTCGATTCATGGTTAGATTGCTTTGCACCTCCCCAAAATTTTATTGTGGCATGTGTGATGCTTGCAAACCCTAGGCATGGTGCTATGGAATCCCAACACACACACCCGTATATGCATCAAATACACATACCCGTATCAAAATACAAATACCAAAAGAGATAAAATGAGAGAATAATACTAGTTCAAATACCATATATGTTATATTAAATCAACGCTTGATTTAATAATCTGGCTATCTTTCAAACCGGTTAGTATTATCAAAACGTTCGATTAAAGTATGTGTATCCAATATATGTGTTTAATTGAACTCCCGTACGTATCACCATACGCAAACTATATCGTTTCGCCTGAGCGGGAAACCCTCTTTGTGAGACTTTAAAGATTCAACAATACGTTGGCAATAGTTTAGGATCATATCCGATTGACCTGAAACACTTTCAGATGAATCCCTCACCCGGTTAACCTACAAGCACGTCAGTGGTACTAGCTGCATGTAATGGCTACCCAGGTATTGAATGAAAGTAAAGTCGACAAGCAATCTCATCCCTACCCTATAGAGCTTATCACTGACAGTCACCATACAGTCCGGTTTCTTTGTCTGAGTGTGTCGCATGGTATGGGAGGTGGTAACTATTAGACCGCCAAAAACCTGATAAGTCACGTCGATGTCAAGCTCATAACCAACCAAGAAACTACCAATAACACTTATCAGTAAATCTTATATACCCTGGCTAGGGAATTATTGTTAAAGCCAATCATTCACAGCGCGATATCAACTCTCTATACTGGGAGAGACAAATCCCTTCCGATCTCTCACTTCCTCTATATGGCTCGGGACTATACCAAACTAAAACCTGTTTTCACGGCTCTTTAAAACCGTGGTAGGGTAGTAATCAAAACACAATAGGATTCACACAAGACACTAAGAAGATCTCAGGACTATAGACTAACCTGTACTCATGTCACCAGAAAACCACTATCTTACGATAGGTATAATACCATCTAAGAGTTCTTGGTGAGTCTGTCCAGTATAACTCATAATCTAATGAGCACCTGTATACAATCCTCGGTTTCCCATACCAATAGTTGTGGGATTAGCTATCGCTCTCCAACCGGGTCAGGAAACGTACTCACTAGGCTAAACTGAAGTACCGGTGCCTAGTTTCGATACTCCTACGACTAGGGAGATTTAAGGATATGCTTATGGACTTCCTAAGCCTCACTAATATGATCCCTATCATTAATCCTGGTACTCAAGAAAAGATCCTACGGGCTTTATCATTATGTATTAGCGATATGTAATAACAAGTAAAATGTAAACACATGAATGATAAAGATAAACCATATAGCATACTATCATCTCGAGCAAGACTGTTCTATCAGTATAGGTCCTCCTTCAATTATAGTAATTTCCATCCTGTAATTACAATAATTGTCTTGAGGGCACAATATCCAACAATCTCCCACTTACACTTAAGACCAATTATTGTTGTACCGCATATTCATATCTCATGTGCTATCGCATACCCAATTTATTTACTAATAGATTCACAAACTGTGTCCGAGAATACGGCCTTAGTGAGTAGATCCGCTATAATGTTTCTAACTTTTTCTCTCTTCTCAATCTCACGGAGATCAACTATCTCCCGAATCAAGCGATACCTGCCGTAGAATTTTTATGCATAGATGATGAGACCGATTTCATAAATGAACAATTTTATCCAACAAATTCTTAGGTTGTATCCTCTGTTGAGTCATAATCAGCATCCAGCGTCATGTCTACCTCAGTATCTTTCTTGGAACTCTTTCCAATATACTTCTCCTCAGAAGAGGGTAAACTTCAAACTTGTGACAGACACTCTGTCATACATGTCACCTTGGAAGCTGGAATTGTTAACCGCTTCCTGTAGAAGGCTGTCATTACTATACACCAATAACATCTTGATATGTTCTTCACTTCTTTCCTATATTTCTCTATGATTAGACTAATATCGGCTTACTACATCAACTGTATAAGCTACGTTTGGTCTGGTACTTAACATCACACAATTGACGTTACTTCCATACGTGCGAGTCCCATTCCTCATCAGTATAGAAGACATCTCTTTAGTTTAAGTCGATGTCGTGCACCCCACATGTTCGCGGGGAGGCGTAATTTGCAAAAAATGATTTTTACGAGCTTCGCAACACCGACTAGAACCAAGGATCGTCCATAAACCCTAACTTGCAAACTACTTTAGGTTTAACTATTCGGATACGAAGTTATACCTCACGATACATGTCCTTCGGGTCTTCATCGCTGTCCTCCTCGTCTACATAGGCTCCAAGGATCGATCCGGATCATAGCTTCTTCGACGGCCTCCTCGAGTCCAAGACGATCCACCCGAGAGTCTATAGTCCGAGCTCCACCTCAAAACCGAGGTAAGTAAGGAAACAAGCTTGCTAAACTTGATGGCCTAGGTGATGAAGAGTATGAAGATGGATTTATTTGTCTCTTGAAACTTTAGGATTCTCAACACATAAGAGCTTTTATGGTTTTGAAGTGAGGAAGAAGAAGAGAGCTATCTTGAAAGCTCACTTGAGGAAAGAGAAATGATTTTGATAAATGATAATGATAAATTGAAAATGAGATGGCTAACTTGACATGACTACAAGCATGGCATGAAAAAATATCTCATCAAAATATCTAGGTCACAAAATATCTCACAAAAATATCTAAGTCAAATAGTCAAACCAAGTCAAGTGGTCAAGCCAAGTCACAAGGTCAAACAAAGTCAAGTAGTCAAAACTAGTAGCCATGCTTCAATTAACATTTACAAAAATAACAAATACTTTCCTCCACCTCATAATTGTTTTAATCAAGTAAATGGTCAAAACCCTAATGAGGTGTCTCCTTTTATGCTCCTCTCATCCGTATATACATACCCGTATTCGTATTATGAGAAACACGAATACAAAGAGACAAAACTGATCCATCAATATAATACTAGGATCTGGTTTAAACCAAAGCCCACTAGTATTATCCACCCGAACATCATATGCGCACAAGTGTACGTAAGTGATCGAAGCCCTGCCGTAAAACCATACATCCTCTACACTTTTTGCCCGGTGCAGGAAAACTCTCTATGTGGGACTCTAAAGACTCGACACTACGCTGGCAGTAGGTTTAACCACAGGCTGCAAGCGGTACTAGCTGCACGTAATAGTCCTCAGGTAAATGTCGATAAGAAGGCTAATGAGGAATACCCATCCGAACTCCTATTGAGCCTGAATATAACAATCTCTGTATAGTCTGGTTTGTTTTTCTAAGAGTATCGCATATCGGGCCTAGGGGGCAGTAGTCGTCAGACCCCTAATAGCGCAATAAGTCATGCCGGAGAATAGTCCAATACACCCTGAGAAATTACTGGAATACCTACCAGTAAATCTCGCTTGCCTTAGCCATGGACTTTGTGTAATGGCCTTCCGAACACAGCGCGATATCAACCCCCAATACCGGGAGAGACGAACCCTATCTAACCGCTATTGCCTCCAAGTGCTCCGGGACTGCACCCAACTACTACCTGTTTACACGACTCCTTTGAGCCGTGGTAGGGTAGTAATCAAAGTACAGTGGGAACACACTCGAGGAAAAGTAGCACTGTCAATTCGACGGACTAAGATGTACTCATGTCACCTGGAAACTGCTAACCGACGATATGTATAATACCCAACAGTTCCCGACGAGTCCTATCCAGTGTACTCATAACCTAATGAGCACCTGCATACTATCTCCAGTTCGACATACTAATGGCCGTGGGACAGACCATCTCCCCAGCTGGGATGAGAAGCGTATACACTAGTCTACTGTGGAGTATCGATGATCGGTCTCGAAAATCCTATGACTAGGGACCTGTCTAGGATGTGCTTATAGATTACCTAGCCCCCACTAGTGTGACTGCCATCACAATGCTGGTAATCAAGCAAATATCCTAAGGGCTCTACTAATATATATAAGCAATATGCTAAAAGAAACACATGCACGTATTGAGGTATAAACAAACCAGGTAGCATACTACCATTTCGAGCAAGAATGTTACTGTATCCGTGTATATCCTAAACTTCCATTAAGTAATATACAATCCAGTATGATACAATAATGGTCTCTAGGGCATATATCACTAACATTTAGAGAGGGTGACTCCACCTCTTATGGGTATACTACCACGCTAGGAGTCGTCCATTCCGTCCTAAAAGTCGTCCATTCTAAACTCCATTAGAATGGTGTCATTGTACATGGATTGGAACATTCCCTATATATATATATATATATATATATATATATATATATATATATAGATCTAATCCCCAGATCGATTGATATATATTGCCTAAATCTTATATGGAGAAATATTTGTGACACCCATAGTTTGACCGATTATAGCATAGGAACATCACTTCCTATCAAGAGTATGTCATCCACATACCATATAAGGAATATGACAGTACTTTCTATATCTTTCTTATAAATATAAGGTTTATCTATAATTTTGATGAAATCAAACACTTTGACCGTAATTTCAAAATAGATGATCCAATTCCGCTATGCTTGCTTTAGTCTATAAATAGATTTAAGCAACTTGTATACTTTCCGCTTCTCCCACCGACTACGATAACCCTTTAGAAAGTCATATACACGTACACTTCTAAATCACCATTTAGAAAGATGTTATAGTCATCCACCTACCAATATCATAATCATGAAAAACAACAATGACAAGTTATATCCGTATGGACTTCAGTACAGATACTGAAGCAAAAGTTTCATCACAATCCACACCAGCTATTTGATGAAAACCTTTTACTACAAGTCTAGCCTTATTAGGTTACTACATTTCCATCTGCACTGATTTAGAAAGATCTACTTGCTCCTAATATATTTATCTCTTTAGGAACACCCAACAAAATCCATATTTTGTTGCAGTGCGTGGAGTCTAACATGGATAATATGGCATCCAGCCATCAGTCGAAAGTCATCACTCCCTATAGCCTATTGATAACTAGTAAGGTCATCATCAACATGATGCAAACCTAATTGTCACCATCTATGAGAAAACCGAAGTATCTCTCGGATGGATGAGATCACCTACTAAATCTGCAAAGTGACTAAGGTTTGTAAGAGGCAACTGTTTCCAGAGAATATCCCTAAATAAAAAGGCCACTCAGCTTTACTCATCATGGAGTGCACCTTCGGAGGAGTAATCTGAGAGAGAATTTTTCCCGCCCAATTATGGCGCACTCATCAGTTGCATACTTAGCATAAATACCATACGTGTGCGATGCGATACGTGCAATGTACATGCGCATAGGCTAAGCTCTTGATGTGATGCGACCCGTGCAATGCACGTATGCATAAGCTAAGACTTTGATAGGCTGTGGCCGTGTAAAGAACGCGCACACTTCCTTGTGATGCGCAAGCGTACCCAATTAACGTATACATTTTTGTTGAGCCGAATCTCTATTGTTGGAAGGAAATATTCCTTTGTTAACTTTCTTAACAAATAGATTTGGGATCGACGATCCAATAGTGCACATGAATCCTTAATTGATATGTATCAACTTAAATCTTAAAACCCTAACTACATCCTTCCTATAAGTAGGAGCCCCTTAAAAAAAGGGAGGATGATAATCATCAACTTCTCTTCAAGCCGAGATAAAATTTCTTAAGGACTCCATCTCCATCTTCGACAAAAAAACCTGGCATCAACTAGGTAAAGAAAAGTGATTAAAATTCTCTCTTGTCATGTAAAGTATCGGTTTTGATAGAGCTATGGCGCTTTGCAAAATCTAAAGATCTTATGAGAAAAACATCGGTTTGCTGCCTAAAATGATATGAATAGTCACCATTATACGAAGCACAGACTTCACAGAACCTTGGTTCTCAATAAGAACACATGTTTGCACCAAAAATAAAAAATCTTCGATGAAAATCATCATTTGAAGCCTTTTCTTCATCGAAAGCCATTTCTTCCATGAAAGCCGTCCTTTTCCTCATGATGCGCACTCGAGAAAAGGGGCATTCACACACAAAGAAAATCACTGAAGTTTCGACTTTATTGAAATCACGGTTTTCCCCAAAAGCTGTCCCCTTTGCAAAAATTAGGGCGCACCTTCATGGAAACGCAATGCCACGTGCCATAGAGAATAGATTTTGGTTGTTTAAAAGCAAAAGCTTTCTTGACACTAATCTTGGACGCACTCCCTGAATTTTTTACTATGCGCTTCCCCATGTGCTATACACACATGCGCAAGTGGAAAAAACTTTCTATAAAGATGTGCGCACCACGTGCCATGCATGTGCGCTTTCTTCTAGAAAAAAAATGCTTTGTGTACACGTGCAAAACATGTGCGCAAGTACTGACTTCAAATAAAGTCAAGTCCCATTAAGAGCTATGCAAAAGCATTCGCACCCCATGCTATGTATGTGCACTGATGCCATGAGCATCCATAGTACGTAAGCGCATATGATACCAAGCCAAAGCTTGAAGACTTAGTAAAATAAACTAAGTATGGAATCTTATGCTTCATACGGGATCTAATGATCAACATAGAATATATTCTCAAATTTATGACTCTGTTATCTAAGTTGATCTTAGTCTAAAACACGATTAATGATTCTTAGATCAAACCCAAGTACCTGTGAATGGATGAACCTCACAAATATGAGAAATTCAACATAAGTTCACTCCTATTGGCAAACCAAGACACAAATGTGGAATCTAAAACTCCAAATCTAAAATATATATGGATTTCGACTAGTTCACGTCCTACGGGTGATGACATAAATTAGTTTCCGTATACAATTCAAGGGCAACCCAAAATAAACAAAACTAAAACACGACACACAAAACAAATCTTAAAGAAGAAGAAAGTTGTTATCGCTTATGATAATGCAATTAACTATATGGGCTTGCACCTGTATGAAAAATACGTCCCCACAATCAATAAAACCCTCATTTGTAAGGGGGAATCTGAAAGTCAGTTATATCGGTCGCATCTATCAAAACCTCCGATATATAGTGCTATAAATCAACTTAGTGTCTTCGGAGAGGTGGAGGGATCAAACCTATCCATCTACCCCCAAATTAAGGCAAGACGTTTGACCCCAGTTCGTTTGATCGATTTTCGGTGGTAAACAGATTCTGGTAATCCCGGTAGAACTATTTTTCTCTTTCCGCTCTACACTTCGTGTGTTGTGTTTTCACGAAAAAAATCGCGGTATATTATATTTATGGTTGCTCTTGGATTTTGGAATACTAAAGCTGGTGTTTCATTTCTATATAGATCAATAGCATCATTCTGCAACAACTGCAACCACAACTGTGTTTTCAACACCACTCCATCCGGGGTGGTCTAGTCAGGAAAAGCAATAGCTTCGATGCTCTGCATCTCCACGGCCTAAGTGACCCAAGAGATGAACATGCTTTTCTTTGGAACGATGCTTCCACCTCCTACCCTCGGGGCCTCAACGCCGAAGGGGGAAACGCAAAAGAAATCAGTCTTCGAATGGTTTAAAACCACCACTACAGGATATTCTTAGAACCCTGTCAAGTCTCAAGGTTCGGTCTTCAAGAGGATGGTCGCAAGCTTCGTGGGTCCCGCAAAGATGCCTATAATGCCTAAGAAATCAGTCTTTAAGAGGTTGAGCTTTGCTGCTCCGAACGCTTCAACCGTCCCGGTCATTCCTAGGAAGTTGGTCACTACGAGGCTGACACCTGCAGCCTCTGCTATTCCCGAGTTACCAAAGGGCAATTCACCTTCAAGGCCATCTGTCTTCCACACAATGCCATCTTTTACTCTGCCGAAGCAGTCAATCTTCAAGCGACTGGCGCTTGCCAAAGGTCAAGATCAACGAAGGAGGCAAGTCCATACAGCTCCCAAAATTAAAGAAGCTCCAGCCAAAAGATTGAACCGACATCGCTACTGGCGCCAAGTAAGGCAGGCTGAGGGAAGCTCCCAGTTAGGGCTGACTCCAGCTGCTCTAGTTCCAACGGTCCTTGTTTCTGTTCCAACTGGAAACAACTTTGAACCATTAAGAAGGGTAAGGCATAACTCGCCTACCGAAGCGCTAAAGAAATCTCCGCCGCCTATAAAGATAACAAATGATCCAAAGTTGATGCGCTCACCTTAATGACTTTCCTCAACAATTTATAAGGTTTGGAAAGAAGTTTGAGGCTCTGTCATCAATGACAGCTCCTCCACCAAGTCAAAGAAGATGAAAAGTCAGCCCAAGGCCTACAACTCCCTTTCTAAACACAAGGGGACTCCTTCCAAGGTGGTTCCTACTATTATTGTTCCTCCTAAAGTGGATTCTCACAAAAGACAGATGTCGGAAAAAGTTCTGCCGCTTAAAGTAGATCCTAAAGGGCAAGATCTCAAGCGTCCTAAGAATAAGAGCATGGTAGTGCGCACCGTGTACATGATGAATTATGGAAGTAAAAATAATGCTTCCACCAGTCATCGAATGGTAACCGGGTCCTTGGCTCATGCTCGGAGGCAGCTGAGGCTGCTAGAAATGGCTACTCAAGCGGCATCGCTTGCTAGTCCTTTACCCAGAGCAAGCACGGAGGATGAACAAGATGAACCAATGGGGCCAGAGTCTAAGATTGAATCTCTAAAGCGCTCCTTCAACAATAAAGACAAGGAAGCGGCAGAAGCATCCGCTAACATGAAAAAGATAGCTCTCCTATTGCACAACATGTGGGGGCTGATGATCCAACCATCGGAACCGCCGGTCGAAGAAACGCCAGTGGCTTTTGACAATGAAAGTGGGGATGCCACAAGTACATCACAAGCCTCTTTGATTATAAAAGATGATATGGTGTCGAAGGTGCAACTTAATGATTATATAGCTCAGCAAGTTAAGATCATCTCTGCCAATGAAGTAGCTTTCAAATTGGTGAAAATAGGCCGCCCATATCTAGCATGGTACGACCAGAAGCAATACCCCCAGGATATGTAATCCCGAGGTTCAACTCGTTTAAAGGAACCGAGAATCCACATCATCATAACGCATAGTTCAAAGCACAATGCAGTAATACCAAAGGTGATGATCAATTACTCCTATGGCAGTTTGTCAGTAGTCTGACGAAGGCTGCCTTTGAATGGTACTCAGATCTCCCAAACAAATCCGTAGAAACATTCGTTGAGATGGAACAACTCTTCACTTGGAGATTTGTTAGCGCATGCGAACATACCACTATGTCCGTGCTGATCAACGAGAAACTGAAGTCAAATGAGACCTTAGGCAATACGCCATCTGGTGGAGGAATCTCGCATCAAAATGCGAGCAGCCCATCTCTGAGCAATCAGCTGTCAGGATGTTCATAGGCACTCTCGATACACGATTGAAGGTCTACCCACTCTTAGCTTTCGCTAAGCCACTACTTATCAAGAGCTCCTTGATAGGCTGGTCCAACTGGAGCATATTGACCAGGTCTCTTCCTCTGCGGAAGGTGAATCATGAAATAGCGAAGGCAAGTGTAAAGCGACGTTTTTCGCTAATACTCAACAGCAATAAGGAGGCTTCAAAGTACCAAGTCGCTGAAATGATAACCGCCCGGGTCCTACCCTCGAAGAGAAAATAGGACGAGAGTATTCTTTTTCTCATGACAAGACGTAGAAGTTGTTCGATCTTGCCATGAAGATTAACATGGTGACTTTTCCTGAACCACTGTGGTCAGCACATGTCAATACGTTTAACAACCCCAATTATTTCCCCTACCATCGGGTTATAAGCCACCCGATCGAAAATTGCTTTGTCTTCAGAAACTGGGTCGAAGATTAATATAAGCAGGGTAAAATCAGGTTGACGGACAGTTGGAAGGTGGATCCCTACAAAGACATGTACCCAAAAAGGCTGATATGGTAGGGGCAACTTGCTCGAAGATAGCAGAAACTCCATGGGAGATGGTTCTTTCATCATAGACAAAGAAGATGCTGAAAGAACTCCAAGCATGTCCGGCAATCAAGTGGAAAAGCTTGCTTGAACCACAAATCACCGAGGCGATGTTAAATACACGTCCTACTCCAAAGGCTCAAGACAAGGGAAAAAGCCTCCTGAGTCCTTCCTCCAAAAAGAAGAAGAAGAAAGGCAGGAAATCCGTACAGACTGACGAATATGTCGATAAGCGTACGGATCTCCAAATATATTTTGATGCACTGGAAAAGTATAACCAGAAGGCGTATATCCCTATAATGTTAGAGGAATTCCTCCGAAACCTCTTTGAAAATGGTAGTGCTGAAGAAGAGAACTTAATAGATGAACATGAAGAGCGTGTAGAAAGCTGCCACATTGTCTTTTACTTTATCATAGTAGATGAAGATGCTCCACCAGCGTTAGACAAAGGTTTTCATTCGGTAGATGGCATGACTGAACAGGGGGCAGGGGCCGTGCAAAGCGTCTTGACTCTGCCAACAGACGAAGAAATTGATACGCTGATAAACAAAGCTATGCAAAGACCAGAGGATACAATAAAGCGTGAAATAGCTCTCTACGATAAAGCTTGGAGACTGCACCTTAGCAAGAAAACCACAGAAGGGACAAGTTGTAATACCTCCTGGCTGAAGCAAGTGCCAGCCATAAAGTGCTGACGCAAGGCTAAAGCTGAGAAGCATTTTGCCAAGGCCCTATCAAAGGGATTGACGCTACCATATCTCATGATGTACACTCCTAGGGTATCTTATTTCAAAGTGGGGAAGAACATCCAAAGTACTATCCTTATCACCAGAGAATTTCGCACCCCATTAATGAATGCAATGGATTCAAGAAATGGTGGTGAGGATATGTCTCTCACCAAAGAAACCTAAAGAAAGAGAAGTGAAAAGCTTGCAATCGTCAACTCAAGGATAACAAGTTTGAAACAAGCGACAACGTAGAATCAACGGCGGAAAACTGCCATGTGATTTCTCAGAAGGCCAAACTTTCGAAAGCAAAAGGTGGTGAAGTTCCTACCTTTGGGAGTGACGCTGAAGAAGAGGACCTATACAACCCTCTTTTTTCAAGCACCACCTCGGAAAAAGAAAGAGGGATGAAATCCTACGGCAATATTTAGCTGCGAAATCGCACTCTCCCCGAGAAAAATATTGGGCTTGGAAATAAGACCCCAAAGAAGCAGGATAAGGGAAAAGAAAATTTGGTTGAAGAGATCGAGGTCGATGAAGAAGTTGCCAAGGAGCTGCTTAAAAAGATTAAGGTAGATTACAATGTCCTAGCGCATCTGAAGAAGCTACCATCACACCTGAGCATATATGATGCTCTACTCCTATCGAAAGAACTCCGGGAGTCCCGAATCAAGGATCTAAGAGAGCCTGACCAGTTCCAAGCTTACTTCACCAAAGAGAACACGAAGGATAAGCTTGCGGACGTTCACACTGCCGACATTACCTTCAGTGAAGAAGATATTCTACTAGGAACGTTCGAACATAATCAACCTCTCTATGTGACCGGATACTACGAAGACATCAGGATAAGTAAAATTCTCATTAACAATAGATCTTCAGTGAATCTGCTGAATGTCAGGGTGCTCCGAGAGCATGTTATGGACGTCAGATTCCTCACTTCGGAGAGGATCACGATATCCGGATTCGACTCCCAGTCCTCACAAACTTGTGGGTCCATTGTGCAAGTGTGTCTTAGCACATCCACTAGGGTTTTAACAAAAGCATGTAAGCAATTTTTAAAAAATTCTAGAGAGCTAAGTATACTAAACATGATCAAACTAGAGATTATGGTTTCATAAAAAAAAAGTGATTAACACTAAGTGAATGGAAACTACAACCTTTGTAAACTTGTCCTTCACTTCAATTATCTGTGTAGTAGTCCTAGAACTCTTCTACGACTCCACTTGAAAGATGGAACGAGCTTGTTCGAAGGCTTCATCATCAAAGATGATCCACCTCGAAACTTCTCACTCTCAAACTCACACTTCACTAATCTATGAATTAGTGAAGATAACAACCTATACTAATTTTCTATTATAGTGGTTGATGAAGTGGGGATTTCTCAATAAAATTCTTTCCTTTTTTATTTCTTTTTTAACCTAGAAAATATCTAGAGAAGAAAAATGAAGAGGATGAACTTGGAAATTGAGAATGAAACATGGAGATAAGATGAGATATAGATAATGATAAGTATGGATGAATAAAATAATGGAAGAACAATGAGTCATGGTTCTTAGCACTCTTGAGAACACTTTAGAAGCCATGACTCATCTCATCCTTTGTTTTATTCATATATATATATATATATATAACAATATCTTTATTTCTCTTCTAATGTGATTCTCATATTTCCATGTTCTTTGTATCATCAACCATGATACATTTGTATATATCAAATATATATGAATAAAGAAAAGAATTAAAATGAGTAATATATTAGTTAATTATTAAATCAACACTTGATTCAATAATCCGGTTATATCATATATAACCCGGCTAATATAAAAAACGCTAGATTAGAATACAATATCATATACTTGTATTTAATCAAGCTCCTACGCATATCTCCATGCGTGCCCTACTTCGTTTCGCTTAAGCTTGGAAACCTCAATGTGGGACTCTTAAGACTCGTCAATACGCTAGCAGCAGGTAATGATCACATTAAATACCCACTAGCCGTCAGCAATACTAGCTAGACATAACGGCTACCCAGGTATTGAATGAATAGAAGATCAACAAGCAAATTTGTTCAAACTCCCATAGAGCCTATAAGCAACACTTACCGTACAGTCCGGTCTTTTCATCTGATATGTTATATATCGAGTCTTGGGGTAGAATCGTCAAACCCTAATAACTCGATAAGTCATGCTGATGTGTGGCCTATAACCAATCAAGAAACTACTAATAACATTTATCAGTAAATCTCATCAGTCCTGGCCAGGGACTTGCGGTTATAGCCAATCACGCATAGCACAACATCAACACCCAACACCGGGAAAGACGAAACCCCTCCCATCGCTCACTGCCTCCATATGAATCAGGTCTGTACCTAAAAACCACCTGTTCGCACGACTCAGTAGAGCCTTTGTAGGGTGGAAATCAAAGCACAGTGTGAACCACACAAGACACCATGATGATCTCAGGTCTACATACTAACCTGTACAAGTGTCACCAGAGAACTGCTATTTGACGATATGTATAATACTATCTAGGAGTTCTCGCCGAGTCTATTTAGTGTACTCAGTCTATAATGAGCACCTGTATACAATTTTTGATGTCAAACACCAATGGATATGGGATCATCCATCGCCTACACTAGTCTACTCTGGAATATCGATGCCCTGTCTCGATACTCCCCGAATAAGAACTGTTAAGGATGTGCTTGCGAACTACTCAAGCCCCATTAGTATGATCTGTATCATAGTCCAAGTAGTGAATCCAATATCCTAAGGGCTTTATCAACATGTATCAAAGAGAAAGAAAACTAAAACAAGTGCACATGTTATGATAAAGAGTAGCCACATAGTATACTATCATGTCGAGCAAGAAAGTCCTCTATATATATGTCTAAGCATCCATTATAATATACAATAATGGCCTCTATGGCGTACATATTCCTAACATGTTGAACTTACATTTCGGTTCGGACAACTCATCACTTAATTTCCACGTCATCGATGCCAAGACATGTTATAAAGCTCTACTCGGATGGTTTTGGCTACATGTGTACAACATCATCCCTTATACAGAACATCAGTGTACGAAATATTTCAAGGATGGAAGAGAGCATATCATCAGAGGAGAGCTCAATCCTTTATCTGTAAATGAAGTCCGCAAGTAGGAGAACGCAAAGTACTTCCTACCCGACTTTGAAGATACTGAAAGATGCGGAAAATCCACATCCGATGGAAACAACAAGAAAAAGCAGGTTGCTACCATTCCAGTATTCAGAAGCGACTCTGAGAATGAAGAAGAGACTATACTCCCAAGCCAATCCCAGGTGGAAGGCAACGGACAAAATCATCCCGCCATCATCCCAGTTTTTGGAAGCGATTCAGAAGACGAAACTGAGGCTGTGTTCTCCACACACCCTATGTTTAAAAGCCTTGACGAAGTCGATTGAGCCTTTCATGTCGCCATCGCCCCATCTTGTCATATGCAGTCGGTACTCACCAAGTGGAGGAGCTGATAACTTTCTTTGTGCCTCCAAATATAAAGGCGCGAAAGTAATTCTCTTCTACAAATTTGACCAAAACAGAGAAAGAAATTTGACTAGGCATCAGTCCAAATCTCGATAGGTTGCAGCCAATTAAAATGCCAAAGTACTTCTCAAGGAGTTTAAAAGAGCTCCTCAAGCAGTAATGGGTACCTTTTGAACAAACCATTCGAAAGACCCAGTTCTATAAGAAGATCTCGGAAGTGCCAGGGGAGAGTTAGCCCTAATAGTAAAGTTGATACCATCGGTCTCAGATGTATTTGATCCAAGAAGTGGGAAAGAATTCATAGCTGCTATGACATAACAACTTCAAATAAGGGAGACGCTCTGCCTATAAAAATGCGGCTGAGCAGGGGGCAGACGCCATATAAAGGGCTTTAACTCTGCCATAAGAGGAATCGATTGACAAGCTGATGAGAAGTGCTATTCAAATGGGTGAGATGGCTATATATGAACTGGCCAAATGATTGAGCTTAAGCAAACAGTTTGCAAAAGAGATGAGTCATAGTCCTCCTCCGCAACAGTTGCCTCCGTTCTTCTCTATAGGAGAGGAATTCCAATATAGAACTTTTAAGAACAAGACGATTCTCACGGCTAATATTCAACAACAACAAAATGGCCTCAAAATGCCTAACCGCCGGAATAAATGCCATCCGAGTCCAGCCCTTATAAAGAAGATGGGGCGAGAATATTCATTCCCGTGTGAAAAGACAAGGAAATTGTTTGGCCTCATTATGAAGCACCGAATTCTAACATTGTCCGAGTCTAAATGACCCTTTCAAGCAAGTGTTGTTGAAAACCTTGATTACTGCCTATACCACTGGTTTATAAACCACTTGATTGAAGACTGCTTCGTCTTTACGAATTGGATTGAAGAGCAGTACAAATAAGGCAGGTTCATGTTAAGTGATAGCTGGAGAGTGGATCCCCACAACAACATGTACCAATGAGACCGATTTCACAAGATCTAGATACATCTGGTCCAAGAAGCGAAAGTTGGATCACACCTATCACATGATAAGATTCTCAAATGAGAAAGGAGATGAAGATATGCCTGCACTCTTCGACTGCTTCACAAATGAAGACGATAATATCTCTAAAATGTCACTAGCGCCAAAAGAGTTGGAAGATGGGATCCATACTATGGCAAATGACCTAAGGAACATAAACTTAGAAATAGAAGAAGATCCTTAACCCACGTTTGTCAGCGAGCTGCTGTCTGAAGAATGGGTTGCTACTTTGAAAACCGTACTGATGGAGTACAAGGATTTCTTCACCTGGAACTATTCCGAGATGCCAGGACATGATCAAAAGATTGCAGTACATAAGCTGGCTATATGGCCGGGAATAAAACCTGTCAAGCAATTACTAAGAAGGATGTGGCTCGAACTCAAGATGAGAATCAATGCCGAAGTCAAGAAATTAATAGACTCCAGTTTCATCCATGAAGCGCAATATCCCAAATGGATACCCAACATTGTCCCCGTGATGAAGAAGAATGGGACAATTCAGATATGCGTGGACTTTTGGGACCTAAACAAGGCATTCCCAAAAGACGACTTTCCCGTTCCCGTCACGGAGCTTATGATCGATGACACCTCCACTCATGAGGTCTTTTCATTTATGGATGGGTCTTCCAGATACAATCAAATCAAAATGGATCCAGGAGATCAGAAACATACAGCTTTCCACACACCATTAGGAGTCTTCTTTTATAAAGTAATGCCCTTTGGATTGAAGAATGCTAGAGCGACTTATCAACGAGTGATGACAAAGATCTTCGATGACTTTATTCATGAAATCGTCGAATGCTACAGCGATGATCCCATGGTTAAAAGTATGTCTCACGAAGAACACTTGGAGCACCTAAAGATAGTCTTCAACCGCCTTCAAAAGTACAACTTGAAGATGAATCTGCTAAAATGCGCCTTCGGAGTTTCATCAGGGAAATTCCTGGGATTCATCATCCGCCACCATGGGATTGAAATCGATCCTACCAAAATTCAGGAAATTAAAGAAATGCCCCCTTCAAGACTTCTCAAGCAGCTGCGATCGCTCCAAAGAAAGATCGTGTATATCCTGCGCTTCATCGCCAATCTACTAGAAAAATGCTGCCCCTTCTTGCATCTCATGAAGAAAGGAACTCCTTTCATATAGGACTAAAAATGCCAAAAGGCGTTGGATGAAATCAAGAAGTACCAGCAAAATCCACCGATGTTAGCTGCTCTAATGACCGGAAAACCCTTCATCTTATATTCAACCGCACTTAAACATTATCTGGGCGCGTTATGGGCATAAGAGAATGACCAAGGGAAAGAAAGAGCTCTCTACTATCTAAGTCGAGTTCCGCTGGATGCAGAAAGCAACTACTCTTCTATTGAGAAGTATTGCTTGGCACTGATCTTCATAGTCATGAAGCTTAGACACTACACCTTGGCGCATGAAGTTAACCTGATCTAAAAGGTGTATCCTCTCAAGTATCTAATGATGAAGGCCATACTAACGGTAAGGCTCGCCAAATGGGCTCTTATGTTAATAGAGTTCTCGATCACATGCTACCCTCTTAAGGCGACAAAGGTACAGTCCATCACCGATTTCCTCGTTGAGCACCAAGTCTCCTCCGACTCTTTGCTAAATTGCGAGCTACCGGATGAGTATGCATTCAATGCCATCACAGAGGATGAGAAGATAAAGAAAAGCTTCAATAGGAGCTCTACTTCAATGGAGCATCATCAATGAAGGCACGAAAGGAGAATACCCCAATAATCAAAGCCAGGGTAGGTCTCATCTTCATGACTCCATAAGGTGGGATAATACGATATGCCATCTCGTTGACGGAACCAAGAATCAACAATGAGGCGGAATATGAAGCCCTCATAACTGGTCTCGAAATTACGATCGACATAGGCATCGAAGATCTTCTAATGTATGAGCTAATTGTCAGCCAAGTAAATGACGATTACAAGACCTACAAGACAAAACTAATAAGGTATGGTGAAAAGATGCAATAGCCGCTAGCGCAGATTCTATCATATATATTGGAGAGTGTGCAGAAAGCGAAAAACAGCAGAGCAGACACATTAGCCAAATTGGCCATGGAGCTAGCAGACAAAGATCTTGATGACATAAGGACAATTTTCCAAAGCCGCAAGATCCTAGGACTGGCGGAGTTCCTTTCGGAATTTCCAACAGAAACACCCAAAGAAAAGGAAACTTTTGAAGAGAAAGATATATATGAAGAAAGTTTTCTCTAAACAGAGGAAGTAGAACAAGATTGGCGAAAAGTCTTCGTTGACTACTTCAAGTCCCAGCGGTTGCCTGAAGACGCAACGCAAAGACATCATCTCATAAAATAAGCTCTGTCATTCTTTTTTATAGATGGAACTTTGTACAACAGATTCTTCGACCGCATATGGATAAGATGCCTAGGGCCGAATGAATCAAGGATGGTCGTTCAAGAAATTCACGACGGACTATGCAGATCCCATCAAACCGATCCAAAATTGAAAATGAAGATCAAAAGAATAGGCTACTACTGGCCCACGATGATTCAAGATTGCATAAAGTACGCCAAAAGATGCCACTTGTGTCAAATACACGAAGAATTCATCTATCAGTACCCTAATCCACTGCATCCTATCGTAGCTAGCTTTCCGTTTGAGATGTATAGGATAGATATAGTGGGCCCTATTGAACCGCCATCGTCTAAAGGGCATCGGTTCATCCTGGCTACCGCTGAATACTTCTTTAATTGGCCAAAAGTGGTACTTCTAAAAGAAGTGAAGACGGAGAACATCCTACATTTCTTCAAGACTTATGTGAAATATCGGTTCGGAGTTCCAAGAAGAATAATCTCGGACAATGGACCTGCGTATAAAAGCCATAAGATTAGTCGATTCGCGCAACAGCATAAAATAGACTGGAGATATTGCTCCGTCTATAATTATCGTGCCAATAATCCAGCAGAAGCCTTCAATAAGACCTTGAAAAAACTCATCAAAAAGATGGTGTCCAAAAATAAAAATGATTGGCATGAAAGACTACATGAAGATTTATGGGCCTACCGAATGACGTTCAAGATGGCTATGAAGATAACACCTTATGCACTGGTGTTTGGTACCAAAGCGGTGCTCCCACTAGAGATCGAACTTTCCTCATTGCGAATGGAGATCCAATATGAGCTCACTGATGAGGAAAATGCCTATCTCCTGTTCGAAGAACTCGATGCTCTTGATGAAACCCGTATTGAAGTGCAACAAAGTCTGGAAGCTTATAGGGCAAAAATTGTTGGATTTATGTATGCCCTAGAGGCCATTATGAGATAGTGGATGTATTTATACATACATACATACATATATATATATATATATATATATATATATATATATATATATATATATTCAGTGTACATTCTTGCTCGACATGATAGTATGCTATCTGGTTCTTCTTTATCTGACATGTTGATTTGATCATGCTTTTACTCATTCACACATGTTGATAAATCCCTGAAGATATTGGCTTGACTACAGTGATTATGATAGAGATCATACTAGTGGGACATCTGTAGTTTATAAGCATATCCTGAAATGTCCCTAGTCGTAGATGTATCGAGACGGGGCATCGATATACCAGAGTAGACTAGTGTATATGATACTAGACCCATATGATGGACGATGAATGTTCCCACATTCATCGATGTTTGACATCGAGATCATATACGGGTGCTCAGTGGTGACTGGGTACACTGGACGGACTCACCGAGAACTCCTATATGGAATTATATCTATTGTCGGATAGCAGTTCTCAGGTGACACTGGTGCAGGTTAGTCTGTAGACCCGAGATCATTATAGAGTCTTGTGTGCTCTCCCACTGTACTTTGATTACCACCCTACCACGGCTCTACTGAGTCGTGCAAACAGGTGGCCGTTGGGTACAGTCCCGAGACACACGAAGGCGATGAGCGATAGGAGGGGTTTCGTCTCTCTTGGTATTGGGAGTTGATGCTGTGCTGTGCTCGACTGGTTATATCAGAAAGTCCTTGGCCAGGGCTGCTGAGATTTACTGATAAGTGTTATCAGTAGTTTCTCGATCTGTTATAGACCATTCACCGGCACGACTTATTGAGTTATTGGGGTCGACATGACCATCCCTAGGCTCGATATGCAGCATATCTGACGAAGAGACCGGACTGTACGGTAGTGTTGCCGGTTGGCTCGACGGGAGTTGTAGTAGGTTCGCTTGTTTTCTTCTGATCGCTCAATATCCGGGTGGCCGTTACGTTTAGCTGACCGCTTGAGGCTTGGGGGTGCTTGATATGATCATCACCCACTGCCGGCGTATTAACGAGTCTTAGAGTCCCACAAAGGAGTTACCTAGTCCAGGCGAAACGTTGTGGTGCGCGTATGCGATATGCGCATGGACCCGGTTAAAATGCGCGTAGAAGATACCGTATATTAATCGGACGGCTTACTTTTGGTTGGGTCGTATGTGATATGGCCGGATTGATAAATCAAGTGTTGATTTATCATTTAACCATTAGTTTCTCACTAGAAATCCTTTCTTGTATTTTTGGATGTATGCATGCATGTATGCATTCTTTCTTGATTCATGCACATATGGATGTGCATGCACACATACATACATACATCATCCTTCATGGTTGTATATACATAGAAAATGGTGGCAATATAAGACTCACACCTTGGTTATTTATATGGATTATTATTTCTATTTGTGTTAAAACAAAAGGAAAAAGAAAAGGATAATTCATGGTCTTGATTCTACACTCTTCTTCAACTAACCATGCTCACCTACTTATTAACCATGAGTTAATCTTTCTATTTTGTTTTAACTCAAGTAAAATAAATATCCATATAATATAACCATGGTTTGAGATGAGAAGTAAAAAAATATATATACATATATTTTCCATTTTTTTCATATGAGATAATTTTTTCTCTTGTTCTAAAAAGGCCATCATCTTCTTCCTCCTTCTTCTTTTGCTCTCTAGATTTTTCTAGTGAGCAAATTACTCACTAAGTTAGGATTTTGAAGTGAGAATAGCCACCACAACATCATTCTACACAAGTCTTGCCCACTTGTTTAGAGTGTTAGCTTCATTTCTTTCTCTTGATCAAGTGAAGTTGCAAGCTTGGACAAAGGAGCTTCGGGTGGATCGTCGTGGACACTAGAAGACTTCAAGCGAAACCTTCTCCAACCCTCAAGTGGCCAAGGAGTCCAGCGTAGGGAGCTACAAATGTTGTACTCTCAAAACCCTAGCCTTTGTAGCTTGTGATGTTGATTAAAGCTATGAAACCCTAATTTTCTAGGATTGATTCTTTGTATGCTTACTTAGCACCCTAAAAATTTAATCTTTGGTACATGTGATGCTTCCAAACCCTTCATGAGGTGCTAAGTAAACCTAACAAAAATGATTCGAGCATATGAAAAACTAACCAGATCGAGAACATTTCGTAAAGGGAAACTGATGTTGGTTGTCAAAAGACCGATAATGCCCAACCATGCAAAGCGAGGGAAGTTCGAGCCAAATTATGATGACCCGTACATCATCGATAAGCTCTACCAAGATGGAGCTACATGCTATTGAACATGCATGGAGAAAGGCCCTTTCGGCCGATAAACGGTAGGTTCCTCAAGAAATACTATGGTTGAAATGTCCTGACTTGGGTCAATGATAGATGACGATGCCAATGTCAAATCCTTATCTTCCTAACTCAAGACTCTGAAATTCCTACCGGGGAAGCTATATTCCCCAAAATATCAATTGCTCTACGGCCAGTCCGCATATCGACTACCGTATACAATCCACGGGCACAAACAATCTAAGTCATCTATAAGTTCCACTGGCGTGTGATGTTGAACTATCACTGACAGAGTTGGGCTCAAGACCCCCTCTGTTGGCCAACCAAGATACCAACGAAGAGAAGACCTACTAATGTATTCTCACGACCTATAAGGAGAACGGTAAAAAAAAGGTATGTCCAAAAGAAAAATGGGCACAGATGAAAACCTAAAAGGGCTCTCTGAGTAAAAGGAGCAGGACTACCAGCGGGCTTGTGAAAACCCGAAAGGGCTCAAACTCGTGAAAAGAAAGAAGAATGCACTTGCAAGATCCTTTCAACTTGCAAGGAGAAAATGCCCATGTGGGAGATCCTTAAGAATTGCAAAGGAGAAACACACTTAAGAATCCTCACGATTTCTAAGGAGAAGATACACTTACGAGTTCCTCTGGACTCGTATGGAGAAAATAACCCTATGAGACCCTTATGGCTTATAGATTCGAAAAGCCTTAGGTGATAGGAATCTAAACCTGTTTTTTAATCCATCACTCCCCAAAAATATTGCCCTACAAGTAGTTTGACCCCGACTCTTGTATACAATCCACAATCACAAACAAAAATGGTCCAACAAAGTCCTACTGAAAGCGATCAACAATCCCGAGTACGGTGAACAATACTTATAAGATCCTCTTAACTTACAAGGAGAAAATATTCTTGTAAGATCATTACAACTTACAAGAGGAAACCCACTTAAGAGTCCCCACTAAAAGTATGTCTTAGCACCAATACTATATGAGCATCAAGTATGCAATTTTAAAATTTTAGAATACTAAGTATTCTAACCAAGAATCGAACTAGAGAATTAGGGTTTCAAAGTAGGCAAACTACATTCTAAACTAAGTGTAAAGAGTATACAACCTTTGTAGTCTAGTTCTTCACTTCTAAAGCTCCAAGTTGAAGTCCCTAGAACACTTCTTAAGGCTCCACTTGAAAAAAGGATCGAGCTTGCTTATTGTCTTCGTTGCCGAAGATGATCCACCTTGAAGTCTCTCTCACTCAAGCTCACATTTCACTAATCATGGTATTAGTGAAGTTAACAACCTAAACTAATGGGCTTGATTAGTGTAGGTTAATAAAATAGGATATTTGCTCACTAGAAATATTTTTCTCTTTTTATTTTTCTCAACTCAAGAAAATCTAGTGAAGAGAGAAAGAAGGAGATGAACTTGGATGAGTTTTGAACCTGTTGGAGATAGTGCCCTCAGAGTCAATTATTGGATCACAGGCACGTGATTGCAATGATTGAGGGAGGACATATCCCGGTAGGACAGTCTTACTCAAGATGATAGTATGCTATCTGGTTTATCTTTATCATCGTGTACTACTTTAGGTGACCTTACGAGTCGCTATTACACGTTGATAGAGCCCCTAGGATTCTTGCTTGACTACCAGCAGTATGAGGGCGATCATATACGTAGGAGCTGGGGTCTATAAGCACATCCTTAAAAAGGTCCCTTGTCGTGGGAGTTTCGAGATAGGGCATCGATACTCCAGAGTAGACTAGTGTATACAGTCGAGACCCTGACGAGGGTTGGTGGCCGGTCTCACAAGCCACCGGTGTTAGTTGGTTCACCTAAGATGTATACAGGTGCTCATTGGGTTATGAGCACAACGGACAGGACTCGCCGGGAACCTGCTAGTTGGTATTATACCTGATGTCAGATAGCAGTTCCCTGGTAACATGTGTATAGGTTAGTTCATCGACCTGAGATCGTCATTTGTCTCGTGTGAGTTCCCACTGTGCTTTGATTACTACCCTACCATGCTCAAAGGAGACATGCAAACATGTTTTAGTTGGGTACAGTCCCGAGCCACATGGAGGCAGTGAGCGGATCTGTCTCTCCCGGTATTGGGGGTGAGGTCGTGCTGTGTCTAGGAGAGACAGTACATGAAAAGTCCTTGGCCAAGGCAGGAGATTTACTGGTAGGTATTCCAGTAGTATCTCAGGGTGTTCTGGGCTACACTCCGACACGACTTGTACCGCTTTTGGGGGGTCTGACTTTTACCAACCCCCTAGGCCCGCCATGCGATGCTCATAGACGAACGGACCAGACTGTACGGATATTGTCACTGACAGGCTCAGTAGGGTGTCAGGATGAGTTCGCTCATCGACGTCCCTTTTGGTCAATACCTAGTAGCCCGTCACGTATAGGTTAATACCTCTGACGTGCTAGTGGTTAAATCCACAACCAAGATGTTGACGAGTCTTTAGAGTCCCCCACAGACAGTTGCTCAAGTTTCGGGCGAAAAGCTGTAGAGGCCGTATGGAGATATGGCAGGGTTCGATCAGATACATGCGGTATTGCACGGATCGTGATTAGACGGATAATACTAGCGGGCTTTGGTTTAAGCCAGATCCTAGTATTGTACAGTGTAGATTTTGACTCTTTGCATTTGTATTCAGTGGGAATACAAATGCGGGTATGTATATACAGTAGCGGGGTTTTCCTGTAATTTATTACGGGATCGGTTTTCTGAAGTTGCCAGTTTGCATTCCGTTCCGGCCGATTTTCCTTTGTTCCTTCGCGGTCGGACTTTCTGATGGAGGGGGTTATTTGCAAGTGTGCAAATAACATTTGTGGAGGGGTTTTCTTGCATTTTGTAGTATCATGATGGCTCTTGCATGATGAGATTCTTTTTGAGTCCATTCCTTTGCATTTATGAGATGGAACTTTGATTGGATGAGATTAGAAATTTGTGTGACCATTTTCTTCTTATGATTATTCATTTTCTTCTCTTGGATTATTATTTTTTTTTTTTTCTCACCACCATTATTAGGAGGGGCCGGCCACTTTTGGGAAGGTGGAGTAGGTTCATTTTCTAGGATGAGGAATTTTCATTTCATCTCATTCTTCTTGCTACAAAATTCCACACATCACTCCAAAGTTCATTCATCCCTCCAACAAAGGCAACTTAAATCCAAAATGAGACAATGGTTTCTATACTGATCCTACATCACTCCTTGGGCACGTCGGCTCGCCAACTTCATGCCCGAGTTGCCTCGGTCCAGAGGTGGGAGCCCGTAAAAGAACCCGGCGATGTGGTGCCCGTTTCGACGAGGAGGCGACGACCGGGAGATTCCGCGAGGAGATCGGAGTGGAGACGAAGACCGAAGGACGGATCGCTTGGTATATCTCTCTACCCATCTTTTAGTTTGCTAGTAGTTAGGTTAATGGCCCGATCCGGGTTTCTAGTGCACGGTTGTGCCGGTTTTCTAGTTTGAAAAGTTTTTCGTTTCCGCATTCCGGCGTCGGATTGACGGCCGGGGCGCCGTCGTGCACTTACAGTGGTATCAGAGCCACGCCATTAACCTAGTCTAGCTTGCTCTAGTATGTTTAAAACTCGATCGAACAAAAAAATCCCAAAACCGCATTTTCATTGCACATGTTTCTGTTGAAATTTTTTTGGGCTCTAAAAAATTTTCAGGTTGTTTCAGAATAATGTGCAGGAAATTTTAAGTGTTCTGCAAAAATTTGGTGACGTGACGCTTCAGTACGACCGTGGAAACGTGGCCAAACCCCTGGTTTGGCCGCGGTTCCGCAGTGGAAGAAAGTCAATACCGTACCAAATTTTTCCAGAAGGCTTTCTAAATGGAAATAGGGGTTTTAGAACATTCTTTTTGGGCCCAGATTTTCTGTGAGTGCTACAGTACTGCTTGGGGCCCACTTGGGTATATTTGATCGATCGAGAATTTTAAACATGTTAGTTCACAGTATTTACATTATATCTGCGACCGTGAATGTCATTCGATCGGTAAATCCAGTCTATCTGCTATAGCCCTTTTAGACGGATTTGCGAACGTGACATTCACATTGATGTTCTGTGTTGTGCTGTGATGTTGCAGATTGGTCGTGGGGGATAGCCTGGATGCAATGTTAGTACAGTTTGGTTATTTATTTACATTTGATATTGCGGGACGAGCGTCCGACATGTGGACTGTCGTTACTGTCTGTTTGTATATTATTCTTTTGGGGCACGACCGGGGTGAGGTTGATGTACCCGTTGTATGTATATTTTACTTTTTGTACTAGGATTACCCCAAGGAAGGGTGCACGGATAGCCGGGTTTTAGAGGGCAACGGGCCCGCATCTCATTGCATTGAGACGGAGGGGCTTTACTCTAGAATTGGCGGGCTGTTCGCAGCACTCGTAGGGGGTACAGGTTAACCCAGGAGGGGTGCCCAAGTTACCGGATTCCGTTAAGTGCTGGATGGTCCATTCACGTTGCTGAAGGGAGCTGCCTCGCTTCAGGTTTTGGCAGGTAACTTTCCGCGCCCGTAGGGGTCTAGGATTTCATTGCACAGGCTATCCACATGACCAGGGGAACGTCGGGTTTCAGTAGTGGCTCTATGAAACCCGGGGATCCCAGATATCTGTATTGTTCTGTGATGCTGTACATTTCTGTGATGTTGCATTTTATCACACCTTGAGCGAAATATTATATATTGATATATATACTAGTAGATGTTGTATATGTTTTGTATCCGCGCTAGTCCAGTCCCGCTCTATCATTAGTTAAGTAACCTAACGGGTGATGACGGGACCCAGTGGTGAATGCGGATGGCATATACATACATCATTATTTTCGTTCTTTTGTGGTGTGATCAATTGATGGGACTGCGTTGATTCGGATCAATGCAAGCTAAACAAACCTATTCTGATGTTGTTGGAACATTTTTCAAAAAGCTGTTATTGCAAGGGCGTTCTCTTTTGTTTTGCATAGTGGTATTCAGTTTGAATATCCTGCTCCTCAGTCGACGAGGCAAGGGCCGAGATCCCTTCACCGGGAGTGACCCCTTGGACATAAGTTTGCGTCAGGGCAATAACTTCACTATAGCCGATTACTTTTGCTTTGCATCGTGGTATTCAGTTGGAATATCCTGCACCTCATTCTACGGGGAAAGTGCCGAGATCCCTTCACCAGGAGTGACCTCTTTAGCAAAGGTTTTCGCCACTATATTTTTATAAAAGCTATCGGTTCCTTCAACGATATCAAGTTCATTACGTCAAAGTTTTTCGCCAGAAACCATTCGTAGCCCTCCGTCATTTCAGTTAAATATTCGGTAGTATTCAAGCTATGTATTTTGACCTCACGCCAAGGCATAGTGATTGGTAGCTGCCGGGTATTTATCTGTTGCATAGATAGATGCGTTGGTTTGGGACAGTCGTACTACTATTTTAGCCTATGTCAAGGGTATGTACGGGTGGGTTCAAATTAACCTGGACAATGACGTGTAGAACTTGACATGTGACTTATGATATTTTGACCTCACGCCAAGGTCATAAGAGCAAGGGGCAAAAATCACATCGGGAGTTTCTAAAGAAACTGAAACTTGCCAGATATGCGCATACCTTCTGGAGTGTGATAACGTGAGCGTATTCCGTTACGTTATCATGTGATGATAGTTGGATCTCGATTTCCACTGATGAGTTGGTTTACTCCTCGGGTGATCCCGACTAATTCTTCTTTCAGGTTTGGAGAAGAATTTGACGTTACAGTGGGAGGTTTCCTGATTAGATAAAGTGATAACCATTCTGATCTAGGTTAGAGTGCACGCTAAGTATTTCTTTTCTCTCTCTCTTTAGCAGCGACCATTGACCCGACCCTAGACTATGACTCAGTGACCAAAATTAACCGAACCTTCTTAAAACACTGGCTTTTGGATTGTCAGAGTTGTAAAGCTCTTTGCCACTCCTACTTTTACCCTTTTTTCCAGGACACCCCGTATTACTACGAACGTCACTTCCATTGGACAAAACCATCGTATGGTTATATACGAACTCGAAGAAATTTATTCGAGGATGGTTTCCGGTTCTGGAGAAAACGAATAGGACTATTCAGTTGTCTTTTTCTTTTACCTTCTCTCAGGTTGCGAGTACTCCTTGGTTTAGGAGATAGTACACCTATTACGCAAATTGGATAGTCTTCTTCCAAACCATAGGCAGGTGTCAAATGGTAGGGAATGAAGAAAACCAATTAGCCTAACTAAGGTGTACAGAAGGTATTAAGTAAAGACATATCAAGGGATTAGTAAGAGGGCAAAGTAAAATGCGACTGCTGTTCACGACCAAACCAAGTATTTCATTACCACTCCCAATTCACCTTTGTATTTCTCCAGGACACACCACATCACTACGAAGATCCACAGTTTATTTGGATACTCCATCGTATGGTTATATACGAACTCGAAAGGAACTTGTTCCAGTTCGGGGATGGATTCTGGTTCAGGAGAAATAGGAATAAGGTTTATTCGGTTGTCTTTTATCTTCACCTTCTCTCGCATTGCGAATGCTCCTAGGATTAGGATAGTACACCCATTATGCTTATTGGATAGTCTTCTTCCAAACCATAGGCTGGTGCCGAACGGTAGGGAAGGAAGAAAACCATTTGGCCTAAAGGGGTGTGCAGAAGGTAACGACTAAAGACATATAAAGGGATTTGGAGAGATGGCAAAGAATTATACGGTTATAGTTGTGAATCTGGATAATGGAAGAGGCATTACTAGGAATACCGGGATACCCCATCGAAACATTTCAATGTTTCAGTTTTACTGTGTACTGTTAAAAGAAAACTGATTTTCCGATTAGACACTTGCTCCAGGGTATGTATTTACCAGGCCTGATTCTCACATCTGTATGGTTTTACAGATGATGAGTGGGAGTAAGTTATTGGGAATTAGGTGATCATCCTCATTATATCGGGATTCGTTGTAATTGGTGATATTTGAGGAAGTCACCTGGGTTGTTTGCCGGACGAAAAATATTTGGTTTTGAATATCCGTTGTTATGCGCCAATTTTAAATTGATATATCTATACGTCTATTATTATAGAGTGAGATATACCTTTTTGAAATTATGTCTATGACATTTACCTATATCAGTGGATGGTTAGGTAAGGAGTATTAAACCGCGGTGTAATTCTTCTTAACCATAAGTACAATTTTCGACCTACGACACAGAGGTAATGAGTTATTAGACTCAGGGGACTTATACATAGTATTGTATGTTGTCCAGTGTCCATAAGGACAGAGGGGTTGGTCCTCGTACTATATTCTGTTTACCTGTGACTTCTCTGGTTTTTAGACATGTGTTTCGTATAAACACAGGGTCCAAGTTTTGAGAAGTTATAGGTATGTGGATAAAGTAGAGAACCAGGTGTTGCAAGTATCGAGATTCTTCAAGGTGATTGAAGATGTAGATACTTGTGTATGGTATTCAGTTGATAGTAATGATTAAGAGAACTTGCTTCTCTTTCAGGTTACTCATAATTGGAAGCATTTCTAAGTTGAGTAACGCTGATCGGCCTCCTTCCATTTAGTTGACATGCACTGGTGACAGTTGCATGATTTGAATCTGGTTCAATTAAATCGGTGCCTCTGTTTCTTTATTGGATATAGAAAAGTTCATATCTTAACGATATTAAGGTACGGGGAGTTGTCCGGCTTATACTTAAAACCAGACTCCAAATAACTCAAGGCACGTTTCTGTAATGACTGTTTGTGGGTTGACCCGGGCTATGACGAGGGTTGATTTTCTACCATCTGGAAGATCAATAGTGATATTGTTCTTGACTCGCCACAGTTTTAATAAACATGGATTTTTTTCAGAAAACAGTAGTGGGAGTATGGTAGAACTGGAAGTGATTCCAGAACCGCAAACGATTACTGAAGATTTGATAAGAACCTAAAGATTCAATTTGGTTTGACATTCCTTTAGCCACTCCGCAGATATGGTGGGTAACCTCAGGCGCTCGAGAGGTACTTCGGTATGCTCAAGGACGGTGGTAGGGAGGTTCTTGTTTACCCAGATTAGCCATTGCTGTTGTTCCTGACCGTGAGACCCGGCAGGAGGATGAGTATAGTCTAAACTAGCTTTAGAAGTGCACGTGTATATGACTCTGCCAGAGGGTTGTCGTAGTCAGTGGGAGCAGCGGAAGCATTAGTGGACAAGTGGCTTATGTCTATTTATAGACTAAAGCAGATACAACGGAGATAGATCATCTATTTCTGATGTGACAGTCATAGGTTTGACTTCATCAGGATAGGGGATGGATCTGTTAAGAAGGTAGTAGGGTGTGATGTCCTAGTATTTGATGACATACACGGAGTAGGAAGTGATATTCCTATACTACGATCGGTTATACTTTGGTTGACACACAGTGATTTCTCCACATAGGGCTTGGATTTCATATCAGACATTCTGGTTACTGGATCTATGGTTTTAGATCTAAATTTGGGAAGTGTCCCAATCTAGGTACTTAGACAGTATTCTAAAGATGTTTTAGAATGGAGAACTCCTGGCATGGTAGTGTACTTGCAGGTGATGGAGTCACCCTCTCTGAAGGTGTCTTACAGACTAAAGGGGAGAGGGATGTGCATAATTGGCAGATCACTTGCTTAGGCAATTGAGTCAATCATGAGATGTCAAGTACCACACCAGATGTTGTTTTTGCACGAGATGCAGTAAGTTGATATTAATCCAATCCTGGAGAAACGATCGGAAGCAGTTTTTAGAACATAACTTGATGTTCTAGGGAAATGATAACGGCAGCCTCCTTTGGGAGACAGTTATCATTCTAGGCTTCCAAGGTGACATGGATGACAGAGTGGCTGTCAGAGTTATAGTTTTTCCCTCTGACGAGGGGCAGTATTTTAGACAGGTGGTCCAGGTGGATACTGAGGGAAGGCATGGCGCAGGATACTGATTAAGTTCAGTTGACGATACAGTCTAAGAAGTTTGGATTTGGAGTTCATTTATGAGCTAGGTCCCATCAGACATCTAGACATATTCCAAGACAGGTATTGCTCATTTCGGGAGATGGCTTTCTCCGCGAACTTAAGATATAAAGAGACATAGAAAGAAACATCAGAGCGGATCCACTCACTGAGGCTATTCCTCGAACGCAATAGTTTCGCAAACGAGCTTTGTGAGACTGACTAGTAGAAGAGTTGGGTGTTCGGTATCACACGAGCTGTGAGTATGAGACATCGCAATAATTAGCCTTGAGTGCAAGTGGGAGATTGTTGGAGATAGTGCCTTCAGAGTCAATTATTGGATCACAGGCACGTGATTACAATGATTGAGGGAGGACATATCCCGGTAGGACAGTCTTACTCAAGATGATAGTATGCTATCTGGTTTATCTTTATCATCGTGTACTGCTTTAGATGACCTTACGAGTCACTATTACACGTTGATAGAGCCTCTAGGATTCTTGCTTGACTACCAGCAGTATGAGGGCGATCATATACGTGGGAGCTGGGGTCTATAAGCACATCCTTAAAAGGTCCCTAGTCGTGGGAGTTTCGAGACAGGGCATCGATACTCCATAGTAGACTAGTGTATACAGTCGAGACCCCGACGAGGGGCGGTAGCCAGTCTCACAAGCCATTGGTGTCAGTTGGTTCACCTAAGATGTATACAGGTGCTCATTGGGTTATGAGTACACCGGACAGGACTCGCCGGGAACCTGCTAGTTGGTATTATACCTGACGTCAGATAGCAGTTCCCTGGTGACATGTGTACAGGTTAGTTCATCGACCTGAGATCATCATTTGTCTCGTGTGAGTTCCTACTGTGCTTTGATTACTACCCTACCACGCTCAAAGGAGACGTGGAAACAGGTTTTAGTTGGGTACAGTCCCGAGCCACATGGAGGCAGTGAGCAGATCTGCAGGGGTTCGTCTCTCCCGGTATTGGGGGTGAGGTCGCGCTGTGTTTAGAAGAGCCAGTACATGAAAAGTCCTTGGCCAAGGCAGGAGATTTACTGGTAGGTATTCCAGTAGTATCTCAGGGTGTTCTGGGCTACACTCCGACACGACTTGTACCGTTTTTGGGGGTCTGACTTTTACCAACCCCCTAGGTCCGCCATGCGATGCTCATAGACGAACGGACCGGACTGTATGAATATTGTCACTAACAGGCTCAGTAGGGTGTCAGGATGAGTTCGCTCATCGACGTCCCTTTTGGTTAATACCTGGTGGCCCGTCACGTATAGGCCAATACCTCTGACGTGCTAGTGGTTAAATCCACAACCAAGGTGTTGACGAGTCTTTAGAGTCCCCCACAGACAGTTGCTCAAGTTTCGGGCGAAAAGAAGTAGGGGCCGTATGGAGATATGGCAGGGTTCGATCAGATACGCGCGGTATTGCACGGATCGTGATTGGACGGATAATACTAGCGGGCTTTGGTTTAAGCCGGATCCTAGTATCAGTGTAGATTTTGTCTCTTTGCATTTGTATTTAATGGGAATATAAATGTGGGTATGTATATACAGTAGCGGGGTTTTCCTGTAATTTATTACGGGATCAGTTTTCTGAAGTTGCTAGTTTGCATTCCGTTCCGGCCGATTTTCCTTTGTTCCTTCACGGCCGGACTTTCTGATGGAGGGGGTTATTTGTAAGTATGCAAATAACATTTATGGAGGGGTTTTCTTGCATTTTGTGGCATCATGATGGCTCTTGCATGATGAGATTCTTTTTGAGTCCATTCCTTTGCATTTATGAGATGGAACTTTGATTGGATAAGATTAGAAATTGGTGTGACCATTTTCTTTATTATGATTATTCATTTTCTTCTCTTGGATTATTATTCTTTTTTTTTTCTCACCACCATTATTAGGAGGGGCCGGACACTTTTGGGAAGGTGGAGTAGGTTCATTTTCTAGGATGAGGAATTTTCATTTCATCTCATTCTTCTTGCTACAAAATTCCACACATCACTCCAAAGTTCATTCATCCCTCCATCAAAGGCAACTTAAACCACAAATGAGACAATGGTTTCTACACTGATCCTACAACACTCCTTGGGCACGTCGGCTCGCCAACTTCATGCCTGAGTTGTCTCGGCTCAGAGGTTGGAGCCCATAAAAGAACCCGGCGATGTGGTGCCCGTTTCGATGAGGAGGCGACGACCGGAGATTCCGCGAGGAGATCAGAGTGGAGACGAAGACCGAAGGACACGGATCGCTTGGTATAGCTTCTCTACTCCTTTTCTTGTTTGCTAGAGTTAGGTTAATGGCCCGATCCGGGATTTTAGTGCGCGGTGGTTCCGGTTTTCTAGTTTGAAAAGTTTTTCGTTTCCGCATTCCGGCATCGGATTGACGGCCGGGGCACCGCCGTGCACTTACAGAACCATCCCTTATGAGATAAGATGAGAATGAATGAGATAAATATCTATGCGTAAAACAAAAATAAGAAGGTGAGTCATGGCTTCTCCAAGTTTCTCCAAGGATCCAAACCATGACTCATTCTTCTTTTTATTTTATTCATAAATATAAATATTTATTCTCTCATCATTTCTTCTTGTGCGATTCACATACATCCTAGTTCTATGTATCATCAACCACGATACAATTATGCATATATATATATATATATATCACATATATAAATATATTTATATTAAGAGAAGAAAATCTTAAGTTAGCTTAATATTAGTTAACATATGTATATATCAAATATATAAATATATCAGATTATTAAATCAATACATGATTCAATAATCCGGTTATATCATATATAACCCAGCTAATATCAAATATATATTAATCAAATCATTGAATCAACACTTGATTCAATAATCCGGTTATATCATATATAACCTGGATGATATCAAATATCACTAGATTAGAATACGACATCATATTCTCATATTTAATCAAGCTCCCACACATATCTCCATAGGTGCCCTATTTCGTTTTACGTGAGCTAGGAAACCTTTATGTGGGACTCTAAAGACTCGTCAATACACCAGCAGTAGGTAATGATCACATCATATACCCATAAGCCGTCGGCGGTACTAGCTAGACGTAACGGCTGCCCAAGTATTGAACGAATAGAAGATCAACAAGCAAACTTGTCCAAACTCCTATAAAACCTAAAAGCAAAACTTACCGTACAGTCCGGTCTCTTCGTCTGATATTTCGCATATCGATTCTAGGGGGTGGAATCATCAGAACCCACTAACTTGATAAGTCATGTCAATGTGTGGACTATAACCTTTCGAGAAACTACTGATAACACTTGCCAGTAAATCTCATCAGCCCTAACAAAGGACTTGATAATATAGCTAATCGAGCATATCGCAACATCAACTCCCAATACCGGGAGAGATGAAACCCCTCCTATCGCTCACTACCTCTATATCACTCGGGACTGTACCCAAAATCCATCTGTTTGTATGACTCCTTTGAGCCTTGGTTGGGAGAAAATCAAAGAACAATGGGAACCATACGAGACACTATGATGATCTCGAGTCTACAGAATAACATGTACAAGTGACACTAGAGAACTGCTATCTGACGATAGGTATAATACCATTTAAGAGTTCTCGGCTAGTCGTGTTCGGTGTACCCATTCTCCAATGAGCACCTATGTACAATCTTTGATGTCAAACACCAATGGTTATGTGATCAACCATCGCCCCAAACACGGTCAAGAAACGTACACACTAGTCTACTCAGGAATATCGATGCCCTGTCCTTAGACTCTCTCGACTAGGAACTGTTAAAGGATGTACTTGCAGACTATACAAGCCTTACTAGTATGATCTGCATCATAGTCCTGGCAGTCAGGCCTACATCCTAAGGGCATTATCAACATGTATCAAAAAACAGTAGACTAAAACAAGTGTACATGTTAAGATAAAGAGCAACCAGATAGAATACTATCATGTCGAGCAAAAAAGTCCTCTATATATATGTCTAAGCATCCAATATAATATACAATAATGGCCTTTAGGGCTATATTCTTAACAATCTCCCACTTGCGCTAAGGCCAATTGTTGTAGTATCGCATACCCAACATCCTAATAAGTCTCTCGAACTGCGTCTGGGGAAGGGCCTTCATAAGTGGATCTGCCGTGTTGTCCTTCGTGTCTACTCTCCTGACCTCGATCTCTCGGCGATCAACTATCTCCCGAATCAGGTGTGTTAGTTGTATGTATGGCCTAGAGGCCATTATTGTACATGATTGTATATTATAGTGGATACATGGACATATATAGGGAGGACTTTCTTGCTTGACATGATAGTATGCTATCTGGTTGCTCTTTATCTTAACATGTATGCTTGTACTGTCTCTCTGTTACATGTTGATAAAGCCCTTAGGATGTGGATTGGAATATTAGGACTATGATGGAGATCATACTAGTAGGGCCAGGGTAGTCCACAAGTACATCGTTTAATTGTTCCTAGTCGAGGGTGTATCGAGACGGGGAATCGAAATTCCAGAGTAGACTAGCGTATACGTTTCTTGACCTATATGATGGACGATGGATGATCCCATATCCATTGGTGTTTGACATCAAAGATAGTATACGAGTACTCAATGGAGATTGGGTACACTGAACAGGACTCGCCGATAACTTCTAGATGGTATTATACCTAACGTCAGATAGCAGTTCTCTGGTGACACTCATACAGGTTAGTGTATGGACCCGAGATCGTCATAGAGACTTGTGTGATTCCCACTGTGCTTTGATTTCCACCTTACCGCGTTCAAGAGAACGTTCATGTAACATTTCAAAAAAATAAAATATTATTTTTGGGAATTTTTATAATTAAATTATAAATATATTGAATATTTTAATAAGGCGGTATAATTAAATACCGATAAATTGGAAAAAAATTTGGAAAATTATAGAAATTACTAAAAAGAGAGTGTTTTATGTGAATTACGCAAATTATAAGTTTTTATGATTAATTATACACTATTTAGTGCTAATCGCGATTAAATATCGCTAATCGCGCATTAAGCTTGTTTTGTGCAAAACATACACCATATCATTTTTTACACTTGTGTTACATTTTCCTACATGGATTTCTCTTCATTTTTCATTCATGGCTTTGGTTTTGTGAGAAGAGAAAGAAAAGGAAAAGAAAAGAAAAGGGAATAAACAATAAAGCATGGGCATGAGAGAGAAAGGTAAGGGGGTTAACTTTGACTTGGCCATTCTATCATCTCACCATCTTCATCATTTTCTCTCCTCTCCCTCACTCATTGCTGTTGCTGCCCTCTCTCCATTTTTCCCTCCACCTCCTCACAATCCATCACAATAAAAACCCAATAAAAGTTCATCTTACTTTCACAAAATTTGTGCACAAGCTCACAAGCTACACTATGGACCAAGAAAAATTTGATTTTGGTGCCCCAAGGGATTTATGAGTACAAAATGAGTTAATTATTCCATCATTAGTGTAGAATTTCCATTCCTTTAGCATCCATGTTAATTTAGAATCGATATTGTGTGGTTTTGGGAACTTTGAAAACTTTCAGTTGAGGATTAGGGTTTTTGTTGAACCCAAAGGTGAAATTAAGGTTAGTAGAGGCTATACAACCCCTGTGACGATTGATTGGAGACCTAAACCAGAGACTAGAACCCCAATTAGCAAACTTAGAAATCCCCGACATCGTATTTTGTGAATTCTGTGAGGGTATTTTGACATCTGCTATCACCCGGAGCCTCTGAAAATTATTTAGCATACACAGTGATACATGCAGGCACCCAGAAAGCTAACCCCAAGACCCCGGCCCCTGACTCCACCTTTTGGCCGCTGATTTAATCTTTCTGGATGCAATTTGCGGACATAGTAGGTTGGAACTGGTTCGTGTTTGGTCTGTAGCTCCATCTCCTGTAAACTAGACCCTTGGCATATGCAAAATCGACTAATTTGACCTAGGGCAAAATATGGGACCATTTTCAAGAGTTACTATTTTGATTCGGGGTTTCGTTTCTCGTATTTTGAATTCTTGATTTTTTTAATTTGTGTTGTATTCGATCACTTGACGTTTGTACGTCGAAATCGAGTGTTATTTGGTGATTTTGAAAGCGTAGTCCATAGGTTCTAACCTATAAGCTTTTAGCGTGTCGTTTTGGTTTTGAATTGGGTTTTAATGCGACACGATACGTTATGATGTGTAGGTACCCCACGAGGACTTCGAGACGACAAGCAAGCGCGTGGTGACGTCGGCAACGGCAAGCGAGAGCAATGTTAGTAGATTATATCTACGGGGGAAGTCGGCTGGATGGTGTATAGCACCCCCGCAGTTCGATGTATAGTATGCTATATATACTATATATATATGATATCTTTTATATGTGACATGGATATTCAAGATATGATTATGTGTTCATGGTTAGTTTAGGGTTATTAGAAGTGAACTAGTATAGCTTCTTAGTCGCGAACCCTAGAATAGGTTTACACCCACACGCACACACATGCTTACTTTGTTATACTTGTGCGTATATAGGGATACGTATATATACACACACACATAGGTATGGGACGATGTATATATATACACGTATACCTACACATGGATGATGAGAATTGTATATGGTATTTGGAGATGAGTCGATGAGATTGGGCATGATGCCACGAGATCGGTGATATGTTTTGGTTCGTATTATGCGATACGACATGAGTTATAGCGGGCCTTTAGGCATGTGTTTTCTTACACGCACGCGCGCGCACACACACAGATATATATATATATATATATATATATATATATATATATATATATATATATATATATATATATATATATATATATATATATATATGGTATCAGTTTGTACTAGACTTCGATCAGTACCCCAGTTCATGAGATATGATGATAAGGATACCAGATAATTGATGAGATAAATGTGAGATTCGACCCGTACCCAGAATTGGGATGCCATACGATGGATTTACGTACGAGCTATATATTGATGATAGATCCGCACTGTTGACTCGAGGATGTCATATTGTATATTGTATCGTAGGTGATACTATTAAGGCGGGATCACCGACTATTATATTTATATGTATATCGACTCAGATTTAGGTGATTTCCCTTATCCTTTCGGTTAGACTGTTCGTTTAGTTCTGTAGTACTTATAGATGTTAGACTAGACCCGAGTCATACCTATTTCAAAAATAACGAATCGTGAGTATTTCAAAGACAGGCAAGCGATTCTACGGATATTTTAAAAAAACGCATTTTCCTAAAAACACCGTAGCCCTTATTTTTCTAAACACCACGATTTGTGTTATTTTAAATAACAAAACTATATGATATATATATATATATATATTGATTTATATTCTTCACTGTTGTGTTTATTATTCATTTTCCGCATATTCTTGCTATTCGCATTGCATTGCATGTTTAAATGTGTTTATTGTTATATTAAACTCATGCTGTCAGGACACCAGCACCATTATCGATGATGCGTATGTTCCATGTATACCTGCTTGCCGGCTCACACACTTCATCATCGATAATTGCCATGTCAGTAGGACTGTTGCATCAGGATATGACTCCTTGCATGACATACTTGTGTATATACATATTGTACACTCATACTTGCATACATACATATTGTACACTCATACTTGCGTACACACATATTGTACACACATACTTGCATACATACGTATTTGCACATACATAGATGATTCTGGCTTAATTTTGGAGATTTGGGAACCGCAAGATATGTTTTAAAACTTGATTCATTTTAAATAAGCGGTTTTCCCTCGATATATGCATATTACTGTTCTATGTTGCATGATATACGGATATGCTTACATTTCTGTTATATGTCGCATACATCATGCTTTAGATTATACGCATTAAGATATTTATTTTCATGAGATTTCTGGATTTGGGAACCGTGGTTATTTCAAAAGAGAGTATGTATCATTTTAAAAACCCGGTTTCCCTTGATATGATATTTCAGTGCGTTCACCATGTGTTTTCTCGGTTCTGAGACGTATGACATGTGAAACCCGATTCGAGGAGTTGGATGAGGCCGATTACGGGTACATAGTGGACCCGGTATGGTACCCCGGGGCGAGAACGGATTGATGTGCTGTAGACGGTGGGCCTGGCAGTGGGACTACTACCTACCGGTGATTGTATTTGAGCTCGGCGGATATCCGGAGGATATCGACCGGAGTTGAGAAATGATACGGGCCGATCCGGACTGACGGAGCCCGTTGGCAGATCTGGACTGACGGAACCCTATATATATATAAGGATTTACGTGCCGATGCTGGGCACATGTTTTATGATGTTTTCGAGTGTCGATGCTAGACACGCAGGTTCCCTGATTTTGATGTGTCGCGAGGGACACACGTTGATTTATATCCTCATTCTTCCATGTATATGCTTTATGATATTTACATGCATAATTTGTTGTGTCATTGGTTGACACGGGGATGAGATCTACATGCATACAGACATTGATTACATAGTTGGATGATATCCACATATTTATAGACATCATGATATAGTTGACTTTGATTCATGATGATTACATTGATCATACCTCATATTCATGATATGTTGCTACCTGAGGCACTGACACGAGCACTTGGTATTACACTTATGTATAGATGTTTACCCTTGCCACCTTATCATGCTTCAGACTTTATCATATTGAGGATATATAAATATTACTGATCATATTGATCTAGGATGGAGTCATATATACGATTTCTGCTCTGTGATGTTTTCTACTCACGAGTTGGAAACTCACCCCCGTTGTGCCATAGTTTCTTGCAGCTTTTGCCGTACAGGTTTCATTGCGGTTTCTGGCACACTGCTTCCTTTCTGGGTGATTGCTTTGGTAGGTGGGTTCACTCGCATCGTGACCACCATTGTACTTATTTATTTTCAGTTGTATCTAGTAAAATTCCATAAACCAGACTTGTATATTTATTTCAGACTTAGAAAACCAGTTGTGTATTATTTCGACCTTAGAGCCATGCGTTGTAGTGTTATGGTTTTCTTGATGATTTCGAGTTTCTTTTTGAGTTTTGATCCTCGCCCTTCGGCGTTGTATATTATATTGCTTGCGTGGTTGTGACCGTCGATTGACGAAGAGCTAGCTCCCGCTTGGGAATGCCTTTTATCATTGTGCATATATTATTCTTGTTGTACCCCGTTTGGGGCCAGTTTTTACAAAGGAAACTATGCCAAAATTTTCAGAAAAGACTTGAGATTTTAGAAATGCATATTTGGCTTACTTAGTTAAAAACCCTTGTTTTAAAACATGTTTTCTTCACTTCTTTCTTTAAATGGTTTAGATTTCTGGGATTTCTTGGCTTACTTGAATTAGATGGGGTCCTATAGACTTCATATGATTCAAAGGCCAGTCACATGGTATTTCGGGCCGTGACAAAGTTAGTATCAGAGCGCTATGTTAACCTTGGTTCGAGTCTAAGTTTTACTATACGGAGCCTAGAGCGTTTGTATATATTCAGAACTTAGGCTTGACTTTACGGAACTTAGACTTAGTTGAGGGGGTATTAGACCCGAACTTTCGTCGCATAGGTTGACATTGGTTGATGGAATAGGTGACTTAAGGGGAGTGACGTACCGTATGAATGTTCCGCGGCATATTTACGATACTCTACTCCGCTTAAGGATCCTTAGGATGTACATTTTCTTGCACAGTATTATATTCATTCCTATGATCTATCCTCATCGATATTGGTTATGATTTTGCTACCACGATTACACGAGCAGAGAGAGCTACGGTTAGAGTTGCGGTCAGCACGAGCTCGTTGTTAGTGTATATGCCCTAGAGGCCATTACTGTATCATACTAGCTTGTATATTACTTGATCGAAGCTTGGGATATTCACAGTTGTATAGACAATCTTGCTCAAAATGGTAGTATGCTACTTGGTTTGTCTCTACTTCAATATGTGCATGTGTTTCTTTTAGCATATCGGTTATATACATATTAGTAGAGCCCTTAGGATCTTTGCTTGATCACCAGCGTTGTGATGGCGCTCACACTCGTGGGGGCTGGGTAATCCATAAGCACATCCTTATACAGGTCCCTAGTCGTTGGACTATCGAGATAGGGCATCGATACTCCGGAGTAGACTAGCGTATGCGCTTCTCATCCTAGCGGGGGAGACGGTCTGTCCCACAGCCGTCAGTACGTCATACTTGAGATAGTATGCGGGTGCTCGTTAGGTTACGAGTACACTGGACAGGACTCGTCGGGAACTGTTGGTTGGTATTATACCTATCGTCAGTTATCAGTTCCCAGGTGACATGAGTACAGCTTAGTCCGCTGACTTGACATTGTCACTTCACCTCGAGTGTGTTCCCACTGTACTTAGATTACTACCCTACCACGGCTCAAAGGGGTTGTGCAAACAGGTAGTAGTTGGGTGCAGTCCCGAAGCACTTGGAGGTAGTGACGGTTAGACAGGATTCGTCTCTCCCGGTATTGGGGGTTGACATCACGCTGTGTCTAAGAGAGCCTTTACACAAGTAGTCCCTGGCCAGGGCAAGCGAGATATACTGGTGGGTTTCCAGTGTTATCTCAAGGTGTTCTGGGCTACACTCCGACACGACTTGTACCGCTATTAGGGGACTGACGTTCACCGCCCCCTAGGCCCGCCATGCGATGTATCAGACGAACAGACCGGACTGTACGGAGATTGTCACATACAGGCTCAGTAGGAGTTCGGATGTGTTTACCTCATCGGCCTTCTTATCGACATCTACCTGGGGACCGTTACATACAGCTAGTGCCGCTTGCGGTCTGTGGTTAAACCCACTGCCAGCGTAGTGTCGAGTCTTTAGAGTCCCACACAGAGAGTTTCCCTTCACTGAGCGAAACGTGTAGAGGCCGTATAGTTTTACGGCAGGGCTTCGATCACTTACGTGCACTTGTGTGCGTATGCTGCTCGGGCAGGCAATATTAGTGGGCTTTGGTTTAAGTCAGATCCTAGTATTGCACAGATGGATTTGATTTGTCTTCTGTGCATTCGCATTCTACGGAATGCGGATGCGGGTGTGTATGCACAGTTTGGAGGAGCGATGAAGGAGGAGGTGCCCCATCAGGGTTTTGGCAGTTGGTTCGGCCAAAACCGTAATGTGGCACACTCATTAGGGTTTTGACAATTCGTTTGGTCAAAACCGTTATGAGCCGGAGACATTGTTTACTAATCCTTTTAGTGATAGTTTAGTGATGGCTAATTGCATTGACCATTTGACCACTTAGATCTCCCTGGACTTTGTTGACCCGCTGACCGTGTTGACCATTGACCTTCAAGAGAGATCCACACTCTTCTTTCATATTCTTTTTTTTTCTTGTTATTTCTTGTGTTATGATAATGGTCAATTCAATGTGCCATCAACTCTTTTCATGATAGGATTAGTAATGTTGATTATTGTGTATTATTGCAACCATGGTTCATTTCATTTGGGCTTAATCTTTTCATTATTCTCTTCTCATTCTCTCTCATGAAGTGAGAAGAAAAAGAAAAGCTCCATGGTTGCAAAGTTTCTCCTTCTTCTTCCTCCTCTTGATCTCTTCTTTTGATCTCATGTGTTGAGAGAAAAAGAATCCACATAGACAAACACATCCATCTTTCTCTTCTACACAACCTAAGGCTTTTAGATTAGCAATCTCTTTGCCTAGTTGCCTTGGCTTGAGGCGAAGCTTAGTGTACAACTCTCGGGTGGATCGTCTTCAACTCAAGAACGCCGCAGAGGTGCCTAAGGTCTTGATCGACGCTTAGAGCTTGGATGGACGAGTGGGACAGCGAGATGAAGACCCGAAGGACCGGTTCCGTGAGGTATACTTTCTACAGCATAGTAGCTAAAACCTCTTAGTGTTTACTAGTTTCTAGTTTAGCAAAGATCCGACTTTTAGTCAATGTTGCCTTGCGCCAAAATTATTGTTTTTCGCCGTTTCCGCCTCCCCGTAAGAACCGGGGTGAGCAACGTGGACTTACAGTGGTATCAGAGCCTAGCTAAACATAAACTAGTAAGTTAGCAAAGTTTTAAGAACATCGATCGGAAAAAAGTCGTAAAACACATCCACAAAACCTCAAGTTTCTGTAGATTTTTTTACTGCTCAAAAAGTGTTTTAAAATATATGAAAAATCGTCTCAGGGTTTTGTGAAAACACCGCAGAAAAACGATCCAGTGATTCGATCAAACGACCGCGGTTCCGCGGCAATGACATGCTCATTGCCGCGGTTCCGCCGCCGTTTTGACTCGGGACTGGATCGGGTTTTATGCAGTGTTTTAGTTTGGATGTTTTGGGATTTTTAATACATGTTTTTTCTACCCAGATTTTCCAGAGACCAAATTGACTTTTGGGGTGGTTAAAAATCCGTATTTTGATCGATATTCCGTACTCTTTGGCTAATGAATATTATTTGTGATGTGATATATGTATTGAACGTCCGCTAATCGCTATACGTCGATTAGTGGGGGTTATACATATCTGTGATCTGTAATGTTGATGGTTTGTGTATATGAACTTGGTGGATTGTCGCAGATGAATAGCCGGGAATGGGTGTGAGATGAGAGTTTCTTTTTCTTTCATTCATTGTAAAATTTGTAAATTGATGTAATATTATTTATTTGGCCCCACAACCGAGTCGGGGTTGTAGCTGTCATTGTATAATTTCTTTTTACTGTTTTTTCTCCTAGGATAGACCCAAGGTGGGGTGCACAAACTATCGGGTATCTTGAAGTGCCGAGTGGCCTACTTACGGTTTTGAGGGAGGTTGCTTCGCTTTGGGTACTTGGCGGCCGCACCCGTAGGGGTCTAAGGTAGGGTTTGGCTATTCATCGCGACCGTGTAATCCGTTTATCGTTGCAGGCTCGAACGAATCGCGGATTCCTAGTATATCCAAAGTGTTCATCTGTGATCTGTAATGTCTATCATTGCTATATATCTATTTAGGCGTTGCTTATGTTTTTCAGCCGCGCTAGCCCAGTCCCTGCTCTGTCGTTAGTTAATTAACCTAACGGGTGATGACGGGGCCCCGTGGTGAATGCGAATGGTATAAGCGTACGTCATATTTTGGTTGTTTTCTGCAATGGTAGGATTAAATGATGGGACGCATTAAAAGAACTAGTGAAAGAAAATAAACCAAGTAAAAGTCGATTGGAACACTTTCAAAACCACTCGGTTCTTTTCAAAAACCAGCTTTTTAAACGCGGAGCTTGAACCACTCCTTTTGAAAGCTATCTCATTCCATCGATTATATCAAGTTCACTACGTTCACGGTTTTGCCAAAACCATTCGTAGCCCTCCGTCATTTCGTATGGAAATTCAATAGTATTTAAGCTATGTTTGTTGACCTTCGTCAAGGCATAGTGATTGGTAGCTGTTGGGTGTTCATATGTAGCATAGATAGATGCGTTGGTTTGGGACAGTCGTATTACCTTGTTAACCTTCGTCAAGGATATGTGCGGGTGGGTTCAAATTAACCTGGATAATGACGGGTAGAACTTGACATGTGACTTATGATTTGTTGACCTTCATCAAGGTCATAAGAGCTTGGGGCAAAAATGCACATCGGGAGTTTCAAAAGTACTGAAACTTGCTAGCGCTGCATACCATTTGGAGTGTGATGATTCTGGTAGGATTCCTTCGGTTTTATCACGCGATGATATTTGGATCCCGATCCTACTGTGAGTATATGCTACTCCTCGGGAAATCTCTCACTTAACGATCAATGCTATAAACCTAGTAGGTGTCTAGAAAGGTGTTAGCGGGGCTACGCCCACAGGGAAAAGAGGTTACTTAATTAAGGAACTTCGCGAAAGTGTTGGAAAACCTCTCTCGAAGTACCGACACTGGCCTGGCTGAACGGTTAAGCAAGTATTGTACGGTGAGATAGATCCTGACTAGTTCTTCCTTTATGGTTTGAGGAGGGATTCGAGAGACAGTAGGAGCCATCCTGTTTAGATAAATTAAAAACCAATCTAAACTTGCAAGAGCATCATGCTAAGTGTTTTCATCTCTCTCTCTTAATTGCAGCGACCCAGTGACCGCACCTAGGTTACATCTAGATAATAAAATGACTGAATCTGACTGTTATGACTGGCAAAGGTCTGTCCAGATGTCCATTGCCCATGACAAGCTGGGACACCTCTTGACCGATCTAACCCCTGCCGTCTCAGGTCCAGTTTCCCCTGTCACGGATATTGATATCCGTGGGACATCGGAAGAAGACTATGCGAAAGCCAAGTGCCTCATGTTAGCCTCAGTTGACGGTTTATACCAGAGGCAGCACGAGAAGATGGACTCAGTTTTATCTTCCTCCATAACAAAGTTTTATATGGAGAGCAATCTCGTATCGCAAGATATGAGACCTCGAACGAATTGCTTCCAGCGAGGTTGGCTATCGGGTCATCTGTAGGGGGCAACGTCCTTACAGAGACCAGCTCTTTTGAGCTCTCGGACCTGAAGACCACGTTGAAGAACGGGTCAGATACTGACTTAGTTCAACAGTCTCTACCTACTACCCTGAAGGAAACCAGGGAAGTAGAAAGAAATAGAAGGGCAGAAGTTTCGCGAATGGATACAGTAAAAGAGGGATGTTCCTATTGTTACGGGAATGAATATGGACAGAAGGATTGCAGGGCTTGCAAAGCCAGTAGCCAGAATTCGAAGCATGTTGTGGCTTCGGCTTTGGTTGTGTTTGTAATAGAGAACTGTATGTCAGTTAACCCTACTTCCTGGGTATTGGATACCGGATCAGGATCTCATATCTGTAATTCGTTACAGGCTCTGAGAAACCGTAGGGTTATCAGGAAAGGTGATATGACTCTCAGGGTTGCTAACGGAATGAGCATGTATGCTGAATCCGTAGGGGAATATCATCTAGGACTGACAACTGGGCAGATATTGATTCTACGTAACTGTTTTTATGTACCAGGTGCGACTTGTAATATCATATCTGTATCCTTGATTTCTAAGGAAGGATATGATTTTACTTTTGTAAGCGATGTAGTAATCATCCACCTAAATCAAGTCCTAATTGGGTCAGGTGCATTACAAAATGGAATATACGTATTGAATCAAGCTCAGATCTTCAGTGTCCAGAAAACACTTAAAAGAAAGTCTCTGGAAACAAATCAGGCTTTCTTATGGCATTGTAGACTGGGTCACATTAATGAGACACGGTTAACAAAATTACATAAAGAGGGATACTTGAATCCGTTTGAGTATCAGTCTTATGCCACTTGTGAATCTTGTCTCATGGGAAAGATGACAAAGACTCTGTTCACTGGACATGGAGAAAGAGCAAGCGAGCTCTTGGGACTCATACACAGTGATGTGTGTGGTCCAATGTCTACACATGCGCGAAGTGGTTATTCATACTTCATTACTTTCACAGATGATTTCTCTAGGTATGGGCATGTCTTCTTGATGAAGCACAAATCCGAGGCCTTTGAGAAATTTCAGGAATACAAGAATGAAGTTGAAAAACAAACAGGCAAAAGTATCAAGACACTAAGATCTGATCGAGGTGGTGAATACTTGAGTGCCGAGTTTCTGAGCTACTTAAAAGAGAATGGAATCGAACCCTATTGGATATGGTTCGTTCCATGATGAGTAAGGCTGAGTTACCGCGATCCTTCTGGGGTTATGCGCTAGAAACAGTAGCATATCTCTTGAACAAGGCTCCAACCAAGACTGTGCCTACCACCCCATATCAGATATGGAGTGGGAAGAAACCCTGTCTTAAGTACCTTAAGACATGGGGATGTCCAGCTTTTATAAAAAATCAGCATACGGACAAGCTCGAGGCACGCTCAGTACCGTGTAAGTTTGTGGGATACCCAAAGAACTCCAGAGGGTATCTTTTCTATTCCGCAGAGGAACAAAAGGTTTTTGTTTCTCAGCATGCCACTTCTTGGAAACTGAATTTTTAGAAAATCAGATAAGTGGGAGCGCAATAGAACTGGAAGAAATTCCAGAACCACAAGCTGTTACTGAAACCTTGGTAGAACCAGAAGGTTCAGGAGAACCGGACATTCCAGCGCTACTCCGCAGGAGTAGTAGGCAGTCTCATCCGCCCGAGAGATACTACGGTTTTCTCATAGACGGGGATAGAGAGGATTGCACCATGGATTATGGTGAGCCTACTAGCTTCCAGCAAGCCATCCAGAGCGGCGACTCAGTAAAATGGCTAGATGCAATGCGGGCCGAGATGGAGTCCATGTACACCAACAAAGTTTGGACTTTGGACTTTGCTCCAGAAGGGGTAAAACCCGTAGGCTGCAAATGGATCTTCAGAAAGAAGATTGGTGTAGATGGGCAGGTTGAGACCTATAAAGCTAGACTTGTTGCAAAGGGTTTTCGTCAAAGACCTGGTTTGGACTATGACGAGACCTTTTCTCTAGTGGCTATGCTGAAATCTATTCGGATCCTTCTTGCCATTGCTGCCTTCCACGATTATGAAATCTGGCAGATGGACGTAAAGACAACTTTCCTAAATGGAAATTTGGAAGAGTGCGTCTATATGGATCAGCCGGAGGGATTCATTCAGAGTGGGAGCAGCGGTAGAGTGTGCAAGTTGCTAAAGTCCATCTATGGACTTAAGCAGGTACCGCGGAGTTGGAACATCTGCTTTGTTGATACTGTCAAAAAATTCGACTTTATCAAAAACCCAGATGAACCATGCATTTACAGTAAGATTGTAGGGAGAACTGTAGTATTCCTCGTCTTGTACGTGGATGACATTCTCCTAATAGGAAATAATATTCCTATGCTATAGTCAGTCAAAGGATTCTTGTCGCAGAGGTTCTCCATGAAGGACCTGGGCGATGCCAACTACATTCTGGGGATCCAGATCTATCGTGATAGATCAAAGAGGATGTTGGGACTTTCACATTTAAGGTACATCGACACCATACTGAAAAGATTCAGTATGTAAGATTCCAAGCGAGGTAATTTACCAGCTTGTCACGGGATCACCCTCTCCAAAGAGATGTCTCCCAAGACTGATTTGGAAAGGGATCGCATGTCTATTATACCCTACGCTTCTGCGGTAGGCTCTATAATGTATGCGATGTTGTGTACCAGACCAGATGTAGCATACGCATTGAGCGTTGTAAGCCGATATCAGTCGAACCCAATGGAGAAACACTGGATAGCGGTAAAGAACATTCTTAAGTACTTGAGAAGGACTAAGGAGATGTTCTTGGTGTATGGCGGAAAATACCTCCAGCTTGAGGCTTTTGCTGACTCCAGCTTCCAGAGTGACAAGGATGACTCCAAGTCCATGTCGGGTTATGTCTTTACCCTCAATGGAGGGGTGGTTTGCTGGAAGAGTTCCAAGCAGGATACCGTTGCAGACTCAACTATGGAAGCGGAGTACATAGCTGCTTGCGATGCCGCAAAGGAAGCTGTCTGGATGAAGAAGTTTCTCATGGAGCTTCAGGTGGTTCCTACCATTGTTGATCCAATACCGCTGTATTGCGAAAACAACAGCGCTATAGCTTTAGCGAAGGAACCCAGGTCCCATCAAAAGTCCAGGCACATTTTGAGGCGGTACCACCTAATCATGGAGATCGTAGATCGCCGGGAGATCGAGGTGAAGAGAGTAAATACGGAGAACAACACTGCAGTCCACTCACAAAGTCCCTACCCCACACTCAGTTCGAGCGGCTGATCGAGATGATATGTCTTCGATACTCCAGTACATGGCCTTAGTGCAAGTGGGAGATTGTTAGTGTATATGCCCTAGAGGCCATTACTGTATCATACTAGCTTGTATATGCCCTAGAGGCCATTACTGTATCATACTAGCTTGTATATTACTTGATCGAAGCTTGGGATATTCACAGTTGTATAGACAATCTTGCACAAAATGGTAGTATGCTACTTGGTTTGTCTCTACTTCAATATGTGCATGTGTTTCTTTTAGCATATCGGTTATATACATATTAGTAGAGTCCTTAGGATCTTTGCTTGATTACCAGCGTTGTGATGACGCTCACACTCGTGGGGGCTGGGTAATCCATAAGAACATCCTTATACAGGTCCCTAGTCGTTGTACTACCGAGATAGGGCATCGATACTCCGGAGTAGACTAGCGTATGCGCTTCTTATCCCAGCGGGGGAGACGGTCTGTCCTACAGCCGTCAGTACGTCGTACTTGAGATAGTATGCGGGTGCTCGTTAGGTTACGAGTACATTGGACAGGACTCATCGAGAACTGTTGGTTGGTATTATACCTATCGTCGGTTATCAGTTCCCAGGTGACATGAGTACAGCTTAGTCCGCTGAATTGACACTGTCACTTCGCCTCGAGTGTGTTCCCACTGTACTTAGATTACTACCCTACCACGGCTCAAAGGAGTCGTGCAAACAGGTAGTAGTTGGGTGTAGTCCCGAAGCACTTGGAGGCAGTGACGGTTAGACAGGATTCGTCTCTCCCGGTATTGGGGGTTGACATCGCGCTGTGTCTAGGAGAGCCTTTACACAAGTAGTCCCTGGCCAGGGCAAGCGAGATATACTGGTAGGTTTCCAGTGTTATCTCAGGGTGTTCTGGGCTACACTCCGACACGACTTGTACCGCTATTAGGGGACTGACGTTCACCGCCCCCTAGGCCCGCCATGCGATGTATCAGACGAACAGATCGGACTGTACGGAGATTGTCACATACAGGCTCAGTAGGAGTTCGGATGGGTTTACCTCATCGGCCTTCTTATCGACATCTACCTAGGGACCGTTACGTACAGCTAGTGCCGCTTGCGGTCTGTGGTTAAACCCACTGCCAGTGTAGTGTCGAGTCTTCAGAGTCCCACACAGAGAGTTTCCCTGCACTGAGCGAAATGTGTAGAGGCCGTATGGTTTTACGGCAGGGCTTCGATCACTTACGTGCACTTGTGTGCGTATGCTGTTCGGGCAGGCAATACTAGTAGGCATTGGTTTAAGCCAGATCCTAGTATTGCACAGATGGATTTGATTTGTCTTCTGTGCATTCGCATTCTACCGAATGCGGATGCGGGTGTGTATGCACAGTTTTGAGGATTGATGAAGGAGGAGGTGCCCCATTAGGGTTTTGGCAGTTGGTTCGGACAAAACCGTAATGTGGCACACTCATTAGGGTTTTGACAATTTGTTTGGTCAAAACCGTTATGAGCCGGAGACATTGTTTACTAATCCTTTTAGTGATAGTTTAGTGATGGCTAATAGCATTGACCATTTGACCATTTAGATCTCCCTTGACTTTGTTGACCCGTTGACCGTGTTGACAATTGACCTTCAAGAGAGATCCACACTCTTCTTTCATATTCTTTTTATTTCTTGTTATTTCTTGTGTTATGATAATGGTTAATTCAATGTGCCATCAACTCTTTTCATGATAGGATTAGTAATGATGATTATTGTGTATTAGTGCAACCATGGTTCATTTCATTTGGGCTTAATCTTTTCATTATTCTCTTCTCATTCTCTCTCATGAAGTGAGAAGAAAAAGAAAAGCTCCATGGTTGCAAACTTTCTCCTTCTTCTTCCTCCTCTTGATCTCTTCTTTTGATCTCATGTGTTGAGAGAAAAAGAATCCACATAGACAAACACATCCATCTTTCTATTCTACACAACCTAAGGCTTTTAGATTAGCAATCTCTTTGCCCTAGTTGCCTTGGCTTGAGGCGAAGCTTAGTGTACAACTCTCGGGTGGACCGTCTTCGACTCAAGAAGGCCGTGGAGGTGCCCAAGGTCTGGATTGACGCTTGGAGCTTGGATGGACGAGTGGGACATCGGGATGAAGACCCGAAGGACCGGTTCCGTGAGGTATAATTTCTACAGCATAGTAGCTAAAACCTCTTAGTGTTTACTAGTTTCTAGTTTAGCAATGATTTGACTTTTAGTCCATGTTGCCTTGCGCCAAAATCATTGTTTTTCGCCGTTTCCGCCTCCCCGTAAGTACCGGGGTGAGCAACGTGGACTGACACTCGTCACGGACGAGGACTGACCAGGGCGTGATTCCAGGGATATACGATTGCATATAGAGGCATCGTTTTATTGTGTTTTCACGCCATGAGCGTTTGATGGATCGATTTTACGAGATTTTTCGAACGTGCAGATCAGCACCAGAGGATTGAGCCACTGATAGAGGCCAGCCAGAATGTGATGACCATTGATGTATCGCTTATTCATGATGATTGAGGCACTGTTCAAAATGCAGACGAATGAGCCAGTTGCTGCTGCGAATGACGAGATATCGCCCAGATGTAGGAGCTACCGCAGCATGAGTTTATACTTAGAGATATGATGGAAGGTCCCTAGTCACCCGAGGATGAATGAATAGGACATGCGGTTCGTTCGCTTAACCCGATGCGAGGTCATTAGATAGATTGATTCCAGCTAGAGACGACTTCACGCAGGTACGTTGGGGGTCGATAGAGACGATCGAATGTCAGAACCCTATTTTCTAAGTTTAAAGTATTCAGAGACAAATGTAAGTAATGCTATGGACCTTCTAGAAGAATAAAACCCTAACTCGACGTAATGACCATGGAACACCTTTGAACCTTAGGGCTTGCGGCAGTTCAGCGGTGCCATTTGTGAGGCTTGGGTTTGCCCTTCTACGGTTGGTCCACAGGTGCTGTGGCATGTACTGGAGTACTATTAAACTGTACCCAAGATGTTGAGCTCTTGGGGGATTATGGAACCTTGAGGAATCGATCGAAAGGTTCGGCATCTTTAGGATATCATGTGATGAGATGCATTGCTAGGGAGACTCCAGATACGAGTATGGCCGTTGGAGCACAGTCCATGCAGCCACGAAGAGACGAGTCCGAAGCGGTCGACATTAGAGAAAAATGGAGTAAGAGGTTCGTACGAGACCTTGATAAAATGACGTTCCACTCCGCCGACATCAGAGATGCGATATGCATGTAGAGGCGTTGTATATGGATATATCTTCCAGAAGGAGTCGCGATGAGTATGCAACCGTTCTGGAACAAGCAACAGATTTAGTGAAGGGTAATAACTTCCGGATAGTTCGGCAGAGACGAGATTTGGGAGAGACCTCGGCAGGGCCTTTCTGGAATAATGCATGAGAAGACTTGGACCCAGGCGTGGTCATTTTACGCACACCAGCAGGACAGAGTTCGGTATCGTCGACGAGACATGTTATTAGTGACCATAACAGTTGGCCAAAGATTCTTAGAGGATGTGCTTGAGCGGGACTATTCCGCCATACTTAATTTCGGTATTTTGGGCGATCTGTTCGCATGATTGAGTGTTGATGACCGAGTTTCATGATATTTGTTTTCGTGCACCATGGTTGCATATACTGGGTATTATATTTTGTGCATATGGTACGCACACGATTTGGTTTTTGCACTCGGTATAGTTCACATATGCTTGCAGTGCATTTATTAGTTATATGTATACCCTAGAGGCTATTACTGTACATAGGATGTATATTGTAGTGGATGCTTGGACATATATAGGGAGGAATTTCTTTCTTGACATGATATTATGCTATCTGGTTGCCCTTTATCTTAACATGTACTCTGATTGTCTCTATATTACATATTGATAAAGCCCTTAGGATGAGTACTTGACTACCAGGACTATGATGCAGATAATACTAGTGGGTACAGTGTAGTAGCTAAGTACATCCTTCAAATGTTCCTAGTCGTGGGAGTATCGTGATAGGGCATCGATACTCCAGAGTAGACTAGCGTATACGCTTCTCGACCCATATGATGGGCGATGGATGATCCCATATCCATTGGTGTTTGACATCAGAGAAGGTATGCGGGTGCTCAGTGGAGACTGGGTACACTGGATGGACTCGCCGAGAACTCCCAGATGGTATTATACCTCATGTCAGATGGCAGTTCTCTGGTGACACTGGTACATGTTAGTCTGTAGACCCGAGATCGTCATAGAGTCTTGTGTGATTCCCACTGTGTTTTGATTTCCATCATACCACGTCCAAGAGGGAGTGCAAAATGGTGGCTTTTGCGTACAGTCCTGAATCACATGGAGGCAAAGAGCGATAGGAGGGGTTTTGTCTCTCCCAGTATAGGGAGTTGATGTTGCGCTGTGTTCGATTGGCTATAACTGGAAATCCCTGCCCTGGGTTGCTGAGATTTACCGGTAAGTGTTATCCGTAGTTTCTCAAACTTTTATGGACCTCATATCGACACGACTTATCAGTTATTGGGGTCTGACGTTTACCACCCGTAGACTAGATTTGCGACATATCAGACGAAGAGACCGGACTGTACAGGAGTGTTGCTGGTTAGATTCACAGGTGAATGTACAGGCTTGCTTGTTGATCTTCTGATTGATCATTACCTGGGTGGCTGTTACGTTTAGCTGACTGCTTGCAGCTTATGGGTGTTTGATATGATCATCACCTACTGCCGGCGTACTGACGATTCTTTAGAGTCCTACACAGAGGTTTCCTGGCTCAGGCAAAACGGAGTAGGTGCACATATGTGATATGTGCGGGACTGAGAATAATACGTGTATGCGATACCGTATTAGATTTTTGCGATATGTGATATCGGCCGGGTATATGTGATATAGCCGGGTCATCGGATCAAGTGTTGATTCGATGAACTGATACTTGTTTTATTAGTCAGTTATTTGAGAAATAGCCGGATTATTGGATCAAGTGTTGATTTGATAATTTAATGTATAATTATATATATGATATATTACATTACATTAACTAATATAAGCTCACTTAAAGATTCTTTTTCTCACATAGATAATACATTGATATATATGCGATATATGTTAATTGTATTATTTTCTTTTGTTACTATATATGTTATATATGTGATATATAATATTGAAACATGTTAGGGTTAAAATTGCAGCTAGGGTTTTGAGAATAAAACATGTTAGGGTTTGGATTATGATTAATGTTATGGATGAACTTTGTGGAAGCTTCATGAAGCTTTGACTTTAGTTTTCATGCTTTGATATTTTGTGAAGATATTTGTTAACCCAACCCAAATCTCAACCCATGGTTTATTCTCTACAAGAGTTAAGGATGTTATCTTTAACCCCTGGTTGCAATTCTAACCTCATACAATAATTCATTATTCATCACAAATAGATTTCTTCTTCTTCCTCCTCTTGAAAAGCTTTCTAGCTTTTGGGTTTGTGATGATTTTGAGTGAGATAATGAAAAAAAATGAGAGCTAAATTTCTACTTCATCACCCTCATCTATTCTAGCCACTTAGATTAGGGTGTTTTCTTTGCTAGTACTTGATTAGTGAAGCAAGAGCTTGGGTTTGAGATTCTTCAAGGTAGATCATCTTAGTAGTTGAAGATTGGAAGTAAGCTTGCATCTTTCTCTTCATGGAGCCACTTTAGAGTCCGGGTACTTGATGATTGCAGCGAAGGGACCTCAACATGGAGCTTATGAAGCGAAGTAGTGGACTACAAAGGTTGTAATCCCTCTCTCTTAGATGTAAAGTTGTTTACATGCATGTTTTACCGTAAGTTTCTAGTTAAGATCTTGCTTAGGGTTTATTTAGCACCCCAAAAATTTTAAAGCAGCATGATTGATACTTTCCAAAACCTTCATAAGGTGCTATACTAACCCTACAGTGGTATCAGAGCCAAGCTAGAGCATTAGGCATTGTCTAGACAGAGTTTGAAGTCCGATCGAACTCCGAAACCCCGATAAATCCCACTTTCTGGAAATTTTTTCAAAAGTTGAAATTTTTCATATTAAAAATACTCAAAAAATCATGTAGGAAATTCTAAGAATTACCGTGAAGTACGAAGCCATTACTCACTCAAGAGACCGCGGAACCGCGGCCAAACCATGCGTTTGGCGGCGGTTCCGCGGCCAACATTTGGAGTTAGGGGCTAATACTTCAGGGGTTTATTCTTGGGTACTTTTTCATGTTTCTGGGAATTTTTAATTCTACTCAAGTGTTGAGCTTTCTGGAAAATATTGGGAACTCGTTGATTCGATCGGAAAGTTTAACTTCGTTTAAGTTTTTCCGGGTAATTTAGAACGTGTTAAAAGGTTCGAACGGATATCAATAACTCACTTTTTTCCCTATCGGAAAACTTTCAAGTGTTAGATTTTTCCTGAGTTTAAAACTTTCAGAAAATCATGCAAGCGAATCTATGGACCCTCTAGAAGAACGTAACCTTAACTCGATTATGTGACCGTCAAAACCGCCACTGAACCATATGGTTTTTTGTAGTTTAGCGTTGCCACATGTGAGGCGTTGGTTTGACCCTTCTACGACTGGTTCATTGCGGCTATGTCATGTTCTGGGACTTTTTGAACTCCGCTCAAGTGTTGAGCTATTTGGGAAATCTTGGGTGTTTGTTTATTCGATTGGAAAGTTTAACATTTTCTATTTATCTGGAATGTGATACAATATTTGGAATCCACAAATAGTTATGAGATAAATAATTTGAATGTTATAAATCTAGCAGTTTTTAGTCTGATTTGATCGGCTGCCACGGGATTTTGATGTGATCAAAAGTCCGTCGCAATCACGTAGCGTACGCGGATACTCGCCGAGTAAACTTAATAGATAGCCATGCCCCATATCCCCGACCAAGTGATTGTAGGAGAACCACGTCGCCAAAAGCATCCGTTCGGGTGCTCGCGGCAGTGGTATTCCACCTTAGTGCACTTCGTCGACGGCATCGGGAAGTGCGGCCGTCTACTAAAGTTTCCGACGAGCATTCGATCAGGATGTCGGGAATCTTGTTGAATTGCCCGACTTGATATTGAAAAGAGTTTTCGATATTGAGACTAAAATGAGGGGTTTATAATTGTCAGGCATGCAATGTCTAAGGAATTCATTTGGTTAGGTATGAGATGTCTAAGGAGGTTGCCGATTCCAACTGTTGTAGTTTTACACTTTTTTTTCTGCGACCGTAAGTGTAATATGTGCTGTATCGCCGGTTTCGTTGCTATACATCAATGAAAACTAGGATACGCATATTTACTTACGTTGATGACATGTGATGTTATGTGTTGGTGTGATATGTTATATTGGATCATAGCGTTTTGAATAGACGGGGGTTTATGTGAGATGAGAGTTTTTTCATTTTCATTCATGTAAAATTCGTTGTATGTAATATTCTTTTATCGGGGCACTTCCGGGTTGAGGATGATGTCACCATTGTATATTATTTACTTTTCCGCATTAGGATAGACCCAAGGCGCGGAGCACAAGTAACCGGGTTCTAGGGTCCAGTGGGAGACCATCTTGAGGATTCGAGACCGGGTCTCCTAAGTCTAGAATTGGTAGGGTTGCTTGTCGTTCTCGTAGGGGTTTAGGGATGAGGGTTTGACTATTCATCGCGACCGTGGAATCCGTGTTTTATACTGGCTTAATATAAACACGAAAATCCTAGTATATCTAATATTTCATATATGTTCTTCTACTGCAATGTTCTGTGATGAGATCATATTACTGCATGAGACGAATGTTTATATTATATATATGTGATATATATTATATATTGTTGATTTCGTTTCATATCTGATGCTTGGGAAGCATAATAAAATGGTACTTTATTAATGAGATTAATAAAAGAAAAGAAACCTAAAAGATATTGTAGAATCAAATTTTCAAAAAGGGTAGCTACAGTTTTTGCTTTGCATAGTGGTATATGTGATATACCCTGCACCTTATCCGATGAGAAAAGAGCCGAGATCCCTTCACCGGGAGTGACCTCTTTAGCAAAACTGGCAGATACTACAAACTCGCGGTTTAGTTTTTTGATTGCCTTTCTTTGCACCGCGGTATTTAAGAAATATCCTGCACCTTATTCGATAAGGAAAGAGCCGAGACCCCTTCACCGGGAGTGACCTCTTTAGCGAAACTAGAAAAAAGCCTCAAAAAAACTCCTTTTCAAAATCACCTGTTTCTACAACGATATCAAGTTCTTTACGCTCATGGTTTTCTGAAAAACCTGCGTAGCCCTCCGACATTTCAGATAAGTAATACTTAGTATTCGTACTGTGTTTGTTGGATTTCGTCAAGGCGTTGTGTGCGATAGCTAACTATTGCTTATCTACAGCATATGATGCGATTGGATTAGGATAGTCGTATGGCTTTGTTGGCTTTAGTCAAGGGTCGTGCGGGTGGGTTTAATTCAATCAAGAAATGTACGGGTTGAACTTGACTAGCGGACTATGGTTTGTTGGCATTCGTCAAGGTCATAGCACGTTAGGGGCAGAATATTATCGGGAATTTCAAGTGTTGAAATTTGCAATGAGATTGCATACCTCCTATGAGATAGTTGGATCTCGATACCCACTGCGAGTAAGAGTTACTCCTGGGAGAGTTTTACACATTACAATTAGCCGATCAAGTAGGTGTCTAGAAAGGTGTCAACGGGGTTATGCTTCTGGAAAAACGAAGTTTATTTTAATTAGGTCAGTGCGAAAGCACGGGGAACCTCCCTCAAAGTACCGGCACTGGCCTGGCTGAAAGATTGGCGAACTTGTAGGGTGTAATTAATCCCGGCTAGCCTTTCCTTTTAGGGTTTGATGGAATATTTGACTAAAACAGTGGGAGCCATCCTGATTAGATATATTACAAACCAATCTAATCTTGCAAGAGCATACGCTAAGTGTTTTCTTCTCTCTCTCTCCAGGTTGCGACCATGTCACACCTTAATCAAAATAATAATACAGATGTATTGACCGAACCCGCTTGTTATCCTGTGCTGGGGAACATTGGTCCGGCTCAAACTTATAATTGTTATAAGACAGAGCATGAAATAGGGGATTAACAGAATTCCCGTGCCGCCCAAATAAAGAAGGTACATGCTGATGCATCTTCTTCGGGTGTGTTCATTACCGAGAACTGTTTCTCAGTATCCTTTACGTCCTGAGTATGAGATACCGGATCAGGATCCCATAAATGTAATTTGTTACACGGGATACAGATAGGTAGAAAACTGAGAACGGGTGATAAGTTTCAAGAGTTGGAAATAATACAAGTGTTGCAGCCAAGTCTGTTGGAAGTTATCATCCTGTATTACCAAATATAGTGATTCTGAACGAATGTTATTAGATACCAAACCTGATATACCACATCATATCAGTCTCTTTATTAGTAAAGAAGGATATAATTTTGTATTGTTGGATAATGTTTTGAACATTTCCTATATCAAGAGTTGATCGGTTCAGGCACATTATCTAAAAGCATAGACGTTCTAAATCAAACCACAGTTCTAACGTACAGAACACACACAAGAGGAAGAGTTCAGAAATGAACGAATCCTTCTTGAGACATTGTAGATTAGGTCATATCGATGCGACCCGACTAGCTAAAGTTATATAAAGATGCATATTAAATCAGTTTGAATTTACATCTTGTGAAACTTGCCAGTCATGTCACAAAGATAATATGACCATAGCTCGGTTATTGGAAACAGAGAAAGAGTTACTGAACTCTTGGGATTGATACATGCTGATGTATAAAAGTCCCCTGTCTACATATGCCAGGACCGGTTCTTTGTACTTCATTACATTCACTGATGATCTCTCAAGATTCAGACATATGTTCCTGTTGAAACACAAGTCCGAAACTTTTGAGATATTCACAGAATATAAGTTAGAAGTAGAGAACCAAAAATGGGTATAAGTATTATGTCCTTTGATGAGATCAAGGAGGAGAATACTTGAGCATGGAATTCCTGGACTATTCTAAAGGAGAATGAGATTCTCTCTCAGCATTACTCCTCCGTATATACCACAACACGTCGGTGTATCGGGGCGGAGCAATCATACCCTATGTGATATGGTGTGCTCTATGACGAGTACTACTGAGTTGCCTTTTTTCTTTTAGGTTTATGCACTTGAGATGTTGCATACCTATTGAATAGGGTTCCAACCAAATCAGATGCCTACCACTCCATATGTGATATAGTATGGGAAGAACCCATCTCTTAAGGAAGTTAAGATTTGGGGTTGTCCGGCCTATATCAAAAGCAAAATCCGAACAAGCTCGAGGTAAGGTCCGTTCTGTGGAAGTTTGTTGGATATCCCAAGCATTCGCAAGGGAATATCTTCTACCAAACTGAAGAACAAAATTTGTTTTCTAAGCATGCCACCTTTGGGAAAGGGAATTTCTTGTGAAGAGATTAATGGTCATGACGTAGAATTGGAAGTAGTTCCAGCTAAACAAACCGCAGCTGATGATTTGGTAGAACCTGAGGATTCAATAGTTTCCAACGAATCTCAGCCTCTCCGCCGATCTGGTAGGGTTCCTCATCCACCTAAGAGATACTTCGGTTTCTCTATGACAGTGGGAGCGAGGATTGCATCATGAGATGATGACTCAACTAGTTTCGAGCAGGCCATCAGGAGTGAGGACTCTATGAGTATGGCTGGATGCTTAGTGATCTGAGATGGAATCCTTATACACCAACAAAGTATGGACTTTGGCTGCTTTATCTGAAGGGTTAAATCCCCATCAGGAGCAAGTATATCTTGAGAAGATTACTTGGTGTACATGGAAAAGTTGAGACTTTCAAAGCTATGCTTAAGTCCATCCAAATCCTATTTACCATGACTACGATATCTGGCGGTTGGGTGTCATGACTGCTTTTCTAAATGATGATTTAGAAGAGAGCGTCTATAAGTACATAGCCAGAGGGCTTCGTAGAAAATGGGAGCAGCGGAAACGTGTGCAAGTTGTTTTATGCGATAAATCAAGCATCGCGGGGTTGGAACGTCTGTTTTGATATGGCAGTCAAAGAGTTTGACTTCATCAAACTGATAGATGAACCTAGTATATACAAAAAGGTAGTAGGGAGTATGGTGGTGATCCTTATATTGTACGTGGATGACATACTCTCTATAGGAAAGGAGTTTGATATGCTACGCTCGGTCAATCTCCATAAAGGATCAATTTGATACCTGCTAAATCCTGGGTTTTGGATCTATGAGATAGATCTAATTGGATGTTAGGATTATCACCAATTATAGTGAGATGGTATCAATCGATCCCAGGGAAAATCACTGGAAAAGTTCCAGGGTGATAAGGACGACTGAATGTCAGTCACAAGCATTATCTTTACCCTCAGTGGTGGGACGGTATGTTGGAAGAGTTCCAAGCTAGATACCGTGACTTACTAGACGGTTAAAGGCAAGATACATCGTTACCAAGGATGCTACCAAAGAGACAGTCTGGACATATATAAGTTCATGAGATGGACTTCGTTCCTACCATTGTGTGACAATGGAGTTGCGGCTTATGCCTAGGAACCCCCCGTCCCATCAGAGATCCAGACATATTCTTAGGCAGTATCACCTGATCATGGAGATGGTTGATCTCCAAGGAGATCGGGGTTAGGAGAGTAGACTCAGAGGACAACAGCGCGGATCCACTCACAAAGTCCTATTTCCCAGTAGATACTTTTATGGGATGGTTGAGTATGAGATACTTCAACCACAGCTTATTATTGGGTATGAGATACTACAACAGATGGCCCTAGTGCAAGTGGGAGATTTTTAGTTATATGTATGCCCTAGAGGCCATTACTGTACATACGATGTATATTGTAGTGGATGCTTGGACATATATAGGGAGGACTTTCTTGCTCGACATGATAGTATGCTATCTGGTTGCCCTTTATCTTAACATGTACTCTGATTGTCTCTATGTTACATGTTGATAAATCCCTTAGGATAAGTACTTGACTACCACGACTATGATGTAGATCATACTAGTGGGGATAGTGTAGTCGCTAAGTACATCCTTCAAATGTTCCTAGTCGTGGGAGTACCGTGACAGGGCATCGATACTCCAGAGTAGACTAGCGTATACGCTTCTCGACCCATATGATGGGCGATGGATGATCCCATATCCATTGATGTTTGACATCAGAGAAGGTATGCGGGTGCTCAGTGGAGACTGAGTACACTGGACGGACTCGCCGAGAACTCCCAGATGGTATTATACCTCATGTCAGATGGCAGTTCTCTAGTGACACTGGTACAACTTAGTCTGTAGACCCGAGATCGTCATAGAGTCTTGTGTGAGTCCCACTGTGCTTTGATTTCCATCATACCACGTCCAAGAGGACGTGCAAAATGGTGGCTTTTTGGTACAGTCCCGAATCACATGGAGGCAATGAGCGATAGGAGGGGTTTCGTCTCTCCCGGTATAGGGAGTTGATGTTGCGCTGTGTTCGATTGGCTATAACTGGAAATCTCTGGCCAGGGTTGCTGAGATTTACTGGTAAGTGTTATCAGTAGTTTATCGAACTGTTATGGACCTCATATCGACATGACTTATCGGTTATTGGGGTCTGACGTTTACCACCCCCAGACTAGATATGCGACATATCAGACGAAGAGACCGGACTGTACGGGCGTGTTACTGGTTGGATTCACATGAGAATGTACATGCTTGCTTGTTGATATTCTGATTGCTCAATACCTGGGTGGCTGTTACGTTTAGCTGACTGCTTGCAGCTTGTGGGTGTTTGATATGATCATCACCTACTGCCGGCATATTGATGATTCTTTAGAGTCCTATACAGAGGTTTCCTGGCTCAGGCAAAACAGAGTAGGAGAATATATGTGATATGTGCGGGACCGAGAATAATACGTGTATGCGATACCTATTAGATTCTCGCGATATGTGATATCGGCCGGGTATATGTGATATAGCCGGGTCATCGGATCAAGTGTTGATTCGATGAACTGATACTTGTTATATTAGTCCGTTATTTGTGAAATAGCCGGATTATCGGATCAAGTGTTGATTTGATAATTTAATGTATAATTATATATATGATATATTACATTACATTAACTAATATAAGCTCACTTAAAGATTCTTTTTCTCACATGGATAATACATTGATGTATATGTGAGATATGTTAATAGTATTATTTTCTTTTGTTACTATATATGTTTTATATGTGATATATAATATTGTAACATGTTAGGGTTAAAATTGCAACTAGGGTTTTGAGAATAAAACATGTTAGGGTTTGGATTAGGGTTAATGTTATGGATGAACTTTGTGGAAGCTTTGACTTTAGTCTTCATGCTTTGATATTTTGTGAAGATATTTGTTAACCCAACCCAAACCTCAACCCATGGTTTATTCTCTACAAGAGTTAAGGATGTTATCTTTAATCCATGGTTGCAATTCTAACCTCATACAATAATTCATTATTCATCACAAATAGATTTCTTCTTCTTCTTCCTCTTGAAAAGCTTTCTGGCTTTTGGGTTTGTGATGATTTTGAGTGAGATAAAGAAAACAAATGAGAGCTAAATTCCTACTTCATCATCCTCATCTATTCTAGCCACTTAGATTAGGGTGTTTGCTTTGCTAATACTTGATTAGTGAAGCAAGAGCTTGGGTTAGAGATTCTTCAAGGTAGATCACCTTAGTAGTTGAAGATTGGAAGTAAGCTTGTATCTTTCTCTTCATGGTGCCTCTCTAGAGTCCGGGTACTTGATGATCGCAGCGAAGGGACCTCAACACGGAGCTTATGAAGTGAAGGAGTGGACTACAAAGGTTGTAATCCCTCTCTCTTAGATGTAAATTTGTTTAGATGCATGTTTTACCCAAAGTCTCTAGTTAAGATCTTGGTTAGGGTTTGTTTAGCACCCCAAAAATTTTAAAGTAGCATGATCGATGCTTGCCAAAACCTTTATTAGGTTCTATACTAACCCTACAGCATTGATACGTGTTTGTGCACCCCCGTTGCACCTGACTTCGTTTTGACGTCATTCGATATGTTGATTTTGATTTTCATGCCTATGTTATGAATGTGATTTGATTTATGCTTTTGGTATAGTTTTCATGCACTTTTAGTGTTTTGATTTGATTTGTGCACGCTGATGCACATGGTTGTGAGATTATATACCGTGGTATACCTGATTTGGATTGAGGTTTATTGTATACCGTCGATTTCGATTATGACATTGATGTTGATTTCGTGCACTCTGTGCATTTGATTTGGATTCTTGCACATACTTGGCGCGCTTGGATTGGATTTTGCGCATGTCCGGCGCTTGATATTGGATTTTGTAATTTCGTGTATGTTGGATGCACATGATTTATTCGTGAATGATGAATGCACCTGATTTGGATTTTCGCGCATGTTGGGCGTATGTTATGAGATGCGATTTTGGTGCACACCAGATGCACTAAATCGGGATTCTTTGTGCATATCATATGCACCTTATTTTGCTGTCAGACACACACGTTGCCTCTGACAGGTGTTTCGTGCACACCCGTTGCACTTAGGTGTTGTTTCTGTGCACATATATGGTACATATATGGATTTTGATTTCCGTGCGAACCAGACGCGCGTAGCATTCTTATGCACATTTTGGGATTGATTTCTTATGGAGCAGTACGATTTTATGATATTTGCTACTTTTTTTCGTACTGAGCAGGACTAGTCAGAGCACAGTACCTGGATATATTTTGCATGCATTGATAGTTATCGAAGGGATTTTCAAAAAGGGAGTTAAAGTATCAATATTTACCTACGTGTCTGATATGACACGAAACGTTTAAAACAAGGAAACCCTTCTAAATTAATTTCAAAATGGCGGGACGTACATATTAAACGAAAGATATATACATATATGGTTATTTTCTTACAATAGACGTCCGCCGCTGTGCAGTGTTGTACGCATCGCACAACAACATGAAAGGTTTGGCATGCATTTCCTTCAGATATTTACATGTATAGATTTGATGTTTACCTGTATAGTTTTGATGTATATCATATTGATTTCGTTTTGGATCTGACATTTGTGTCTTCACCATGACTCCGATGATTGCGGGATGCTTGACGGAGTTTTGTTTTCTTGAGTTATCTACTCATTCATGCGCATGCATTGCGCTATGATGCGTTTTATGTATTGATGATTTCGGAGCCCCGACGACTTGGACTTTTAACTGAAATGTTTTAGTATTTGAGGGGTTTAAATTTAAATTCGGGGACCGAATTTCTTTAACGGGGGAAGATTGTAACATTTCAAAAAAAAATAAAATATTATTTTTGGGAATTTTTTTATAATTAAATAATAAATATTGAATATTTTTATAAGGCGGTATAATTAAATACCGATAAATTGGAAAAAAATTTGGAAAATTATGGAAATTACTAAAAAGAGGGTGTTTTATGTGAATTACGCAAATTATAAGTTTTTATGATTAATTATACACTATTTAGTGCTAGCCGCGATTAAATATCGCTAATCGCGCATTAACCTTGTTTTGTGCAAAATACGCACCATATCATTTTTTACACTTGTGTTACATTTTCCTATATGGCTTTCTCTTCATTTTTGATTCATGGCTTTGGTTTTGTGAGAAGAGAAAGAAAAGGAAAAGAAAAGAAAAGAAAAGAAAAGAAAAGGGAATAAACAATAAAGCATTAGCATGAGAGATAAAGGTGAGGGGGTTAACTTTGACTTGGGCATTCTCTCATCTCACCATCTTCATCATTTTCTCTCCTCCCCCTCACTCATTGCTGCTGCTGCTGCCCTCTCTCCCTTTTCCCCTCCTCCTCGTCACAATCCATCACAATGAAAACCCATTAAAAGTTCATCTCACTTTCACAAAATTTGAGCACAAGCTCACAAGCTACACTATGGACCAAGAAAAATTTGATTTTGGTGCTCTAAGGGATTCATGAGTGCAAAATGAGGTAATTATTCTATCATTAGTGTATAATTACCATTCCTTTAGCATCCATGTTAATTTAGAATCGATATTGTGTGGTTTTGGGAACTTTGAAAACTTTAAGTTGAGGATTAGGGTTTTTGTTGAACCCAAAGGTGAAATTAAGGTTAATAGAGGCTATACAACCCCTGTGGTGATTGATTGGAGACCTAAACCAGAGTCTAGAACCACAATTAGAAAACTTAGAAATCCCCGACATCGTATTTTTTGAATTCTGTGAGGGTATTTTGGCATCTGCTATCATCCAGAGCCTCTGAAAATTATTTAGCATACACAGTGATACATGCAGGCACCCAGGAAGCTAACCCCAAGACCCCAGCCCCTGACTCTCCCCTTTGGCCGCAGATTTAATATTTCTGGTCGCAATTTGCGGCCAGAGTAGGTTGGAACTGGTTCGTGTTTGGTTTGTAGCTCCATCTCCTGTAAATTAGACCCTTGTCATATGCAAAATTGACTAATTTGACCTAGGGTAAAATCTGGGACCATTTTCAAGAGTTGCTGTTTTGATTAGGGGTTTCGTTTCTCGTATTTTGAATTCTGGAATTTTTTAATTTGTGTTGTATTCGATCATTTGACGTTTGTACGTCGAAATCGAGTGTTATTTGGTGGTTTTGAAAGCGTAGTCCATAGGTTCTAACCTATAGGCTTTTAGCGTGTCGTTTTGGTTTTGAATTGGGTTTTAATGCGACACGATACGTTATTATGTGTAGGTACCTCACGAGGACTTCGAAACGACAAGCAAGCACATGGCGACGTCGGAAACGGCAAGTGAGAGCAATGTTAGTAGATTATATCTACGGGGGAAGTCGGGATGATGGCGTATAGCACCCCCGCAGTTCGATGTATAGTATGCTATATATATACTATATATATATGATATCTTTTATGTGTGACATGGATATTCAAGATATGATTATGTGTTCATGGTTAGTTTAGGGTTATTAAAGTGAACCAGTAGAGCTTCTTAGTCGCGAACCTTAGAATAGGTTTACACCCACACGCACGCACATGCTTACTTTGTTATACTTGTGCGTATATGTGGATACGTATATACACACACATAGGTATGGGACGATGTATATATATACACGTATACCTACACATAGATGATGAGGATTGTATATGGTATTTGGAGATGAGTTGATGATATTGGGCATGATGCCACGAGATCGGTGATATGTTTTGGTTCGTATTATGAGATACAACATGAGTTATAGCGGGCTTTTAGGCATGTGTTTTCCTACACGCGTATATTTATATATATATATATATATATTATATAGTATCAGTTTGTACTAGACTTAGATCAGTACCCCAGTTCATGAGATATGATGATAAGGATACCAGATAATTGATGAGATAAATGTGAAATTCGACCCGTACCCAGATTTGGGATGCCGTACGACGGATTTACGTACGATCTATATATTGATGATAAATCCACACTCTTGACTCGAGGATGTCATATTGTATATTGTATCGTATGTGATACTATTGAGGCGGTATCACCGACTATTATATTTATATGTATATCGACTCAGATTTAGGTGGTTTCCCTTACCCTTTCGGTTAGACTGTTCATTTAGTTCTGTAGTACTTATAGATGTTAGACTAGACCTGAGTCATACCTATTTCAAAACTAACGAATCGTGAGTATTTTAAAGACAGGCCAAGGGATTCTACGGATATTTTCAAAAGACGCATTTTTCCTAAAAACACCGTAGCCCTTATTTTTCTAAACACCCTGATTCATGTTATTTCAAATGACAAAACTATATGATATATATATATATATATATATATATATATATATTGATGTAGATTCTTCACTGTTGTGTTTATTATTCATTTTCCATATATTCTTGCTATTCGCATCTCATCGCATATTTAAATGTGTTTATTGTTATATTAAACCCATGCTGTCAGGACACCAGCACCATTATCGATGATGCGTATGTTCCACGTACACCTACTTGCCGGCTCACACACTTCATCATCGATAATTGCCATGTCACTACACAGTTGGACTGTTGCATCAGGATATGACTCCTTCCATGACATACTTGTGTACATACATATTGTACACTCATACTTGCGTACATACATGTTGTACACTCATACTTGCGTACACACATACTTGGATACATACGTATTTGCACATACATAGATGATTCTGGCTTGATTTTGGAGATTTGGGAACCGCAAGATATATTTTAAAATTGAATTCATTTTAAAAGAGCGGTTTTCCCTCGATATGTGCATATTACTGTTCCATGTTGCATGATATACGGATATGCTTACATTTCTATTATATGTCGCATACATCATGCTTTAGATTATACGCATTGAGATATTTGTTTTCATAAGATTTCTGGATTTGGAAACCGTGGTTATTTCAAAAGAGAGTATGTATCATTTTAAAATCCCGGTTTCCCTTGATATGATATTTCAGTGCATCCACCATATGTTTTCTCGGTTCTGAGACATATGACATGTGAAACCCGATTCGAGGAGTTGGATAAAGTCGATTGCAGGTACATAGTGGACCCGGTATGATACCCCGGGGCGAGAACGGAATGTTGTACTGCAGACGGTGTACCTGGCAGTGGGACTACTACCTACCGGTGATTGTATTTGAGCTTGGCGGATATCCGGAGGATACCGACCGGAGTTGAGAAATGATACGGGCCGATCCGGTCTGACGGAGCCCGTGGGCTAATCCGGACTGACGGAGCCCTATATATATATGAGGATTTATGTGCCAATGCTGGGCGCAGGTTTCATGATGTTTTCGAGTGTCGATGCTAGACACTCAGGTTCCATGATTTTGATGTGTCGCGAGGGACACACGTTGATTTATATCCTCATACTTCCATGCATATGCTTTATGATATTTACATGCATGATGTGTTGTGTCATTGGTTGACACGGGGACGAGGTCCACATGCATACGGACATTGATTACATAGTTGGATGATATCCACATACTTATAGACTTCATGATATAGTTGACTTTGATTCATGATGATTACATTGATCATACCTCATATTCATGATATGTTGCTACCTGAGGCACTGAAACGAGCACTTGGTATTACACTTATGTATAGATGTTTACCCTTGCCACCTTATCATGCTTCAGACTTTATCATATTGGGGATATATATATTACTGATCGTATTGACCTAGGATGGAGTCATACATACGATTTCTGCTATGTGATATTTTCTAATCACGAGTTGGCAACTCACCCCAGCTGTGGCACAGTTTCTTGCAGGTTTTGCCGTACAGGTTTCATTGCGGTTTCTGGCACACTGCTTCCTTTCTGGGTGATTGCTTTGGTAGGTGGGTTCACTCGCATCGTGACCACCATTGTACTTATTTATTTTCAGTTGTATCTAGTAAAATTCCATCAACCAGACTTGTATATTTATTTCAGACTTAGAAAACCAGTTTTGTATTATTTCGACCTTAGAGTCGTGCGTTGTAGTATTATGGTTTTCTTGGTGATTTCGAGTTTCTTTTTGTGTTTTGATCCTCGCCTTTCGCTGTTGTATATTATATTGCTTGCGTGGTTGTGACCGTCGATTGACGAAGAGCTAGCTCCCGCTTGGGGATGCCTTTTATCATTGTGCATATATTATTCTTGTTGTACCCCGTTTGGGGCCAGTTTTTACAAAGGAAACTATGCCGAAATTTTCAGAAAAGGCTTGAGATTTTAAAAATAAATATTCGGCTTACTTATTAAAAAACCCCTTGTTTTAAAACATGTTTTCTTCAATTCTTTCTTTAAATGGTTTAGATTTCTGGGATTTCTTGGTTTACTTGAATTAGATGGGGTCCTATAGACTTCATATGATTCAAGGGCCAGTCACGTGCTATTTTAGGTCGTGACAGTTCAAAACGGTGGTTTTTGGGTACAATCCTGAGTCACATGGAGGCAATGAGCGATAGTAGGGGTTTCGTCTCTCCCGGTATTGGGGTTGATGTTGCGCTGTGCTCGATTGGCTATAACATGAAGTTCCTGGCCAGGGATGATATGGAGATTTACTGGTAAGTGTTATCAGTAGTTTCTCTATCCATTATGAGCCTCACATCGGCATGACTTATCAAGTTATTGGGGTCTGACGTTTACCACCTCCAGACTAGATATGCGACATATCAGACGAAGAGACCGGACTGTACGGTAGTGTTGCTGTTGGATTCACATGAGTATGGACAAGCTTTCTTGTTGATCTTCTGATCGCTCAATACCCAGGTAGCCATTACATCCAGCTAGTACCGCTGACCGCTTGTGGGTGACTGATATGATCGTCACTTACTGCCGGCGTATTGACGATTCATTAGAGTCCTATACAGAGCTTTCCTAGCTCATGCGAAATGAAGTAGGGCACATATGTGATATGTGCGGGACTGAGATTAATACGTGTACGTGATACCGTATTACAATCTCGCTATACAGGTTATATGTGATATAACCGGATTGTTGAATCAAGTGTTGATTCAATGATATATTATATGTATATGTGATATGCATATAAATTATAATAGTCGGTTGTATGCGATACAGCCGGGATATTAAATCAAGTGTTGATTTAATAATGTAATATATGATTATATATTTTATATATTAATATACATTAACTAATATTAGCTCACTTAAGAAATTATTTTCTCTAAATACATACCAATATATATGTGATATATATTAATGTATTTATTTTGTGTCATGCTAGATGATACATTGGACTTGGGTGTATAAGACTCATATCATACCATAAGATAATTAGGATGAATATTTATTTAGAGAATAAACAAAATTAGGTGGAAATAAGCATGGCCAAGAGGCTTGGAAAAGCTTGTAGAAGTTTTGACTTAAGTCCACTAATTTTGTTTTACTCTAGATATTTATTAACCCAACCATTATTTTTAGCCATGGTTTAGTCTCTACATGAGTTTATATGAGATATTTTCTCATCCATGGTTCACACTTGATCACTTGAGATCATTTTCTTTATCTCCTTCCTTGCTCTCTACATTTTAGTGAGTGAAGAAAAGAAAGAGAGAAAAATTATTCTAAAGTCAGTAAAATTCCTACTTCACCAATCCATACGAAACTAGCCATTTAGTATAGCTTGTTTCTTCACTTGTTCATCAATTAGTGAAGATGTAGATTGAGTTAGAGATTTCTCGACGTAGATCATCTTCGGCCTTGAAGATCTTTAAGCAAGCTTTTCCTTTCTCCTAGTGGAGCCTAAAGAGAGTCCGGGAGACCACAACTTGGAGCAAAGGTACTACTATACGGAGTTTTAGATGTGAAGGACCGGTCTACAAAGGTTTTATTCCTTGTTCACTTAGAGTAAAGTTGTTTACTTGCTTAGTTAAACCCTAATTCTCTAGTTAGATCCTTAGTTTGGGTTGCTTTGCTCTCTACATTTTTTAAAATTGCATACCCGATACCTTATAAAACCTACTGGGAGTACCAAGGAACCTAGCAGTGGTATCAGAGCCAAGGCTAGAGAATTAGACGATGTTAGTTGAATACGTAAACGAAATAACTCTGAAACCTGGAATCCGAAACCTTAGTTTTTGTCGATTTTTTTAGTCCTCTAAATTTTTTTTAAATAAGTGCAGAAAGCTATTTATGATGTTTCTAGAACACTAGAACAATTTGAGGCAAAACACCAAAAAAATGGCCTGCCATATTGTCAAAAATAGTAGTTGTTGCAGTAAGAAAAGTCAATCAATCGGAAAAAAATGAATTCAACTAGGTGTCAAAAAGTGCACTTTTACCGGCGTCACCTTTTTTCCTGTAGCACAAAATCTTGAAATTTTTGTGGTGTTCTGATCTCTTGGTTTTAGGGTTTCAGGTTATGTTTTTTTTGGCAAGATTGTGTAAATGCACGGCGGTACCCTTGCCGTCAATCCGAGGCCAAAATGCGGAAACGAAAATTTTGCGAAACTTGTAAACCGGCACCACCGCGCACTATAAATCCGGATCGGGCCATTAACCTACTCCTAGCTAACAAGAGAAGGGGTAGAGAGATATACCGAGCGATCCGTGTCCTTCGGTCTTCTCGTCGTCGTCCCGATCTCCCCACGGAATCTCCGGTCTTCATCTCCTCGTCGGAAGGGCACCACATCGCCGGGTTCTTTTATGGGCTCCGACCTCTGGACCGAGGCAACTCGAGCATGAAGTTGGAGAGTCAACGTGCCCAAGGATACTGTAGATGAAGTGTAGAAAGCTTTGTCTCATTGGGGTATGAAGTTGCCTTGGTTTTTGGTGGTGGAATGAGATGAACTTTTGGAGATGGAGCTATGGGATTTTGGCAAAACCAAAGTGATCAAAATCACCCACATCAAAATATGAACAGCCTCTCATCAATATGTGGCCGGCCTCATGCTTTAGGAATGAGAGAATGGAGTGAATAAGAATGAAAAAGGAGTGAGCCCCAACATAATGCAAGAGAGAGAAAGGGTGATGATAATAAGCAATGATCACAATCAAATCCAAATCAACTCCCATCATCAACAACCATGATGAACAAAAAGGTAATCATGAGAGGCAAGAACCATGATGAAACAAAAGTCAAATGATGGTTAAACCATCATGAAGCTATCACAAAAAGTCTTCTCCAAGCACAATTGCAAATAACCCCCTCTACCAAAATTCAGACAAAGAAAGAAACAAAGGAAAATGGCCGAAACCGGAAAGCAAACTGGCAACTTCAGAAAACCGATCCCGTAATAAATTACAGGAAAACCTCGCGACTGTATATATATACCCGCATTTGTATTCCGACCGAATACAAATGCAATGAGACAAAATCTACACTATACAATACTAGGATCCGGCTTAAACCAAAGCCCGCTAGTATTATCCGTCCGATCATGATCCGTACAATACCGCACGTACATTATCGAACCCTTCCATATCTCCATACGGCCTCTACAGCACTTCGCCCGAAACTTGAGAAAACGGTCTGTAGGGGACTCTAAAGACTCGTCAACACTTTAGCTGTGGATTTAACCACAAGCACGTCAGAGGTATTAGCCTTACGTGACGGGCTACCAGGTATTGACCAAAAGGGACGTCGATGAGCGAACTCATCCTGACACCCTACTGAGCATATCAGTGACAATATCCGTACAGTCCGGTCCGTTCGTCTATGAGCATCGCATGGCGGGCCTAGGGGGTTGGTAAAAGTCAGACCCCCAAAAGCGGTACAAGTCGTGTCGGAGTGTAGCCCAGAACACTCTGAGATACTACTGGAATACCTACCAGTAAATATCCTACCTTGGCCAAGGACTTTGTGTAAGGGCTCTCCTAGACACAGCGTGACCTCACCCCCAATACCGGGAGAGACGAACCCCTGAAGATCCGCTCATTGCCTCTATGTGGCTCAGGACTGTACCCAACTAAAACCTGTTTGCATGTCTCCTTTGAGTGTGGTAGGGTAGTAATCAAAGTACAGTGGGAACTCACATGAGACAAATGACGATCTCAGGTCGATGAACTAACCTGTACACATGTCACCAGGAAACTGCTATCTGACGTCAGGTATAAGACCAACTAGCATGTTCCCGGCGAGTCCTGTCCGGCGTACTCATAACCCAATGAGCACCTGTATACATCTTAGGTGAACCAACTGACACCAGTGGCTTGTGAGACCGGACACCACCCCTCGTCGGGGTCTCGACTGCATACACTAATCTACTCTGGATTATCGATGCCCTGTCTCGAAAACTCCCACGACTAGGGACCATTTAAGGATGTGCTTATAGACCCCAGCTCCCATGTATATGACCGCCATCATACTACTGGCCGTCAAGCAAGAATCCTAAGGGCTCTATCAATGCGCAATAGTGACCTGTAAGGTCACCTGAAGCAGTACACGATGATAAAGATAAATCAGATAGCATACTATCATCTTGAGTAAGACTGTTTTAACGGTATAGGCCCTCTCTCAATCATTGCAATCATGTGCCTGTAATCCAATAATTGACTCTGAGGGCACTATCTCCAACAATCTCCCACTTGCATTCAAGGCTAATTATTGTGATGTCGCATACTTACAGCCCGTGTGATACCGAACACCCAACTCCTCTACTAATCAGTCTCACAAAACCAGTTTGCGAAACTAATGTGTTCGAAGAATAGCCTCAGCGAGTGGATCCGCCTTGATGTTTCTTTCTATGTCTCTCTTTATCTCAAGTTCGCGGAGAAATCCATCTCCCGAAATGAGCAATATTTGTCTTAGAATATGTCTGGATATCTGATGGGACCTAGCTCATAAATGAACTCTAAATCCAAACTTCTTTGACTGTATCGTCAACTGAACTTAATCAGTATCCTGCGTCATGCCTCCCTCAGTATCCCCTTGGACCACCTTTCCAAAATACTGCCCCTCGTCAGAAGGAAAACTATAACTCTGACAACCTTTCTGTCATCCATGTCACCTTGGAAGCCTGGAATGATAACTGTCTCCTAAAAGAGGCTGTTGTTATCATATTCTTAGAAGATCCACTTATGTTCTAAAACTGCTTCCGTTCGTTTCTCCAGGATTGGATCAATATCAACATATTGCATCTACTGCAAAAATAAACATCTGGTGTGGTGCTTGACATCTCATGATTGACTCAATTGCCTAAGCAAGTGATTTGCCAATCATGCATATCCCTCTCCACTTTAGTATGTAAGACACCTTTAGAGAGGGTGACTCCATCACCTGCAGGTACACTACCGTGCCTGGAGTCGTCCATTCTAAATCACCTTCAGAATGCTTTCTAAGTACCCTGATTGGGAAACTACCCAAATCTAGATCTAAAACCATAGATCCAGTAACCAGAATGTCTTGATATTATATCTAAGTCCCATATGGAGAAACCACTGTGTGACGACCAAAGTATAACCGACCGTAGTATAGGAATTTCACTTCCTACTCTGTGTATGTCATCCAGGACATCACACCCTACTACCTTCTTAACAGATCCATCCCCTATTCTGATGAAGTCAAACCTATGACTGTCATATCAGAAATAGATGATCTATCTCCGCTATATCTGCTTTAGTCCATAGACATAAGCTACTTGTCCACCAATGCTTCCGCTGCTCCCACTGACTACGACAACCCTCTGGCAGAGTCATATAGACGTACACTTCTAAAGCCAGTTTAGAATGACGCTATACTCATCCTCCTGCCGGGTCTCACAGTCTGGAACAACAGCAATGGCAAGTCCGGGTAACCAAGAACCTCCCTGTCACTGTCCTTGAGGCTACCGGAGTACCTCTCGGGTGCCTGAGGTTACCCACCGTATCTGTGGAGTGGCCAATGGAATATCAAACCAGATTGAATCTTTAGGTTCTTATCAAATTTTCAGTAATCATTTGCGGTTCTGGAATCACTTCCATTTCTACCATACTCCCACTACTGTTTTCTGAAAAAATCCATTTTTATTAAAACTGTGGCGAGTCTAGAACAATATCACTATTGATCTTCCAGATGGTAGAAAATCAACCCTCGTCATAGCCTTGGTCAACCTACAAACAGCCATTACAGAAACGTGCCTTGAGTTATCCGGAGTCTGGTTTTAAGCATAAGCCGGACAACTCCCCGTACCTTAACATCGTTAAGATATGAAGTATTCTATATCCAATATAGAAACAGAGGCACTAATTTAATTGAACCAGATTCAAATCATGTAGCTGTCTCCAGTGCATGTCAACTAAATGGAGAGAGGCCGATCAACATTATTCAACTTAGGAGTACTTCCAATTATGAGTAACCTGAAAGAGAAGCAAGTTCTCTTAATCATTATTATGAACTAATACCATACATAAGTATCTACATCTTCGATCACCTTGAAGAATCCCGATACTTGCAATACCTGGTTCTCTACTTTACTCTTATACCTATAACTTCTCAAAACACAGACCTTGTGTTTCTACGAAACACTTGTCTAAGAACTAGAGAAGTCATAAGTAAACCGAATATAGTACGAGGACTAACCCCTCTGTCCCAATGGACACTGGATAACATACAATACTCTATATAAGTCCCCTGAGTCTAATAACTCAAACCCTGTGTGTTGTAAGTTGAAAAATGTACTTATGGTTAAGAAGAATTACACCGATGTTCAATGCTCCTTACCTAACCATCCACTGATATATGTAAATGTCACCGACATAATTTAAAAAGTTATATCTCATTCTATAAAAATAGACGTATAGATATATCAATTTGAAGTTGGTGCATAACAGCGGATATTCAAAACCAAATATTTTCCGTCCGGCAAACAACCCAGGCGATTTCCTCAAATATCACCAATTAGAACGAATTCCGATATAATGAGGATAATCACCTAATTCTCAATAACTTACTCCCACTCATCATCTGCAAAACCATACAGATGTGAGAATCATACCTGGTAAATACATACCCTGGAGCAAGTGTCTAATTAGGAAATCAGTTTTCTTTTAACAGTACACAGTGAAAGTGAAACATTGAAATGTTTCGTAGGGGTATCCGGGTATTTCTAGTAATGCCTCTTCCATTATCAGATTCACAACTGTAACCGTATATTTCTTTGCCATCCCTCCAAATCGCTTCATATGTCTTTAGTCATTGCCTTCTGTACACCCTCTTAGGCTAAATGGTTTTCTTCCTTTCCTACCGTTCGGCACCAGCCTATGGTTTGGAAGAAGACTATCCAATAATCATAATGGGTATACTGTCCTAATCCTAGGTGCACTCGCAATCCGAGAGAAGGTAAAGATAAAAGACACTTGAATAAACCTTATTCCTATTTCTCCTGAACCAGAATCCATCCCCGAACTGGAACAAGTTCCTTTCGAGTTCGTATATAACCATACGATGGAATATCCAAATAACTGTGGATCTTCGTAGCGATACAGAGTGTTCTGGAGAAATACAAAGGTGAAGTGGGAGTGGTAATGAAATACTTGGTTCTGGTCGTGAATAGCAGTCGCAGTCTATTTTTCCCTCCTTCTAATCCCTTTATATGTCTTAACTTAATACCTTCTGCACACCACAATTAGGATAATCGGCTTTCTTCATTCCCTACCGTTCGGCACCAGCCTAAGGTTTAGAAGAAGACTATCCGATAGGCGTAACGGGTGTACTATCTCCTAAACCAAGGAGTACTCACAACTTGAGAGACGGTAAAAGGAAAAGACAACTGAATAGTCCTATTCGTTTTCTCCAGAACCGGAAACCATCCTCGAATAAATTCCTTCGAGTTCGTATATAACCATACGATGGTTTTGTCCAATGGAAGTGGACGTTCGTAGTAATACGGGGTGTCCTGCAGAAAAGGGTAAAAGTAGGAGTGGCAATGAGGTTTGCAACTCTGACAATCCAAAAGCCAGTGTTTATGAAGGTTTGGTCAACTTGGTCACTGAGTCATAGTCAAGGGTCGGGTCAATGGTCGCTGCCAAAGAGAGAGAGAGAGAAAAGAAACACTCAGCATGCACTCTAACCTAGATCAGAATGGTTACCAATTTATCTAATCAGGAAACCTCCCACTGTACCGTTAAATTCTCCTCCAAACCTGAAAGAAGAATTAGTCAGGATCACCCAACCTCCCACTGTACCGTCAAATTCTCCTCCAAACCTGAAAGAAGAATTAGTCGGGATCACTCGAGGAGTAAACCAACTCATCAGTGGGAATCGGGATCCAACTATCATCGCATGATAACGTGACGGAATCCGCTCACGTTATCACACTCCAGAAGGTATGCGCATATCTGGCAAGTTTCAGTTTCTTTAGAAACTCCCGATGTGATTTTTGCGCCATGCTCTTATGACCATGACTAAGGCCAACAAATCATAAGTCACATGTCAAGTTCTACCCGTCATTGTCCAGGTTAATTTGAACCCACCCGTACATACCCTTGACGTAGGCCAAAATAGCAGTACGACTGTCCCAAACTAACGCATTTATCTATGCAACAGATAAATATCCGATAGCAACCAATCACTATGCCTTAGCGTAGGTCAAAATACATAGCTTGAATACTACCGAACATTTAAATGAAATGACGGAGGGCTACGAATGGTTTCTGGCGAAAAACCTTTAACGTAATGAACTTGATATCGTTGAACGAACTGGATAGCTTTTATAAAAATATAGTAGAGAAAACCTTTGCTAAAGAGGTCACTCCCGGTGAAGGGATCTCGGCTCTTTCCCCGTAGAATGAGGTGCAGGATATTCCAACTGAATACCACGATGCAAAGCAAAAGTAATCAACTATAGTAAAGTTATTGCCCTGACGCAAACTTCTGTCCAAGGGGTCACTCCCGGTGAAGGGATCTCGGCCCTTGCCTCGTCGACTGTGGTGCTGGATATTTATAACCGAATACCACTGTGCAAAACAAAAGAGAACGTCCTTGCAATAACAGCTTTTTGAAAAATGTTCCAACAACATCAGAATAGGTTTGTTTAGCTTGCATTAATCCGAATCAACGCAGTCCCATCAATTGGTCACACCAATAAAGAACGAAAATAATGATGTACGTATATGCCATCCGCATTCGCCACTGGGTCCAGTCATTACCCGTTAGGTTACTTAACTAACGATAGAGCGGGGACTGGACTAGCGCGGATGCAAAACAAATACAACATCTACTAGTATATATATCAATATATAACATTCGCTCAAGGCGTGATAAAATGCAACATCACAGAAATGTAATAAGCATCACAGAATAATACAGATATCTGGGATCCCCGGGTTTCATAGAGCCGCTACTGAAACCCGACGTTCCCATGGTCGTGTGGATAGCCTGTGCAATGAAATCCTAGACCCCTACGGGCGCGGCAAGTTACCCGCCAAAACCTGAAGCGAGGCAGCCCCCTTCAGCAACGTGAATGGACCACCCACACTTTACGGAATCCGTTAACTTGGGCACCCCTCCTTGGGTCAACCTGTACCCCCTACGGGTGCGGCGAATAGCCCGCCAATTATAGAGTGAAGCCCCCTCCATCTCAACGCCATGAGATGCGGGCCCGTTGCCCTCTAGAACCCGGCTATCCGTGTACCCCCCATTGGGATAATCCTAGTACAGAAAGTAAAATATACATACAACGGGTACATCGACCTCAGCCCGGTCGTGCCCCAAAAGAATAATATACAAACAGGCAGTGACGGCAGTCCACATGTCGGACGCTCGTCCCGCAATATTAAATGTACAGAAATAACCAAACTGTACTACCATTGCATCCAGGCTATCCCCATCGACCAATCCGCAACATCACAGCACAACACAGAACATCAACGTGAATGTCACGTTCGCAAATCCGTCTAAAAGGGCTATAGCAGTTAGACAGGATTTACCGATCAAATGACATTCACGGTCGCAGATATAATGTAAATACTGTGAACTAACATGTTTAAAATTTTCGATCGATCAAATTTACCGAAGTGGGCCCCAAGCACTACTGTAGCACTCAAAGAAAATCTGGGCCCAAAAAGAATATTCCAAAAACCCCATTTTCAACTCAGATGCCCACTGTAAAAATTTGATGCAATGAACAGTCAAAGTAGCGGCGGAATCGCGGCCAATGAGTTGGTTTGGCCGCGGTTCCGAGGTGGAAAAGTGACTTCACGCGACCAAATTTTCACAGAATGCTTAGAATTCCCTGCACGTATTTCTGCAATGTACTAAAAATTTCGAGCCAAAAAAAATTTGACAGAAAACTGATGCATGAAAAACGCGTTTTTTGGAAAATCCGATCGATCGAACTTGTAAACATGTTAGAGCAAGCTAGACTAGGTTAATGGCGTGGCTCTGATACCAGTTTAAGTGGACGGCGGCACCCCGGCCGTCAATCCGAGGCCAAAATGCGGAAACGATACTTTTATGAAACTTGTAAACCGGTACCACCGCACACAGTAAACTCAGATTGGGACATTAACCTACTTCTAGCTAACAAGAGAAGGGGTAGAGAGATATACCGAGCGATCCGTGTCCTTCGGTCTTCTCGTCGTCGTCCCGATCTCCCCGCGGAATCTCCGGTCTTCATCTCCTCGTCGGAAGGGCACCACATCGTCGGGTTCTCTTACGGGCTCCTACCTCTGGACCGAGGTAACTCGAGCACGAAGTTGGCGAGTAGACGTGCCCAAGGATACTGTAGATGAAGTGTAGAAAGCTTTGTCTCATTGGGGTATGAAGTTGCCATGGTTTTTGGTGGAGGAATGAGATGAGCTTTTGGAGATGGAGCTATGGGATTTTTGCAAAGCCAAAGAGATCAAAATCACCATCATCAAAATATGAACAGCCCCTCATCAATATGTGGCCGGCCTCATGCTTTAGGAATGAGAGAATGGAGTGAATAAGAATGAAAAAGGAGTGAGCCCCAACATAATGCAAGAGAGAGAAAGGGTGATGATAATAAGCAATGATCACAATCAAATCCAAATCAACTCCCATCATCAACAACCATGATGAACAAAAAGGTAATCATGAGAGGCAAGAACCATGATGAAACAAAAGTCAAATGATGGTTAAACCATCATGAAGCTATCATAAAAACTGTTCTCCATGCACAATTGCAAATAACCCCCTCCACCAAAATTCAGCCAAAGAAAGAAACAAAGGAAAATGGCTGAAACCGGAAAGCAAACTGGAAACTTCAGAAAATCGATCCCGTAATAAATTACAGGAAAACCTCGCGACTGTATATACATACCCTCATTTGTATTCCGACCGAATACAAATGCAATGAGACAAAATCTACACTATACAATACTAGGATCTGGCTTAAACCAAAGCCCGCTAGTATTATTCGTCCGATCATGATCCGTGCAATACCGCACATACATGATCGAACCCTGCCATATCTCCTTACGGCCTCTACAGCGTTTCGCCCGAAACTTGAGAAAACGGTCTGTAGGGGACTCTAAACACTCGTCAACACTTTAGCTGTGGATTTAACCACAAGCACGTCAGAGGTATTAGCCTTATGTGACGGGCTACCAGGTATTGACCAAATAGGACGTCGATGAGCGAACTCATCCTGACACTCTACTGAGCATGTCAGTGACAATATCCGTACAGTCCGGTCCGTTCGTCTATGAGCATCGCATGGCGGGCCTAGGGGGTTGGTAAAAGTCAGACCCCCAAAAGTGGTACAAGTCGTGTCGGAGTGTAGCCCAGAACACCCTGAGATACTACTAGAATACTTACCAGTAGATCTCCTGCCTTGGCCAAGGACTTCGTGTAAGGGCTCTCCTAGACACTGCGCGACCTCACCCCCAATACCGGGAGAGACGAACCCCTGAAGATCCGCTCACTGCCTCCATGTGGCTCAGGACTGTACCCAACTAAAACTTGTTTGCACGTCTCCTTTGAGCATGGTAGGGTAGTAATCAAAGTACTGTGGGAACTCACACAAGACAAATGACGATCTCAGGTCGATGAACTAACCTGTACACATGTCACCAGGGAACTGCTATCTGACGTCAGGTATAAGACCAACTAGCATGTTCCTGGCGAGTCCTGTCCGGTGTACTCATAACCCAATGAGCACCTTCATACATCTTAGGTGAACCAACTGACACCAGTGGCTTGTGAGACCGGACACCGCCCCTCGTCGGGGTCTTGACTGCATACACTAGTCTACTCTGGAGTATCGATGCGCTGTCTCGAAAACTCCCATGACTAAGGACCATTTAAGGATGTGCTTATAGACCCCAGCTCCCACGTATATGATCGCCATCATACTGCTGGCCGTCAAGCAAGAATCCTAAGGGCTCTATCAACGCGCAATAGTGACCTGTAAGGTCACCTAAAGCAGTACACGATGATAAAGATAAACCAGATAGCATACTATCATCTTGAGTAAGACTGTTCTAACGGTATAGGTCCTCTCTCAATCATTGCAATCACGTGCCTGTGATCCAATAATTGACTCTGATGGAACTATCTCCAACAGATTGCCTGCGATGTTATCTTTCTGTAGTGGTAATACGGAGTGTTTCGTAGTCGTATTTTAACATCGTTTTGGGTTTGATAATGAAATATGATACAATATTTAGAATCCACGATAATTAGTTTTGTGAAAATTAGTTAGTGTTCTATAAATCTAGCAATTTAGTCTCTTTTGATAGATTTCCACGGAGTTTCAATTCGGATCAAAACTCCGTGCAATCTCGTATAGTATGCGATTATTAGCCGGGTAACACTACTAGATAGCCATACTCCATAGCCCTGACCAAGTGACTGTAGGAGAATCCTGTTGCCAAAAGCATCCCCTCGGGTGCTCGCGGCCACGGTGTTCCGCCTAAGTGCACTTCGTCTACGGCATCGAGGGTACGGCCATCTACTAATGTTTCCGACGAGTATTCGATAAAGTAGTCGGGAATCTTGTTGAATTACCCGACTAGATTATTGAAAAGGTGTTTTCAATATGAGACTAAAATGCAAGGTTTATATGTTCGGCATGAAATTCGGGGTATGAGATATTCCAGATTTATGATGTCTAAGAATGTTGCGGGTTCTAATTATTATAGTTTTCGTTTTCTTTTCTGCAACCGTAAGTGTAATATGTGGTCTATCGCCGGTTTCGTTGCTATACGTCAACGACAATTGAGATACGCATATTTACTTACGTTGATGACATGTGATGTTATGTGTTGCTGTGATATGTTATGTTCGATCGTCGTGTTTGAATAGCCGGGGGATTTTGCGTGAGATGAGAGTTTTTCATTTTCATTCATGTAAAAACTTGTATGTAATATTCTTTTATTAGGACACTTCCGGTTTGAGGATGATATCACCATTGATGTATATTATTTACTTTCCTGCATTAGGATAGACCCAAGGCGGGGAGAACAAGTAACCGGGTTCTAGAGTCCAGTAGGAGACCATCTCGAGGAGTCGAGAACGGGTCTCCTAACTCTAGAATTAGTAGGGTTTCTTGCCGCTCTCATAGGGGTCTAGGGATGTGGGTTTGGCTATTCATCACGACTGTAAAATCCGTGTTTTTTACTGGCTTAATTTAAAATATGGACCTCCTAGTATATCCAATATTTCGTATGTTGACTTCTGCTGTAATGTTCTATGATGAGGTCATATAACTGCCTGAGACGAAAGCTTAATATTATATATATGATATATAATAAACGTTGCTTATGTTTTGCATCCGCGCTAGTCCTGCCCCTGCTCTGCCGTTAGTTATCTAACCTAACGATGCATGACGTGACCTCGTGACGAATGCAGATGGCATAAGCGTACGTTATATAAGTATTTTCATTTCTTTATATGTGATGCTTCGGAAGCATAAATGATGGGATTTCATTAATGAGATTAATGAAAAGGAAAGAAAACCAATGATGTTGCGGAATCAACTTTTCAAAACTAGTAGCTCTAGTTCTTGCTTTGCATAGTGGTGTTCCTTGATGAACATCCTGCACCTCATTCGATGAGGAAAGAGCCTAGATCCCTTCACTGGGAGTGACCTATTTTGCAAAAGTTAGCAGATGCTACACCCACTCGGTTTATTTTGGAAAACTCTATGTGAAAAGAGGAGCTTAAACCACTCCTTTTCAAATCACTCGATTCTACAATGATATCAAGTTCATTACGCAAAATATTTTCTTAAAAACCTGTCGTAGCCCTCCGTCATTTCAGATAAGTATTATTTAGTATTCGTGCTACGTTTGTTGGCATTCGTCAAGGCGTAGTGTGCGGTAGCTTATTAGTACTTATTTGCTGTTAGGTCCACGTTAACTCTCCCGGTACTTTCGGGGTTGCGGAAACGGTAAAACAAAAATTTTCTGGACTTGGTAACATGGACCATAAAAGCCGGATCTTTACTAAACAACACACTAGCATCCTAACTAGAGATTTATCTACTCGGTTAGGGGTTATACCTCAACTTGAACTCCTTCTCTTCTTGTTGTTCTTCTCTTTGCTTGCTCCGATGGTTGATCCGGACTTTGGTCACCTCCGCGGCCTCCTTGAGTCGAAGACGATCCACCCGAGAGATGTACACCGAGCTCCACCTCGAGCCGAGATAACTAGGGCAAAGAGATTGCTAATCTAGAAGCCCTAGGTTATGTAGAAGTGATAAAGGGATCGTTTTGTCTTTGTGGGATCTTTATCTCTCAACACATGAGATCAAAAGATGAATCAAGAGGAGGAAGAAGAAGGAGGATCTAGCAACCATGGTTCATATCTCTTTCTTCTCACTTGGAAAAACAAGAGAGAGAATGAAAAAGAATTTATTAACTAAAGAAAAGTAACCATGGTTGCAATAATGCAAAAACAACATCATTGCTAATCCCATCAAGATAAAGTTTGATGGCTACATTGAAATGACCATTATCATAATCCAAAAGGAAAAAGAAAAAGAAAAAGAAAAGAAGAGTGTAGATCCCTCTTGAAAGTCAATGGTCAACACGGTTAACCGGTCAACAAACTCAAGAGAGGTCAACGGGGTCAAATGGTCAATGCAATTAGCCATCATAAAATTATCACTAAAAGGATTAGTAAATGATGTCCGCGGCTCATAATGATTTTGACCAAACGAACTGTCAAAACCCTAATGAGTCCGCCTCAAAATGGTTTTGACCGAATCAACTGTCAAAACCCTAATGAGCCTGCCACATAACGGTTTTGGCCGAACCAACTGCCAAAACCCTAATGAGGCACCTCCTCCTTCATCACTCCGGAAAACTGTGCATACACACCTGCATCCGCATTCCGTAGAATGCGGATGCGCAGAAGACAAAACAAATCCATCCGTGCAATACTAGGATCCGGCTTAAACCAAAGCCCACTAGTACTGCCTGCCCAAACACCACATGCACACAAGTGTACGTAAGTGATCGCAGCCCTGCCGTAAAACCATACGGCCTCTACACGTTTCGCTCAGTGCAGGGAAACTCTCTGTGTGGGACTCTAAAGACTCGACACTACGCTGGCAGTGGGTTTAACCACAGACCGCAAGCGGCACTAGCTGTACGTAACGGTCCCCAGGTAGATGTCGATAAGAAGGCCGATGAGGTAAACCCATCCGAACTCCTACTGAGCCTGTATGTGACAATCTCCGTACAGTCCGGTCTGTTCGTCTGATACATCGCATGGCGGGCCTAGGGGGCGGTAAACGTCAGTCCCCTAATAGCGGTACAAGTCATGTCGGAGTGAAGCCCAGAACACCCTGAGATAACACTGGAAACCTACCAGTATATCTCGCTTGCCCTGGCCAGGGACTACTCGTGTAATGGCTCTCCTAGACACAGTAATGGCTCTCCTGTCTAACCGTCACTGCCTCCAAGTGCTTCGGGACTGCTCCCAACTACTACCTGTTTGCATGACTCAGTAGAGCCGTGGTAGGGTAGTAATCAAAGAACAGTGGGAACACACTCGAGGCGAAGTGACAGTGTCAAGTCAGCGGACTAAGCTGTACTCATGTCACCTGGGAACTGATAACTGACGATAGGTATAATACCAACCATCAGTTCCCGACGAGTCCTGTCCAGTGTACTCATAACCTAACGAGCACCCGCATACTATCTCAAGTACGACGTACTGACGGCTGTGGGACAGACCGTCTCCCATGCTGGGATGAGAAGCGCATACGCTGGTCTACTCCGGAGTATCGATGCCCTGTCTCGATAATCCCATGACTAGGGACGCGTATAAGGATATGCTTGTGGATTACCCAGCCCCCACGAGTGTGATCGCCATCACAACGCCGGTAATCAAGCAAAGATCCTAAGGGCTCTAGTAATGCGTATAGGTGATATAATAAAGAAATACAGATGTACACATTAAAGCAGAGACAAACCAAGTAGCATACTACTATATTGAGCAAGATTGTCTATACAACTGTGAATATCCCAAGCTTCCATCAAGTAATATACATACTAGTATGATACAGTAATGGCCTCTAGGGCATATACACTAACAATCTCCCACTTGCACTAAGGCCATGTACTGGCGTATCGAAGACCTATCATCTCGATCAGCCGCTCGAACTGAGTTTGGGGTAAGGCCTTCGTGAATGGGTCCGCTGTGTTGTCATTTGTGTCCACTCTCCGCACCTCGATCTCTTGGCGATCAATGATCTCCCTGATCAGGTGATACCGCCTTAAGATGTGCCTGGATTTCTGATGGGACCTTGGTTCCTTCGCTAAAGCTATGGCCCCATTGTTATCTCAATACAAAGGTATTGGGTCAACAATGGACGGAACCACCTGAAGTTCACTAATGAACTTCTTCATCCAGACCGCCTCTTTTGCGGCATCGCTTGCAGCAATGTATTAAGCCTCCATCGTCGAGTCTGCGACAGTATCCTGTTTGGAACTTCTCCAACATACCGCCTCTCCGTTGAGGGTAAACACAAAACCCGAGACAGACTTGCTGTCATCTTTGTCACTCTGGAAGCTTGAATCGGTAAAGGACTCGACCCTGAGGTCTCCATTACCGTAAACCAGGATCATCTCCTTAGACCTTCTCAGGTACTTGAGAATGTTCTTCACTGCTGTCCAGTGGTCCTCACCTGGGTCTGACTGATACCGGCTTACCGTGCTCAGCGGGTAAGCTACATCTGGTCTTGTACATAGCATCGCATACATTATAGATCCTACCGCCGAAGCGTAGGTATAGTGCTCATGCGAACCCTCTCCTCGTCAGTCTTAGGAGACATCTTCTTGGAGAGGGTAATTCCGTGCAATGCGAGTATGTTACCGCGCTTGGAATCCTCCATACTAAATCTCTTTAGTACGGTCTCTATGTACCTGGACTGCGAAAGTCCCAATAGTCTTTTGGATCTATCTCTATAGATCTTGATCCTTAGAATGTACGAGGCATCACCCAGGTCCTTCATGGAGAACCGTTGTGACAAAAATAGCTTGACCGATTTTAGCATAGGAATGTCATTTCCTATCAAAAGAATGTCGTCCACGTACAAGACTAGGAATACGACAGTTCGTCCTACAATGTTCTTATAGACACAAGATTCATCCTCGTTCTTGATGAAATCAAATTCCTTGATTGCCTCATCAAAACAGATGTTCCAGCTCCGCAATGCCTGCTTTAATCCATAAATGGATTTAAGCAACTTGCACACCTTCCCGCTGCTCCCACTGTCTACGAAACCTTCTGGTTTATCTATGTAAACGCACTCTTCCAAACAACCGTTTAGGAAAGCCGTTTTAACATCCATCTGCCAGATTTCATAGTCATGGAAGGCACCAATGGCAAGTAGGATCCGAATGGATTTGAGCATAGCTACCGGAGAAAAAGTTTCATCATAGTCCAAACCAGGTCTTTGACGAAAACTTTTTGCAATGAGTCTAGCCTTATGGGTTTCCACCTGCCCATCCACACCAAGTTTCCGTTTGTAGATCCATTTGCATCCAACGGGTTTTACCCCAGGTGGAGCAATGTCCAAGGTCCACACTTCATTGGCGTACATGGACTCCATTTCGGATTGCATTTCTTCCTGCCACTTATCAGAGTCCCTACTGATAATGGCCTGCCTGAAACTGGTAGGGTCATCTTCTTCCAAGATGCAATCCTCTCGATCCCCGTCAAATGAGAAAACCGTAGTATCTCTTGGGCGGATGAGAAATCCTTCCAGATCTGCGGAGTGGCTGAGGTTCGTTTGGGGTTATTGAATCTAGCGGTTCCTCCAAATTTTCAGTTATATTTTGTGGTCGCTGAATTTCTTCCAGTTCTACCGAACTCCCACTAGTTTCTTTTGCAAGAAACTCCCTTTCTAAGAAGGTAGCGTGGCGAGATACAAACACCTTCTGTTCCTCAGTGTGGTAGAACAGATATCCCAGTGAGTCTTTAGGATATCCCACATATTTACAAATAACTGATCGTGCCTCTAGCTTGTCCGGTTTCTGTGTTTTCACATAGGCCGGACAACCCCATATCTTAATAAACTTAAGACATGGTTTCTTACTGCTCCATATTTCATACGGAGTTTTAGGCACAGATTTGGACGGAACTTGATTCAAAAGGTATGCCGCTGTCTGAAGCGCATGTCCCCAGAATGAAAGAGGTAACTCAGCATTACTCATCATGGAGCAAACCATATCCAATAGGGTTCGATTCCTCCGCTCTGATACACCGTTGTACTATGGTGTATAAGGAGGAGTAAGCTGAGAGAGAATACCATTCTCTTTTAAGTAATCTAGGAATTCCGTGCTTAAGTACTCCCCTCCTCTATCAGACCGGAGGATCTTGATACTTTTGCCAGTCTGGTTCTCTATTTCGTTTCTGAATTCCTTGAATTTCTCAAAAGCTTCAGATTTATGTTTCATAAGATACACATATCCGAATCTAGAGAGATCGTCAGTGAATGTGATGAAATACGAGAACCCACCCCTTGCATGTATAGACATCGGACCACATACATCACTGTGTATGAGTCCCAAGAGCTCTGCTGCCCTTTCTCCATGTCCGGTGAACGGAGATTTGGTCATCTTCCCTTTGAGACAAGACTGACAAGTTTCATAGGATGAAAACTCGAACGCATTCAAGAGTCCATCTTTATGCAACTTACTCAGTCTTTTCTCTCCGATATGACCAAGTCTACAATGCCACAAGTAGGATTCATTCGTATCTGAATTCTTCCTCTTGCGTGTGTTTTGTACATTGAGAACTGTATTCTGATTTAGAACGTAGATACCATTATACAGTGTACCCTCTGCAACCAGTACTTTATAAAGGTAAATGTTCATGATATTTCTATCAAGAACAAAGTTATATCCATCTTTATCGAGTAAAGAAACTGATATGATGTTGCAAACCATGGAGGGTACATAGTAGCAATCGTTCAAAATCATAGTCTTGCCATTTGGCAATACTAGGTGATATTCACCGACGGCTGCCGCATTAACTTGTACTCCGTTCGCTACTCTGAGCGACATATCACCCGGTGCAACTTTCCTACTTTTTCTCAGTCCCTGCAATAAATTACAGATATGAGATCCTGATCCGGTATCAAGTACCCAGGAGGTAGGGCTGACCGTAAAACAGTTCTCAATTATAAGAACACCTGAAGTAGATGCAAAGCCATGCTTCTTCTTCAACTGGGTATCCTGGGAATCCATACAATGCCCTTTCCCTTGCTCATACTTATGACTGTTGTCACAAGTTAGAGCTGAACCAACGTTCCCCAGCCCCGAATAAGAATTCGGATCGGTCAAGCGATACATTTTATTATCTTGATTAGGGCGTGAAAAGGTTGTTACCTGGAGAGAGAGAAAAGAAACACTTAGCGTACGCTCTTGCAAGATTAGATTGGTTTATTAATTTATCTAATCAGGATGTCTCCCACTGTTTCCTCAAATTCTTCTTAAAACCTTTTAAAAGAAGAACTAGTCGGGATTTTAATTCACGTTACAATACTTGCTTAACCTTTCAGCCAGGCTAGTGTCGGTACTTCGAGGGAGGTTTTCCAACGCTTTCACGAAGTTCCTTAATTTAAGAACCTTTTTTCCCTGGGGGCGTAGCCCCGCTAACACCTTTCTAGACACCTACTAGGTTTATAGCATTGATTGTTAAGTGAAAATAATCTCCCAAGAGTAATCCAACTCATCAGTGGGATCGGGATCCAACTATCATTGTGTGATGACCTAGATGGAATCCACTCTAGTCACCACACTCCAGAAGGTATGCTAAATATGCAAGTTTCAGTACTTTTGAAACTCCCGATGTGGTTTTTGCCCCTAGGACCCAAGTGACCTTGACGAATAATCAACAAATCAAAAGGTCCTAGTCAAGTTCAACCCGTCGTTATCCAGTATTGCATTAGACCCGCCCGCATGATCCTTGTGTAAGTCCATGATGCACATCCCACGTGTGGCGGGGAGGCGGAATACTTTAAAAAACGGTTTTCTCACTACAAAAGAAACTTGTTTTGCTTTGCATCATGAACTTTTTCCTACTTTAGGATCTTTATTAAGCCTTATCTAACAAAACTAAACTAAGAGAGTGCTAACTACTAGGTTAAGAAGTTATACTCTCGTGTCTAGTCCTTCGGATCTTGAAGTTCCTCCTTGCTCCTTGGTTCTAGCTCCTTGTTCTTGATCTCCTTTCTTTGGCTACTTCTAGGCTTTGGAAGAGTTCGGTTGCCGGTCTCCTTTGCGTCAAAAATGGATCCACCCGAGGTGCCTACGATCAAGCTCCAACCTCCATGAGATAACTTAGTGATCAAACTTGCTAAGTGAGAAGACTAAGTAGATGTAGAGTGAGTGTTATGGATTAATTGATCTCAAAACTCATTGATTTGCAACACATGCAAGTGTATGAGTTTCATGAAGAAGAGAAGAAAAACCTAGGAGAGAGAAAGCATTTGTGAGAATGAAAATAAAATAAGAAGTGAGAATGGCTATGTATTTTTCACAATAATTCAACCATGGAATTCTTTAATCAAATAAAAGGCAACCTTACTTGAATAGTAATTCCAAAGTGAATAAATAAATACATAGCCATGCTTTCAACCCATGCTTCATAACTCTCCTAATTCCACCTCATTAATCCTTTAATGAAAAAGAATAAATCAATAATGAGGTGTCTCCTTCTAGAAGGTCAACCTTGTGAATTTACAAGAATGCCCTTTTCCGTATTTTCATACCCGTATCCGTATTCCGAAAAATACGGATACACTGAGATTAGTATAATCCAATACTACAATACTCGTATCCGGCTTAAACCAAATCCTACCAGTATTATTCGTCCAATCATCATTCGAGTAGCCGGTACACGAATGCGATCGAAACCCTGCCGTAAGACCATACGACATCTACATCGTCTCGCCTGATCCGGGGAAACCCTCTGTGTGGGACTCTAAAGACTCGACAGTACGCTGGCAGTGGGTCTAACCACAAGTCCGTCAGTGGCACTAGCTGTACGTAACAGCAACCCAGGTACGTGTCGAAAAGGAGGCCGACGAGCGAACTCGTCCGTAACCCCTACTGAGCCTGTCCATGACAATATCCGCGCAGTCCGGTCTGTTCGTCTGAGAGTATCGCATGTATGGTCTAGGGAGGTGGTGAACGTCAGACCCCTAACAACTGTACAAGTCGTGCCGGCGTGGCTCAAGACCATCCGAGAATCTACCGATCAGTCCACCAGTAATTCTCAATCAGCCCTGGCCAGGGACTTATGGTAATGACCAACCGATCACAGTGCGATATCGACTCCCTATACCGGGAGAGACGAATCCCTAACAGTCGCTCACTGCCTCCATGTGGCTCGGGACTGTACCTGATTAGTGTCAAAAATATGAGTTTACCGCAATCAGAAACGGCGTCGCTTCGCAGCTAGCCGGTGAGTACGGGTCGATCCACAGAGACGGGTAAATTCCTTTTATGTGTTTTAACGAGTTGATTCACAATGTCGTTTTAATTGGTATATAAAAATCTATGAAAACTGGATCTAATTAATCTAATTAAAAGTCTTGCTAGGGTTAGGCTTAGGGGAAGTTTTGGAGATTAACGTTTCCTTCACCGCTTTCAATGCCTTCTTTTTTTAGATCTATTAGATGTTAAGTTAATTATTAATAAAGTGGATCCAAATCTTTTGGGAAGATATTTCTTCCTCTAGATTTGTATCCTTCCTTTATTGATAATTACCCTAACCCCCATGGAAAACGCGCGCAACCGGCCCTTTATACTACGGTTCACCGTTACCTTGAGGGGTAGGGTGCCGTAGGGAGCGGATGTGTGCGTATGCATGGAGTTCTAACTCTAAAGTGAAGGTGGCATTGAAAGGGGTGAGAGATCTCATCTCTCAACCCTTTCTCTAAGGCTAACCCTAACAAGCGAGGAGACTACTCGCTCATTAGGGGATGATAAAATGTACTAGAAAATAAAAGCAAGGAAATAAAATTACCTACTGATTTGATGGCTCCCTCCAAGTAGAAGACAGAATAGATCTGAAAATCATTCCCAGAAATTCTGAATTTTATTTATTGAAAAGAGGCATAGGGTTTTACAATTTTAGATTACAATTTATAAGCAAACAGGAGAATTAGGGTTTCAGAGTCTCGCACATGCGCAATTACAGATTTGCCCACTGAAAATCCCAACACTCACACCGACGCACCGGCTCTGGAAATCTGCACCGACACGGGCTTGAAAAGGCCGCGGAACCGCGGCAATTGGGCGCTTGGGCCGCGGTTCCGCGGCCCTTTGGTGGGCTTGGCCCACCATTTTTTCTGGGGTCCTTTGTGGTTGTCTGGGCTTGTCATAAATTCTTCCCATTTCTCTGTTTGGCTTCTTACTCTTCTCCAGATCTTTAGTGAAAAACATGTAGCGATCTTTTAACCGTTTTGCTTTGACATTTCTGGACCTTGCACCGTCTTGTACCCATGTGAACTGTTATTAGTTTAGGCTTGACTAGGATCCTTCTATTTGTTGGTCAAAAGTCCATTTTTCTGTCGTTTTGTGTCTTTTTCACTGTATTTGCTCCAGAACCCTGTATCCTGTAATATGCAACAAACGTGCGTCAAAAGTACCTGTTTACTTATAAAACGGATAAGAATAGGGGAATGAAAAATGTAATATTATGGTCTGAACAAATACCCCCAAACTTACCTTTTGCTCGTCCTCGAGCAAACTTATTATTTTATTCACTAAACTCCTAACTGCACTTTCGCAGGGAAACGCGATTGCACTGAGCACGTGCAACAAGCCGTTAAACCTCTAGGTGTCCCTAGTAGGAGGAGTGTTGTCTCCTGAGGGTTTTCAGCGGATTACACCCACAAAATCCTATCAACTCGGCCCATTGATTTTTGTTCTCCAATTAGGTTTTCTAACAAGGAATTCTATTATCTTTTGACTCGCAAATTATCCACCCATATTCTTCACACTTCCTCATTATTTAACTTAAGATTATATATGTTATGTAGACCTACTTAGCTTTCGGCATCTCTTAAGTTTTCCTTCTAGGATTTCCATCTCCACTTAGGAATTTTTATCCCTACGTGTGTGTATATATCACCCCTACACTTGGAAATTCAAATCAAGCAATCATACTCTCGTCCATTATCCAAAGCACTTATTAATTAGTGAATTTTTAAATGAAATTTGCTTACACATTCTTCATGCGACCGTTAATACTTCTTGAGGTACCAACGACCGATTACAAAATGCGTTTGCACTTTAAAGCATACTTCCTAGTCTTTGCAACACCCAAGGCTTTAGCAGTAACTCCCAAACCAGTTGGTCTAAGGCACTAGGTGATAAGGCACCCTCGCTAAATATTTTTCTATTTTTGCAGCCTTAAGTAATCACAAAAACCAGTGTTCATTTTTTTCTTTATTCACACTTTTTCTTTTATTTTCTTCGTACTAAGGACTTTAGACAAGAGCATTTCAAGGTCTCTTCTACTATTCCAAGTTTCAAGGCGCGTGATTGTGTAAATTATAGGGTATACGTTTTCAGAATCTAGACTTAAGCTAGGAACTATTTTTCAAACTTATACTCTAATAAGAACATCAATACTCTTCCCTTGTTTCGACTTAGTCCAAGAAGTGAACCCAAAATTTGCCTATTTCTAAATAAACTACAAGGCATATACTTTCTACCGTTAAACTTTAAGGAATGTTATTTTTAGGGTTTTTAATTTAGTAAGTCTAAGATCTAGTTGTTCCTAGCTAGTTAACCTATCTGTCAAACTCAAGTCAAATAAGCCAAAATTGAATACCATAATTTTATAATTTTTCAAAATTTTCATTTTTTATGGGTTTTTCAAATAAATATGCAAATGCAAAAATATGTACAAATGAATGCGAAGGAAGAAGACGTACCGAGCATGCCCCCAAACTTGAACTTGACAGTGTCCTCACTGTCATGCTAAACCAAGAGGGTCAAAATACCGATACTTCCCTGTTTATTTATTTATAATTTTTTTATGTTTTGAATTTTTATTGTTTATAGAAAAAGAAAACAAAAGGATATATACATATATACAACAAGATTCCCCCCAAAGTTAAGCTTGGCCTTACACAAGCCAAATGTTAGCACCAACCATTCAAAAATCTTATCATGGTAATGGTAGAGTTAGTGCAAAAATGGGATGGAAAGAAAAGAGATGAAAAGCACGCGGGACCGTGTGGAAAGAAGGATGGTAGAATATGGTCTCGGTGGGGGAGAAGAAAGACGGAAAGAAGAAAGAAGTGGGGTGCGATCTTGAGAGTGTAAATTGAGTGAATAAATCAGCGCAATTTGTGATGACCGATGTGTTAAAAGCGATTGCGCTAACCTACCAACTCGTCGTGCAATGGGGTCAAATCCCTCAAGATTCGCAAGAAAACATGGGTACGCCGAACTTGGTATCGGAGATGAAAGCGTAACGGTCATTTGTTCGGTCGGAACAATAGGAAGGAGGGAGGGTGATATAACAGTCAAAGGTTCAGGAGGCTGAATTGGAAAATCCGACACATCAAATAAAAATGGTGCAACCTCGATATTATCCTCAAGACTCTCCTCAGTACTATCCTCAATATTTAATTTATCCATGCCATTAACATCAAAATCTAGACGCATATGAGATTCGGGGGAAACATTTAATAACTCAGGATGATGATTTGAATATAAAATTTCTATTAAATCGACAGGTTCATCATCCGAAATATTCCCGGCGTCTATATCCTCAATCAAGTGAAAATCAATTTCTTTAGACACCTCCTCAAAAACATGGTTGTTTATCAATGTAGGTTCTAGAGTGGATGTGTAAAGGTTAAACGGATTAGGCGCGGTTTCACTCGAAAGGGGTTCTTCACAATTTGGCAAATCAAGCACTACAAAATCACACAACTCATTTTTATTTTCAACAGGTGAACTATTTAGGGTAATCGATGGAAAACAGGAGTTTTGGGGTTCAATTGGGTAAGGGTAGGTTTGGTTTGTAAATCCTCTCTCATTCTCACTCTGTCCAACTGCCGCCTTATACATTGAAAATTTTTGAGCTAGCGGGACACTAGCTACCGGTTCACTAGGTTGCATGAGGACGGCCATGGACACTTCCACATTCCTCATCATTTTATTTGTTGCAGCAATATATGCCTCCAACGACTCTTCCAAACTAGACTTAGGTGGTGAGGGGGTTTCAGTAAAAGATTCGGACTCGTGTGGATATGTAAAACTCCCTAATGGCTGTGTAGAAATAGTGTCTAATGAAGGTGGGAAGGTCGGGTATGACTGGTAGGAAGTGGGTGGTAAGACAGGAGTAGGGTCAACATATGGATAAGAAGGTGAATAATCGTGCGGATCCCTAAAACTAGATGAGTGGAGAGGGGTGAAAGATCGACTGCGAGATTGAGCAATATGCTCAGCAATGGACATCGGCCTAGGAGTGACAGAAGGACTTGAAGAAGTGGTATCAACATATGTGGGTTGTAAAGGTTGACTCGGTTGACACAAAGTGGGTTGAAAAGTCAAACTATTTCTCCTAGACGCCTCTATTTGATCTTTCAACGAAATTTTTGGCAAGGAGGGATCGTTTTTAAATTGACCGAAACAATTGACGAACGACGCAAAGTTAGGTTCGGGATACCAAGATTCGGCAAGAGATTTATGATGTGGGGTACCCATGATAGAAGAATGCAAGGATTTCTTAGCGACAAAATTTTTGCAAGTTTTTAAAAGATTTTTCTTTAATTTTTTTTATTGGAGAGTTTTGCAATAAGGCTTTAGAAAATGGGACTCGTGACACAAATGTATCAACCACACATGCACAATCAGGCCTAGATCTAGGGTTGCCTAGGTCTGCTAGACAGCTCCTAACTAGGGCTAGAAATAGGACCTCAAACCGCCTCTTCACGGACAAATACGGCCAGGTAAGTGGGAAGGAACCACTGCTACAGTGGGCCTAATTAATAACCACTAGCCTAGACACCTCAATGTCGGTTAGGATAAACGGTCGATGCCTATACTAGTCCTTTTCCTATTGAGCTCGATGTCATTAGGTCCGAGTCTAATCTTTTTTTTAATTAATTGTGGTCGATGCAAAATGCTTTAGGTGTTTTCTTGGGTCCTGGGAAGGGTGATGAAATCCCCACCCAATCTGAGTTTGGTCAATTAGCCCCTTAGAGTCCGGTTAAATTATGCAAAACAAATAAAATTTCACTTGCAATCAAAATTTTTTATTAGCGCGGCGTAAAGAAATCTGCAGAAAATCTGTTATTTAGAAGGGGGAGACAGACTTTTTACGCAAAGAATTCCTGCAGAAAATTTTCACAGACATAGATATGGAGGTTGTAGAGGGGAGGAAAAGAAAGCAAACCAGCAAATTTTCCGGTGCTGACGTGGCCAGGGAGCGGCGGAACAACGGCGTGGGTCCTCTTTTGCGGCGGAACAGCGGCGCCTTGGTGGATTCAGCCTCTGGAAAATTTTGTGCTGCTCTGTACTTGTGATTCCTCTCTGTTCTTATATTCCCTTGTCTGTTTTGACCTTCTGTAAAACTCCAGATCCAAAAATTTTGCTGTTCCTGCAAGATTCAAATAGCAAACCCTTCAAACAGATCAAAGTTGATAATTTTTGTATTTTTTTTTATATTTTCAGATTTTTATAAATTTTTAAAATTTATATCAACCCGAAAATTCATAAAAAGAAATATTACGCCGTCCCCGGCAATGGCGCTATTTGATTAGTGTCAAAAATATGAGTTTACCGCAATCAGAAACGGCGTCGCTTCGCAGCTAGCCGGTGAGTACGGGTCGATCCACAGAGACGGGTAAATTCCTTTTATGTGTTTTAACGAGTTGATTCACAATGTCGTTTTAATTGGTTTATAAAAATCTATGAAAACTGGATCTAATTAATCTAATTAAAAGTCTTGCTAGGGTTAGGCTTAGGGGAAGTTTTGGAGATTAACGTTTCATTCACCGCTTTCAATGCCTTCTTTTTTTAGATCTATTAGATGTTAAGTTAATTATTAATAAAGTGGATCCAAATCTTTTGGGAAGATGTTTGTTCCTCTAGATTTGTATCCTTCCTTTGTTGATAATTACCCTAACCCCCATGGAAAACGCGCGCAACCGGCCCTTTATACTACGGTTTACCGTTACCTCGAGGGGTAGGGTGCCGTAGGGAGCGGATGTGTGCGTATGCATGGAGTTCTAACTCTAAAGTGAAGGTGGCATTGAAAGGGGTGAGAGATCTCATCTCTCAACCCTTTCACTAAGGCTAACCCTAACAAGCGAGGAGACTACTCGCTCATTAGGGGATGATAAAATGTACTAGAAAATAAAAGCAAGGAAATAAAATTACCTACTGATTTGATGGCTCCCTCCAAGTAGAAGACAGAATAGATCTGAAAATCATTCCCAGAAATTCTGAATTTTATTTATTGAAAAGAGGCATAGGGTTTTACAATTTTAGATTACAATTTATAAGCAAACAGGAGAATTAGGGTTTCAGAGTCTCGCACATGCGCAATTACAGATTTGCCCACTGAAAATCCCAACACCCACACCGACACACCGGCTCTGGAAATCTGCACCGACACGGGCTTGAAAAGGCCGCGGAACCGTGGCAATTGGGCGCTTGGGCCGCGGTTCCGCGGCCCTTTGGTGGGCTTGGCCCACCATTTTTTCTGGGCTCCTTTGTGGTTGTCTGGGCTTGTCATAAATTCTTCCCATTTCTCTGTTTGGCTTCTTACTCTTCTCTAGATCTTTAGTGAAAAACATGTAGCGATCTTTTAATCGTTTTGCTTTGACATTTCTGGACCTTGCACTGTCTTGTACCCATGTGAACTGTTATTAGTTTAGGCTTGACTAGGATCCTTCTATTTGTTGGTCAAAAGTCCATTTTCTGTCGTTTTGTGTCTTTTTCACTGTATTTGCTCCAGAACCCTGTATCCTGTAATATGCAACAAACGTGCGTCAAAAGTACCTGTTCACTTATAAAACGGATAAGAATAGGGGAATGAAAAATGTAATATTATGGTCTGAACTGTACCCAACTAAAACCTGTTCGCACGACTCCTTTGAGCCGTGGTAGGGTAGTAATCAAAGCACAGTGGGAACTCACACGAGATAAATGACGACCTCAAGTCAACAGACTATCTGCACACATGTCACCTGAGAACTGCTATCTGACGTTAGGTATAATACCATCCAGTCAGTTCTCGGCGAGTCCTGTCCGGTGTACTCACATTCGGTGAGCATCTGTATACAATCTTAGGTGCATATCACCAATGGCTGCGGGACCAATCCATCGCCCCTCGTCAGGGTCTAGATATGTATACACTAGTCTACTCTGGAGCATCGATGCCCAGTCTCGATACTCCTGCGACCAGAGACATTTAAGGATGTGCCTATTGACTACCCAGCTCCCACAAGCATGACTGCCATCACGACGCCGGTAGTCAGGCAAACATCCTATGGGCTTTATCAACATGTATAAAATATATCACACGTTAAAATAAAGACAAACCAAATAGCGTACTATCATATCAAGCAAGATTGTCATGTACATACATATCCCTGGCATCCTATACAATGAAGGCCTCTAGGGCATATATATCCAACAATCTCCCACTTGCACTAAGGCCTATAATTGGCGCAATGAGTACCCACTGTCTGTACTAGATCCAGTTGCTGGCGTACCGCATACCCAACATCTCAAACAGTCTCTCGAACTGGACTTGAGGGATGGCCTTGGTGAATGGATCTGCCGTGTTGTCTTTTGTGTCCACTCTCCGCACCTCGATCTCCCGACGATCCACGATCTCCCTGATCAGGTGATACCGCCTCAAGATATGCCTGGATTTCTGATGGGACCTTGGTTCCTTCGCTAATGCTACAGCCCCATTGTTATCACAATACAAAGGTATTGGATTAGCAATGGACGGAACCACCTGAAGTTCAGAGATGAACTTCTTCATCCAGATAGCTTCTTTCGCGGCATCGTTAGCAGCTATATACTCAGCCTCCATATTTGAGTCTGCGACGGTATCCTGTTTGGAACTCCTCCAACAAACCGCCCCTCCATTGAGGGTAAACACAAAACCCGAAACGGATTTAGAGTCATCTTTGTCACTTTGGAAGCTGGAGTCGGTAAAAGCCTCGACCTAGAGGTCCCCATTACCGTAAATCAAGAACATCTCCTTAGTCCTTCTCAGGTACTTGAGAATGTTCTTTACAGCTATCCAATGCTTCTCACCTGGGTCAGACTGATACCTGCTTACCACACTAAGTGCGTAAGCTACATCTGGTCTGGTACATAACATCGCATACATTATGGATCCTACTGCCGAAGCGTAGGGTATAATGCCCATGCGAGCCCTCTCTTCATCAGTCTTTGGAGACATCTCTTTGGAGAGGGTGATCCCGTGACAAGCGGGTAAATTACCGCGCTTGGAATCTTCCATACTAAATCTCTTTAATATAGTGTCAATATACCTGGACTGTGAAAGTCCCAACATCCTTTTGGATCTATCACGATAGATCTTAATGCCCAGAATGTAGGATGCATCTTCCAAGTCTTTCATGGAGAATTTCTGTGACAAGAAGAGCTTTTCTGATTGTAGCATAGGGACATCATTCCCTATCAGTAGTATATCATCGACGTACAAAACGAGGAAGACTACTGCTCCTTCTACAATCTTCGTATAAATGCATGGTTCATCTACATTTTTGATAAAGTCAAATTCTTTGACTGTCTCATCAAAGCAGATGTTCCAACTCCGCGATACTTGCTTTAATCCATAAATAGATTTAAGCAACTTGCACACTTTTCCGCTGCTCCCACTGTCTAAGAAACCTTCTGGTTGATCCATGTAAACACTCTCTTCTAAATGTCCATTTAGAAAAGCTGTTTTTACGTCCATCTGCCAGATTTCATAGTCATGGAAGGCAGCAATGGCAAGCAGGATCCGAATGGATTTAAGCATAGCTATTGGTGAAAAGGTTTCATCATAGTCCAATCCCGGTCTTTGACGAAAACCTTTTGCAACGAGTCTAGCTTTGTAGGTATCCACTTGTCCAAATGCACCAATCTTCTTTTTGAAGATCCATTTGCATCCAACTGGTTTCACCCCAGGAGGAGCAACTTCTAAAGTCCATACTTTATTGGTGTACATGGATTCCATTTCGGATCTCATAGCATCCAGCCACTTCACCGAGTTTTTACTTGTGATAGCCTGCTGAAAATTAGTAGGCTCATCATCATCGATGATGCAATCCTCTCGATCCCCATCTACAAGAAACCCATAGTATCTTTTAGGAGGATGAGAAAGCCTACTAGATCTGCGGAGTGGCGTTGGTTCGTCGGGCTCTATTGAAACCTGAGGTTCTGCTAAATCATCGGCAGTAGTTTGAGGTTCTGGAATTTCTTCCAGCTCTACCGCGCTCTCACTAATTTCTTTTGCAAGAAATTCGCTTTCTAAGAAGATAATGTGGCCAGCGACAAACACCTTTTGTTCTTCAGTGTGGTAGACCTGATATCCCCTTGAATGCTTGGGGTATCCTACAAACTTGCATAAGACTGATCGTGCCTCGAGCTTGTCCGGATTATGCTTTTTAACATATGCCGGACACCCCCATATCTTGATATACTTGAGACATGGTCTCTTTCCGCTCCATATTTCATATGAAGTTGTAGGCACAGACTTAGTCGGAACTCTATTCAATAGGTATGCTGCTGATTCTAGCGCAAAACCCCAGAAGGAAAGTGGCAACTCAGCACTACTCATCATTGAACGCACCATGTCCAGTAGCATGCGATTCCTCCTTTCTGATACTCCATTATGCTGAGGTGTATAAGGCGGAGTAAGCTGAGAGAGAATTCCATTCTCTTTTAAGCATTCAAAGAAACTGGTACTTAAGTATTCTCCACCTCGATCAGATCGAAGTGTCTTGATGCTTTTACCAGTCTGTTTCTCCACTTCATTTTTATACTCCTTAAACTTCTCAAAGGCCTCAGATTTATGTTTCATTAAGAACACATGTCCATACCTAGAGAAGTCATCAGTAAAAGTGATGAAGTAGGAGTGACCGCTTCATGCATGTGTAGACATTGGACCACATACATCACTGTGTACAAGTCCCAACAGTTCTTTGGCTCTTTCTTCGTGTCCGGTGAACGGAGATTTGGTCATTTTTCCTTTGATACATGATTGACAAGTTGCATATGATGAATATTCAAACGGATCTAAATATCCATCTTTATGTAATTTAGTCAACCTTGTTTCGTTTATATGACCAAGTCTACAATGCCATAAGAAGGCTTGGTTTGAATCTGGAGCCTTTCTTTTAAGCGTGTTTTGAATATTGAAAACTTGAGGTTGATTAAGTATGTATATGCCGTTTTCCAGTGTGTCAAACCCAATCATTTCTTGATTTAGGAGAATGTTCATGACATTTCTTTCAAGCGCAAAATTATATCCTTCATTAGATAATAAAGATACTGATATAATATTACACAGCATACTGGGAATACAAAAACAGCTGTACATCACCAAAATGTGCCCACTAGTCAACCCCAGGTGATATTCCCCTATTGCAACAGCATCTACGTGCATTCCATTGCCCATCCGGAGAGTCATATCACCTGTCTTCAGTGCTCTACGGTTTCTCAGAGCCTGCAAAGAATTATAAATATGAGAACCAGAACCGGTATCAAGTACCCATGATGTAGAGTTTACTGAAAGACAATTTTCGATTACAAACACACCTGAAGCAGCAGCAGCAACTTGCTTCGTGTCCTTAGCTTTGAAGGCCATGCAATCCTTCTTCCAGTGCCCTTGCTTGTGACAATAGTAGCATTCGTTCTTATCTGCCTTCACCCTTCCTGCCTTGTTCGTTCCCTGCACCTTCTTGACCCCGCCTTTCGGTTTGGTGACTTTTATCTTCTTCTTCTCTTTAGCTTTCGCTTTAGATTTAGAAGAGGATGATTGGCCAACATACAGAACGGGGGTCTTCTCCTTTTTCAAGGAGGTCTCTGCTACCCTCAACATGTTGAGGAGTTTTGGATGATCAGCTTCCATTTCGTGCATGTTGAAGTTCAGCACGAATTGAGAGAAGGTGTGGGGAAGGGACTGCAAAATCAAGTCGATGTACAAATCATTCTCTAGCACGCATCCCAGGTTTGCGAGTTCCTCAATGAGGCTGATCATTTTCAGGACGTGCTCTCCTACAGGTGATCCTGGAGCTAACCTCATCTGGAACAATTTCCTTGAGGTCTCGTACCTCGCGATACGGGAGTGCTCCCCATACAATTCCTTGCAATGGAGAAAGATGGATATAATATCCATACCCTCGTGCTGTTTCTGGAGTTCATTGTTCATGGACGCCAGCACGATACACTTAGCTCTCTCACAGTCTAGATCCCAGGTTTTTGCGAACCTCCTTGTCCGCAACTGTGGAATCTGGTCCTGGGATAGGGGGAGGAACAGCGGTGGTAACATATGCCACTTTGTCATAAGTCAGTGCAATGTTGACGTTCCTTAGCCAATCTTTATAGTTAGGCCCGGTCAGCGTATTTTTTTCAAGTAATAGTTTTAGTCCTGTCATGGTAGCTGCCAGAGAGAGAGAAAAGAAACACTCAGCATATGCTCTTGCAAGTTTAGATTGGTTTATTAGTTTATCTAAACAGGATGGCTCCCACTGTTTCCTCAAATCCTTCTTCAAACCCTAAAAGAAGAATTAGTCAGGATTTAATCACACATCACAATTCTTGCTTAACCTTTCAGCCAGGCCAGTGTTGGTACTTCGAGGGAGGTTTTCCAACGCTTTCGCGAAGTTCCTTAATTAAAGAACCTCTTTTCCCTGGAGGCGTAGCCCCTCTAACACCTTTCTAGACACCTACTTGGTTTATAGCAGTGATTGTTAAGTGAGAAAATTTCCCGAGAGTAATCCTACTCATCAGTGGGATCGGGATCCAACTATCATTGCATGATGCCCTAGATGGAAGCCACTCTAGTCACCACACTCCAGATGGTATGCTAAATCTGCAAGTTTCCATTATGTTTGAAACTCCCGATGTGATTTTTACCCCAAGCTCTTATGATCTTGACGTAGGCCAACAAATCATAAGATGCAAGTCAAGTTCTACCCGTCGTTGTCCTGATTAATTTAGATCCATCCGTACTCGCCCTTGACATAGGCCAACAAGGCTGTACGACTGTCCTAAACTAATGCATCTATCTATGCAACAAATAAGCAACACATTGCTACCATTCACTATGCCTTGACGTAGGCCAACAAACATAGCATGAATACGATGTGTTGTTTATTTGAAACGACGGAGGGTTACGGCTGGTTTTTGGCGAAACCGTTAACGTAATGAACTTGATATGATCGAAGGAACCATGATAGCTTTTTAAAAGGAGTGGTTTAGGCTCCGCATTTTGAAAAAAACCGAGCGGTTTTGAAATTGTTCCAACGATTTAGTTTAGGTTTATTTTCTTTGCATTAATGAATTAATTCTGTCCCATCATTTAATCCTACCATTGCAGAAAACAACGAAAGTACAACGTACGCTTATGCCATCCGTATTTGCCACGGGGCCCCGTCATTACCCGTTAGGTTACTTAACTAACGACAGAGCGGGGGCTGGACTAGCGCAGGTGAAAAACATAAGCAACGCCTAATAAATATCATATATAGATATATCCATTCGTCGCACGCAATAATAAGCATTCCAGATCATAGATGAAGATATTGGATATACTAGGAATGCCGCACTTCGTTTAAGCCTATAACGAAGGACGGGTTCCACGGTCGTGATGAATAGCCAAAACCCCACCCGAGACCCCTACGGGTGCGGCAAACTACCCGCCAAGTACCAGAAGTGAAGCAGTCTCCCTCAACAACGTGAGTAGGCCACTAAGCACTTCAAAATACCCGGTAGTTTGTGCACCCCTCCTTGGGTCTATCATAGGAGCAAAAACAGTAAAAAGAAATAATACAACGGTGACTACAACCTCATCCTAGATGTGCCCCGCAAAAAATAATATTACATCAATTTCACAAATTACATTGAATGAAAGAAAAGAAAACACTCGTCTCACATCCCCCGGCTATTCATCATCGGCAGTCCAATAACATTCATATACATAAACAAACCATTACAGATATGTGCAACCCCCACTAATCGTCGTATAGCGATTAGCGGACGTTTCAAAACACATAAAGCATTACAGAAGAACTGATTAGCTTAAGCAATTAGAATTTCGATCGAATAACCAATTTTGAATCTATTCTCAGGCCAACACAGTACACAAAATATCTGGGCATAATCAAAATATCCCAAAAATCATAACTCCAGAAACTAAGAATAACAGATGAAATTTGGGCTGAATCCAAGTCAACTCGGCGGCGGTTCCGCGGCCTAACTTATGGTTAGGCCGCGGATCCGCGTTGAGTTGATCGATTCAGGGGCCCAAATTTCATCAGTATTCTTAGAAAACCCTGCCTGTATTTTAAGCTCTCTGGAAAAATTTTAGGAGCAGATTTCAAAATCGACAGAAACTGATTTTTATCGGATGTGATTTTCGGGTTTTTCCGGTGATCGAATTTCCAACACTTTGCTAACAAGTTAGATATGGTTTAACATGGCTTTGATACCAGTGTAAGTCCATGATGCACATCCCACGTGTGGCGGGGAGGCGAAATACTTTAAAAAACGGTTTTCTCACTACAAAAGAAACTTGTTTTGCTTTGCATCATGAACTTTTTCCCACTTTAAAATCTTTATTAAGCCTTATCTAACAAAACTAAACTAAGAGAGTGCTAACTACTAGGTTAAGAAGTTATACTCTCGTGTCTAGTCCTTCGGATCTTGAAGTTCCTCCTTGCTCCTTGGTTCTAGCTCCTTGTTCTTGATCTCCTTTCTTTGGCTACTTCTAGGGTTTGGAAGAGTTCGGTTGCTGGTCTCCTTTGCGTCAAAGATGGATCCACCCGATGTGCCTACGATCAAGCTCCAACCTCCATGAGATAACTTAGTGATCAAACTTGCTAAGTGAGAAGACTAAGTAGATGTAGAATGAGTGTTATGGATTAATTGATCTCAAAACTCATTGATTTGCAACACATGCAAGTGTATGAGTTTCATGAAGAAGAGAAGAAAAACCTAGGAGAGAGAAAGCATTTGTGAGAATGAAAATAAAATAAGAAGTGAGAATGGCTATGTATTTTTCACAATAATTCAACCATGGAATTCTTTAATCAAATAAAAGGCAACCTTACTTGAATAGTAATTCCAAAGTGAATAAATAAATACATAGCCATGCTTTCAACCCATGCTTCATAACTCTCCTAATTCCACCTCATTAATCCTTTAATGAAAAAGAATAAATCAATAATGAGGTGTCTCCTTCTAAAAGGTCAACCTTGTGAATTTACAAGAATGCCCTTTTCCGTATTTTCATACCCGTATCCGTATTCCGAAAAATACGGATACACTGAGATCAGTATAATCCAATACTACAATACTCGTATCCGGCTTAAACCAAAACCTACCAGTATTATCCGTCCAATCGTCATTCGAGTAGCCAGTACACAAATGCGATCGAAACCCTGCCGTAAGACCATACGACATCTACATGTCTCGCCTGATCCTGGGAAACCCTCTGTGTGGGACTCTAAAGACTCGACAGTACGCTGGCAGTGGGTTTAACCACAAGTCCGTCAGTGGCACTAGCTGTACGTAATGGCAACCCAGGTACGTGTCGAAAAGGAGGCCGACGAGCGAACTCGTCCGTAACCCCTACTGAGCCTGTCCGTGACAATATCCGCGCAGTCCGGTCTGTTCGTCTGAGAGTATCGCATGTATGGTCTAGGGAGGTGGTGAACGTCAGACCCCTAACAACCGTACAAGTCGTGCCGGCGTGGCTCAAGACCATCCGAGAATCTACTGATCAGTCCACCAGTAATTCTCAATCAGCCCTGGCCAGGGACTTATGGTAATGACCAACCGATCACAGTGCGATATCGACTCCCTATACCGGGAGAGACGAATCCCTAACAGTCGCTCATTGCCTCCATGTGGCTCGGGACTGTACCCAACTAAAACCTGTTTGCACGACTCCTTTGAGCCGTGGTAGGGTAGTAATCAAAGCACAGTGGGAACTCACACGAGATAAATGATGACCTCAAGTCAATAGACTATCTGCACACATGTCACCTGAGAACTGCTATCTGACGTTAGGTATAATACCATCCAGTCAGTTCTCGGCGAGTCCTGTCTGGTGTACTCACATTCGGTGAGCATTTGTATACAATCTTAGGTGCATATCACCAATGGCTACGGGACCAATCCATCTCCCCTCGTCAGGGTCTAGATATGTATACACTAGTCTACTCTGGAGCATCGATGCCCAGTCTCGATACTCCTGCGACCAGGGACATTTAAGGATGTGCCTATTGACTACCCAGCTCCCACAAGCATGACTGCCATCACGACACCGGTAGTCAGACAAACATCCTATGGGCTTTATCAACATGTATAAAATATATCACACGTTAAAATAAAGACAAACCAAATAGCGTACTATCATATCAAGCAAGATTGTCATGTACATACATATCCCTAGCATCCTATACAATGAAGGCCTCTAGGGATATATATCCAACACCTTGACGAATAATCAACAAAATCATGCGACCGTCCTAACCAATCGCATCTATTAGTGCAACAGAGAATTATTACTCAGCTACCGTTCACTGTGTCTTGATAAATAATCAACAAACGCAGCACGAATACTAAGTATTAATTATCCGAAACGACGGAGGGCTACGGCTGGGTTTTTGGCGAAAAACCCGTTAACGTAATGAACTTGATGTAGTTGAAGGAACATGATAGACTTTTTGAAAAATATAGTGGCGAAAACTTTTGCTAAAGAGGTCACTCCCTGTGAAGGGATCTCGGCTCTTTCCTCATCGAATGAGGTGTAGGATATTCCAAACTGAATACCTCGATGCAAAGCAAGAATAATCGACTATAGTGAAATTATTACCCTGACGCAAACTTTTGTCCAAGGGGTCACTCCCAATGAAGGGATCTCGGCCCTTGCCTCATCGACTGAGGTGCTGTGCATTCATAACCGAATACCTCTGTGCAAAACAAAAGTGAACGTCCTTGCAATAACAGCTTTTTGAAAATTGCTCCAACAACGTCTTTTAGGTTTTTTTTCTTGCATTAGTTCTTTTAATGCGTCCCATCATTTAAATCCTACCATTGCAGAAAACAACCAAAATATGACGTACGCTTATGCCATTCGCATTCGCCACGGGGCCCCGTCATCACCCGTTAGGTTACTTAACTAACGACATAGCGGGGGCTGGGCTAGCGCGGCTGTAAAACATAAGCAACGCCTAAATAGTTATTATATATAGATATATATCAATGATAGCCAATCCAGATCACAGATGAACACTTTGGATTACTAGGAACCCGCGATTCGTTCGAGCCTGCAATGAAAAGCGGATTACACGGTCGTGATGAATAGCCAATACCCCACCCAAGACCCCTACGGGTGCGGAAAACTACCCGCCAAGTACCCGAAGCGAAGCAACCTCCCTCAACGCCGTGAGTAGGCCACTCGGCACTTCGAGATACCCGGTAGTTTGTGCACCCCCTCTATGGGTCTATCCTAGGAGCAAAATCAGTAAAAAGAATTATACAATGACGGCTACAACCCCGACCAGGTTGTGCGGCCATACAAATAATATTACATCAATTTACAAATTTATTACATGAATGAAAGAAAAAGAAACTCTCATCTCACATCCACCCCGGCTATTCATCCGCGACAATCCAACGAGTTCATATACACATACCAACAATAACACAGATCACAGATATGCATAACCCCCACTAATCGACGTATAGCGATTAGTAGACGTTCAATACACATATAACATTACAGATATAACTATTAGCCAAAGTCTACAGAACATCGACCAAAAATACGGATTTTTGAGCCCCAAAAACAAATTTTGCTTTCTGGAAAATCTGGGCAGATAGTCATATTCCAAAAATCCTAAAATACCCAAATGAGAACACTGCAGGAAACCAGAACCCCAACCGAGTTGAATCGGCCGCGGTTCCGCGGCATAAGCAAGCTTATGCCGTGGTTCCGCGGCGCTTTAACCGAGTTAGGGTGTCGTTTTTCTCCAGTGTTCTCTAAAAAGCCTGAGCCGATTTTTAGTGCATGATTTATTAATTTTTGAACAGAAAAAAAATCGGCAGAAACTTGAAATATCCGAGGTGTTTTGCGGTTTTTCGTCCGGTCGAAATTCTAAACACTTTGCTAACATGCTAGGGTGTGTTTAGTTAGGCTCTGATACCACTGTTAGGTCCACGCTAACTCTCCCGATACTTTCGGGGTTGCGGAAATGGTAAAACAAAAATTTTCTGGACTTGGTAACATGGACCGTAAAAGCCGGATTTTTACTAAACAACACACTAGCATCCTAACTAGAGATTTATCTACTCGGTTAGGGGTTATACCTCAACTTGAACTCCTTCTCTTCTTGTTGTTCTTCTCTTTGCTTGCTCCGATGGTTGATCCGGACTTTGGTCACCTCCGCGGCCTCCTTGAGTCGAAGACGATCCACCCGAGAGATGTACACCGAGCTCCACCTCGAGCCGAGGTAACTAGGGCAAAGAGATTGCTAATCTAGAAGCCCTAGGTTGTGTAGAAGTGATAAAGGGATGGTTTTGTCTTTGTGGGATCTTTATCTCTCAATACATGAGATCAAAAGATGAATCAAGAGGAGGAAGAAGAAGGAGGATCTAGCAACCATGGTTCATATCTCTTTCTTCTCACTTGGAAAAACAAGAGAGAGAATGAGAAAGAAATTATTAACTAAAGAAAAGTAACCATGGTTGCAATAATGCAAAAACAACATCATTGCTAATCCCATCAAGATAAAGTTTGATGGCTACATTGAAATGACCATTATCATAATCCAAAAGGAAAAAGAAAAAGAAAAAGAAAAAGAAAAGAAGAGTGTAGATCCCTCTTGAAAGTCAATGGTCAACACGGTCAACCGGTCAACAAAATCAAGAGAGGTCAATGGGGTCAAATGGTCAATGCAATTAGCCATCATAAAATTATCACTAAAACGATTAGTAAATGATGTCCGCGGCTCATAATGGTTTTGACCAAATGAACTGTCAAAACCCTAATGAGTCCGCCTCAAAATGGTTTTGACCGAATCAACTGTCAAGACCCTAATGAGCCTGCCACATAACGGTTTTGGCCGAACCAACTGCCAAAACCCCAATGAGGCACCTCCTCGTTCATCATTCCGGAAAACTGTGCATACACACCTGCATCCGCATTCCGTAGAATGCGGATGCGCAGAAGACAAAACAAATCCATTCGTGAAATACTAGGATCCGGCTTAAACCAAAGCCCACTAGTACTGCCTGCCCGAACACCATCCGCATACAAGTGTACGTAAGTGATCGCAGCCCTGCCGTAAAACCATACGGCCTCTACACGTTTCGCTCAGTGCAGGGAAACTCTCTGTGTGGGACTCTAAAGACTCAACACTATGCTGGCAGTGGGTTTAACCACAGACCGCAAGCGGCACTAGCTGTACGTAACGGTCCCCAGGTAGATGTCGATAAGAAGGCCGATGAGGTAAACCCATCCGAACTCCTACTGAGCCTGTATGTGACAATCTCCATACAGTCCGGTCTGTTCGTCTGATACATCGCATGGCGGGCCTAGGGGGGCGGTAAACGTCAGTCCCCTAATAGCGGTACAAGTCATGTCGGAGTGAAGCCCAGAACACCCTGAGATAACACTGGAAACCTACCAGTATATCTCGCTTTCCTTGGCCAGGGACTACTCGTGTAATGGCTCTCCTAGACACAGCGCGATGTCAACCCCCAATACCGGGAGAGACGAATCATGTCTAACCGTCATTGCCTCCAAGTGCTTTGGGACTGCTCCCAACTACTACCTGTTTGCACGACTCAGTAGAGCCGTAGTAGGGTAGTAATCAAAGAACAGTGGGAACACACTCGAGGCGATGTGACAGTGTCAAGTCAGCGGACTAAGCTGTACTCATGTCACCAGGGAACTGATAACTGACGATAGGTATAATACCAACCATCAGTTCCCGACGAGTCCTGTCCAGTGTACTTGTAACCTAACGAGCACCCGCATACTATCTCAAGTACGACGTACTGACGGCTGTGGGACAGACCGTCTCCCGTGCTGGGACGAGAAGCGCATACACTAGTCTACTCCGGAGTATCGATGCCCTGTCTCGATAATCCCACGACTAGGGACGTGTATAAGGATGTGCTTGTGGATTACCCATCCCCCACGAGTGTGATCGCCATCACAACGCCGGTAATCAAGCAAAGATCCTAAGGGCTCTACTAATGCGTATATGTGATATAATAAAGAAATACACATGTACACATCAAAGTAGAGACAAACCAAGTAGCATACTACTATATTGAGCAAGATTGTCTATACAACTGTGAATATCCCAAGCTTCCATCAAGTAATATACATACTAGTATGATACAGTAATGGCCTCTAGGGCATATACACTAACATTTGCTGCATATGATGCGATTGGATTAGGGTAGTCGTACGATTTTGTTGGCCTTCATCAAGGGTCGTGCGTGTGGGTTTAATTCAATCACGAAATGTACGGGTTGAACTTGACCTGCGGCCTATGCTTTGTTGGCCTTCGTCAATATCATAGGACGTTAGGGGCAAAACATTATCGGGAATTTCAAGTATTGAAATTTTCAATGAGATTGCATACCTTCTATGAGATAGTTAGATCCTGATAGCCACATCGAGTAAGAGTTACTCCTGGGAGAGTTTTGTACTTTACAATCAGCCGATCAAGTAGGTGAATAGAAAGCTGTCAATAGGGTTATGCCTCTGGGAAAACGAGATTTATTTCAATTAGGTCCGTGCGAAAGCATGGGGAACCTCTCTCAAAGCACTGAACTGGACTGGCTGAACGATTGACGAACTTGTAGGGTGTAATTAATCCCGGTTAGTCTTACCTTTTAGGGTTTGAAGGAAGAATTGATAAAAATAGTCGGAGCCATCCTGATTAGATAAGGTAATAACCAATCTAATCCTGCAAGAGCATACGCTAAGTGTTTTCTTCTCTCTCCCTAGGTAGCGACCATGTCACGCCTTAATCAAGATAATAATATGGATGTATTGACCAAACCCGCTTGTTATACTGAGCTGGGGAACGTTGGTTCCGCTTTGTCTTATAATTGTTATAAGTCTGAGCAGGAAATATGGGAATATCTGGATTCCCACATGACCCGAGCAAGGAATGAGCATGTTGATGCATCTTCTTCGGGTGTGTTCGTTACCGAGAACTGTTTCTCAGTATAATCTACGTCCTGGGTATTAGATACCAGATCAGGATCCCATATATGTAATATGTTACATAAGATAAAGAAAGGTAGAGAGCTGGGAATAGGTGATCATTCTCTAGTAGTAGGGAATGGTGCAAGTGTTGCGGCCAAAGCAGTTGGCGAATATCACATTGTATTACTGATCAGTCGAAAATATTGCATTCTTAACACATCAATTTCTCTACTCTTTCTAATCATCTAAAGGTGTTTGGTATAAATATAGCACATATTACCAATTCGTCTGAAAAATATCAAATAACATGTGTTATACATTATAACCGGCATTATGAGGGAAATTGTGTGTATATTCTACACGCATGATCTTTGTATATCAACACTTGTCTTGAGATTGTGTGCAGGAAATTCTCCAGGTAAAAGAACCGGAAATGCTAAAAGTGTTGATAAAATACATCTAGTATTTGACCTGAGATCTGGCAGTAAATAAGAAAGTATAATGAGATTCCAGACATAAAATAAAGCCCGAAGGATTAGCACCAAACCAACCTAAGACTTTCATGCAGTGAGCTCATCAAACGGCCACGGATCCGCGGCCGAGTCAGGCCGATCCGCCGCGGATCTGCAGCCGAGTTGACTCGTCGGCGGTGGGAACTTTTTTGCAGAGGCCTCCTTTTAACGGCCAAACTTCTTCAAGACGCTTCAAATTCCCTAGAAATCTTTAGAAGCTTCCCTTCTAACAGCCAAGCTTCTTATGCAAGTTTGATACCTATCAAGCTTCTCATGCAAGCTTCATAACAACCTGGCTTCTAGTAGAAGATAAACCAAGCTTCTAGGAGAAGATAAAGGAGAAACTATAAAAGGAGACCGAGGGCTTCATTCCAAAGGTTGTTGATTAGTTGTTGAATATTGAGCCAAATTACACAAGTTGAGTGACACAACTTGTAACTCAAAACCCTAGCCCAATTCCAATTCCAAAGCCAAATCAAGATCAATCGAGAAGCGAATCAAGAAAACCATCAACGAGCCTTTGAAGCAACGCCGACCTTCATCCGAGCAAGAGATCCACGACAATCCGCGACTCAAGAAGATTGATGCGAAGCTAATTTTGGCGGATCTAGTTACCTCCTCAAATCTTGTAATCTTTAAGTGAATTGTACCTAATCGTCGATTAATAAAGGTAAAAATTATAAATCTTTCTTTTCTTTACATTCTTGCATTATGAAAAGTTACTGATTCTTGATTTTTTCCTTTTTCATGATGTTTGAGTGAAATCTCTGCTTGTAAAGGAATCGAGAGAATAGATAGAAGATGATGATGAAATTATTAAACAACTCTTAAGTCTTATGTGTTTTGTAAACTTTTGGAAATGGAATCATCAAAGACCTAATTTGAGCGAGAACGCTTTCTTGAATGTTTTCGTTCCAAATTAGAGATCAACGATTGGTGATTTAATTTGCTAGATGATAGAGTTTCAATGATAATCAATGAAAAGATAAGGGATGATGAAGGAGAAACCTTAGTTTCTTCAATAGATCCCTAAACCTCGTTGATCTTCATCAATCTAGCAACAAATCCTCAATAGATAAGAATTTGTAATCATTAGTATTCATCATCACTATCAATTTGATCGATTCCTACAAGCTACTTTACAAATCTTGATGATTCAATCAATTTGGACATTTTCTTGATCTTTATTAATTCTTGATTTTAGATCTATTTCTTTATGATTCTTGAAACTAAAATCTCATGAATATTGAATTATTTTCTTTTATCTGTTAAATTTCAACTCAAATAAAACGATTTCGAACAAAACACACTTTCTCAGCACTACATCGACACCGTTAATTGATTGCGGTATAAATTTCTTTGGTTGTGATTAAAACTTTTCCAAATACACACGAAGATGATCAATCAAATGGCGCCGTTGCCGGGGATCGTGTGCTAATTTGTTCGTTTTTGTAATTTGAGTTGGAAAATTTATCAGAATTTTTAGATCAATGTTCGCAACAAGCGCTTAAAGATTTGTTGTGATTTGTTGAAAGGAGATCTGGAATCTATGGAGCGAGAGGAAAAAATTTCAGAGCATATCAGGGAGCTCAGTAAGGCAACAAAAGCATATGTACCATTTTTTGTGCAGGGATCTCGTTATAAGACCGCACATCTGCGGCTATTAGAGGCATATCGCGGCGGTTCCGCGATATTCTAGAGGATTCACTGCACCAAATTTTCTAGGTGAATCTCTGTCTTCTTATCTCCTCCCTGCTCTGTCCATTAACCAATTTCTGCAGGCTTCTTTGCAAAAATTCGCAGCGCCACGAAAAGAAAAATTGCTGTGTGTTTTATCTTGGTTGTTTGCATTGTTAATACGGAAATTAAGGGGCAAAAACCAAATTCAGATTAGGTGGGGATTTCATTACCCTTCCTAAGCCCCAAAAATCACAAACTTGCATCCGCATCACCCTCATTAACTAAAAAATATCTAGACATGACTCTAAGGACCGTCGCGCTCACTTAGGACAGAAGGAGGTCTCTATTGCTTATCTGTGTTTCTTTTGTGGTGTCTAAGGCAAGTGTGTCTAAGGCAAGTGGTTACTTAATTAGGCCCATTACTTACGTAGTGGAGAATTTCCCACTTACCTGCCACTTACCTGGCCACAGAAGGGTCAAAGAGGCAGTAGAGGATCTATCTTGCGACTTGTCTTCTTGAAGTCTAGGAGCGGTCTAGAGCCTTGAGCTAGGCGACCACTAGATTTAGGGTTTCTTGTGCATTGTTTGTATGAATTTTTCAAAATCCGTCTTTTTCAAACCAAACCCCAACTCATTTTTTCTCTAATTATCACAACGCTGCTACTTGTGCTAAAGCATTTAGTGCATGCTCGGCTGGACACGGGATTCTAGTGCCCGTCTTGTTTGCGTTCCTCCTATCGACTCCGAAGTCGGTAATTCTATGTCTACTTTTTCTTCATCCACTACCACACCCACTTCGATGGACAATTCTCCATCGAACTTCTTTAACACTACTCTTTCACCGTCCGCAGGTGCGCAGAATCCGCCCGCATCTCTCTCCAAGAGAGATGCTACCTTATGCGAGGTCCTCTTTCGACCTGTCTCACCATTCTACCAGCCAATTGGGACAATTTTGAAATAAAACCATAATACATCAATCTTCTACCGAAATATGACGGTCTCGAGTCTGAAGACTCATACGTTTTTATTACCAAATTTGAAAATGTTTGCGCTATTATGGGTACTTCACGGCTTTCTGTGGATTCTATGAGATTACGTCTTCTCCCATTCACTTTGTACGATATTACCGAGAAGTGGCTTTATAACACAGTCGCACATTCTATTTTGAACTGGGGAGAATTCGTAACAGCTTTCCTAAAGAAATTCTACCCCAATCATAAGACAGCTCTAGTCCGTAGTGAAATAAATCAATTTACCCAGCTTCCAAATGAACCATTCTCGAAGTGTTTTGAACGCTTAAAGGATCTGTTAGTTCAATGTCCTCATCACGGAATTCCTAGATGGGATCTATGCAGAATCATATATGAGGTCATTAATCCTACAACAAAACAGACCCTTGAATCCATATGTCAAGGCACCTTCATGAATAAAGATGATGGTGAAGCTTGGAGATTTTTAGAAGATTTCGTTGAAAGAACTTTACAGTGGGAGAGTGTAAACCAGTAATCATCTGGGGGTGGAATTCATCAACTTGATGTTTCAATAGAAGTTAGAGCTGAAATGGCAGCAATGCAAAAGAAACTCGAAGCTATGGAACATAAATTTTTGACAGCCTCCCTAAATCAGATGTCACTCTCCAAAACTGTTTGTGGATGCTGTTCTGATCCATCTCATCTTATGGAAGAATGTCCTTTAAATTCTCTGTTTCAAGGTCAAGAGCATACCAATGCTGCTTTCCAACAAAGACCTAGAAACGATCCATATTCTTCCACTTATAATCAGGGTTGGAGGAATCACCCTAACTTTGCTTGGAACCAACAACAAAATCAAAACACGGTTCCAAATCAAAACAATTTCCAAAGTGGTCCTCCACCACAACAGCAACCACTTCAAATAAGTCAGCATCCCTACTAATCACAAAACTTTCAAAATCCGGTCAACACACCTGCACCGTATAATCCTTTGCAGTTTACCGGTACTGATAACTCCTTTTCACTAGAACAAACCATGAATTTGGTTTTGAAAAATTTCATGTAAGTTTCGGCTAAGATGAAGTCTTCTGTCGATGAAATAAAGGAAAACTCCGCCTCCCAAAGTGAGAGTATTAAATCGATGGAAGCACAAATTGCACAATTAAAAGCCAAGATGAGTGCTAGAGAGAAAGGGAAACTTCCGTCTCAACCCCTACCGAATCCTGGACACTCACAACACTACAATGTGAATGCCGTTACAATGTTGAGATCTGGAAGAATGCTGAATAATCAAGTCGGGGAAGAGATTGATAATCATGAAGAAGTAATGAATAACACCCTGGCTTCCACTTCCACTTTTCCTTCCACATCCACTTCCACTTCTAATCCTACTTTATCTAACCCACTATTTTCTTGCGAGCCTATTCTTCGTTTTTCTCAAGGCTCGAACCCTCAGCATATTTCTTCTAGTCTAACAAAGACTATCCCCACTCCTATTCTGGGATCAGTTCCACACACACCACCTTCTCCAATGTTGGACACAGCTATTATTGCTAAAGCTCCTTATCTGAATCGGTTAAGAGGAAACAAATCGAGTCCACATATGGAGAAGATTATGTAAATGTTCAAATAGGTTAACATCAATATCCCTCTCCTAGATACTATTCAACAAGTCCCTACTTATGCAAAAATTCTGAAAGATTTGTGCATTAGGAAGAGGAAGAATCAAGTGCCTAAAAAAGCTCTTCATGACAAATAATGTTAGCACCGCTTTTACCCCACAGTTACCAAAGAAATGTAAGGACCCTGGCTGTCCTACGATATCAATTTCTATTGGGGGTAAAAACATTAACCGTACTTTACTTGACCTTGGCGCAAGTGTTAACCTGCTTCCATATTCTGTTTACGAGCAGTTAGGGATTGGAGAGTTGAAACCAGCTCACTGCACTCTCCAAATGGCAGACCGTTCAATCACCAAACCTAGAGGTGAACTGGAGGATGTATTGATAAAAGTCGGGGAATTTATATTCCCTATAAACTTTATTGTTCTCGATACACAACCTGTAGCAAACCCACAGAACCAAATTCCGGCGATTTTGGGTCGACCATTCCTTGCTACTTCCAATGTTGTCATTAATTGTCGAAACGGTTCTATGAACCTATCTTTTGGAAAAATGGCAATTGAACTGAACATCTATAAAATTGGAAGTTAGCCGTCTGAACCCTCTGCTCACATACTTGATGTCTGTTCTGTCCACGAGATCGCTCCCAAAAGCTGCGAAGTTGATGAACTTTGCTTTGAAAATCTTGATGACATTAGCACATCAATGTTTGATCTTGCACATCTTAGTGAGGATACTCTTTTCACTCCTGAGTCTGAAAATCTTGACTCATCACTTTCCGAGTCTGTATCTTTTGCAGGATACGAGCTTCTTTGTGACTCTGAATATCATTCGCTAACCCCACCTTCTATAGTTTCTCCGCGAGCATTAGATCTCAAACTTTTACCTTCTCATCTTAAATATGCATATTTAGGTGAGAATGAGTCTTTACCTGTGATCATATCCGCTTCTCTAGCCTCAGAGCAGGAGAATGCGCTTTTAACGGTATTGAGATCTAATAGGCAGGCGTTTGGGTAGACTATGGCTGACATCAAAGGGATTAGTCCCTTGATTGTAGAACATCATATACATCTGATGGATTAAGCCAAGCCAACCCGAGAACCACAGAGACAGTTAAACCCCGTCATGAAGGATGCGGTGAAGAAAGAAATCGTCAAATGCCTTGACAATGGTATCATTTACCCAATCTCCGATAGCCAATGGGTAAGTCCAATTCATGTAGTCCCTAAGAAATCTGGCATCACGGTCATAATAAATAAGGAAAATGAGTTAATCCAGATACACGCTCAAACTGGGTGGCGTGTATGTATTGATTATAGAAAACTCAATGCCGCAATGAGGAAAGATCGCTTTCCTCTACCTTTTATTGAAAAGATGCTAGAACGCTTAGCTGGACGGGAATACTATTGCTTCATGGACGAATACTCTGGTTATAACCAGGTCCCTATTGCCGAAAAGGATCAAGACAAAACCATATTTACTTGTCCTTTTGGTACTTTTGCTTATAGACGCATGCTCTTTAGGTTATGCAATGTTCCCGCTACATTTCAGCGGTGTATGATGGGGATATTCTCGGACATGGTCGAGAATTTTCTAGAGGTTTTCATGGACGATTTCTCGATATTCGGAGATTCCTTTGCTGACTGCGAACTCCAGTTTCTTCTACTTTGGGAAAGAGGTGATCCTATCTCATCTTGACGCAGTTCTTACTCGTTAGAAAGAGAAGAACTTAAGCTTGAATTGGGAAAAATATCATTTCATGGTCCAAGAGGGAATTGTGCTTGGACATGTTATTTCACGGAAAGGCATTGGGGTTGACAAAGCCAAAATAGATGTCATTAAAAACCTTCCTCATCCCAAATGCGTTAAGGATATACGATCCTTTCTTGGCCATGCAGGCTTTTACAGGAGATTCATTAAGGATTATAGAAAAATTGCTAGACCTTTAACTCTTCTCTTCGCCAAGGACAAAACCTTTCACTTTGACTCGGATTGTGATGCAGCATTTGACTCACTCAAACACTCTCTCACTACAGCCCGCGTTCTATCTTCTCCAGATTGGAATCACCCGTTTGAGCTTATGTGTGATGCATCATATTTTGCAGTTGGTGCAGTCTTAGGAAAGCATATTGAAAAGATGCCACACATGATTTATTATGCAAGCAAGTCCCTGAATGATGCTCAAATTAACTAAACAACTACCGAGAAAGAACTCTTGGAAGTTGTATTCGCATTAGAAAAATTCAGGCCTTACTTGATTGGCTCACCTATTGTTGTGTACACTGACCATTCCGCCTTGAAACATCTTTTATCGAAGAAGGATGCTAAAGGTAGGCTAATACGTTGGATCCTTCTATTACAAGAATTTGATCTTGTTATTAAAGATAAGAAAGGGTATGAAAGCGTTGTAGCCGACCATCTGTCGTGCATCTCTTCTTCACCTGTGACCCTACCGATCAATGATTCTTTTCCAGACGAACAACTTTTGAAAGTATCCAACGAACCTCGGTTCGGGGATACTGTGAATTATCTTGCTACAGGACTTATTACCCGCGAATGGTCGAAACAGGACAAACTAAGTAAAACATTTTTACTGGGATGAACCTTATCTGTTTAAGCATTGTCCTGACCAGATCATTCGCAGATGTGTCCCTAATGATGAATTCAAGAGTGTTCTATCTTTTTGTTATGATCAGGCATGTGGGGGTCACTTTGGTCCTTGAAAGACGGCGGAAAAGGTTTTGCAATGCGGTTTCTATTGGCTGACTTTATTCAAAGATGCATTTGATCATTGCAAAACCTGTGCACAGTATCAACAAACGAATAGGATTTCCCAGAGAAATGAGATGCCACAGCAACCTAACTTAGTGGTTGAAATTTTCGACATTTGGGGTATTGACTTTATGGGTCCTTTTCCCAACTCTTTCGGGAATTTGTACATATTGCTTGCGGTTGATTACGTCTCGAAATGGGTAGAAGCTATTCCTTGTCGCACTAATGACAAAAAGGTTGTCATTAAGTTCTTAAAAGAAAATATCTTTTCGCGATTTGGACACCCACGCGCTATCATTAGTGATAACGGGACACATTTCTGTAATTGGTCTTTCGAGACATTGATACGGAAATATGCAATCAACCACAAACATTCCACACCCTAATATCCCCAAACGAGCGGGCAAGCTGAGGTTTCAAATAGACAAATTAAATAAATTTTGGAGAAAATAATTTCTAAAAATCGAAAAGATTGGTCAACCAAATTGACGGATGCTCTTTGGGCGTTCCGAACTACATATAAAACCGATCTAGGTATGTGTCCTTAGAGACTAGTGTTTGGAAAGGCTTGTCACCTTCCGGTCGAGATTGAGCATAAAGCAATGTGGGCCATTAGAGAACTTAACTTTGACTTAAATCAAGATTGCAACTTTCGGAAGCTGCAATTAAACGAGCTAAGCGAACTCCGCGATGAAGCTTATGATAATTCTGTGATTGTAAAGAACCAGACTAAGGTATTTCACGATAAAAAAATTTTGAGAAAAACTTTTACACCTTGTCAACAAGTCCTTCTTTATGATTCACGACTCCATCTTCATGCGGGTAAGCTAAAATCTCGGTGGAAAGGACCTTTTGTTGTGTGGTATGTATACCCGCACGGGGCAGTTGAGGTTGAAAATGTTGAAAACGGTACAATATTCAAAGTAAATGGATATAGATTAAAACCGTAATTTTCCACTGACCCCACGGCGGCGCTCCTGTTCTTACAGGAGCCGCTTTATCTTGATTATAATTTCTCCGTCTTACCTCCATGTCTTGTAAAATACTGTATTATCTTTAGAATGGAGGTGAGTGAAAAGAATAACTTTGGTGGAGATTTTCTTGTTCATATATTATTGCCCCATTAATAAAATTCCTCCCAAGTTTACAGGTTTTTGTGATCCAACAGATAACAACAGCGAGGACACTGTTGAAAACAAGTTTGGGGAAGGTTTGTGCTTATTTACGCATCATTTGCATATCACTTTGCATAAGCACAAAACATATATATAAAAAATTTAATATTTAATTTTATAATAAAAGATTAGAAAGTGAAAAATTACATCCAATAGATTGGAAAAATTTAAGAAAACCAAGAAAATTAGAAGTTTTCTTAAACGAAACTAGTAATAAGTAGTTATGAGCCATTGTCCCAAGGGTTAGTAAGATGAAGGAAGTCACTAATCTGAGGATAAAAATAAGTCTGAAAAATAGTTCCTATTCTGGAAGCCATTACCCTACTATTCGCACTTACACACGTCTTGAAACTCGGGATGGTAGAGGATACCTTGAAATGCTCTTGTCTAAAAGCCAAAGTATAAAGGAAATAATAAATGAAGCATAAAATATAAAATGGTGTAGAAAAAAATGAACACTGGTTTTGTTATCACAAAGGCGGCATAAAAAAAATAGCGAGGGTGCTTCATCACTTAGTGCCTTAGACCAACTGGTTTGGAAGGCACTGCTAAGCCTTAGGTGGTGCAAGACGAGGAAAAATACTAATACACCTAATCAGCAAGCACATGAGTAATCGGTCGGTTAGTACCTCAAGAAGTATTAACGGTCGCATGAAAAATGTGTGAGCAAATCTATCTAAATATTCACCAATTAAAAAGTACTGAGGTAGATGGACAAGAGTATAATAGCTTGAATTGAATTCTCCGAGTGTAGGGATGTATTATACACACACGTAGGGGTATATGATCGATGTTTAGAAGAAAGGTAGGAATGAAGAATAAAGATGATGTTTTATTGAGGGATGATGTGATTTCTAACATATTTTCATGACTATTAAGATAGGGCTCATGACAACTGAAAAGCTAGTGTAGTTGGAAACTCTAATTTTCAGAGTCTTTCTTTTACAATTCTTATCTTTATATGTAACATTCACAGTCTTCCTTTTATTATTGGATTTTATGGGTGCAATCCGCTGAAAACCCTCAGGAGACAATACTCCTCCTACTAGGGACACTTAGAGGTTTAAAGGCTTGTTGCACGTGCTCAATGCAATCGTGTTGCCTACGAAAGTGTGCTAGTTAGTTTTTCTTTATTTTCTCCTTCTCTTAGATAAAAATAAAACAAGTTTGCTCGAGATGACTAAAATTAAGTTTGGGGGAATTTAATCAGTCGAAAATTTTGCATTCTTAACACATCAATTTCCCTACTCTTTCTAATCATCTAAAAGTGTTTGGTATAAATATAGCACATATTAGCAATTCGTCTGCAAAATATCAAATAACATGCGTTATACATTATAACCGGCATTATGAGGGAAATTGTGTGTTTATTACTACACGCATGATCTTTGTATATCAACATTTGTCTTGAGATTGTGTGCAGGAAATTCTCTAGGTAAAAGAGCCGGAACTGCTAAAAGTGCTGATAAAATATATCAAGTCTTTGACCTGAGATCTGGCAGTAAACAAGAAAGTATAATGAGATTCCAGACATCAAATAAAGCCCTAAGGATCAGCACCAAACCAACCTGAGACTTTCATGCAGTGAGCTCATCAAACGGCCGCGGATCCGCCGCAAATCCGCGGCCGAGTTGACTTGTCGGCGGTGGGAACTTTTTGCAGAGGCCTCCTTTTAATGGCCAAGCTTCTTCAAGACGCTTCAAAGTCCGTAGAAATCTCCAGAAGCTTCCCTTCTAACAGCCAAGCTTCTTGTGCAAGTTTGATACCTACCAAGCTTATCATGGAAGCTTCATAACAACCTAGCTTCTAGTAGAAGATAAACCAAGCTTCTAGGAGAAGATAAAGGAGAAACTATAAAAGGATACTGAGGGATTCGTTCTAAAGTTTGTTGATTAGTTGTTGAATATTGAGCCAATTGCACAAGTTGAGTGACACAACTTGTAACTCACATCCCTAGCCCAATTCCAATTCCAAAGCCAAATCAAGATCCATCGAGAAGCGAATCAAGCAAGCCTTCAACGTGCCTTTGAAGCAACGCCGACCTTCATCCGAGCAAGAGATCCACGACGATCCATGACTCAAGAAGATCGACGCGTAGCTAATTTCGGCGGATCTAGATACCTCCTCAAATCTTGTAATCTTTGAGTGAATTGTACTTAATCGTCGATTAATAAAGGTAAAAATTATAAATCTTGCTTTTCTTTACAATCTTGTATTATGAAAAGTTACCAATTCTTGATTCTTTCCTTTTCATGATGTTTGAGTGAAATCTCCACTTGTACCGGAATCGAGAGAATAGGTAGAAGATGATGATGAAATTCTTGAACAACTCTTAAGTCTTATGTGTTTTGTAAACTTTAGGAAATTGAATCATCGAATAACTAATTTGAGCGAGATTGCTTTCTTGAATGTTTTCGCTCCAAATTAGAGATCAACGATCGGTGATTTAATTTGCTAGAGACTAGAATATTAATGATAATCAATGAAAGGATAATGGATGATGAAGGAGAAACCCTAGTTTCTTCAATCGATCCCTAAATCTCGTTGATCGTCATTGATCTAGCAACAAATCCTCAATAGATAAGAATTTGTAATCATTAGTACTCACCATCACTATCAATTTGATCGATTCCTACAAGCTACTTTACAAATCTTGATAATTCAATCAATTTGGACATTTTCTTGATCTTTATTAATTCTTGATTTTAGATCTATTTCTTTATGATTCTTGAAACTAAAATCTCATGAATATTGAATCATTTTCTTTTATCTCTTAAATTTCAACTCAAATAAAACGATTTCGAACAAATCACATTTTCTCAGTAGACGATCCGTATTCATTAACGCGCTACATCGACACCGTTAATTGATTGCGGTACAAATTTCTTTGGTTGTGATTAAAACTTTTCCAAATACACACGAAGATGATCAATAAAATACCAACCGGTAATATATTGATACTGAACAAATGTTATTACATACCGAACCTGATATGCAAAATTATATTAGTTTCTTTATTATATAAAGAAGGATATAATTTTGTATTGCAGGATAATGTTATGAACATTTTACTAAATCAAAAGTTGATTAGATCAGGTACGTTATGTAATGGAATATACGTTCTAAATCAAACCACAGTTCTTAACCTACAGAACACACACAAGAGGAAAAGTTCAAAAATGAACGAATTCTTCTTATGGTATTGTAAACTAAGTCATATCAATGCGACACAACTAGCTAAGTTACATAAGGATGGATATTTGATCCCGTTCGAATTTACATCTTATGAAACTTGCCAGTCATGTCTCAAAAGTAAAATGACCAAAACTCCGTTTAATGGACATGGAGAAAGAGCTACTGAACTCTCAGGACTGATACATAGTGATGTATGCGGTCCTATGTCTACACATGCCAGGAATGGTTATTCGTACTTTATTACATTCACCAATGATCTCTCAAGATTCGGGTATGTATTCCTGTTGAAACACAAGTCTGAAGCTTTTGAGAAATTCAAGGAATATAAATGCGAAGTCGAGAACCAAACAGGTAAAAGTATTAAAATCCTTCGATCTGATCGGGAAGGAGATTAGTTGAGCACGGAGTTCCTGAATTATTTAAAAGAGAATGAGATTCTCTCTCAGCTTACTCCTCCGTATACACCATAGTACAACGGTGTATCGGGGCGAAGGTACCACACCCTATTATATATAGTGCTCTCTATGATGAGTACTGCTGAGTTGCTTTTTCCTTTTGGGGTTATGCGCTTGAGAAGCCGCATACCTATTGAATAAGGTTCCCACTAAATCTGTGCTTACCACTCCATATGCGATATGGCATGGGAAGAGACCATGTCTCAAATGAGTTAAGATATGGGATTATCCGGACTATGTTGAAAGGCAAAATCCGGACAAGCTCGAGGCAAAGTCAGTACTGTATAAGTTGGATATTGCGAACATTCACGAGGGCGTATCTTCTACCACACTGAGGAGCAAAAAGTGTTTTGTTTCTTAGCATGCCACCTTTTTAGAAAATGAATTTCTTATGGAAGAAATTAGTGGTCATGAGGTAGAACTGGAAGAAGTTCCAGCTAGACAAAGTAACAGCTGATGATTTGGTAGAACCGGAGGATTCAATAGTTTCCGACGAACTTCAGCTTCTCCGCAGATCTAGGAGGGTTCCTTATCCACGTAAGAGATACTACGGTTTTTTCAATTATAGTGGGAGCGAGGATTGCATCATGGAAGATGATGACCCAACTAGTTTCGAGCAGGCCATCACAATTGGGGACTCTGTGAAATGGCTGGATGCTAAACGATCTGAGATGGAATCCATATACACCAACAATGTATTGACTTTTGTAGTTGCACCTGAAAGGGTAAAACCCATCGGGAGAAAGTGGATCTTGAGAAGATTCTTGGTGTAGATGGAAAAGTTGAGACTTTCAAAGCTAGACTTGTTGCAAAAGGTTGTCGTCAATAAACATGTGTGGATTTTGATGAAACCTTTTCTCTAGTGGCTATGTTTAAGTCCATATGGATCATACTTTCCATTGCTGCATACCATAACTATGAAATCTAGCAGATCGACGTCAAGATCGCTTTTCTAAATGGTGATTTAGAAGAGAGCGTATACATGACACTGCCAGAGGGCTTCGTAGATAGTGGGAGGAGCGGAAAGGTGTGCAAGTTGCTTAAATCAGTATACGGATTATAGCAGGCATCGCGGAGTTGGAACATTTGTTTTGATGTGGCAGTCAAAGAATTTGACTTCTTCAAAATGGTAGATGAACCTTGTATATACAAGAAGGTTGTAGAGAGTAAGGTTGTCTTCCCCGTATCGTACGTGGATGACATACTCTTGATATGAAATAGTGTTCTTATACTACACTCGGTCAAGCTCCTTTTATCATGATGTTTCTCCATGAAGGATCTGGGTGATGCCTCCTACATCCTGTGATTAAGATATATAGAAATAGATCTAAGAGGATGTATTATACTCACTAGGTGTAGTGAGTAAGTGTTAATCAAATCCTGGGGAGAAACACTGGATGTATCCTGTGAAGAACATTCTTAAGTACTTGATAAGGACTAAAGAAATGTTCTTAGTGTTTGGTAATGGTGAACTCCAGTTGGAGTCCTTTACCGATTCGAGCTTCCAGAGTGATAAAGTCGACTGTAAGACAGTCACGGGTTTTGTTTTTACCCTCAGTAGAGGGACGGTATGTTGGAAAAGTTCCAAGCTAGATACCATGGCAGACTCGACGATAAAGGCTGAATACATCGCTGCCAATGATGCTACCAAAGAGGCTTTCTGGGTATAGATGTTTATGAGATAAACTTGGTTCCTACCATTGCGGTGACAATGGAGTTGTGGATTTGGCCTAAGAACCCGGCCCCATTAGTGATCCAGACATATTCTTAGGCAGTATCACCTGATCAGGTAGATGGTTGATCTCCACGAGATCAATGTCAGGAGAGTTGATACAAAGAATAACACGGCAGATCCACTACCGAAGGCCTTTCCCTAGAGAGACTTTAAGGGATGTTGGGTATGAGATACTACAACAACTAGCCTTAGTGCAAGTATGAGATTGTTAGTTGTATGTATGCCTTATAGGCCATTATTGTACATGATTGTATATTATAGTGGATGCTTGGACATATATAGGTAGGACTTTCTTGCTCGACATGATAGTATGTTATCTGGTTGCTCTTTATCTTAACATGTATGCTTGTACTGTCTCACTGTTACATGTTGATAAAGCCCTTCGGATGTGGACATGACTACCAGTACTATGATGGAGATCATACTAGTGGGGCCAGGATAGTCCACAAGTACATCCTTTAATTTTTCCTAGTCGAGGGTGTATCAAGACGAGTCATCGATATTCCAGAGTAGACTAGCGTATACACTTCTTAACCCATATGATGGGCGATGGATGATCCCATATCCATTGGTGTTTGACATCAAAGATAGTATACGGGTGCTCAGTGGAGACTGGGTATACTGAACAGGACTCTCCGAGAACTCCTAGATGGTATTATACCTAACGTCAGATAGCAGTTCTCTGATGAAACTGGTACAGGTTAGTTTGTAGACCTGAGATCGTCATAGAGTCTTGTGTGATTCCCTTGTGCTTTGATTTCCACCTTACTACATTCAAGAGAGCGTGCAAAATGGTGGTTTTTGGGTACAGTCCTGAGTCACATGGAGGCAATGAGTGATAGGAAGCGTTTCGTCTCTCCCGGTATTGGGGGTTGATGTTGCGCTGTGCTCGATTAGTTATAACAGGAAGTCCCTGGCCAGGGCCGATACTGAGATTTATTGGTAAGTGTTATCAGTAGTTTCTCGACCCGTTATGAGCCTCACATCGGCATGACTTATCAAGTTATTTGGGTTTGACCTTTACCCCCCCGACTAGATATGCGACATATCATACGAAGAGACCGGACTGTACGGTAGTGCTGCTGTTGGATTCAAAAGAGTATGGACAAGCTTGCTTGTTGATCTTCTGATTGCTCAATACCTGGGTAGCTGTTACGTCCAGCTAGTACCGCTGACGACTTGTGGGTGACTGATATGATCATCACTTACTACCGGCGTATTGACGAGTCTTTAGAGTACTTCACAGAGGTCTCCTGGCTCATGCGAAACGAAGTAAGGCATATATGTGATATGTGCGGGACCGAGATTAATACGTGTATGTGATACCGTATTACAATCTCACGATACAGGTTATATGTGATATAACCGGATTGTTGAATCAAGTGTTGATTCAATGATATGTTATATGTATATGTGATATGCATATAAATGATATTAGTCGATTGTATGCGATACAGCCGGGTTATTAAATTAAGTGTTGATTTAATAATTTAATGTATGATTATATATTTGATATATTAATATACATTAACTAATATTAGCTAACTTAAGAAATTGTTTTCTCTAAATACATACAAATATATATGTGATATATATTAATGTATTTATTTTGTGTCATGCTAGATGATACATTAGACTTGGGTGTATGAGACTCATACCATACCATAAGATAATTAGGATGAATATTTATTTAGAGAATAAACAAAATTAGGTGGAAATAAGCATGGCTAAGAGGCTTGGAGAAGCTTGTGGAAGTTTTGACTTAAGTCCACTAATTTTGTTTTACTCTAGATATTTATTAACCCAACCATTATCTTTAGCCATGGTTTAGTCTCTACATGAGTTTATATGAGATATGTTCTCACCCAAGATTCACACTTGATCACTTGAGACCATTTTCTTCATCTCCTTCCTTTCTCTCTAGCTTTGAATGAGTGAGGAAAAGAAAGAGAGAAAAATTATTTTAAAGTGAGCAAAATTCTTACTTCACCAATCTAGACCAAACTAGTCATTTAGTATAGGTTGTTTCTTTACTAGTTCATCAATTAGTGAAGAGGTAGCTTAAGTTAGAGATTCCTCGACGTAGATCATCTTCGGCCTCGATGATCTTTAAGCAAGCTTGTTCCTTTCACCTAGTGGAGCCTAAAGGGAGTCCGAAAGACCACTATTTGGAGCAAAGGGACCATTACACGGAGCTTTAGAAATGAAGGACCGGTCTACAAAGGTTGTATTCCTTGTTTACTTAAAGTAAACTTGTTTACTTGCTTAGTTAAACCATAATTCTCTAGTTAGATTCTTAGTTTAGGGTTTCTTTGCTCTCTAGATTTTTTAAAATTGCATACCCGATGCCTTATAAAACCTAGTGGGAGTGCCAAGGAACCTAGCAAGGTGATACCGCCTCAGAATATGTCTAGATCGTTGATCAGACCGGGGTTCCTTGGCCAAACCCATAGCTCCATTGTTATCACAATACAAAGGTGTTGGATTCTCAATGGATGGAACCACACCAAGTTCAGTAATGAACTTTTTCATCGAGACAACCTCTTTAGCAGCATCATTGGCAGCGATGTATTCAGCCTCCATCGTCAAGTCTGCAACGGTATCTTACTTGGAACTCTTCCAACATACCGCTCCTCCATTGAAGGTGAAAAAAAAAATCCCGAGACAGACTTGCTGACGTCCTTATCACTCTGGAAGCTCGAATCGGTAAAGGACTCCACTTGGAGTTCTCCGTTACCATACACCAAGAACATCTCTTTAGTCCTTCTCAAGTATTTAAGATTGTTCTTCACAACTATCCATTGCTTCTGCCATGGGTCTGATTGATACCTATTTACCACACTAAGTGCCTAAGCTACATCCGGTCTGGTCCATAACATTGTGTACATGATAGACCAAATTGCAGAAGAATAGGGTATCACGTTCATGCAAGCTCTCTCCAAATCAGTATTGCATCTCTTTGGAGAGAGTGATTTCTGAACAAGCGGGTAAATTACCATGCTTAGAATCTAAAAGTATGTCTTAACACCACTACTAGGTTTCAAATGGCATCAAGTATGAAATTTTAAAAAATCTAGTGGGCTAAGCTATACTAACCTAGAATCGAACTAGAGAATTAGGGTTTGATAGCATGTAAACAAACTTTACAGTAAGTGAATAAAGAATACAACCTTTGTAGACCGGTCCTTCACTTCTGAAGCTCTAAGTAGTTGTCCCTTAGCTTTAAGTAGTGCTCACTAGAACTCTTCTTAGGCTCCACTTGGTAAAAGGAACGAGCTTACTTTGTCGTCTTCGAGGCCCAAGATGATCCACCTTAAAGTTACTCTAACTCACGCTACATCTTCACTAATCAAGAAATTAGTGAAGCAAACAACATAATCTTATGGGCTAGATGAGAGTAGATTGATGAAGTAGGAATTTTGCTCACTTTAGAAATCTCTTTTTCTTTTTATTTCTTCACCTCAAGAAAAGCTAGAGAGTTAACGAGAGGAAGAAGAAGATGAACTAGAGTGAGGAAAATATCTCAAGTAATAAGTGTGAGAGTTAACCATGGGCTAAAGATAATGGTTGGGGTTATAGAAATATCTAGAGTAAAAACAAAATTAGTGGAATAAGTCATGGCTTCTACATACTACCACAAGTATCTTAAGCCATGCTCATTTCCACCTCATTTGTGAATTACTCTTAATAAATAAACACCTAAATTATCTCTAGTTTTGGTGTGAGTCTCATACACCCATGTCTAATGTATCATCCACCATAACACAATATATAAATACATATATTAATATATATCACATATATATTAAATGTATTTCAAGAGAAGAAATTCTTTAAGTGAGCATAATATTAGTTAATATATATTAATATATCAAATATAAAAATATATATCAAATTATTAAATCTACACTTGATTCAATAATCTGTTATATCATATATAACCGACTAATATCAATTATATGTATATCACATATAACATATCATTGAATCAACAATTGATTCAACAATCCGGTTATATCATATATATAACCTAACCGATATCACATATCGCGAGATTAGAATACGGAATCACATACACGTATTTAATCAAGCATCTGCACATATCACATATATGTCGTACATCATTTCGCTTGAGCTAGGAAACCTCTGTGTGGGACTCTAAAGACCCGTCAATATGCCAGCAGTAGGTCATGATCACATCAGTCACCTACAAGCGTCAGCGGTACTAGATGGACATAACGGCTACCCAGGTATTGAGCGAATAGAAGATCAACAAGCAAGCTTTTCCAAAGCCTATAAGCAATACATAACGTACAGTTTGGTCTTGATTGTCACGTTCTAACCGTGTTGTGTTTAAAAAGAGTTTTGAAATTTCCGCAATCAAAATGGTGTCGTGTGTAGCGAGCCACGATGAATACAGGTCATCCGCAGGGAGATGGTAAGTTTTTATCGCTTGTTTTAACGAGTTAATACCGTATTTTGATTTGTTGGTTAACTAAATGTCGTAACAAAGATATGAATAAGAAAAAGACTTGTTAAGGGTAGTCATATGTTAGATTGTATGAAGGTGATGTTTGCCGATTCCTTATAGCCCCAACTTTGGTGTTGACACTAAAGCAATAGGTAACAACGCGGATTAGGGAACTTGAAATACGGTATTTGCGGCATTTCGCTAAATCCGTTTTCCTTGTCCCTTGTCCTTCCGTTGTTATCTCTTGATTTTAGCCTTCGGCAAACCACTAGCAATCCAGTCATGATTAGGAATCATCACTATTGTGGTAGGATAGGATGCCTAGTGGAGCGAATTGCGCGTGATTTGCACGGAGTTTCAATTACAAAGTTTTAGGTTTTTAAAGTTTGAACAAAGGACATCTTTAAATACAATCTAACCATATTACACCCTTAGTAAGTAAAAAGATTACTCACACATATTCACAAAGTAAAAAGAAATAAAAGATAAGATACATAAAAAATGCAAGGAGAGAATGATGAAAAGAGAACCGATGAGTTCAAGCGTGGTTATCTCCAAGTGTTCGTAAGCTCGGTGAAATGTGAAATCCAAATACCAAGCTTTAAGGTTGCAAGCTCACTTAAGAGGTTGCGAGATCAAAGCAAAGCAAGAATTTCACAATTGCAATTATGTAAAATAGAACAAGACATGTAATAAAAATGAGAATTTTTATTGAATAGCAAACATGTTATAAGAGATCTTGAAGTAAAGAACCTAAGCCTTAAGCTTGCAAGTTCAAAATGAGAAGTTGCAAGGTCAAGACAAAGGGGCAAGAGCTCAAGAATTAAAAGAGAAATTACAAGAATTCTAAAATAAAACTAAAGAAAAAGCTACCCCTTTCCTCATGCCTCTGGTATGCATTTATATGCTCAGAAAGAAAACAATTAAACAATAAAATCAAGACCAACTGGCAGCAAGGGGTGTGTGTGAGAAGCTGGGGCCCACTGTAGCCTGTGGGGCCGGCCAGGCCTGTTTTGTGGGGAGGATGGCCGGTCCAAAACCGATGGCAGGGTCTACAATTTGGTGCGTTGTCTTTTGTTGTCCCCGGTGTCTCTTTGGTCCAGTTTATTTTCTCTGTTTCGACTTGATTTGCTCCCAGTGTTTGGAGGGAATTTTGAATCTTCAATTCAACACATAATCTTCACCATCAAATGCACATTACTTCATTCCCATATGTGACTTGATTCATGGCTGCCCCCATTATGGCTCATGCTGATTTGTTTAATTGAATTTGATTTGATTTCTGTTTTGGAAGGAAAAATCAACACATAATATTTAGCTTTGAATGCATATAATATTTAGCCTTGAATGCACATTATTTCATATCCACATGTGCCTAAAAGTCTTGTGTACACACTTGTTATGTTGGACCATTTAGATAAAAAAAAGTGTGTACACAAACTTGTTGCAAAAAGGAACTTCTGAAGTATCGGTCGGTTTGCGGTTCTGGCTGCAGTGTCGTCTCTCAAGTGATATATCCGTGCTTTTGAATGCATTTCCAGTATTTTTTCATGGATATCTGTAATCTATAATACTGAGCAAACACTGGTTAATAATACCGATAAATACAACAATTAGATAATGCATGAGCGGTATTAGAATGCAGTTTTCTGATATGAACATATACCCCCAAACTTATCTTTTGCTCGTCCCGAGCAAAACAAAAAGAATCCTGACCTCACTTTCGCAGGGAATGCGATTGCATTGAGCTCGTGCAACAAGCCGTTAAACCTCTAGGTGTCCCTAGTAGGAGGAGTGTTGTCTCCTTAGGATTTTCAGCGGATTCCACCCACAAAATCTCGTCAAGCTAGTTTTGCGAAATAACTATAATTCACACCCTAAGGTTTTGTTTTAAAGATAGAAATTCTATTATCCTAATTCTAGACTATCGAACCTTTATTTTTCACACCTCTCTTCTTATTTAACTTAAGATTTTATATGTCTTTACGTGCAGTACAAATAGTGTTGTTAAGTTTCAGAAGGATCGATTAAAGTTTTCATGTCACAAAATAAAGCCCAGATAAAAACTTAAAAAGGATCACATAAGTTTTATAAAGAGTTAAGTATATCTCAAGTTTCATTTTCCAGTTATGTTTCAAATTTAGAATTTCTATCTTCCTTAAGAGGAAACTAGGTCTTATTTTTCACTCCACCTTTTTCTTGTGTTCATTTCATACACACCTTTGTGAACGTGCAATAGTCTTTATCACAGGATAAAACCTTCATATCCCCGTTAGAAATATTTTTATAAAAACCTGTCTTTTGTCAAGATTATTTTCACACAAAGAACCGTTAGGAATTTTAAGTCGGAGAGAACACTTGCTTGACTTTGTTTTAATTTGGACTTTCTAGGCTTCTTAGCGACCTTTGGGCCAATGCTCCCGAACCAGTTGGCTTTAGGGCATTAGGTGTAGAGACACCCCAGCGGACTTAATTACTCAAGTTACCTAGGCCCAAAAACAAAAGACCAATTTAGCGTGAAAATCATGATGATTTAATACGAACGGAGATATAACCGGTAGTTCAATTTTTTTTTTTGGGGATAAAAGACGTGTTTAGTGGGTTAGCTGTGTGATCATTCCAATCAAGTTCCAGATAGGTTATTTTTCAGAATTAGTTCCAATTAAGACATCAATAACATCCCTTCATATCCGCTTCTCTTCATAAACTATTCTTGATATTACTTATTTCAGAACAAACCTATTTGATCCTAGAAAATAATTTATCCATTCAAAAGTTTCCAGACATAATAGACTTATTATCTAATTTTCAAAAACTCACAACACGTGTAGTTTGATGTAAAGACGTATATTAGCTATAGTTAACTTCAAAGGAGGGTTATCTTTCAGGTTTTCAAAATCTAAAAATAAGATTTAGTTGTTTCTATCTTATCAAACAAAACCGTCGAAATATTGAATCTAAGTTCTCCCACTAGCCAACTTGACGACAAAGTTTTTATTTTATTTTTTTGGAAATTTTTTCGATTTTTGTAGGCTTTTTTTATATGTATGCAAATGCAGAATATACAAATGAATGCGAAGGTTAGAAATGCGTACCGAGCATACCCCCAAACTTAAGCTGGACAGTGCCCCACTGTCATTGTACATCAAGAAGGCAAAAATATTGAAGGGTCAAAAACGTCGATGAGATATACATTTTTTTTCACATATAGATACAAAGGAAAATCGTATATACATACCCCAAACTTATTTGAAACAGTGTCCACTGTTTAGGCTGGATAACCGAAGTTTGGTAGTAGGCAGAGGAAGATTATGCAGGGTAAACCGGCTCCTGCAAGAGCATGAGCTCTTCTGATGGTTCAGCGCTGAGGTACGGTTTCAGTCTGTGTCCGTTTACTTTGAAAAGCAAACCGTCCTTTGGATTTTCCAAATCCATCGCGCCGTGCTGATATACAGTCCGCACAATAAATGGTCCCTTCCTGCGAGATCTGAGCTTACCGGGATGAAAATGTAGTCAGGTGTCGTAAAGAAGAACCTGCTATCCAGGTGTGAAAGTTTTGCACGTAAGGTGTTTATCATGAAACACCTTCATTCGGTTCTTGATAATAACCGTGTTGTCATAAGCTTCATCCCGAAGCTCATTCAATTCGTTCAGCTGCAGCTTCCGATAGCTGCCCGCATCCTTGAGAGATAGATTCAGCTCCTTTATCGCCCAAAATGCGCGATGCTCTATTTCCACTGGAAGGTGGCAATCCTTTCCGTAAACAAGCCGATTGTTAGTGTATATGCCCTAGAGGCCATTACTGTATCATACTAGTTTGTATATTACTTAATAGAAGCTTGGGATATTCACTATGTATAGACAATCTTGCTCAAAATAGTAGTATGCTACTTTGTTTGTTTCCACATTAATGTGTGCATGTGTTTCTTATAGCATATTTCCTTTACACATTAGTTGAGCCCTTATGATCTTTGCTTGATTACCAGCGTTGTGATGGCAGTCACACTCGTGGGGGCTTGGTAATCCATAAGCACATCCTTATGCAGGTCCCTAGTCGTAGGACTATCGAGACAGGGCATCGATACTCCGGAGTAGACTTGAGTATGCGCTTCTCTTCCCAGCTTGGGAGACGGTCTGTCCCACAGCCGTCAGTACGTCGTACTTGAGATAGTATGCGGGTGCTCGTTAGGTTACGAGTACACTGGACATGACTCGTCGGGAACTGTTGGTTGGTATTATACCTATCATCAGTTATCAGTTCCCAGGTGACATGAGTACAACTTAGTCCATCGACTTGACACTGTCACTTCGCCTCAAGTGTGTTACCACTGTTCTTAGATTGCTACCCTACCACGACTCAAAGGAGTCGTGCAAACAAGTAGCAGTTGGGTGCAGTCCCGAAGCACTTGGAGGCAGTGACGGTTAGACAGGATTCGTCTCTCCCGGTATTGGGGGTTGATATCGCGCTGTGTCTAGAAGAGTCATTACACAAAGTCCCTGGCCAGGGCAAGCGAGATATACTGGTAGGTTTCCAGTGTTATCTCTGGGTGTTCTGGGCTACACTCCGACACGACTTGTACCGCTATTAGGGGACTGACGTTTACCGCCCCTAGGCCCGTCATGCAATACTCTCAGACGAACAGACCGGACTATATGGAGATTGTCACATTCAGGCTCAGTAGGAGTTCAGATGGGTTCACCTCGTCAGTCTTCTTATCGGCATCTACCTGGGGACTGTTACGTACAGCTAGTGCCGCTTGCGGTCTGTGGTTAAACCCACTGCCTGTGTAGTGTCGAGTCTTTAGAGTTCCACACAGAGGGTTATTCTCCTTTAGGCAAAACGAGTAGAGGTCGCATGGTTTTGCGACGGGGTTCGTTCACATCCGCGCACTTGTGCACGTTTGGTGTCCGGACAGTTTATACTAGCGGGTTTTGGTTTAAGCCAGATCCTAGTATATGTTTTGGGGTTGTTTTTATCTCATTGTATTCGTGTTCCTCGGAATACGGATGTGGGTGTGTATGCACAGTTGACTGAGGCAGAAGCAGATAACTTTTATTAGGGTTGATGACCGTTGTCTTTTTCTTAAGCCTAATGTTTATATATGAAATATGATTATTAATATTAATTAATTATAATTGTGTTATGGTTAGGGTTGTTGACCATTTGACTATGGTTGACTTTTTGACCTATGTTGACATATTGACCATCATCATTTCACATGAAAGATGCTCTTTGATTCTTGCAAAATTAATTAATGTGAAATGATAATGGTCATTTTAAGTTAACTATCACTATTATCTTTAATTAATTATTTAATTATCATAATTCACATATATGTGAGAAGGTTGATATTTTCTTCTCATTCTCTCTCATCCTCTTCCTCTCTCTCAAAGCTCTCCCTCTCATGAGTTGAGAACCATTAAGATTTTGAGATAAAACACCAAAATCATTCTCTACTCTTTCTAAGGTTCTAGGTTTAGCACACTAAGCACCTTAGTTACTTCTAGTTTGAGGTAGGAGCTAAAGGTAGAGGCCCTCGGGTGGATCTTTCTTCGGCAAGAGAAGGCGACGAGGACGACCCGTTCATCCCACTCCAAGGAGCAAGAAGAGAAGGACTTCAAGACTTAGGTATAACCCTTTAACCGGAAGCTAACTCTCTTAGCTTGGTTGTTAGTTTATGTTTAGCAAAGACCCTCCTCTATATAGTCCATGTTGCCTAGAGTTGTAAAAATCGAATTTTTATACCGTTTCCGCATCCACGTAAGCACCGGGGTGGGCAACGTGAACTTACAGCGGTTTCAGAGCCCAGCTAAACACAAACTAGCAAATTAGCAAAGTATCTAGATTTTTGATCGGAAAAAAATCGCAAAACAAGTTTCAAAAACCTAACTTTCTGCCGATTTTTAAACCTGCTTTAAAAATAATAAATCATACACTAAAAATCGGCTCAGGGTTTTTACAGAACACCCAAGAAAAACGATCCAGCGAGTCGACCAACTTACCGTGGAACAGCGACAAGAGCATGCTCTTGCCGCGGATCCACGGCCGAGTTGACTTGGCCGTGGGTCATTTCTCCTGCAGTGTTCTTATATTGATGTTTTGGGATTTTTAGGATGGTTTGTTTATGCCCAGATTTTCCAGAGAACAAATTTGTTTTTGGGGTGGTTACAAATCCGTATTTTGATCGAACCTCTCTAGACTTTGGCTAATGGGTTATATCTGTGATGTGATATATGTATTGAACGTCTGCTAATCGCTATACATAGATTAGTGGGGGTTATACATATCTGTGATCTGTAATGTTGATAGTTTGTGTATATGAATTCGTTGGATTATCGCGGATGAATAGCCGGGGGGTTGTGAGATGAGAGTTATCTTTATCTTTCAATTCATTTAATATGTAAATTGATGTAATATTATTTATATGGCCGCACAACCGGGATAGGGTTGTAGACGTCATTGTATAATTTCTTTTACCGTTTTTGCTCTTAGGATAGACCCAAGGTGGGGTGCACAAACTACTGGGTACCTCGAAGTGCCGAGTGGCCTACTCACGTTGTTGAGGGAGGTTGCTTCACTTCGGATACTTGGCTGGTAGTTTGCCACACCCGTAGGGGTCTAGGATGGGGTCTTGGTTATTCATCGCGACCGTGTAATCCGCTCTTCGTTACAGGCTCGTACGGAATGCGGATTCCTAGTATATCCAATGTGTTCATCTGTGATCTGGAATGGCTATCATTGCATGTGAGGAATGTATATATATATCTATATATGATATCTATTTAGGCGTTGCTTATGTTTTGCATCCGCGCTAGTCCATCCCCCGCTCTGTCGTTAGTTAAGTAACCTAACGGGTGTGACGGGACCCCGTGGTGAATGCGGATGGCATAAGCTTACGTCATATTTTCGTTGTTTTCTGCAATGGTAGGATTAATTGATGGGACGTATTAAAATTAATGCAAGAAAATAAACCAAGTAAAAGTCGTTGGAACACTTACAAAACCACTCGGTTCTTTTCAAAAACCAACTTTTAAATGCGGAGCTTGAACCACTCCTTTTAAAAGCTATCTCGTTCCATCAATTATATCAAGTTCACTACGTTCACGGTTTCGCCAAAACCATTCGTAGCCCTCCTTCGTTTCATATGGATGGTCAATAGTATTCAAGCTATGTTTGTTGGCCAAAGTCAAGGCATAGTGATTGGTAGCTATTAGGTATTCATGTGTAGCATAGATAGATGCGTTGGTTTGGGACAGTCGTACTGCTTTGTTGGCCAAAGTCAAGGGTAGATAAGGGTGGGTTCAAATTAACCTGAAGAATGACGGGTAGAACTTGACACGTGACTTATGATTTGTTGTCTAAAGTCAAGGTCATAAAAGCATGGGGCAAAAATCCATATCGGGAGTTTCTAGAGAAACTGAAACCTGCTAGCGCTGCATACCATTTGGAGTGTGATGATTCTGGTAGGATTCCTTCAGTTTTGTCACGCGATGATATTTTGATCCCGATCCTACTATGAGTATATGCTACTCCTCCGAAATTTTCTCACTTAACGATCAATGCTATAAACCAAGTAGGTGTCTAGAAAGGTGTTAGCGGGGCTACGCCCACAGGGAAAAGAGGTTATTTAATTAAGGAACTTCGCGAATGCGTTGGAAAAGCTCCTTCGAAGTACCAATACTGGCCTGGCCGAACGGTTAAGCAAGAATTGTACGGTGAGATTGATCCCGACTAATTCTTCCTTTTTGGTTTGAGAAGGGATTCAAGAGACAGTGGGAGCCATCCTGTTTAGACAAATTAAAAACCACTCTAAACTTGTAAGAGCATCATGCTAAAGTGTTTCTTTTCTCTCTCCTAATTGAAGAGACCAAACATCATGACTGGGCTTAAGTTACCATTAGATAAAAATATACTGACATGGCCAAACTACAAAGATTGGCTCAGGAATGTCAAAATGGAAATCACTTATAACAAGTTGGGGTATCTCCTTACCACCATAGCTCCTCTGTCCCAGGTCCCGAAACCAGCGTCGCGGATAAGGAAATCCGTAAGACCTGGGATATCGACTGCGCGAAGGCAAAGTGCCTCGTGCTTGCCTCTATGGACAATGAACATCAGAGGAGGCACGAGAATATGGACCTCGAATCCATATTTCTCCATACAAAAGAACTGTATGGAGAGCAATCCCGTATCGCCAGATACGAAGTATCGAAAAAGATATTTTCGGTGAGATTGGACGTCGGATCATCGGTAGCGGAACACGTGCTTAAGATAATTGGCTACATAGAAGAGCTTGCGGACCTTGGGACCACGTTAGAGAACGATCTCTACACGGACTTGATTCTCCAGTCCCTTCCTTCCACTTACGCCCAGTTTATCCTGAACTTCAACTTGCAAGAAAAGGAAGTTGAACTTTCAGAACTCCTCAACATGCTGAGGAGTGCAGAGGGCACCCTACAGAAAGGTAGGGAAACATCCACTTTGTTTGTTGGAGGATCTTCCTCTTCTAAGTTCAAGGCAAAAGCCAAGGGAAAGAAGAAGAAAACCCCCACCAAACCATGGGGCAGTGTTAGTAAAGTGGATACGAAGGGAAAAGCAAAGGCAACAAAGGTAGCGGGAAAGCTTGTGGGGAAGGAAGAGTGCTTTTACTGTCACAAGAGTGGACACTGGAAAAAGGATTGCAGGGCTTGGAAGGCCAGAAACCAGGATTTGAAGCAAGTTGCGGCTTCAGCTTCAGGTGTGTATGTTATTGAAAACTGACTATCAATAAACTCTACTTCTTGGGTATTGGATACCGGATCAGGATCTCATATCTGTAATTCTTTGCAGGCACTGAGAAAGCGTAGGGTTTTGAAGGCAGGTGATATGACCCTCAGAGTTGCAAACGGAGCTAGCATGGATGCTGAGGCCGTGGGGGACTATCACCTGGGAATGTCAGATGAACATGTTTTGGATTTACGTAATTGTTATTTTGTACCCAATGCAACTTGTAATATCATTTCTGTACCTTTAATATCTAAAGAAGGTTATGAATTTGCATTTGTAAGCAATGTTGTAAACATTCACCTGATTGGTAGAGTTTTTGCGTGCTTAGTTAATTACCGCAATCAAGACGGTTTCGCTTGTAGCTAGCCGGTTGAGTACGGGTCGTCCGCAGGGAGATGGGAATCTTTTTCTATGTGGTTTAACGAGTTAAGTCCAAATGTCCAGGTTTGTTTTGAGATTAACTATGTGCTAAAATGTTATATAAAGAGAGCTTGTTACGGTTAGGATTAGGTTAGTTTGAGTTAGGAGTCGCTCACTTCTTTCGTTTTCACTTTTAATATCGGTGTTACGGTAATCGGCAACAACGGGGATTAGCACGACTAGGAAAGAACTTGCGAGTATAAGCTAGGCTTTCCAACGCATAAGTTCTTCCTTTTGGTGCTTGTCCGTCCGTTCTTGGCTCTTAGCTATAACCTCCGGTTAATTCAACCGCAACCGATCTCACTAAGGAATCACCGCTATCATGTAGGATAGGGTGCCGTAGGGAGCGGATTGTGGTTCAATTAACGGGAGTCCGAATCAAGATGTTGGGCAAGAAAAGAGTGAAAGAGATTTCCTTCTCTCAAACATTCCTTATCCTACCCTAACAAGTATGAAAACTACTCACCCATTATAAGAAAAAGAAAATAAAACAAAAGGAGGAAGATAGAAAGAAAGAGATTAGAAGATTACAACTAGCTATATGAGACCTCACTTTGGCAAGGATCAAGCTTAAGCATCATTGTTGTTTAAGGATAAAGAAAAAGAGAACAAGAAAGAAACAAACAACAAATAGCAACAACTAGATTAGCAAATGAAAAATACAAGCAATTATAATTAACAATTACAACAAGATAAGCATGGTAACAACAAGAACTCCTTTATTCATTCTTCACTCACAAAAGCTCACTACAAGTTTTTAATGGAGAAGAGATGAGAAGAGGAAGAAGAACAACAATATATATCCTAAAATATAAATATAAGAAATAAGCACCCTTGGCTTTGGCAAGTTCTGGACTATTTATAGGCAGGCAACAGAAATTCTAGGGCAACATTCAGAATAAACATGGAATGACCAAAACACCCCTAAAAAGTCTTCAGCCGACATGACTATACGGCCGCGGATCCTCGGCCTAAGCGTGCTTATGCCGCGGTTCCGCGGCCCTATTGGGGATTTAGGTCTTCGATTTAGGTCTTCAATTTTGGTGCCTTCCCCTGGTTTGCAGTACCCTTCAGTCTGGTATATGTTGTTTCTCAGAATTTCTTCACGATTTTTCCAGAATTTCTGCTGATCAAAAGGTGATGTGATGTGGATCTTTTGCTATGATTTTTCTTGAGCTCCGCGTAGATATGTTTGATCTTGTGCTGACATTGAGCTTTGTGCATGAAAATGACATCGATTTGCCATTTTGTCCCTTAAACTGGTGTGCGGCAATATACGGATAGAGAGCGGAGACCCGTGTTTTATCTGTGGTTGGCAGTAATCCAGAATTTGTCATGCTTTTCCATGAATTTCACTGTTTAGAGCTGAGAACCTGTATCCTGCAATTGACTAGCAAACACGGCTCAAGAGTACTTACCGATAAGCAATGTGATAAAAATTGGGCGGTATAAAAATGTAAAAATCTGATATGAACAAATACCCCCAAACTTATCATTTGCTCGTCCCGAGCAAAGCCAATTTATTCGGAAAAAATTCCTAACCTCACTTTCTCAGGGAATGCGATTGCACTGAGCATGTGCAACAAGCCGTCAAACCTCTAGGTTTCCCTAGTAGGAGGAGTGTTGTCTCCTGAGGGTTTTCAGCGGATACTACCCACAAAATCCGGTCAAGCTAGTTTTGCAAAATAACTATGATTCAAACCCTAAAGTTTTGTTTTAGAAAATAACAATTCTATTATCCTAAGTCTAGACTATCGAACCTTTATTTTTCACACCTCGTTTCTTATTTAACTTAAGATTTTATATTTCTTTACGTGCAGTGCAAATAGTGTCGTTAAGTTCCAGAAGGGTCGAATAAAGTCATCATGTCATACAATAAAGCCCAGATAAAATTTTTAAAAGGATCACGTAAGTTTTATAAAGAGTTAAGCATTTTTCAAGTTTCGTTTTCCAGTAAAGTTTCAACTTCAGAATTTTTATCTTCCCTAACAGGAAACTAGGTCTTATTTTTCACTCCACCTTTTTCTTGTTTTCATTTCATACACACCTCTGTGAATGTGCAATAGTCTTTATCATAGAATAAAACCTTCATATCTCCGCTAGAAATATTTTTTTATAAAAACTCGTCTTTTGTCAAGATTATTCTCACACAAAGAACCGTTAGGAATTTTAACTTGGAGAGAACAGTTGCTTAACTTTGTTTTAATCTGGACTTTCTTGGTTTCTTAACGAGCTTTGGGCCAATGCACCAAAACCAGTTGACTTTAAGGCATTAGGTGTAGAGACACCCCAGCGGACTTAATTACTCAAGTTACCTAGGCCCAAAAACAAAAGACAATTTAGCGTGAAAATCATGATGATTCAATGCGAACGGAGATATAACCGGCAGTTCAATTATTTTTTTGGATAAAAGACGTGTTTAGTAGGTTCGGTGTGTAACCATTCCAATCAAGTTCCAGATGGGTTATTTTTCAGACTTAGTTCCAATTAAGGCATCAATAACATTCCTTCATATTCACTTCACTTTATAAACTATTCTTGATATTACTTATTTCAGAACAAACCTATTTGATCCTCAGAAAATCATTTATCCATTTAAAAGTTTTTAGACATAATAGACTTGTCATCTAATTTCCAAAACTCACGACACGTGTAGAGTGATGTAAAGACGTATATCAGCTATAGTTAACTTCAAATGAGAGTTATCTTTCAGGTTTTCAAAATCTAAAAATAAGATTTAGTTATTCTTATCTTATCAAACAAAACCGTCGAAATGTTGAATCAGAGTTCTCCTACTAGCTAACTTGACAGAATTTTTTTTATGTTTTTAGAAAATTTTCTGATTTTTATGGATTTTAATATGCAGATGCAAAATATACATATGAATGTGAAGGTTAGATATGCGTACCAAGTGTACCCCCAAACTTAAACTGGACAGTGTCCTCACTGTGATTGCATGAAGAGAGCATTTGAAGGGTCAAAATTGTCGGTTAGATATACACAAATTTTTTTTGTTTATGTTTTTGTTTTTAAAGAAAAGAAGAATAGTAAAAATGGAAAAGAATATCCACAATTATATACAAAATGGTATATACATACCCCCAAACTTATTTGGAACAGTGTCCACTGTTCTTGGCTGGATAACCAAAGTTTGGTGGTAGGCAGAGGAAGATTATGCAGGGTAAACCGGCTCCTGTAAGACCAGGAGCTCCTCTGTTGGTTCGGCACTAAGGTACGGTTTAAGTCGGTGTCCGTCTACTTTGAAAAATGAACCGTCCTATAGATTCTTCAAATCCACAGCACCATGCGGATACACATTCTGCACAAATTACGGCCCTTTCCAGCGAGATCTGAGCTTTCCTGGATGGAAATGTAGCCGGGTGTCGTAAAGAAGTACCTGCTGACCAGGTACGAAAGTTTTGCGCAAAAGGTGTTTATCGTGAAACACCTTCGTTCGGTTCTTAACGACAACCGCGTTATCGTAAGCCTCATCCATAAGCTCACTCAATTCGTTCAACTGCAGCTTCCGATGGCTGCCCGCATCTTCGAGAGACAGATTCAGTTCTTTTATCGCCCAAAATGCGCGATGCTCTATTTCGACAGGGAGGTGGCAAGCCTTTCCGTATACAAGCCGATAGAGAGACATGCCAAGATCGGTCTTTTAAGCCGTTCGAAATGCCCAAAGGGCATCGGTGAGTTTCAACGACCAATCCTTTCGGTTCTTGGAAACCGTCTTCTCCAGTATCTGCTTGATTTGCCGATTTGAAACTTCGTCTTGCCCACAGGTTTGGGGATGGTAGGGCGTAGATAGATTATGATTAATGGAATATTTTCGCATCAAGGCCTCGAAAGTCTTATTGCTGAAATGAGTTCCATTGTCGCTAATGATCGCTCGGGGGTGCCCAAACCGGGAGAAAATGTTTTCTTTAAGAAACCTAACGACAACTTTGTTGTCGTTAGTCCGTCTGGGCACAGCCTCGACCCACTTAGAGATGTAATCAACAGCGAGAAGGATGTACAAGTTCCCGAAAGAGCTAGGAAACGGCCCCATGAAATCTATCCCCCAAACGTCGAAAATCTCCACAACCAAGATTGGTTGGAGCGGCATCTCATTCCTCCAGGATATCCGGCCTAAGTGTTGGCACCGGAAGCAAGTCTTGCAATAGTCATGAACGTCTTTGAAGAGTTGTGGCCAAAAGAAACCATATTGCAAGATCTTCTCAGCTGTCTTTCTGGGGCCAAAATGCCCGCCACATGCTTGATCATGGCAAAATGACAGCACACTCTTGAATTCATCGTCAGGGACACACCGACGAATAATTTGGTCGGGACAGTACTTGAACAGATAGGGTTTATCCCAGTAAAAGTGTTTTACTTGGGATAAGAATCAAAGTCTGTCCTGACTTGACCATTCAGTCGGTAGTAACCCTGTGGCCAAATAGTTCACAATATCTGCGAACCGGGGTTCGCAAGATACTATCAAGAGTTGTTCATCCGGAAAAACGTCGTTGATTGGAAGTTGAGGCGACGACGAAGAAGGAAGTCGTGTGAGATGGTCGGCGACTACGTTTTCACATCCTCTTTTGTCCTTGATGAAAAGGTCAAACTCTTGAAGCAAGAGGATCCAACGTATTAGCCGAGATTTTGCATCTTTCTTCGCAAAAAGATGGCGCAGAGTAGAATGGTCTGTGTAGACAATGACTGGAGAGCCGATGAGGTAGGGCCTGAACTTTTCTAAAGCGAATACAACAGCCAAGAATTCCTTCTCAGTTGTTGTATAATTAAGTTGGGCATCGTTCAGGGTTCGGCTAGCATAATAGATTACGTGCGGCATCTTGTTGATGTGTTGTCCAAGGACAACACCAATGGCAAAGTCGGATGCATCGCACATAATCTCAAATGGGTGCGTCCAGTCAGGTGAAGAAAGAACGGGAGCAGACATGAGTGAGCTTTTTAATGACTCGAACGCAGTCACACAGCTCGAGTTGAAGTCGAATGGCGTGTCCTTGGCCAGTAGAAGAGTTAAGGGCCTAGCAATCTTGCTAAAGTCCTTGATGAACCGTTTATAGAAACCGGCATGGCCAAGGAAGGCTCGGATGTCTCGGACGCATCTGGGAGGAGGGAGATTGGAAATGACCTCAATCTTCGCTTTGTCAACCTCAATGCCATTTTGTGAAATGATATGTCCTAAGACAATACCTTCGCGCACCATGAAGTGGTACTTCTGCCAATTCAAAGTGAGGTTCTTGTCCTTACATCGGGTAAGGACAGCGTCGAGATGCAGCAAACACTCGTTAAAGGAATCGCCGAAGATGGAGAAATCGTCCATGAAGATCTCCAGGAATTTTTCCACCATGTCTGAGAAGATTCCCATCATACACCGCTGGAAGGTAGCGGGCGCATTGCATAACCCAAAGAGCATGCGTCGATATGCAAATGTGCCGAAAGGACAAGTGAATGTGGTCTTGTCCCGGTCTTTTTCGGCGATGGGAATCTGATTATAGCCGGAGTAGCCATCAAGAAAGCAGTAGTACTCGTGTCCGGCCAATCGTTCAAGCATTTGGTCAATGAAAGGTAGCGGAAAGTGGTCCTTCCGCGTTGCGGCGTTGAGTTTTCTGTAATCGATGCATACTCGCCACCCAGTTTGGGTGCGAGTAGGGATTAACTCGTTCGCCTCGTCAGTGATGACTGTTATGTCTGATTTCTTGGGGACAACGTGAATGGGGCTAACCCACTGGCTATCAGAGATAGGGTAAATGATACCACTATCCAGACACTTTACGATTTCCTTTTTCACAGCCTCCTTCATGACTGGGTTGAGTCGCCTTTGTGGATCCCTGGCTGGTTTGGCATCATCCATCAGATGAATGTGATGTTCAATGATCATGGGACTAATCCCCTTGATGTCCGCCATGGACCAGCCAAAAGCTTGCCTATTGCTGTGCAAGACCGTAAGAAGGGCTTTCTCTTACTCTGGAGCTAGAGAAGCCGAGATGATAACAGGGAGGGTCTCGTTCTCACCCAAGTAAGTGTACTTAAGGTGAGATGGCAAAGGGTTGGGTTCGAGCGTTGGAGGTGAAACGATTGAAGGCAAGATTGGTGAAAAGGTCTCAAACTCAAAGGATTCCAGCAAAGGTTCAAAACGAGTGTAAGCGACCGAGTTAGATGGTTCAGGTAACTCATCCGGAAATTCGAAGGATTCAAACTCGGGTGGCGAGTGGCTAAGATCGTTCGAGAAAGTAAAACAATCGTAGTCATTGTCGGGCGCAGAAACAGCAGCAGGTTCGATGAGGAACGCACTAGTGGCATTAAGGTTATCGTGATCGAACAAAAACTCCTCGAATTCATACTCTTCTGGGTGATTTCCTGGATTGAGCAAACGTCTAGTATATGAGCATTAGGTTCGGTGGGCTGAGTCCCCAACCTAAAAATGTTGAGTTCAATTGTCATGTTTCCAAAAGATAGGTTCATCGAACCATTTCGACAATTGATCACAGCATTTGAAGTTGCAAGGAATGGGTGACCGAGTATCACCGGAATTTGATTCCGGGGGTTAGCTACAGGCTGTGTGTCTAATACAATAAAGTCAACGGGGAATATGAAGTACCCAACCTTGATTAACACATCCTCTAGCTCACCCCTAGGATGAGTGATTGATCGGTCGGCCATTTGGAGAGTACAATGTGTGGGTTTCAGCTCTCCTACACCCAATTGCTCATATACTGAGTACGGAAGCAGGTTAACACTGGCACCAAGATCTAATAGTCCGTGGTTGATGTTCTTATTCCCAATGGTAATAGAAATTGTAGGACAGCCAGGGTCATTCCGTTTTTGCGGTAAAGATGGGGTAAGAGCATCACTCACAGCACTAGCCAAGAAAACTTTCTTGGGTACCTGAGACTTCCTCTTTTTCGTGCATAAGTCCTTTAAGATTTTCGCGTAGGACGGGACTTGTTGGATAGCATCTAAAAGAGGAATGTTGATGTTAACCTGCTTAAACAACTCCAGAATCTTCTCTATTTGTGGATTTTGTTTATTGGACCTCAACCGGTTTGGAAATGGAACGTTTTAAAAATTGGTTGAGTCCAATGCTTGTGGAGGAGATTGTGGAGCTGGAATGGATCCTAGAGCTGGTGTTTTCCTGGAGTAAGAAGTGGGTCCGTTCAGAGCAGAAGAAGAAGAAGGAGAGCCTTTTGAAGAATGAAGAATAGGCTCAGAAGATGAGGAAGGAGAAGGAGAAGAAGAAGCGGCCGGGGTGTCATCGTCGATCCGTGTGCCAATATTGTTTTGCAGCATCCTTCCCAATCTCAATGTAGTCACGGCACTCACATTATGGTTCTGTTGTTCAAGAGCAACATGTACATTATGTGGGTGACCGGGATTTGGGAGTGGTTGAGATAGAAGCTTCCCCTTTTCTCGCTCGCTTAACGCCGCATTCAGCTGTGCAATCTGGGCTTCGATGGTCTTGATGCTTTGCCTATGTGCAGCAGTGTGTTCCACCAAAGACTGAATAGACAACTGAATGTTTGCGGTGGATTGTGTCGATTGTTTAACGAACACCTCCAGACTTCGTTCTAGCGAGGAAACCTTATCGTTGTTTGACGGAACAAAGTTGTTTTGCAGAAAAGAATTGTTGGACGCAAAGTTGTTTGTCTGATTTTGAAAAGGTTGGGGTTGGAAGGGCTGCTGAAACTGATGTTGAGTTTGTTGTTGCGCTTGTTGTTGCGGAGGAGGAGGCCTCTGGAAATTGTTGCCTTGGAATTGATGCTGATTCTGATTCCAGACGAAATTGGGGTGGTTTCTCCAACCGGGATTGTAGGTGAAAGAGTATGGATCATTTCTCGGTCTTTGCTGAAATGCAGCATTAACCCGATCCTGTCCTTGAGATGGTGGATTGTAAGGACACTCTTCGGTTAAGTGAGAAGGATCGGAACAACAAGCACAAATGGTATGAAGGGGAAGAATAGGGGCAGGAGCAGGAGATGAAAATTTGCTCTCTATCGCTTCAAGTTTTCTCGTTATTGAAGCCATTTCAGCTTTCATCACAATAGAGACATCAAGTTGGTGAATGCTTACCCTAGACTGACCAGTAGAAGTGGAGGAAGAAGAAGAAGAAGTTGGACTGGTGCTTTCCTATTGAAGCGTTTGTTCCGCAAGATCGTCGAAGAATTGCCATGCTTCCTCGTCAGATTTCGATAGGAAGTGGCCCTGACAAATGGTTTCCAACAACTGCTTGGTTGCTGGGTTCAGGCCCTCGTATAAGGTTTGGCAAAGTTGCCATTTCTCGATACCATGGTGAGGGCACTGAACAAGAAGGTATTTATACCGGTCAAAGCACTTCCAGAAGGGTTCAGTAGGAAGCTGAGAGAATTGGTTGATTTCGTTACGGATCGTTGCGGTTTTATGATTCGGATAGAATTTCTTGAGAAACGCTTTCACAAACTCGTCCAAACTGGTTATGGAGTGGGAAGCGGTGCTATACAGCCATTTTTCAGCAAGATCGCATAAAGTGAACGGAATGACCCGTAGCCATATAGCATCGTCCGACAGCTGGGTAGTTTTCATCATGGCACAAACATTTTGGAACTTGTTGATGAAGATATAGGCATCTTCAGATTTAAGCCCATGAAATTTCGGAAGCATGTTAATGAAGTGGGGCTTAATTTCAAAATTATCCCCATTGGCCGGTGGAAGGGAAAGACAGGTGGGAAGTGCAGAACGGGTGGGATAGAAACGATCCTGGAGCGCGATTCGCTGCGGCGCTACAACAGGCGGTGGTGGTGGGTTATTCGCATTCATAGGAGGTAGAGTCAATCCCGGAGGAGTCAAAAAGATGTTTGGATTAAATCCTGACATTGCGGAAGAAGAGGTTGGTGATGGTGAAGGTGAGGATGCATGAACAGAATTCCAGTCAACGTCGGAGTTGGCCGGCAAAGGTAAGGGTGAAAGAGGCGTGGACGGAGTTTCGATGTCTGAGTCGATCGCGTAGTCGGTAGCGACTAACGTAACGCGGACTAGGCGGGCGCTAGTGTCCCGAGTCCAAGCGGACATACACTAAACGAGTTTAGTATAGTCAAAGCGGAGAAGGTGAGGGTAAGAAAACGTCAATGGAGAAATACGATGGGTGGTGGGTGAAAAAATGGGATTTTGGCGACAAAGGGCAAGTTTTTATAAAAGTTTTTGGTTTTTGTGTTTTTTTTCTTTTTTTTTAGAAAGAGCTTTACAGAAATATGTACGGACTTACGGCTTCAAGCAATCACAAACAAGATATGCACAATCACACCTAGATCTAGGGTCACTTAGGTCAGCTAGACAGCTCCTAACTGTTCCAAAGGGCTAGAAATAGGACCTCAAACCGCCTATTCTCCGCCAATTGCGGCCAGGTAAGTGCCAGGTAAGTGGGAGGCTCCCCACTACGTAAGTAGTGGTCCTAATTAAGTAACCACTTGCCTTGGACACACTTGCCTAGACACCGCAAAGTCAGGATAGGATAAACGGCCGATGCCTGTAACTAGTCCTCTGTCCTATTGAGCATGAAGTCCTTAGTGCTGAGTCTAGTATTTTTTAATTAAACAATGGTCAATGCATATGCTTTTTGTGATTTCTGGGGTCCTGGGAAGGGTGATGAAATCCCCACCCAATCTGGATTGGTTTCAAGCCCCTTAAAGTCCGTATTAATATATGCAAAGCAGCAACAATCAATTTCAATCAATTTTTATTTTTTTTAGCGCGGCGCAAAGAATCCTGCACAAAAAAAATTTATTGGAAGGGGGAAGACAATTTGCGCAAAGAATGCTGCAGAAAACACAGTTCAGTGGAGTCCAGAGGAGTGGGGGAGAGGCAAGAGACACTTACAGGGATTTTTAGGAATCGACGGCCACAGATGGTCGCGGTTCCGCGGCAATAGACTCCTTATGCCGCGGTTCCTCGGTAGGAAAGTGGAAATGAGCCTTCAAATTCCTGTGCTGTCCTGTTCTGGGTGTCCTCTTCTTTTCTAGAGCTCCTGAATCCTGATTTGCTCACTGTATCTGCTCCAGATTTTTACAGTAGACCGTTGGCTCCGTCTTGATCCGTCGCGGTGTAGCCGCGGGATATGGGTCTAACTTCCCTTGTCTTTGGCACTGAACTCGACCGTCTTTTTATCGTGCACACTTACACAAAAACTAATAAAAAATAACAAGATGGTTTTTTTTACAATGTATATTTTTTGTTTGTTTTTCGGTTATATTTATATTCACAAATTAACCCGAAATTATACAAAGAAATAAACTATCGTCTCCCCGGCAACGGCGCCATTTGATTGGTAGAGTTTTTGCGTGCTTAGTTAATTACCGCAATCAAGACGGTTTCGCTTGTAGCTAGCCGGTTGAGTACGGGTCGTCCGCAGGGAGATGGGAATATTTTTCTATGTGCTTTAACGAGTTAAGTCCAAATGTCCAGGTTTGTTTTGAGATTAACTATGTGCTAAAATGTTATATAAAGAGAGCTTGTTAGGGTTAGGATTAGGTTAGTTTGAGTTAGGAGTCTCTCACCTCTTTCGTTGCCACTCTTAATATCGGTGTTACGGTAATCGGCAACAACGGGGATTAGCACGACTAGGAAGGAACTTGCGAGTATAAGCTAGGCTTTCCAACGCATAAGTTCTTCCTTTAGGTGCTTGTCCGTCCTTTCTTGGCTCTTAGCCTTAACCTCCGGTTAATTCAACCGCAACCGGTCTCACTAAGGAATCACCACTATCATGTAGGATAGGGTGCCATAGGGAGCGGATTGTGGTTCAATTAACGGGATTCCGAATCAAGATGTTGGGCAAGAAATGAGTGAGAGAGATTTCCTTCTCTCAAACTTTTCTTATCCTACCCTAACAAGTACGAAAACTCCTCACCCATTATAAGAAAAAGAAAATAAAACAAAAAGAGGAAGATAGAAAGAAAGAGGTTAGAAGATTACAACTAGCTATTTGAGACCTCACTTTAGCAAGGATCAAGCTTAAGCATCATTGTTGTTTAAGGATAAAGAAAAAGAGAACAAGAAAGAAACAAACAGCAAATAACAACAACTAGATTAGCAAATGAAAAATACAAGCAATTATAATTAACAATTACAACAAGATAAGCATGGTAACAACAAGAACTCCTTTATTCATTCTTCACTCACAAAAGCTCACTACAAGTTTTTAATGGAGAAGAGATGAGAAGAGGAAGAACAACAACAACGTATATCCTAAAATATAAATACAAGAAAGAAGCACCCTTGGCTTTGGCAAGTTCTGGACTATTTATAGGCAGGCAACAGAAATTCTAGGGCAACATTCAGAATAAACATGGAATGACCAAAACACCCCTAAAAAGTCTTCAGCTAACAAGACTATACGGCCGTGGATCCGCGGCCTAAGCGTGCTTATGCCGCGGTTCCGCGGCCCTATTGGGGATTTAGGTCTTCAATTTTGGTGCCTTCCCCTGGTTTGCAGTACCCTTCAGTCTGGTATATGTTGTTTCTCAGAATTTCTTCACGATATTTCCAGAATTTCTGCTGATCAAAAGGTGATGTGATGTGGATCTTTTGCCATGATTTTTCTTGAGCTCCGCATAGATATGTTGGATCTTGTGCTGACATTACGCTTTGTGCATGAAAATGACATCGATTTGCTATTTTGTCCCTTAAACTGGTGTGCGACAACATACGGATAGAGAGCGGAGACCCGTGTTTTATCTGTGGTTGGCAGTAATCCGGAATTTATCGTGCTTTTCCATGAATTTCACTGTTTAGAGTTGAGAACCTGTATCCTGCAATTGACTAGCAAACACGGCTCAAGAGTACCTACCAATAAGCGCTGTGATAAAAATTGGGCGGTATAAAAATGCAAAAATCTGATATGAACATCACCTTAATCAAGTTCTGATTGGGTCAGGTACATTAAGCAATGGTATATACGTATTAAACCAACCACGGATTTTCAATGTTCAGAATACACACAAAAGAAAGTCTCCGGAAACAAATCTGGCTTTCTTATGGCATTGTTGACTGGGTTACATCAATGAGAGAAGGTTTACGAAGTTACATACAGAAGGATATTTGGATCCGTTCGAATATCAATCATATGCAACTTGTCAATCCTGTCTCAAAGGAAAGATGACAAAGACTCCGTTCACTGGACACGGAGTAAGAGCAAGCGAGCTCTTGGGACTCGTACACAGCAACGTGTGCGGTCTAATGTCTACACATGCGCGAAGAGGTTATTCTTACTTAATTACTTTTACGGATGACTTTTCAAGGTACGGATATGTCTTCTTAATGAAACATAAATCCGAAGCCTTTGGAAGATTCCAGGAATATAAGAATGAAGTAGAAAAACAAGGAGGCAAAAGTATCAAGACACTGAGATCTGATCTTGGTGGTGAATACTTGAGTGCCGAGTTCCTGGATTACTTAAAAGAGAATGGAATTCTCTCTCAGCTTACTCCTCCATACACTCCACAACATTACGGTGTATCGGAGAGACGGAACCAGACCCTATTGGATATGGTACGTTCCATGATGAGTAACGCTGAGTTACCGCGATCATTCTGGGGATATACACTAGAATCAGCTGCATAGCTTTTGAACCGAGTTCCAACTAAGACTGTGCCTACCACACCATATCAGATATGGTATGGGAAGAAACCCTAGCTTAAGCACATAAAGACATGGGGATGTCCAGCTTTTGTAAAAAAGCAGCATGCGGACAAACTCGAGGCACGCTCAGTACAGTGCAAGTTTGTGGGATATCCAAAGAACTCCAAGGAATATTTCTTCTATTGCGAAGAGGAACAAAAAGTTTTTGTTTCTCGTCATGCCCACTTCTTGGAAACTGAGTTTTTGGAAAATCAGATAAGTGGAAGCGCAATAGAACTGGAAGAAATTCCAGAACCAAGAGCTATTACTGAAAGCTTAGTAGAACCAGAGGGTTCGAAAGATCAGGACATTCCTGCGCCGCTCCGCAGAAGTAGTAGGCAGTCTCATCCGCCCGAGAGATACTACGGTTTTCTCATAGACGGGGATAGAGAGGATTGCATCATTGATAGTGATGAGCCGACTAGCTTCCAGTAGGCCATTCAGAGCGTTGACTCAGTAAAATGGCTGGATGCAATGCGGACCGAAATGGAGTCCATGTACACCAACAAAGTATGGACGTTGGACGTTGCTCCAGATGGGATAAAACTCGTAGGATGCAAGTGGATCTTCAAAAGCAAGATTAGTGTAGATGGACAGGTTGAGACCTATAAGGCTAGACTTGTTGCAAAGGGTTTTCGTCAAAGACCTGGTTTGGACTATGACGAAACTTTTTCTCCAGTGGCTATGCTGAAATCCATTCGGATCCTTCTTGCCATTGCCGCCTTCCACGATTATGAAATTTGGCAGATGGACGTAAAGACCACTTTTCTAAATGGAAATTTAGAGGAGTGTGTCTATATGGACCAGCCAGAGGGTTTCATTCAGAGTGGGAGCAGCGGAAAGGTGTGCAAGTTGCTTAAGTCCATTTATGGACTAAAGCAGGCATCGCGGAGTTGGAACATCTGTTTTGATGAGATGGTCAAAGAATTTGGCTTTATCAAAAATCCAGATGAACAATGCATCTATAGTAGATTTGTAGCAAGAACTGTCGTATTCCTCGTTTTATATGTGGATGACATTCTCTTGATAGAAAATGACATTCCTATGCTACAATCTGTCGAAGGGTTCTTGTCACACAGGTTCTCAATGAATGACCTGGGTGATGCCTCTTAGATTCTGGGGATCCGGATCTATCATGACAGATCCAAGAGGATATTAGGACTTTCACAGTCCAGGTACATCGACACCATACTGAAAATATTCAGTATGGAAGATTCCAAGCGCGGTAATCTACCGGCTTGACACGGGATCACCCTCTCCAAAGAGATGTCTCCCAAGACTGATTTGGAAAGGGATCGCATGTCTATTATACCCTACGCTTCTGCGGTAGGCTCTATAATGTATGCGATGTTGTGTACCAGACCAGATGTAGCTTATGCACTGAGTGTGGTAAGCCGGTATCTGTCAAACCCTGGGGAGAAACACTGGATAGCAGTAAAGAACATTCTCAAGTACCTGAGAAGGACTAAGGAGATGTTCTTGGTGTATGGGGGAAAAGACCTCCACATCGAGGCATTTGCTGACTCCAGCTTCCAGAGTGACAAGGATGATTCCAAGTCCATGTCGGGTTATGGCTTTACCCTCAATGGAGGGGCGGTGTGTTGGAAGAGTTCCAAACAGGAAACCGTTGCTGACTCGACGATGGAAGCGGAATATATCGCTGCTGCAGATGCCGCAAAAGAAGCCGTCTGGATAAGGAAGTTCCTGACAGAACTTCAGGTGGTTCCATCTATTGTTGATCCAGTACCTCTGTATTGCGACAACAACGGGGCTATAGCTTTAGCGAAGGAACCCATGTCCCATCAGAAGTCCAGACACATCTTGAGGCGGTATCACCTGATCAGGGATATCGTGGGTCGCCAGGAGATCGAGGTTCGGAGAGTTGCTACGGATGATAACACTACTGATCCATTCACAAAGGCCTTACCCCAGACTCAGTTCGAGCGGCTGATCGAGATGATAGGTCTTCGATACGCCAGTACATGGCCTTAGTGCAAGTGGGAGATTGTTAGTGTATATTCCCTAGAGGCCATTACTGTATCATACTAGTTTGTATATTATTTAATGGAAGCTTGGGATATTCACCTTGTATAGAAAATCTTGATCAAAGTAGTAGTATGCTACTTGGTTTGTTTCCACTTTAATGTGTGCATGTGTTTCTTATAGCATATCGCCTTTACACATTAGTGGAGCCCTTAGGATCTTTGCTTGATTACCAGCGTTGTGATAGCAATCACACTCATGGGGGCTGGGTAATCCACAAGCACATCCTTATGCAGGTCCTTAGTCATAGGACTATCGAGACAGGGCATCGATACTCCGGAGTAGACTAGCATATGCGCTTCTCATCCCAGCTTAGGAGGCGGTATGTCCCACAGCCGTCAGTACGTCGTACTTGAGATAGTATGCGGGTGCTCGTTAGGTTACGAGTACACTGGACAGGACTCGTCGGGAACTATTGGTTGGTATTATACCTATCGTCAGTTATCAGTTCCCAGGTGACATGAGTACAGCTTAGTCCGTTGACTTGACACTGTCACTTCGCCTCGAGTATGTTCCCACTGTTCTTAGATTGCTACCTTACCACGGCTCAAAGGAGTCGTGGAAATAGGTAGCAGTTGGGTGCAGTCCCGAAGCACTTCGAGGCAGTGACGGTTAGACAGGATTCGTCTCTCCCGGTATTGGGGGTTGATATCGCGCTGTGTTTAGGAGAGCCATTACACAAAGTCCCTGGCCAGAGCAAGCGAGATATACTGGTAGGTTTCCAGTGTTATCTCAGGGTGTTCTGGGCTACACTCCGACACGACTTGTACCGCTATTAGGGGACTGACGTTTACTGCCCCCTAGGCCCGCTATGCGATACTCTCAGACGAACAGACCGGACTGTATGGAGATTGTCACATTCAGGCTCAGTAGGAGTTCAGATGGGTTCACCTCGTCAGTCTTCTTATCGGCATTTACCTGGGGACCGTTACGTACAGCTAGTGCCGCTTGTGGTCTGTGGTTAAACCCACTGCCAGCGTAGTGTCGAGTCTTTAGAGTCCCATACAGAGGGTTATTCTCCTTTAGGCAAAACGAGTAGAGGTCGCATGGTTTTGCGACGGGGTTCGTTCACATCTGCGCACTTGTGCACGTTTGGTGTCTGGACAGTTTATACTAGCGGGCTATGGTTTAAGCCAGATCATAGTATATGTTTTGGGGTAGGTTTTATCTCATTGTATTCGTGTTCCTCTGAACACGGATGCGGGTGTGTATGCACAGTTGACTGAGGCAGAGGCAGAGGACTTTCATTAGGGTTATGATCGTTGTCTTTTTCTTAACCCTAATGTTTATATGTGAAATATGATTATTAATATTAATTAATTATAATTGTGTTATGGTTAGGGTTGTTGACCATTTGACTATGGTTGACTTGTTGACCTATGTTGACATATTGACCATCATTATTTCACATGAAAGATGCTCTTTGATTCTTGCAAAATTCATTAATGTGAAATGATAATGGTCATTTCAAGTTAACAATCACTATTATCTTTAATTAATTATTTAATTATCATAATTCACATATATGTGAGAAGGTTGATATTATCTTCTCATTCTCTCTCATCCTCTTCCTCTCTCTCAATGCTCTCCTTCTCATGAGTTGAGAACCATTAAGCTTTTTAGATAAAACACCAAAATCATTCTCTACTCTTTCTAAGGTTCTAGGTTTAGCACACCAAGCACCTTAGTTACTTCTAGTTTGAGGTAGGAGCCAAAGGTAGAAGCCCTCGGGTGGATCTTTCTTCGGCAAGAGAAGGCGACGAGGACGACCCGTTCATCCCACTCCAAGGAACAAGAAGAGAAAGACTTCAAGACTTAAGTATAACCCTTTAACCGAGTAGCTAACTCTCTTAGCTTGGTTGTTAGTTTATGTTGAGCAAAGATCCTCCTCTATATAGTCCATGTTGCCTAGAGTTGTAAAAATCGAATTTTTATACCGTTTCCGCCTCCCCATAAGCACCGGGGTGGGTAACGTGGACTTACACTGATAAGGAGACATGCCAAGATCGGTCTTATAAGCAGTTCAAAATGCCTAAAGGGCATCAGTGAGTTTTAAAGACCAATCCTTACGGTTCTTGGAAACCGTTTTCTCCAAAATCTATTTGATTTGCCGATTAGACACTTCAGCTTGCCCATACGTTTGGGGGTGATACGGCGTAGATAGCTTGTGATTTATGGAATATTTTTGCATTAAGGCCTCGAAATTCCTATTATAGAAATATGTTCCATTGTCACTAATGATCGCGCGGAGGTGTCCAAACCGGGAAAAGATGTTTTCCTTAAGGAATCTAACGACAAACTTGTTGTCGTTAGTCCGGCTGGGCACGGTCTCGACCCATTTAGAGACGTAATCAACAGCTAGAAGAATATACAGGTTCCCAAATGAGCCGGGAAACGGCCCCATGAAGTTAATACCCCAAACATCGAAAATCTCGACAACAAAGATTGGTTGGACCGGCATCTCGTTTCTCCTGGATATCCGGCCCAAGTGTTGGCACTGGGAGCAAGTCCTGCAGTAATCGTGAGCGTCTTTGAAGAGTTGTGGCCAGTAGAAGCCACACTGCAAGATCTTCTCGGCTGTCTTTCTGGGGCCAAAATGCCCGCCACATGCTTGATCGAGGAAAAACGACAACACACTCTTGAATTCATTGTCAGGGACACAGCGACGAATAATTTTGTCGGGACAGTACTTGAACAGATAGGGTTTGTCCCAGTAAAAGTGTTTCACTTGGGATAAGAATCGAAGTCTGTCCTGACTTGACCATTCAGTCGGTAGTAATCCTGTGCCCAAATATTTCACAATATCTGCGAACCATGGTTCGTAAGATACCGTCAAGAGTTATTCATCCGGAAAAAGTCATTGATCGGAATTTGAAGCGATGGCGAAGAAGGAAGTCGTGAGAGATGGTCGGCGACCACGTTTTCACATCCACTTTTTTCCTTGATGACAAGGTCAAACTCTTGAATCAAGAGGATCCAACGTATCAGCCGAGATTTTGCATCCTTCTTTGCAAAATGATGGCGAAGAGCTAAATGGTCCGTGTAGACCATGACTGGAGAGCCGATTAAGTAAGGCCTGAACTTTTCTAAAGCAAACACAACAGCCAAAAATTCCTTCTCGGTCGTTGTGTAGTTCATTTGGGCATCGTTCAGGGTTCGGCTAGCATAATAGATTACGTGCGGCATCTTATCGATATGCTGTCCAAGGACAACACCAATGGCAAAGTCGGATGCATTGCACATAATCTTAAATGGATACGTCCAGTCAGGAGAAGAAAGAACGGGAGAAGAAATGAGTGAGCTTTTTAATGACTCGAACGCAGTCATACAGCTCGATTTGAAGTCGAATGTCGTGTCCTTGGCCAGCAAAAGAGTCAAGGACCTAGCAATCTTGCTAAAGTTCTTGATGAACCGTCTATAGAAAGCGACATGGCCAAGGAAGGCTCGGATGTCTCTGACACATTTGGGAGGAGGGAAATTGGAAATGACTTCAATCTTCGCTTTATCTACCTTAATGCCTTTTTTCGAAATAATATGTCCTAGGACAATACCTTCGCGTACCATGAAGTGACACTTCTCCCAGCTCAAATTGAGGTTCTTATCCTTACACCGGGTCAGGACAGCATCGAGATGCAGCAAACACTCATCAAATGAATCGCCGAAAATGGAGAAATTATCCATGAAGATCTCCAAGAATTTTTCCACCATGTCTGAGAAAATTCCCATCATACACCGCTGGAAGGTAGCGGGTGTTCAGTTGATAAAACTGCACATTAAATATGATATTTTCCCTACTATTTCTATATTAGAAAAGGTGTTTATTATAATATATGATACATATGAGGGTTTATCTGTAAAAATACTATTTTCATGTGTTTATCTATTATAATTAACATTTAGTAGGAAAATAAGCATAAATACCATTGACCAAATCTTAATGGTGAAATCAATATCTCAATAAAACAAACTCTACTAATATTATTTGTTGAGATTGTGCAGAATTTTCAGGGCTAAAAATCAAGGGAATTATCAAAGTTGTTAAGAGCAAACCTGCCTAATTAAGAAAGCAAACTAAGAAATCAAGTCTGGCAGAAACAAAGAAAAGATTTCTAGTTTCCAGAGATTCTAAAGATCGCCACGTGTCATGAAGATGAAAGCCTAGAAGAACAAATCAAACGATCGCGCCATAAGGCCGCGGATCCGTGGCCAAACCCACCTAATGGCCGCGGATCCGCCGCATGCCAGAAGGGTTGTGAGCTGGGATTTTATGGTTAGAATCTTAACCATTGGTTTCCAATTTAGGAAGCTAGGGTTCTGGCTCTGGGACTATATATAAGGACCGAGAGCCTCTTGGAAAAAGGATCAAGCTGAAGAGATCACGAAGTCCAAGATGGCTCAGGCATCCAGGCTGATCATCAATTGTTCATCTACCTCCTTAGAAGAGATCGAGAAGCAAACTAGCATTTTGTAATCATTTTCTAAGGGAACAAAGTGTAAATGAATTTTGTTGATTAATAAAGGTAGTTGTTTTTCTTATTCTATTTCTTTGTAATTTTAATATGATTTCCCTCTCCATCTCTTCTTCTCCCAACATGCGTGAGTAATTCTTTGCTTGTTAGGGTTCATGGGATTAGGGTAGATTAATGGATGATGAAGATCCTTAAACTCTATTTAAGTCCTATAAAGTTTATAAACTCTATTAAAAGAATAGTTAACATCCTAATTAGGCGCGCTATCAATTCATTGATAATCGCGACCACGATTAGAGATTAGATTGACAATTGTTTTGGTAAAGGCTAGATATGAACGGAGTTCCATGTCGAGATAGGGGTTAAGAGTGGGAACCATTTTCCCTCCAGAAACCCTAATCTATATGCATCACTGTCGATCTAGTTTTAAATCTATTAAAGGATAAAAAGAGAAATCTCTCATTAATCATCCATAACTACTAAATCTTAATGAAACCTACAAGCCCCCTTTTAATATTAAACCTACATCCGTAGTTAATCTAGATCTATATTTTGCATCCGTGTTTAACGTAGATCTAGAACCTACAAACCATTCTTTACCATTCTTTATTTTTCCTCCTTTCTTTCTCAACACGCCTAAAGTAAGAATAAAATATTCAACGTTTCCCAGAGGATGACCCGTATTCATCTCGGTCTAGCTACACGCGACACCGTTCCGTTATTATTTGCGGTTAAATACTACACATAGATCATATCAATCAGCGGGCGCATTGCATAACCCAAAGGGCATGCGGCGATATGCAAACGTGCCGAAAGGATAGGTGAATGTGGTCTTGTCCTGGTCTTTTTCAGCGATGGGAATCTGATTATAGCCGGAATAGTCATCCAGAAAGCAGTAGTACTCGTGTCCAGCCAATCGTTCAAGCATTTGGTCAATGAAAGGTAGCGGAAAGTGGTCTTTCTGCGTTGCGGCATTGAGTTTTCTATAATCGATGCATACTCACCACCCAGTCTGGGTGTGGGTAGGGATTTATTGGCTATAGTGACCTCAAGGCAATTATCATAGTCGCTGACTTGTGATTATGATGATTGAGGCAGGACCTATACCGATGAAACGGTGTTACTCAAGATGATAGTATGCTATCTGGTTTGTCTTTATCATGATATACATATTGATAGAGCCCATAGGGTTCTTGCTTGACTGCCAGCATTATGATGGCAATCATATATGTGGGAGCTGGGGTCTATAAGCACATCCTTAAATGTCTCTAGTCGTAGGAGTATCGAGACCGGGCATCGATACTCCAGTGTAGACTAGTGTATACTGATCGAGATCCCAACGAGGGGCTGTGGCCAGGTCTCACAAGCCATTGGTGTTAGTTTGTTCACCTAAGATAGTATACAGGTGCTCATTGGGTTATGAGTACACTGGACGGACTCGCCAGGAACCTGCTAGTTGGTATTATAACTATTGTCAGATAGCAGTTCCCAGGTGACATGTGTACAGGTTAGTCTGTCGACCTGAGATCGTCATTTGTCTCGTGTGATTTCCCACTGTGCATTGATTACTACCCTACCACGGCTCAAAGGAGTCGTGCAAACAGGTTTTAGTTGGTTACAGTCCCGAGCCAAATGGAGGCAGTGATCGGATTGTCGGGGATTCGTCTCTCTCGGTATTGGGGGTTGATGTCGCGTTGTGTACGGATGGCCATCACCATAAATCCGTGGCCACGGTGGACGAGAATTATCGTTCCAGGATCGATAGTTTCTCAGGTGGTGATGGGTTTCATACCGACACTAAATATCCCGTTGTTGGGGGTCTGACTTTATCCACCCTCCTAGACTCGATATGCGATACTCTTAGACGAACAGACCGGACTGTACGGATATTGTCACTGACAGGCTCAGTAGGGGTTCAGGATGAGTTTGCTGGTCGGCCTCCCTTTCGCTCAATACCTGGATAGCCGTTACGTACAGCTAGTGCCGCTGACGTGCTTGTGGTTAAACCCACTGCCAGCGTATTGACGAGTCTTTAGAGTCCCACACAGAGGGTTTTCACGGTTCAGGCGATATGGTGTACATGGCGTATGTTCATACATACAGATGTCCGATTAAATATGTGCACTTGCTGCGCAGACTTTAATTGGACAGTTGATAATACTAGCTGCTTAGAATTAAGTCAGTTTATTAAATCAGGTTTTGATTTAATAATTTATATATGTATTTGTATATACGTATTCTAGTATTATTGTTCACTATTCATTTTCTCTCTCGGTTATTCGTATTTTGGTACGAATACGCGTATATGTATTTCGGTACATGTACCGGGAAGTATTCCGTATTTTGTACGGAATAGCTTCTAGAAGAAGATGCTACCTCATTTATATGATTTTCCATTTTGGAAAATCATTTGTTTTATAAATGAGGTGGAAAGGAGGTGTGGGTTAAAGCATGGTTCAAAGTGCATGTAGCAAAGTATGGTGCATTTTTTAATTGATTAATTGGAAATGATTTTTTTTCTTGGTGATTGAGAGAGGGGGGCCGGCCACTTGCCTTGGTGGGGTTTTTCATTTTTGGTTCATGATTCATTACACATTATGCTAGCCCACTCTCTCAAGTTCACCACAAAACACTTTGTTCATGTAAATGCTTCATCACCACTTTAATCTTCTTCTTGAGTTGCTCCATGGAGCACATGGTTGAGAGAAAATAATAGTGACACACTACTACATCCCCACTCTCCATCGCTAGCGACTTTGGAGCGTCGGTTACCTCGTTCGACGAGGTTGGAGCTTGCGCCGTTTCCCTCGGGTGGATCATCGGAGACGAAGGAAGACCGGCAACGAAACCACATCAAGGAGCCGCTAGGAGCTTGGAATGAAGACCGAAGGACTCGGATCAACTCGATATAACGATTCTAACCTCTTCTTAGCTTGCTAGTTTTGGGTTTAAGGTCGATCCGGACATTGGGTAGCGGTAGCGCCGGTTTGATAAATTTTTGTTCTGCATTTTGGCTGTGTTTCGACGGCCGGGGCGCTGCCGTGACCCTTCAGGATTAACTCATTTGCCTCATTGGTTATGACCGTTATGCCCGACTTCTTGGGGACAATGTGAATGTGGCTAACCTACTGGCTATCAGAGATAGGGAAAATGATACCACTATCCAGACACTTTACGATCTCCTTTTTTACAGCCTCCTTCATGACTGTGTTGAGTCGCTTTTATGGATCCATGGCTGGTTTGGCATCATCTATCATATGAATATGATGTTCAACGATCAGAGGACTAATCCCCTTGATGACCGCCATTGACCATGTTGCGCCACGGCAGCGCCCCGGCCTACTACTCGAGGCCAAAATGCGGAATCAAAATTTTTCTTAACTTTTAAACCGGCGCTACCGCGGACAATATACCCGGATCGAAACCATTAACCTAATCCTAGCGAGTAAGAGAAAGGGTGAGAGATATACCGAGTGATCCGTGTCCTCCGGTCTTCTCGTCGTCGTCCCGATCTTCCGCGGAATTTCCGGTCTTCATCTCCTCGCCGGAAAGGGGCACCACGTAGCCGGATTCTTTTACGGGCTCCCATGTCTTGACCGAGGCAACTCGAGCGCGAAGTTGGCTAGCCGACGCGTCTAAGGTTGCTGTAGGTGTAGTGTAGAAACTTTGTCTCATCGGGGTTTATGTAGTTGCCTTTGGTGATGGAGGAATGAGCAATAGACTTTGGAGTGAAGTGGATGAATTTGTGAAGCATGCAAAAATGATATGAACAAATCTTCTCTCATCAAAAATGAACCAACCTCTCACTCCCTCTCCTAAAGTGGCCGGCCCCCTCCATATCAAAATGGTGGAAGGAAAAAAAAACAAATGAAAACTATGAAGGGAGATAAGTGTAGGAAACTCCAAGAGGTGACCACATCAAAAGGTTATGATAACTATATCAAATCAACTCAAATCAACTCTAATCACAATAAAGCAAGCCATCATGAAAAAGCAAAGATGCTTAACCTTTCATAATGCCACAATTGCAAGAAACCCCCTCCACAAATGTTATTTGCAAACTTGCAAATAACCCCCTCGATCGGAATAGTCTAGTCAGGAAAGAACAAAGGAAAACCGGCCGGAACGGAATACAAACTGGCAACTTCAGAAAACTGATCCCGTAATAAATTACAGGAAAACCCCACTACTGCATATACATGCCCGCATTTGTATTCCCACTGAAGACAAATGCAAACAGACAAAATCTATACTGTCTAATACTAGGATCAGGCTTAAACCAAAGCCGGCTAGTAAAAACCGTCCGATCACGATCCGTGCAATATCGCACGTATCTGATCGAACCCTGCCATATCTCCATACGGCCTCTACAGCGTTTCACCCGAAACCTGAGTAACTGAGTGTGTGGTGGACACTAAAGACTCGTCAATACTATGGCTGTGGATTTAACCACTAGCACGTCAGAGGTATTAGCCATACGTGACGAGCTACCAGCTATTGACCAAAAGGGACGTCGATGAGCGAACTCATCCTGACATCCTACTGAGCCTGTCGGTGACAATATCCGTACAATCCGGTCCGTTCGTCTATGAGTATCGCATGGCGGGCCTAGGGGGTTGGTAAAAGTCAGACCCCCAAAAGCGGTACAAGTCGTGTCGGAGTGTAGCCCAGAACACCCTGGGATACTACTGGAATACTTACCAGTAAATCTCCTGCCTCGGCCGTGGGCCTTGTGTAATGGCTCTCCTAGACACAGCGCGACCTCACCCCAAATACCGGGAGAGACGAACCCCTGCAGATCCGCTCACTGCCTCCATGTGGCTCAGAACTGTACCCAACTAAAACCTGTTTGCACGACTCCTTTGAGCCGTGGTAGGGTAGTAATCAAAGTACAGTGGGAACTCACACGAGACAAATGACGATCTCAGGTCGATGAACTAACCTGTACACATGTCACCAGGGAACTGCTATCTGACGTCTGGTATAATCCCAACTAGCAGATTCCCGGCGAGTCATGTCCGGTGTACTCATAACCCAATGAGCACCTGTATACATCTTAGGTGAACCAACTGACACCAGTGGCTTGTGAGACCGGCCACCACCTCTCGTCGGGGTCTCGACTGTATACACTAGTCTACTAATGGAGTATCGATGCCCAGTCTCGAAACTCCCACGACTAGGGAGCTTTTAAGGATGTGCTTATAGACCACCAGCTCCCACGTATATGATCGCCCTCATACTGCTGGCAGTCAAGCAAGAATCCTAAGGGCTCTATCAACGTGTAATAGAGACTCGTAAGGTCACCTAAAGTAGTACACGATGATAGAGATAAACCAGATAGCATACTATCATCTTGAGTAAGACTGTCCTACCGGGATAGGTCCTCCCTCAATCATTGCAATCACGTGCCTGTGATCCAATAATTGACTCTGAGGGCACTATCTCCAACAATCTCCCACTTGCATTTAAGGCTAATTATTGCGATGTCACATACTCACAGCCTGTGTGATACCGAACACCCAACTCCTCTACTATTCAGTCTCACAAAGCTCGTTCGCGAAACTATTGCGTTCGAGGAATAGCCTCAGTGTGTGGATCCGCTGTGATGTTTCTTTCTATGTCTCTGTATATCTCAAGTTCGCGGAGAAAGCCATCTCCCGAAATAAGCAATACCTGTCTTGGAATGTCTGGATGTCTGATGGGACCTAGTTCATAAATGAACTCCAAATCCAAACTTCTTAGACTGTATCGTCAACTGAACTTAATCAGTATCCTGCGCCATGCTTCTCTCAGTATCCGCCTGTCCAAAATACTGCCCCTCGTCAGAGGGAAAAATATAACTCTGACAGTCACTCTGTCATCCAGGTCACCTTGGAAGCCTGGAATGATAACCGTCTCCTAAAGGAGGCTGCCGTTATCAATTACCTAGAACATCAACTTATGTTTTTAAACTGCTTCCGATTGTTTCTCCAGGATTGGATGAATATCAACTTATTGCACCTACTGCAAAAACAACATCTGGTGTGGTACTTGACATCTCATGATTGACTCAATTGCCTAAGCAAGTGATCTGCCAATCATGCACATCCCTCTCTAATTTAGTTTATAAGACACCTTTAGAGAGGGTGACTCCATCACCTGCAGGGACACTACCGTGCCAGGAGTCGTCCATTCTAAATACTCATAGAATGCTGTCTAAATACCCAGATTGGGAAACCACCCAAATCTAGATCTAAAACCATAGATCTAGTAATCAGAATGTCTGATATAATATCCACATCCTATGTGGAGAAACTACTGTGTGACAACCAAAGTATAACCGATCGTAGTATAGGAATATCACTTCCTACTCTGTGTATGTCATCCAAGTACTAGGACATCACACCCTACTACCTTCTTAACAGATCCATCCCCTATTCTGATGAAGTCAAACCTATGACTGTCACATCAGAAATAGATGATCTATCTCCGCTATATCTGCTTTAGTCTATAAATAGACATAAGCTACCTGTCCACCAATGCTTCTGCTGCTCCCACTGAATACGACAACCCTCTGGCAGAGTCATATAGACGTACATTTCTAAAGCTAGTTCAAATGATTAATCAGTGGGGTCACGTGCCAACACGTGATGGGTTCCTGAGCCCTCTGAACCAACGGAATTAAATTCTAATTAATTGCTTAATCAGTGAGGTCACGTGCCAACACGTGATATACTCCTAAACTCTCTGAACCAATAGAATTAAATTCTAATTAATTGATTAATCAATGTGGTCACGTGCCAACACGTGATAGAATCCTAAACCCTCTGAACTAATAGAATTAAATTCTAATTAAAAGGAATCAAAAACCCTAATTGGAAAAATATTTCCCCTAGATCTTTCCAAATAAAAAAGATTACACTCTGTAAAAGGGAGCACCGTTGGATTAAAAATCCAATGGTGATTAAAAAATCACTAATTTATACAAAGATTCTGTAGAAGAAAATATTTTCCTAAAATTTTCCAGGAACAGAAAAAAATCTTATGTGTTAAAAAATCCAATGGTGAATAGAATTCACCGAATGGTCTAAAAGATCATGTTGGTTATAAAATCAATCAAAGATCTCTCAATAAGAGATTGGCTGAACAAACTGATTCTTTTCTTTCTCCTATAAATAGGAACCAAGAAAAGAAGAGAAAAAAGAGAATACAACAACAGAGAGAGAAGATAGAAGAGAAAAAAGAGAAGAGAATTTAATTCTCCAGAGAGAAAAGAAGATCTCTTCAGAGAAAAAACTCTAGGTAAGAGAAGGAAGGAGATCATTCTATAAGCTCCCACGAAACAAAAGATAATTTAACAAACCAAGAGTTTAACTCTTATAAAAAGAGCTTAGTTCTTCCTCCGGTTGAAGATCTGCAGAAGCAGATCTCCCTACAAGTTGAGAATTTAAATCTCATCGGGAAGATTCTGCCATGCAGATCCAAAACTCAGAGGGAGAATTGGGTTTAAAGAATTTAATTCTTTCAAACAAATAGGAATTTAATTCCTCTAAATAAAATTAGAGTTTAACCCTATCAAAAGAATTTAATTCTTAAACAAGGGATTTAACTCTCCATGCATGTATAAGAGATCAGTATCCAACATGATCACGTATGTCCACGTGACTCCCCCCTCAATGATCGAAAGAGAACGAATGAAATTAGGTCACGTGCTCCCACGTGACCCTTGAACAAACTTCTCATAATCAAAAGGGAGTAAAGCCAAAGCAGAGCATATTTTGGGCGTCTCACGTGTTCCCACGTGACCCTTGGCACTTATCAAACAAAAGAAGATTTTACCCAAAGGAAATGCCCGCCTAAAGTATGCCTCACATATCCCCACGTGATGATCATAAAAGATCAAGTTTTGAATGCTTATATGCATATTTTGGGAGAAAAATATGAGAAGTAAAGCTTAATCTTCAGGCGCCTCACATGACCCTACGTGAGCGCTTCATTCCTAGTGTTTAGCACTACTTTAAGTGCATCATGTAGGAATACGTGATCGTCAAGTATATTCTAGTGTTTAACACTATATTCAAACCAATCTTAGCCCAAATTAGCTAAATCTTCCAAAGGCAAGACCCCCCTTCAACCGGACCCCAATTATACTCTTGTCTTTCAAAACCGATCATCTCATATGGCTTTCAAAGTGATTCCCAGAGCCTTCCAACCAACATTGGTTCAAGGGTACATCTCTTCACTCCTCTGATATGTGTCGTTGTAATCCTTCAACGTCTTCAGAGAGGTGACAGGTCCCGACAACCAGACATTCCACCGACTGTGGGGTCCTTAAACTCATGGACTACGATGTCCTTAAATTTTATGGACTGTGGGGTCCTTAAACTCATGGACTATGATGTCCTTAAACTTTACAGACTATGACGTCTCTAAACTACCATGGACTGTGAGGTCCTTAAACTCATAGACTATGATGTCTTTAAACTATGGACTGTGATGTCCTTAAACTCCATGGACTATGATGTCCTTAAACTTTTGGACCGCAAAGCCCCTAAACTAAAACAATAGAGCCCAAATTCTCTTTTGTTGGATCTAAATGATCCTATTAAGTAGATCTTAGTATAAAATTAGAATAACGTATCCTTAACAAACGTTTAAGTTGATCTTAGTCTCAATTGAGATTAATGATCCTTATACCCATCCCAAACTTAAATCTAAGAAAATATGGATTTCGACTAATCCACGCCCAACGGGCGACAACATAAATTAGTCTCCGTATACAATCCACGGGCAACCAAAAGTAAAACAAACACACACGACATGAAGTGACCATCTGGAGAAGGAGAAAGTTGTTGCCACGATGTGTTAGCGTAACTAACTGCAGAGGCTTGCGCCTGTAGGGAAGAGCGTCCCCACAATCAAAAACCCCTCACAATGAGGGGGAATCTGACGAAGTCTGCTATATCGGCCGCATCCGTCTAAACCTTCGATACATGGTGCCATAAATCAACATGTCATCTTCGGAGATGTGGACTGATAAAACCAAATAACATCTGCCCCCAAAATTCAAGCCAGACGTCCTAACGTCCCGGTCGCGTCTTTCGGCGGAGAACAGGGTTTCGATCATATTCGTGTACTAGCTACATGTATATTTGATTGGACGGATAATATTAGTGGGCTTATGATTAAGGCGCATTCTAGTATTGTAATATTGGATTATTTTCATCTCTTGGTATTCATAGTACGAATATAGGTATGTATTTATGGTGAGGGGTATTCTTGTATTTTCATAAGAGTGGTTCTAGAAGAAGACGCCTCATTTTTTATAAATACATTTTATTTAAATGGATAAAGAGGTGGAGGTATGAAGTGTTTTTTTAGGCATGGTTGAAGCTGGCTCTATTAGATGGCTCACTCATTTGGATAACTATTGAAGCATGTCACATTATTTTTATGATAAATGATATGCTAGATATTATCAACACTTAGTTATTCTTCAACTCAATTCTTCACTTGACACCCTCTTTCCACCTTTGCTCTCGTCTTCTTCCTTCAACCCTAAACACTCTCATGAGTTAAGAAACCTAGGGTTATTGAGATAAATTAATCCAATAAACATTCTCTACATCTCCTGAGCTGCATAGATTTGCAAACTAGGTATTTTAGTTACCTCATTCTTGAGGTTAGAGCTTGAACTATAGATTCTTGGGTGGATCTTTTTCGACATGAGGAGGCTGACAGTCAAGCTCGATCTATACCAACGAGGAGCTCAAGAAGAAGATAAGAAGACCCGATGGACTTGAACACAAAGGTATTAATCACTTCATAGTAAATTAGAACCTTTGTTAGTTTAGCTAGTTAGGGCTTATGGTCGATCTTGGAAGTTTAGTGGATGCTGCTTGCAATAAAATTATTTTTTTGTTAATTTCTCCTCTCTACAAACCCTGTGGAGTTTGCGATATCGACTTACACTATGGTTGTAAGCGGCAAATCGGGAAGTTCAGAGGGCTCAGCCATGTCCTCGCCTCCTTCAATTTGCAAAACTATAGTTGTGTTCATCGTGATAAACTGAATTTATTACCGCTCATTCTATAACATTTTGTTAATAATCAAGTGCTATTAATCTGGGTCTGCTCATTAAGTATAGGCTATAGGTACTTAGGGTAATATCACTTAAAACATGCACAAACATGCACGGATATGACAAATGTGATCAAAATTGCAATGGGACAGAATTTCTTTCAAAATCCAAGTTTTGTAACAAAAAAATGTTGTGCAAAATTAAAATCCTAGTGGGTGCACTTGAAATTGCAAGTGGGCACAAGGGGCAGCCATGATATGCAAGTAGGCACTAAGTGGGCAACACACACATTGTGTTGTGCAAGTGGATCATGAGATAAAGTGATGATATGATGCTCTTGTTGATTGGTGATGTGACAATCCTTTAACTTTAAAACTCCAGAATACAACTAATAGTTTATTGAAAGAAAATAAAAATACTAAAAATCCAATTTGGAGCTCAGATGACCACTGGAGGAAGATGGGACCCACCACCACAAAGTGGGCCGAACAAATAATCTATCTGGCTTCCTATGGCGATCTGGCCTTGTCCTTAGGGCCTCGTTCTCCTTCTATGTCCCCACATTAGTCAAGTCAAGCCTCTGGGTTCACTTTTTTTTTGGTTAAACCTTATATATATCATTTCACTGGTTAAGCTTTGTATTGGATTTTCAGTGAGAAAGTGTGTGTATACTTCATGATAATTTCCTCTTCTTCTCTCTTTTGAGCTCTCATTTGAGAGATCCATTAAGGATGTTGAGAATGTTATCTAAACTTGTAACTTAATTCCATCTATTTTTTGAATAACATTTGCACTCTTTTGTTCTAACTTCTTTGCTTAACTTTCTTGTTCTTTATGTTTCTTCCTCTTGTGTTTCTTTTCTATTTTGTGATGACGTTTGAGTAGTAATTATTGGACTATGGTGATGGTGAGGATTGAGATGAATAGCTTAGCCATCCTCCATTCTCTTGTTATTGTTTGAAGAGCTTAAAAGTGATTGTAAGTTTAAGATTGTAAATGTTATTTGTTTGACATGGTATGTTTCTTTTGATGGTTACTTGGTAATGTTTAGCACATGCCATATTCTTTCATTATCGCCATTTTACAATGTTAAGATTAGATTCAAGACTAGTGTTAAGATTGCTAAGTGTTTAGATAGGGTATTTTGCTTGATGTTATATGACACCTTTCACTAAACATATACCCTACACTATCAATCTCATGCTTACCAAGTTTAATGCTAACTTTGCTTCTCTTATGCTAATTGGATTGTTTCTTAGTGTTGTATGACTTATGATCCTTAGTTACTTGCTTCGATATGACATGTTTGGAAATACAAACAATAAGTGAGAACAATACAGATTTGTTTTACTGCTCGCGTATGAGTTCATCATTTTGATAGTTTATGCTTCGCAACTGCCTTGATAAGCTAGGGAACACACACATGATCAAGAGAGAGTCAAAGATCCCTCCATGATTCGTCGTCTGAACTGGAGCCACGACCGCCTTCACCTTGTGTTATACTTCGTTTTTCTAATTTGTGACAACAAACTAAAAACCACTCTTCTCTTTTTGAACTTGCGACACCAACTTCTAATCGATAATTCCCTGTGGATTGACCCGTATTTGCCAGCCAGCTACAACATGCCGTGTAATTGCGGTTATAAATATTTTAAAATGATACGTAACTCACATGCTTCTATTTTCGACAAAAACCGTTCTTTCAAACTCAAGGGCATGCGCGTGTGAAATACCAAGTTGAAAGTAACCGTTATTTGAGTATTGCTCTGAAAAAGGAGTAAGGAAACGAGAGAAATACTTACTAATGCTGGATCGAGTAGCAAGCTTTAATTCGGGTGCCAAATGTATGGCTAAGCCAAGGCTCAGCCTTCCCAGAAAAACTCCAACGGGCTGCAATAGCATGTGAGATGCCAGAAGTCTCATCTCTATAACACCAAACAAATAACATAAGAGTTAGATCAACTTTGAGATCAAAAGACGGTGAAATCAAAAGAAAAATTACCTTCCATCATCATGCTTGGTGAGACCTGAGGGAGCTCGAAAAAGGAGGGAGGAGTGACAACGGCTAAAGCGGCGGCTGAAGAGGACACCCCGGTTTGAAAGTTATGAAATATATTGGGACGGTGATCAGGGACATGGCAGCCTATGGGGTAGCCATCATATCCATGCCTGAAACAAAGAAAGCGTTAGGGAATTCTTTTAACGAGGATAAAGTAAATATAAAAACTGATGCAATGCAACAAACCAGTGGACCCTTCAAGAGTCGGCAAGGAAAGAACCACAATTGTTTCCTAAATGCTGCTAAACTCAACACCCGTCTCGACATTGTCATTTTCATCGGTCTCCATCACAACATAGGAGACAGAATCAAGATCTGCACCCTCACCTCAAAAAACGAGGGCTGTCGTCGCTACAGTGGCATCACCAATCAATACTTGAAATCCTCTTAAAAGAACAGCGATACTTGAAGCAAGATCCATATGCTCGAGAACATCGATGGCAGGATCATGACTCTCCGTTCCAGAATTTTCAGGTATTGTCGCCTCATTTTCTGTCGTTTCACATTCTGACTCCTCATGAGCAAGACGCTCTATTTCTTTACGAACAAGGTGCTCCGCCTTCTTGTGAGAAAGACGCTCTCTTTCCTCATGAGCTACCCATGCAGATTTACGGAAGGCGACCGATAAACTAACTTCAGCGTCTGGGTCAGAGTCTACTATGGAAGTTGCTGAAGCAGACACCGTCATTCGCTTCAGCACTATATCTCACGGCGGTGTAGAAGAAGTCTGACCCACGGCTAGCAGCTCTGAAGATTTCATGGCAATTGTAGGAGGAGGAACGTTCTCTATATGAGCATCTTGGGCCTGTGTTCTACGAGAGCTTGCACCAATGGCGGAAGAATCTGCCACAGAAAGAAAATATGTCAAGATACAAATAACCTTATTCAAAACGAATACAAGAAGTAAAAAATTATACTTGTCCTATGAAAAGCATGAAGCTTCTATTCTTCGCGAGCCATTCACAAAGATAGCTCACTGATCGATAGAGGGATGTCATCATCTGGATCGAAATCCCCATCAGGCAAAGCCACTTTGGGAGTTTTCCTAAAAATAGGCGGTGCAGGCACATCATCAGGAAATCCCTGTTCAAAAAGTTCATCATTAGAAGTATACTATTGATGACCTTCCCTGACTAGGACGATGGAAAGATCTCGTTCGAACGCAATATATCGTTTATCGCAGACGTCTTCTTCTTCTTCCACGGTTTTGGAGCGGTACTCATCAAAGCTCATTTTCTCCTTTTAGGCTCCTTTTTCCTTAGACCCAAGTACACTTTCTTGACATAATCGAGTTACCGGCTCAGGCGCTACGGTAAAGAGTGAAACGTTACCAGCAGCTTGAGTCGTTCGAGGTTCAGAAGCCATAGAAGGGTCTATCGGCAGCATAGAAGGGGGAACAATGGATCGCGGTTTCAAAGGAAACTCATAATCTAGCACCCTTATCGCAGTCCGGAGGTTAAGAAAGAAATGAGAAGCGATAAAGAACATTTTCAAGTCTACGCTTCTGCAGTACGCCGGTATTAGTTATACCCTACGCTTCTGCGGTAGGCTCTATAATGTATGCAATGTTGTGTACCAGACCAGATTTAGCTTACACACTGAGCGTGGTAAGACGGTATCAGTCAAACTTAGGGGTGAAGCACTGGGAAGCAGTAAAGAACATTCTCAAGTACCTAAGAAGGACTAAGGAGATGTTCTTGGTGTATGGCGGAAAAGGACCTCCAGATCGAGGCCTTTGCTAACTCCATCTTCCAGAGTGATAAGAATGACTCCAAGTCCATGTCAGGTTATGGCTTTACCCTCAGTGGAGAGGTGGTCTTTTGGAAGAGATCTAAGAAGGACACCGTTGCAAAGTCGACGTTGGAAATGGAGTAGTTCGCTGAATGAGACGCCGCAAAAGAGGCAGTCTGGATATTGAAATTCTTAATTGAACTTCAGGTGGTCCCTTCCATTTGTTGGTCCAATACTTTAGTATCGTGACAACATACGGCGCTATAACTTTAGGGAGAACTCAGGTCCCATCAGAGATCCAGACATATCTTGATGCGGTACCACTTGATCAGGAAGATCGTTGATCCCCAAGAGATCGAGGTGAGGAGAGTAGATATGGAGAACAACACTGTAGATCCACTCACAGCGGCCATCCTTCAGAGTGTGTTCGAAAGGCTATTCGAGACCTTCGGTCTATGATATGCTAGTATATGGCCTTAGTGCAAGTGGGAGATTGTTAGCGATATATGCCCTAGAGGCCGTTATTGTATCATACTGAATTGTATATTACTTAAAGGGAGCTTGGGATATACACGGATATAGTAACAGTCTTGCTCAAAATGGTAGTATGCTACATGGTTTGTTTCTACCTCAATATGTGCATGTGTTTCTTTTAGCATATCGCTTATACATATTGGTAGAGCCATTAGGATCATTGGTTGATTACCAGCGTTGTGATGGCAGTCACACTAGCGGGGGCTGGGTAATCTATAAGCACATCCTATACAGGTCTCTAGTTATAGTATTATCGAGACGGGGCATCCATACTCCACAAGAGACTAGTGTATAGGCTTCTCATCCCAGCAGGGGAGATAGCCTGTCCCATAGCCATCAGTAAGTCGTATTGGAGATAGTATCCAGGTGCTCATTAGGTTATGAGTGCACTGGACAGGACTCGTCAGGAACTGTTGGTGGGTATTATACCTGTCGTCGGGTAGCGGTTCCCAGGTGACATGAGTACAGCTTAGTCCGTCGACTTGACACTGCTACTTCGCCTTGAGTGTATTCCCACTGTACTTTGATTACTACCCTACCATGGCTCAAAGGAGTCGTGCAAATAGTTAGTAGTTGGGTAATGTCCCGAAGCACTTGGAGGCAGTGGCTGTTAGATAGGATTCGTCTCACTCGGTATTGGGGGTTGATATCGCGTTGTGTTCGGATGGCCATCACACAAAGTCCTTGACCTAGGCAAGCGAGATTTACTGGTAGGTATTCCAGTAGTTTCTCAGGGTGTATTGGGCTACTCTCCAACACGATTTATTGCACTATTAGGGGTCTGACGATTACCGCCCCTCTAGGCCCGATATGCGATACTCTTAGACGAACAGATCGGACTATACAGAGATTGTCACATTCAGCTTCAGTAGGAGTTCGGATGGGTTTTCCTCATCGGCATCTACCTAAGAACCGTTACGTGCAGCTAGTACCGCTTGCGGCCTGTGGTTAAACCCACTGTCAGCGTAGTGTCAAGTCTTTAGAGTCCCACATAGAGAATTTCCATGTACTAGGCAAAAAGTGCAGATGCCGTATGGTTTTACGGCAGGGCTTCAATCACTTAAGTACACTTGTGCGTATATGATGTTCGGATGGATAATACTAGTGGGCTTTGGTTTAAACCAGATCCTAGTATTATATTGATGGATTAGTTTCGTCTCTTTGTATTCATGTTTCTCGGAACACGAATACAGGTATGTATATACGGATGAGAGGAGCACAGAAGGAGACACCTCATTAGGGTTTTGACCATTTACTTGATTAAAACAATTATGAGGTGGAGGAAAGTATTTGTTATTTTTGTAAATGATAATTGAGGCATGGCTGCTAGTTTTGATTACTTGACATTATTTGACCTTTTGCCTTGGCTTGACCACTTGACTTGGTTTAACTATTTGATTTAGATATTTTTGTGAGATATTTTGTGACCTAGAAATTTTGATGAGATATTTTTCATGCCATGCTTGTGGTCATGTCAAGTTCTCATTTTCATTGATCATTATCCACTACTACAAATAAGGGTTACCCCTACGGATTTGTCGGTAGGGGAAAACCACTGCCCCTACGGAGATGTGCGTAGGGGCGAAAAAATACCCCGTAGGTGTAAAGGCCGCAGGTGCAAGTTGAAGCCTTGAACTTGTCCCTACGGGCAAAAACTTGCCCCTACGGAGTTCTGTGTAGGGCCAGTTTCACTTACGGAGTAGGCCGTAGGGTAAAAAAAAGTTATATTATTTACGTTTTTTAAAAATATATTACCTGTACCTACGGAGATAGCCGTAGACCACTTAATATCCCCTACAGATATCTGCGTAGGTACTTATCCGTAGGGGCAAAATATCAGGATTTCTAATATTTTGCCCCTACGGATAACTCCGTAGGGGCGACGCAATGGCCCCTACTGACATATCCGTAGGGGCACTCCCAACCCCCCTGATACTGAGATCAGGGGGGAAATATCAGTTACTGCCGATATTTTGCCCCTACGGATATAGCCGTAGGGGCAACATGTGTACTTACGGATTAATCCGTAGGTACACATTATCTGTATTTTTTTTTAAAAAAAGGCTGCCTGATTTTTTCCCGCCCTGTGCACAATAATATATACATCAATCAAATATAAAATTAATCATCACGCAACATATATCGCAGTATTCATAATCACATCTCACGCATATAATATACCAAAGAAACCCAAAAACTGAATATGATATAAATATAAACCAATATCAATATCAATATCGTTTCAAAATATAGTACAATATGTATCATATAAATAAATACATGTTTCAAAAAAATAAGAATAAAAAAGCTACCCTAGCTCGGTCCAGCTCCACCTCTGATAAACGATAGAATCTGGCGCGCCTGCTCCTCGGTCAATAAACCATGCAATTCGGTGCGTGCGGGAGTCTGAGCGGCCTGTGGAGCTGGCGATGTGGTCTGCGTAGCCGCCGTCGAGGTAGTGCTTGAGGAGCCGCGGCTGCGGGGGTCTGAGCGGGCGGTGGAGCTATAGGAGCTGTCTGCGAAACCGCAGCCGATGTAGCGGTTGAAAATAATACAATTGCATAACCTTAAGAAAAACAACCACCCCTTTTTTAATGAATTTGGATGGGTAATTATCCCAAATTTTTTTAAAACAAAAGAAAAACAGTGACCTATATACAAAATGGGTAAATGTCGTGATCAATAAATTACTTACCATTAGCCGAGACATGTATTTTTGCAGCATCCATACATCCTTTTCCTCTTCTTCGATGCCATATTCTCATTATCTTTGTCTAATCCATCTGAATCTGCAATTAAATTTAATTAAACCAAATAAAATCAAAAATTAAAATCAAACAGCAACAACAAAATCAATGAAATTTATAGCCTACCAGAGTCTTCAAGAATATCCATATATGAATCCTGGGCCTTCTTCTTTTTCTTCAAAGATCTTTTAGAAGCAGAGAATTTTTTTTTCTGGCAAGTGCTTTGAAGCTAAACACCATATTGCCTTTGTATTTGAAAACCAAAAAATGCACAGTTTGCAGATTATTGGCTACTGTAAATTCATGCCACCCATCTCCACTCATGGAAGCAACTTTGTTCTCGATGTGAAGATCAACATGCCATATTTTGCCATTGTGGCTCACTAGGTTATCCTTTTCTCTTCTCTTGACCATCTTGCTAATCTGCTTGGTAAATTTATTCGGAACCGGCTGCGAATCATTAAAAGACATGCATAAGAAAGGAAGCTAAAATACATTCTTATGCATGGGTTGAACGCACGTTTCAACTTCTTGCAAGCATTAACTTTCTTATGCATGTCTTTTAATGATTCGCAGCCGGTTCTGAATAAATTTACCAAGTAGATTAGTAAGATGGTCAAGAGAAGAGAAAAGGCTAACCTAGTGAGCCACAATGGCAAAATATGGCATGTTGATCTTCAAATCGAGAACAAAGTTGCTTCCATGAGTGGAGATGGGTGGCATGAATTTACAGTAGCCAATAATCTGCAAACTGGGCATTTTTTGGTTTTCAAATACAAAGACAATATGGTGTTTAGCTTCAAAGCACTTGCCAGAAAACAAAATTCTCTGCTTCTAAAAGATCTTTGAAGAAAAAGAAGAAGGCCTAGGATTCATATGTGGATATTCTTGAAGACTCTGGTAGGCTATAAATTTCATTGATTTCGTTGTTGCTGTTTGATTTTAATTTTTGATTTTATTTGGTTTAATTAAATTCAATTGCAGTTTCAGATGGATTAGACGAAGATAATGAGAATACGGCATCGAAGAAGAGGAAAAGGATGTATGGATGCTGCAAAAATACATGTCTCGGCAAATGGTAAGTAATTTATTGATCACGACATTTACCCATTTTGTATATAGGTCGCTGTTTTTCTTTTGTTTTAAAAAAATTTGGGATAATTACCCGTCCAAATTTATTAAAAACGGGGTGGTTGTTTTTCTTAAGGTTATGCAATTGTGTTATTTTCAATAAAAACATGCAATTTCAGTCAAATGGTAGAAAATAGAAGATGTTTCCTCAAATACCCAAGTGGTGAAACATAAAAAATTAATCGTTGTGAAAAATAGAGTAAAGATGCAAAATTTGAGTGAAATTTCCTAGCATTTGCAGAAAATAAATCATGTTTCGGGATTACTACAAAGTTGCGAAACCATAAATTAGTGGTGATTAAAGTTGAGGGCAATGTGAAACTTCAAGCCCGGCGCAGTTATTATGTTGTATGAAATTTAGTCAGCCAGCCGCCGGACAGAAAATGATATTTTGCGAATAAAATCGAGACACATTGGTAATTAAAAAAAGGTAGACATAAAGATCAAAGTGCAATTTTTGAAATGAGTGTGCTATTCTACTATCTACAATTTCTATTTTTTTCTCTCTATTTCTTTTATAATCAATCTCCATGGCTATTACCATGACTCTCGACTAACAAAGGTGGCTTTTCGTCCTCGGTAGCTTGATAATTGATGGAGGATATAAACTTTTGACGACACCTAACGAAAAGTGGACCCTCTTTTCTTCATTAATTCACTCCCTGTGTGTGTGTTTGTTTTTTTTGAATTAAAGGTTATTGATTTTAGAAAGACCTGATGATATATATGTTGAATATATGTAGGGTGATATGCATGATCACAAGAGCTTGGTGGAGGCAATAAAAAAAGTTGATGTGGTGATCTCTATGCTGGGCTACAAATATCATGAGCAGTTGGTTGATCATAAGTGCATGTTGCGTGAATAAATATTGTGTTAATTCCAAACTAAATACAAATATAACAAACTTATCAATTATATAGATTCAATTTGATTTCAAACAAATACCAAATAAGAATTTATTGTACAGGTCCAAGACTTACAATCATTCCCGCATGCGAGCGCATATAAAAATCATAGTTTCTAGGATGACAAATTTTATTGTCAACTACTGTCACCACCTACAGCTAGACAATAATAAAAATTACTATCTAAGTAAGAGCAAAAGGAATGTGTGTATATTTATGATATAGTATTCTAAATCAATATACATGCACTATATGATATATGAACATGCCTGGAGGAGCGGGAGTGGCCTCTGTCCCTGATATGGACGCATCACCAATAACTAGATAATCAAACATTGACAATATAAGTAATTTTGACATAAACAGGCATGAATATCTATAATATTACATTCAAAATGGATATTAGAGAGCGCACCTGCAGTGAGAAGTGGTAAAAGTATCACCCAACTAGGGCGTTATTTACAGAATCAGTTGAAACTCTTGAAAGTCATAGAAGAACCTGACCTCCACAAATCTGATGTATACTTTCCATTGGACGCTAAGTAGTCTCTAAAAGGAAAAGCCAATGTGAAAGCCATCATTAGTTCATATCAGAAGATTGATGCTGAAACAGAGAACAAGGAATGTCATTTTTTTCTTCTTCTGCCACATTACTGTCTTCTCCTTCTTCTTCTGCCACATTACTGTCTTCTCCTTCTTATTATATGCGCGTGCAAATTCAATGAAAGCAGAAACCCCAGTGACAAACTTAGGTTGCATACGTTGTTTCCAATTCACATACATCCAGTCCTTAACCCTGACGTACTCATGGGTCATGTTCGACTGTATCATATAAATTGTAGGTTATGATGAATATATTGAGAAATCTAAGAACATGATGGTTACTGACAAAGGAGAAAATCCGTGTATATGCTTTATGTGTGCGTTTGTCATTGAAAAGAATAAATTATCGATAATTAAAGTTAGATTTGAGGATACCCATGTATGAGTTGTATTCTATATATGTGTGTTTCAATTTATGATTTCGCTTAAGTGTAGGGTTGTTTTTACTTAAATGCATACATACGCACATATCACATAAACACATGCATGCATATATATCACATGTCACATATGTTCTCCGCCGAAAGACGCGACCGGGACGTTAGGACGTCCGGGCCTGAACTTCTGGGCGGATGCTATTTTAGACTAAGATCAACTTTGTATATTTCTTTGTCACGACGAATATCGAACGTATGTTAACCGATAGAAATTAATTGTTGTCGTGTGACACTTATGCTATTTTCAGGTACCGGCTAAGTGGACTGCCTGAAGAAATTATATATATGGGGATTGTGATGGCTGCTGGCAAGGGATCAAAGAAGGGGCTCATTTAAAAGATGACTCGCAGCTAATGGCGCGATTCTTCTAGCTTTACCTTCTCTATCTTTTGGTTTCTTTTTTGTTGTTTTCCTTCGTTTTCCTTTTTGGTTTTTTATGCACTTAAGTATAGATCCTTCTTCCTCTCTATCTTATTTCATTTAAATATTTTAATGAACTATTTAAAGGAAGCCCATTTTGAGAATAAATTATGGTTGTGAGAGGTAAACCACTGGTTTTAAAAATTTCGGAAAGTTTTGTTATTGGAGCAAAAAACAATTCCTTTTATATTTTGTATTTTTTTTAAATAGAGAAAGAGGACATCTTACACTTATGAGTTCTAATAACATGTACATTAACTCTTCCTTTTGTACATGTCCAAAGTTCGAGTGAAGATGTAGCTCTAACATGAAACCATTTGATTCGTGTCTCGATAATTATGTCCTCCACAACCTTTGGTATGGTCGGCTTCCAAGTTAATGTGACAAGCACTTAAAGAAGTATCACCATCTACTATATATCATAAAATGTAGCAAACTAGGACTAGAACTCATTTAACATTATCAACTAGTGAGATTTCAATGTCGAAAACTCCCTAAAGAGGAAAATTACTAGAAGGAAAAGACTCTTTGAACAAAACGCATCCACTAGCAATAAAAGAGATTGTATCATGCTTTAGTACCAACACACAAGCACCTACATCTTGCTATGATCATAACAACATCATGATGATTTGTCAATTGCCTTGCTCATATTATGAAATTATGAACACCAAAACTCTAATCAAATCTCCATCTCAATAATTAAGACGAGAAAGGGAAAAATAATAACCAAAAAGAGGAGAGAGTCTTAATTTGCATGCCTAAAGTTTCATGATAGACAGAGACCAGGAGAAAAGGAGAGAGAGGAGAGAAAATATCACAAGCAATGAAAAAGTTGGGAAGGTGTTGAACATCATCTTTGTAACTTGTAATATGCGGCCATTTGTCATCGATATCTAAGCTTTTCTTTATCAATGTAGAATCATTGAGTTTAGAAGAAGATTCAAAATTAATATACTTTAAGAAGTTTTACCACCGGCTATTCGTCTAACGTCCAGTCTTTGGTGTCACACAAAATTCTTGAATCAATATGATCCTGAGACTCGATCAAGATTCTCTGGACTAAAAAATTCCAAGGAATTTCTATTTGAATTACGTTAATATAACTAAAATAAAGAAGGTCCTACAATTCTAAGCATTTCTAATTACAACGGCCCATCCTCAAAATCCAGAATCTTATGAGCATCTTATGCAATTAGCAAACATATTCAACCGAAAACACCCACAAAATTTCCACCAGACTACAAATCCTTTGCATACTCAAACCCCAACCAGATCAAATTAAGGGACCACTCAGACCCATATTTTAAATCAATCAAAAATATCCAAAATCAGACACGGGGTCTTTGGATACCTACCAAATGCCATGTCCGATGACTCCAAAAACAAAACCCCAACATGCCCAACGGCTAAAAGTTCCACAAAACAGTCTCCGTTTCTAAGAAAATTTGAGAATGAAAAGTAAAATTATTAATTAAACTGGGCTTTACCCACATTATTAGTCCAGTTTCCAACACCTTCTCAAACTAGACACATTTTCCTCTTATGATTATCATCAACATTTCAATTAACGAGCTTAATGCTAATTAGAATGGAAATTAACTTAGACCCTGAAATCTAAAACCCCAACCCCAACCCCAACCCCAACCTTAACCCTAACCCCAACCCCAACTCCAACCCCAACAGCAACCCCCTGCCGAACCCTAACCCCAACTGCAGCCCAGCCCCAGCCCCAGCCCTAGCCCCAACCCTAACGCTAACCGCAGCCCGAGCCCCAACCCCAACCCCAACCACAGCCCTAGCCGCAGCCCGAGCCCCAACCCCAACCACAGCCCTAGCCGCAGCCTGAGTCCGATCCCCAACCCTAACCATAGCCCCAGCCCCAACCCTAGCCCTAGCCCCAGCCCCAGCCTTAGCCCCAGCCCGCAGCCCTAGCCCCACCCCCAATCAAAAATTTGAGTAATTGAAGAATTTCTTACCTGTGCAGAGGCGATGACGAGAACTCCGATGAGCTGACGCTGGCGACGACGAAAGCAGGTGGTGGCTACGACGAAAGCAGGCGGTGGCTACGGCGAATCGGCGGCGCTAGCGATGGCGAGAACGACGAGAACGACGATCGATCGGCGGGAACGAGGGTTTGGGAATTTTTTGTTCGCGCGAGAATTGGGAATAATGAGCGTAGGGATCGATCTGAGCTTTTAACTTAAATCCCTATTTAGATGCCCCTACGGATAAGTCCGTAGGTTCTTGGTTTGCGGCTCCGTAGGGGCAAACAACAATTTAAGATTTAATAATTTTTATATAAATATGTAAGGACCGTAGGGGCAACCGTCTAGCCCTGCGGACTAATCCGTAGGGCCAAAATAAATCTGCCCCTATAGATTTCAATATCCGTAGGGGCAACCCCCTATTATAGTAGTGATCATTTATCAAAATCATTTCTCTTTCCTCAAGTGAGCTCTCATGTTAGCTCTCTTCTTCTTTCTCACTTCAAAACCCTAAAAGCTCTCATGTGTTGAGAATTCTAGGGTTTCAAGAGACAAATAAATCCATCTTCATACTCTACGTCACCTAGGACATCAAGTTTAGAAAGCTTGTTTCCCTTGTTACCTCGGTTTTGAGGTGGAGCTCGGACTATAGACTCTCTAGTAGATCGTCTTTGACTCAAGGAGGCCGTCAAAGAATCTACGATCCGGATTGATCCTTGGAGTCTACGTAGATGAGGAGGACAATGATGAAGACCCGAAGGACATGTATCGTGAGGTATAATTTCGTATTCGAGTAGTTAAACCTCAAGTAGTTTGCTAGCCAGGGTTTATGGGCGATCCTTGGTTCTAGTTGGTTTTGCGAAGCTCGTAAAAATCATTTTTTGCAATTTCCGCCTCCCTGCAAACACGTGGGGTGCACGACATTGACTTACAGTTTACGACACTTTCGTGAAGTTCCTTAAAGGAGACTCCTTGCCGTGTGATGCCATATCCAGCTCTTCGAATATCCGCATTACCTTTCGGAGACCCGCATGGATAAAAGTTATAGCATTCTCATCTGTTAGATCCACTGCAGCTGGGCCTGCAGTAAAAACAAACTCCTCGCAATGTACTATCACTTCATATGTTCTCCTATAATAGGTAGCCCGAAGATCTTTTGGAACTCCAGCAAAGATATGGACACCTCTCGATCCGAAATCATAAACGTGCTAATCACGGTATTCCACTATTCCGAGAATGCTCTAATCCACCAAGGCTGGGTCTTGGGATATTCAAACAAGGATGCATAGATTGCTGGGTAAAGTTCAGTCTGCCGCAATAACTCCTTCTCAGCTGATAAGATGTATCTGGCTCATGAGACATAGCCGGCAAAGTAACGTGGAATAATGCCCAGATGATAAGGAAGTCCGCATGGTCGAGCCCCTTCTTAGCTGATACGGCATCATAAAAGATCTACGGCTATACTATTAGTTAGTTTAGCTCTCTAGGTTTTGATCAAAGACAAGCGGAAGCTCATTTTTTTTTTAAATTCAAGAGATGAAAACTAAACTAGACATGGAAACAAGTATAAAGATTATAACTTGGAACTAAACTAAGAGTTTTAACTACTATGTTAAGGCTACAAACATTGTAGAACCTTCAAAGCTCCTTTAATGAACTCCTTTTATTCTCCTAGTTGAAGGAACAAGCTTGATCGTAGATCCTTGAAGTCCTAAATGATCCACTTGAGGCAAGTAGGCTCTATCTTCAACTCCACTTGAAGATGTTGAAAGTTTTCCTAGAGGAGGGGTGAATAAAACAAGGTAACAAATAAGATCAAATTAAAAATACTACAAACTACACTTGCCAAACAAACACAATTGCAAAGCTTAAGCAAAGGATATACCAATAAGGATAAGAGGCTAAACAATCTACAATTGTAAACACATGAACATATAGGAAGCAATACATATAGAAATCAAGTAAGTAAAGAGGATAAAGAGTAAAAAGATGTTGAGCATGCAATTTCTATCTAAGAAATTGAAATCTAAAATAAGAGAAAGAAATAGCAAACACAAACATGAGTCTTTTAGAGAAGTTTGGGAGATCCCCCAGTCCTCTATCGTTAGACGTACGAGCCCTTTCCACTAAAACATCTCTCTACCGAGATAACACGTTGCGCACCTGCAACTTCTTACACCACGTCTCCATTAAGATCATAAGTTCATATTCCTTACAAAGGCATCCTTGCACTCAAGAATCCTCACATAAAGAAAGAAAAACTTCTCTCACTCTTCTCTCTTACAAAGAACTCTCTTTAACTCAAGGTATCCTTACATAAAGAAAAAAAGAGGGTTTACAATGAAACACAATACTGTCAAAAGAGTTTCTTTTAAAGCTAACAGCTAATACTTAATGAGTATGCAATAATTAAATTAAATTCATTGATCTTTTGAGTGTGTGAGAGAAAAGATAATCAAAATAAAGTTTTTGCTCCCACAAGAGATGAGAAAAAGCCTTTGGAATATTTCAGAATAATTTTGCAAGTCTTCTGTTGAAAACCTAAAGTAATTCTCAATAAATACCACTCCACTCAAGAAAAACTACCTGTTACAAGTCAAATTAGTCAAAAAGATTCATTATCAGATATTTGAAGTTCGACCAGACAGACGTCTGAAGAAGGATCAGCAACGACTATAAATTAGCTTCAGGCGTTTGTTTGATAAAGCTTTAGACGTTTTCCGATAGTTTTTACAAGAAGGCACAGAAGGCAAACAGATGTCTGAAGAAAGAGACACTAACGTCTGAAGAAGAAATGTTTCCAAATAATTTTGAGCTTCAAACGTTTGTCAAAAATAGCTTCAAAAGTTTGCCATGGTTTTCAAAACATGGACAATGAAAGTACAGATAACAAACAGACGTTTGAAGAACAAGTGACATACGTCTGAAAAAGAAAAGATTTTCAATGCTTTTAATCTTCAAACGTTTTTTCCCACAAAAAGTTTTAATGCCATGAAAACACAGAGAACAACCAGAAGTCTGAAGACGGTTTGATAGATGTTTTTTCTGTAAAAAGTTTAAGCCAATAAAAATCTAGAGAACAAACAGATGTATGAAGAAGCTTTAACAGACGTCTGTTCTGTCAAAAGTTTTAAACAATGTAAGCTCACGAAACATCTAGACGTTTGTTCTGGTAAGTTTCAGACATTTATTTTGAAGCAAGAAACTTATATTTTAAACCTTTTGCATATTTTGGAAAAAAGGACTGACGTCTGAAGTACAATGTTACACAAGTATGAAGAAGGATTTTTCAGAAAAATTTGAACTTGGTTTTCGAAAAAGATTTTAAATGAAAACCAATGCAAGTTTTTAAGAAAAAAAAATATGAAGAGTTTGTTCAAGAGCTTAATGTGATATTTTTCATAGTCATGAGTACTCACATTGATTTCCTATGCTGATATCATTCTTTTACCAAATTATGAATCTTCCGATATCTGGACATTGAGTTCTTTTGAACTTAAGACTTTTGGCTCCTTAGCTTCTTGAACTTGAATGTGATCATTGAGGATCTCTAGTCCATTATCCTCTAACCTCCATTAGATTTTTCATTTTAACTTAATTTCCTCCATCCTCCATCGTAGGCTGATGTTGGTTGATATCCTCAAATCTTTCTCAAATACGACCAAGCCCATATACGGTATTATAAAATATACAATATGAAACACATGTGTGAATATATTAATATTGTATAATATCATCAAAACTAAATAGTAGTATTATGAAAATACATAAACCATCAATCTTCCTCTTTTTGATTATGTCAAAATATTAATAGAAGATATCAATATATTGAATATCAAACGTTTGAATAATCTTTCAATAATCGATAAAAAGATCAATATACTGAACTTAAACATTTGAATAACTTTAATATATTGATACGAACCTATTATTCTCCCCCTTTTTTATATTATCAAAAAGGGTGTCCTAAGGATTAAAACGTTTGAATTACTCCCCCTAAACGCATGCGTACACCAAAGGTATGTTAAACGTTTGAATAACTCCACCAAAATGTATGCATAGGAGACTAATAGGAGTTGATATAAGCAAGAGTTAAAATTAAACGTTTGAATAATTTTGAAAAATAAGCATTGGGCTCACGTCAACAAGCATGTATAAAAGATAAGAAAAAGTAAGCGATACATGCAAGATAATCATATGCAATATATAATCAAGTTCTAATATCATATGATGGAAAAGTTGAGATAAAAATATTTAAAAAATAGGGTTTTCTTATCTTTAGTGTCAACAACCCCATGAAGGCCCTAAACACACTCCGCTAGATCTTAGGATATGTCATAAACAACAAATCCATAATTGGGTTCCCCTAACGATGGGTTGCAGAGGTTATTTTGGAAAGATGATTCTTAGAAAAACATATGCCAAAAAAATATACCTTTCGTTTTCTTTTGCACACCCAAGTTATGCACACTATTATGAAATATTAAACCATTAAGTGTAATAGCACGAGAGAAATGATCACAATTGAGCACTAGTAATATTGGAGGCAAACTTGCACACAAATTCCTTTAACATACATCAATCATCTCAAAGAGCATGAATTTTGTGTAAGCAAGTTAATGACACACATCCATAGGTAAGAGTTATCTTAGTTTTGAGCAAAAACAAGACATATATAAAAGTAACTCATATCAAGAGAACAAATTGCAACTAAAATTCATAAAAATAAAACCATAAAAGAAATTTTGATACATCACCCACAAAAACATCGGTTCATACTCAAAAAATCTAGTAAAATCAAAAAAAATTAACCATTTTTCCATCCAAACATAAAACAAAAACTAAAGCAAAAGGAAATAAAAACAAATAAGGTCTCATATCTCATCTCTTCACTAAGCCTCATCATCATCATCATCATTGCTCCCCACTGTATCCCAACTGTCATTATCGCCATTTACACCCTTAGAACTCTTGCCACTTGAACTCTATTTACCACCGGAAATCGGGAAGACGAGCGTCTTGCCTGAATCTGGGAGCAGATGCTAATTGGTGCTATCCGTCCACCTCTCCGAAGATGCCAAGTTGATTTATGGCACCATGTATCGATGGTTTAAACGGATGCGGCCGATGTAGCAGACTTCGTCAGATTCCCTCTCTTTTGAGGGGTTTTTTGATTGTGGGGACGCTCTTCCCTGCAGGTGCAAGCCCCTGCAGTTAATTACGCTACCGCATTGCGGTAACAACTTTCTCCTTCTTCAGATGGTCACTTCGTGTCGTGCGTATTTGTTTTGTTTGTGGTTGCTCGTGGATTGTATACGGAGACTAATTTATGTTGTCGCCCGTAGGGCGTGGATTAGTCCAAATCCGTATCTTCTTAGATTTGGGTTTAGGGTTGTGTTTAAGGATACGTTAGTCTCATTTTAGACTAAGATCAACTTAAACGTTTGTTAAGGATGCGTTTGTCTAATTTCTAGACTAAGATCAACTTAACAGGTTTATTTAGATCCAACAAGAGAGTATTTGGCCTCTGTTACTTAGTTTAGGCACATTGCGGTCAGTTAGTTTAAGGACATTATGGTCCAATATTAGTTTAAGGACATCTCGGTCCGTTGTTAGTTTAAGGACATCGCGGTCCATGAGTTTAAGGACCCCACAGTCCGGTTTAGAGACTTCATAGTCTATGAAGTTTAAGGACAGCGTAGTCCATGACTTTAAGGACCCCACGGTACGTAGTTTAAAGACATCGTAGTCTATAGGGTTTAAGGACATCGTATTCCATGAGTTTAAGGACCCCACAGTCCGTAGAAATGTGTAGTCGTTGGACCCGTCACCTCTCTAAAGACGTTGAAGGATTACAACGACAAATATCAGAGGAGTAACGAGATGTACCCTTGAACCGGTGTGAGTTGCTTGAAAGATATGTAGTCCATTAGTCCAATTTGGGACTAAGTTCTGTTGAATTATTCATGAGCAGATGTGCTCAAATAAATATAAGTTGAGGACTTATGACCAATCTTGGGCTAAGTCCAATAAATGTTCAACATTTTCTTATTCTGGCTATTGAGCCTTTGCTTGGGCTCGGTCCTTTTAATAATGCTAAGAATTGGGTTCTGACATATTTTGTCCTGTATTGAATGCATGGCATTCATCAGAGCCTTGGCTCTTTAAAGAACAATTTGTCTTCATTCAACGCAACACATGGTCCGCTAGGCGCTTTGCGCCAATCAAAAAAGTGCAGTGCGCTTCTGCCACGTGGCGCGCATGTAAGTGTCGCGCTCTGCGCTAAGCGCAGATGCCAGTTTGTGAGCGCTGAGCGCTGGTCCATGGGCGCATTGCGCTGGCGCATATGTGGATGACACGTGTTGCGCTTGGCGCCAAGCGCCTTGGGTGCAGTGCGCTGTTTCAGACGCGCAAAGCGCAAGCTGTGTCTATGGTTGACACGTGGCACGTTTTGGCGCTGAGCGCCGGTCCAAGGAGCGCAAAAACGCAGTTCATGAGTGCAAGGCACTTTTTAAGAGCGTACTTGATCAAATTTATGATCAGAGAACAGATTTATGTTCTTTTAAAGGAGGTTTTACCTTAAGATTCATGAACAAAAGTTCTTATTTATAAAAAAGGCTCTGCCTTTGTAGATCAAGGATCGGTGATGAAGTGAATACTTCTTTTTGTTTTTATAGTAAGATCTTTGATCTCTTTTTTATCAAAGACCTTGGTCATTTGTAGATCTATGATCTTTTTTAAAAGATAGTTCTTCTTTTTATGTGATGATTTCATCTCTGTGTTCAAGAATCATGTTCTATACCTTGAAGAAAATGATCTTCTTTCGCTAAAAGCTTGCTTTTCTTTCTCTTTGAGTTTTCTCAAAGTTTGCAGGGGCGTTTCTCCATATCAGACTTTAAGTCTTGGGCCTTTATATAGGGCAAATTGATTTGTTAAATCAGTTTAAGAGATCTTTCTCTGATTGATTTGGGAATATTTCCCACCGTTGGATCTTTGATCCTAAGGCGTCTACTTTGCAGAAGACAATCTTCTTTTTTTTAACAAGATTGGAAAGATCTTTGCATAACAGAATTTTAATTCTGATTAATTAATAATTTATTATTATTAGATCTTTTGATCTAACGGTGGGGAATTTTTAATTACAGCACTGGCGCACCTTGCGCTAGCACGTCTGCGTTTGATACGTGGCGCGCAGTGCAGAGCGCAGCTGCGCTAGCGCACCCGTGTTTGACACGTGGCACGCAGCGCGCCTAGCGCTAGCACTGGATCTTAAGCGTTGCTTCAATTTTTGAATTTTGAAACAGAGCTTTGCTCTGATTTGGGGGCACTGCCTAGGGCGCAACGCATCTGGCGCTAGCGCATCCGTGTTTGACACGTGGCGCGCAGCGTACCTAGCGCTGGATCTGAAGCGTTGCTTCAATTTTGAATTTTGAATTTCAAAAACAGAGCTTTGCTCTGATCGGGGGAAACAAATGCCCCCCAACGTTGCGCTCACGTGGCACACATGTGAGTGCAGCGGTGGCATCATCTGAGCCCTTGGATCAACTCAGAAGTTGAAGAGGCGGTTCAATACCTATAAATAGGACCTTTGGTCCTCTAGATGATTATCATCTTCTTTGAGAATTTTTGTTCAGAGCACAACTTTTCTGTTTAAGAACTTCTTAAGAGTAAAACACTTTTAAAATTCAGGTAAAGTTTAAAACTTTCACTAAATTAGGGTTTTACCTTTAACAGAGCCTTGCTCTTTATAGATCTCTGATCTACAGAAAACCCATTTAGGGTTTCATTAGTAGAGCTTTTCTCTCATGAACCCATAGATTTAAAGAGATCTTTTGGGGTTTCTCATCCCATAAACAGAGCCTTTCTCTTTCGAATTATGTGCAGATTTCATAATTTTTGATGAAGAACTCTTAAGAGTTTTTTCATGGATCTTGAAGATCCCAGAATTTTTAATTCATAAAAATTAATTTTAATTAATTCTTGATGGATTTTTCCATCATCATTACAGAGCCAGGCTCTTTAAGGAATTTTATTCCTTCATGATTAAAGTTTGACAAGTGTCACTCTGTCATAGAGCTTTGCTCTCAAAGGGAGATTATCTCCTTTTCCTGAGGGATCACTCATTCAATGAGAATTTTCTTGAGGATTTCCTCATTAATTAACAGTCTCATCCAATGATGATGCTGTTATATTAATTGATGCATTGTCATCTAGATTTTGTGGGTCCCCCTTTGGTCCCCTTTCCACTGAATTGCAGTGTGGTACAAATTTTAAAGTACCGAGTGTCAGATTAAATTAAAGGACTGACAGTTGACTTCTGTCCCTCCTTGCAGGCGACATGTCTTTCGATACTTTATTTCCGTTCGTCCGTTCAGAAGGAGGATTCCCTGGAGCACCTGTAGACCGGGAAGTCCTAGCTTTGATCAAAGATCATGACCCAGAACATCAGAAACTTCACCTCTGGGGGACATGGTACAATCAGATTATTAGGGGTTGACAAAGCTTTTCGTGCGCGGTACCCTCGGAGCCCATCACGGCGATCCATTACGCCAACTCACCCCTGGTGAACTATGCCGTGGAGATGGTTAATTGGACTTCAGAAGGCCTTCTTCAGCCCGCTATAGCTTCGATTCCCGTTGAGCCTCCAATGGCTTTAGATACCTTAGGATGCCGTATTTGTCAAGGCGAAGCACGGCCGTGGGGGCTGCTCGTGAGAAGGAGTTGATAGGAGTGCGCGAAGAGCTAGCTGATTTATTGAAGACGCCTCCCACCCAGTAGTTTTTTTTTGTATAGATTGAACACTTGTAATCTATGAATAACATGTATCCATTTTTGTTCTTTTATATGATTTTCCTTGTACTCAATTGAATTCATGAATAAAAGATACACATTTTTTGTTCTACTGTTGCCTTCTTGTCTTTGCTGTGTTGTTGCCATGTGATTTTAGTAAGCGTAGCCTGTAGATAGTATATAGCTGTCCATCTTGGAATCTTTGTAGGGTGATGATGGCTTAGGAAATAGGGTTAGGATCCGTCACCTATGACTTTCCAATTTTATGAGCCATGAGGGTTTCATAAAGATTTTTCTCCCTACGAGTCGTGAGGATCTCGTAGGTGTATTTTCTCCTTAGGAATCGTGAGGATTCCTAAGTGCGTTTTCCCTTATAAGTCGTAAGGACCTTATAAGAGATTTTTCTTCCTCACGGATCGAGAGGATCCGTAAGTGTTTAGTGGGATTGACATGTAAGTGAAGTATTTCCGAAACGGGGTCATATGGATGACGTATTTCCGAGACGGGGTCTCATTGATGACGTATTTCCGAAACGGGATGATATGGATGACGTATTTCCGAGACTGGGTCACATTGATGACGTATTTCCGAACGGGGTCATGTTGATGATGTATTTCCGAACGGGGTCATGTGGATGACGTATTTCCGAACGGGGTCATGTGGATGACGTATTTCCGAACGGGGTCAAGTGGGTGACGTATTTCCGAGCGGGGTCATATTGATGACGTATTTCCGAACGGGGTCATGTGGATGACGTATTTCCAAACGGGGTCATGTGGATGACGTATTTCCCAGCGGGGCCATGTTGATGACGTATTTCCGAGCGGGGTCATATGGCTATTTTTCGCGGTGCCCAATCATTTCAGCTATTTATTTTATTTTTACTCGCTGCTTTTATTGTGAGTTGCCCGATCATTTCAGCTATTTTGCATGCATACATTTTTTTTACTTGCTTATTTTTTTGCAAGTTGCCCCATCATTTCGGCTATTTCATATGCATGTGTGGCTCCCTGGCTTCTTTGCTGCAAGCTTAGAATTAGACACTGATTTCGGCATCAGCACCGCTACAACTGGAATATTGTCCGCAGCGAATCATCATTTGCCTCTGTCGATGTCGAACAAAGGTGGCTTAGCGAACAGGGTTAGGATCCTGTCGACTAAGGCTTTTGACTTCATGAGCCGTTTGGGTCTTATAAAGGTATTTTTCCCTGCGAGTCGTGAGGATCTCGTAGGTGTGTTTTCTCCTTAGGAATCGTGAGGATTACTATGTGCATAGTTTCTTATAAGTCGTAAGTATCTTACAAGTGTATTTTCCCCTTCTATGTCGAGAGGACTTATAAGGGTTGTTCACCTTATAGACATATCCCTAGTATTGGATGGGACTTCGTTAGGGAAATGTTTATTCGCGCATGTGATTGTAAACAAGGGTCAATATAGAACCGCTTTAGGGCAGTGTCGGAAGTTGTGGTGGCTGCTTAAGAACAAGTTTAGATCCCTGTAGCTTAAGACTTTCAAATCTTATGAGCCGTGAGGGTCTTATAAGAGGGTTCTCCTTACGAGTCGTGAGAATCTCGCAAGTGTAATTTCTTCTTAGGAATCGTGGGGATCCCTAAGTACGTTGCTCCCTTGTGAGTCGTAAGGATCCCACGCAGGTGGTTTCTCCTTACAAAGTCGAGAGGACCTTACAAGTGTCTTTTAACGAAATCGTGCCCTTTCGGGTTTTCACAAAACTCGCCGGTAGCCCTGCTGTTTTTACTCAAGGAGCCCTTTTGAGTTTTCATTCGTTCCCTTTTTGCTTATGGACATACCGTTTTATTTTTATTTTTTTTCTTTTTTTTTTATTTTAACGAGGTTGTGCCCTTTCGGGTTTTCATAAAACTCGCCGGTAATCCTACTGTTTTTTCTCATGGAGCCCTTTCGGGTTTTCATCCGTGCCCATTTTTCTTATGGACATACCGTTTTCTTTTTTTTTTTCTCTTTTTTTGTATCAACTTTGGGACACTGCAATCCACCATAGTTTATCGACGTCTCGGTCAACAGCTAGTTTTAAGACATAGTGGTTCATTGTTAGTTTAAGGACGTTTCGGTCCGTTGTTAGTTTAAGGACGTTCCGGTCCGTCTTTAGTTTAAGGACGTTTCGGTCCATTGACCGGCTACTACTTATAGAGTTTGGGCTTAGGAAGATAGAGAGCGGACATAGTCATCGTCATCTATCATTGACCTAGGCCACGACTCGTCAAGCGTAGTACTTTTTCAGGAAGCGACCATTTATCGGCCTGAAGGGCCTTTCGCCGTGCATGTCCATGAGTAGATAAGCCCCACCCTGGTAGACCTTATCTATGATATACGGGCCTTCATAGTTCGGCTCGAATTTCCCCCGTTTGGCACGATTGGGGATCATAGGTCTTTTGACCACTAGTACGAGTTCGCCTTGGTGGAATGTTCTCGGCCTAGTCAATCTTTCGTATGAGCGCATCATTTTTGCTTTGTAAGCCTCCAGATTTTGTTGCGCTATGAGCCGGGTTTCATCAAGGGCATCGAGCTCTTCAAGCTGAAGGTGAGCATTCTCTTCATCCGTCAGCTCGTAGTGAACTGCCATTCGTAGAGAGGGTAACTCTATCTCGAGGGGGAGTACCGCCTCCGTACCGAATACCAATGCGTACGGAGTTGTGTTCGTGGCCGTTTTGAACGTAGTCCGATATGCCCAGAGAGCTTCATGCAATCTCTCATGCCAGTTATTTTTATTTCGAGACACCGTCTTTTTCACGATCTTCGTCAAGGTCTTGTTAAAAGCCTCAGCTAGACCGTTAGCTCGGGGATTATAGACTGAGGAGTATCTCCAGTCTATGTTATGTTGTTGTGCGAAGCGGCTGATCTTATGGCTTCTATAGGCTGGCCCGTTATTGGAGATAATCCGTTGCGGAGTTCCAAACCGATAAATGCGTGTGTCTTGAAGAAATGGAGGATATTCTCCGTCTTCACTTCCCTCAGCGGTACTACTTCTACCCATTTGGAGAAGTAATCAGTTGTCGCCAAAATGAATCGATGTCCTCTGGACGATGCTGGTTCGACGGGGCTGATTATGTCAGTTCCCCATATTTCAAACAGCCAGCTAGCCATCGTTGGATGTAGTGGATTTGGATGCTTATGGATAAATTCGCCGTGAATCTGGCACGAGTGGCACTGCTTTGTGTACTCGAGGCAGTCTTGGATCATCGTGGGCCAATAATAACCCATCCGTTTGATCTTCAGTTTCATCTTAGGCCGGCTTGATGAGAACCACAGAGTCCATCGTGAGTTTCTTGGACGACTCTTCTTGCTTCTTCGGGTCCCAGGCATCTTAGCCATAGAGAATCAAATGATCTCTTATACAGAGTATCATTGACGAAAGCAAAAGATAGAGCTCATTTTATAAGCTGATGTCTTGAAGACGCATCTTCAGGTGTTCGACGGGATTTGAAGTAGTCTATAAAGAATTCCCTCAAATCGGTAACCTTTTCCTGGTCTTTTATTTGTAGAGTCGTTTGCTCGGTCGCTCCCTTTTTTTCGGGACGACTCCGGAGATATTTCTGCCGGTGCGAGAACCCGACGTCTTTGCACAATGATCCTCATGTCATCGAGGTTTTCGTCAGCCAATTCTTTAGCGAGCTTGACTAATGCATCCGTCTTGCTATTTTCCACACGCGGTATGCTTTCCAAGGTGTAGGAAGGAATTTGAGTCAGCAGTCGTTGTACTTTCTTGCCGTATTTTACCAACTCAAGCTTGCATGTCTGATAGTCGCTGTTTACTTGACTGACGATCAGTTGGGAGTCTCCGTATATGAGGAAGTTTTCAATTCCTATGTCGATGGCGATCTCGAGACCTACTATCAAAGCTTCATACTCGGCTTCGTTGTTCGTCCTCAGGCTCTGTTAAGGAAAAGGCAAATCGCATTATTCCTCCCTGTGGAGTCACGAAGATGAGGCCTACCCCCGATTTGATTATAGGAGTGCTTTGTTTGCGCTTCTTCATGGAGGACGCCCCATCCAAATAGAGTTCCTACCGGATATCACCACCGTCGATCGTGTCAAACGCATGTTCGTCTGGCAGTTCGCAATTCAAAGGAGAATCGGCAGGTATCGGATGCTCAGCGGGGAAGTCGGCGATGGCCTGGCCTTTCACTGCTTTAAGAGGCCGATAAGTTATCTAGAATTCCATCAAGAGCACGGCCCATTTAGTGAGGCATCCTATTAATATGGCCTTCAACATCAAGTATTTGAGAGGATCCACTTTTCATATGAGATGGACCTCATATGCCAATGCATAGTGGCTGAGCTTCGTTATTGCGAAGATCAACACCAGGCAGTGCTTTTCAATGGGAGAGTAATTGCTTTCTGCCCACAGGAGAACTCGACTCAGATAGTAGAGGGCTCTCTCCTTCCTTTGGTCGTTTTCTTGTGCCCATAGCGCACCTAAAGAACTTTCAAGGGCTGTTGTGTACAGGACGAGACGTTTTCCTTTGACCGGAGCGGTTAGCACCAGCGGTTTCTGCAGGTATTGCTTGATTTCGTCCAGTGCGCTTTGGCATTTGTGATCCCATAAGAACGGGGTTCCCTTTTTCATCAGGTGACTGTAAGGATGGCACTTTCCTGAAAGATTGGCTATAAATCGCCGGATGTACGCGAGCTTTCCTTGGAGAGACCGCAATTGCTTGAGAGTCCTTGGCGGAGGCATTTCCATGATCGCCTTGATCTTCGACGGTTCTATCTCGATGCCTCGGTGTCGGACGATGAATCCCAGGAATTTGCCCGAGGAGACTCCGAACGCGCATTTGAGAGGGTTCATCTTCAAGTTGTATTTCCGAAGGCGTTGAAATACGGTCTTCAGATGCTCTAAATGTTCCTCGTATGATTTGCTTTTAACAATGAGGTCGTCGATATAGCACTCGACGACTTCATGTATGAGGTCATCGAAGATCTTCGTCATAGCCCTCTGATAGGTGGCACCGGTGTTCTTTAAACCGAAGGGCATCACCTTGTAGCAGAATATGCCCATAGGGGTCCGGAAAGCGGTATGTTTCTGGTCCTCAGGGTGCATCTTTATCTGATTGTATCCTGATAAGTTGTCCATGAAGGAGAAAACCTCATGAGTGGACGTATTGTCTATCATCAGTTCGGTGACCAGTACTGGGAAGTCGTCCTTCGGGCAGGCTTTATTGAGATCCCGAAAGTCTACGCAGATGCGCACCGTCCCATTTTCTTCATCACTGGGACAATGTTAGCGATCCAGTCAAGATATTGAACCTCTTGGATGAAGCCGGAGTAGATTAGCTTTTTGACCTTGGCATTGATGCTCATCTGAAGCTCGAGCCGCATTCTTCTCGGCGCTTGTTTGATCGGTTTGACGTCCGGAGATTTTGCTAATTTGTGCAAAGCAATCTCTGGATCTAATCCTAGCATCTCGGAATAGTTCCATGCGAAGCAATCTTTATGCTGCATGATGACGTCTTTTAGCAACGCCACCCTTTCTTCGGACAACAACTCACTGACGAACGTCGGCCTCGGGTCATTCTGTCCCCAAATCAATTTTCTTAAGGTTATCTGCAGTAGTATGTATTCCATCCTCCAGCTCTTTCGGCGCCGGTGGAAATTCTGAGATTATCTCGTCATCATCGTTTTCGAAGCACCAGGGGAGTTTGTCCATATCCTCAGGTTCTTCTTTTGATAACATTATCACGTAACAGGTACGAGCTCGCTTCCAAGACCAATTTGGATCTGGTTCGACCCTCATAGATTTGGGTTCATACTTCTGCAGCGGGGTTACCCTCCAGCTGCTGGATAGAGCGAACCTGCCTTGTTGATATTGATCTTCGACCCAGTTCTTGAAGGTGAAACAGTCTTCAATAGGATGTCCTATTGCCCTATGGTACGAGCAATAGTCTGGGTAAGAGACTTCACCTGCTTGCTCGGGGTGCTTGGATTCTGGGAGGATAATCATTTGATGTTTTATGGCAAGATCAAGTATCGTCTTTGTCTTGTCTTGGGCAAAAGAGTACGCTCGACCCGCTTTCTTTATAAAAGATGAATCCTGGCCGCTCGATTCCTGATCGCACGGCTTCTTGGACCTTCTTTGTCGCGGTCGAACGCCTTTCCCGCTCTTTGGTTTGTTTCTTCCTCTGCGTCGGGCCTTTTGTACAACGGGTTGACAAGGAGAAGCATTTTCATTTTTCTCAGTCTGTTGAAGGAGGCGTTGCATCCTGGCTTTCTCGTAGATGGCCATTTCGCGATTATGGTCGTCCCGAACCTTTTGACTTGCTTCCCTTATAAGCTTGTCTATTTGTTCCTCGAACGATGGACTGGACATTTTCACGGCGGGAGCTCTTTCTGGTTCAGGGTTAGCATCTTCCCATAGAGCATCTCCCTCTTTATCAAAGTCGTGTATGACGTAACAGTCGCGGAGTCGCTCCCGTTTCTTGGATTGAACATACCAAAGCCCGGTCGTTTCCATTCTCCCTTTGGGCAACTTTCGCTGAGTTCCGGGGACGTTCCAGAAATATTTCATACACTGATGTTGTGTAGAGGGAATGATGTTGTACTCGTGTAACCAGGGCCGCCCGAGCAAAGCGTTGTAGCATGTCTTGGCGTCAATGACGTGGAACTTGATATCAGTGACGAGCAGTCCAAACCGCTGTTAGTTATATGTATGCCCTAGAGGCCATTACTGTACATAGGATGTATATTGTAGTGGATGCTGGGACATATATAGGGAGGACTTTCTTGCTCGACATGATAGTATGCTATCTGGTTACCCTTTACCTTAACGTGTATGCTGATTGTCTCTCTGTTACATGTTGGTAAAGCCCTTAGGATCTGTACTTGACTACCTGGACTATGATGCGGATCATACTAGTGGGGACATGGTAGTCTATAAGTACATCCTTCAAAGTCCCTAGTCGTGGGTGTATCGAGACGGGGCATCGATATACCAGAGTAGACTAGCGTATACCTTCTCGACCCATATAGATGGGCGATGGATGATCCCATATCCATTGGTGTTTGACATCAGAGATGATATACGGGTGCTCAGTAGAGACTGGGTACACTGGACGGACTCGCCGAGAACTCCCAGATGGTATTATACCTCACGTCAGATGGCAGTTCTCTGGTGACACTGGTACAGAGTAGTCTGTTGACCCGAGATCCTCATAGAGTCTTGTGTGGTTCCCACTGTGCTTTGATTTCCATCTTACCACGTCCAAGAGGGCGTGCAAAACGGTGGTTTTTGGGTACAGTCCCGAGTCACATGGAGGCAATGAGCGATAGGAGGGGATTCGTCTCTCCCGGTATAGGGGGTTGATGTTGTGCTGTGTTCGATTGGCTATAACAGGAAATCCCTGGCCAGGGTTGCTGAGATTTACTGGTAAGTGTTACCAGTGGTTTCTCGAAGTGTTATAGACCTCATATCGACACGACTTATTGAGCTATTGGGGTCTGACATTTACCACCCCTAGGCGAGATATGCGACAGATCAGACGATCAGACCGGACTGTACGGTAGTGTTACTGGTCGGATTCACTGGAGTGTGAGCGGACTTGCTCGTCGATCTTCAGATCGCTCAATACCCGGGTGGCCGTTACGTTTAGCAGACCGCTTGCGGCTTGTGGGTGTTTGATATGATCATCACCTGCTGCCGGCGTATTGACGAGTCTTTAGAGTCCTACACAGAGGTTTCCTGGCTCAAGCGAAACGAAATAGGAGCGCATATGAGATATGTGCGGGACCGAGAATAATGCGTGTATGTAATACCGTATTTCATTCTCGCGATGAATGTATCGAATGGTTGTATGCGATATAACCTAGTTATCGATTCAAGCGTTGATTCGATAAGCCGATACATTGTATACTAGTCGGTTGTGTGCGACATGACCGGATCATTGAATCAAGTGTTGATTTAATGATTTAATGCATATTTATATATTTGATATATTGCTTTGCATTAACTAGTATCGGTTCACTTTAGATGGATTTTCTCATTCGGATGTGCGCATTGTATATGCGATATACCTTTGTGCACTTGTATGTATCATGTTTGATGATGCATGCTAACTTGTGTTTTGTGTAAAGTTTAAACCATGGTTATGTAATGGTTAGGGTTTACATTTTCATATCTATTTATTTATTTATTTATTCATTTATTCATTTTGGAAGATGAAAAGCAAATGAGAAAATGGTGGCTTCTTTTGTTTTGTTCATGAAGCTTCATGAAGACTTTGACTTTAGCAACCATTTTGTCTCATGCTTAACCCTAACCATCCCATTTAACCATGATTGATTCTCTACACATTACCATGGTTAGTGTTATGATAAGTATTGTTATTCTTTTATTTTTTCTAATTAACTTATCATAACTATTTCCTTCTTCTTCTTCATTCTTTAAGTGAAGAAAGCTTGCCCCATCAATGGCAAGTGATGGAAATAAGTGAGAAATCCAATTCTAAAGTCTACCCACTTTCTATTTCTTCATCCTCTATCTCTTGCCAAGTAGTAGAGTGTGTTTCCTTCACAAGTTTCATGACTTGGTGAAGGTGGAGCTTGATTCATCGATGCCTCGACGTAGATCATCTTCGGCATGGACATCGACGACCTAGCTTGCCCATTCTCCGACGAAGCCGACACGAGAGCCCGGATTCTTTTTGGACAGCGGAGAGGAATTCGTTGCGGAGCAATGGAGGTGGAGCACCGGATCTACAAAGGTTGTATTTCCGTATTCTCATTAGTTAATTTGTTAACTAATTCTTTTTCGCCTAAACATCTAGTTATCGATCCGTAGTTTAGGGTTTCTCGGCACCGTAAATTTTTAATTTGGCATGATCGATGCCTTGTGAGACCTCATTAGGGTGCCTAGGAACCCTACAGTGGTATCAGAGCCTAGCTAGAGCCTTAGGCGAAGTCTAGACGGAGTTTGAAGTCCGGACGAACCCGAAACCCATATACCCATGAGCTCTCTGGAAATTTTTTAAAATCTGGGTTTTTTTAATATTAAAAATGTCTAAAAAATTCAGTAAAGAATTATAAGAATTACGATGCAAAATATTTCACATGAACAGTTCCTTAAGCCGCGGAACCGCGGCAGAAGCATGGCTTCTGCCGCTGTTCCGCGCTCAAAAGGTGACGTCAGCCATACTTAATTGCACAGTAATTCCTGATAAATTCTACTGAGTTTTCTGGGTATTTTTAAATTGACTCTAAGATTGAGTGCTCTGGGGTTATATTGGGAATCGACGATTCGATCGGAATATCAAACTTTGTCTAAGTGTTTTTCCAGATAACTGTAGAATATGTTAAAGAGTTCGACTGGATATAAATACCCAAGTTTTCCCCTGCCGGAATAATTCCAAGTGTTGGATTTTTCTGTGGTTAAAAGACGTTCTGAGTAGTGCAAGTAACGCGATGGTCCCTCTAGAAGACAACAAACCTTAACTCGATTATGTGACCGTCTTGAACTGCCCTTTGAACCTTCGGGTTTGGGACAGTATGGCGTACCACATGTGAGGCGTTGGCTTGACCCTTCTACGGCTGGACCGTTGGTACTGAGGTATGAAGTGAATGTCTTTGAACCTATTTCATGTGTTGATCGGTGTCGGGAAAACTTGGGTGTTCGATTGTTCGATCGGAAAGTTTGACATTTTCTATTTATCCGGAATGGGATACAATAATTGGAATTCACAAGAAGTTATGAGATAACTTAATGAATGTTATAAACATAGCAGTTTAGTCTCACTTGATCGGTTGCCACGGAATTTTGATGTGATCAAAAGTCCGTCGCAATCACGTAGCGTACGCGGATACTCGCCGGGTAAACTTAATAGACAGCCTCACTCCATAGCCCCGACCAAGTGACTGTAGGAGAACCCCGTCGCCGAAAGCATCCGTTCGGGTGCTCGCGGTAGCGGTGTTCCGCCTTGGTGCACTTCGTCGACGGTATCAGGGGTGCGGCCGCCTACTGAAGTTTGCGACGAGCATTCGATCAGCATCTCGGGAATCTTGTTGAATTGCCCGACTCGATATTGAAAAGTGTTTTCGATAATGAGACTAAAATGCGGGGTTTATAATTGTTAGGCATGCGATGTCTAAGTAATTCATTTGGTCAGGCATGCGATGTTTGAAAAGATTGCGGATTCCAACTGTTGTAGTTTTACACTTTCTTTTCTGTGACCGTAAGTGTAATATGTGATATCGCCGGTTTCGTTGCTATATCTCAACGACAATTGGGATGCGCATGTTTACTTACGTTGATGACATGTGATGTTATGTGTTGCTGGATATGTTATATTGGATCGTCGTGTTTGAAAAGCCGGGGGTTTTTATGTGAGATGAGTGTTTTTTCATTTTCATTCATGTAAAAACTTGTATGTAATATTCTTTTATTGGGGCGCTTCCAGGTTGCGGAAGTAATCACCTTTTGTATATTATTTACTTTTCCGCACTAGGATAGACCCAAGGTGGGGAGCACAAGTAACCGGGTTCTGGAGTCCAGTGGGAGACCAACTCGAGGAGTCGAGTCCGGGTCTCCTAACTCTAGAATTGGTAGGGTTGCTTGCCGCTCTCGTAGGGGTCTAGGGGTGTGGGTTTGGCTATTCATCGCGACCGTGGAATCCGTGTTTTATACTGGCTCGTATTGAAAACACGGACGTCCTAGTATATCCAATATTTCATATGATTCTTCTGCTGCGATATCTGTGATGTGATCATGTGATGTTCTGTGATAGATACATATATAGTATATATGATATATTATATAGACGTTACTTATGTTTTACACCCGTGCTAGCCCTGCCCCGCTCTGCCGTTAGTTACCTAACCTAACGGTGCACGAGGGGACATCGAGGCGAATGCGGATGGCATAAGTGTACGTCGTATTTATCTGTGATGTTTAGGTACTTAAATGATGGGACTTCATTAATGTGATTAATGAAAATAAAAGAAACCTAAGATGTTGTAGAATCGAATTTCAAAATAAAACAGGTAGCTACAGTTCTTGCTTTGCACAGCGGTATATATGATATATCCTGCACCTTATTCGATAAGGAAAGGACCGAGATCCCTTCACCGGGAGTGACTCCTTTAGCAAATAACTGGCAGATGCTACACACTCGGTTTGTCTTTTGATTGCTTTTAAGAGTTTTTGCTTTGCACAGCGGTATATATGATATATCCCGCACCTCATTCGACGAGGAAAGGACCGACGATCCCTTCACCGGGAGTGACTCCTTTAGCAAAACTAGAAAAGCCTAAAAAACACTCCATTTCAAAATTCATTTGATTCTACAACGATATCAAGTTCATTACGCAATAGGTTTTCAGAAAAACCTGTCGTAGCCCTCCGTCATTTCAGATAAGTAGTAGTTAGTATTCGTGCTACGTTTGTTGGCCTGCGTCAAGGCGTAATGTGCGGTAGCTAACTGGTGCTTATCTGCATAAGCATATGATGTGATTGGATTAGGGTAGTCGTGCGACTTTGTTGGCCTGCGTCAGGGTCGTGCAGGTGGGTTTAATTCAATCAGGAAATGACGGGTTGAACTTGACTAGCGGACTATGGTTTGTTGGCCTGCGTCAAGGTCATAGGACGCTAGGGGCAAAATATTATCGGGAATTTCAAGTGTTGAAATTTGCAATGAGATTGCATACCTTCTATGAGATAGTTGGATCCCGATACCCGCTGCGAGTAAGTGTTACTCCTGGGAGAGTTTTATACATTACAATTAGCCGATCAAGTAGGTGTCTAGAAAGGTGTTAACGAGGTTACGCCTCTGGGAAAACAAGGTTTACATTAATTAGGTTCGTGCGAAAGCACGGGGGACCTCCTTCAAAGTACCGACACTGGCCTGGCTGAAAGATTGGCGAACTTGTAGTGTGTAATTAATCCCGGCTAGTCTTTCCTTTTAGGGTTTGAAGGAAGATTTGATAAAAAGCAGTGGGAGCCATCCTGATTAGATAAAATAATAACCAATCTATTCTTGCAAGAGCGCACGCTGAGTATTTTCTTCTCTCTCTCTCCTGGTAGCGACCATATCACGCCTTAATCAAGATAATAATACGGAATATTGACCGAACCCGCTTGTTATACTGAGCTAGGGAACGTTGGTCCCGCTCCAACTTATAATTGTTATAAGACCGAGCAGGAAATTGGGGATTACCAGAATTCCCGTGCCGCCCAAACGAAGAGAGTGCATGCTGATGCATCATCTTCGGGTGTGTTCATTACAAAGAACTGTTTCTCTGTATCCTCTACATCCTGGGTATGTGATACCAGATCAGGATCCCAGATATGTAATCTGTTACATTGGGCTACAGCTAGGTAGAGAACTGAGAACGGGTGATAAGTTTCATGAGGCAGAAAACGGGGCAAGAGTTGCAGCCTTGTCTGTTGGTCACTGTCACCCTGTATTACCGATACATTGATTCTGAACGAATGTTATTAGATACCGAACCTGATATACAAAATCGTATCTATCTCTTTATTAGTAAAGAAATGATAAAATTTTGTATTGTTGGATAATGTTTTGAACATTTCCTATATCAAAAGTTGATCGATTCAGGCACGTTATCTAAAAGCTTTAATGTTCTAAATCAAACTGCAGTTCTAAGTATACAGAACACACACAAGAGGAAAAGTTCAGAACTGAACGAATTCTTCTTGAGGCATTGTAGACTAGGTCAGATCAATGTGACCCGACTAGCTAGAGTTACATATAGATGCATATTTAAATCAGTTTGAACTTACATCTTATGAAACTCGCCAGTCATGTCACAAAGATAAGATGACCATAGCTCCGTTTATTGGAAACAGAGAAAGAGTTACTGAACTCTTGGATGATACATGTTGATGTATGTAGGTCCCCTGTCTACACATGCCAAAACCGGTTCTTTGTACTTCATTACATTCTCTGATAATCTCTCAAGATTCAGTCATATGTTCCTGTTGGAACATGAGTCCGAACCTTTTGAGATATTCACAGAATATGATTTAGAAGTAAAGAACCAAAACATGGGTATAAGTATTATGTCCTTCGATGAGATCAAGGAGGAGAATACTTGAGCACGGAAATACTGGACTATTCTAAAGAAGAATGAGATTCTCTCTCAGCATTACTCCTCTGTATACATCATAGCACGATGGTATATCGAGGCGGAGCAATCACACCCTATATGATAAGGTGTGCTCTATGATGAGTACTACTGAGTTACCTATTTCCTTTTTGGGTGTTATGCACTTGAGAAGCTGCATACCTATTGAATAGGGTTCAAATCAAATCAGTTGCCTACCACTTCATATTTGATATGATAAGGGAAGAGCCCGTATCTTAAATTAGTTAAGATTTGGGGTTGACGGCCTATGTCTAAAAGCAAAATCCGGACAAGCTCGAGGCAAGGTCTGTTATGTAGAACTGGAAATGTTCCAGCCATACAAACTGCAGCAGGTGATTTGATAGAGCCAAAGGATTCAGTAGATTCCAACGAACTTCAGCCTCTCCGCCGATCTAGTAGGGTTCCTAACCCACCTGAGAGATACTTCGGTTTCTCTATGACAGTGGGAGCGAGGATTGCATCATGAGATGATGACCCAACTAGTTTCGAGCTGGCCATCAGGAGTGAGACTCTGTAAGAATGGCTGGATGTTTAGTGATCTGAGATGGAATCCTTATACACCAGCAAAGTATGGACTTTGGTTGCTATATCTGAAGGGTTAAATCCCCATCAGGAGCAAGTATATCTTGAGAAGATTACTTGGTGTACATGGAAAAGTTGAGACTTTCAAAGCTAGACTTGTTAAAGATTTTCGTCATCGACCAGGTGTGGATAATGATGAAACCTTTTCAAGTAGCTATGCTTAAGTCCATCCAGATCCTACTTGCCACGGCTGCATACCATGACTACGATATCTGGTGGTTGGGTGTCATGACTGCTTTTCTAAATGATGTTTTAGAAGAGTACGTCTATAAGTACACAGCCAGAGGGCTTCGTAGACAGTGGGTGCAGTGGAAACGTGTGCAAGATGCTTTATAGGATTAAAGCAGGCATCGCGGAGTTGGAACATCTATTTTGATGGATTGGTCAAACAGTTTGACATCATCAAAATGGTAGATGAACCTTGTATAAACAAAAAGGTAGTAGGGAGTATGGTGACGATCCTCGTAGAGTACGTGGATGACATACTCTTGATGGGGAAGGAGTTTCCTATGCTACGATCGATCAATCTCCGCTTATCACGATGATTCTCCACATAAGGATCAAAGTGATACCTACTAAATCCTGGATTTTGAATCTATGAGATAGATCTAAATGGATGTTAGGAATCTCACTAGTTGTAGTGAGATGGTATCAATCGATCCTGGGGAGAATCACTGGAAAGGTTCCAGAGTGATAATGATGACTGAGTGTCAGTCACAGGCATTGTCTTTACCCTCATTTAAGGGACGGTATGTTGGAAGAGTTCCAAGCTAGATACCGTAACATAATAGACGATAAAGGCAGGATACATCGCTACTTAAGATGCTACCAAAGAGGCTATTTGGGTGTATATTGGTTCATGAGATGAACTATGTTCCTCCCATTGTGTGACAATGGAGTTGTGGCTTATGCCAAGGAACGCCGGTCCCATCAGTGATCCAGACATATTCTAAGGCAGTATCACTTGATCATGGAGATGGTTGATCACCAGGGAAGATCGAGGTTAGGAGAGAAGATTCAGAGGACAACACAGCGGATCCACTCACAAAGGCCTATTCCCAGAGAGAGACTTTTATGGGATGGTTGAGTATGAGATACTACAACCACTGCTACAGATGGCCCTAGTGCAAGTGGGAGATTGTTAGTTATATGTATGCTCTAGAGGCCATTACTGTACATAGGATGTATATTGTAGTGGATGCTGGGACATATATAGGGAGGACTTTCTTGCTCGACATGATAGTATGCTATCTGGTTACCCTTTACCTTAACGTGTATGCTGATTGTCTCTCTGTTACATGTTGGTAAAGCCCTTAGGATCTGTACTTGACTACCTGGACTATGATGCGGATCATACTAGTGGGGACATGGTAGTCTATAAGTACATCCTTCAAAGTCCCTAGTCGTGGGTGTATCGAGACGGGGCATCGATATACCAGAGTAGACTAGCGTATACCTTCTCGACCCATATAGATGGGCGATGGATGATCCCATATCCATTGGTGTTTGACATCAGAGATGATATACGGGTGCTCAGTAGAGACTGGGTACACTGGATGGACTCGCCGAGAACTCCCAGATGGTATTATACCTCACGTCAGATGGCAGTTCTCTGGTGACACTGGTACAGAGTAGTCTGTTGACCCGAGATCGTCATAGAGTCTTGTGTGGTTCCCACCGTGCTTTGATTTCCATCTTACCATGTCCAAGAGGGCGTGCAAAACGGTGGTTTTTGGGTACAGTCCCGAGTCACATGGAGGCAATGAGCGATAGGAGGGGATTCGTCTCTCCCGGTATAGGCGGTTGATGTTGTGCTGTGTTCGATTGGCTATAACAGGAAATCCCTGGCCAGGGTTGCTGAGATTTACTGGTAAGTGTTACCAGTGGTTTCTCGAAGTGTTATAGACCTCATATCGACACGACTTATTGAGCTATTGGGGTCTGACGTTTACCACCCCTAGGCGAGATATGCGACAGATCAGACGATCAGACCGGACTGTACGGTAGTGTTACTGGTCGGATTCACTGGAGTGTGAGCGGACTTGCTCGTCGATCTTCAGATCGCTCAATACCCGGGTGGCCGTTACGTTTAGCAGACCGCTTGCGGCTTGTGGGTGTTTGATATGATCATCACCTGCTGCCGGCGTATTGACGAGTCTTTAGAGTCCTACACAGAGGTTTCCTGGCTCAAGCGAAACGAAATAGGAGCGCATATGAGATATGTGCGGGACCGAGAATAATGCGTGTATGTGATACCGTATTTCATTCTCGCGATGAATGTATCGAATGGTTGTATGCGATATAACCTAGTTATCGATTCAAGCGTTGATTCGATAAGCCAATACATTGTATACTAGTCGGTTGTGTGCGACATGACCGGATCATTGAATCAAGTGTTGATTTAATGATTTAATGCATATTTATATATTTGATATATTGCTTTGCATTAACTAGTATCGGTTCACTTTAGATGGATTTTCTCATTCGGATGTGCGCATTGTATATGCGATATACCTTTGTGCACTTGTATGTATCATGTTTGATGATGCATGCTAACTTGTGTTTTGTGTAAAGTTTAAACCATGGTTATGTAATGGTTAGGGTTTACATTTTCATATCTATTTATTTATTCATTTATTCATTTTGGAAAATGAAAAGCAAATGAGAAAATGGTGGCTTCTTTTGTTTTGTTCATGAAGCTTCATGAAGACTTTGACTTTAGCAACCATTTTGTCTCATGCTTAACCCTAACCATCCCATTTAACCATGATTGATTCTCTACACATTACCATGGTTAGTGTTATGATAAGTATTGTTATTCTTTTATTTTTTCTAATTAACTTATCATAACTATTTCCTTCTTCTTCTTCATTCTTTAAGTGAAGAAAGCTTGCCCCATCAATGGCAAGTGATGGAAATGAGTGAGAAATCCAATTCTAAAGTCTACCCACTTCCTATTTCTTCATCCTCTACCTCTTGCCAAGTAGTAGAGTGTGTTTCCTTCACAAGTTTCATGACTTGGTGAAGGTGGAGCTTGATTCATCGATGCCTCGACGTAGATCATCTTCGGCATGGACATCGACGACCTAGCTTGCCCATTCTCCGACGAAGCCGACACAAGAGCCCGGATTCTTTTTGGACAGCGGAGAGGACTTCGTTGCGGAGCTATGGAGGTGGAGCACCGGATCTACAAAGGTTGTATTTCCGTATTCTCATTAGTTAATTTGTTAACTAGTTCTTTTTCGCCTAAACATCTAGTTATCGATCCGTAGTTTAGGGTTTCTCGGCACCGTAAATTTTTAATTTGGCATGATCGATGCCTTGTGAGACCTCATTAGGGTGCCTAGGAACCCTACAACTGCAACGTCAGTATCACGGACCCAAGTGTCCGGGATGACTGAGAGTCGAACCCGGAGATGGTGATCTTATCCCGAGCGAGGTGTTGAACACTCATGCATATTTCTTTGAACACCCTCACGTTAAGGAGGTTGACGGAGGACCCATTGTCGACCAGAATTTTACCTATCTTGATGTCATAACAGTACCCGAAGATATATAGGGGACGGTTGTGTTCACATGTCCCAAGTAGGAGATCTTCATCGCCGAAGGTGATATCGGCTGTATGTACTTCTTCCAGCTTGTCCTTCATCTTTTCTTCGGCGAGGAATGTTTGGAACTTCTCTTTGGATAGCAGAAGGGCGTCGAGAATACTGAGCTGCGAAGGTATCTTCCTCAAGTGTGCCAAAACGTTGTAGTCCACCTTACTTTTCTTTGGCAGGTCCTTGGCTGTCAGCTTTTTGACGGCTTGGTCATCAAGGATAATATCCTCGGGGATTTTTTCTTTCCTCTTATCTTTTCTATTTGACCCACTGTTCGAGGGACCAAGATTCTTTTCGGGCAGCGTACGGTTACGCAGCTGAATATTTTCACAGGTCTTTGGTTCATCCTCTTTTCTCGAGGTGGACTCCTTAAAGAGAGGGCCAAGAGCCATTCTTTGTCAGAGTCACTCCCGTAGGGAAGAACTTGCGATCCCCCTGCGTTGACCGTGCGACAGTTGCTGGTAGTTCTTTTATGCTCCTCGGTCATATTCCTTTTGCTCCCGACGAGTTTTGCGTTTCATCCGCTTGAAATGTTGCCGGTGAGCAACATATCCCTGCCACCATCTCTTAAAAGCGTCGCACTCTTCGGTGGGGTGAGAAATCATTTAATGATATAAGCAGTAGCTAGGATGTGTTTCTGCTTCACCAAGGGTGTTCGCTTCGGAGGGTGGTAGCTTCATTCCTATCGATATGGCTTTGGCGGATCTCTTCCTCATCTTAAACCTGTTTTTGTTTGCGGAGGATGTACTTTGATTTGGCGGGAGTGTCTCAGCTCTCTCGTCCAGTTGCCGGCGTTTGGCCTTTTCAAATATTGCCATCTCGCGCTCCCGATCAGCTTTGCTTTTAAGAAGAGCCGTATTCAAGAATGCATCAATTATTTCATCTGATGGCCCCAGAAGTTCTGGCTCGGGACCTGCCCCCAGTTTCTTTGTGCAAGGAGCCTCTTCATCGTCTATCGACGAGTGAAAGATCATATGGCAACTTTCCACGTAATCTTCAAATTCATCCGACGAGTCTTCTCCATTATCGTCATTCCTGTCCTCAAGGACGTGGCTGAGGAACTCTTGGAGCGTGATTGGAGTCCGCGCCTTCTGGTTATACTCTTCCAGCGTGTCAATCTGTATTTGTAGGTCCGTGCGCTTTTCGCCAGACTTCACGGGCTTCTTGGATTTCTTCTTCTTTTTCGAAGATTTCGACGGCTGGGTGTGCGAGCTTTGGCTATCACCACTGATTTTTGGAGTTGGACGCGGTTTCAGCATCCCCTCAATGATCTCAGGCTCCAGTGGATTCTTCCATCTAATTGCCGGACATATGTGGAGATCTTTCAGCAAACTTTTTCTCTTGGCTGAAAGAGTGACCTCCCATGGAGCTTCTTCTACAAAAGAGCATGATGCCCTCGGTGTATCTATTTTCCTAGGAGTGTGTGGCCGAGGCGGGTTCACCTTCCAATTCTTAAATAATACGAATTTTCCCTACTGGTATTGATCTTCTATCCAGCTTTTGAAGATGTAACAATCCTCGATCGGATGGCCCAACATTCGGTGATAAGGGCAGTAGTTAGGATTGCTAATGTCGCCGGGTTGCGCTGGGCGTCTTGGCTCCGGTAGATTGATGAGCCTGTTGTGCAGTGCAAGCTTGAATAACCTCTTCGTCTTGTCTCTAGGGAACGAGTAAGGGAGACTCATTTTATCTTCAAGAGATCGAGTTCTGTTATTTTTGCGATTAACTGGTCTTGGGCCACCGGACTGCTGTTGAGCATTGGCGACGATGATCGCTTTTACCTTTCCCTTCTCATTTCGAGAGTCCGGCTTTGGAGGAGACGGTCTATGACCCATTTGGTCCATTTGGGCCAGTTTTTCGATCAAGGCCTGGAAAGTAGTCGTCTTGAAGAACATCATGAACTCGGAGATAGTTGCATGAGGGTCCAGAGTGCCCATGAAGATACCCACCGCCGTTGCTTCTTCGATCCGTAGTTCGCATTTTAACCACAGATTCCTCCATCGTATCATATATTAGACCCACGTCTCACCTGGCTTCACCCTGGCATTGATCAATGCTGTTATCGGGGTGCGTTAACTAGCACTCGCGAATCGCTGGGTGAATAACAGCTAAATTTCCGCAAAAGTCTTGACAGAGTCGTTTGGAAGTTCGGAATACCATTTGAAGGACGTCTCCGATAAGCTGCTGACGAATTGATGGAGCAAAAGCTTATCATCGCCCCCGGTGTTGCCGCAAAGAGCTCTAAACTAGGCGACGTGCCGGTGAGGATTGCCCGTCCTTTGTACACATCAATTTGGGGATTGTGTATCCAGGCGGCTATTTTATTTGTTCATACCAGCTTGGATACGGTCGCCCAGTTTTGACGACTTGGCCGGCCGCTTCATTCACCTGGTGAGCTCGTATTTGCTGAGCTATATAGTCATCCAGTACGGCTTTGGAAATGGTTTCCTCTTTGGCTGCTGAAAGAGCCAGAGGAGGATTAGATGTCTTCCCTTTATCGTCTTCAATAATGATCGGAGGGTCTTCAGCTGGAGGATCCCGCTGTAACATCATCCCTACCATGTTTTGGAAGAGAAGCGCCATTTGTTTTATATTGGCAGCTTGTTCTGTTGCTTCTCTGTCCTTCTTTTCGAGGACCCTGCGTAGGAAGTCAGCATTAGTTTCTTGTTTGTGATGCTGTTCTGATGATGCCTCCGGTCTTTCTTTTGGCCCGGTGCGAGCGGCCATTACAGTCAGCATCTCCTGAAGCTTCTGTTGTTATTGTTGTTCCTGAGCCCTTGTTATTGATCGGGTGAGCGGTCGGTGGCCTGTTGAAGTGCGGCTTTCTTCTTTTCTGGAAGCTATGTAAACGGTATGCACCGTTATGCCCCCAGACTTGGGGCGTTTGGGCTCAGTGTCTTTGTGGTCTGCCATAGTCATAGGGGCTTTCTCTGGCCTCCTTTTCTTTTGAGCAGTTAACGTTGAGGGGGCCGTTGCAGCGGACACCCAGGTGGTTGTCGTCCTTTGTGTCTTGCCAGGACGGTTCTCCTCGTGCTGAACCCTCAGCTTCTTCTGTCGGTGGAAATAGTCCTGATCGATCACCGACTCCTGGACCCGTCGTCAGACTTTGTAAACTTTGGATGAAAGCGGCTGAGGGGTCTGATCCGGCTTTATTCCTGTAACATTCTCCACGGGTGGAGGAGATCTTTTCAGTACGGCGGTAGGAGAGTTCTTACGCACCTTGTTCAGCAATTCAAAGCTGTTCCCAGTTGGAACAGCAGCATTGACTTCCATCGATGGGGCTGGTGGAGTTAGCCCAAAGGGGGAGTTGCCCCCAGCCTTCCTCACTCGGCGCCAGTGGCGACGTCGAGCGTGTCGAGCCGATGGTGTTGTTTCGGTGATGGGGATGGCTTTGTCTTGCCCCTTGTTCAGGTGAGGCGTTGTTGGCACCAGCCTCTTAAAGACCGAGTTCCGTCCAGCAGCAGTGTATTGCCTGTCAAATACAGACTTTTGAGCAGTAGCTGGTGTGGGAGCTGGAATAGTCAGTCTTGCAAAGACCGACCCTTTGGTAGGAGAAGCCGCCTTGACAACTTCAGGAGCAGAGATGGCTATCCTCCTCGGAACAGCCTTTTCTGGGATTGCAGGCTTCATCATGGGCCCATATGAACTTTGGCCCAGTCTGGCGAAGACTGAGGCGCTGGAGCTGGACGACCCGTTGAGAGGGGCCGCCGTAGTAGCAAGCCGATCAAAGACCGACTTCTTGGGAGCTTCTGGTGTTGGTACAGGGGTGCTGAAGCTTATCGGTAGGAGCATAGACCCAAAGAACAATCCGGTAGTGGCCTGTGTCACCTGGTCCACCGGTGTCGTGAACAAGGAGGCCGCTTGGGGTCCATAGGCTATGCCTCCAGATGAGGCGGAGCGCGAGTTGCAATTACAATTGGAACACTTCTCGCAAGTGGATTCTATTGATGTTTCTCTTTCTGCGCCAAGAAAGAAACCAAATCTTAGTACCTCGAACCCAAGGGCAACCGTATCAAACCACGATTCGTTCGTGAACACAACACATGAAGTGTGGAGTGGAAAGAGGAAAAGGTCCCACCAGGCATGCCAGAATCTGTTTACCGCCTGCAACCGGGAAGACGAACGTCTTGCCTGAATCTCGAGGCAGATGCTAATTGGTGCTATCCATCCACCTCTCCGAAGATGCCAAGTTGATTTATGGCACCATGTATCGAAGGTTTAAAAGGATGCGGCCGATGTAGCAGACTTCGTTATATTCCCCCCCCCCTTTGAGGGGTTTTTTTGATTGTGGGGACTCTCTTCCCTGCAGGCGCAAGCCCCTGCAGTTAATTACGCTACCGCATCGCGGTAACAACTTTCTCCTTCTCCAGATGGTCACTTCGTGTTGTGTGTGTTTGTTTTGTTTGTGCTTGCCCGTGGATTGTATACGGAGAATAATTTATATTATCGTCCGTAGGGCGTGGATTAGTCCAAATCCGTATCTTCTTAGATTTGGGTTTGGGGTTGTGTTTAAGGATACGTTAGTCTCATTTTAGACTAAGATCAACTTAAACGTTTGTTAAGGATGCGTTAGTCTAATTTCTAGACTAAGATCAACTTAACAGGATTATTTAGATCCAACAAGAGAGTGTTTGGCCTCTGTTACTTAGTTTAGGGACATTGCGGTCAGTTAGTTTAAGGACATTGCGGTCCAATGTTAGTTTAAGAACATCTCGGTCCGTTGTTAGTTTAAGGACATTACGGTCTGTTGTTAGTTTAAGGATATTGCGGTCCATGAGTTTAAGGACCCCACGGTCCGGTTTAGAGACATCATAGTCTATGAAGTTTAAGGACATCGCAGTCCATAAGTTTAAGAACCCCACAGTCCGTAGTTTAAAGACATCGTAGTCTATAGTGTTAGTTGTATGTATGCCCTAGAGACCAGTATTGTACAAATGATGTATATTATATTGGATGCTTGGACATATATAGAGATGACTTTCTTGCTCGATATGATAGTATGCTATCTGGTTGCTCTTTATCTTAACATGTATACTAGTCTCTTTATGTTGTCTTATAGTTACATGTTGGTAAAGCCCTTAGGATGTGTACTTGACTACCTGGACTATGATGAGGATCATACTAGTGGGGACATGGTAGTCCATAAGTACATCCTTCAAGGTCCCTAGTCGTGGGTGTATCGAGACGGGGCATCGATATACCAGTGTAGACTAGCGTATACGCTTCTCGACCCATGAGATGGGCGATGGATGATCCCATATCCATTGGTGTTTGACATCAGAGATGGTATATGGGTGCTCAGTGGAGACTGGGTATACTGGACGGACTCGCCGAGAACTCCCAGATGGTATTATACCTCACGTCACATGGCAGTTCTCAGGTGACACTTGTGCAGATTAGTCTGTAGACCCGAGATCGTCATAGAGTCTTGTGTGATTCCCACTTTGCTTTGATTTCCACCTTACCACGTTCATGAGGGCGTGCAAAACGGTGGTTTTTGGGTACAGTCCCGAGTCACATGGAGGCAATGAGCGATAGGAGGGGTTTCGTCTCTTCCGGTATTGGGGGTTGATGTTGCACTGTGCTCGATTGGCCGTAACAGGGAAGTCCCTAGCAAGGGCTGATTAGAGATTTACTGGTAAGTGTTACCAGTAGTTTCTCGACCCGTTATGAGTCTCACATCGGCATGACTTATCAGTTATTGGGGTCTGACGTTTACCACCCCTAGACTTGATATGCGACATATCAGACGAGGAGACCGGACTGTACGGGAAGTGTTGCCGATTGGCTGGACGGGAGTTGTAGCAGGTTCGCTTATTTTCTTCTGATCGCTCAATACCCGGGTGGCCGTTACGTTTAGCTGACCGCTTGCGGCTTGGGGGTGCCTGATATGATCATCACCTACTGCCGGCGTATTGACGAGTCTTAGAGTCCCACAATGGAGTTTCGTAGTCCAGGCGAAATGTTGTGGTGAGCGTATGCGATATGCTCATGGACCCGATTAAATTGCGCGTATAGGATACCATATATTGATCGGGCGGCTTGCTTTTGGTGGGGTCATATGTGATATGGCCGGATTGATAAATCAAGTGTTGATTTATCATTTAACCATTAGTTTCTCATTTGAAATCCTTTCTTGAGTTTGATGTATGCATGCATGCATGTATGCCTTCTTTATAGATTCATGCACATATGGATGTACATACACACATACATACATACACACATCCTTCATGGTTGTACATACATGAAAATGGTGGCAATATAAGACTCACACCATGGTTTTATATATGGATTTTATTGCATTTGATTTAAAACAAAAAGGAAAAAGGAAATTGGTTATCATTGATTTGTTTCTACACTCTTATTTTGACCTAACCATCCTCACCCACCTTTTAACCATGGGTAAACTTTCCTTTTGTGCTTTAACTCAAGTTCAATAAGATATTCATTGTTTAACCATGGTTTGAGATGAGAATAAGAAAATATATATACATATATTTTCATTTTTCTTAACAAGGGGTTATTCTTTTCACTATTGTTAAAGATATAGCCATCATCTTCTTCTTCCTCTCTCATTTTGCTCTCTAGATTTTTGTAGTGAGAAATATACTCATCAAGTTAGGATTTTGAAGTGAGAAAGAGAACTACAACACCATTCTACACAAGTCTAGCCCACTTGTTTGGAGTGTTAGCTTCATTTCATTCTCTTGAACAGGTGAAGTTGCAAGCTTGGACAAAGCGGACTCCGGGTGGATCATCGTTGATCTAGAGGAGTTAAAGCGGACCCGTTTCCAAACCTCAAGCAGCCGAGGAGTCTAGCGTAGGGAGCTACAAAGGTTGTACTTTCAAAACCCTAGCTTTTCTTGCTTATGTTGATGTGCAAAATTTTGAAACCCTAATTTTCTAGGAACGATTTAATGATCGTTAACTTAGCACCCTAAAAATTCCATCTTAGGTACATGTGATGCTTCCAATCCCTTCATGAGGTGCTAGGCTAACCCAACATTTGTATCAGAGCCGACCTAGAACATTAGGCGACACTTTAACGAAGTTAAAATCCCGATCGAACTCAATATCGACAAAATCAACCCCTCTCTGGACTATTTTTAAAATCTGGGATTTTTGGGAATTAAAAATACTTAAAAACTACAGCAGGTATTTCTAAGAATTACGGAGCAAAATTTATGACATGAACTGTACGGACCGCCGCGGTTCCGCGGCAAGACCATGCTTGTGCCGCGGAACCGCGGCCGTACAGTGAGATCTTGGCAGTTGGTTTGCACAGTAATTCTTGTATGTGAATGTGTTATTTTATGGGTATTTTTAAACGGACTCAAGTGTTGAGTATTCAGGGGTTCATTTTGTAATTGTCGATTCGATCGGAGAATTTAATTATGTTTTTGCTATTCCGGGTAAATTAGAAAGTATTGAATTGTTCGAATGAGTGTCATTTGCTCACTTTTCACGGGGTTTAAATTCTTTGGAGATACGTGCAAGTTTTGTGGTGGACCCTCTAGAAGACAACAAACCTTAACTCGATTTTGTGACCGTCTTGAACTGCCCTTTGAACCTTAGGGTTTGGGGGAGTACGGCGTGCCACATGTGAGGCGTTGGCTTGACCCTTCTACGGCTGGACCGCTACTACCGTGTCACACTCCGGGTTTTTGAATTCCGCTCAAGTGTTGGGCTTTAGGGAATCTTGGGTATTTGAACATTCGTTCGAAAACTTTAATACTGTCTAATTATCTGGAATGTGATGCAATATGTGGAATTCATATAGTTGGACATGAAATACGAAGTATGTGATATTTCGTATTTATGATGTCTAAAGAGAATGTGGATTCCACATATTGCAGTTTTACACTTTCTTTTCTGTGACCGTAAGTGTAGTATGTTGATATCGCCGGTTTCGTTGCTATACATCAACGACAATTAGGGTACGCATACTTACTTACGTTGATGATATATGATATTATGTGTTGCTGAGATATGATGTGCAGGATTGTCGCGATTGAATAGCCGGGGGGTTTTATGTGAGATGAGAGTTTTATATTTTCATTCATGTAAATTTAAATGTAATGTAATATTCTTTTATTTGGGGCACTTCCGGGTTGAGGTTGATGCCACCAGTGTTGTATATTATTTACTTTTCCGCATTAGGATGGACCTAAGGAGGGGAGCACAGGTGACCGGGTTCTGGGGTTCAGTGGGAGGCCATCTCGAGGAGGCGAGACCGGGTCTCCTAAACTCCAGAATTGGTAGGGTCGCTTACCGCTCTCGTAGGGGTCCAGGGTGTGGGCTTGGCTATTCATCGCGACTGTGGAATCCGTATTTTCTATTATTAGCTAAATACTAAATACGGACGTCCTAGTATATCCCACATTATATCTATGTTTCTGCTGCGATATCTGTGATGTGATCATTTGATATGTTGTGATGGATACAGAATATAGTATATATGATATATTATATAGGCGTTACTTATGTTTTACACCCGCACTAGCCCTGCCCTGCTCTGTCGTTAGTTACCTAACCTAACGGTGCATGAGGGGACATCGAGGTGAATGCGGATGGCATAAGTGTACGTCGTATTTATCTGTGATGTTTAGGTGACTTAAATGATGGGACTTCATTAATGTGATTAATGAAAGAAAAGAAACCTAAAAGATGTTGTAGAATCAAATTTTCAAATAAAAGGGTAGATACAGTTTTGCTTTGCATAGCGGTATATATGATAGACCCTGCACCTTATTCGATGGGGAAAGAGCCGACATCCCTTCACCAGGAGTGATCTCTTTAGGAAAACTGGCAGATGCTACAACACTCGGTTTGACTTTTGATTGCTTTTGGAGTTTTGCTTTGCACAGTGATGTATATGATATATCCTGCACCTTATTCCATAAGGAAAGAGCCGAGATCCCTTCACCGGGAGTGACCTCTTTAGCAAAACTAATAAAAGCCTCAAAATCACTCTATTTCAAAATTCACATGATTCTACGACAATATCAAGTTCATTACGCAATAGGTTTTCAGAAAAACCTGTCGTAGCCCTCCGTCATTTCAGATAAGGACTAGTTAGTATTCGTGCTACATTTGTTGACTATGTTAAGGCGTAGTGTGCGGTAGCTAATTAATACTTATCTGCTAAAACATGAGATGTGATTGGATTAGGGTAGTTGTACGACTTTGTTGACTATGTTAAGGGTCGTGCAGGTGGGTTTAATTCAATCGGGAAATGACGGGTTGAACTTGACTAGCAATTATGATTTGTTGACTATGTTAAGGTCATAAATTGCTAGGGGCAACATATTATCGGGAATTTCAAGTGTTGAGATTTGCAATGAGATTGCATACCTTCTATGAGATAGTTGGATCCCGATACCCACTGCGAGTAATTGTTACTCCCGGGAGAGTTTTACACAGGACAATTAGCCGATCAAGTAGGTGTCTAGAAAGGTGTCAACGGGGTTATGCCTCTGGGAAAACAAGGTTTACTATAATTAGGTCTGTGCGAAAGCACGGGGAACCTCCCTCAAAGTACCGACACTGGCCTGGCTGAAAGATTGGCGAAGTTGTAGGGTGTAATTAATCCCGGCTAGTCTTTCTTTTTAAGGTTCGAAGGAAGATTTGATAAAAACAGTGGGAGCCATCCTGATTAGATAAGATAATTACCAATCTGATCTTGCAAGAGCATACGCTAAAGTGTTTTCTTCTCTCTCTCTCCAGGTAGCGACCATGTCATGCCTTAATAAAGATAATAATATGGATGTATTGACCGAACCCGCATGTTATACTGTGCTAGGGAACGTTGGTTCCGTTCTATCTTATAAGAGTTATAGGACTGAACAGGACATAGGGGAATACCAGGATTCCCATCCCACCCGAATGAAGAAAGTACACGATGATGCATTTTCTTCGGGTGTGTTCGTTACAGAGAACTGTTTCTCCATTTGCCCTACGTCCTGGGTATTAGATACCGGATCAGGATCCCATATATGTAATCAGTTACATGGGCTTAGAAAAGGTAGAGAACTTGGAGAAGGTGATAATGACATAAGAGTTGGAAATGGTGCAATTGTTGCAGCTAAGACTGTCGGCGAATATCACCTTGCATTACCAAATGGTAATACATTGATTCTGAACGAATGCTATTACATGCCGAACCTGATATGCAACATTATATCGGTTTCTTTGTTGAGTAAAGAGGGATATAATTTTGTGTTACAGGATAATGTTATGAACATTTTCCGTAACCAAAAGTTGGTTGGATCAGGCACGTTGTGCAATGGCATTTATGTTCTAAATCAATCAACAGTTCTAAGCATAACAAACACACACAAGAGGAAGAGTTCAGAACTGAACGAATCCTTCTTGTGGCATTGTAGACTAGGTCACATCAATGCGACACGACTAGTTAAGTTGCATAAGGATGGATATTTGAATCCGTTTGAATTTTCATCTTATGACACTTTCCAGTCATGTCTCAAAGGCAAGATGACCAAAACACCGTTTACGGGATACGGAGAAAGAGTTACGGAACTCTTGGGACTGGTGCATAGTGATGTATGCGGTCCAATGTCTACACATGCCAGGGATGGTTCTTCGTACTTCATTACATTCACTGACGATCTCTCTAGATTCGGATATGTGTTTCTGATGAAACAAAAATCAGAAGCTTTTGAGAAATTTAGAGAATATAAACAAGAAGTCGAGAACCAAACCGGAAAAAGTATTAAAATCCTACGATCTGATCGAGGAGGTGAATACTTGAGCAATGAATTCCTGGACTTCCTAAAAGAGAATGGGATTCTCTCTCAGCTGACTCCTCCATATACACCACAGCACAACGGTGTATCGGAAAGGAGGAATCGCACCCTATTAGATATGGTGCGCTCGATGATGAGTACAGCTGAGTTACTTATTTCCTTCTGGGGTTATGCGCTTAGGAAAGCAGCATACCTATTGAATCAAGTTCCGTCTAAATCTGTACCTACCACACCTTATGAGATATGGAGTGGGAAGAGACCATATTTTAAACGAGTTAAGATATGGGGTTGTCCGGCCTAAGTCAAAAGGCAAAATCCAGACAAACTCGAGGCACGGTCAGTTCTTTGCAATTTTGTGGCATATCCTAAGAATTCCCAAGGATATTTATTCTACCACGCTGAAGAACAAAAAGTGTTTGTCTCTCAATATGCCACCTTTTTGGAAAAGAAATTTCTTGCAAAAGAAATTAGTGGCAAAGTGGTGGAGCTGGAAGAGGTTCCAGATACACAAACTGTAACTGAAGATTTAGTGGAACCAGAGGATTCGGTAGTTCCCAACGAACCTCAGCCTCTCCGCCGATCTAGTAGGGTTCCTCGCCAACCTGAGAGATACTACGGTTTTCTCATGGATGGTGGGAGCGAGGATTGCATCATGGAGGATGATGACCCAACTAGCTTCAAGCAGGCCATCACCAGTGGGGACTCAGTGAAATGGCTGGATGCTATGCGGTCCGAGATGGAATCTATGTACACCAACAAAGTATGGGCTTTGGAAGTTGCTCCTGAAGGGGTAAAACCCATTGGGAGCAAGTGGATCTTCAAGAAAATACTTGGTGTAGATGGGAAAGTGGAGACTTTCAAAGCTAGACTTGTTGCAAAGGACTTTCGTCAAAGACCAGGTGTGGACTATGACGAAACCTTTTCTCCAGAGGCTATGCTTAAATCCATCCGGATCATGCTTGCCATCACTACATATCATGACTACGAAATCTGGCAAATGGATGTTAAGACCGCCTTTCTAAACGGTGATTTAGAAGAGTGCGTGTACATGACTCAGCCAGAGGGCTTCGTAGATAGTGGGAGCAGCGGGAAGGTGTGCAAGCTGCTTAAATCCATTTATGGATTAAAGCAAGCATCGCGGAGTTGGAACATCTGCATTAACGTCGTTATCAAAGAGTTTGATTTCGTCAAAAACGTAGATGAACCTTGTATCTATAAGAAGGTGGCAGAGAGTAAGGTTGTCTTCCTTGTATTGTACGTAGACGACATACTCTTGATAGGAAATGACATTCCTATGCTGCAATCGGTCAAGCTCTTCTTATCATAAAGATTCTCAATGAAAGATCTTGGTGATGCCTCCTGCATATTGGGGATAAGGATCTATAGAGATAGATCCAAACGGATATTGGGATTGTCCCAATCTAGGTACATTGACACCATACTAAAGAGGTTTAGTATGGAAGAATCTAAGTGTGGGAACTTACCCACGATCTCTGGAGTCACTCTCTCCAAAGAGATGTCTCCCAAGACTGATTTGGAGAGAGCTCGCATGCAAGGGATACCCTATGCTTCGGCTGTAGGCTCTATCATGTACGCGATGCTATGTACCAGACCCGATGTAGCATACTCACTAAGTGTAGTGAGCAGGTATCAAGCTGATCCTAGAGAGAGTCACTGGACAGCTGTGAAGAGCATTCTCAAGTACTTGTGAAGGACTAAAGAGATGCTCTTGGTGTATGGTAACGGAGAACTCCAAGTGGAGTCCTTTACCGATTCGAGCTTCCAGAGTGATAAGGACGACTCTAAGTCGCAGTTGGGATTTGTCTTTACCCTTTATGGAGGGACGGTTAGCTGGAAAGTTCCAAGCAGGAAACCGTGGCAGACTCGACGATGGAGGCTGAATACATCGCTGCCAACAATGCTGCCAAAGAGGCTGTCTGGATCAAGAAGTTCATTACTGAACTTGGAGTGGTTCCATCCATTGAGCATCCAATACCTTTGTATTGCGATAACAATGGAGCGGTGGGTTTAGCCAAGGAACCCAGGTCCATTCAGCGATCCAGGCATATTCTGAGGCGGTATCACCTGATCCGGGAGATAGTTGATCGCCGGGAGATCGAGATCAGGAGGGTTGACACGAAGAATAACACAGCGGATCCACTCACGAAGGCCATTCCCCAGATACAGTTTGAGAGACTCTTCGGGATGCTCGGTATGCGATACTACAGCAGCTGGCCCTAGTGCAAGTGGGAGATTGTTAGTTGTATGTATGCCCTAGAGGCCAGTATTGTACAAATGATGTATATTATATTGGATGCTTGGACATATATAGAGATGACTTTCTTGCTCGATATGATAGTATGCTATCTGGTTGCTCTTTATCATAACATGTATACTAGTCTCTTTATGCTGCCTTATAGTTACATGTTGGTAAAGCCCTAAAGATGTGTACTTGAGTACCTGGACTGTGATGAGGACCATACTAGTGGGGACATGGTAGTCAATAAGTACATCCTTCAAGGTCCCTAGTCGTGGGTGTATCGAGACGGGGCATCGATATACCAGTGTAAACTAGCGTATACGCTTCTCGACCCATGAGATGGGCGATGGATGATCCCAAATCCATTGGTGTTTGACATCAGAGATGGTATACGGGTGCTCAGTGGAGACTGGGTACACTGGACGGACTCACCGAGAACTCCCAGATGGTATAATACCTCACGTCAGATGGCAGTTCTCAGGTGACACTTGTGCAGATTAGTCTGTAGACCAAAGATCGTCATAGAGTCTTGTGTGATTCCCGCTGTGCTTTGGTTTCCACCTTACCACGTTCATGAGGGCGTGCAAAACGGTAGTTTTTGGGTACAGTCCCGAGTCATATGGAGGCAATGAGCGATAGGAGGGGTTTCGTCTTTTCCGGTATTGGGGGTTGATGTTGCACTGTGCTCGATTGGCCGTAACAGGGAAGTCCGTGGTCAGGGCTGATTAGAGATTTACTGGTAAGTGTTACCAGTAGTTTCTCGACCCGTTATGAGCCTCATATCGGCACGACTTATCAGTTATTGGGGTCTGGCGTTTACCACCCCTAGACTTGATATGCGACATATCAGACGAGGAGACCGGACTGTACGGGAAGTGTTGCCGATTGGCTCGACGGGAGTTGTAGCAGGTTCGCTTGTTTTCTTCTGATCGCTCAATACCCGGGTGACCGTTACGTTTAGCTGACCGCTTGCGGCTTGGGGGTGCTTGATATGATCATCACCCACTGCCGGCGTATTGATGAGTTTTAGAGTCCCACAATGGAGTTTCCTAGTCCAGGCGAAACGTTGTGGTGCGCGTATGCGATATGCGCATGGACCCGATTAAAATGCGCGTATAGGATACCGTATATTGATCGGGTGGCTTCCTTTTGGTGGGGTCATATGTGATATGGCTGGATTGATAAATCAAGTGTTGATTTATTATTTAACCATTAGTTTCTCCCTTGAAATCCTTTCTTGAGTTTGATGGATGTATGCATGCATGTATGCCTTCTTTATAAATTCATGCACATATGGATGTACATACACACATACATACATACACACATCCTTCATGGTTGTACATACATGAAAATGGTGGCAATATAAGACTCACACCATGGTTTTATATATGGATTTTATTGTATTTGATTAAAAAAAAAAAGGAAAAATGAAATTGGTTATCATCGATTTATTTCTACACTCTTCTTTTGACCTAACCATCCTCACCTACCTGTTAACCTTGGGTAAACTTTCCTTTTGTGCTTTAACTCAAGTTCAATAAGATATTCATTGTTTAAGATGAGAACAAGAAAATATATATACATATATTTTCATTTTTCTTAACAAGGGGTTATTCTTTTCACTATTGTTAAAGATATAGCCATCATCTTCTTCTTCCTCTCTTATTTTGCTCTCTAGATTTTTGTAGTGAGAAATATACTCATTAAGTTATGATTTTGAAGTGAGAAAGAGAACCACAACACCATTCTACACAAGTCTAGCCCACTTTTTTGGAGTGTTAGCTTCGTTTCATTCTCTTGATCGGGTGGAGTTGCAAGCTTGGACAAAGCGGATTCCGGGTGGATCATCGTTGACCCAGAGGAGTTCAAGCGGACCCGTTTCCAAACCCCAAGTAGCCGAGGAGTCTAGCATAGGGAGCTACAAAGGTTGTATTTCAAAACCCTAGCTTTTCTTGCTTATGTTGATGTGCAAAATTTTGAAACCATAATTTTCTAGGAACGATTCATGATCGTTAACTTAGCACCCTAAAAATTCCATCTTTGGTACATGTGATGCTTCCAATCCCTTCATGAGGTGCTAGGCTAACCCAACGTATAGGGTTTAAGGACGTCGCAGTCCATGAGTTTAAGGACCCCACAGTCCGTAGAAATGTGTGGTCGTCGGGACCCGTCACCTCTCTGAAGACGTTGAAGGATTACAACGACAAATATCAGAGGATTAACGAGATGTACCGTCGAACCGGTGTGAGTTTCTTGAAAGATCTGTAGTCCAATTTGGGACTACGTTCTGTTGAAATATTCATGAGCAGATGTGCTCAATTAAATATAAGTTGAGGACTTATGGCCAATCTTGGGCTAAATCCAATAAATGTTCAACATTTTCTTATTCTGGCTATTGAGCTTTTGCTTGGGTTCGGCCCTTTTAATAATGCTAAGCATTGGGTTCTGACATCTTTTGTCTTATATTGAATGCATGGCATTCATCGAAGCCTTGGCTCTTTAAAGAATAATTTGTGTTCATTCAACGCAACATATGATGCGCTAGGTGCTTTGCGCCAATCAAAAAAGTGCAGTGCGCTTCTGCCACGTGGCGTGCATGTAAGTGTTGCGCTCTGCGCTAAGCGCAGATGCCAGTTTGTGAGCGCTGTTCCATGAGCGCATTACGCCTGCGCATACATGGATGACACGTGTTGCGCTTGGCGCCAAGCGCCATAGGCGCAGTGCGCTGTTTCAGAAGCGCAAAGCGCAAGCTGTGTCTATGGTTAACACGTGGCACGTTTTGGCGCTTAGCGCAGGTCCAAGGAGCGCAAAAGCGCAGTTTATGAGTGCAAGGCATTTTTCAAGAGCGCACTTGATCAAATTTATGATCAGAGAACAGGTTTATATTCTTTTAAAGGAGGCTTTGCCTCAAGATTCAAGAACAAAAGTTCTTATTTATAGAAAAGTCTCTGCCTTTGTAGATCAAGGATCGGTGAATGAAGTGAATACTTCTTTTTTTATATAATAAGATCTTTGATCTCTTTTTTATCAAAGACCTTGGTCTTTTGTAGATCTATGATCTTTTTTAGAAGATCGTTCTTCTTTTTATGAGATGATTTCATATCTGTGTTCAAGAATCATGTTCTTTACCTTGAAGAAAATGATCTTCTTTCGCTAAAAGCTTGCTTTTCTTTCTCTTTGAGTTTTCTCAAAGTTTGCAGGGGGGTTTCTCTATATCAGACTTTAAGTCTTGGGGCCTTTATATAGGGCAAATTGATTTTTTAAATCAGTTTAAGAGATTTTTCTCTGATTGATTTGGGAATATTTCCCACCGTTGGATCTTTGATCCTAAGGCTTCTACTTTGCAGAAGATAATCTTCTTGTTTTTAACAAGATTGGAAAGATCTTTTCATAACAGAATTTTAATTCTGATTAATTAATAATTTATTATTATTAGATCTTTTGATCTAACGATGGGGAATTTTTATTTCCAGCGCTGGCGCACCTTGAGCAAGCACGCCTGCGTTTGACACATGGCGCGCGGCGCAGAGCGCAGCTAGCACACCCGTGTTTCCTAGCGCTAGCGCTGTATCTGAAGCGTTGCTTCAATTTTTGAATTTTGAATTTTGAAATAGAGTTTTGCTCTGATTGGGGGGCGCAGCGCATCTGGCTCTAGCGCATCCGTATTTGACACGTGGCGCGCAGCGCAGCTAGCGCTAGATCTGAAGCGTTGCTTCAATTTTGAATTTTGAATTTCAAAAATAGATCTTTGCTCTGATCGGGGGAAAAAAACTTCCTCCTTTTCCTCTTTGGAAATCCTTAAACCTAGCATTAATGTTTCCAAAATTCTCTCCTAAATATGTCATTACGTATTCATGGGACTCACGACCTTCTCTTCTTATATAATCCACATTTTCGGTCAAAGTTTCTTGATTAGCCCTCACATACCTCACCTTTCGGTCCAAAGAATAAATAAAAGTAAAAAATTACTTGCAAAATTAAGATCGTCATGGGTTGATCGGGAGCATCTTCCGCCTCTTCATCCTCTTCCAAACTTTCCTGTCTCATCGCATGATCAACCGCGGATTTCATCAGATTTATGGTGCGCATGTCGAGTGGTGCATCTATGGTGCTTAACTGTTGCCCTTCGAAAGGAACCTTGAAATGTCTCAATAGTCATATGAAAATCATTCCAAAAGGCAGGTTCATTGAAGGTCCAAAGTTGCTTGTCGACGAGATTACTTCCAAAATGAGATTAGGGAGATTGATTTTGACCCGATGCCAGAAAAGGAAGGTCAAGATCTTGTGACATCCCTTTAAAATGCCCCAATGTCCCATTTTACAAAGAACCACCTTCCCGAGAGCATTGCTGGCGACTTTAACTTCAAATCTCAACTTAACGGTAGAACCATAGAGAGGATGTATCGGCTAACTATGAGGAAAATTAGTTGCAGATACCGGATTCCAATCTCCAGGATAAAAGGGATAATTCTCAAGGTTAAAAGGTTGGACAATAACTCCATCGGATGAAACTCCAAGAAGTTTTTGGAGAAGAGCTTCATTATCAACAATTTTCTTGCTATGTATATAAGAGTTTAAGATGATTTCATTGGTGTTTGAAATAGAAAGATTAGTGAAGATAAATCTTACAAGGTTAGGGAAGAAAGGTTCATCAATGGGCATAGTCAACCCAACCTTGGGTTCTAAAAAGACTAGGAAGATGATACTCATTATAATCAACCAAAGTAATCCTAAAAACTGAGATTACCTTTTGAGCTTAGATCGATGAGAACAACCTCTCACAAGAAGCATTGAGAAAGAGGTGTTAATCAAAACTAGCATTTTGGGACGATCTTTCTCCCCTATGTCTCTTCTTTCAATATCTCCTTGGGTAGCAAGCTTCGGAGCCATTAATGGAGGGTAAAGCTTTGAGAGAAGGGGGGGGGCAATTAGGGTTTTGATTGGAGAGGGGAATATTCTATTTTGATAGGAAATCACTTTGAGGAATTGTAGTTGAAGGCTATGAATCTTGGTTAGGGTTTTTAGAGAAGAGGCACGACTGTGAGATGAAGGGGGGAGAGAGAGAGAGAAAGCCATACGATATATGTGTATATATATATATATAACTGGAAGTCCTAGTTCAGACTTATGCATGTCTGAGTCTTGTTCAGACGTTTGTCGATGACTGACATCTGAACTTATTCAAAACTGTCATAAATCTCGGTTTTTTAAGATAATTTTGTTTTTCAAAAAAAAATGTTTTCAAAATAACAAATCAAAACCAATCAAATCTCTTAATCTCAACATATCCCTAAAAAAATAGAATTAGGAAAAATTCATGAAATCAAGTGCTAGTAGAGAGAAACACAACATCAAAAAAGAACATAACAATCAAGAATTGACAATAGAAAGTAAATACATGGTTTTTACCCCACAAATAGATGAGCCAAGTAAATATCTCCTTTTGTTATATATGCTCCTGCTCATCGTCTCCCTGATTTCTTAAATCAAAGCTTTCTCCATACTCACAAAACGAGGTATGGGAGGAGATTTTGGTATCCAAACTTTATTGGATCCAATAGGGTTAGCATTAGGATTCCACATCATATTTGCATTTGAAAAATTTATTCTTCTCAAAGGACATGAGTAAAGAAAGTGATCAAATGCACCAGAATAATGACAATAGTGAGTATGCGTGTTCATGGTGCTAGATGTGCCATTATATGCATGAGATAAGGAAAAGGTTGTGTTGTGTTTGTTTTTCAAGAAATTTTCTTGTGGCAAAACGATATAAGTGTGCATGAGTGCGAAAATAAGATTTAGCAAACTTTAAAGCATATTTGACACGTCTAGATGAAGAGCATTTCTGTAACCATCAAGATTTAAAACACACGCATATTCGGTTTAAAACCACTTTCTTGATAGGAAAATCATCGTCATTTGAAAAATTAGCAAGCGAAATAATTAAAATCTCATTTTGAGCTTTGAGAGAAGTACTTTGAGAAATCAAAGAGTATTGAGAAGTAATTGAAGATTTCAACAAATCAATTTCATTTTGTAAACTTGAAATCACATGAACGTTTTCTTTTCTCAAAATATCGCAAGTTAAAATCAATTTCTTGTTTTCCCTTTTAAAAGAAGTAAAATCTACAATCAAGAATTCTTGAGATAAAATGAAGATTTCAAAATAAAAATCTCACATTTTAAATTTGAAATCAAAACATCATTTTCCTTACTCAAAGAATCCATAGACAAAACTAAAACTCTCATTTTCCTTTTTCAAAGCATCAAAAGAACTACAATGAGAAGCAAGCATTGAAAGAAGTTCGTTTTTCTCCAAATCCAAATCATTAATCAAACGAGTACAAGAGTTATGAGCATGAGATAAAAAATTATATTTGGTAATCATGCTTTTGCACAAAGTCTTAAAGGAATTGCAACAAGAAATTAACACAGTTTTCTCATTAACGAGAGAAGAATCTTTCTCATCTAACAAATCATTTCCAAAAGTCATCAAATTGAAACAACAATGAATGATATTGAAAGATACTCGTAATTGATCATGGGTAAGCATATGATAATTAAAAGAAGGATTACTGACAACCCTAAGATCAAGATACTCTTTTGTCGACTCCGTAGTGTTGGATCGTCTCTTTTGATTTGTTTTTGATTGAGACGCATTCAATGTTGCTATAGATGTTGAACTCTTGGTTTTCTCCTTCTCTTTGCATAGGGCTTGTTCTTCATAAATATTTTCCAATAAATGCTACGATTCATGAGCCGTCTTGTAAAAGGAGACACTGTTAAGAACATTAACATTTAAAGCAAAATATAGAAGTTTAAGAGATTTAAAATTCAAAATAAATAAAAAAAAATTCATGAATACTCTATATAGATTTTAGTAATAGAAAGAATAGAGTAATCATTATTAACTATTTTCCTTATATCCCTACCTCGAGATTCAAGAAAACATTGCATCATAATTTTCCATAACTCAAATTTAAAACCATCAAAATATGGAGGGTATGTATAGATGGTTCATCGTGATAAGAGCAAGAAGGCAAAAAAGAATCCATAGGATCAACTCTAAGTTGTAAAGCCTAACAAGAAGAGAACAAGACTCTGATACCAGTTGAAAGTTGTTCTAAAGATGGGTGAATAGGATAAGGTAACCGATATGCTCAAATTAAAATTACTGCAAACTACACTTGCCAAACAAACACAATTGCAAATCTTAAACAAAAGAAGTACCAATAAAGAAAAGAGGCTAAGTAATCTACAATTGTGAACACATGAACATATAGCAAGAAATAGATATAGCAATCAAGTAAGAAAAAAGTATAAAGAGAAAAAAGGTGTTGAGCATGCAATTTATATCTAAGCAAATGAAATCTAACGTAAGAGAAAGAAATAGAAAACATAAACACGAGTCGTTTAGAGAGGTTCGGGAGATCCCCTGATCCTCTATCTTTAGGCATACGGGCCCGTTCCACTAAAACATATCTCCACCGAGACAACACGTTACGCACGTACAAATTCTTACACCACGTCTCCACCAAGACCACAAGTTATCTTTCCTTATAAAAGCACCCTTGCACTCAAGGATCCTCACACAAAGAAAGAAAAACTTCTCTCACTCTTCTCTCTTACAAAGGACTCTTTTGCACTCAAGATATCCTTACACAAAGATAAGAAGAGGGTTTACAATGAAGCACAGTACTCTCAAAAGAGTTTCTCTTAAAACTCACAACTAATACTCAATGAGTATGGAATAATCAAATTAAGCTCTTTGATCTTTAGAGTGTGTGAGAGAAAGGATAATTAAAATCAGTTTTTGCTCTCATAAGAGATGAGAAAAAAGCTTTGGAATATTTCAGAATAATTTTGCAAGCCTTTTCTGTTCAAAACCCAAAGCAATTCTCAATGAATACCACTCAAGAAAAACTACCCATTAGAATTCAAATTATTCAAAATGAGACGTTATCATACTTATGAAATTCAACTAGACAGACGTATGAAGAATGATCAGCAACGGCTACAAAATAGCTTCAAACATTTGTTTGATAAAGTTTCAGACGTTTGTCGATAGTTTTTACAAGATGATAAGAAGGCACAGAAGGAAACATAAGTCTGATGGAAGACACACTAACGTCTAAAGAAGAAATGCTTCCAAATAATTTTGAGTTTCAGACGTTTATCAAAAATAGCTTCAAATGTTTGTTGTGGTTTTTAGAACATAGCAATGAAAGAACAAATAGTCGTTTGAAGAAAAAGTGACACAATTTTGAAGAAGAAAAGATTTTAAAAGTTTTTAACCTTCAGACGTTTGTGCTAAAAAAAGTTCAGACGTTTGTGCCACAAAAAGTTTTAATACCATGAAAACACAGAGAACAACCAAACATCTGAAGAAGACTTGACAGACGTTTATTCTGTAAAAATTTTAAGCCAATGAAATCTAGAAAACAAAAAGACGTATGAAAAAGCTTTAACAGGAATCTGTTCTGTCAAAAGTTTTAAATAATGAAAGATCGGGGAACATCCAGATGTTAGTTCTGGTAAACTCCAGACATTTGTTCTAAACCAAAAACTGATATTTTAATCTTGTGCATGTTTTGGAAAACACGAATGACGTCTGAAGTATAATGTTACACATGTCTGAAGAAAGATTTTTCAGAAAAATTTGAACTTGGTTTTTTAAATGATTTTAAAAGAAAACCGGTGCAATTTTTTAACAAAAAAATATGAAGAGTGTTTGCAAGAGCTTAATGTGATATTTTCCATAGTCACGAGTACTCATATTGATTTCCAATGTCGAAATCGTTCTTTTGCCAAATCTTGAATCTTCTGATATCTCAACACGAGCTCTTAAATCTTCGATTTCTTGAATTCTTTTGAACTTAGAATTTTGGTTACTTAGCTTCTTGAGCTTGAATGGGATCATACAGAAGCTCTAGTCCATTATCCTCTAACTTCCCATAAATTTTCCGTTTTAGCTCAATTTCCTCCATACTCCATCGTAGGCATATGTCGGTTGATATCCTGAAATATTTCTCAAACACGACCAAGATCATATACAATGTTATAAATTATGCAAGGCGAAACACATGTATAGATCTATTAATATTGTATAAAATCATCAAAACTAAATAGTAGGATTATGAAAATTCATAAGCCATCAGATATGATCTTTGTAGTGAAGCAACTTGAAGAAGTAGTCTTGCTAGTACTAATCATCAAGTGATGTAGAGTTTTTCTCTCAATTTTTCCTCTCTTTTCTTCTTCTTTTTCCTTTTCCTTTCTCTAAAGAATAATCTCAAGAGAGAGAAAGATTAGATGAGAATGAGATAAACTTGAGATAAGAATGAAGAAGTATTCATGCTTTATCTTAAAAATTTAGTGTAGAATTTTCCTTAGCCATCTACACTAATCTTTTGCTTTTGACTCATTTCTTTTTCTTTAAATTAATTAAAGAAAATAAATTGTTCTTATCCCATCTTGTATGTGTATTCATATACACTCTAACACCATGTGTAAGCATACATGAGCTAATATATATATATATATATATATATATATATATATATTAAAGAGAAGAAATGATAAAGAATATATAATATTAATAAATATACATATATCAATATATACATATATTCAATTATTAAATCAACACTTAATTTAATAATCTGGTTATATCAATATATATATCGTTTAATATCATACAACGCTCGATTAAAACTACGTGTATCAAATATATGTGTTTAATCGAACTCCTGCACGTATCCGTATATATTCCCCACATCATTTTGCTAGAACCAGAATAACCTCTATGCGGGACTCTAAAGACTCGACAATACGCTGGCAGTAGGTTAAGGTCACATCCATAACTCATAAGAACGTCAGTGGCGCTAGCTGTACGTAACGGCTACCCATGTATCTGTCGAAGAGGATGATAAAAAAACAAGCCAATCCAAATGTTGGATATGTATGCCGTAGAGGCCTGTATTGTAGAGGATGGTACGGATATGTATGTACAAGACTATCTTGCTCAGTTGTATAGTATATTATTTGAGTTTACTTTATCGGAACAAGTTTATTTGTTTTTCTTGCTGTTTTATATTGCTTATACATGTTGATAAAAACTTGTTACAGTAGTATACTATCTTGGTTTGTCTTTATCTTAACATGTGCATATGTTATACTAGATATCACATATGGATGATACATGTTGATAAAGCCCGTAAGATTTTGCTTGATTACCAGCATTATGATGGTGATCATACTTGTGAGGGCTGGGTAGTCCATAAGCACATCCTTAAATGTCCTAAGTCGTAGGAGTATCGAGACCGGGAATCAATATTCTAGAATAGACTTGTGTATATGTTTCTAGACCCTGATGAGGGGTGGTGATTAGTCCCACAGCCTTTGGTGTGATCACCTAAGATTGTATGCCGGTGTTTACTAGGATGGGTATACTGGAAGGACTCGCCGAGAACCTTTCGATGGTATTATACCTATTGTCAGATAGTGGTTCTTAGGTGACATGAATACATTCTAGTTTTTAGACCTGAGATCATCATTTGTCTCGTGTGAGTTCTTACTGTACTTACATCACTACCTTATCATGGTTCTACTGAATCGTACAAACAGGTTTTGGTTGGTTACAGTCCTGAGCCACATGGAGGCAGTGAGCGATTGTCAATGATTCGTTTCTCCCAGTATTGGGAGTCGATATCGCACTGTGTCCGGTTGGCTAGAACCATAAGACCCTGGCCAAGGCAGTTGAGATTTACTGATGGTTAGATCATTAGTTTCTCGGATCGGTCCTTATCTACATCGACACGACTTATCTGGTCAGTAGGGATCTAGCGTTTACCACCCCCTAAACCCGGTATGAGATACTCTTAGACGAAGAGACTAGACTGTATGGAGATTTTCATAGATAGGCTCAGTAATGGTTCGTATGAGCATGCTCATCGGCCTTCTTTTCGAAGGTACCTGGGTAGCCGTTACGTACAGCTAGTGCCGCTGACATGCTTGTAGTTAAACCCACTGCCAGTATACTATCGAGTCTTTAGAGTCCCACACAGAGGGTTTCCTTGGGTGAGGTGAAATGATGTAGAGGCTATATGTTTATAAGTGCAGGGTTCCAATTATTTATGTGTACTAGTTGCGCGAAATTTAAGCGGACGGGTTATAATACAAGCAGGCTTAGGATTAAGCCAGTTTCTTAAATCAGATATTAATTTAATGCTAGTATTATATTAGTAGTATTATTATATCTCTAGGTATTCATATTTTGGTACGAATACGGGTATGTATATATGGTAGAAAATATTTTATATTTATACAAAATACTTTCTAGAAGATGACACCCTATTATGTATTTTTCTATTTATTTAAAATAGAAAATGAGGTAGAGGGATATGGTGGCTTCAAACATGGTGAGAAGTATGGCTATTGTTTTTATTTATTCATTTGGGAAAACTATTCATGCATGGATGATATTCTTTATTGAAAAGAGAAATGCTTGATATTTTCTATATCCATTTTTCTTCCATCATTCTAGCTTTGCCATTCTCTCTCCTATCTTGAGTTCATCTTCTTCCTCAAACCCTAACCTTCTCATGTGTTGAGAAATATAGGGTTTAGAGATAGAAAAACACTACTAAACATCTCTATATCATCTAAAAAAACTAGATTAACAAACTAATTTGTTTAGTTGCTTCTTTTTAAGGTGCAAGCTTGAGCCATATTCTCTCGGGTTGATCATCTAGGATCAAGAAGACCATTAAGCAAGGTTGATCAAGGATCCCTAAGAGCACAATAGGAAGGAGTTTTGAAGACCTGAAGGACATGAATCATTTCTGTATAACCCCTCTTCATAGTAGATTAACTCTTTGTAGTTTCTAGTTTAGGGTTATGGTTTGATTACTTGGGGTTTAATTGGTTGTGCTTGCTAAAAATTTAATTTTTATTCATTATGCCTATCTACTTCCATTGTAGAGTGAGAACAACTAACCAAAATGGAATCAGCGCAATTAGGCAGAGATGCCGACCTATTGAGAGTTCTCACTGTGTGACAGTAGTGGCGAAGCACAGACTCTTACCCGTAGGGTGCCCCGTGCAGATTGGTCTGGCAGGTTGTAATCCGTTGTAAGGAGATGATTGATCATTTGAAAAAGTGTTTCCGTAAAAGTAATCGCAATCAGGACGGTATCGCTAGTAGCTAGCCGCGATGAGTATGGGTCGTCTGCAGGGAAACTCTTAGAAAACGGGAGAGTTTTGATTTATTTGGAACCTTTTTCTTTCTTTATACGAGTTGATGGATGAAGAATGATTGGTTGTAGATCTATTTGAAATGAATGTAAGATTTATAAAGAAGATACATGTAGGGTTCATATGACTTAGTAGTTGTAGGGTTACTAGGCACTCTAATAAGGTTCTACAAGGCATCAACCATGCCCGATTAAAATTTTAGCCTTTCCGAATAACTCTAAATAAGATCTTTGCTAGATAATTAGGGTAACACATGCTAGTAAATAACAATTATCACTAAGTGAATATAAAATACAACCTTTATAGATCGGTCCTTCACTTCTAAAGCTCCTTGTTGTAGTCCCTTCGCTGCGATCATCGAACTCCTGGACTCTCCGACGGTTCCATGAGAAGAGGGCAACGGTTTGTTTGAAGTCTTCAAGGCCGAAGATGATCTACGTCGAGGGAATACGAACTCAAGCTTCTACTTCACTAACTAGAGAATTAGTGAAGCAAACACCCTAAACTAAAGAGCTAGTCTAGTAGAGGATGATGAAATCGGAAATGGGTACACTTTAGAATTTCTTTTCTCACTATGTATCTCTCTCTTTATCAAACCCTAGAAAAGAATTGAAGAAGGAAGAAGATGAGCTCAAAATGAGAATGAAAACAAATCAAGAGAGAGTTAGCTAACCATGGGTGAGTGAGTATCATATACTAACTCATGTAGAGACATAACCATGGCTAATTCTAATGGTTGGGTTAACTTAATATCATAAGTAAAACAAATTGAGTTGAATTTGTCAAAGCACTAAAAGCTTCTACAAGCTTCATGCACTTAACAAAAATCAATCAATTTAGATTTACTTTAAATATAAAAAAAACCTCCACTAAAATTAGAATGGTGTATGTCTTATACACCCATGTCAAGTGTATCAACAACCATGATACAATATGAACACAAATAAATATATATCACATATATATTAAGTTGTGCACAAGTGAGAAAAACAAATGCTTAAGTGAACCAATGTTAGTTAATGTAAATTAGTATATCACATATACAATTATACACTAAATTATTAAATCAACACTTGATTTAATAATCCGGTTATATCACATATAACCGACTAACATAAAATGTACCAACTTATCGAATCAACACTTGATTCGATAACCCGGCTATATCACATATAACCGGCCGATAAAATAGTCGCGAGAATAGAATACGGTATCACATACACGTATTATTCTCGGTCCCGCACATATCACATATGCACTCCTATTTCGTTTTTCCTGAGCCAGTAAAACCACTATGTAGGACTCTAAAGACTCGTCAATACGCCGGCAGTAGGTGATGATCATATCAAGCACCCACAAGCCGTCACCGGTACTAGCTGGACCTAATGGCTACCCGGGTATTGAGCGATCAGAAGATCAGCAAGCAAGCCCGCTCCTACTCCTGCAAAAATCCTGACAGCGACACTACCGTACAGTCCGGTTTCCTCGTTTGATATGTCGCATATCAAGTCTAGGGGTGGTAAACGTCAGACCCCAATAACCGATAAGTCATGCCGATATGAGGCTCATAACGGATCAAGAAACTACTGGTAACACTTACCAGTAAATCTCTAAACCAGCCCTGGCCAGGAACTTCCCTGTTATGGCCAATCGAGCATAGCGCAACATCAACCCCCAATACCGGGAGAGACGAAACCCCTCCTATCGCTCATTGCCTCCATGTGACTCGGGACTGTACCTAAAAACCACCGTTTTGCACGCCCTCTTGGACGTGGTAAGGTGGAAATCAAAGCACGGTGGGAATCACACAAGACTCTATGACGACCTCGGGTCTACAGACTAACATGTAACAGTGTCACCAGAGAACTGACATCTGACGTAAGGTATAATACCATCTGGAAGTTCTCGGCGAGTCCGTCCAGTGTACCCAGTCTCTACTGAGCACCCGTATATCATCTCTGATGTCAAACACCGATGGATATGGGATCATCCATCACCCATTTACATGGGTCGAGAAGGTATACGCTAGTCTACTCTGGTATATCGATGCCCCGTCTCGATACACCCACGACTAGGGACCTTGAAGGATGTACTTATGGACTACCATGTCCCTACTAGTATGATCCACATCATAGTCCAGGTAGTCAAGTATACATCCAAAGGGCTTTACCAACATGTAACAGAGAGACAATCAGTGTACACGTTAAGGTAAAGAGTATCACTGTGCAAAGCAAAAACTCCAAAAGCAATCAAAAGACAAACCGAGAGTTGTAGCATCTGCCAGTCATTGCTAAAGGGGTCACTCCCGGTGAAGGGATCCCGGCCCTTTTCTTATCGAATAAGGTAAAGGATGTTCTACAAGGAACACCGCTATGCAAAGCAAGAACTGTAGCTACCTGTTTTTGAAGATTCGATTCCACAACAACTTTTAGGTTTCTTTTCTTTCATTAATCACATAAATGAAGTCCCATCATTTAAACACCTAAACATCACAGATAAATACGACGTATACTTATGTTATCCGCATTCGCCTCGATGTCCCCTCATGCACCGTTAGGTTAGGTAACTAACGGCAGAGCGGGGCAGGGCTAGCGCGGGTGTAAAACATAAGTAACGTCTATATAATATATCATATATACCATATACAGTATCTATCAACACATATCAAATGATCACATCACAGATATCGCAGCAGAAGAAACATATGAAACATTGGATATACTAGGACGTCCGTGTTTTATTTTGAGCCTCTATAAAACACGGATTCCACGGTCGCAATGATTAGCCAAACCCACATCCCTAGACCCCTACGAGAGCGTCAGGCAACCATTCCAATTCTAGAGTTAGAAGACCCGGACTCGATGTAGGGTTCCTAAGCACTCTAAGGAGGTCCCACAAGGAATCAACCATACCAAATTCAAAAAATCCCGGTGCTGAGAAACCCTAATATAGATCGTTGACTAGAGTTTAAGCGAAACTACGAGCTAGTTAACAACTTAACTGCTAAAGTGAATGGAAATACAACCTTTGTAGATCCGGTCCTCCACTTCCTTAGCTCCATGATGATGTCCCTCCGCTGCGATCATCGGATCCCGGACTCTAGTGATGGTTTCGTCGAAGAAATGATCGGGCTAAGTCGTCGACTTCGATGCCGAAGATGATCTACGTCGAGGCAACTCAAGATCAAGCTCCAACTTCACCAAGTCATGAAACTTGTGAAGAAAACACCCTATACTACATGGCAAGTTGTAGAGGATGAAGAAATAGGAAGTGGGTTCACTTTAGAATTGGATTTCTCACTCTTTTTCTCAATTCACCATTGAAGCTTGCAAGCTTCTTTTTTCTTGAAGAAGAAGAAGAAGAAGAAGATAATATGATAAGAATAAGAATAATAGAAAATAAAATGATTCTTATCATATTAGCAACCATGGTTAAGTGTTGAGAATGAACTAGGGTTTAGTTAAAGGGTTAGGGTTTAGGAAAGAAACAAAATGGCTTTGACTTTCAAAGCTTCATGAAGCTTCAAGTGAAATCCAAATAAAGTCACCATTTTATTTCTCACCAAAAAGAATAAATAAATAAAGCAAATGAAAATGAAACCCTAACCATTTACTAAACATGGTTTAATTCAAACATACACCCAAGTTTGCATGTATCATCAAACACGATACAATCTTGTGCACAAAAATATATCACATATACAATGTGCACAAACAAGTGAGAAAAACATCTTAAGTGAATCAATATTAGTTAATGTAAAGTGATATATCAAATATATAATTATACATTAAATCATTAAATCAACACTTGATTTAACGATCCGGTCATACTGCATAAAACCGACTAATATCAATAGTAACAACTTATCGAATCAACACTTGATCCGATAACCCGGCTATATCGTATATAACCGATCAATGTCATAACTCGCGAGAATCGAATACAGTATCACATACTAGTATTATTCTCGGTCCCGCACATATCTCATATGCGCTCCTATTTCGTTTCGCTTGAACCAGGAAACCTCTGTGTAGGACTCTAAAGACTCGTAAATACGCCGGCAGCAGATGATGATCATATCATACACCCACAAGCCGCAAGTGATTGTTAGAGTTTCTGTGTGTTCAAGTTTTAGTTTAAATACCGCAATCAAGACGGTTTCGCTTGTAGCTAGCCGGTTGAGTACGGGTCGTCCGCAGGGAGATGGGAGTCTTTTTCAATGTGTTTTAACGAGTTAAGTCCGAGAGTTCAGATTTGTTTGTGATTATCTAAGTGTTAAGTTGATATTTAAAGAGAGCTTGTTAGGGTTAGGATTAGGTTAGTTTGAGTTAGGAGTCTCCACATCTTTCGTTGCCCCTCTTAATATCGGTGTTACGGTAATCGGCAACAACGGGGATTAGCACGACTAGGAAGGAACTTGCGAGTATAAGTTAGGCTTTCCAACGCATAAGTTCTTCCTTTTGGTGCTTGTCCATCCGTTCTTGGCTCTTAGCTATAACCTCCGGTTAATTCAACCACAACCGGTCTCACTACGAATCACCGCTATCATGTAGGATAGGGTGTCGTAAGGAGCGGATTGTGGTTCAATTAACGGGAGTCGAATTAAGCTGTTGGGCAAGGAAAGAGTGAGAGAGATTTCCTTCTCTCAAACTTCCCTTATCCTACCCTAACAAGTATGAACTACTCACACATCATGATACGGAAAAATAAAACAAAACAAAAAAGGAAGATAGAAAGAAAGAGATTAGAAGAATACAACTAGCTATTTGCGACCTCACCTTGGCGAGGATCGAGCGTAAGCATCATGGTCGTTTTAAGGATAAAGAAAAAGAGAGAAGAAAGAAACACAAGAAATAACAACAACTAGTTAACAAATTAAAATTACAATAATTATAGAAAAAGCAAGACAAGCATGATAATAAAACGATCTTCTTTATTCACCATTCTTCACTCACAAAGCTCACTACAAGTTTAATGGAGAAGAGATGAGAAGAAGAAGAACATGTAATCTAAAACCTAGAAAAAGAATACAAGATTATGGACCCTTTCCTTCACAAAGTTCTGGGCTATTTATAGGCTGAAAAATGAAAACCTAGGGCAACCAACAGAACACAACTAAAAAGACCAAAATACCCCTGGAAAATTTTTATCTGCCGCCACTATACGGCCGCGGATCCGCGGCCTAAGCATGCTTAGGCCGCATTTCCGCGGCCATAGTAGGGTATTAGGCCTCCGTATTTTGTGGCTTTTCCTGGTCTTCTTTGTACTTCAGTATGGCATATGTGTTTTCTGAAAACACCTCCACATTTCTTCCAGAATTTCTGTTGAGGGAAAGGTGGACTTTTTGTCAAGATTTGGCATGATTGCCTCGAGCTCCGCGTAGATTTCTTGGATCTTGTGCTGCCATTGAGCCTTGTGCATGAAAATGACATTGATTTGATATTTTGTCTCTTAAACTGGTATCTGGCAACATACGGATGAAGAGCGGAGACCGTGTTTTCTCAGTGGTTGGCAGGAACCCTGATTTTGTCGTGTTTTTCATGAATTTCACCGTTTTAGAACTGAGAACCTGTATCCTGCAATTGGCTAGCAAACACGGCTCAAGAGTATCTACCGATATGCAATGTGATAAAAATTGGGCGGTATGAAAATGCAAAAATCTGATATGAACAAATACCCCCAAACTTATCATTTGCTCGTCCCGAGCAAAGCCAATTTATTCATAAAAAATTTCCTAGCCTCACTTTCGCAGGGAACGCGATTGCACTGAGCATGTGCAACAAGCCGTTAAACCTCTAGGTGTCCCTAGTAGGAGGAGTGTTGTCTCCTGAGGGTTTTCAGCGGATACTACCCACAAAATCCGGTCAAGTTGGTTTTGTAAAATAACTAAGATTCAAATCCTAAAGTTTTGTTTCAGAAAATAACAATTCTATAATCCTAAGTCTAGACCATCGAACCTTTATTTTTCACACCTCGCTTCTTATTTAACTACAGATTTTATATGTCTTTACGTGCAGTGCAAATAGTGTCGTTAAGTTCCAGAAGGATCGATTAAAGTCATCATGTCGCACAATAAAGCCCAGAAAACAATTTTAAAAGGATCACATAAGTTTTATAAAGAGTTAAGCATTTTTCAAGTTTCGTTTTCCAGTAAGGTTTCAACTTCAGAATTTCTATCTTCCTTAACAGGAAACTAAGTCGTATTCTTCACTCCACCTTTTTCTTGTTTTCATTTCATACACACCTCTGTGAACGTGCAATAGTCTTTATCACAGAATAAAACCTTCATATCTCCGCTAAATTTTTTTATAAAAGCCTGTCTTTTATCAAGATTATTCTCACACAAAGAATCGTTAGGAATTTTAACTCGGAGAGAACACTTGCTTGACTTTGTTTTAAACTGGACTTTCTAGGCTTCTTAGCGAGCTTTGGGCCAATGCACCCAAACCAGTTGGTTTTAGGGCATTAGGTGTAGAAACACCCCAGCGGACTTAATTACTCAAGTTACCTAGGTCCAAAAACAAAAGACAGTTTGGCGTGAAAATCAGATGATTTGATACGAACGGAGATATAACCGGCAGTTCAAATATTTTTTTGGATAAAAGACGTGTTTAGTGGGTTCGGTGTGTACTCATTCCAATCAAGTTTCAGATGGGTTATTTTTCAGACTTAGTTCCAATTACGGCATCAATAACATTCCTTCATATTCGCTTTACTTCATAAACTATTCTTGACATTACTTATTTCAGAACAAACCTATTTGATCCTCAGAAAATCATTTATCTGTTTAAAAAATTTTAAACATAAAAGACTTGTCATCTAATTCCCAAAAACTCACGACACGTGTAGTGTGATGTAAAGACGTATATCAGCTATAGTTAACTTCAAAGGAGAGTTATCTTTCAGGTTTTCAAAATCTAAACATAAGATTTAGTTATTCCTATTTTTTCAAACAAAACCGTCGAAATGTTGAATCAGAGTTCTTCCACAAGCTAACTTAACAGAAAAGTTTTTATATTTTTAGAAAATTTTCAGATTTTTATGGATTTTAAGGATGTTAATATGCAGATGCAAAATATACATATGAATGCGAAGGTAAGAAATGCGTACCGAGTATACCCCCAAACTTAAACTGGACAGTGTCCTCACTGTCGTTGTAGTATAGTGGTGAGTATTCCTGTCTGTCACGCGGGTGACCCGGGTTCGATCCCCGGCAACGGCGCCATTTGATTGTTAGAGTTTCTGCGTGTTCAAGTTTTAGTTTAAATACCGCAATCAAGACGGTTTCGCTTGTAGCTAGCCGGTTGAGTACGGGTCGTCCGCAGGGAGATGGGAGTCTTTTTCAATGTGTTTTAACGAGTTAAGTCCGAGAGTTCAGATTTTTTTGTGATTATCTAAGTGTTAAGTTGATATTTAAAGAGATCTTGTTAGGGTTAGGATTAGGTTAGTTTGAGTTAGGAGTCTCCACATCTTTCGTTGCCCCTCTTAATATCGGTGTTACGGTAATCGGCAACAACGGGGATTAGCACGACTAGAAAGGAACTTGCGAGTATAAGCTAGGTTTTCCAACGCATAAATTCTTCCTTTTGGTGCTTGTCCGTTCGTTCTTGGCTCTTAGCTATAACCTCCGGTTAATTCAACCACAACCGGTCTCACTACGGAATCACCGCTATCATGTAGGATAGGGTGCCGTAAGGAGCGGATTGTGGTTCAATTAACGGGAGTCGAATTAAGCTGTTGGGCAAGGAAAGAGTGAGAGAGATTTCCTTCTCTCAAACTTCCCTTATCCTACCCTAACAAGTATGAACTACTCACACATCATGATACGGAAAAATAAAACAAAACAAAAAAGGAAGATAGAAAGAAAGAGATTAGAAGAATACGACTAGCTATTTACGACCTCACCTTGGCGAGGATCGAGCGTAAGCATCATGGTCGTTTTAAGGATAAAGAAAAAGAGAGAAGAAAGAAACACAAGAAATAACAACAACTAGTTAACCAATTAAAATTACAATAATTATAGAAAAAGCAAGACAAGCATGATAATAAAACGATCTTCTTTATTCACCATTCTTCACTCACAAAGCTCACTACAAGTTTAATGGAGAAGAGATGAGAAGAAGAAGAACATGTAATCTAAAACCTCGAAAAAGAATACAAGATTATGGACCCTTTCCTTCACAAAGTTCTGGGCTATTTATAGGCTGAAAAATGAAAACCTAGGGCAACCACCAGAACATAACTAAAAAGACCAAAATACCCCTGGAAAATTTTCATCTGCCGCCACTATACGGCCGCGGATCCGCGGCCTAAGCATGCTTAGGCCGCGTTTCCGCGGCCATAGTACGGTATTAGGCCTCCGTATTTTGTGGCTTTTCCTGGTCTTCTTTGTACTTCAGTATGGCATATGTGTTTTCTGAAAATACCTCCACATTTCTTCCAGAATTTCTGTTGAGGGAAAGGTGGACTTTTTGTCAAAATTTGGCATGATTGCCTCGAGCTCCGCATAGATTTCTTGGATCTTGTGCTGCCATTGAGCCTTGTGCATGAAAACGACATTGATTTGACATTTTGTCTCTTAAACTGGTATCTGGCAACATACGGATGAAGAGCGGAGACCGTGTTTTCTCAGTGGTTGGCAGGAACCCGGATTTTGTCGTGTTTTTCATGAATTTCACCGTTTTAGAACCGAGAACCTGTATCCTGCAATTGACTAGCAAACACGGCTCAAGAGTATCTACCGATATGCAATGTGATAAAAATTGGGCGGTATGAAAATGCAAAAATCTGATATGAACAGCAAGCGGTCTGCTAAACGTAACGGCCACCTGGGTATTGAGCGATCAGAAGATCAACGAGCAAGCCCGCTCACACTCCTGTGAATCCAACCAGTAACACTTACCGTACAGTCCGGTCTGTTCATCTGACATGTCGCATGTCTTGCCTAGGGGTGGTAAACGTCAGACCCAGTAGCTCGATAAGTCATGTTGATATGAGGTCTATAACAGTTCGAGAAACTACTGGTAACACTTACCAGTAAATCTCAGCAACCCTGGCTAGGGATTTCCGGTTATAGCCAATCGAACACAGCGCAACATCAACTCTCTATACCGGGAGAGACGAATCCCCTCCTATCGCTCATTGCCTCCATGTGATTCCGGACTGTACCTAAAAACCACCATTCTGCATACCATCTTGGATGTGGTAAGGTGGAAATCAAAGCACAATGGGAATCACACAAGACTCCGTCACGATCTCGGGTCAACAGACTAACCTGTACTAGTGTCACCTGAGAACTGCCATCTGACATAAGGTATAATACCATCTGGGAGTTGTGTCCAGTGTACCCAGTCTCCACTGAGCACCCGTATATCATCTCTGATGTCAAACACCAATGGATATGGGATCATCCATCGCCCATCTGTATGGGTCAAGAAGGTATGCGCTAGTCTACTCTGGTATATCGATGCCCCATCTCGATACACCCACAACTAGGGACCTTGAAGGATGTACTTATTGTTAGTTATATGTATGCCCTAGAGGCGATTACTGTACATTGGATGTATATTGTATTGGATGCTGGGACATATATAGGGAGGACTTTCTTGCTCGACATGATTGTATGCTATCTGGTTGACCTTTACCTTAACGTGTACACTGATTGTCTCTCTGTTACATGTTGGTAAAGCCCTTAGGATGTGTACTTGACTACCTGGACTATGATGCGGATCATACTAGTGGGGACATGGTAGTCTATAAGTACATCCTTCAAAGTCCCTAGTCGTGGGTGTATCGAGACAGGGCATCGATATACCAGAGTAGACTAGCGTGTACCTTCTTGACCCATACAGATGGGCGATGGATGATCCCATATCCATTGGTGTTTGACATTAGAGGAGATATACGGGTGCTTAGTAGAGACTGGGTACACTGGACGGACTCGCCGAGAACTCCCAGATGGTATTATACCTCACGTCAGATGGCAGTTTTCTGGTGACACTGGTACAGAGTAGTCTGTTGACCCGAGATCGTCATAGAGTCTTTTGTGGTTCCCACTGTGCTTTGATTTCCATCTTACCAGGTCCAAGAGGGCGTGCAAAACGGTGGTTTTTGGGTACAGTCCCGAGTCACATGGAGGCAATGAGCGATAGGAGGGGATTCGTCTCTCCCGGTATAGGGGGTTGATGTTGCGCTGTGTTCGATTGGCTATAACAGGAAATCCCTGGCCAGGGTTGCTGAGATTTACTGGTAAGTGTTACCAGTAGTTTCTTGAATTGTTATAGACCTCATATCGACACGACTTATCGAGCTATTGGGGTCTGACGTTTACCACCCCTAGGCGAGATATGCGACATATCAGATGAGCAGACCGGACTGTACGGTAGTGTTACTGGTTGGATTCAAAGGAGTATGAGCGGGCTTGCTCGTCGATCTTCTGATCGCTCAATACCCGGGTGGCCGTTACGTTTAGCAGACCGCTTGCGGCTTGTGGGTGATTGATATGATCATTACCTGCTGCCGGCGTATTGACGAGTCTTTAGAGTCCTACACAGAGGTTTCCTGGCTCAAGCGAAACGAAATAGGAGCGCATATGAGATATGTACGGGACCGAGAATAATACGTGTATGTGATACCGTATTCCATTCTCGCGATGAATGTATCGATTAGGTTATATGCGATATACCCTAGTTATCGAATCAAGGATTGATTCGATAAACCGATACATTGGATACTAGTCGGTTATATGTGACATGACCGGATCGTTAAATCAAGTGTTGATTTAATGATTTAATGTATAATTATATATTTGATATATTACTTTGCATTAACTAGTATCGGTTCACTTTAAATGGATATTCTCACTCGGGTGTGCGCATTGCATATGCGATATGATTTTGTGCACATGATTGTATCATGTTTGATGATACACGCTTTTTGGTTAAGTGTAAAGTAGTAAACTATGGTTAAGTGGATGATTAGGGTTTTTACTTATTCATTTATTTGTTTATTTATTCATATTTGGCAAAAGGAAAATGGTGGCTAATTTGGATTTATGTTGAATCTTCATGAAGCTTTGACTTAGTCACCATTTTTGTCTTCATACCTAACCTAACCATTCACTTAACTTGAGTTTAGTCTCTACACTTAACCATGGTTGATTATGATAAGTATTCTTTTATTTGCTATTTTCTAAATTAACTTATCATACCAATTTCTATCTTCTTCTTCCTTTCTTCACTTGAAGAAAGCAAGCTCCATCAATGGTGATTGATGGAAATGAGTGAGAAATCCAAAACTAAAGTCTACCCACTTCCTATTTCTTCATCCTCTACCTCTTGCCAAGTAATAGAGTGTGTTTCCTTCACAAGTTTTCATGGCTTGGTGAAGGTGGAGCTTGATCTAGCGATGCCTCGACGTAGATCATCTTCGGCACGTCGTCGACGACCTAGCCCGTCCATTCTCCGATGAAGCCGACGCTAGAGCCCGGGAATTCACTAGGACAGCGAGGGGACTTCGTTGCGGAGCTATGGAGGTGGAGGACCGGATCTACAAAGGTTGTATTTCCGTTTACTTGTAGTTAAGTGTTAACTAGTTATCTTTTCGCCTAAATTTCTAGCCGACGATCCGTATTAGGGTCTCTCGGCACCCATAAATTTTTATATTGGCATGTTCGATGCCTTGTGAGACCTCTATAGGGTGCCTAGGAACCTTTCAGTGGTATCAGAGCCTAGCTAGAGCCTTTGGCGAGGTTTAGACGAAGTTTGGAATCCGAACGAACCGAAACCCTAACTCCATAGATGCTCTCTGTACTTTTTCTGAAAACGTGGATTTTTCCAAATTAAAAATTGCTAAAAAATTCAGCAAGAATATCTAAGAGTTACTATGAAATTCGTGGGCCCAATTCCACTATCCCACCGCGGTTCCGCGGCATGAGCAAGGCTCATGCGGCGGTTCCGCGGCCGTACGGTCCTATCTCACTGTTATCTTTGCACAGTAACTCCTCTTTTCTGATGCTGGATTTTATGGGAATTTTTAAATTTTATTCAACAGTTGAATTTTCTGGGGTTGTTTTGGGGACTCGGTGTTTCAATCGGATTGTCAAATTTTGTCTATGTGGCTTTCCGGATAATTTTTTGAATATGTTAAAAAGTTCGACCGGATATAAATACCCAATTTTTCCCCTGTCGGGAAATTTCCAAGTGTTGGATTTTTCCGAAGTTTAACGACGTTCTAAGTAGTGCAAGTAACGCGATGGACCCTCTAGAAGACAACAAACCTTAACTCGATTATGTGACCGTCTTGAACTGCCCTTTGAACCTTAGGGTTTAGGGAAGTACGGCGTGCCACATGTGAGGCGTTGGCTTGACCCTTCTACGGCTGGACCGTTAGTACTGAGGCACGAACTGAATGTTGTTAGACTTATTTCATGTGTTGAGCTGTATCGGGAAAACTTGGGTGTTTGACTGTTCGATCGAAAAGTTTAACATTTTCTGTTTATCTGGAATGGGATACAATAATTGGAATTCACAAAAGTTATGAGATAACTGAATGAATGTTATAAACATAGCAGTTTAGTCTCACTTGATCGGTTGCCACGGAATTTTGATGTGATCAAAAGTCCGTCGCAATCACGTAGCGTACGCGGATACTCGCCGTGTAAACTTAATAGACAGCCTCACTCCATAGCCCCGACCAAGTGACTGTAGGAGAACCCCGTCGCCGAAAGCATCCGTTCGGGTGCTCGCGGCAGCAGTGTTCCGCCTTGGTGCACTTCCTCGACGGTATCGGGGGTGCGGCCGCCTACTAAAGTTTGCGACGAGTATTCGAACAGACTGTCGGGAATCTTGTTGAATTGCCCGACTCGATATTGAAAAGTGTTTTCGATAATGAGACTTAAATGCGGGGTTTATAATTGTTAGGCATATGATGTCTAAGTAATTCATTTGGTCAGGCATGCGATGTCTGAGATGGTTGCGGATTCCAACTGTTGTAGTTTTACACTTTCTTATCTGTGACCGTAAGTGTAATATGTGATATCGCCGGTTTCGTTGCTATATGTCAACGACAATTGGGATGCGCATATTTACTTACGTTAATGACATGTGATGTTATGTGTTGCTGGATATGTTATATTGGATCGTCGTGTTTGAATAGCCGGGGGTTTTTATGTGAGATGAGTGTTTTTCATTTTCATTCATGTAAAAACTTGTATGTAATATTCTTTTATTGGGGCGCTTCCAGGTTGCGGAAGTTGTCACTGTTGTTGTATATTATTTACTTTTCCGCACTAGGATAGACCCAAGGAGGGGAGCACAAGTAACCGGGTTCTGGAGTCCAGTGGGAGACCAACTCGAGGAGTCGAGTCCGAGTCTCCTAACTCTAGAATTGGTAGGGTTGCTTGCCGCTCTCGTAGGGGTCTAGGGGTGTGGGTTTGGCTATTCATCGTGACTGTGGAATCCGTGTTTTATACTGGCTCGTATTGAAAACACGGACGTCCTAGTATATCCAATATTTCATATGATTCTTCTGCTGCGATATCTGTGATGTGATCATGTGATGTTCTGTGATAGATACAGTATATAGTATATATGATATATTATATAGGCGTTACTTATGTTTTACACCCGCGCTAGCCCTGCCCCACTCTGTCGTTAGTTACCTAACCTAACGGTGCACGAGAGGACATCGAGGCGAATGCGGATGGCATAAGTGTACATCGTATTTATCTGTGATGTTTAGGTACTTAAATGATAGGACTTCATTAATGTGATTAATGAAAGTAAAAGAAACCTAAGATGTTGTAGAATCGAATTTCAAAATTAAAACAGGTAGCTACAGTTCTTGCTTTGCACAGCGGTATATATGATATATCCTGCACCTTATTCGATAAGGAAAGGACTGAGATCCCTTCACCGGGAGTGACTCCTTTGGCAATAACTGGAAGATGCTACACACTCGGTTTGTCTTTTGATTGCTCTTAAGTGTTTTTGCTTTGCACAGTGATATATATGATATATCCCGCACCTCATTCGACGAGGAAAGGACGACGATCCCTTCACCGGGAGTGACTCCTTTAGCAAAACTAGAAAAGCCTCAAAAACACTCCATTTTAAAATTATTTGATTCTACAACGATATCAAGTTCATTACGCAATAGGTTTTCAGAAAAACCTGTCGTAGCCCTCCGTCATTTCAGATAAGTATTAGTTAGTATTCGTGCTGCGGTTGTTTGGCATGCGTCAAGGCGTAGTGTACGGTAGCTAACTAGTGCTTATCTGCCAGCATATGATGCGATTGGATTAGGGTATTCGTACGGCGTTGTTTGGCATGCGTCAAGGGTCGTGCGGGTGGGTTTAATTCAATCAAGAAATGTACGGGTTGAACTTGACTAGCAGACTATGGGTTGTTTGGCATGCGTCAAGGTCATAGCGAGCTAGGGGAAAAATATTATTGGGAATTTCAAGTGTTGAAATTTGCGATGAGATTGCATACCTTCTATGAGATAGTTGGATCCCGATACCCGCTGCGAGTAAGTGTTACTCCTGGGAGAGTTTTATACATTACAATTAGCCGATCAAGTAGGTGTCTAGAAAGGTGTCAACGGGGTTACGCCTCTGGGAAAACGAGGTTTACATTAATTAGGTTCGTGCGAAAGCACGGGGGACCTCCCTCAAAGTACCGACACTGGCCTGGCTGAAAGATTGGCGAACTTGTAGTGTGTAATTAATCCCGGCTAGTCTTTCCTTTTAGGGTTTGAAGGAAGATTTGATAAAAAGCAGTGGGAGCCATCCTGATTAGATAAAATAATAACCAATCTATTCTTGCAAGAGCGCACGCTGAGTGTTTTCCTCTCTCTCTCTCTCCTGGTAGCGACCATATCACGCCTTAATCAAGATAATAATACGGATTATTGACCGAACCCGCTTGTTATACTGAGCTGGAGAACGTTGGTCCCGCTCCAACTTATAATTGTTATAAGACAGAGCAGGAAATTGGGGAATACCAGATTTCCCGTGCCGCCCAAACGAAGAGAGTGCATGCTGATGCATCATCTTCGGGTGTGTTCATTATATAGAACTGTTTCTCAGTATCCTCCGCATCCTTGGTATATGATACCGGATCAGGATCCCAGATATGTAATCTGTTACATAGGGCTACAAAAGGGTAGAAAAACTGAGAACGGGTGATAAGTTTCATGAGACAGAAAACGGGGCAAGTGTTGCAGCCAAGTCTGTTGGTCACTGTCACCCTGTATTACCAATACATTGATTCTGAACGAATGTTATTAGATACCGAACCTGATATACAAAATCATATCAGTCTCTTTATTAGTAAAGAAATGATAAAATTCTGTATTGTTGGATAATGTTTTGAACATTTCCTATATCAAAAGTTGATCGGTTCAGGCACGTTATCTAAAAGCATTGATGTTCTAAATCAAACTACAGTTCTTAGTATATGGAACACACATAAGAGGAAGAGTTCAGAAATGAACGGATTCTTCTTGAGGTATTGTAGACTAGGTCAGATCAATGCGACCCGACTGGCTGAAGTTACATTTAGATGTATATTTAAATCAGTTTGAATTTACATCTTGTGAAACTCGCCAGTCATGTCACAAAGATAACATGACCATAGCTCCGTTTATTGGAAACAGAGAAAGAGTTAGTGAACTCTTGGGATTGATACATGTTGATGTATGTAGGTCCCCTGTCTACACATGCCAGGACTGGTTCTTTATACTTCATTACGTTCTCTGATGATCTCTTTAGATTCAGACATATGTTCCTGTTGAAACACAAGTCCGAACCTTTTGAGATATTCACAGAATATAAGTTAGAAGTAGAGAACCAAAATACGGGTATAAGTATTATGTCCTTTGATGTGATCAAGAAGGAGAATACTTGAGCACGGAAATCCTGGACTATTCTAAAGGAGAATGAGATTCTCTCTCAGCATTACTCCTCCGAATACACCATAGCACGATGGTATATCGGGGCGGAGCAATCACACCCTATATGATAAGGTGTGCTCTATGATAAGTACTACTGAGTTACCTTTTTTCTTAAGGGAGTTGTGCACTTAAGAAGCTGCATACCTATTGAATAGGGTTCCAACCAAATCAATTGCCTACCACTTCATATGTGATATGAAAGGGGAAGAGCCCATATCTTAAGTTAGTTAAGATTTGGGGATTGTCCGGCCTATGTCTAAAAGAAAAATCCGGACAAGCTCGAGGCAAGGTCTGTTATGTAGAATTGGAAATGTTCCAGCTATACAAACTGCAGCAGATGATTTGATCGAGCCAAAGGATTCAGTAGATTCCAACGAACCTCAGCCTCTCCGCCGATCTAGTAGGGTTCCTCACCCACCTGAGAGATACTTCGGTTTCTCTATGACAGTGGGAGCGAGGATTGCATCATGAGATGATGACCCAACTAGTTTCGAGCTGGCCATTAGGAGTGTGACTCTGTAAGAATGGCTGGATGCTTAGTGATCTGAGATGGAATCCATGTACACCAACAAAGTATGGACTTTGGTTACTATATCTTAAGGGTTAAATCCCCATCAGGAGCAAGTATATCTTGAGAAGATTACTTGGTGTACATCGAAAAGTTGAGGCTTTCAAAGCTAGACTTGTTAAAAGTTTGCATCATTGACCAGCTGTGGATAATGATAAAACCTTTTCAAGTATCTATGCTTAAGTCCATCCAGATCCTACTTACCACGGCTACATACCATGACTACGATATCTGGTGGTTGGGTGTCATGACTGCTTTTCTAAATGATGTTTTAGAAGAGTACGTCTATAAGTACACAGCCAGAGGGCTTCGTAGACAGTGGGAGCAGCGGAAACGTGTGCACGATGCTTTATAGGGTAAAGCAGGCATCGCGGAGTTGGAACATCTGTTTTGATGGATTAGTCAAAGAAGTTGACATCATCAAAATGGTAGATGAACCTTGTATAAACAAAAAGGTAGTAGGGAGTATGGTGGTGATCCTCGTAGAGTACGTGGATGACATACTCTTGATAGGGAAGGAGTTTCCTATGCTACGCTCGATCAATCTCCGCTTATGACTATGATTCTCCATATAGGATCAAAGTGACTCCTACTAAATCCTGGACTTTGGATCTATGAGATAGATCTAAATGGATGTTAGGCTACTCACTAGCTATAGTGAGATAGTATCATTCGATCCTGGGGAGAATCACTGGAAGTGTTCCAGGGTGATAAAGACGACTAAGTGTCAGTCACAGGCATTGTCTTTACCCTCAGTAAAGGGACGGTATGTTGGAAGAGTTCCAAGCTAGATACCGTGACATACTAGACGATAAAGGCAGGATACATCGCTACTTAAGATGCTACTAAAGAGGCTGTTTGGGTGTATATTGGTTCATGAGATGAACTATGTTCCTCCCATTATGTGACAATGGAGTTGTGGCTTATGCCAAGGAACGCAGGTCCCATCAGTGATCCAGACATATTCTAAGGCAGTATCACCTGATCATGGAGATGGTTGATCTCTAAGGGATCGAGGTTAGGAGAGTAGACTCAGAGGACAGCAAGGCGGATCCACTCACGAAGGCCTATTCCCAGAGAAAGACTTTTATGGGATGGTTGAGTATGAGATACTACAACCACTGTTACAGATGGCCCTAGTGCAAGTGGGAGATTGTTAGTTATATGTATGCCCTAGAGGCCATTACTGTACATTGGATGTATATTGTATTGGATGCTGGGACATATATAGGAAGGACTTTCTTGCTCGACATGATAGTATGCTATCTGGTTGACCTTTACCTTAACGTGTACACTGATTGTCTCTCTGTTACATATTGGTAAAGCCCTTAGGATGTGTACTTGACTACCTGGACTATGATGCGGATCATACTAGTGGGGACATGGTAGTCTATAAGTACATCCTTCAAAGTCCCTAGTCGTGGGTGTATCGAGACAGGGCATCGATATACCAGAGTAGACTCGCGTGTACCTTCTCGACCCATACAGATGGGCGATGGATGATCCCATATCCATTGGTGTTTGACATCAGAGGAGATATACGGGTGCTCAGTAGAGACTGGGTACACTGGACGGACTCGCCGAGAACTTCCAGATGGTATTATACCTCACGTCAGATGGCAGTTTTCTGGTGACACTGGTACAGAGTAGTCTGTTGACCCGAGATCGTCATAGAGTCTTGTGTGGTTCCCACTGTGCTTTGATTTCCATCTTACCATGTCCAAGAGGGCGTGCAAAACGGTGGTTTTTGGGTACAGTCCCGAGTCACATGGAGGCAATGAGCGATAGGAGGGGATTCGTCTCTCCCAGTATAGGGGGTTGATTTTGCGCTGTGTTCGATTGGCTATAACAGGAAATCCCTGGCCAGGGTTGCTGAGATTTACTGGTAAGTGTTACCAGTAGTTTCTCGAATTGTTATAGACCTCATATCGACACGACTTATCGAGCTATTGGGGTCTGACGTTTACCACCCCTAGACGAGATATGCGACATATCAGACGATCAGACCGGACTGTACGGTAGTGTTACTGGTTGGATTCACAGGAGTATGAGCGGGCTTGCTCGTCGATCTTCTGATCGCTCAATACCCGGGTGGCCGTTACGTTTAGCAGACCGCTTGCGGCTTGTGGGTGATTGATATGATCATCACCTGCTGCCGGCGTATTGACGAGTCTTTAGAGTCCTACACAGAGGTTTCCTGGCTCAAGCGAAACGAAATAGGAGCGCATATGAGATATGTGCGGGATCGAGAATAATGCGTGTATGTGATACCGTATTCCATTCTCGCGATGAAAGTATCGATTAGGTTATATGCGATATACCCTAGTTATCGAATCAAGGATTGATTCGATAAACCGATACATTGGATACTAGTCGGTTATATGTGATATGACCGGATCGTTAAATCAAGTGTTGATTTAATGATTTAATGTATAATTATATATTTGATATATTACTTTGCATTAACTAGTATCGGTTCACTTTAAATGGATATTCTCACTCGGGTGTGCGCATTGCATATGCGATATGATTTTGTGCACATGATTGTATCATGTTTGATGATACATGCTTTTTGGTTAAGTGTAAAGTATTAAACTATAGTTAAGTGGATGATTAGGGTTTTTACTTATTCATTTATTTGTTTATTTATTCATTTTTGGCAAAAGGAAAATGGTGGCTAATTTGGATTTATGTTGAAGCTTCATGAAGCTTTGACTTAGTCACCATTTTTGTCTTCATACCTAACCTAACCATTCACTTAACTTGAGTTTAGTCTCTACACTTAACCATGGTTGATTATGATAAGTATTCTTTTATTTGCTATTTTCTAAATTAACTTATCATAACAATTTCTATCTTCTTCTTCCTTTCTTCACTTGAAGAAAGAAAGCTCCATCAATGGTGATTGATGGAAATGAGTGAGAAATCCAAAACTAAAGTCTACCCACTTCCTATTTCTTCATCCTCTACCTCTTTCCAAGTAGTAGAGTGTGTTTCCTTCACAAGTTTTCATGGCTTGGTGAAGGTGGAGCTTGATCTATCGATGCCTCGACGTAGATCATCTTCGGCATGTCATCGACGACCTAGCCCGTCCATTCTCCGATGAAGCCGACGCTAGAGCCCGGGAATTCACTAGGACAGTGAGGGGACTTCGTTGCGGAGCTATGGAGGTGGAGGACCGGATCTACAAAGGTTGTATTTCCGTTTACTTGTAGTTAAGTGTTAACTAGTTATCTTTTCGCCTAAATTTCTAGCCGACGATCCGTATTAGGGTCTCTCGGCACCCATAAATTTTTATATTGGCATGTTCGATGCCTTGTGAGACCTCTATAGGGTGCCTAGGAACCTTTCACTTATAGACTACAATGTCCCCACTAGTATGATCCGCATCACAGTCCAGGTAGTCAAGTACACATCCTAAGGGCTTTACCAACATGTATCAGAGAGACAATCAGTATACACGTTAAGGCAAAGAGCAACCAGATAGCATACTATTATGTCGAGCAAGAAAGTCCTCCCTATATATGTCCCAGCATCCACTACAATATACATCCTATGTACAGTAATGGCCTCTAGGGCATACATATAACTAACAATCTCCCACTTGCACTATGGCCATCTGTAACAGTGGTTGTAGTATCTCATACTCAACCATCCCATAAAAGTCTCTCTCTGGGAAAAGGCCTTTGTGAGTGGATCCACCGTGTTGTCCTCTGAGTCTTCTCTCCTAACCTCGATCACCCTGGAGATCGACTATCTCCATGATCAGGTGATGCTGCCTCAGAATACGTCTGGGTCACTGATGGGACTGGGGTTCCTTGGCCAAAGCCACACTTCCATTGTCACACAATGGTAGGAACTTAGTTCATCTCATGAACCAATATACACCCAGACTGCCTCTTTGGTAGCATCTTAAGTAGCGATGTATCCATCCTTTATCATCTAGTATGCCACGGTATCTAGCTTGGAACTCTTCCAACATACCGTGTCTTTACTGTGGGTACAGACAATGCCTGTGACAGACTTTCAGTCGTCCTATCACCCTGGAACTTTTCCAGTGATTCTCCCCAGGATCAATTGATACCATCTCACTACAACTAGTGAGTGTCCTAATATCCAATTAGATCTATCTCATTGATCCAAAACCCAGGATTTAGTAGGTATCACTTTGATCCTGTATGGAGAATCATTGTGATAAGCGGAGATTGACCGAGCGTAGCATAGGAAACTCTTTCCCTATCAAGAGTATGTCATCCACGTACTCTACGAGGATCACAACCATACTCCCTACTACCTTTTTGTATATACAAGGTTCATCTACCATTTTGATGATGTCAAACTGTTTGACTAACTCATCAAAACAGATGTTCTAACTCCGCGATGCCTGCTTCATCACATAAAAGATCTTGCACATGTTTCCGCTGCTCCCACTGTTTACGAAGCCCTCTGGCTGTGTACTTATAGACGCTCTCTTCTAAATCAATATTTAGAAAAGCAGTCATGACACCCAACTGTCAGATATTGTAGTCATGGTATGTAGCCGTGGCAAGTAGGATCTGTATGGACTTAAGCATAGCTACTTGAAAAGGTTTCATCATTATCCATACCTGGTCAATGATGCAAACTTTTAACAAGTCTAGCTTTAAAAGTCTCAACTTTTCCATGTGCACCAAGTAAACTTCTCAAGATATACTTGCTCCTGATGGGGATTTAACCCTTCAGATAAAGCAACCAAAGTCTATACTTTGTTGGTGTATAAGGATTCCATCTCAGATCGCTAAGCATCCAGCCATTCTTACAGAGTCTCACTCCTAATGGCCAGCTCGAAACTAGTTGGGTCATCATCTCATGATGCATTCCTCGCTCCCACTGTCATAGAGAAACCAAAGTATCTCTCAGGCGGGTGAGAAACCCTACTAGATCGGCGGAGAGGCTGGGGTTCGTTGGTTGCTATTGAATCCTTTGGTTCTGCCAAATCATCAGCTTCTGTTTGTATAGCTGGAACCTTTTCATTTCTACAGAACTGACCTTGCCTCGATCTTGTCCGGATTTTGCTTTTGACATTGGCCGGACAATCCCAAATCTTAACTTACTTAAGAGATAGGCTCTTCCCGTACCATATCTTATATGGAGTAGTAGGCACTAATTTGATTCGAACCCAATTCAATAGGTATGCAGCTTCTCAAGTGCATAACTCCCTAAAAGAAACAGGTAACTCAGTGATACTCATCATAGAGCACACCATATCATATAGGGTGCTATTGCTCGGCCCTGATACACCGTTGTGCTATGGTGTATTCAGAGGAGTAATACTGAGAGAGAATCTCATTCTCCTTTAGAATAATCCAGGAATTCCGTGCACAAGTATTCTCCTCCTTGATCTTATCATACGACATAATACTTATACCCGTATTTTGGTTCTCTACTTCCAACTTATATTCTGTGAATATCTCAAAAGGTTCGGACTTGTGTTTCAACAGGAACATATCTCTAAATCTTGAGAGATTATCAGAGAATGTAATGAAGTAAAAAGGAACCGGTCTTGGCATGTGTAGACTGGAGACTTTCATACATCAACATGTAACAATCCCAAGAGTTCACTAACTCTTTCTCTGTTTCCAGTAAACAGAGCTATGGTCATCTTATCTCTGTGACATGACTGGCAAGTTTCACAAGATGTAAATTCAAACTGATTTAAATATGCATCTACAATGTAACTTAAGCTAGTCGGGTCACATTGATATGACCTAATCTACAATACCAAAAGAAGGAATCGTTCATTTCTGAACTCTTCCTCTTATGTGTGTTCTGTATACTAAGAACCGTAGTTTGATTTAGAACATCAATGCTTTTAGATAACATACCTGAACTGATCAACTATTGATATAGGAAATGTTCAAAAAATTATCCAACAATACAAAATTTTATCATTTCTTTACTAATAAAGAGACTGATATGATTTTGTATATCAGGTTCGGTATTTAATAACATTCGTTCAAAATCAATGTATTGGTAATACAGGGTGACAGTGACCAACAGACTTGGCCGCAACACTTGCCCCGTTTTCTACCTCATGAAACTTATCACCCGTTCTCAGTTCTCTACCTTTCTGTAGCCCTATATAACAGATTACATATCTGGGATCCTGATCCGGTATCAAATACCTAGGATGTAGAGGATACTGAGAAACAGTTTTTTATAATGAACACACCCGAAGATGATGCATCAGCATGCACTCTCTTCGTTTGGGCGGCACGGGAATTCTGGTAATCCCCTATTTCCTGCTCTGTCTTATAACAATTATAAGTTGGAGCGGGACCAACGTTCCCCAGCTCAGTATAATAAGCGGGTTCGGTCAATATCCGTATTATTATCGTGATTAAGGCGTGACATGGTCGCTACCTGGAGAGAGAGAGAAGAAAACACTCAGCGTGCGCTCTTGCAAGAATAGATTGGTTATTATTTTATCTAATCAGGATGGCTCCCACTAGTTTTTATCAAATCCTCTTTCAAACCCTAAAAGGAAAGACTAGCCGGGATTAATTACACGCTACAAGTTCGCCAATCTTTCAGCCAGGCCAGTGTCGGTACTTTGAGGGAGGTTCCCCGTGCTTTCGTACGGACCTAATTACAGTAAACCTCGTTTTCCCAGAGGCGTAACCCCGTTGACACCTTTCTAGACACCTACTTGATCGGCTAATTGTAATGTGTAAAACTCTCCCAGGAGTAACTCTTACTCGCAACGGGTATCGGGATCTAACTATCTCATAGATGGTATGCAATCTCATTGCAAATTTCAACACTTGAAATTCCCGATAATATTTTGCTCCTAGCAGCTATATGACCTTAACATAGTCAACAAATCATAAGTGCTAGTCAAGTTCAACCCGTCATTTCCTGATTGAATTAAACCCACCCGCACGACCCTTAACATAGTCAACAAAGTCTCACGACTACCCTAATCCAATCGCATCATATGCTTATATAGATAAGCACTAATTAGCTACCGCACACTACGTCTTAACATAGTCAACAAACGTAGCACGAATACTAACTAGTACTTATCTGAAATGACGGAGGGCTACGACAGGTTTTTCTGAAAACCTATTGCGTAATGAACTTGATATCGTTGTAGAATCAAATGATTTTAAAATGGAGTGTTTTTTAGGCTTTTCTAGTTTTGCTAAAGGGGTCACTCTCGGTGAAGGGATCGTCGGCCCTTTCCTCATCGAATAAGGTGCGAGATATATTATATATATCACTGTGCAAAGCAGAAACTATAGAAGCAATCAAAAGACAAACCGAGAGTTGTAGCATCTGCCAGTTATTTCTAAAGGGGTCACTCCCGGTGAAGGGATCTCGGTCCTTTCCTTATCGAATAAGGTGCAGGATGTTCTACAAGGAACACCGCGTTGCAAAGCAAGAACTGTAGCTATCTGTTTTTGAAAATTTGATTCCACAACATCTTAGGTTTCTTTTCTTTCATTAATCATATTAATGAAGTCCCATCTTTTAAATTACCTAAACATCACAGATAAATACGACGTACACTTATGCCATCCGCATTCGCCTCGATGTCCCCTCGTGCACCGTTAGGTTAGGTAACAAACGACAGAACGGGGCAGGGCTAGCGCGGGTGTAAAACATAAGTAACGCCTATATAATATATTATATATGCTATATACAGTATTTATCACAGAACATATCAAATGATCACATCACAGATATCGCAGCAGAAAATATCATATGAAATATTGGATATATTAGGACGTCCTTGTTTTTAATACGAGCCATTATAAAACACGGATTCCACGGTCGCGATGAATAGCCAAACCCACACCCCTAGAACCCTACGAGAGCGGCAAGCAACCCTACCAATTCTAGAGTTAGGAGACCCGGACTCGACTCCTCGAGTTGGTCTCCCACTGGACACCAGAACCCGGTTACTTGTGCCCTCCTCCTTGGGTCTATCCTAGTGCGGAAAAGTAAATAATATACAACAACGGTGACAACTTCCGCAACCTGTAAGTGCCCCAATAAAAGAATATTACATACAAGGTTTTACATGATTGAAAATGAAAAACACTCATCTCACATAAAAAAAACCCCGGCTATTCAAACACGACGATCCAATATAACATATCCAGCAACACATAACATCACATGTCATCAATGTAAGTAAACATGCGTATCCCAATTGTCGTTGACATATAGCAACGAAACCAGCGATATCACATATTACACTTACGGTCACAGAAAAGAAAGTGTAAAACTACAACAGTTGGAATCCGCAACCTGCATAGACATCGCATGCCTAATCAAATGAATTCCTTAGACATCGCATGCATAACAGTTATAAACCCCGCATTTTAGTCTCATTATCGAAAAATATTTTCAATTTCAAGTCGGGTAATTCAACAAGATTCCCGAAATCCTGATCGAATGCTCGTCGCAAACTTCAGTAGACGGCCGCACCCCCGATGCCGTCGACGAAGTGCACCAAGGCGGAACACCGCTACCGCGAGCACCCGAACGGATGCTTTCGGCGACGGGGTTCTCCTACAGTCACTTAGTCGGGGCTATGGGGCGTGGCTATCTATTACGTTTTACCGGCGTGTATCCGCGTACACTACGAGATTGCGACGGACTTTTGATCGCATCAAAATTTCGTGGCAACCGATCAAGTGAGACTAAAGTGCTATATTTATAACATCCATTCAGTTATCTCATAACTACTTGTGAATTCCAATTATTGTATCACATTCCAGATAAATAGAAAATGTTAAACTTTCCGATCGAACAATCAAACACCCAAGTTTTCCCGAAACATCTCAACACATGAAATAAGTTTAAAAAACATTCACTTCATGCCACAGTACCAATGGTCCAGCCGTAGAAGGGTCAAGCCAACGCCTCACATGTGGCACGCCGTACTGCCCCAAACCCAAAGGTTCAAAGGGCAGTTCAAGACGGTCTCATAATCGAGTTAAGGTTTTTTGTCGTTTAGAGGGCCCATTGATTTACTTGCACTACTTAAAACGTCTTTAAACTACGGAAAGATCCAACACTTGGAAATTTTCCGGCAGGGGAAAAATTGGGTATTTATATCCAGTCGAACTTTTTAACATATTCTAAATTATCCGGAAAAACATAAACGAAATTAAATTATCCGATCGAATTAATGAGTCCCCAATAAAACCCTAGAAAACTCAACACTTGAGTGGAATTAAAAAATTCCCATAAAAAATTGCCAAGAAAGGACCTAAGAATAAATATATGAAATTTCAGGGACTAAGTCCAAATTTTGGCCGCGGAACCACCTCAAAATCCCTGGTTTCGCCGCGGTTCCGCGGTCAAATTATTGACTTAGTGGACCTTACTTCACAGTAATTCTTATCTTTTCCTGCTTGTTATTCTGAGAATTTTTAATTCAAAAAAATCCACTGTTTTGAAAAATGTACAGAGAAGGGTTTTGTCGGGGTTTACGGGTTCGATCGGACTTCTAACTTCATCTACACTTTGCCTAAAACTCTAGCTAGGCTCTGATACCACTGTAGGGTTCCTAAGTACTCTAAGGAGGTCCCACAAGGCATCAACCATGCCAAATTCAAAAAATCCCGGTGCGGAGAAACCCTAATATAGATCGTTGACTAGAGTTTAAGCGAAACTACGAGCTAGTTAACAACTTAACTGCTAAATTGAATGGAAATACAATCTTTGTAGATCCGGTCCTCCACTTACTTAGCTCCATGATGATGTCCCTCCGCTGCGATCATCGGATCCCGGACTCTAGCGATGGTTTTGTCGAAGAAATGATCGGGCTAGGTCGTCGACTTCGATGCCGAAGATGATCTACGTCGAGACAACTCAAGATCAAGCTCCAACTTCACCAAGTCATGAAACTTGTGAAGAAAACACCTTATACTACATGGCAAGTGGTAGAGGATGAAGAAATAGGAAGTGGGTTCACTTTAGAATTGGATTTCTCACTCTTTTTCTCAATTCACCATTGAAGCTTGCAAGCTTCTTTCTTCTTGAAGAAGAAGAAGAAGATAATATGATAAGAATAAGAATAATAGAAAATAAAATGATTCTTATCATATTAGCAACCATGGTTAAGTGTAGAGAATGAACTAGGGTTTAGTTAAAGGGTTAGGGTTTAGGAAAGACACAAAACGGCTTTGACTTTCAAAGCTTCATGAAGCTTCAAGTGAAATCCAAATAAAGTCACCATTTTATTTCTCACCAAAAAGAATAAATAAATAAAGCAAATGAAAATGAAACCCTAACCATTTACTAAACATGGTTTAATTCAAACATACACCCAAGTTTGCATGTATCATCAAACATGATGCAATCTTGTGCACAAAAATATATCACATATACAATGTGCACAAACAAGTAAGAAAAACATCTTAAGTGAACCAATATTAGTTAATGTAAAGTGATATATCAAATATATAATTGTACATTAAATCATTAAATCAACACTTGATTTAACGATCCGGTCATACTGTATATAACCGACTAATATCAATAGTAACAACTTATCGAATCAACACTTGATCCGATAACCCGGTTATGTCGCATATAACCAATCAATGTCACAAATCGCGAGAATTGAATACAGTATCACATAGTAGTATTATTCTCGGTCCCACACATATCTCATATGCGCTCTTATTTCGTTTCGCTTGAGCCAGGAAACCTCTGTGTAGGACTCTAAAGACTTGTCAATACGCCGGCAGCAGATGATGATCATATCATACACCCATAAACCGCAAGCGGTCTGCTAAACGTAACGGCCACCCGGCTATTGAGCGATCAGAAGATCAACGAGCAAGCCCGCTCACACTCCTATGAATCCAACCAGTAACACTTACCGTACAGTCCGGTCTGTTCGTCTGATATGTCGCATATCTTGCCTAGGGGTGGTAAACGTCAGACCCCGGTAGCTCGATAAGTTGTGTCGATATGAGGTCTATAATAGTTCGAGAAACTACTGGTAACACTTACCAGTAAATCTCAGCAACCCTGGCCAGGGATTTCCGGTTATAGCCAATCGAACACAACGCAACATCAACTCCCTATACCGGGAGAGACGAATCCCCTCCTATCGCTCATTGCCTCCATGTGATTCGGGACTGTACCCAAAAACCACCATTTTGCATGCCCACTTAGACGTGGTAAGGTGGAAATCAAAGCTCAGTGGGAATCACACAAGACTCTATGACGATCTCGGGTCAACAGACTAACCTGTACTAGTGTCACCTGAGAACTGCCATCTGACATAAGGTATAATACCATCTGGGAGTTGTCGGCGAGTCTGTCCAGTGTACCCTGTCTCCACTGAGCACCCGTATATCATCTCTGATGTCAAACACCAATGGATATGGGATCATCCATCGCCCATCTGTATGCGTCGAGAAGGTATACGCTAGTCTACTCTGGTATATCGATGCCCCGTCTCGATACACCCACGACTAGGGACCTTGAAGGATGTACTTATAGACTACAATGTCCCCACTAGTATGATCCGCATCACAGTCCAGGTAGTCAAGTACACATACTGAGGGCTTTACCAACATGTATCAGAGAGACAATCAGTAAACACGTTAAGGCAAAGAGCAACCAGATAGCATACTATTATGTCGAGCAAGAAAGTCCTCCCTATATATGTCCGAGCATCCACTACAATTTACATCCTATGTACAGTAATGGCCTCTAGAGCATACATATAACTAACACTCGACTACTCGAGTTGGTCTCCCATTGGACCCTAGAACCCGGTTACTTGTGCTCTCCTCCTTGGGTCTACCTAAAGCGGAAAAGTAAATAATATACAAATGGTGATTTCAACCTCATCCCGGAAGTGCCCCAATACAAGAATATTACATACATTTGATTCTACAACGATATCAAGTTCATTACGCAAAAGGTTTTCAGAAAAAATCTGTCGTAGCCCTCCGTCATTTCAGATAAGTCCTACTTAGTATTCGTGCTACGTTTGTTGACCTCCATCAAGGCGTAGTGTGCGATAGCTAACTAGTATTTATTTGCTTATGCATATGATGCAGATTGGATTAGGGTAGTCGTACGACCTTGTTGACCTCCGTCAAGGGTCGTGCGGATGGGTTTGATTCAATCAAGAAATGACGGTTTGAACTTGACTTGCACCCAGTAGTTTGTTGACCTCCGTCAAGGTCATAGAATGCTTGGGGCAAAATTATAGGGAATTTCAAGTGTTGAAATTTGCAATGAGATTGCATACCTTCTATGAGATAGTTGGATCCCGATACCCACTGCGAGTAATTGTTACTCCTGGGAGAGTTTTACACATTACAATTAGCCGATCAAGTAGGTGTCTAGAAAGGTGTCAACGGGGTTACGCCTCTGGAAAAACGAGGTTTACTTTAATTAGGTCCATGCGAAAGTACGGGGAACCTCCCTCAAAGTACCGACACTGGTCTGGCTGAAAGATTGGCGAAGTTGTAGGGTGTAATTAATCCCGGCTAGTCTTTCCTTTTATGGTTTGAAGGAAGATTTGATAAAAACAGTGGGAGCCATCCTGATTAGATAAAATAATAACCAATCTAATCTTACAAGAGCATACGCAGATTGTTTTCTTCTCTCTCTCTCTAAGTAGCGACCATATCATGCCTTAATCAAGATAATAATACGGATGAATTGACCGAACCCGCTTGTTATACTGAGCTGGGGAACATTGGTCCCGCTCCAACTTATAAATTTTATAAGACAGAGCAGGAAATAGGGGATTACCAAAATTCCCGTACCACCCAAATGAAGAAAGTGCATGCTGATGCATCTTCTTCCAGTATGTTCATTACAGAGAACCGTTTCTCAGTATCCTTTACGTCCTGGGTATATGATACCGGATCAGGATCCCACATATGTAATTTCTTACATGGGCTGCAGATAGATAGAGAACTGAGAACGGGTGATAAGTTTCATGAGATAAAAAACGGTGCAAGTGTTGCAGCCAAGTCTGTTGGTCACTATCACCCTGTATTACCAAAATACATTGATTCTGAATGAATGTTATTAGATACCGAACCTGATATACAACATCATATCAGTCTCTTTATTCGTAAAGAAGGATATAATTTTTTATTGTTGGATAATATTTTGAACATTTCCTATATCAAGAGTTGATCGGTTCAGGCACGTTATCTAATAGCATTGACGTTCTAAATCAAACTACAGTACTGCAGTTCTTAGTATACAGAACACACACAAGAGGAAGAGTTCAGAAACGAACGAATCCTTCTTGAGGTATTGTAGACTAGGTCATATCAATGTGACCCGACTAGCTGAAGTTACATATAGATGCATATTTAAATTAGTTTGAATTACATCTTGTGAAACTTGCCGGTCATGTCACAGAGATAAGATGACCATAGCTCTGTTTATTGGAAGCAGAGAAAGAGTTAGTGAACTCTTGGGATTGATACATACTGATGTATGAATGTCCCATGTTTACACATACCAAGACCGGTTCTTTGTACTTCATTACATTCTCTGATGATCTCTCAAGATTCAGACATATGTTCCAGTTGAAACACAAGTCCGAAACATTTGAGATATTCATAGAATATAAGTTAGAAAGTAGAGAACCAAAACGGGTATAAGTATTATGTCCTTTGATGTGATCAAGGAGGAGAATACTTGAGCACGGAATTCCTGGATTATTCTAAAGGAGAATGAGATTCTCTCTCAGCATTACTCCTCCATATACACCACAACACGTCGGTGTATCGGGGCGGAGCAATCACACCCTATGTGATAAGGTGTGCTCTATGATAAGTACTACCGAGTTACCTATTTCCTTTAGGGAGTTATGCACTTGTGAAGTTGCATACCTATTGAATAGGGTTCAGATCAAATCAGTTGCCTACCACTTCATATGAGATATGGAAAGGGAAGAGCCCATATCTTAAGTTAGTTAAGATTTGGGGTTGTCCGGCCTATGTCTAAAAGCGAAATTCGGATAAGCTCGAGGCAAAGTCGGTTCTGTAGAAGTTTGTTGGATATCCCAAGCAATTGCAAGGGAATATCTTCTACCTAACCGAAGAACAAAAGATGTTTTGTTTCTCAATATGCCACCTTTGTGAAAGGGAATTTCTTGTGAATAAATTAATGGTCATGAGGTAGAACTGGAAGGAGTTCCAGCCATACAAACTATAGTTGATGATTTGGTAGAACAAAAGGATTCAATAGTTTCCAACGATCCTTAGCCTCTCCGCCGATCTAGTAGGGTTCCTCACCCACCTGAAAGATACTTCAGTTTCTCTATGACAGTGAGAGCGAGGAATGCATCATGAGATGATGACCCAACTAGTTTCGAGCAGGCCATCAGGAGTGGGACTCTGTAAGAATGGCTGGATGCTTAACGATCTGAGATGGAATCCTTATATACCAACAAAGTATGGATTTTGGTTGCCTTTTCTGAAGGGTTAAATCCCCATCAGGAGCAAGTATATCTTGAGAAGATTACTTGGTGTACATGGAAAAGTTGAGACTTTCAAAGCTAGACTTGTTACAGGTTTGCATCATTTGACCAGGTATGGATTATGATGAAACCTTTTCTAACTAGCTATGCTTAAGTCCATCCAAATCCTACTTGCCACGGCTACATACCATGACTACGATATCTGGCGGTTGGGTGTCATGACTACTTATCTAAATGATGATTTGGAAGAGAGCGTCTATAAGTACACAGCCAGACGGCTTCGTAGATAGTGGGAGCAGCGGAAACGTGTGCAAGATGTTCTATATGATAAAGCAAGCATCGCGGAGTTGGAATATCTGTTTTGATGAGTTAGTCAAAGAGTTTGACATCATCAAAATGGTAGATGAACCTTGTATAGACAAAAAGTTAGTAGGGAGTATTGTGGTGATCCTCGTAGAGTACGTGGATGACATACTCTTGATAGGAAAGGAGTTTCCTATGCTACGCTCGGTCAATCTCCGCTTATCATAATGATTCTCCACATAGGATCAAAGTGATACCTACTAAATCCTGGGTTTTTGGATCTATGAGATAGATCTAATTGGATGTTAGGATACTCACTAGCTGTAGTGAGATGGTATCAATTGATCCTGGGGAGAATCACTGGAAGGGTTCCACGGTGATAAAGACGACTGAATGTCAGTCACATGCATTGTCTTTACCCTCAGTAAAGGGACGGTATGTTGTAAGAGTTCCAAGAAGATACCGTGGCATACTAGACGATAAAGGCTGGATACATCTCTACCAAAGATACTACCAAAGAGGCAGTCTGGGTGTATATTAGTTCATGAGATGAACTTCGTTCCTACCATTGTGTGATAATAGAGTTGTGGCCTATGCCTAGGAACGCCCGTCCCATCAGTGATCCAGACATATTCTAAGGCAGTGTCACCTGATCATGGAGATGGTTGATCTCCAGAGGATCGAGGTCAGAAGAGTAGACTCAGAGGACAATACGGCGGATCCACTCACAAAGGCTTTTTCCCAGAAAGAGACTATTATGGGATGGTTGAGTATGAGATACTACAACCATTGTTATCAGATGGCCCTAGTGCAAGTGGGAGATTGTTAGTTATATGTATGCCCTAGAGGCCATTACTATACATGAGATGTATATTGTAGTGGATGCTTGGACATATATAGGGAGGAATTTCTTGCTCAACATGATAGTGTGCTATCTGATTAAGCAAGAAAGTCCTCCCTACATATGTCCAAGCATCCACTACAATATACATCTCATGTATAGTAATGGCCTCTAGGGCATACATATAACTAATAGTAGCAATGGATGAATGATTAAAAATGAATATTTTTTATCTTTTAATAGTTTAAAACTAGATCGATAGTTATGAATGTAGATGAGGGTTCTTTTTGAAGAAACTGGGGTTTCCCCACTCTTAACCTTGTCCTTACATTGATCTCTATTCATGTCTAGCTCTTATCAAAATAAGTGTTAAACCAATCTCAAATCACGGTCTAGACTAGCAATAAATTGGTAGCGCACCCGATAAGGATGTTAACATTTGTTTTGCTAAAGTTTACACACTTTTATATATATAAAAGAGCTTAAATAATTTTATCATCCATTGATCTACCCTAGCCTACGAACCCTAACAAGCTAGGAATTACTCGCTCATGGTTTGAGATTTAGAAGAAAGGATGAAGAAGAATGAAAGCATGATTAAGATGCGGAAAGTATGTGCGGAAAGTAATTGCAAAAAGAATAATAAAAATACTACCTTTATTAATCAACTATTTCATACAACTCTCTTTTTAAAAGTAGATTATAAAGAACCTTAGTTTTTGCTCTCGCTTTCTCTCTTGCTGGAGGTAGATGACTAGCTGATGATCACCTGGATACGTAGATCGCTTTGAACCTCTTGATCTCTTCGGTTTGATGATTTTTTAGATGTGAAGATCTCGATCCTATCCATAGTCAAAGAAACTAGAAACCCTAGATTCCATATTTGAGGATATGCAGATAGAATCCAAACCACAAAATTTGAAATCCTACGGCTCTAGATATGCCGCGGATCAGCCGCGAATCATGCTCTTTGGCCGCCCAACCGCGGCGCTTTGGTGGGATCATCATCTGGGATTTTTTATACTCTCTTCTGTTAATATTTCGAGATCTCTTAGATGTTTGGATTCTGAAAATAATACACTGAATCTCTACCGTTGCTAAATCTTACGATTTGCTTCCATATTTCGGCAGATTTGATTCCGACATCTCGGATCTCTTGGATTCCGGTCCTGATCTAATATCTGCATAATATCTCAAGTCATGGTGTTCGTAATATTTGGTATTTTTGAGATATTATCCTAACCATTTTATATGATATTATATGTTAAGAATATTGATTAGAAATATTTGATATGATATGCATATTTTAATTATTAATATTTTATATAAATATTATATGCGTGTATTTTCCCTCATTATGTTAATTATAATGTAAAAACACATGATAATAAACTTTTTACAAATAAACCATCATATATTCTATAATTACAATAAACACCTTTTAGAACTTAACAATAGTGGGGAAATAAATATTCAAATGTGCAATATTTCAGACTAATTAGGAGACAATGTAAAAAGTGGCTACTAAGGGACCTTTGGGTGCCACAACGAGCTTCCGCTGTGCCGATTGACCCAACATGGTATCAGAGTCACTCCATAAGCCTTAACTAGCTTGTTACGATGCTTTAATTCCTTTGTTTTTGTCGCGCAAAAACTGTCGACGAAAATAATCCCAAAAATTCAAGTTTCTAGATATTTTCACTCCTCGTAAACTCACGGTTTGGACCGAGAAGCCATGGGGAGTTGCGTGGGTACCCCTGGGGTCGTCCTGGGGGGACGAAGGTCGTGCCCACCCCCAAGACCACCACAAGGTGGCCTTAGGGGTGGGGACCCGAGACTACCCCAAAAGAGTAGTCTCGGGTCTGCCCTCCCTTATGGTGGTCCTAAGGGGTGGGTACCCCTAGGCGATAGTTAATTTTGGGTAATTCTCTATCGCGAAGGTTCGGGCAAGTTTCGAATTCATTTCGACTCCAAGATTATCTTTAAACGATGAAATTTTGGGACTTAGTGAATTGTTTTCCGAGGTTTAGGAAAACTTGTTTTTGTTTTCTATTTGTGCATGGAATTTTATTGTCGTAGCCTTCGTTACTTGGTTATGTGATGCATATATTTGTTTTGAACGTCTTCTAATCGCTATACGTCGATTAGAAGGGGTTACATGCATCTGGTTGCTGCGATATTTATCTCTGTGATGTTTTAGATGGATTGTCGTGATGGATAGACTTTTGTGAAATGTTTGTTATACATTTTTGATTCATTTGTATATTTATTATTGCGGGGCAAGCGTCCGACTTATGGACTGCCATTTTTACCAGTTTGTATATTCTTTTATTGGGGCAAGGCCGGGTTGAGGACGATGTCACCATTGTATATATATATTTTTTTCTATACTAGGATTACTCCGCGACGGAGTGCTTGAGTAGCCGAGTTCTAGAGGGCAACAAGCCTCCATCTCATGGTGTTGAGATGTGGGGCCTTACTCTAGAATTGGCGGGCTATTCTCCACACTCATAAGGGGTATAGGATTACCCACGGAGGGGTGCTCAAGTTACCGGATTCTGTAAAGTCATGGATGGCCCATTCACTTTGTCGATTGGGCTTGCCTCATTTTCGGGATTGGCGGGTAACTTACCGTGCTCGTAGGGGTCTTGGTTTTATATTATACAGGCTATCTACACGACTGGGGAACGTCAATTTTCATTTGCGGCTCAAATGAAACCCGGGGATCTTAGATTATTCGCTATTCCATTTTTCTTATCACTTTCATGTGATGTTTCTTATATCATGCCTGGGACGAATGGTTATACACACACACACACACACACTAATAGATATTGTATATATTCGCGCTAGCCCTGCCCCCGCTCTGCCGTTAGTTAAGTAACCTAACGGTGCATGACGGGGGCCCATGGCGAATGCGGATGGCATATACGTACATTGTATTTTCGTTCTTTTTTAGTGTGATAAGAATTAATTAATAAGACCGCGTTAATTTTGATTAATGCAAGGAAAATAAACCTGAAAGATGTTGTTGGGACAAATTTCTAAAAACAATAGCCTTATTCTTTTTCTTTGCATAGAGGTATCCGGTCATGAATATTCTTCACCTCATTCAAGGGGGCAAGAGCCTAGATCCCTTCACGGGGAGTGACTTCTTGAGCAAAAGTTTTTGTTACTATAGATTACTCGATTTTCTTCAAAACCACTAGTTTTCAAAAGCGGAGCCTAAACCACTCCTTTTCAAAACTGCTCAGTTCTTTCAACGATATCAAGTTCATTAAGTTAAAGGTTTTTCGCCAAAAAACAGCCGTAGCCCTCCGTCATTTCGGATTAGTAGTATTTAGTATTCGTGCTGCGTTTGTTGAACTAGTTAAGGCATAGTGTATAGTACCAAATGGTGCTATTCTGTGCATTGTAATGCGATTGGTTAGGACAGTCGTGCGATCTTTTTGACCTTGTCAAGGGCACGTGCCGGTGGGTTTAATGCAATCAAGAAAATGACGGGTTGAACTTGAATAGCGGTTTATAGTTTGTTGACCTAGTCAAGGTCATAAACAGTTAGGAGTAAAAATCATATCGAGAGTTTCAAATATACAGGAGACTTAGTGGTGTTTGCATACCTTCTGGAGTGTGGTAACTAGAATGGCTTCCATCAAGGTTATCACACGATAATAGTTGGGTCCCGATCCCACTGATGAGTAGCATTACTCTTGGGAAATAATTTTCGCCTATAAATTTGCTAACCTGTTAGGTGCCTAGAAAAGTGTTAACGGGGCTACGCCTCTACGGAAACGATCTTTATTTTAATTAGGTCCTTGAAAAAGCATGGGGAACCTCCCTCTGAGTACCAACACCCACCGGACAGAACGATTAGCGAACTTATAAGGTATGAATGATCCCGACTAGTTTTCCTGAAACGACTCTGTTTATAATATACAAATATTTGTTTAAAATTAAAGTACTAAATGGAATATTTGCAACCCTGTGTATACTATAAGTATTTGAATTGTTTCAGAACAGCAAGAAATAACTTGTAGCTCATTGGTAAAGCCTTGCACTATTGTGACGTAGTCCCTGTGTTTGAATCCTCTCGGCCACATATTATTTTTGCTGATTTTTCTTTTAAAATTTTTGGAAGCCCAAAAGTTTACACGTGCAATACACGTAAAAATGGAAAGTCACTAAAATCAAACATGTGGAAAATGTTATATGTAATGAACATGACACGTAGCTTCAATCCAAGGCCCGCCCCAACCCATACGACTGGCAAGATCCCATATTAGGCCGGTGCCGCCGGGCGCCCCGTCCCAAATGCTCTCAAATTTTGCCCCAACACCCATTGGCCTCCCCCCACTAATCCTCTTCTGTTTGATTTTCCTGCACATTAATAGAGAATAAAAATGAGCTTTAAAAACAAATATTAATGCATTTTAATTCTCATTTTTAATACCCTAAACCCTCATTCTATCCTATAAATACCATCCCACACCCTATCCCTCTCTATTCTGAAATCCATTATCAAAACTTTCAAAGTTTTCCAAGTCCAAAAAGTTATACAAGTGGAGTTAGCCCAAGGTCAAGTTCCAGCCATAATTCGGGATAAATCGGCGACACCACGACTCCATGAAGTTCACAACTTGTTCCTATATTTCTTCTCTCTTCTCCAAACCCGTAAGTTCCCTTTCCTCTCCTCCCTTCTATTCTAAAACAATCTCTTATTAAAAACTCATCGGAAGCGGCGTTATTACGATTTCTGATTCTTATTTCATTAAAAACACAACTTTTCTTGACAACAAATCAACCATCTCTTTATATCTTGTTTAGCAACCATAAACAACATTTAGAACAAGTTTCAATTCAAAGTACAATGTTATACAACTTTTATTTCACTTTTTCGTTTAAATACTACAAAATTTACCTGCGGCATTAATTCATCATATTGCTCAAATTAACTTTAGAAAACTCACGAGGTAATGACCTATCTCATTACAACACTCATCATGACATAACACGATGGCTTGAAAACGATATTTTTGTGGCTAAGGAGAATTTACAGCGAAATACTATAAACTATCAAAACCGTGGTTATTTTAATTGTTCTAATCAAATTCCATACAATTATGTCCTTACAACCCATTTTGGGGGATCCGATTTGGTTGGTGCAGGTTATTGCACATCCATCGGACTAGTAGGTCGAGATGCAGACCTTCTCACGGAACATACGATCTCGATGGAATTTATATTACAATTTTTAAGAAAATGTGATTTCTATTGAATAAATAAATTTATTAAATAATAATTATATATAATATTATCAACCTATCTATTTAAATATACATAAAAATATCCATATTTTCTAAACAAAGGTATCCCAAATTTCATGAATCTACCATCACAAATCAATAAAAGTCAATTTACATGAAAATAACATATACTATTCAATTTAGGTTTATATTCACTAGAATATCTCATCTTATAAAAATTACATCTATGAAAACCCTAAAGATGATAAATAAATACCTGAGATTTATTTTGAAAATATATCAAAACGATTTTTCAAAAAAACCCCTCAAGTTATATTAATTTACAATAAGGACCCTAGTTAATAGAGAGGGTCAGTTCTGCAAGGAAACCTAAGCAATATAACAAAAGAATTATAAGTCTTAGCAACTAAACATTCTTTATATTTCATATTCCTTGAATCTAACCAAACCCTATTTTTCTTTCATGGTTATGGGTTCCCCGAACAATACTAGCATCAACATGATCGGCAACACCACACTATCACCTCTTCCACTTACGCCTACCGTTGTAGCTCCGATCAATGAGCAGACGGTACTGCTTGAGTAAATTAAGAGTCTCCTGAAATGACAGCAGCAACAGACTGCCCTGCCAATGAACCGTCCAGAAGCGGAAGCACTGGGAGTGAAGCAATTCTAGACACTGCATACGAAGCAATTTTCTGGAAAAAGGGAGCCCTTTGGAAGCTGAAGAATGGGCTCAATCAATTGAAGACGATCTGGCAGCAGCACAAGTGCTAGACATTGCTTGGGTAAGGGTTGCAAAGCTACAACTTACTAATAACGCCCGAGTATGGTGGAAGGCGAAAGAAAGCTGTCTTGCCCAGCCAATCGAATGGAAGAAATTTCGCAACATGTTCGATGCGTAGTATTTTCCGGAGACTGCCTGATTCGACATGTGGTAGCAATCCATCCACCTACAACAAGGCTCTATGTAGAGAAAATCAGTGGATGAGTATGATGCCGAGTTCGCCATGTTGAGCAGGTAAGATATGTCTTAATATTCGATTTTTATAATTTCACATACTATACAGCTAATACAAGACCGTAACAGGTTTGCGGCCCATTTCATACCGACTGCTGAGATCAAGGCCAGACGATTTCAGCTGGGGTTGGATCCGGAGATCTAAGCTGCTCTACCTACAGGGGATTTTCTAACCCACGATTTGGCTCTGAGAGCTGCCCGTCGATATGAGGTAGTAGTGAACAAGAAGGGCATACCTAAATCTGCCGGTATGAAGCGCCTGCTACTCAGATAGTAGGAGGAGCCTCTTCCACGCCACCTTTTGTACCCAGGAGACCGGAAGTACCTTTTAACCGGCCCAGTCCAGACTTTTGCACCTACTGCAGGAAGTATGGACACATGGAGAAGGATTGCAGATGTGCTAATCACCTCTGCTTAGTCCGTGTCTCATCCACACATGATATTGGGTCTTGTACTCGTCGACTCAATCTGAACTCTGCACCGAGACCAACAATCACCTATCCGCAGCAGCCAGCTATCCAAGCACCTACACCATGTCTTGCTCTCCCTGCTCCACCTCCTCGTGAACCTACTGCACCTTCTCCTCGTCAGTTCCAGCAAGCACAAAGGAACCTACCTCAAGGACAGAGGAACGAACAGAGGAATGCTCCTCCAGCAAGGAGGAATGTACCGAGGCGACATGCTTTCACAATGACTGTGGAAGAAGCTGAAGCCACTGGCTAAGTCATCACCGGTAACTTCCCATCTTTCAAATCTATTCAATACTTATTTACATCCATATATCTTTTCCTATACCTAAAACATATCCCACATAACTTAGGTATGATCTTAGTAGCCCCACATCCTGCACTAGCACTTTTCGATACTGTAGCATCTCATTGCTTTATGTCGCAACGGTTCGTCCGAACTCATGCGATTCCAGTCACACCACTCGTATCCAGCTGGAATGTCAGTTCAGGGAACGGCGTTCTAAAGGAAACAATGGGATACGACCTGTGTCCAGTAGTCGTCTTAAGAAGAGAATTCTATGCTGACTTCAAGGTGCTGGACATACCGATCTTCGATATAGTTCTGGGTATGGATTGGCTAGGAACTTTCTACGCTACCATCGAGTGTCGTCAAAGGAGGGTAGTGTTTGAGATTCCAGAGCATCCGGTCTTTTATTTCAAAAGTGGAGACCGTACCATGGAGCCTAGCACATACAAAGCAAAACCAATGAAGGCAGTGATTGCAACTATACAAGCAGGCGAAGACAAGCCAGAGGTAGTTCGAGAGTTCGATGATGTATTTACTGAAGACATATCAGGTTTGGCTCCTGATTGAGCTCTTGAATTTGGAATTGATTTAGTACCTGGTAGACAAACAGTGATCAAAGCACCATATCGATTAAGCCTTGAAGGTTTGAAGGAGGTCAGTACTCAGCTGGACGAACTTCTGTGGAAAGGATGGATTCGTCCCAGTACTTCAAGTTGGGGATCTCCAGTTTTTCTTGTGAAGAAGAAGGATGGTTCATACAGAATGTGCATTAATTATAGAGCTTTGAACGAAGTCACGATAAAGAAAAAGTATCCACTACCGCAAATCGATGATCTGTTCGATCAGCTATGTGGGTCTTGCGTTTTCTCAAAATTAGATCTTCGTTCGGGTTATCATCAGGTGAAGGTCAAAGAGTTTGATATCCTGAAGACGGTATTCATGACTCGCTATGGACATTATGAGTTTCTCATGATGTCATTTGGAGTGACTAATGCACCAGCCATATTTATAAATTTGATGAATCAAGTTTTCCAAGAGTACCTAGACAGGTTCGTTGTCATATTCATCGATGACATCCTGGTATATTCAAAGAATTGGAAAGAGCACGCTGAACATTTATGAATTGTCCTGGAGACTTTGTGATAGCATCAACTCTATGCTAAGTATAGTAAGTGCTAGTTTTGGCTAGAACAAGTCGGATTTCTCAGACATATCGTTTCAGGTGAAGGAATCTCTATAGACCCAACTAAAGTAGCAGTGATTTAGAGATTTTATGATCAAAAATAATATTACCGCAATCAAGAACGGCGTCTCTTGGTAGCTAGCGGGTGAGTACGGGTCGGTCCACAGGGATTTTGTGTTTTCCTAGTCACTCTAACGAGTTAAATCCGATGGGTGTCGGATTGATTATCTCTAAAAGCTAAATTAATTTATACTAAGATTATCTAGATCTAAGTCTTGTTAGGGTTAGGTTTAGGGAAAGTTGAGAGATTAAAGGTTTCCTCACCGCTTTCAATGCCCTATTATAGATCTATTAGGTGTTATGGTAATTATCAATAAAGTAGATTAGAATCATTTAGGAAGATGTTTTTTCCTCTAGGTTCTTGTCCTTCCTTTATCGATCCTTACCCTAACCTCCATGGAAGACACACGCAACCGGTCCTTTATACTACGGTATCACCGTTACCTCTAGGGGTAAGGTGCCGCAGGGAGCAGTGTGTGCGTGTATGCATGGAGTTCTAATTATTATGTGCGATGGGGCAAGAAAAGGGTGAGAGATCTCATCTTTCAAACCTTTCCTTAAAGCTAACCCTAACAAGCGAGGAGACTACTCGCTCAGTAGGGAATTTAAAGACATTCTAAATTAAATTAAACTAAGGCAAAGAAAATAAAGGAACTTACTAATTTTTATTGATGGCTCTCTCCAAACATCAACACAGTACCGATCTGAATTTATGAAATGAAAAGAGGCATGACCTCATACAGAATTTAGAGTTCCTATTTATAGAGGATAGGGTTACAATGACTCGCACATCTGCTATTACAAAAATACCCCCTAAGAATCCCAACAAACGCACCGACAGAATTTTTCTGCACTGACATGTGCAATAGATGGCCGCGGATCCGCGGCCAAAGGCATGCTTTGGCCGTGGTTCCGCGGCCAAAGTATGATCTTGAATTCTGAAATTTTCTGTAATGCTTCTTGTTGACTTTTTATTACCATTTCTTGGGTTGGTTCTCAGATTGGCTTCCAGGTTGCTTCCAGATCTCCACAATGAACAATTGTAGTGAACTTTTACTATTGCATCGTGACGAAGTCTTGAACCTTGTGTTGTCTTGTACTTTGTGAACTGATCTTCGTGTAGGCTTGATCGAGGTTCTCCCATTTGTCGGTCTTACTCTCACTTTTTGTATCGTCTTTTGTATTTTTTACTGTTTTTTACCAAAAACCTGTAACCTGTTACTAAGTAGCAGACATGGGTCAAAAGCACCTGTTTATTTGTAAAATGACTAGGAATGGGGAATATAATAATGCAATATTATGATATGAACAAATACCCCCAAACTTATCTTTTGCTCGTCCTCGAGCAATCCTAGTTTTTATTCTCAACAAAAACCTAACCTCACTTTCGCAGGGAAACGCGATTGCATTGAGCTCGTGCAACAAGCCGTTAAACCTCTAGGTGTCCCTAGTAGGAGGAGTGTTGTCTCCTTAGGGTTTTCAGCGGATACTACCCATAAAATCCTATCAATTTGGCCCATTAAATTTTATTCTCCAATTAGGTTTTCTAACAAGAACTCTATTATCTTCAACTCATAAATCATCCACCCGTATTCTTCATGCTTTCTTATCATTTAACTTAAGATTATATATGTTCTGTAAACTTACTTAGCTTTCGGCATTTTTTATGTTTTCCTTCTAGGTTTCTATCTCAACTTAGGAATTTTTTATCATCTCTACTAAAGATACAAGTCCTATTCTTCATTCCTATCTCTTATCTAAACCCCAATCACACACCCCTACGTGTGTGTATAAATCACCCCTACACTTGGAAATTCAAATCAAGCAATCGTACTCTTGTCCGTTGTCCAAAGCACTTCTAAATAGGTGAATTTTTAGATGAAACTGCTCACACATCCTTCATGTGATCGTTAATATTTCTTGAGGTACCAACAACCGATTACAAGACGTGTTTGCACATTAAAGCGTAATTCCTAGTCTGGCAATACCTAAGGCTTCAGCAGTGACTCCGAAACCAGTTAGTCTAAGGCACTCGGTGATGAAGCACCCTCGCTAAATTTTTCTATTTTTGCAGCCTTAAGTAATCCCAAAAACCTGTGTTCATTTTTTTTAATCTCTTTATTCACACTTGAATTTTTCTTTTATTTTCTTTGTACTAAGGACTTAAGACGAGCATTTCAAGGTCTCTTCTACTATTCCAAGTTTCAAGGTGCGTATTTGTGCAATTTGTAGGGTATATATTTTCAGAATCTTGACTTAAGCTAGGAATTATTTTTCAAACTCATACTTTAATAAAAACATCAATACTCTTCCCTTGTTTTAACTTAGCCCAAGAAGTGAACTCAAAATTTGCCTATTTCTAAATAAACTACAAAGACATATACTTTCTACTGTTAAACTTTAAGAAAGTTTATTTTTAGGGTTTTTAATTTACTAAGTCTAGGATCTAGTTGTTCCTAGCTAGTTAACCTTTTTGTCAAACTTAAGTCAAATACGGCCAAAATTGAATACATAATTTTTATAATTTTTCAATTTTTTATGGATTTTAAAATAAGTACGCAAATGCAAAAAAATGTACATTTGAATGCGAAGGAAGAAGTCTTACCAAGCATACCCCCAAACTTAAACTTGATAGTGTCCTCACTGTCATGCTATACCAAGGGGTCAAAATGTCGGCACTACCCTGTTTATTTATTTAAAATTTTTTTATTTAAAAAAAACAAATATATATATACAGAAAGGTCCCCCCCCAAACTTCACTGAAACAATGTTAAACATCATTGCCAAACTTTGCAAAGACCAACAGTCAACACCAACCAGTCGAAAAATTTATCTGTAAAGAGTTTCGGTTTGTGGAAGAACATGTTGTACCGATCCAAAAAGAATTGGGGAAGATAGAAATGGTGGTATGGAAAGTGTGGAAGTGAATGGATATGAGGTGATGATGAATCAAAATGAGAATGTGAATGATCTGCAATCAGTGGAATATTGGCATTCTCGTAGCTTATTAAAAGAAAAGGGGGTGGTTCAACTTCTAAAGGAGGAGGTTGACTAACAACACTATCCCCAAGATATTTTTGTGGATCCATTATCGACTTGGCATCATTCATCATATTTATATGATATTCAATTATGAGGGAACTAATCTCCTCGATGTCCGCCATAGTCCAGCCGAAAGCTTGCCGCCTATCTTGTAAGACCATTAAAAGGGCTCTCTCTTGCTCGAGGGCTAGAGGGGACGATATGATAATGGGAAAGGTCTCATTCTCATCTATGTAAGCATATTTAAGGTGAGATGGCAAAGGCGTGAGTTCGAGTTTCGGAGGCGAAACAATCATAGGCAAAATTGGGAAATCTACCTCGAACTCAAAGGACTCCAACACATGTTCGAAATCACTGCAAACAACCGATTCGGATGGTTCAACTAACTCATCCAAAAATTCAAAAGACTCATATTCGGTCGGTGAGTCGTCAAAATCATCCGAAAAAGTGAAACATTCATAATCAATATCGGTTGTGTCAACTGTGGTAGATTCAAGGAGGGACGCACTAGTGGTGTCAAAACTGTTTTCATCAAACAGAAATCTTTCAAGCTCGCAGTCCTCCTGCGTGATTTCATGAATAGAGAAAACTTCTTGTGTACTAGTTTTAGGAACGGGGGGCAGACTTCCTAACTTGTAAATATTGAACTCGCTAGACATCTTCCCGAAGGATAGAGTCATGGAGCTATTGTGATAATTTATTACGGCATTGGAAGTGGCCAAAAATGGTCGACCGAGGATCACCGGAATTTGGTTCCGTGGGTTAGAAATAGGTTGTGTATCCATAACAATAAAATCAACGGGGAATATGAAGTCCCCAACTTTTATCAACACATCCTCTAACTCACCCCTAGGATGGGTGATTGATCGATCAACCATTTGGAGAGTACAACGAGGGGGTTTCAACTCTCCAACCCCTAATTGCTCATACACTGAGTAGGGAAGCAGGTTAACACTAGACCCAAGATCTAAAAGTGCTCGATTGATTTTCTTATCCCCAATTGTTATTGAAATCGTAGGACAGCCGGGGTCCTTTCGTTTTTGGGGTAAGGGTTGAGGTTGGTTAATAGCATTGCTCACTGCACTAGCCACTAGCACTTTCTTGGGTATTTGAGACGACTTTCTCTTTGAGGTGGATAAGCCCTTTAATATTTTCGCGTATGAAGGGACTTGTTGGATTGCATCCAAGAGAGATATATTTATGCTAACCTGTTTAAATAACTCCACAATCTTCTCCATTTGTGGAGTTAGTTTATTGGGACTCAACTTGTTTGGAAATGGTGCATTTTGAAAATCTGTTGAGTCCAATGTTTGTGGAGTAGACTGTGGAGTTGGAACGGATCCCAGTGTGGGTGTGTTCATGAAGTGAGAAATTGGTCCGTTCGAATTATAAGAAGAAGAGCCTTTTGAAGAATGGAGAATAGGCTCTAGCGGAGAAGATGAAGGTGAACAAGAAGATGGAGAAGAAGAAGAAGGAGAAGAAGGAGAAGAAGAAGAACCGCCGGCGGGGGTGTCATTACTAATACCCGCATTATTTTGCAACATTCTTCCGAATCTCAACGTGGTCACAGCATTTACATTGTGATATTCATGTGCGTTGTGTGTGTGACCGGGATTTGGCAATGGTTGAGATGGAAGTTTTCCCTTTTCTCTCTCGCTCAACACAGCAGTTAGTTGTGCAATTTGTGCCTCAATAGATTTGATGCTTTGATCGTATGAAGCATTGTTGTGCACCAAAGACTGGACGGAATTTTCCAACCTTGCTGCGGATTCTGTAGATTGCTTGAGAAACGCATCAAGATTTTTTTCTAGTGAGTTAACCTTATCATCATTTGGTTGAACGAAATTGTTCGTTTGATTTGGATAAGGTTGTGGTTGGAAAGATTGCTGGTATTGAGTTTGTTGGGGTGCTTGTTGTTGTGGAGGAGGAGGCCTTTGAAAGTTGTTGTTTCCTTGTAATTGTTGATTTTGATTCCAAGCAAAATTTGGGTGACTCCTCCAACCCGGATTATAGGTCGAAGAATAAGGATCAATTCGTTGTAGTTGCTGAAAGGCAGCATTGACTTGATCTTGTCCTTGAACAGGTGGATTGTAAGGACACTCTTCGGTAAGGTGTGATGGATCCGAACAACAAGCACAAACAGTTCGTGGGGGTAAAGCAGGGGCAGAAGAAGATAATGAGATTTTGGTCTCAATGGATTCTAGCTTTCTCATAAGTGCGGCCATCTCGGCCTTCATAGCAATCGACATATCAAATTGATGTATGCCTGCCCTAGATTGACCAATAGAAGAAGATGAGGTGGTCTTTATGCACTCACACTGAATTGTTTCTTCACTAAGATCCTCGAGAAACTGCCACGCTTCCTCATTAGATTTTGTTAGAAAGTGACATTGACAAATGGTTTCTAGCAACTGCTTCGTTGCCGGTTTCAATCCCTCGTATAATGTTTGGCAAAGTTGCCAATTTTCGATCCCATGGTGAGGGCATTGAACAAGTAGGTCTTTGAATCTTTTAAAACACTTCCAAAATGGTTTGGAAGAAAGCTGGGAAAATTGTATTATCTCATTGCGAATTCTCGCGGTCTTATGATGAGGATAAAACTTTTTAAGAAAAGCTTTAACAAACTCGTCCCAATTTCTAATTAAATGTGATGCGGTGCTGTATAGCCAATTCTCGGCTAAGTCACATAAGGTGAAAGGAATGACCCTTAGCCTTATAGTGTCATCACTTAATTGGGTTGTTTTCATCATGGCGCAAACGTTTCAGAATTTATTGATAAAGATATATGCATCTTCGGATTCCAATCCATGAAATTTTGGCAGCATATTGATGAAGTGGGGTTTTATTTCAAAATTGTCCCCATTTGCCGGTGGGGGTGAAAGACAGGTAGGTAAAGAGGTGCGGACAGGGTAAAAGAGATCTTGGAGCGCGATTCGTTAGGGCGCTATAACAGGCGGGAGATTCAGGTTATTCGCACCTAACGGAGGTGGAATCAATCCTTTGGGTAAGGTGTTGTTGGGATTATATCCCGACATACCTTCGAAAGAAGAATTCGAAGGTGGAGGTAAGGAAGTGGAAGGAATTTCGACTTCGGGGTCGAAAGGTTCGTCGGTCGGTACCAATGAAACACGGACTAATCGGGTGCTAGTGTCCCTAGTCCAACTGGACATACACTTAAGGAGGTAATGTAGTCAAAAAAAATGAAAAACAGAATGTGGGGGTAAGAAAATGTCAATGAGAAGAAAGTGAGTGGTGGTTGGGTGCAAGGATTTTTTTAGCGACAAGTTGCATGTTTTTATAAAAGATTTTTCCTTTTTCCTTTTTTTTTTATTTGAAACTTTTTGCAAATTTTTTTTTCGATAAAGTGCTAAGACACACTTTCGATCAACAAAAAATGCACAATCAGGCCTAGATCTAGGGTCACCTAGGTCACCTAGACAGCTCCTAACTGTTCCAAAGGGCTAGAAATAGGACCTCAAACCGCCTCTTCCCAGCCAATTGCGACCAGGTAAGTGCCAGGTGAGTGGGAAGCTCCCCGCTAAAAGTAGCGGTCCTAATTAAGTAACCACTCGCCTTAGACACACATGCCTAGACACCGCAAAGTCAGGTTAGGATTAACGGCCGATACCTATAATTAGTCCTCTGTCCTATTAAGCTCGAAGTCCTTAGGGCTGAGTCTAGTATTTTTTAATTAAGATATGGTCAATGCAAATGCCTTATGTGATTTCTGGGGTCGTGGGAAGGGTGATGAAATCCCCACCCAATCTGAATTGGTCAAAAGTGTAGGGTTCCTAGGCACCCTAATGAGGTCTCACAAGGCATCAACCATGCCAATTTCAAAAATACGGTGCCGAGAAACCCTAAACTACGGATCATCGGCTAGATGTCTAGGCGAAAATGCAAACTAGTTAACACTTAACTAAGAGATACGGAAATACAACCTTTGTAGATCCGGTTCTCCACCTCCATAGCTCCGTAATAAAGTCTCCTCGCTGTCCATAACAAGTCCCGGGCTCTAGCGTCGGCTTCATCGGAGAATGGACGGGCTAGGTCATCGATGTCCATGCCGAAGATGATCTACGTCGAGGCATCGCTAAATCAAGCTCCGACTTCACCAAGTCAAGAAACATGTGAAGAAAACACACTCTATTACTTGGCAAGAGGTAGAGAATGAAGAAATAGGAAGTGGGTAGACTTTAGAATTGGATTTCTCACTCATTTCCATCAATCACCATTGATGGAGCTTGCTTTCTTCACTTGAAGAAAATGAAGAAGAAGAAGAAAGTCTTATGATAAGTTATTCCAAAAATGGAAAATAAATGGAATGTTTATCAAAATCTAACCATGGTAATGTGTAAAGAATTAACCAAAGTTAGTTGAATGGTTAGGGTTAAGAATGAGATAAGAATGGTGGACTTTGGTCAAAGCTTCATGAAGCTTTAACTAAACTACAAATAAAGCCACCATTCTTTCTCTTTATTCTTATTTATTTCAAAATGAATAAATGAAATAAATAAATGAGAAAAGGAAAATAACCCTAACCACTTAAGTAACCATCGTTTAATTCTTTACACAAACCCAAACTAGCATGTATCATCAAACATGATACAATCTTGTGTACAAAAGTATATCACATATACAATGTGCACAAAAAGTGAGAAAATCCATTTAAAGTGAACCAATACTAGTTAATGCAAAGTAATATATCAAATATATAATTATGCATTAAATCATTAAATCAACACTTGATTCAATGATCCGGTCATGTCGCACACAACCGACTAGTATACAATGTATCGGCTTATCGAATCAATCCTTGATTCGATAACTAGGTTATATCGCATACAACCATTCGACACATTCATCGTGAGAATGAAATACGGTATCACATACACGCATTATTCTCGGTCCCGCACATATCTCATATGCGCTCTTATTTCGTTTCGCTTGAGCCAGGAAACCTCTGTGTAGGACTCTAAAGACTCGTTAATACGCCGGCAGCAGATGATGATCATATCAAACACCCACAAGCCGCAAACGGTCTGCTAAACGTAACAGCCACCCGGGTATTGAGCGATCAGAAGATCGACGAGCAAGCCCGCTCACACTCCAGTGAATCCAACCAGTAACACTACCGTACAGTCCGGTCTGATCGTCTGATATGTCGCATATCTCGCCTAGGGGTGGTAAACGTCAGACCCCAATAGCTCGATAAGTCGTGTCGATATGAGGTCTATAACACTTCGAGAAACTACTGGTAACACTTACCAGTAAATCTCAGCAGCCCTGGCCAGGGATTTCCTGTTATAGCCAATCGAACACAGCGCAACATCAACTCCCTATACCGGGAGAGACAAATCCCCTCCTATCGCTCATTGCCTCCATGTGATTCGGGACTGTACCCAAAAACCACCGTTTTGCACGCCCTCTTGGACATGGTAAGATGGAAATCAAAGCACAGTGGGAACCACACAAGACTCTATGACGATCTCGGGTCAACAGACTACTCTGTACCAGTGTCACCAGAGAACTGCCATCTGACGTGAGCTATAATACCATCTGGGAGTTCTCGGCGAGTCCGTCCAGTGTGCCCAGTCTCTACTGAGCACCCGTATATCATCTCTGATGTCAAACACCAATGGATATGGGATCATCCATCGCCCATCTGTATGGGTCGAGAAGGTACACGCTAGTCTACTCTGGTATATCGATGCCCCGTCTCGATACACCCACGACTAGGAACTTTGAAGGATGTACTTGTGGACTACCATGTCCCCACTAGTATGATCCGCATCATAGTCCAGGTAGTCAAGTACACATCCTAAGGGCTTTACCAACATGTAACAGAGAGACAAACAGTATACATGTTAAGGTAAAGAGCAACCAGATAGCATACTATCATGTCGAGCAAGAAAGTCCTCCCTATATATGTCCCAGCATCCACTATAATATACATCCAATGTACAGTAATGGCCTCCAGGGCATACATATAACTAACAATCTCCCACTTGCACTAGGGCCATCTGTAGCAGTGGTTGTAGTATCTCATACTCAACCATCCCATAAAAGTCTCTCTCTGGGAACAGGCCTTTGTGAGTGGATCCGCCGTGCTGTCCTCTGAGTCTACTCTCCTAACCTCGATCTCTTTGGAGATCAACCATCTCCATGATCAGGTGATACTGCCTTAGAATATGTCTGGATCACTGATGGGACCTGCGTTCCTTGGCATAAGCCACAACTCCATTGTCACACAATGGGAGGAACATAGTTCATCTCATGAACAAATATACACCCAAACATCCTCTTTTGGTAGCATCTTAAGTCGCGATGTATCCAGCCTTTATCGTCTAGTATGTCACGGTATCTAGCTTGGAACTCTTCCAACATACCATCCCTTTACTGAGGGTAAAGACAATGCCTGCGACTGACATTCAGTCGTCTTTATCACCCTGGAACACTTCCAGTGATTTTCCCCAGGATTAACTGATACCATCTCACTTTAACTAGTGAGTGTCCTAATATCCATTTAGATCTATCTCATTGATCCAAAACTCAGGATTTAGTAGGTATCACTTTGATCCTATATGGATAATCATTGTGATAATCGGAGATCGATCGAGCGTAGCATAGGAAACTCCTTCCCTATCAGGAGTATGCCATCCACGTACTCTACGAGGATCACCACCATACTCCCTACTACCTTTTTGTTTATACAAGGTTCATCTATCATTTTGATGATGTCAAACTCTTTGACTAACACATCAAAACAGATATTCCAACTCCGCGATGCCTGCTTTATCAGATAAAACATCTTGCACATGTTTCCGCTGCTCCCACTGTTTACGAAGCCCTCTGGCTGTGTACTTACAGACGCACTCTTCTAAATCATCATTTAGAAAAGCAGTCATGGCACCCAACCGCCAGATATCGTAGTCATGGTATGTAGCCGTGGCAAGTAGGATCCGAATGGACTTAAGCATAGCTACTTGAAAAGGTTTCATCATTATCCACGCCTGGTCAATGACGAAAACCTTTAACAAGTCTAGCTTTGAAAGTCTCAACTTTTCCATGTACACCAAGTAATCTTCTCAAGATATACCTGCTCCTGATGGGGATTTAACCCTTCAGATATAGCAACCAAAGTCCATACTTTGTTGGTGTATAAGGATTCCATCTCAGATCACTAAGCATCCAGCCATTCTTACAGAGTCTTACCCCCGATGGCCAGCTCGAAACTAGTTGGGTCATCATCTCATGATGCAATCCTCGCTCCCACTGTCATAGAGAAACAGAAGTATCTCTCAGGTGGGTGAGGAACCCTACTAGATCGGCGGAGAGGCTGAGGTTCGTTGGTTACTATTGAATCCTTCGGTTCTACCAAATCATCAGCTGCTGTTTGTATAGCTGGAACCTTTCCAGTTCTACATTACAGACCTTGCCTCGAGCTTGTCCGGATTTTGCTTTTAGACATAGGCCGGTCAACCCCAAATCTTAACTAACTTAAGATATGGGCTCTTCCCTTTCCATATCATATATGAAGTGGTAGGCAACTGATTTGATTCGAACCCTATTCAATAGGTATGCAGCTTCATAAGTGCATAACTCCCAAAAGGAAATAGGTAACTTAGCAGTACTCATCATAGAGCACACCATATCAAATAGGGTGTATCTGCTCCGCCCCGATATACCATCGTGCTATGGTGTATTCGGAGGAGTAATGCTGAGAGAGAATCTCATTCTCCTTTAGAATAGTCCAGGATTTCCGTGCACAAGTATTCTCCTCCTTGATCTCATCATAGGACATAATACTTATACCCGTGTTTTGGATCTCTATTTCTAGCTTATATTCTGTGAATATCTCAAAAGGTTCGGACTCATGTTTCAACAGGAACATATGACTGAATCTTGAGAGATTATCAGAGAATATAATGAAGTATAAAGAACCGGTCTTGGCATGTGCAGACAGGGGACCTACATACATCAACATGTATCATCCCAAGAGTTCATTAACTCTTTCTCTGTTTCCAGTAAACGGAGCTATGGTCATTTTATCTTTGTGACATGACTAGCGAGTTTCACAAGAGGTAAATTCAAACTGATTTAAATATGCATCTACATGTAACTTCAGCTAGTCGGGTCGCATTGATATGACCTAGTCTACAATGCCTCAAGAAGGATTCGTTCATTTCTGAACTCTTCCTCTTGTGTGTGTTCTGTATACTAAGAACTGTAGTTTGATTTAGAACATCAACGCTTTTAGATAACGTGCCTGAACCGATCAACTTTTGATATAGAAAATGTTCAAAACATTATCCAACAATACAAAATTTTATCATTTCTTTACTAATAAAGAGACTGCTATGATTTTGTATATCAGGTTCGGTATCTAACAACATTCGTTCAGAATCAATGTATTGGTAATACAGGGTGACAGTGACCAACAGACTTGGCTGCAACACTTGCCCCGTTTTCTGCCTCATGAAACTTATCACCCGTTCTCAGTTCTTCTACCTTTCTGTAGCCCTATGTAACATATTACATATGTGAGATCCTGATCTGGTATCACATACCCAGGACGTAAAGGATACTGAGAAACAGTTCTCTGTAATGAACACACCCGAAGATGATGCATCAGCATGCATTCTCTTCGTTTGGGCGGCACGGGAAATCTGGTATTCCCCAATTTCTTGCTCTGTCTTATAACAATTATATGTTGGAGCGGGACCAACGTACCCCAGCTCAGTATAACAAGCGGGTTCGGTCAATAATCCGTATTATTATCTTGATTAAGGCGTGATATGGTCGCTACCTGGAGAGAGAGAGAAGAAAACACTCAGCGTGCGCTCTTGCAAGAATATATTGGTTATTATTTTATCTAATCAGGATGGCTCCCACTGCTTTTTACCAAATCTTCCTTCAAACCCTAAAAGGAAAGACTAGCCGGGATTAATTACACACTACAAGTTCGCCAATCTTTCAGCCAGGCCAGTGTCGGTACTTTGAGGGAGGTCCCCCGTGCTTTCGCACGAGCCTAATTAATGTAAACCTCGTTTTCCCAGAGGCGTAACCTCGTTAACACCTTTCTAGACACCTACTTGATTAGCTAATTGTAATGTATAAAACTCTCCCAGGAGTAACACTTACTCGCAGCGGGTATCGGGATCCAACTATCTCATAGAAGGTATGCAATCTCATTGCAAATTTCAACACTTGAAATTCCCGATAATATTTTTGCCCCCAGCACCCTATGACCTTGACGGAGGTCAACAAACCATAGGCTACTAGTCAAGTTCAACCCGTCATTTCTTGATCGAATTAAACCCACCCGCATGACCCTTGACGGAGGTCAACAAGGCCGCACGACTACCCTAATCCAATCCGCATCATATGCATAAGCAGATAAATACTAGTTAGCTACCGCACACTACGCCTTGACGGAGGTCAACAAACGTAGCACAAATACTAAATAGGACTTATCTGAAATGACGGAGGGCGACGACAGGTTTTTCTGAAAACCTGTTGCGTAATGAACTTGATATCGTTGTAGAATCAAATGATTTTTGAAATGGAGTGCTTTTGAGGCTTTTCTAGTTTTGCTAAAGGAGTCACTCCCGGTGAAGGGATCGTCGGTCCTTTCCTCGTCGAATGAGGTGCGGGATATATCATATTTATCACCGTGCAAAGCAAAAACACTTAAAAGCAATCAAAAGACAAACCGAGTGTGTAGCATCTGCCAGTTATTGCTAAAGGAGTCACTCCCGGTGAAGGGATCTCGGTCCTTTCCTCATCGAATAAGGTGCAGGATATATCACATATACCGCTGTGCAAAGCAAGAACTGTAGCTACCTGTTTTGTTTTGAAATTCGATTCTACAACATCTTAGGTTTCTTTTTATTTCATTAATCACATTAATGAAGTCCCATCATTTAAGTACCTAAACATCACAGATAAATACGACGTACACTTATGCCATCCGCATTCGCCTCGATGTCCCCTCGTGCACCGTTAGGTTAGGTAACTAACGACAGAGCGGGGCAGGGCTAGCGCGGGTGTAAAACATAAGTAACGTCTATATAATATATCATATATACTATATACTGTATCTATCACAGAACATCACATGATCACATCATAGATATCGCAGCAGAAGAATCATATGAAATATTGGATATTCTAGGACGTCCGTGTTTTCAATACGAGCCAGTATAAAACACGGATTCCACGGTCGCGATGAATAGCCAAACCCACACCCCTAGACCCCTACGAGAGAGTTGCAAGCAACCCTGCCAATTCTGGAGTTAGGAGACCCGGACTCGACTCCTCGAGTTGGTCTCCCACTGGACTCCAGAACCCGGTTACTTGTGCCCTCCTCCTTGGGTCTATCCTAGTGCGGAAAAGTAAATAATATACAATAATGGGTGACATCTTCCGCAACCTGGAAGTGCCCCAAATAAAAGAATATTACATACAAGTTTTTACATGAATGAAAATGAAAAACACTCATCTCACATAAAAACCCCCGGCTATTCAAACACGACGATCCAATATAACATATCCAGCAACACATAACATCACATGTCATCAACGTAAGTAAATATGTCCATCCCAATTGTCGTTGACATATAGCAACGAAACCGGCGATATCACATATTACACTTACGGTCACAGAAAAGAAAGTGTAAAACTACAACAATTGGAATCCGCAACCACCTCAGACATCGCATGCCTGACCAAGTGAATTACTTAGACATCGCATGCCTAACAATTATAAACCCCGCATTTTAGTCTCATCATTGAAAACACTTTTCAATATCAAGTCGGGCAATTCAACAGGATTCCCGACATTCTGATCGAATGCTCGTCGCAAACTTTAGTAGGCGGCTTCACCCCCGATACCGTCGACGAAGTGCACTAAGGCGGAACACCGCTGCCGCGAGCACCCGAACGGATGCTTTGGGCGACGGGGTTCTCCTACAGTCACTTGGTCGGGGCTATGGAGTGAGGCTGTCTATTAAGTTTACCCGGCGAATATCCGCGTACGCTACGTGATTGCGACGGACTTTTGATCGCATCAAAATTCCGTGGCAACCGATCAAGTGAGACTAAACCGCTAGATTTATAACATTCATTCAGTTAACACATAACTACTTGTGAATTCCAATTATTGTATCACATTCCGGATAAATAGAAAATGTTAAACTTTCCGATCGAACAATCGAACACCCAAGTTTTCCCGAAACATCAACACATGAAATAAGTCTAACAACATTCAGTTCGTGCCTCAGTACCAACGGTCCAGCCGTAGAAGGGTCAAGCCAACGCCTCACATGTGGCACGCCGTACTGCCCCAAACCCTAAGGTTCAAAGGGCAGTTCAAGACGGTCACATAATCGAGTTAAGGTTTGTTGTCTTCTAGAGGGTCCATAGAGTTACTTGCACTACTTAGAACGTCTTTAAACTACGGAAAAATCCAACACTTGGAAATTTCCCGACAGGGGAAAAATTGGGTATTTATATCCGGTCGAACTTTTTAACATATTCTAAAATTTATCCGGAAAGCCACGCAGATAAAATTTGATATTCCGATCGAAACACCGAATCCCCAAAACAAACCCAGAAAATTCAACTCTTGAATAAATATTAAAAATTCCCAGAAAAATCAGCATCTGAAAACATGAATTACTATGCAGAAAGGGGAGGATGACGTCACCATGTTGCCGCGGAACCGCCGCAGAAGCTAGGCTTCTGCAGCGGTTCCGCCGCAATAAACACTGTTCATCGAAAAAATTTTGCATCGTAATTCTTATTTTTCCCTGCTGAATTTTTTAGCAATTTTTAATTTGGAAAAATCCCAGTTTTTGGAAAAAGGACAGAGAGCAATTTTGAAATGGGTTTTCGGGTTCGTTCGGACTTCAAACTCCGTCTAGACTTCGCCTAAGGCTCTAGCTAGGCTCTGATACCACTGTAGGGTTCCTAGCCACCCTAATGAGGTCTCACAAGGCATCAACCATGCCAATTTCAAAAATACGGTGCCGAGAAACCCTAAACTACGGATCGTCGGCTAGATGTCTAGGCGAAAATGCAAACTAGTTAACACTTAACTAAGAGATACGGAAATACAACCTTTGTAGATCCGGTTCTCCACCTCCATAGCTCCGCAATGAATTCTCCTCGCTGTCCATAACAAGTCCCGGGCTCTAGCGTCGGCTTCATCGGAGAATGGACGGGCTAGGTCATCGATGTCCATGCCGAAGATGATCTACGTCGAGGCATCGCTAAATCAAGCTCCGACTTCACCAAGTCAAGAAACTTGTGAAGAAAACACACTCTACTACTTGGCAAGAGGTAGAGGATGAAGAAATGGGAAGTGGGTAGACTTTAGAATTGGATTTCTCACTCATTTCCATCAATCATCATTGATGGAGCTTGCTTTCTTCACTTGAAGAAAATGAAGAAGAAGAAGAAAGTCTTATGATAAGTTATTCCAAAAATGGAAAATAAATGGAATGTTTATCATAATCTAACCATAGTAATGTGTAGAGAATTAACCAAAGTTAGTTGAATGGTTAGGGTTAAGAATGAGATAAGAATGGTGGACTTTGGTCAAAGCTTCATGAAGCTTCAACTAAACTACAAATAAAGCCACCATTCTTTCTCTTTATTCTTATTTATTTCAAAATGAATAAATGAAATAAATAAATGAGAAAAGGAAATGAAATCCTAACCACTTAAGTAACCATGGTTTAATTCTTTACACAAACCCAAACTAGCATGTATCATCAAACATGATACAATCTTGTGTACAAAAGTATATCACATATACAATGTGCACAAAAAGTGAGAAAATCCATTTAAAGTGAACCAATACTAGTTAATGCAAAGTAATATATCAAATATATAATTATGCATTAAATCATTAAATCAACACCTGATTCAATGATCCGGTCATGTCGCACACAACCGACTAGTATATAATGTATCGGCTTATCGAATCAATACTTGATTCGATAACTAGGTTATATCGCATACAACCATTCGACACATTCATCGCGAAAATGAAATACGGTATCACATACACGCATTATTCTCGGTCCCGCACATATCTCATATGCGCTCCTATTTCATTTCGCTTGAGCCAGGAAACCTCTGTGTAGGACTCTAAAGACTCGTCAATATGCCGGCAGCAGATGATGATCATATCAAACACCCACAAGCCGCAAGCGGTCTGCTAAACGTAACGGCCACCCGGGTATTGAGCGATCAGAAGATCGACGAGCAAGCCCGCTTACACTCCAGTGAATCCAACCAGTAACACTACCATACAGTCCGGTCTGATCGTTTGATATGTCGCATATCTCGCCTAGGGGTGGTAAACGTCAGACCCCAATAGCTCGATAAGTCGTGTCGATATGAGGTCTATAACACTTCGAGAAACTACTGGTAACACTTACCAGTAAATCTCAGCAACCCTGGCCAGGGATTTCCTGTTATAGCCAATCGAACACAGCGCAACATCAACTCCCTATACCGGGAGCGACGAATCCCCTCCTATCGCTCATTGCCTCCATGTGATTCGGGACTGTACCCAAAAACCACCGTTTTGCACGCCCTCTTGGACGTAGTAAGATGGAAATCAAAGCACAGTGGGAACCACACAAGACTCTATGACGATCTCGGGTCAACAGACTACTCTGTACCAGTGTCACCAGAAAACTGCCATCTGACGTGAGGTATAATACCATCTGGGAGTTCTCGGCGAGTCCGTCCAGTGTACCCAGTCTCTACTGAGCACCCGTATATCATCTCTGATGTCAAACACCGATGGATATGGGATCATCCATCGCCCATCTGTATGGGTCGAGAAGGTACACGCTAGTCTACTCTGGTATATCGATGCCCCGTCTCGATACACCCACGACTAGGGACTTTGAAGGATGTACTTGTGGACTACCATGTCCCCACTAGTATGATCCGCATCATAGTCCAGGTAGTCAAGTACACATCCTAAGGGCTTTACCAACATGTGACAGAGAGACAAACAGTATACATGTTAAGGTAAAGAGCAACCAGATAGCATACTATCATGTCGAGCAAGAAAGTCCTCCCTATATATGTCCCAGCATCCACTACAATATACATCCAATGTACAGTAATGGCCTCCAGGGCATACATATAACTAACAAAAAGCCCCTTAAAGTCCGATTAAAGATATGCAAAACAGTAAATCACTTGCAATCAAATCTTTTTATTTTATGCGCGGTGCAAAGAATCCTGCAGAGAATCAATTATTGGAAGGGAGAAGATTTTTAGCGCAAAGAATCCTGCAGAAGATTTGATAGAAGATATATGGGGATTTGCAGAGGGGAGAAAAAGGAAACAAACCGAGAAAATTTTGTGCGCTGACGCCACATGGGGACCGCGGATCCGCGGCAATGATGGTACTACGGCGGCGGTTTAGCGGAGGAAACGGCGGCGCAGGTCTCTGAAAAAATTGTGCTGTTCTGTTGTTCCAATCCTTTTCTGTTCTTATATCCCTTTTTCTGTTTTGCACTCTGGATTTTTCCAGATCCGTCGATCCTGCAAAGATTCACAAAAAAATACCCTTCAAACAATAAATGATAAAATTTTTATAATTTTTTCTTCTTCTGTTTTTATGATTTTTTAATTTAGATTAACCCGAAATTGCAAAAAGGAAATACTACGCCTACCCCGGCAACGACGCCATTTGATTTAGAGATTTTATGATCAAAAATAATATTATCGCAATCAAGAACGGCCTCGCTTGGTAGCTAGCCGGTGAGTACGGGTCGGTCCATAGGGATTTTGTGTTTTCCTAGTCACTCTAACGAGTTAATTCCGATGGGTGTCGGATTGATTATCTCTAAAAGCTAGATTAATTTATACTAAGATTATCCAGATCTAAGTCTTGTTAGGTTAGGTTTAAGGGAAGTTGAGAGATTAAAGGTTTCCTCACCGCTTTCAATGCCTTATTATAGATCTATTAGGTGTTATGGTAATTATCAATAAAGTAGATTAGAATCATTGGGAAGATGTTTCTTCCTCTAGATTTTTGTCCTTCCTTTATCGATCCTTACCTTAACCTCTATGGAAAACACGCGCGACCTGTCCTTTATACTACGGTATCACCATTACCTCTAGGGGTAAGGTGCCGCAGGGAGCGGTGTGCGTGTATGCATGGAGTTCTAATTATTATGTGCGATGGGGCAAGAAAAGGGTGAGAGATCTCATCTCTCAAACCTTTCCCTAAAGCTAACCCTAACAAGTGAGGAGACTACTCGCTCATTAGGGAATTTAAAGACATTCCAAATTAAAGTAAACTAAGGCAAAGAAAGTAAAGGAACTTACTAATTTTTATTGATTGCTCTCTCCAACATCAACACAGTACAGATCTGAATTTATGAAATGAAAAGAGGCATGACCTCATACAGAATTTAGAGTTCCTATTTATAGAGGATATGAAACCCTAGGGTTGCAATGACTCGCACATCTGCTATTACAAAAATACCCCCTAAGAATCCCAACAAATGCACCGACGCACCGACAGAATTTTTCTGCATCTGACACGTGCAATAGACGGTCACGGATCCGCGGCCAAAGGCATGCTTTGGCCATGGTTCCGCGGCCAAAGTATGAGCTTGAATTTTGAAATTTTCTGTAATGCTTCTTGTTGACTCAACTTGTTGGAAATTGGTGCATTTGAAAATCTGTTGAGTCCAATGTTTGTGGAGTAGACTGTGGAGTTGGAACGGATCCCAGTGTGGGTGTGTTCATGAAGTGAGAAATTGGTCCGTTCGAATTATAAGAAGAAGAGCCTTTTGAAGAATGGAGAATAGGCTCTAGCGGAGAAGATGAAGGTGAACAAGAAGATGGAGAAGAAGAAGAAGGAGAAGAAGGAGAAGAAGAAGAACCGCCGGCGGGGTGTCATCACTAATACCCGCATTATTTTGCAACATTCTTCCGAATCTCAACGTGTCACAGCATTTACATTGTGATATTCATATGCGTTGTGTGTGTGACCGGGATTTGGCAATGGTTGAGATGGAAGCTTTCCCTTTTCTCTCTCGCTCAACGCAGCAGTTAGTTGTGCAATTTGTGCCTCAATAGATTTGATGCTTTGATCGTATGAAGCATTGTTGTGCACCAAAGACTGGACGGAATTTTCCAACCTTGCTGCGGATTCTGTAGATTGCTTGAGAAACGCATCAAGATTTTTTTCTAGTGAGTTAACCTTATCATCATTTGGTTGAACGAAATTGTTCGTTTGATTTGGATAAGGTTGTGGTTGGAAAGATTGCTGGTATTGAGTTTGTTGGGGTGCTTGTTGTTGTGGAGGAGGAGGCCTTTGAAAGTTGTTGTTTCCTTGTAATTGTTGATTTGATTCAAGCAAAATTTGGGTGACTCCTCCAACCCGGATTATAGGTCGAAGAATAAGGATCAATTCGTTGTAGTTGCTGAAAGGCAGCATTGACTTGATCTTGTCCTTGAACAGGTGGATTGTAAGGACACTCTTCGGTAAGGTGTGATGGATCCGAACAACAAGCACAAACAGTTCGTGGGGGTAAAGCAGCCACGGAAGCTGTTTGTGCTTGTTGTTCTGAGATCCATCACAGCCTTACTCGAAGAGTGGTCCTTACAATCGCACCTGTTCAAGGACAAGATCAATCAATGCTGCCTGCCCTAGATTGACCAATAGAAGAAGATGAGGTGGTCTTTATGCACTCACACTGAATTGTTTCTTCACTAAGATCCTCGAGAAACTGCCACGCTTCCTCATTAGATTTTGTTAGAAAGTGACATTGACAAATGGTTTCTAGCAACTGCTTCGTTGCCGGTTTCAATCCCTCGTATAATGTTTGGCAAAGTTGCCAATTTTCGATCCCATGGTGAGGGCATTGAACAAGTAGGTCTTTGAATCTTTTAAAACACTTCCAAAATGGTTCGGAAGAAAGCTGGGAAAATTGTATTATCTCATTGCGAATTCTCGCGGTCTTATGATGAGGATAAAACTTTTTAAGAAAAGCTTTAACAAACTCGTCCCAATTTCTAATTAAATGTGATGCGGTGCTGTATAGCCAATTCTCGGCTAAGTCACATAAGGTGAAAGGAATGACCCTTAGCCTTATAGTGTCATCACTTAATTGGGTTGTTTTCATCATGGCGCAAACGTTTTCAGAATTTATTGATAAAGATATATGCATCTTCGGATTCCAATCCATAAAATTTTGGCAGCATATTGATGAAGTGGGGTTTTATTTCAAAATTGTCCCCATTTGCCGGTGGGGGTGAAAGACAGGTAGGTAAAGAGGTGCGGACAGGGTAAAAGAGATCTTGGAGCGCGATTCGTTAGGGCGCTATAACAGGCGGGAGATTCAGGTTATTCGCACCTAACGGAGGTGGAATCAATCCTTTGGGTAAGGTGTTGTTGGGATTATATCCCGACATACCTTCGAAAGAAGAATTCGAAGGTGGAGGTAAGGAAGTGGAAGGAATTTCGACTTCGGGGTCGAAAGGTTCGTCGGTCGGTACCAATGAAACACGGACTAATCGGGTGCTAGTGTCCCTAGTCCAACTGGACATACACTTAAGGAGGTAATGTAGTCAAAAAAAAATGAAAAACAGAATGTGGGGGTAAGAAAATGTCAATGAGAAGAAAGTGAGTGGTGGTTGGGTGCAAGGATTTTTTAGCGACAAGTTGCATGTTTTTATAAAGATTTTTCCTTTTTCCTTTTTTTTTTATTTGGAACTTTTTGCAAATTTTTTTTTTGATAAAGTGCTAAGACACACTTTCGATCAACAAAAAATGCACAATCAGGCCTAGATCTAGGGTCACCTAGGTCACCTAGACAGCTCCTAACTGTTCCAAAGGGCTAGAAATAGGACCTCAAACCGCCTCTTCCCAGCCAATTGCGACCAGGTAAGTGCCAGGTGAGTGGGAAGCTCCCCGCTAAAAGTAGCGGTCCTAATTAAGTAACCACTCGCCTTAGACACACATGCCTAGACACCGCAAAGTCAGGTTAGGATTAACGGCCGATACCTATAATTAGTCCTCTGTCCTATTAAGCTCGAAGTCCTTAGGGCTGAGTGTAGTATTTTTTAATTAAGATATGGTCAATGCAAATGCCTTATGTGATTTCTGGGGTCGTGGGAAGGGTGATGAAATCCCCACCCAATCTGAATTGGTCAAAAGTGTAGGGTTCCTAGGCACCCTAATGAGGTCTCACAAGGCATCAACCATGCCAATTTCAAAAATACGGTGCCAAGAAACCCTAAACTACGGATCATCGGCTAGATGTCTAGGCGAAAATGCAAACTAGTTAACACTTAACTAAGAGATACGGAAATACAACCTTTGTAGATCCGGTTCTCCACCTCCATAGCTCCGCAATGAAGTCTTCTCGCTGTCCATAACAAGTCCCGGGCTCTAGCGTCGGCTTCATCGGAGAATGGACGGGCTAGGTCATCGATGTCCATGCCGAAGATGATCTACGTCGAGGCATCGCTAAATCAAGCTCCGACTTCACCAAGTCAAGAAACATGTGAAGAAAACACACTCTATTACTTGGCAAGAGGTAGAGAATGAAGAAATAGGAAGTGGGTAGACTTTAGAATTGGATTTCTCACTCATTTCCATCAATCACCATTGATGGAGCTTGCTTTCTTCACTTGAAGAAAATGAAGAAGAAGAAGAAAGTCTTATGATAAGTTATTCCAAAAATGGAAAATAAATGGAATGTTTATCAAAATCTAACCATGGTAATGTGTAAAGAATTAACCAAAGTTAGTTGAATGGTTAGGGTTAAGAATGAGATAAGAATGGTGGACTTTGGTCAACGCTTCATGAAGCTTTAACTAAACTACAAATAAAGCCACCATTCTTTCTCTTTATTCTTATTTATTTCAAAATGACTAAATGAAATAAATAAATGAGAAAAGGAAAATAACCCTAACCACTTAAGTAACCATCGTTTAATTCTTTACACAAACCCAAAGTAGCATGTATCATCAAACATGATACAATCTTGTGTACAAAAGTATATCACATATACAATGTGCACAAAAAGTGAGAAAATCCATTTAAAGTGAACCAATACTAGTTAATGCAAAGTAATATATCAAATATATAATTATGCATTAAATCATTAAATCAACACTTGATTCAATGATCCGGTCATGTCGCATACAACCGACTAGTATACAATGTATCGGCTTATCGAATCAATCCTTGATTCGATAACTAGGTTATATCGCATACAACCATTCGACACATTCATCGTGAGAATGAAATACGGTATCACATACACGCATTATTCTCGGTCCCGCACATATCTCATATGCGCTCTTATTTCGTTTCGCTTGAGCCAGGAAACCTCTGTGTAGGACTCTAAAGACTCGTCAATACGCCGGCAGCAGATGATGATCATATCAAACACCCACAATCCGCAAGCGGTCTGCTAAACGTAACAGCCACCCGGGTATTGAGCGATCAGAAGATCGACGAGCAAGCCCGCTCACACTCCAGTGAATCCAACCAGTAACACTACCGTACAGTCCGGTCTGATCGTCTGATATGTCGCATATCTCGCCTAGGGGTGGTAAACGTCAGACCCCAATAGCTCGATAAGTCGTGTCGATATGAGGTCTATAACACTTCGAGAAACTACTGGTAACACTTACCAGTAAATCTCAGCAACCCTGGCCAGGGATTTCCTGTTATAGCCAATCGAACACAGCGCAACATCAACTCCCTATACCGGGAGAGACAAATCCCCTCCTATCGCTCATTGCCTCCATGTGATTCGGGACTGTACCCAAAAACCACCGTTTTGCACGCCCTCTTGGACATGGTAAGATGGAAATCAAAGCACAGTGGGAACCACACAAGACTCTATGACGATCTCGGGTCAACAGACTACTCTGTACCAGTGTCACCAGAGAACTGCCATCTGACGTGTGCTATAATACCATCTGGGAGTTCTCGGCGAGCCCGTCCAGTGTGCCCAGTCTCTACTGAGCACCCGTATATCATCTCTGATGTCAAACACCAATGGATATGGGATCATCCATCGCCCATCTGTATGGGTCGAGAAGGTACACGCTAGTCTACTCTGGTATATCGATGCCCCGTCTCGATACACCCACGACTAGGAACTTTGAAGGATGTACTTGTGGACTACCATGTCCCCACTAGTATGATCCGCATCATAGTCCAGGTAGTCAAGTACACATCCTAAGGGCTTTACCAACATGTAACAGAGAGACAAACAGTATACATGTTAAGGTAAAGAGCAACCAGATAGCATACTATCATGTCGAGCAAGAAAGTCCTCCCTATATATGTCCCAGCATCCACTATAATATACATCCAATGTACAGTAATGGCCTCCAGGGCATACATATAACTAACAATCTCCCACTTGCACTAGGGGCCATCTGTAGCAGTGGTTGTAGTATCTCATACTCAACCATCCCATAAAAGTCTCTCTCTGGGAACAGGCCTTTGTGAGTGGATCCGCCGTGCTGTCCTCTGAGTCTACTCTCCTAACCTCGATCTCTTTGGAGATCAACCATCTCCATGATCAGGTGATACTGCCTTAGAATATGTCTGGATCACTGATGGGACCTGCGTTCCTTGGCATAAGCCACAACTCCATTGTCACACAATGGGAGGAACATAGTTCATCTCATGAACAAATATACACCCAAACATCCTCTTTTGGTAGCATCTTAAGTCGCGATGTATCCAGCCTTTATCGTCTAGTATGTCACGGTATCTAGCTTGGAACTCTTCCAACATACCGTCCCTTTACTGAGGGTAAAGACAATGCCTGCGACTGACATTCAGTCGTCTTTATCACCCTGGAACACTTCCAGTGATTTTCCCCAGGATCAACTGATACCATCTCACTTTAACTAGAGAGTGTCCTAATATCCATTTAGATCTATCTCATAGATCCAAAACTCAGGATTTAGTAGGTATCACTTTGATCCTATGTGGATAATCATTGTGATAATCGGAGATCGATCGAGCGTAGCATAGGAAACTCCTTCCCTATCAGGAGTATGCCATCCACGTACTCTACGAGGATCACCACCATACTCCCTACTACCTTTTTGTTTATACAAGGTTCATCTATCATTTTGATGATGTCAAACTCTTTGACTAACACATCAAAACAGATATTCCAACTCCGCGATGCCTGCTTTATCAGATAAAACATCTTGCACATGTTTCCGCTGCTCCCACTGTTTACGAAGCCCTCTGGCTGTTTACTTACAGATGCACTCTTCTAAATCATCATTTAGAAAAGCAGTCATGGCACCCAACCGCCAGATATCGTAGTCATGGTATGTAGCCGTGGCAAGTAGGATCCGAATGGACTTAAGCATAGCTACTTGAAAAGGTTTCATCATTATCCACGCCTGGTCAATGACGAAAACCTTTAACAAGTCTAGCTTTGAAAGTCTCAACTTTTCCATGTACACCAAGTAATCTTCTCAAGATATACCTGCTCCTGATGGGGATTTAACCCTTCAGATATAGCAACCAAAGTCCATACTTTGTTGGTGTATAAGGATTCCATCTCAGATCACTAAGCATCCAGCCATTCTTACAGAGTCTTACCCCCGATGGCCAGCTCGAAACTAGTTGGGTCATCATCTCATGATGCAATCCTCGCTCCTACTGTCATAGAGAAACAGAAGTATCTCTCAGGTGGGTGAGGAACCCTACTAGATCGGTGGAGAGGCTGAGGTTCGTTGGTTACTATTGAATCCTTCGGTTCTACCAAATCATCAGCTGCTGTTTGTATAGCTGGAACCTTTCCAGTTCAACATTACAGACCTTGCCTCGAGCTTGTCCGGATTTTGCTTTTAGACATAGGCCGGTCAACCCCAAATCTTAACTAACTTAAGATATGGGCTCTTCCCTTTCCATATCATATATGAAGTGGTAGGCAACTGATTTGATTCGAACCCTATTCAATAGGTATGCAGCTTCATAAGTGCATAACTCCCAAAAGGAAATAGGTAACTTAGCAGTACTCATCATAGAGCACACCATATCAAATAGGGTGTATCTGCTCCGCCCCGATATACCATCGTGCTATGGTGTATTCGGAGGAGTAATGCTGAGAGAGAATCTCATTCTCCTTTAGAATAATCCAGGATTTCCGTGCACAAGTATTCTCCTCCTTGATCTCATCATAGGACATAATACTTATACCCGTGTTTTGGATCTCTATTTCTAGCTTATATTCTGTGAATATCTCAAAAGGTTCGGACTCATGTTTCAACAGGAACATATGACTGAATCTTGAGAGATTATCAGAGAATATAATGAAGTATAAAGAACCGGTCTTGGCATGTGTAGACAGGGGACCTACATACATCAACATGTATCATCCCAAGAGTTCATTAACTCTTTCTCTGTTTCCAGTAAATGGAGCTATGGTCATTTTATCTTTGTGACATGACTAGCGAGTTTCACAAGAGGTAAATTCAAACTGATTTAAATATGCATCTACATGTAACTTCAGCTAGTCGGGTCGCATTGATATGACCTAGTCTACAATGCCTCAAGAAGAATTCGTTCATTTCTGAACTCTTCCTCTTGTGTGTGTTCTGTATACTAAGAACTGTAGTTTGATTTAGAACATCAACGCTTTTAGATAACGTGCCTGAACCGATCAACTTTTGATATAGGAAATGTTCAAAACATTATCCAACAATACAAAATTTTATCATTTCTTTACTAATAAAGAGACTGCTATGATTTTGTATATCAGGTTCGGTATCTAACAACATTCGTTCAGAATCAATGTATTGGTAATACAGGGTGACAGTGACCAACAGACTTGGCTGCAACACTTGCCCCATTTTCTGCCTCATGAAACTTATCACCCGTTCTCAGTTCTTCTACCTTTCTGTAGCCCTATGTAACATATTACATATGTGGGATCCTGATCTGGTATCACATACCCAGGACGTAAAGGATACTGAGAAACAGTTCTCTTTAATGAACACACCCGAAGATGATGCATCAGCATGCATTCTCTTCGTTTGGGCGGCACGGGAAATCTGGTATTCCCCAATTTCTTGCTCTGTCTTATAACAATTATATGTTGGAGCGGGACCAACGTACCCCAGCTCAGTATAACAAGCGGGTTCGGTCAATAATCCGTATTATTATCATGATAAAGGCGTGATATGGTCGCTACCTGGAGAGAGAGAGAAGAAAACACTCAGCGTGCGCTCTTGCAAGAATATATTGGTTATTATTTTATCTAATCAGGATGGCTCCCACTGCTTTTTATCAAATCTTCCTTCAAACCCTAAAAGGAAAGACTAGCCGGGATTAATTACACACTACAAGTTCGCCAATCTTTCAGCCAGGCCAGTGTCGGTACTTTGAGGGAGGTCCCCCGTGCTTTCGCACGAACCTAATTAATGTAAACCTCGTTTTCCCAGAGGCGTAACCTCGTTAACACCTTTCTAGACACCTACTTGATTAGCTAATTGTAATGTATAAAACTCTCCCAGGAGTAACACTTACTCGCAGCGGGTATCGGGATCCAACTATCTCATAGAAGGTATGCAATCTCATTGCAAATTTCAACACTTGAAATTCCCGATAATATTTTTGCCCCCAGCACCCTATGACCTTGACGGAGGTCAACAAACCATAGGCTACTAGTCAAGTTCAACCCGTCATTTCTTGATCGAATTAAACCCACCCGCATGACCCTTGACGGAGGTCAACAAGGCCGCACGACTACCCTAATCCAATCCGCATCATATGCATAAGCAGATAAATACTAGTTAGCTACCGCACACTACGCCTTGACGGAGGTCAACAAACGTAGCACAAATACTAAATAGGACTTATCTGAAATGACGGAGGGCGACGACAGGTTTTTCTGAAAACCTGTTGCGTAATGAACTTGATATCGTTGTAGAATCAAATGATTTTTGAAATGGAGTGCTTTTGAGGCTTTTCTAGTTTTGCTAAAGGAGTCACTCCCGGTGAAGGGATCGTCGGTCCTTTCCTCGTCGAATGAGGTGCGGGATATATCATATATATCACCGTGCAAAGCAAAAACACTTAAAAGCAATCAAAAGACAAACCGAGTGTGTAGCATCTGCCAGTTATTGCTAAAGGAGTCACTCCCGGTGAAGGGATCTCGGTCCTTTCCTCATCGAATAAGGTGCAGGATATATCACATATACCGCTGTGCAAAGCAAGAACTGTAGCTACCTGTTTTGTTTTGAAATTCGATTCTACAACATCTTAGGTTTCTTTTTATTTCATTAATCACATTAATGAAGTCCCATCATTTAAGTACCTAAACATCACAGATAAATACGACGTACACTTATGCCATCCGCATTCGCCTCGATGTCCCCTCGTGCACCGTTAGGTTAGGTAACTAACGACAGAGCGGGGCAGGGCTAGCGCGGGTGTAAAACATAAGTAACGTCTATATAATATATCATATATACTATATACTGTATCTATCACAGAACATCACATGATCACATCATAGATATCGCAGCAGAAGAATCATATGAAATATTGGATATTCTAGGACGTCCGTGTTTTCAATACGAGCCAGTATAAAACACGGATTCCACGGTCGCGATGAATAGCCAAACCCACACCCCTAGACCCCTACGAGAGAGTTGCAAGCAACCCTGCCAATTCTGGAGTTAGGAGACCCGGACTCGACTCCTCGAGTTGGTCTCCCACTGGACTCCAGAATCCGGTTACTTGTGCCCTCCTCCTTGGGTCTATCCTAGTGCGGAAAAGTAAATAATATACAATAATGGGTGACATCTTCCGCAACCTGGAAGTGCCCCAAATAAAAGAATATTACATACAAGTTTTTACATGAATGAAAATGAAAAACACTCATCTCACATAAAAAACCCCGGCTATTCAAACACGACGATCCAATATAACATATCCAGCAACACATAACATCACATGTCATCAACGTAAGTAAATATGTCCATCCCAATTGTCGTTGACATATAGCAACGAAACCGGCGATATCACATATTACACTTACGGTCACAGAAAAGAAAGTGTAAAACTACAACAATTGGAATCCGCAACCACCTCAGACATCGCATGCCTGACCAAATGAATTACTTAGACATCGCATGCCTAACAATTATAAACCCCGCATTTTAGTCTCATCATTGAAAACACTTTTCAATATCAAGTCGGGCAATTCAACAGGATTCCCGACATTCTGATCGAATGCTCGTCGCAAACTTTAGTAGGCGGCTTCACCCCCGATACCGTCGACGAAGTGCACTAAGGCGGAACACCGCTGCCGCGAGCACCCGAACGGATGCTTTGGGCGACGGGGTTCTCCTACAGTCACTTGGTCGGGGCTATGGAGTGAGGCTGTCTATTAAGTTTACCCGGCGAATATCCGCGTACGCTACGTGATTGCGACGGACTTTTGATCGCATCAAAATTCCGTGGCAACCGATCAAGTGAGACTAAACCGCTAGATTTATAACATTCATTCAGTTAACACATAACTACTTGTGAATTCCAATTATTGTATCACATTCCGGATAAATAGAAAATGTTAAACTTTCCGATCGAACAATCGAACACCCAAGTTTTCCCGAAACATCAACACATGAAATAAGTCTAACAACATTCAGTTCGTGCCTCAGTACCAACGGTCCAGCCGTAGAAGGGTCAAGCCAACGCCTCACATGTGGCACGCCGTACTGCCCCAAACCCTAAGGTTCAAAGGGCAGTTCAAGACGGTCACATAATCGAGTTAAGGTTTGTTGTCTTCTAGAGGGTCCATCGAGTTACTTGCACTACTTAGAACGTCTTTAAACTACGGAAAAATCCAACACTTGGAAATTTCCCGACAGGGGAAAAATTGGGTATTTATATCCGGTCGAACTTTTTAACATATTCTAAAATTTATCCGGAAAGCCACGCAGATAAAATTTGATATTCCGATCGAAACACCGAATCCCCAAAACAAACCCAGAAAATTCAACTCTTGAATAAATATTAAAAATTCCCAGAAAAATCAGCATCTGAAAACATGAATTACTATGCAGAAAGGGGAGGATGACGTCACCATGTTGCCGCGGAACCGCCGCAGAAGCTAGGCTTCTGCAGCGGTTCCGCCGCAATAAACACTGTTCATCGAAAAAATTTTGCATCGTAATTCTTATTTTTCCCTGCTGAATTTTTTAGCAATTTTTAATTTGGAAAAATCCCAGTTTTTGGAAAAAGGACAGAGAGCAATTTTGAAATGGGTTTTCGGGTTCGTTCGGACTTCAAACTCCGTCTAGACTTCGCCTAAGGCTCTAGCTAGGCTCTGATACCACTGTAGGGTTCCTAGGCACCCTAATGAGGTCTCACAAGGCATCAACCATGCCAATTTCAAAAATACGGTGCCGAGAAACCCTAAACTACGGATCGTCGGCTAGATGTCTAGGCGAAAATGCAAACTAGTTAACACTTAACTAAGAGATACGGAAATACAACCTTTGTAGATCCGGTTCTCCACCTCCATAGCTCCGCAATGAATTCTCCTCGCTGTCCATAACAAGTCCCGGGCTCTAGCGTCGGCTTCATCGGAGAATGGACGGGCTAGGTCATCGATGTCCATGCCGAAGATGATCTACGTCGAGGCATCGCTAAATCAAGCTCCGACTTCACCAAGTCAAGAAACTTGTGAAGAAAACACACTCTACTACTTGGCAAGAGGTAGAGGATGAAGAAATGGGAAGTGGGTAGACTTTAGAATTGGATTTCTCACTCATTTCCATCAATCACCATTGATGGAGCTTGCTTTCTTCACTTGAAGAAAATGAAGAAGAAGAAGAAAGTCTTATGATAAGTTATTCCAAAAATGGAAAATAAATGGAATGTTTATCATAATCTAACCATAGTAATGTGTAGAGAATTAACCAAAGTTAGTTGAATGGTTAGGGTTAAGAATGAGATAAGAATGGTGGACTTTGGTCAAAGCTTCATGAAGCTTCAACTAAACTACAAATAAAGCCACCATTCTTTCTCTTTATTCTTATTTATTTCAAAATGAATAAATGAAATAAATAAATGAGAAAAGGAAATGAAATCCTAACCACTTAAGTAACCATGGTTTAATTCTTTACACAAACCCAAACTAGCATGTATCATCAAACATGATACAATCTTGTGTACAAAAGTATATCACATATACAATGTGCACAAAAAGTGAGAAAATCCATTTAAAGTGAACCAATACTAGTTAATGCAAAGTAATATATCAAATATATAATTATGCATTAAATCATTAAATCAACACCTGATTCAATGATCCGGTCATGTCGCACACAACCGACTAGTATATAATGTATCGGCTTATCGAATCAATACTTGATTCGATAACTAGGTTATATCGCATACAACCATTCGACACATTCATCGCGAGAATGAAATACGGTATCACATACACGCATTATTCTCGGTCCCGCACATATCTCATATGCGCTCCTATTTCATTTCGCTTGAGCCAGGAAACCTCTGTGTAGGACTCTAAAGACTCGTCAATATGCCGGCAGCAGATGATGATCATATCAAACACCCACAAGCCGCAAGCGGTCTGCTAAACGTAACGGCCACCCGGGTATTGAGCGATCAGAAGATCGACGAGCAAGCCCGCTTACACTCCAGTGAATCCAACCAGTAACACTACCATACAGTCCGGTCTGATCGTTTGATATGTCGCATATCTCGCCTAGGGGTGGTAAACGTCAGACCCCAATAGCTCGATAAGTCGTGTCGATATGAGGTCTATAACACTTCGAGAAACTACTGGTAACACTTACCAGTAAATCTCAGCAACCCTGGCCAGGGATTTCCTGTTATAGCCAATCGAACACAGCGCAACATCAACTCCCTATACCGGGAGCGACGAATCCCCTCCTATCGCTCATTGCCTCCATGTGATTCGGGACTGTACCCAAAAACCACCGTTTTGCACGCCCTCTTGGACGTAGTAAGATGGAAATCAAAGCAAAGTGGGAACCACACAAGACTCTATGACGATCTCGGGTCAACAGACTACTCTGTACCAGTGTCACCAGAAAACTGCCATCTGACGTGAGGTATAATACCATCTGGGAGTTCTCGGCGAGTCCGTCCAGTGTACCCAGTCTCTACTGAGCACCCGTATATCATCTCTGATGTCAAACACCGATGGATATGGGATCATCCATCGCCCATCTGTATGGGTCGAGAAGGTACACGCTAGTCTACTCTGGTATATCGATGCCCCGTCTCGATACACCCACGACTAGGGACTTTGAAGGATGTACTTGTGGACTACCATGTCCCCACTAGTATGATCCGCATCATAGTCCAGGTAGTCAAGTACACATCCTAAGGGCTTTACCAACATGTGACAGAGAGACAAACAGTATACATGTTAAGGTAAAGAGCAACCAGATAGCATACTATCATGTCGAGCAAGAAAGTCCTCCCTATATATGTCCCAGCATCCACTACAATATACATCCAATGTACAGTAATGGCCTCCAGGGCATACATATAACTAACAAAAAGCCCCTTAAAGTCCGATTAAAGATATGCAAAACAGTAAATCACTTGCAATCAAATCTTTTTATTTTATGCGCGGTGCAAAGAATCCTGCAGAGAATCAATTATTGCAAGGGAGAAGATTTTTAGCGCAAAGAATCCTGCAGAAGATTTGATAGAAGATATATGGGGATTTGCAGAGGGGAGAAAAAGGAAACAAACCGAGAAAATTTTGTGCGCTGACGCCACATGGGGACCGCGGATCCGCGGCAATGATGGTACTACGGCGGCGGTTTAGCGGAGGAAACGGCGGCGCAGGTCTCTGAAAAAATTGTGCTGTTCTGTTGTTCCAATCATTTTCTGCTCTTATATCCCTTTTTCTGTTTTGCACTCTGGATTTTTCCAGATCCGTCGATCCTGCAAAGATTCACAAAAAAATACCCTTCAAATAATAAATGATAAAATTTTTATAATTTTTTCTTCTTCTGTTTTTATGATTTTTTAATTTAGATTAACCCGAAATTGCAAAAAGGAAATACTACGCCTACCCCGGCAACGACGCCATTTGATTTAGAGATTTTATGATCAAAAATAATATTATCGCAATCAAGAACGGCCTCGCTTGGTAGCTAGCCGGTGAGTACGGGTCGGTCCATAGGGATTTTGTGTTTTCCTAGTCACTCTAACGAGTTAATTCCGATGGGTGTCGAATTGATTATCTCTAAAAGCTAGATTAATTTATACTAAGATTATCCAGATCTAAGTCTTGTTAGGGTTAGGTTTAAGGGAAGTTGAGAGATTAAAGGTTTCCTCACCGCTTTCAATGCCTTATTATAGATCTATTAGGTGTTATGGTAATTATCAATAAAGTAGATTAGAATCATTTGGGAAGATGTTTCTTCCTCTAGATTTTTGTCCTTCCTTTATCGATCCTTACCTTAACCTCTATGGAAAACACGCGCGACCTGTCCTTTATACTACGGTATCACCATTACCTCTAGGGGTAAGGTGCCGCAGGGAGCGGTGTGCGTGTATGCATGGAGTTCTAATTATTATGTGCGATGGGGCAAGAAAAGGGTGAGAGATCTCATCTCTCAAACCTTTCCCTAAAGCTAACCCTAACAAGTGAGGAGACTACTCGCTCATTAGGGAATTTAAAGACATTCCAAATTAAAGTAAACTAAGGCAAAGAAAGTAAAGGAACTTACTAATTTTTATTGATTGCTCTCTCCAAACATCAACACAGTACAGATCTGAATTTATGAAATGAAAAGAGGCATGACCTCATACAGAATTTAGAGTTCCTATTTATAGAGGATATGAAACCTTAGGGTTGCAATGACTCGCACATCTGCTATTACAAAAATACCCCCTAAGAATCCCAACAAATGCACCGACGCACCGATAGAATTTTTCTGCATCGACACGTGCAATAGACGGTCACGGATCCGCGGCCAAAGGCATGCTTTGGCCATGGTTCCGCGGCCAAAGTATGAGCTTGAATTTTGAAATTTTCTGTAATGCTTCTTGTTGACTCAACTTGTTTGGAAATTGGTGCATTTTGAAAATCTGTTGAGTCCAATGTTTGTGGAGTAGACTGTGGAGTTAGAACGGATCCCAGTGTGGGTGTGTTCATGAAGTGAGAAATTGGTCCGTTCGAATTATAAGAAGAAGAGCCTTTTGAAGAATGGAGAATAGGCTCTAGCGGAGAAGATGAAGGTGAACAAGAAGATGGAGAAGAAGAAGAAGGAGAAGAAGGAGAAGAAGAAGAAGAAGAACCGCCGGCGGGGGTGTCATCACTAATACCCGCATTATTTTGCAACATTCTTCCGAATCTCAACGTGGTCACAGCATTTACATTGTGATATTCATATGCGTTGTGTGTGTGACCGGGATTTGGCAATGGTTGAGATGGAAGCTTTCCCTTTTCTCTCTCGCTCAACGCAGCAGTTAGTTGTGCAATTTGTGCCTCAATAGATTTGATGCTTTGATCGTATGAAGCATTGTTGTGCACCAAAGACTGGACGGAATTTTCCAACCTTGCTGCGGATTCTGTAGATTGCTTGAGAAACGCATCAAGATTTTTTTCTAGTGAGTTAACCTTATCATCATTTGGTTGAACGAAATTGTTCGTTTGATTTGGATAAGGTTGTGGTTGGAAAGATTGCTGGTATTGAGTTTGTTGGGGTGCTTGTTGTTGTGGAGGAGGAGGCCTTTGAAAGTTGTTGTTTCCTTGTAATTGTTGATTTTGATTCCAAGCAAAATTTGGGTGACTCCTCCAACCCGGATTATAGGTCGAAGAATAAGGATCAATTCGTTGTAGTTGCTGAAAGGCAGCATTGACTTGATCTTGTCCTTGAACAGGTGGATTGTAAGGACACTCTTCGGTAAGGTGTGATGGATCCGAACAACAAGCACAAACAGTTCGTGGGGGTAAAGCAGGGGCAGAAGAAGATAATGAGATTTTGGTCTCAATGGATTCTAGCTTTCTCATAAGTGCGGCCATCTCGGCCTTCATAGCAATCGACATATCAAATTGATGTATGCCTGCCCTAGATTGACCAATAGAAGAAGATGAGGTGGTCTTTATGCACTCACACTGAATTGTTTCTTCACTAAGATCCTCGAGAAACTGCCACGCTTCCTCATTAGATTTTGTTAGAAAGTGACATTGACAAATGGTTTCTAGCAACTGCTTCGTTGCCGGTTTCAATCCCTCGTATAATGTTTGGCAAAGTTGCCAATTTTCGATCCCATGGTGAGGGCATTGAACAAGTAGGTCTTTGAATCTTTTAAAACACTTCCAAAATGGTTCGGAAGAAAGCTGGGAAAATTGTATTATCTCATTGCGAATTCTCGCGGTCTTATGATGAGGATAAAACTTTTTAAGAAAAGCTTTAACAAACTCGTCCCAATTTCTAATTAAATGTGATGCGGTGCTGTATAGCCAATTCTCGGCTAAGTCACATAAGGTGAAAGGAATGACCCTTAGCCTTATAGTGTCATCACTTAATTGGGTTGTTTTCATCATGGCGCAAACGTTTCAGAATTTATTGATAAAGATATATGCATCTTCGGATTCCAATCCATAAAATTTTGGCAGCATATTGATGAAGTGGGGTTTTATTTCAAAATTGTCCCCATTTGCCGGTGGGGGTGAAAGACAGGTAGGTAAAGAGGTGCGGACAGGGTAAAAGAGATCTTGGAGCGCGATTCGTTAGGGCGCTATAACAGGCGGGAGATTCAGGTTATTCGCACCTAACGGAGGTGGAATCAATCCTTTGGGTAAGGTGTTGTTGGGATTATATCCCGACATACCTTCGAAAGAAGAATTCGAAGGTGGAGGTAAGGAAGTGGAAGGAATTTCGACTTCGGGGTCGAAAGGTTCGTCGGTCGGTACCAATGAAACACGGACTAATCGGGTGCTAGTGTCCCTAGTCCAACTGGACATACACTTAAGGAGGTAATGTAGTCAAAAAAAAATGAAAAACAGAATGTGGGGGTAAGAAAATGTCAATGAGAAGAAAGTGAGTGGTGGTTGGGTGCAAGGATTTTTTTAGCGACAAGTTGCATGTTTTTATAAAAGATTTTTCCTTTTTCCTTTTTTTTTTATTTGGAACTTTTTGCAAATTTTTTTTTTTGATAAAGTGCTAAGACACACTTTCGATCAACAAAAAATGCACAATCAGGCCTAGATCTAGGGTCACCTAGGTCACCTAGACAGCTCCTAACTGTTCCAAAGGGCTAGAAATAGGACCTCAAACCGCCTCTTCCCAGCCAATTGCGACCAGGTAAGTGCCAGGTGAGTGGGAAGCTCCCCGCTAAAAGTAGCGGTCCTAATTAAGTAACCACTCGCCTTAGACACACATGCCTAGACACCGCAAAGTCAGGTTAGGATTAACGGCCGATACCTATAATTAGTCCTCTGTCCTATTAAGCTCGAAGTCCTTAGGGCTGAGTGTAGTATTTTTTAATTAAGATATGGTCAATGCAAATGCCTTATGTGATTTCTGGGGTCGTGGGAAGGGTGATGAAATCCCCACCCAATCTGAATTGGTCAAAAGTGTAGGGTTCCTAGGCACCCTAATGAGGTCTCACAAGGCATCAACCATGCCAATTTCAAAAATACGGTGCCAAGAAACCCTAAACTACGGATCATCGGCTAGATGTCTAGGCGAAAATGCAAACTAGTTAACACTTAACTAAGAGATACGGAAATACAACCTTTGTAGATCCGGTTCTCCACCTCCATAGCTCCACAATGAAGTCTTCTCGCTGTCCATAACAAGTCCCGGGCTCTAGCGTCGGCTTCATCGGAGAATGGACGGGCTAGGTCATCGATGTCCATGCCGAAGATGATCTACGTCGAGGCATCGCTAAATCAAGCTCCGACTTCACCAAGTCAAGAAACATGTGAAGAAAACACACTCTATTACTTGGCAAGAGGTAGAGAATGAAGAAATAGGAAGTGGGTAGACTTTAGAATTGGATTTCTCACTCATTTCCATCAATCACCATTGATGGAGCTTGCTTTCTTCACTTGAAGAAAATGAAGAAGAAGAAGAAAGTCTTATGATAAGTTATTCCAAAAATGGAAAATAAATGGAATGTTTATCAAAATCTAACCATGGTAATGTGTAAAGAATTAACCAAAGTTAGTTGAATGGTTAGGGTTAAGAATGAGATAAGAATGGTGGACTTTGGTCAACGCTTCATGAAGCTTTAACTAAACTACAAATAAAGCCACCATTCTTTCTCTTTATTCTTATTTATTTCAAAATGAATAAATGAAATAAATAAATGAGAAAAGGAAAATAACCCTAACCACTTAAGTAACCATCGTTTAATTCTTTACACAAACCCAAACTAGCATGTATCATCAAACATGATACAATCTTGTGTACAAAAGTATATCACATATACAATGTGCACAAAAAGTGAGAAAATCCATTTAAAGTGAACCAATACTAGTTAATGCAAAGTAATATATCAAATATATAATTATGCATTAAATCATTAAATCAACACTTGATTCAATGATCCGGTCATGTCGCACACAACCGACTAGTATACAATGTATCGGCTTATCGAATCAATCCTTGATTCGATAACTAGGTTATATCGCATACAACCATTCGACACATTCATCGTGAGAATGAAATACGGTATCACATACACGCATTATTCTCGGTCCCGCACATATCTCATATGCGCTCTTATTTCGTTTCGCTTGAGCCAGGAAACCTCTGTGTAGGACTCTAAAGACTCGTCAATACGCCGGCAGCAGATGATGATCATATCAAACACCCACAAGCCGCAAGCGGTCTGCTAAACGTAACAGCCACCCGGGTATTGAGCGATCAGAAGATCGACGAGCAAGCCCGCTCACACTCCAGTGAATCCAACCAGTAAAACTACCGTACAGTCCGGTCTGATCGTCTGATATGTCGCATATCTCGCCTAGGGGTGGTAAACGTCAGACCCCAATAGCTCGATAAGTCGTGTCGATATGAGGTCTATAACACTTCGAGAAACTACTGGTAACACTTACCAGTAAATCTCAGCAACCCTGGCCAGGGATTTCCTGTTATAGCCAATCGAACACAGCGCAACATCAACTCCCTATACCGGGAGAGACAAATCCCCTCCTATCGCTCATTGCCTCCATGTGATTCGGGACTGTACCCAAAAACCACCGTTTTGCACGCCCTCTTGGACATGGTAAGATGGAAATCAAAGCACAGTGGGAACCACACAAGACTCTATGACGATCTCGGGTCAACAGACTACTCTGTACCAGTGTCACCAGAGAACTGCCATCTGACGTGAGCTATAATACCATCTGGGAGTTCTCGGCGAGTCCGTCCAGTGTGCCCAGTCTCTACTGAGCACCCGTATATCATCTCTGATGTCAAACACCAATGGATATGGGATCATCCATCGCCCATCTGTATGGGTCGAGAAGGTACACGCTAGTCTACTCTGGTATATCGATGCCCCGTCTCGATACACCCACGACTAGGAACTTTGAAGGATGTACTTGTGGACTACCATGTCCCCACTAGTATGATCCGCATCATAGTCCAGGTAGTCAAGTACACATCCTAAGGGCTTTACCAACATGTAACAGAGAGACAAACAGTATACATGTTAAGGTAAAGAGCAACCAGATAGCATACTATCATGTCGAGCAAGAAAGTCCTCCCTATATATGTCCCAGCATCCACTATAATATACATCCAATGTACAGTAATGGCCTCCAGGGCATACATATAACTAACAATCTCCCACTTGCACTAGGGCCATCTGTAGCAGTGGTTGTAGTATCTCATACTCAACCATCCCATAAAAGTCTCTCTCTGGGAACAGGCCTTTGTGAGTGGATCCGCCGTGCTGTCCTCTGAGTCTACTCTCCTAACCTCGATCTCTTTGGAGATCAACCATCTCCATGATCAGGTGATACTGCCTTAGAATATGTCTGGATCACTGATGGGACCTGCGTTCCTTGGCATAAGCCACAACTCCATTGTCACACAATGGGAGGAACATAGTTCATCTCATGAACAAATATACACCCAAACATCCTCTTTTGGTAGCATCTTAAGTCGCGATGTATCCAGCCTTTATCGTCTAGTATGTCACGGTATCTAGCTTGGAACTCTTCCAACATACCGTCCCTTTACTGAGGGTAAAGACAATGCCTGCGACTGACATTCAGTCGTCTTTATCACCCTGGAACACTTCCAGTGATTTTCCCCAGGATCAACTGATACCATCTCACTTTAACTAGAGAGTGTCCTAATATCCATTTAGATCTATCTCATAGATCCAAAACTCAGGATTTAGTAGGTATCACTTTGATCCTATGTGGATAATCATTGTGATAATCGGAGATCGATCGAGCGTAGCATAGGAAACTCCTTCCCTATCAGGAGTATGCCATCCACGTACTCTACGAGGATCACCACCATACTCCCTACTACCTTTTTGTTTATACAAGGTTCATCTATCATTTTGATGATGTCAAACTCTTTGACTAACACATCAAAACAGATATTCCAACTCCGCGATGCCTGCTTTATCAGATAAAACATCTTGCACATGTTTCCGCTGCTCCCACTGTTTACGAAGCCCTCTGGCTGTGTACTTACAGATGCACTCTTCTAAATCATCATTTAGAAAAGCAGTCATGGCACCCAACCGCCAGATATCGTAGTCATGGTATGTAGCCGTGGCAAGTAGGATCCGAATGGACTTAAGCATAGCTACTTGAAAAGGTTTCATCATTATCCACGCCTGGTCAATGACGAAAACCTTTAACAAGTCTAGCTTTGAAAGTCTCAACTTTTCCATATACACCAAGTAATCTTCTCAAGATATACCTGCTCCTGATGGGGATTTAACCCTTCAGATATAGCAACCAAAGTCCATACTTTGTTGGTGTATAAGGATTCCATCTCAGATCACTAAGCATCCAGCCATTCTTACAGAGTCTTACCCCCGATGGCCAGCTCGAAACTAGTTGGGTCATCATCTCATGATGCAATCCTCGCTCCCACTGTCATAGAGAAACAGAAGTATCTCTCAGGTGGGTGAGGAACCCTACTAGATCGGTGGAGAGGCTGAGGTTCGTTGGTTACTATTGAATCCTTCGGTTCTACCAAATCATCAGCTGCTGTTTGTATAGCTGGAACCTTTCCAGTTCAACATTACAGACCTTGCCTCGAGCTTGTCCGGATTTTGCTTTTAGACATAGGCCGGTCAACCCCAAATCTTAACTAACTTAAGATATGGGCTCTTCCCTTTCCATATCATATATGAAGTGGTAGGCAACTGATTTGATTCGAACCCTATTCAATAGGTATGCAGCTTCATAAGTGCATAACTCCCAAAAGGAAATAGGTAACTTAGCAGTACTCATCATAGAGCACACCATATCAAATAGGGTGTATCTGCTCCGCCCCGATATACCATCGTGCTATGGTGTATTCGGAGGAGTAATGCTGAGAGAGAATCTCATTCTCCTTTAGAATAATCCAGGATTTCCGTGCACAAGTATTCTCCTCCTTGATCTCATCATAGGACATAATACTTATACCCGTGTTTTGGATCTCTATTTCTAGCTTATATTCTGTGAATATCTCAAAAGGTTCGGACTCATGTTTCAACAGGAACATATGACTGAATCTTGAGAGATTATCAGAGAATATAATGAAGTATAAAGAACCGGTCTTGGCATGTGTAGACAGGGGACCTACATACATCAACATGTATCATCCCAAGAGTTCATTAACTCTTTCTCTGTTTCCAGTAAATGGAGCTATGGTCATTTTATCTTTGTGACATGACTAGCGAGTTTCACAAGAGGTAAATTCAAACTGATTTAAATATGCATCTACATGTAACTTCAGCTAGTCGGGTCGCATTGATATGACCTAGTCTACAATGCCTCAAGAAGAATTCTTTCATTTCTGAACTCTTCCTCTTGTGTGTGTTCTGTATACTAAGAACTGTAGTTTGATTTAGAACATCAACGCTTTTAGATAACGTGCCTGAACCGATCAACTTTTGATATAGGAAATGTTCAAAACATTATCCAACAATACAAAATTTTATCATTTCTTTACTAATAAAGAGACTGCTATGATTTTGTATATCAGGTTCGGTATCTAACAACATTCGTTCAGAATCAATGTATTGGTAATACAGGGTGACAGTGACCAACAGACTTGGCTGCAACACTTGCCCCGTTTTCTGCCTCATGAAACTTATCACCCGTTCTCAGTTCTTCTACCTTTCTGTAGCCCTATGTAACATATTACATATGTGGGATCCTGATCTGGTATCACATACCCAGGACGTAAAGGATACTGAGAAACAGTTCTCTGTAATGAACACACCCGAAGATGATGCATCAGCATGCATTCTCTTCGTTTGGGCGGCACGGGAAATCTGGTATTCCCCAATTTCTTGCTCTGTCTTATAACAATTATATGTTGGAGCGGGACCAACGTACCCCAGCTCAGTATAACAAGCGGGTTCGGTCAATAATCCGTATTATTATCTTGATTAAGGCGTGATATGGTCGCTACCTGGAGAGAGAGAGAAGAAAACACTCAGCGTGCGCTCTTGCAAGAATATATTGGTTATTATTTTATCTAATCAGGATGGCTCCCACTGCTTTTTATCAAATCTTCCTTCAAACCCTAAAAGGAAAGACTAGCCGGGATTAATTACACACTACAAGTTCGCCAATCTTTCAGCCAGGCCAGTGTCGGTACTTTGAGGGAGGTCCCCCGTGCTTTCGCACGAACCTAATTAATGTAAACCTCGTTTTCCCAGAGGCGTAACCTCGTTAACACCTTTCTAGACACCTACTTGATTAGCTAATTGTAATGTATAAAACTCTCCCAGGAGTAACACTTACTCGCAGCGGGTATCGGGATCCAACTATCTCATAGAAGGTATGCAATCTCATTGCAAATTTCAACACTTGAAATTCCCGATAATATTTTTGCCCCCAGCACCCTATGACCTTGACGGAGGTCAACAAACCATAGGCTACTAGTCAAGTTCAACCCGTCATTTCTTGATCGAATTAAACCCACCCGCATGACCCTTGACGGAGGTCAACAAGGCCGCACGACTACCCTAATCCAATCCGCATCATATGCATAAGCAGATAAATACTAGTTAGCTACCGCACACTACGCCTTGACGGTGGTCAACAAACGTAGCACAAATACTAAATAGGACTTATCTGAAATGACGGAGGGCGACGACAGGTTTTTCTGAAAACCTGTTGCGTAATGAACTTGATATCGTTGTAGAATCAAATGATTTTTGAAATGGAGTGCTTTTGAGGCTTTTCTAGTTTTGCTAAAGGAGTCACTCCCGGTGAAGGGATCGTCGGTCCTTTCCTCGTCGAATGAGGTGCGGGATATATCATATATATCACCGTGCAAAGCAAAAACACTTAAAAGCAATCAAAAGACAAACCGAGTGTGTAGCATCTGCCAGTTATTGCTAAAGGAGTCACTCCCGGTGAAGGGATCTCGGTCCTTTCCTCATCGAATAAGGTGCAGGATATATCACATATACCGCTGTGCAAAGCAAGAACTGTAGCTACCTGTTTTGTTTTGAAATTCGATTCTACAACATCTTAGGTTTCTTTTTATTTCATTAATCACATTAATGAAGTCCCATCATTTAAGTACCTAAACATCACAGATAAATACGACGTACACTTATACCATCCGCATTCGCCTCGATGTCCCCTCGTGCACCGTTAGGTTAGGTAACTAACGACAGAGCGGGGCAGGGCTAGCGCGGGTGTAAAACATAAGTAACGTCTATATAATATATCATATATACTATATACTGTATCTATCACAGAACATCAAATGATCACATCATAGATATCGCAGCAGAAGAATCATATGAAATATTGGATATTCTAGGACGTCCGTGTTTTCAATACGAGCCAGTATAAAACACGGATTCCACGGTCGCGATGAATAGCCAAACCCACACCCCTAGACCCCTACGAGAGAGTTGCAAGCAACCCTGTCAATTCTGGAGTTAGGAGACCCGGACTCGACTCCTCGAGTTGGTCTCCCACTGGACTCCAGAACCCGGTTACTTGTGCCCTCCTCCTTGGGTCTATCCTAGTGCGGAAAAGTAAATAATATACAATAATGGGTGACATCTTCCGCAACCTGGAAGTGCCCCAAATAAAAGAATATTACATACAAGTTTTTACATGAATGAAAATGAAAAACACTCATCTCACATAAAAACCCCCGGCTATTCAAACACGACGATCCAATATAACATATCCAGCAACACATAACATCACATGTCATCAACGTAAGTAAATATGTCCATCCCAATTGTCGTTGACATATAGCAACGAAACCGGCGATATCACATATTACACTTACGGTCACAGAAAAGAAAGTGTAAAACTACAACAATTGGAATCCGCAACCACCTCAGACATCGCATGCCTGACCAAATGAATTACTTAGACATCGCATGCCTAACAATTATAAACCCCGCATTTTAGTCTCATCATTGAAAACACTTTTCAATATCAAGTCGGGCAATTCAACAGGATTCCCGACATTCTGATCGAATGCTCGTCGCAAACTTTAGTAGGCGGCTTCACCCCCGATACCGTCGACGAAGTGCACTAAGGCGGAACACCGCTGCCGCGAGCACCCGAACGGATGCTTTGGGCGACGGGGTTCTCCTACAGTCACTTGGTCGGGGCTATGGAGTGAGGCTGTCTATTAAGTTTACCCGGCGAATATCCGCGTACGCTACGTGATTGCGACGGACTTTTGATCGCATCAAAATTCCGTGGCAACCGATCAAGTGAGACTAAACCGCTAGATTTATAACATTCATTCAGTTAACACATAACTACTTGTGAATTCCAATTATTGTATCACATTCCGGATAAATAGAAAATGTTAAACTTTCCGATCGAACAATCGAACACCCAAGTTTTCCCGAAACATCAACACATGAAATAAGTCTAACAACATTCAGTTCGTGCCTCAGTACCAACGGTCCAGCCGTAGAAGGGTCAAGCCAACGCCTCACATGTGGCACGCCGTACTGCCCCAAATCCTAAGGTTCAAAGGGCAGTTCAAGACGGTCACATAATCGAGTTAAGGTTTGTTGTCTTCTAGAGGGTCCATCGAGTTACTTGCACTACTTAGAACGTCTTTAAACTACGGAAAAATCCAACACTTGGAAATTTCCCGACAGGGGAAAAATTGGGTATTTATATCCGGTCGAACTTTTTAACATATTCTAAAATTTATCCGGAAAGCCACGCAGATAAAATTTGATATTCCGATCGAAACACCGAATCCCCAAAACAAACCCAGAAAATTCAACTCTTGAATAAATATTAAAAATTCCCAGAAAAATCAGCATCTGAAAACATGAATTACTATGCAGAAAGGGGAGGATGACGTCACCATGTTGCCGCGGAACCGCCGCAGAAGCTAGGCTTCTGCAGCGGTTCCGCCGCAATAAACACTGTTCATCGAAAAAATTTTGCATCGTAATTCTTATTTTTCCCTGCTGAATTTTTTAGCAATTTTTAATTTGGAAAAATCCCAGTTTTTGGAAAAAGGACAGAGAGCAATTTTGAAATGGGTTTTCGGGTTCGTTCGGACTTCAAACTCCGTCTAGACTTCGCCTAAGGCTCTAGCTAGGCTCTGATACCACTGTAGGGTTCCTAGGCACCCTAATGAGGTCTCACAAGGCATCAACCATGCCAATTTCAAAAATACGGTGCCGAGAAACCCTAAACTACGGATCGTCGGCTAGATGTCTAGGCAAAAATGCAAACTAGTTAACACTTAACTAAGAGATACGGAAATACAACCTTTGTAGATCCGGTTCTCCACCTCCATAGCTCCGCAATGAATTCTCCTCGCTGTCCATAACAATTCCCGGGCTCTAGCGTCGGCTTCATCGGAGAATGGACGGGCTAGGTCATCGATGTCCATGCCGAAGATGATCTACGTCGAGGCATCGCTAAATCAAGCTCCGACTTCACCAAGTCAAGAAACTTGTGAAGAAAACACACTCTACTACTTGGCAAGAGGTAGAGGATGAAGAAATGGGAAGTGGGTAGAGTTTAGAATTGGATTTCTCACTCATTTCCATCAATCACCATTGATGGAGCTTGCTTTCTTCACTTGAAGAAAATGAAGAAAAAGAAGAAAGTCTTATGATAAGTTATTCCAAAAATGGAAAATAAATGGAATGTTTATCATAATCTAACCATAGTAATGTGTAGAGAATTAACCAAAGTTAGTTGAATGGTTAGGGTTAAGAATGAGATAAGAATGGTGGACTTTGGTCAAAGCTTCATGAAGCTTCAACTAAACTACAAATAAAGCCACCATTCTTTCTCTTTATTCTTATTTATTTCAAAATGAATAAATGAAATAAATAAATGAGAAAAGGAAATGAAACCCTAACCACTTAAGTAACCATGGTTTAATTTTTTACACAAACCCAAACTAGCATGTATCATCAAACATGATACAATCTTGTGTACAAAAGTATATCACATATACAATGTGCACAAAAAGTGAGAAAATCCATTTAAAGTGAACCAATACTAGTTAATGCAAAGTAATATATCAAATATATAATTATGCATTAAATCATTAAATCAACACCTGATTCAATGATCCGGTCATGTCGCACACAACCGACTAGTATATAATGTATCGGCTTATCGAATCAATACTTGATTCGATAACTAGGTTATATCGCATACAACCATTCGACACATTCATCGCGAGAATGAAATACGGTATCACATACACGCATTATTCTCGGTCCCGCACATATCTCATATGCGCTCCTATTTCATTTCGCTTGAGCCAGGAAACCTCTGTGTAGGACTCTAAAGACTCGTCAATATGCCGGCAGCAGATGATGATCATATCAAACACCCACAAACCGCAAGCGGTCTGCTAAACGTAACGGCCACCCGGGTATTGAGCGATCAGAAGATCGACGAGCAAGCCCGCTTACACTCCAGTGAATCCAACCAGTAACACTACCATACAGTCCGGTCTGATCGTTTGATATGTCGCATATCTCGCCTAGGGGTGGTAAACGTCAGACCCCAATAGCTCGATAAGTCGTGTCGATATGAGGTCTATAACACTTCGAGAAACTACTGGTAACACTTACCATTAAATCTCAGCAACCCTGGCCAGGGATTTCCTGTTATAGCCAATCGAACACAGCGCAACATCAACTCCCTATACCGGGAGCGACGAATCCCCTCCTATCGCTCATTGCCTCCATGTGATTCGGGACTGTACCCAAAAACCACCGTTTTGCACGCCCTCTTGGACGTAGTAAGATGGAAATCAAAGCACAGTGGGAACCACACAAGACTCTATGACGATCTCGGGTCAACAGACTACTCTGTACCAGTGTCACCAGAAAACTGCCATCTGACGTGAGGTATAATACCATCTGGGAGTTCTCGGCGAGTCCGTCCAGTGTACCCAGTCTCTACTGAGCACCCGTATATCATCTCTGATGTCAAACACCGATGGATATGGGATCATCCATCGCCCATCTGTATGGGTCGAGAAGGTACACGCTAGTCTACTCTGGTATATCGATGCCCCGTCTCGATACACCCACGACTAGGGACTTTGAAAGATGTACTTGTGGACTACCATGTCCCCACTAGTATGATCCGCATCATAGTCCAGGTAGTCAAGTACACATCCTAAGGGCTTTACCAATATGTGACAGAGAGACAAACAGTATACATGTTAAGGTAAAGAGCAACCAGATAGCATACTATCATGTCGAGCAACAAAGTCCTCCCTATATATGTCCCAGCATCCACTACAATATACATCCAATGTACAGTAATGGCCTCCAGGGCATACATATAACTAACAAAAAGCCCCTTAAAGTCCGATTAAAGATATGCAAAACAGTAAATCACTTGCAATCAAATCTTTTTATTTTATGCGCGGTGCAAAGAATCCTGCAGAGAATCAATTATTGGAAGGGAGAAGATTTTTAGCGCAAAGAATCCTGCAGAAGATTTGATAGAAGATATATGGGGATTTGCAGAGGGGAGAAAAAGGAAACAAACCGAGAAAATTTTGTGCGCTGACGCCACATGGGGACCGCGGATCCGCGGCAATGTTGGTACTACGGCGGCGGTTTAGCGGAGGAAACGGCGGCGCAGGTCTCTGAAAAAATTATGCTGTTCTGTTGTTCCAATCCTTTTCTGTTCTTATATCCCTTTTACTGTTTTGCACTCTGGATTTTTCCAGATCCGTCGATCCTGCAAAGATTCACAAAAAAATACCCTTCAAACAATAAATGATAAAAATTTTATAATTTTTTCTTCTTCTGTTTTTATGATTTTTTAATTTAGATTAACCCGAAATTGCAAAAAGGAAATACTACGCCTACCCCGGCAACGACGCCATTTGATTTAGAGATTTTATGATCAAAAATAATATTATCGCAATCAAGAACGGCCTCGCTTGGTAGCTAGCCGGTGAGTACGGGTCGGTCCATAGGGATTTTGTGTTTTCCTAGTCACTCTAACGAGTTAATTCCGATGGGTGTCGGATTGATTATCTCTAAAAGCTAGATTAATTTATACTAAGATTATCCAGATCTAAGTCTTGTTAGGGTTAGGTTTAAGGGAAGTTGAGAGATTAAAGGTTTCCTCACCGCTTTCAATGCCTTATTATAGATCTATTAGGTGTTATGGTAATTATCAATAAAGTAGATTAGAATCATTTGGGAAGATGTTTCTTCCTCTAGATTTTTGTCCTTCCTTTATCGATCCTTACCTTAACCTCTATGGAAAACACGCGCGACCTGTCCTTTATACTACGGTATCACCATTACCTCTAGGGGTAAGGTGCCGCAGGGAGCGGTGTGCGTGTATGCATGGAGTTCTAATTATTATGTGCGATGGGGCAAGAAAAGGGTGAGAGATCTCATCTCTCAAACCTTTCCCTAAAGCTAACCCTAACAAGTGAGGAGACTACTCGCTCATTAGGGAATTTAAAGACATTCCAAATTAAAGTAAACTAAGGCAAAGAAAGTAAAGGAACTTACTAATTTTTATTGATGGCTCTCTCCAAACATCAACACAGTACAGATCTGAATTTATGAAATGAAAAGAGGCATGACCTCATACAGAATTTAGAGTTCCTATTTATAGAGGATATGAAACCCTAGGGTTGCAATGACTCGCACATCTGCTATTACAAAAATACCCCCTAAGAATCCCAACAAATGCACCGACGCACCGACAGAATTTTTCTGCACCGACACGTGCAATAGACGGTCACGGATCCGCGGCCAAAGGCATGCTTTGGCCATGGTTCCGCGGCCAAAGTATGAGCTTGAATTTTGAAATTTTCTGTAATGCTTCTTGTTGACTTTTTATTACTATTTCTTGGGTTGGTTCTCATATTGGCTTCCAGGTTGCTTCCAGATCTCCACAATGAACAATTGTAGTGAACTTTTACCGTTTCTTCGTGACGAAGTCTTGAACCTTGCGTTGCCTTGTACTTTGTGAACTGATCTTCGTATAGGCTTGATCGAGGTTCTCCCATTTGTCGGTTTTAGTCTCACTTTTTGTATCGTCTTTTGTCTTTTTCACTGTTTTTTTCGATGAACCTGTAACATGTAACTAAGTAGCAGACATGGGTCAAAAGCACCTGTTTATTTGTAAAATGACTAGGAATGGGTAATATAATAATGCAATATTATGATATCAACAAGCAGTAGTAAGCGAATGGCCGACACCAAAGAAAGTGAAGGACATTCGAAGTTTCTTAGGATTAGCGGGATACTACCGAAGATTTATTGAAGAATTTTCAAAGATTGCAACATCTCTGACCAAGCTCACACGAAAAGAAGAATTTGTATGGTCAGAAGCTTGCGAACAAGTTTTCGTAGAACTGAAGTCAAGATTGACATCAGCACCTATTCTCGTAATACCGGACAAATCTGGAGGTTTCGTAGTATATTACAATGCATCGGGTAAGAGATTAGGATGTGTTCTACATAAGCACGATAAAGTTGTAGCTTATGCGTCAAGACAGCTGAAGGTTCATAAGTGCAACTATCCGACGCATGATCTAGAGTTGGCAATGCACTCAATATTTGGGGTCATTATCTTCTTGAAGAATGGGTAGATATCTACACAGACCACAAAAATCTGAAGTATGTGTTTACTCAGAAAGAGTTGAATATGCGGCAGAGAAGATGGTTAGAGCTCATGGTGAACTTTGACATCAATCTACAATATCATCCAGGGAAAGTGAATGTAATACCTGACGCACTTAGTCGGCAACCACAATCAATGAATCTCACCGCTCAGTGGAAGGTACAACAAGATTTGCATCAGATGGAGATAGAAGTGGTCGTGCCAGGCAACGCTTCAGGTTTGATGAACTTACAAGTTCAGTCTACAATTGTCAATGAGTTCAAAGCTGCTCAAGCAAGTGATGCCAAGTTGGAAAAGATCAGAGAACAAGTAGAAAGTGGACCTCGAACAGACTTCATCATCCACGAAGACGGATCTTTGGGATACGGAAGCAGATTGTGTATACCACAAGGTCCTGTTCGGGAAGAGTTGATGAAAGAAGCTCACAGCTCCCCATACTCAGTACACCCTGGTGGTACAAAGATATACTATGATCTACGTCAACATTACTGGTGGCATGGAATGAAGCATGAAGTTACCAGAAGCATCGCTAAATGTTTGGTGTGTCAGCAAGTGAAAGCTGAACATCATACGACTGCTAGTTTACTTCAACCATTACCTATTTTAGAATGGAAGTGGAAACACATTACCATGGATTTAGTGACTGCTCTTCCCCGCAGCACAATAGCTAACGATGCTGTATGGGTTATTATGGATTGACTCACAAAGTCGGCTCACTTTATTCCCCTTCGAGTTGGCCAATCTACTGAGACACTAGCAAAGAAGTACATGGAAGAGATCATGAGATTACATGTAGTACCTGTTTGCATTTTCTCCGATCGTGACACCAGAATCGAATCGCAATTTTGGCAGAGTCTGCAAACTAGCTTCGGAACGAGTCTGAACATTAGCACAGCTTACCATCCACAAACAAATGGACAGTCTAAGCGAACGATTCAGATACTTGAAGATATGCTAAGAGTCTGTATTCTAGACTTTGGAGGATCGTGGGAAGATCACCTACATCTTGTGGAGTTTTTATACAACAACAGCTACCAAGAGAGTTTTGGAATGGAACCCTTTGCAGCTCTATATAGAAGGAAGTGTCATTCACCATTAAGTTAGGACAACATCGGAGATAGAGAACTCTTTGGACCTGAGATGATCGTGGCGACTGCAGATGTAGTTCGCACTATCAGGGAACAAATGCTCATAGCGCAAGATCGACAGAAGCACTGGGTTGATGCAAAGCGCCATCACTTGGAGTTTCAACTGGGAGATCATGTCTATCTGAAGATTTCTCTAAACCGTGGAGTGATTCGCTTCGGAAAGAGGGGTAAGCTAAGTCTGAGATACATTGGACCATTCGACATACTCGAACAAGTCAGAGAAGTGGCTTATCGTTTGGCACTTCCACCCTCATTGGAAGGGGTGCCAATGTGTTCCACATATCCCAACTCAGAAGGTATGTGAGTGACCCCAATCACATTCTTGATCACTCCGAGCTCACGGTACAGATAGACCTATCTTTTGAACAACGACCCGTTGAAATCCTGGACAGAAAGGTAAAGTTACTTCGGAACAAGCAAGTAAACTTAGTTCGAGTGATGTAGAGAAAAGACACACCAGGAGAATCAACATGGAAAAGAGAAGACGACATGCGTGTAAGATACCCTCACTTGTTTGTAGATTAGTCCTTAAAGATTTATAAATTTCAAGGATAAAATTTTTATAACGAGGGTAGAATGTAACGACTCTGTTTATAATGTACAAATATTTGTTTAAAATTAAAGTACTAAATGGAGTATTTGCAACCATGTGTATGCTATAAGTATCCGAATTGATTTAGAACAACAAGAAATAGCTTGTAGCTCATTGGTAAAGCCTTGCACTACTGTGACATAGCCCCTGTGTTCGAATCCCCTCAGCCACATTTTTTTTGCTAATTCTTCTTTTAAACTTTTTGGAAGCCTAAAAGTTTACACGTGCAATACACGTAAAAAATGAAAAGTCACTAAAATCAAACATATAGAAAATGTGATATGTACCGAACATAACACATGGATTCAATCCAAGGCCCACCCCAACACAAACGACCGGTGAGATCCCATATTGGGTCGGCGCCGCCGGCCCCTCCCCTTCCCCCCCCGTCCCAAATGCTTTCAAATTTTGCCCTAACAACCTTTGGCCTCCCCTTACTACTCCTCTTCTATTTGATTTTCCTACATATTAACAGAGAATTAAAATAAGCTATAAAAACAAATTTTAATGCATTTTAATTCTCATTTTTAATTGTTGGGTTACGGCAGCGCCCCGGCCATCAAACCGTGGCCAAATGCGGAATAAAAATTTACTAAACTGGTGCTACCATTACCCGATGCCCGGATCTACCTTAAACCCTAAACTAGCAAGCTATATATAAGAAGTTAGATGGTTATACCGAGTTGATCCGCGTCCTTCGGTCTTCAACCATCATCCATAAGCTCCTAGTGGCTCCTTGATCGAGTTTTTTTTCCCGCCTTCCACCATCTACGATGATCCTCCTAAGGGAAACGGTGCAAGCTTCACCCTCGCGAAATGAGGCAACCGATGCTCCAAGGTTGCTAGCAATGGAGAGTGGAGGTGTAGGAATGTGTCACTATATTTTTCTCTCATCACGATTGCTCAAGGGAGCAACCATAGAAGATGAAGGAGGTGAGGAAACAGTGGCATGAGTAACTCAAGAATGCCTAAGTGTTGAAGTGAGTGGTGAATGAGAGAGCTAGTAAGTATAGAAAAATGACCAAGGCCACACAAGAGTTGTGGCTGCCCCTCTCTCTCTCTCATGCACCAAAATATCTCATATCAATATCCAAATAAACAATTCCAAGCCTTACCTATGACCCATGCTCATGTCACCTCACTCCTCCACCTCATTTGTAAAACAAATGAATTTAAAAAAATGGAAATCATACAAATGAGGTGCCCACTTCTAGAAGCTATTCCGTATAAATACAGAATACTTCCCGGTACATGAATCAAAATACATATACACGTATTCGTACAGAAATACGAATAGCCAAGAGAGAAAATGAATAGTGAACAATAATACTAGAATAAATATATATATAAATTATTAAATCAAAACCTGATTTAATAATCCGGCTTAATCCTAAGTCGCTAGTATTATCAACCGTCCGATTAAAATTTGTGCAGCATGTGCACATATTTAATCGGACACCTGTATGTACCAACATACGTCATCTACATCATATCGCCTGAACCGTGAAAACCCTCTTTTTAGGACTCTAAAGACTCATCAATACGCTGGCAGTGGGTTTAGCCACAAGCATGTCAGCGCCACTAGCTGTACGTAACAGCTATCCAGGTATTCAGCTAAAGAGAGGCCGACGAGCAAACTCATCCTGAACCCCTACTGAGCCTGACAGTGAAAATATCTATACAGTCCGGTCTGTTCGTCTAGGAGAATCGCATATCGAGTCTAGGGGGTGGATAAAGTCAGACCCCCTAATAATGCGACATTTAGTGTCGGATTGAAACCCATCACCACCTGAGAAACTATCGATCCTGGATCGGTAATTCTCGTCTACCATGGCCATGGATTTCTGGTGATGGACACCCCTGCACAACGCGACATAAACCCCCAATACCGGGAGAGACGAATCCCCGACGATCTAATCACTGCCTCCATGTGGCTAGAGACTGTACCCAACTAAAACCTGTTTGCACGACTCCTTTGAGCCGTGGTAGGGTAGTAATCAAAGTATAGTAGGAACTCACATAAGACAAATGACGATCTCAGGTTGACAGACTAACCTGTACACATGTCACCTGGGAACTTTTATCTGACAATAGGTATAATACCAACTAGCATGTTCCCGGCGAGTCTGTCCAGTGTACTCATAACCCATTGAGCACCTGTATACTATCTTAGGTGATCAAACTAACAACAATGGCTTGTGAGACATGGCTACCGCCCCTCGTCGGGGTCTCGATCAGTATACACTAGTCTACACTGGAGTATCGATGTCCAGTCTCGATACTCCCACGACTAGGGACATTTAAGGATGTGCTTATAGACCCCTATCTCCCATGTATATGATCGCCATCATAATGCTGGTAATCAAGCAAGAATCCTATGGTCTCTATAAACATGCAATAGTGATGATAAAGACAAACTAGATAACATACTATCATCTCGAGTAAGATTGTTCTACCGGTATAAGTCCTTACCAATCATCATAATCACCTGCCTGCGACTATGATAATTGCCTTGAGGGAACTATAGCCAACAATCTCCCACTTGCACTTAAGGCCAATTATTGCGGTGTCGCATACTCACAGCTCGTGTGATATTGAACACCTAAACTTCTTTACTTATCAGTTTCGCAAAGCCCGTTTGCGAAACTGTTGCGTTTGAGAAATAGCCTCAGTGAGTGGATCCGCTCCAATATTTTTTCTGTATGTCAACTTCGTGGAGAAAGCTATCTCCCGAAATGAGCAATACCTGTTTTAGAATTTGTCTGGATATCTGATAAAACCCAGTTCACAAATGAACTCCAAATCCAACAAACTTCTTAGACTGTATCATCCACTGAATTTAATCAGTATCTTGCGCCATGGCTTTCCTCAGTATCCTCTTAGACCATGTGTCCAACATACTGTCCCTCAAAAGAGAGAAAACTATAACTTTGACTGTCACTCTGTCATCCAGGTCACCTTGGAAGCCTGAAATGATAACCGTCTTCCGAAGGAGGCTACCGTTACCAAATCCCTAGAACATTCATTTATATTCATAAACTGCTTCCCAACGTTTCTCCAGGATTGGATTAATATATTTTTATTGCAGCTAGTGCAAAAATAACATCTGGTGTAGTACTTGACATTTCATGATTAACTCAATTGCCTAAGCATGTGATATGCTAATCATGCAAATCCCTCTCCCCATCAGTCTGTAAGACACCTTTAGAGAGGGTGGCTCCATCACCTGCAGGTACACCACCATGCAGGGAGTCGTCCATTCTAAAATACCTTTAGAATACTGTCAAAGTACCCAGATTAGGATACTTCCCAAATCTAGATCTAAAACCATAGATCTAGTAACCAAAAATCCTGATATTATATCCATATCCTATGTGGAGAAGCAACTTTATGACAACCACAATATAACCGATCATAGTATAGGAATATCTCTTCCTATCAAGTGCATGTCATCCCAAATACCTGGACATCACTCTCTACTACCTTCATAGTAGATCCATCTCATATTCTGATGAAGTCAAAGCCTATGACTGTCACATCAAAAATAGATGATCTATTTCCGCTATACCTGCTTTAGTCTATAAATAGACATAAGCTACTTGCCCACTATGCTTCCGCTGCTCAAACTAACTACAACAACCCTCCGGCGGAGTCTTATACACGTGCACTTCCAAATCTAGTTTAGAACGACACTATACTCATCCTCCAGCCGGGTCTTATAGTCTAGAATAGAAGCAATGACAAGTCTGGGTAAACGAGAACCTCCTTGTCACCATCTTTGAGAAGACCGAAGTATCTCTCGGGTGTCTGAGGTTACCCACCAAATCTGCGGAGTGGCTAATGGAATGTCGAAACTAATTGAATCCTTAAGTTCTATTAAATCTTCAGTGATCGTTTGGGGTTCTAGAATCACTTCCAGTTCTACCATACTCCCACTTCTGTTTTTATGAAAAAAATCCATTTTACTAAAACTGTGGCGAGTCAAGAACAATATAAATATTGATCTTCCTGATGGTTGAAAGTTAACCCTCATCAAAGTTCGGGATAACCCAAAAACAACCATTACTGAAACGTGCCTTGAGTTTATCCAGATTCTGGTTTTAAGCATCAGCCGGACAACTCCCTATACCTTAATATCGTTAAGATATAAATTGATTCTATATATATCTAATATAGAAACAAAAGCACTAATTTAATTGGATGCAGATTCAAAATCATGCAGCTATCTACAGTGCATATCAACCAAATGGAAGGAGGCCATTCAGCATTACTCAACTAGGAGTACATCCATATATGAGTAACCTGAAAGAGAAGCAAGTTCTCAAAACCATTACTATCAAAGAAATACCAAACACAAGTATCTACATCTTCAACTTCATCGAAGAATCCTGATACTTCCAACAAATGGTTCTCTACTTTATTCTTATATCTATAATTTCTTAATATCTGGACCTTGCATTTCAAAAAAATACCTGTCTAGAACTAGAGAAGTTATGAGTAAACAGAATATAGTACGAGTACTAACCCCATTGTTCTAATGGACACTGGACAACATACAATACTTTGTATACGTCTCCTGAGTTCAATAACTCAAACCCTATGCGTCGTAGGTTGAAAAACTATACTATGGTTAAGAAGAATTACACCGATGTTGAATGCACCTTACCTAATTACCAACTGATATAGGTAAATGTCATAGACATAATATCAAAAAGTTATATCTCACTTTATAAAATAAAAGTACAGATATATCAGTTTGAATTTGGTGCATAATAACGGATATTCAAAACCAAGTATTTGCCATCCGGCAAAATCTAGATGATTTCCTCAAATATCACTAATTACAATGAATTCCTATATAATGAGGATCTAATCACCCAATTCATAATATCTTACTCCCACCCACCATCCGTAATAACATACAGATGTGAAAAACTGATCTGGTAAATGCATACCCTGGAGTTAGATTTCAATTGGGTAAACTGTTTTCAATTAACATCGCACAGTGAAACTGAAACATGAAAATGTTTCGAAGGGGTAACCGAGTATTCCTAGTAACGCCTTTTCCACTATCATGATTCATGACAGTAACCATATACTTACCTGCCCTCACTCCAATCCCTTTATTATGTTTTTACTTATTACCTTCTGTACGCCACCTTTAGACTAATTGGTTTTCTTTCTTCCCTACCCTTCGGCGCCAGCCTAAGGTTTGGAAGAAGACTATCTAATAAGCGTAATAGGTGTACTCTCCTAATCCTAGGAGCCCTCGCAACCTGAGAGAAGGTAAAGGCAAAATACATCTGAATAATCCTATTCAATTTCTTTTGAACCGGAAACCATCATCGAACAAGTTCCTTCGAGTTCGTATGTAACTATACGATGGAATATCCAATAGGAGTGGATATCCGTAGTGATACGGAGTGTTCTGGAGAAATGCAATGTGGATGTAGGAGTGGCAGGGGTATACACGGTTTTTGTCATGAATGATAGTAGTCGTAATTTTCTTTGCCCTTAATCTAATCCCTTTATATGTCTTTACTTATTACCTTCTGTACACCACTTTTAGGCTAATTGGTTTTCTTCCTTCCCCACCTTTCGGCACCTGCATATAGTCTGGAGGGATACTATCCAATAAGCTCAATAGGTGTACCTTCTCCTAATCCTAGGAGCCCTCACAACCTGAGAGAGGGTAAAGAGGAAAGACATCTTAATAATCCTATTCTATCTCTCCACAACCAGAATCCATCCTCGAATCTGGAACAAGTTCCTTCGAGTTCGTATGTTACTATATGATGGATTTATCCAATGGAAGTGGATGTTTGTAGTGATACTGGGTGTTCTGGAGAAATGTTATGGTGATTTAGAAGTGGAAATGATATTTGCGACACCGTGACATTCAAAAGCCAAAGTGTTTTAAGAAGCTTCAGTTAACTTGGTTCATAAGTTTTAGTCAAGGGTCGGGTCATGGTCACTGCCAAAGAGAGAGAGAGAAAAGAAAACACTCAGAGTGCAATCTAACCTAAATCAGAATGGTTAATCACTTTATCTAATTAGGATGGCTCCCACTATTTCCTCGAATTCTCCTCCAAACCCAAAAGGAGAATTAGTCGGAATCACCCGAGGAGTAATCCTACTCATAAGTGGGAATCGGGATCCAACTATCATCGCATGATTACTTGATGGAAGCCACTCAAGTGACCACACTCTAGAAGGTATGCGCATGCCTGGCAAGTTTCCTGTATGTTTGAAACTCCCGATGTGTGTTTTTACCCCTAACGACCTATAACCTTGACGCTTGCCAACAAGTCATAGGCCATTAGTCAAGTTCAACCCGTCATTGTCCTGGATTAACTCGAACCCACCCGCACAAACCCTTGACGCTTGCCAACAAAACTGTACGACTGTCCCGATCAATCACATATCATGCTACAAATAAGTATTATTCACCTACCGTATACTATGCCTTAACGCTTGCCAACAAACATAGCATGAATACCAAATAGTACTTATAAGAAATGACGGAAGGCTACGGCTGGTTTTTGGAGAAAAACCTTTAACGTAATGAACTTGATATCGTTGAAGGAACCGAGTGGTTTTACAAAAATATAGCGGCGAAAACTTTTGCTATAGAGGTCACTCCCAGTGAAGGGATATCGGCTGTTTCCTCGTCGAATGAGGTGCAAGATATTCCAAACTGAATATCCCGATGCAAAGCAAAAGGAAATGACTATAGTGAAGTTATTACGCTGACGCAAACTTCTACTCAAGGGATCACTCTCGATGAAGGGATCTCAGCCCTTGCCTCATCGAATGAGGTGCTGGATATTCATAACCGAATACCACTGTGCAAAGAAAAAAGAATGTCTTTAATGTCAGTTTTTTTAAAAAAATTGGTTCCAACAACATCATATATAGGTTTGTTTTATCCTTGAATTGATAAGAATCAATGCAGTCCTATCAATTAATCACACCAGAAAAGAACGAAAATAAAATGTACGTATATGTTGTCCGCATTCGCCACTAGGTCCCGTCATCACCCTTTAGGTTACTTAATTAACGACAGAGCGGGGACTGGACTAGCGCGGGTGCAAAATATATACAAAATCTACTAGTATATATAAATATATATATAACATTCGTCTCAGGCATGATATAAAGAAACATCACAGAAGCATCACAGAATCAACACAGAATGGTGGATAATATTGGATCCCCGAGTTTTACTTGAGCCGAAAATGAGACCCGACGTTCCCTGTCATGTGGACAGCCTGTGCATTGAAACCTAGACCCCTACGAGCGCGGCGAATAACCTGCCAATTCTAGATTAAGGTCCTTTCCGTCTCAACGCCATGAGATGCAGACCCGTTGCCATCTAGAACCCGGCTATTCATGCACTCCACCACGGGGTAATCCTAGTACAGAAAAGAAAATAATATACAAGGGTGACATCGACCTCAAGCTGGTCGTGCCCAAAACTAATAATATACAAACTAGCAGTGATGGTTGTCCACATGTCGGATGCTCGCCCTGCAATATCAAATGTACAAATGAGACTAAACTGTACTACCATTGCACCAAAGCTATCCACCACGACGATCCAACCACAACACATCACAACACAGAACATCAACGTGAATGTCACGTTCACAAACTCGTCTAAAAGAACATATAGCAAGTAAACGAGTTATACCGCTTTAATGGTATTCACGGTCAAAGATAGTAATGCATGTACTGATAAACATTTAAACAGCACTAAATTATCGACTTCGAAACACCCCGAATTGCCCCTGAATAACAGATAACATAATATCCAAAATAGGCAAAAATAGCAATACGGCTGAACCAACATTCTAGAGACCAAACAACACCCAAAATACGAAGCCCAAAATCCTAACCCAGGCCAGAGAGCTCGGATTTTCTGAGCATGTGCTCGGGTCAAAACAGGTGGAATTGGCTTGTATTGGGGTATGGACTAGTGGTCATATAAGTAGTCTTCTACAGTTGCTAAAATAATTTTTTGAAGACTTTGAAAATCGACAGATAATGGAATCAGCAGTGCACTATTATCGGGTTGTTTCGATTTCGATACTTTAAAATTATCTAAACAAACTAGTAAGGGGTTTAAGGCTGGTTTTGATACCATGTTGGGTTACGGCAGCGTCCCGGCCATTAAACCGTGGCCAATACGGAACAAAAATTTACTAAACTGGTGCTACCATTACCCGATGCCCGGATTTACCTCAAACCCTAAACTACCAAGCTATATATAAGAAGTTAGATGGTTATACCGAGTTGATCCGTGTCCTTCGGTCTTCAACCATCATCCCCAAGCTCCTAATGGCTCCTTGATCGAGTTTGGTTGCCGGTCTTCCTCTATCTACGATGATCCACCTGAGGGAAACGGTGCAAGATTTAGCCTCGCGAAACGAGGCAACCGACGCTCCAAGGTTGCTAGCAATGGAGAGTGGATGTGTAGGAATGCGTCACTATATTTTTATCTCATCACGATTGCTCAAGGGAGGAACCATAGAAGATGAAGGAGGTGAGGAAACAATGGCCTGAGCAACTCAAGAATGGCTAAGTGTTGTAGTGAGTGGTGAATGAGAGAACTAGTAAGTAAAGAAAAATGACCAAGGCCACACAAGAGTTGTGGTTGTCCCTCTCTCTCTCATGAACAAAATATCTCATACCAATATCCAAATAAATAATTCCAAGCCATACATATGACCCATGCTCATGCCACCTCACTCCTCCACCTCATTTGTGAAACAAATGAATTTCCAAAAATAGAAAATCATATAAATCAGGTGCTTGTAGAAGCTATTCCGTATAAATACGGAATACTACCCGGTACATGTATCGAAATACATATACGCGTATTCGTACAGAAATACGAATAGCTAAGAGAGGAAATGAATAGTGACCAATAATACTAGAATACATATATATATATATATATATACATATATAAATTATTAAATCAAAACCTGATTTAATAATCCTGCTTAATCTTAAGCCGCTAGTATAATCAACCGTCCGATTAAAGTCTGTGTAGCATGTGCACATATTTAATCGGACACCTGTATGTACTAACATACGTCATCTACATCATATCGCCTGAACCGTGAAAACACTCCGTGTGGGACTCTAAAGACTCGTCAATACGCTGGCAGTGTGTTTAACCACAAGCACGTCAGTGGCACTAGTTGTACGTAACAGCTACCCAGGTATTGAGCGAAAGGGAAGACGACGAGCAAACTCATCCCGAACCCCTACTGAGCCTGACAGTAACAATATCCGTACAGTCCGGTCTGTTCGTCTAGGAGTATCGCATATCGAGTCTAGGGGGTGGATAAAGTCAAACCCCTAACAACGCGACATTTAGTGTCGGAATGAAACCCATCACCACCTGAGAAACTATCGATCCTGGATCGGTAATTCTCGTCTACCATGACCATGGATTTCTGGTGATGGACACCCGTTCACAACGCGACATCAACCACCAATACCGGGAGAGACGAATCCCCGACGATCCGATCACTGCCTCCATGTGTCTCGGGACTGTACCCAACAAAAACCTGTTTGCATGACTCCTTTGAGCCGTGGTAGGGTAGTAATCAAAGCACAGTGGGAACTCATACGAGAAAAATGATGATCTCAGGTCGACAGACTAACCTGTACACATGTCACCTGGGAACTTCTATCTGACAATAGGTATAATACCAACTAACACGTTCCCGGCGAGTCCGTCCAGTGTACTCATAACCCAATGAGCATCTGTATACTATCTTAGGTGATCAAACTAACACCAATGGCTTGTAAGACCTGGCCACCACCCCTCGTCAGGATCTCGATCAGTATAGACTAGTCTACACTGGAGTATCGATGCCCAGTCTCGATACTCCTACGACTAGGGACATTTAAGGATGTGATTATAGACCCCCAGCTCCCACGTATATGATCGCCATCATAATGCTGGTAGACAAGCAAGAATCCTATGGGCTCTATCAACATGTAATAGTGATGGTGAAGACAAACCTGATAGCATACTATCATCTCGAGTAAGACTTTTCTATCGGTATAGGTCCTCACTCAATCATCATAATCACCTGCATGCGACTATGATAATTGCCTTGAGGGCACTATAGCCAAAAATAATACCCTAAACCCTAATTCTATCCTATAAATACCACCCCACATCCTATCCCTCTGTATTATGAAATCCATTGTCAAACCTCTCAAAGTTTTCTAAGTCCAAAAAGTTATACAAGTGGAGTTAGCCTAAGGTTAAGTTCCGGCGATGATTCCGAACAAATCTGGCGATACCACGACTCCACGAAGTTCACAACTTATTCCTATACCTCTTCTCTCTTCTCCAAACCCATAAGTTCCCTCTCCTCTCCTCTCTTCTATTATAAAAAATGTCTTATTAAAAACTCGTTGGAAGCGGAGTTATTCCGGTTTCCGATTCTAATTTCATTAAAAACCCAACTTTTCTTAACAACAAATCAATCATCTCTTTATATCTTGTTGAGCAACCATAAAGCAACATTTAGAAAAAGTTTCAATTCAAAATACAATGTTATACAACATTTATTTCACTTTTTCGTTTAAATACCACAAAGTTTAGCTACGACATTAATTTATCATATTGGTCATATTACCTTTAAAAAAACTCACGAGGTAATGACCTACCTCATCACAAACTCATCATGACAGCACGATGGCTTGAAAATGTTATTTTTGTGGCTAAAGAGAATTTACAGTTAAATACCATAAACTATCAAAACCGTATTTCGTTTAATTGTTCTAATCAAATTCTATACAATTATATCCTTACAACCCATTTTGGGGAATCCAATTTGGTTGGTATAGGTTATCGCATATTCATTGAACTAGTAGGGCGAGATGCAGACCTCCTCATGGAGTATACGATCTCGATGGAATTTATATTACAATTTTTAAGAAAACGTGATTTCTATTTAATAAATAAATTTATTTTCTAATAATTATATATAATATTACCAACCTATCTATTTAAATATACATAAAAATATCCATGTTTTCTAAACAAAGGAATCCCAAATTTCATGAATCTACCATCACAAATCAATGCAAGTCAATTTACATGAAAATACCATATACTATTAAATTTAGGTTTATATCCACTAGAATATCTCATATTATAAAAATTACATCTATGAAAACCGTAAAGATGATAAATAAATACTTGAGTTTTATTTTGAAAATATATCAAAACTATTTTCAGAAAACCCCCTCAAGTTATATTAATTTACAATAAGGATCCTAATAAATATATGTTTAACCGGGGCCAATTCTTTTGAGCCTCAGGGAGCCGGAGAATGTGGGTGCTTGCCTATTTATGGTAGACAACTAAAAACGGGGTTATCAATATGCTAATTGTCTTGGAAAAAGACACAATTCCTGCCGTCCATGTACAGCAGTTACCGATAACTCCTAAACTATTCCAGGACTTCAATTCTGTTAAGTGTCTAACATAGACAAAGTCTCAGTTTAATCTGAATACAATCCATACTTGATATAATTGTTAGTTATGTATATGCCCTAGAGGCCATTGTTGTACATAAGATGTATATTATAATGGATGCTTGGATATATATAGAGAGGACTTTCTTGCTCGTCATGATAGTATGCTATTTGGTTTCCCTTTATCTTAATATGTTGACTTATATTAGTTTACTGTCTTACTCTCACATGTTGATAAAGCCCTTAGGATATGTACTCGACTACTAGGACTATGACGAGATCATACTAGTGGGGCCTGAGTAGTCGATGAGTACATCCTATAACTGTTCCTAGTTGAGGGTGTGTCGAGACAGGGCATCGATACACCAGAGTAGACTAGCGTATACGCATCTTGACCCATATTATGGGCGATAGATGATCCTATATCCATCGGTGTTTGACATCATGGATGGTGTACGGGTGCTCAGTGAAGACTGGGTACACTGGACGGACTTGCCGAGAACTCCCAGATGGTATTATACCTCACGTCAGATGGCAGTTCTCCGGTGACATAGGTACAGGATAGTCTGTAGACCCGAGATCGTCATAGATTCTTGTGTGATTCCCACTGTGCTTTGATTTCCACCTTACCGTGTCCAAGAGGGTGTGCAAAATGGTGGCTTTTGGGTACACTCCCGAATCACATGGAGGCAATGAGCGATAGGAGGGGATTCGTCTCTCCCGGTATAGGGAGTTGATGTTGTGCTGTGTTCGATTGGCTATAACTGGAAGTCCCTGGCCAGGACTGATATAGAGATTTACTGGTAAGTGTTATCAGTAGTTTCTCGACCTGTTATGAGCCTCACATCTACACGAATTATCGGTTACTGGGGTCTGACGTATACTACCCCTAGACTAGATATGCAACATATCAGACGAAGAGACCGGACTGTACGGGAGTGTTACTGATTGGATTCAAGGAGAATGTACAGGCTTGCTTATTGATCTTCTGATCGCTCAATACCTGGGTGGCTGTTACGTTTAGCTGACCGCTTGCAGCTTGTGGGTGTTTGATATGATCATCACCGGCCACCGGTGTATTGACGATTCTTTAGAGTCCTACACAGAGGTTTCTTGACTCAGGCAAAACGGAGTAGGAGCACATATGTGATATGTACGGGACCGAGGATAATACGATATGAGATACCGTATTATATTCTCGCGATATTTGATATCAGCCGGGTCATCGGATCAAGTGTTGATTCGATGTATCGGTACATGATATATTAGTCGGTTATATACGATATAGCCGGATTGTCGGATCAAGTGTTGATTCGATAATTTAATGTATAATTATATATGTGATATATTACATTATATTATCTAATATTGGCTCGCTTTATTGATTCATTTTCTCACCAGATAATACATTTATATATATGTGATATATGTTAATTGTATTATTTTCTTTTGTTACAAATATATATTATATATGTGATATATAATATTGTACATGATATGATTACTAATGCAACATGTTTAGTGGAGATTAAACAAGGTTAGGGTTTGATTTGGGTTAGTTCTTTCGTGATGCTTCTAGAAGGATTTACTTTGTTTCTAGCAAAAGATATTATGCTTGATATTTTTCTAGATATTTCTAACCCAACCCAAACCCTTCATCCTAGGTTAAGTCTCTACAGTGGTTAGCCTCCTCATATTCAACCATGGTTGCATTATTAATCATTATGATAATTTTCATTATTCATCACAAAACGAATTTCCTTCTTCTTCTTCCTTGAGCTTCACAAAAGCTTTCTAGGTTTTCTTTATGTGATGATTTAGTGTGAGAATTTGATAATAAAAAAGAGCATAAATCCTACTTCATCATCCTCATCTAATCTAGCCAATTAGATTAGGGTGTTCACCTCATTAGTGAGTGAGAGCTTGAGTTACACAAATTTCAAGGTAGATCATCGGAGAAAAGGAAGACAACAAGCTAGCTTGAATCATTCGGATTGTAGAGCCTCTCTTGATTCCGGGAGATCATGGATCGCGGCGAAGGGACTTCTACTCGGCGCTTATAAAGCGAAGGAGCGGACTACAAAGGTTGTAATCTCTCTCTTTGTTGTAAAGATGTTTACTTGCATGTTAAACCCTAATAATCTAGCAAAGATCCTAGCTTTGGGTTGTTCGGCACGTCTAAATTTTAAATCGGGCATGGTTGATGCCTTATAGACCCTTGTATGACTGCCTAGGAAGCCTACAGTGGTTTCAGAGCCTAGCTATAGCATTAGGCGACGTGTATACGAAGTTAAAACTCCGATCGAACCCCGAAACATCGAAAATGACCCCCTCTCTGGAAATTTTGTAAAAATGTGAGTTTTTTTGCATTAAAAATACTCAAAAAAATCAGCAGGGAATTCTAAGGATAACCATGAAATACGAGCCCCAAGTCTCTCAAAGAGCTGCGGAACCGCGGCAAGAACATGCTTGTCGCGGTGGTTCCGCGGCCATAACAGGGAATCGGGACACGTGTTTACACAGTAACATCCGTAGGCGTTTCTTCATATTTCTGGGTATTTTTAATCTTACTCAAGTATTGAGTGTTCTGGGGATTATTTTGTAATCGTTGATTCGATCGGAAAGTTTAATTTCGTTCTGTTTTCCGGATAATTTAGAAAGTATTAAAATGTTCGAACGGATATCATTAACTCACTTTTTCCCGGCACGAAAAACTTTCATGTGTTGAATTTTCTTGAGTTTAAATCTTTCAGAAAAACGTGCAAGTAACGCGGTGGACCCTCTAGAAGAACACAAACCTTAACTCGATTATATAACCGTCTGAGCCGCCTCTAAACCTTAGGGTTTGGGGAAGTACGACGTTGCCGCATGTGAGGCGTTGGCTTGACCCTTCTACGGCTGGACCATTGGCACTGTGACATATTCTGGGACTTTTTGAACTCTGCTCAAGTGTTGAGCTATTTAGGAAATCTTGGGTATTTGATTATTCGATCGGAATGTTTAATATTGACTATTTATCTGGAATGTGATACAATATGTGGAATTCATATTGTTAGGCATGAAATGCGAAGTATGTGATATTTCGGATTTAAGATGTCTAAAGTGATTGTGGATTCCAAATGTTGTAGTTTTACACTTTCTTTTATGTAACCGTATGTAGTTGTATTGCCGGTTTTCATTGCTATACATCAACGACGATCGGTGTATGCATACTTACTTACGTTGATGATATGAGATATTATGTGTTACTGTGATATGTTATATTGGATCGATGTGATCTGAATAGCCGGGGGTTTTATATGAGATGAGGGTTTTTATTTTCATTCATGTAAAATTCATTTGTATGTAATATTCTTTTATTGGGGCACTTCCGGGATGAGGTTGATGTCACCAGTGTATATTATTTACTTTTCTGCATTAGGTAGACCCAAGGAGGGGAGCACAAGTAACCGGGTTCTAGGGTCCAGTGGGAGGCCATCTCGAGGAGTCGAGACCGGGTCTCCTAACCCTAGAATTGGCAGTGTTGCTTGCCGCTCTCGTAGGGGTCTAGGGATATGGGTTTGGCTATTCATCACGACCGTGGAATCCGTGTTTTATACTGGCTCGTATTAAAACATGGACATCCTAGTATATCCAATATTTCATATATGTTCTTCTGCTGCAATGTTCTGTAATGAGATCATATTACTGCCTGAGATGAATGCTTATATTATATATATATATACTGATATATAAATATTACTACTTTCGTTTCTACTGTGATGCTTAGGAAGCATAAGTTGATGGGATATATTAATGAGATTAATAAAAAGAAAAGAAACCTAAAAGATGTTGTAGAATCAAAAACTTTATAAAAAGGGTAGCTACAGTTTTTCTTTGCATAGAGGTATATATGATATACCCTGCACCTTATTCGATGAGGAAAGAGCCGAGATTCCTTCACCAGGAGTGATCTCTTTAGCGAATCTGGCATATACTACAAACTCGCGGTTTAGTTTTTGACAGGTTATATAGTTCTTGCTTTGCATAGTGGTATATATGATATACCCTGCACCTTATTCGATGGGGAAAGAGCCGAGATCCCTTCACCGGGAGTGACCTCTTTAGAGAAATTAGAAAAGCCTCAAAAACACTCCTTTTCAAAATCACTTGTTTCTACAACGATATCAAATTCATTATGCTCATGGTTTTCTGAAAAACCTGCGTAACCCTCCGTCATTTCAGATAAAGACTATTTAGTATTCGTGCTGCGTTTGTTGGCCTTTGTCAAGGCGTAGTGTGCGGTAGCTGACTAGTACCTATCTGTCTAAGCATGTGATGCGATTGGATTAGGGTAGTCATACGACCTTATTGGCTTTTGTCAAGGGTCGTGCGGGTGGGTTTATTTCAATCAAGAAATGACGGGTTGAACTTGACTAGCTTCTTATGGTTTGTTGGCCTTTGTCAAGGTCATAGGGGTTAGGGGTAAAAGCATTATTGAGAATTTCAAGTGTTGAAATTTGCAATGAGATTGCATACCTCCTATGAGATAGTTGGATCCCGATACCCACCGCGAGTAAGAGTTACTCCTGGGAGAATTTTACACAGAACAATTAGCCGATCAAATAGGTGTCTAGAAAGGTGTTAACAGGGTTATACCTTTGGAAAAATGAGATTTATTTTAATTAGGTCCGTGCGAAAGCACGGGGAACCTCCATCAAGTACCGACACTGATCTGGCTGAAAGATTGATGAAAATGTAGGGTGTAATTAATCCCGGCTAATCTTACCTTTTAGGGTTTGAATGAAGATTTGATAAAAAAAGTGGGAGACATCCTGATTAGATAAGATAATAACCAATCTAATCTTGCAAGAGTATACTCTAAAGTGTTTTCTTCTCTCTCTCTTCAGGTAGCGACCATGTCAGGCCATAATCAAGATAATAATATGGATGTATTGACTGAACCCACTTATTATACTGAGCAGGGGATCGTTGGTCCTGTTCTTTCTTATATGAGTTATAAGACTGAATAGGAAACTTGAGAATATCTAGATTCTTATGCCGCCCAAACAAAGAACATGCATGCTGATGCATCTTCTTCGGGTGTGTTAGTTATTGAGAACTGTTTCTCAGTTCACCCTATGTCCTGGGTATTAGATACCGGATCAGGATCCAATATATGTAAATTGTTACGTGGGCTACGTAAAGGTAGAGAACTGGGAAAAGGTGATCATTCCGTACAAGTAGGGAATGGTGCAAGTATTGCAGCCAAAGCAGTTGGCGAATATCATCTTGTATTACTCAGTAGTAATACACTGATTCTGAATGAGTGCTATTATATACCGAACAAGATGTGCAACATTATATCAGTTTCTTTATTAAGTAAAGAAGGATATAATTTTGTAGTACAGGATAATATTATGAACATCTTCCTAAATCAAAAGTTTATTGGATCAGACTCGTTACATAATGGTATATTCATTCTCAATCAAAATAAAGTCCTTAATATACAAAACACACATAAGAGGAAGAGTTCAGAAATGAACGAACCATACTTATGGCATTGTAGACTTGGTCATATCAATGCGACACGGCTAGCTAAGTTACATAAGGATGGATATTTGAATCCGTTCGAATTATCATCTTATGATACTTGTCATTCATGTTTCAAAGCTAAAATGACCAAAACTCCGTTTAATGGACACGGAGCAAGAGTTACGGAACTCTTAGGACTGGTATATAGTGATGTATGCGGTCCCATGTCTACACACGCCAGGAACGGTTCTACCTACTTCATTACATTCATTGACGATCTCTCAAGATACGAACATGTGTTCCTGATGAAACACAAGTCTGAAGTTTTTGAGAAATTCAGAGAATATAAGCACGAAGTAGAGAACCAAACGGGCAAAAGTATTAAAATCCTTCGATCTGATCGAGGAAGAGAATACTTGAGCAATGATTTTCTGGATTATCTAAAATAGAATGGGATTCTCTCTCAGCTTACTCCTCCTTATACACCACAGCACAACGGTGTATCGGAGCGGAGGAATCGCACCCTATTAAATATGGCACGCTCTATGATGAGTGATGCTGAGTTACCTATTTCCTTCTGGGCGTATGCACTGGAGACAGCAGCATACCTATTGAATCAAGTTCCGTCTAAATCTGTACCCACCACACCATATAAGATATGGAGTGGGAAGAGACCATGTCTTAAACGAGTTAAGATATGGGGTTGTCCGGCCTATGTCAAAAGGAAAAGTCCAGACAAACTCGAGGCACGGTCAGTTCTATGTAAGTTTGTGGGATATCCCAAACATTCACATGGATATCTTTTCTACCATCGCGAGGAACAAAAGGTGTTTGTTTCTCGACATGCCACCTTTTTGGAAAAGGAATTTCTTGCAAAAGAAATTAGTGGCGATGAGGTAGAACTGGAAGAAATTCCTGCTACACAAACTCAAACTGAAGATTTGGTGGAACCTGAGGATTCAGTAGTAACCGATGAACCCCAGCCTCTCCGCCAATCTAGTAGAGTTTCTCACCCACCTAAGAGATACTGCGGTTTTCTCATTGAAGGTGGGAGTGAGGATTGCATCATGGAAGATGATGACCCGACTAGTTTCGAGCAGGCCATCACGAGTGGTGACTCTGTGAAATGGCTGGATGCAATGCGATCTGAGATGGAATCCATGTACACCAACAAAGTATGGACTTTGGAAAATGCTCCTGAAGGGGTAAAACCCATTGGGAGCAAGTGGATCTTTTAAAAGAAAATTGGTGTAGATGGAAAAGTTGAAACTTTCAAAGCTAGACTTGTTGCAAAGGGTTTTTGTCAACGACCAGCTGTGGATTATGACGAAACCTTTTCTCCAGTGGCTATGCTTAAGTCCATCCGGATCTTACTTGCCATTGCTGCTTACCATGACTACGAAATCTGGCAAATGGATGTTAAGACCGCCTTTCTAAATGGTGATTTAGAAGAGTGCGTGTATATGACTCAGCCAGAGGGCTTCGTAGATTGTGGGAGCAGCAGAAAGATGTGCAAACTGCTTAAATCCATTTATGGGTTAAAGCAAGCATCGAGGAGTTAGAACATCTGCTTTGATTTTCTAGTCAAAGAGTTTGACTTTATCAAAAACGTAGACGAACCTTGTATTTATAAGAAGGTTGCAGAGAGTAAGGTTTTCTTCCTCGTATTGTACGTCGATGACATACTCTTGATAGGAAATGATGTTCCTATGCTGCAATCAGTCAAGCTCTTCTTATCACAAAGATTCTCAATGAAAGATCTAGGTGATGCCTTATGCATATTGGAAATTATGATCTATAGAGATCGATCTAAACGGATACTGGGATTGTCCCAATCCAGGTACATTGACACCATACTAAAGAGGTTTAGTATTGAAGAATGCAAGCGTGGTAAACAACCCACGATCTCTGGACTCACTCTCTCCAAAGAGATGTCTCCCAAGACTGATTTGGAGAGAGCTCGCATGCAAGGGATACCCTATGCTTCGGCAGTAGGCTCTATCATGTATGCGATGCTATGTACCAGACCCGATGTAGCATACTCACTAAGTGTAGTGAATCGGTATCAAGCAGATCTTGGAGAGAGTCACTGGATAGCTGTGAAGAACATTCTCAAGTACTTGCGAAGGACTAAAGAGATGTTCTTGGTGTATGGTAACGGAGAACTCCAGGTGGAGTCCTTTACCGATTCAAGCTTCCAATGTGATAAGGACGACTCTAAGTCGCACTCGGGATTTGTCTTTACCCTCAATGGAGGGGCGGTATGTTGGAAGAGTTCCAAACAGGGTACCGTTGCAGACGCGACGATGGAGGCTGAATAAATCGCTACCAACGAAGCTGCCAAAGAGGCTATCTGGATAAAGAAGTTCATTAGTGAACTTGGTGTGGTTCCATCCATTGAACATCTAATACCACTGTATTGCGATAAAAATGGAGCTGTGGCTTTGGCCAAGAAACCCAGGTCCCATCAGAAGTCCAGACATATTCTGAGGCGGTATCACTTGATCAGGGAGATAGTTGATCGCCGGGAGATCGAGATCAGGAGAGTAGATACGAAGGACAACACTGCAGATCCAGTCACGAAGGCCATTCCCCAGATATAGTTTGAGAGATTATACGGAATGCTAGGTATGAGATACTACAGCAGCTGGCCTTAGTGTAAGTGGGAGATTGTTAGTTATGTATATGCCCTAGAGGCCATTGTTGTACATATGATATATATTATAATGGATACTTGGATATATATAGAGAGGACTTTCTTGCTCTTCACGATAGTATGCTATTTGGTTTCCTTTTATCTTAACATGTTGACTTATATTAGTTTACTGTCTTACTCTCATATGTTGATAAAGCCCTTAGGATATGTACTCGACTGCTGGGACTATGATGAGATCATACTAGTAGGGCATGAGTAGTCGATGAGTACATCCTATAACTGTTCCTAGTTGAGGGTGTGTCGAGACAGGGCATCGATACACCAGAGTAGACTAGCGTATACGCGTCTTGACCCATATGATGGGCGATGGATGATCCCATATCCATCGGTGTTCGACATCATGGATGGTGTACGGGTGCTCAGTAGAGACTGGGTACACTGGAAGGACTCGCCGGGAACTCCCAGATGGTATTATACCTCACGTCAGATGGCAGTTCTCCGGTGACACAGGTACAGGGTAGTCTGTAGACCCGATATCGTCATAGAGTCTTGTGTGATTCTCACTGTGCTTTGATTTCCAGCTTACCATGTCCAAGAGGGCGCGCAAAATGGTGGCTTTTGGGTACAATCCCGAATCACGTGGAGGCAATGAGCGATAGGAGGGGATTCGTCTCTCCCGGTATAGGGAGTTGATGTTGTGTTGTGTTCGATTGGCTATAATTGGAAGTCCCTGGCTAGGGCTGATATAGAGATTTACTAGTAAGTGTTATCAGTAGTTTCTCGACCTGTTATGAGCCTCACATATACACGACTTATGGGTTACTGGGGTCTGACGTATACCATCCCTAGACTAGATATGCAACATATTAGACGAAGAGACCGGACTGTATGGGAGTGTTACTGATTGGATTCACAGGAGAATGTACATGCTTGCTTGTTAATCTTCTGATCGCTCAATACCTAGGTGGTTGTTACGTTTAGCTGACCGCTTGCAGCTTGTGGGTGTTTGATATGATCATCACCTGCTACCAGCGTATTGACGATTCTTTAGAGTCCTACACAGAGGTTTCTTGACTCAGGAAAAACGGAGTAGGAGCATATATATGATATGTACAGGATCGAGGATAATACGATATGAGATACCGTATTATAGTCTCGTGATATTTGATATCGGCCGGGTCATCGGATCAAGTTTTGATTCGATGTATTGGTACATGATATATTATTCGGTTATATACGATATAGCCGGATTGTCGGATCAAGTGTTGATTCGATAATTTAATGTATAATTATATATGTGATATATTACATTACATTATCTAATATTGGCTCGCTTTATTGATTCATTTTCTCACCGGATAATACATTGATATATATGCGATATATGTTAATTGTATTATTTTCTTTTGTTACAAATATATATTTTATATGTGATATATAATATTGTAACATGATATGATTACTAATGCAACATGTTTAGTGGAGATTAAACAAGGTTAGGTTTTGATTTGGGTTAGTTCTTTCTTGATGCTTCTAGAAGGATTTACTTTGTTTCTAGAAAAAGATATTATGCTTGATATTTTACTAGATATTTCTAATCCAACCCAAATCCTTCACCCTAGATTAAGTCTCTACAATGGTTAGCCTCTTCATATTCAACCATGGTTGCATTATTAATCATTATGATAATTTTCATTATTCATCACAAAAGGAATTTCCTTCTTCTTCCTTTAGGTTCACAAAAGCTTTCTAGGTTTTCTTTATTTGATGATTTAGTGTGAGAATTTGATAATAAAAGAGATCATAAATCCTACTTCATCATCCCCATCTAATCTAGCCAATTAGATTAGGTTGTTCACTTCATTAGTGAGTGAGAGCTTAAGTTACACAAACTTCAAGGTAGATCATCGGAGAAAAGGAAGACTACAAGCTAGCAAAGATCATTCGGGTTGCGGAGCCTCTCTTGTGTCCGGGAGATCATGGTTCGCGGTGAAGGGACTTCTACTCGGAGCTTATGAAGCGAAGGAGCAGACTACAAAGCTTGTAATCCCTCTCTCTTAGTTGTAAAGTTGTTTACTTGCATGTTAAACCCTAATAATCTAGCAAAGATCCTAGCTTTGGGTTGTTCGGCGCGTCTAAATTTTAAATCGGGCATGGTTGATGCCTTATAGACTCTTGTATGACTGCCTAGGAACCTTACAATAATTCCATTACAACATGAATCCATCTATATCAACATGACTTGATTTGACCGAACCATGGATATACATTGATTTGTCTTCATGACTATCCGTTTATATCCTTATCCGTTTACATGAATAATTAATATCATGGTTTCGGCAAGTCTTATATCTATAAATCACTACATAACAATACAATAAACATTACAGGGTTTAAAAGGGGTAGATTGGTACGGAATGTGTTAAAAGTGTCACGATGATGGTCACTTTAATACACCCGTTGCTGTTGTTCCGTATCTTAACGGTACCTTGTGCTTCGTATACCTTAGTCCACGGAATAGTTGAACTCATCTCGTATACACTGGCATATTCTGTACCAAGCTACAAATAACAGCGATAACCTAACAAGCATACATTATATCAGTTAGACTATCTATCTGTCTATTCTATTTTTATCTCTTTTTGGGACTAACCGAGCGATTGTTCGCTGACGACATTCATTTTCTATTCTTTTTTTGGAATGTTGTCAGGAGGACCCGACTCTCTGTAGATCATGCCCATCTCAGAAGACTTAGAGCAGTTCATCGAGAACCCCGAGCTTTAGTTCACTTGTATATACTTTACTTTTAGTTCATGTCATTGTTTAGGCATTGCTTTCCATATTGTATTTACTTTTCAGTTGCATTGTAAAGAATGTTTAATAATAAAAAGTTGTTGTTCTTTTACATCTCATGTATTTCTTGTGCACATTTACATTATAATGCTTATTTACACTTAGCATGTTTACTTCGGAGTTAATACGTCGTTTGACCCGTCATGTCTCCTTACCGTACCCTGGGAAGCGGGGCGTGACATTTCCTTTTAAGCTTTGAAGGAAAATTCAAGGAAACGGTAGGAGCCATCCTGATTAGATAAACTAATAACCAATCTAATCTTGCAAGAGCGTGCACTGAGTGTTTCTTTTCTCTCTCTCCTGGTAGCAACCATGTCACACCCTAATCAAGATAATAAAATGTTTGACTTAACCGAACTAGCTTATTTCACTAGGTTGGGCAACTTTGTTTCAGCTCTAACTTATAACAACTGTCATGAGTGTGAGCAAGAGAAAGAGGACAATAAGAAATTCTATACGACCCTAGTGAAAGAGAAGCATTCTAATACATCATCTTCGAGTGTATTTGTTATTGAAAACTGTTTTTCAGTTGTAACAACCGAGTCTAGTTATACCAATTTCTGTTGCCGTATGCGTGGTTTGTGGTATTTAATTCGTTTACTGTGTTTTGTTGCGAATGGTAGTTTACTTATATTCGACCCGCTTGCTTGAGCTTGTTGCTTTATAGCTATGGACTAGCCTAACATCACATATTTTGCATATAACAATTTAAGTCCCTAAAAATAATCTAAAAATACATGAAATGGCCTGCTTGATAACCCTAACCCTGTGGTAGCGTCCTTGCACTGTGTTCTCGTCCCGTTCAGTGAAACGAGCGCGTTTGGATGGCTACGCGCACGTACGTACGTCCGTTCTTAGGGGTGTGCATTTCTGTTACATAATCCTTCATTTAAATTTTTTGAACTTGCTAATAATTTATATATTTCCAATTCAAAATTTTGGACCCGACCCGGGCGCTTTTCTGAAATATTTTACATCCCGCTAAAATTCAAATGTTTGAATTTTAAAATTTATTTCCAAAAATCTATTAGTTCATCAAATTCCTTAAAATGATTTTTAAAAATCTTTTAAAATTATTTTTCTTTAACTACACAGATTTCCTCCATCTCTACTATCTCTCTACTATAGTTTCAACCAATCAGAAATCTCCATTTCTTTTCCCTGGGCCCCATCTCTCCCTTCTTCATTTCTTCTCTCTCTTTTATTCCCCACAAATATTTCTTTTTTCCTTTATTCGGCCACGAGACAATCAGAGCAATTCATTTAAACCCCTGGGCCCCACTGTTTCTCTCTATCTCTCTCCTTTCTCCTTCTCTTTCTCTCTCTTCTCTGTTCCTCTCTCCTCCGCAGCTCTCTCCCTCTCTCTCTCCTTCTCCCTTCTCTCTCCTCTCGCGCTCTCTCTCTCCTCTCGTGAACACTGTTCACTTCTCGGATCTCGTCACCGCCTCTCGCTTACGGTCACCTCCCTTCACGTTTCCCTTCTTCTTCTCTTTTAAAACCCGGCGCCTCCTTCTCTTAAACCCATCGCAGATAAACCCCTAGCCGCCTCGTCTCCTCTCGCCGTTGCCCTAGCCGCCTCTGCCTCGTCGCCATCTCCATCTCTTCTTCTTCTCAATCTCCTCCTCCTCGTCTTCATCTTCTTTCCTTTTTCTCACAACCCTGTGCACACCCATAACCGACCTGGCAGCCTCAGCCCATCTTGTCGTCGCCGACTCCCTCTTCTTGCCGTCACCACCTTCCTCTTCCTTTGCTCTTTCGCACTGCAGTTTCCCCAAGCACCCAACCCTGCAACGTAACCCCCCACCAAACGCAAAACCCTAGCTGAGCCATCTTTCCCTGCAACTTGGAATCTGTCAACTTGCTGTGATCTCGCCGGCGATCATTACCGACGACCACCCACCTTAGCTAGCACAGCCGTCTCCCAAACCCCGTAAGAAACCGCCCTCTTCTTCTTCTTTCTCTCTTTTCATCTTAAGTTTTCTCTCTGCTGAATATTTGAATCCTCTGTAGATCGCCGGAGCTCCATCGACGACACGCTAACGACGTAGGCATCCCTCTACAATCCAGTGGGTAAGTTCCTTCCTCTATATCCTTCGATCTCTGTCGATTTGCTTTGCATTTCCTGTAGTATCTTTAGTGTACACTGGATTTACTGTTTTCCTTGTAGCCGGAATCCGATGGTGCCGATGACGTTTCCGACGACCCAGCAGGTACCTCCGACCCGTGTGACTCCACTGTTCGTCGTTTGGGTTCGTTCCGTGAACCGTGCGCGCGTCGCGATTTTTCCCCGCCGACGCGTAACGTTCCGTTTTCCGTTTCGCGACCCGTCGAGGCAAGTTAATCTTGCTACATGCTATTTAAATCATTTTATACATATCCTAATACCTGTAGTTTAAATATAGTACCCCATGCATCGTTTTATATCATTTCGATGTTCCGTTTGCAGCGATTTATATTATTGTAGATCTAGAACTCGAAAGGTAATTATTGCATACATGATCACATTTAAATGTTAATCTCATAACCACAATCATATGCTTAATCACATTTTGACATAGCCTATGGTATCTTTCTATAGTTTTAATCCATCGGACACTTGTGCGCATTTAAACCAGTTTTAGCTGTGACTTCATCCAGTGAACCTATTTATAGATTATTGCATCCCTGGAAATTCTTAATATTGGTTAACATGATTTAACGGCCATGAATGTCACCCTGTATTCATATAATGTTGAAACCGTCTCTGAACCACAACCGATAACTGTACTGCTAATTAATTGAATCTGCTTTATTGTTTAATTCATTGCTTAGATTAAGTTGTTGATAACAAAGCTTACTTACTTATAACCATAATTATGCTAGCTGTTTATTGTTAGTTTTACCTAGCACCCTATGTAGAGTTTGAAAGCATCACATGTCACAGAGATCAAATTTTTATGGTGCTAAGTAAGCATACAAAGGATCTATCCTAGAAAATTAGGGTTTCTAAACATTAAAGGCAACAAAGACTAGGGTTTCGAGAGTACAACCTTTGTAGCTCCCTTCGCTAGACTCTTTGGCCTCCTGAGTGTTGGAGGAAGGTTCTCTTGAAGTCTCCTAGTGTCCACAACGATCCACCCGAAGCTCCTTCGTCCAAGCTATCGACTTCACTTTCCAAGAGAAGAAATGAAGATAACACTCTAAACAAGTGGGCTAAACTTGTGTAGAATGATGTTGTGGTGGCTTTTCTTACTTCAAAAATCTAACTTGATGAATATATTGCTCATTACAAAAGTCTAGAGAGCAAATGGTGAAGGAGGAAGAAGATGATGGATTTCTTTTAACAAGAGTAAAAAGATAACTTATAAAAGGAAAAATGAAAATATATGTATTTATATTTATTCCTTCTTATCTCAAACCATGGTTAAATGTTTAAGATATTATTTAATTTGAGTTAAAACACAAAGAGAAGGTTAACTCATGGTTAGGAGTAGGTGAGCATGGTTAGGTTTAAGAAGAGTGTAGAAACTAAGCATGAATTATCCATTTCTTTATATCTTTTGTTTTAACAAAAAATTAAATAATAATCCATATATTTAACCATGGTGTGAGTTTTATATTGCCATCATATTCAATGTGTAATCAACCATGAAGGAGGATGTATGTATGTATGTATGTATGTATGTATGTATGCACATCCATATGTGCATGAAGCTAAAAAGAAAGAAAGCATACATGCATGCATACATCCATAATGTACAAGAAAAGATTTCAAGTGAGAAAACTAATGGTTAAATGATAAATCAACACTTGATTTATCAATTCGGCCATATCACATATGACCCCACCAAAAACAAGCCGCCCGATCAATATACGGTATCCTATACACGCATTTTAATCGGGTCCATACGCATATTGCATACGCGCACCACAACGTTTCGCCTGGACGAGGTAACTCCTTTGTGGGACTCTAAGACTCGTCAATACACCGGCAGTGGGTGATGATCATATCAAGCACCCTAAGCCGCAAGCGGTCAGCTAAACGTAATGGCTACCCGGGTATTGAGCGATCAGAAGAAAATAAGCGAACCTGCTACAACTCCCGTCGAGCCAACCGGCAACACTACCGTACAGTCCGGTCTCTTCATCACATATGCTGCATATCGAGCCTAGGGATGGTCACGTCGACCCCAATAACTCAATAAATCGTGCCGGTGAATGGTCTATAACAGATCGAGAAACTACTGATAACACTTATCAGCAAATCTCAGCAGCTCTGGCCAGGGACTTACTGATATAACCAGTCGAGCACAGCACAGCATCAACTCCCAATACCGGGAGAGATGAAACCCCTCCTATCGCTCATCGCCTTCGTATGTCTCGGGACTGTACCCAACGGCCACCTATTTGCACGACTCAGTAGAGCCGTGGTAGGGTGGTAATCAAAGTACAGTAGGAGAGCACACAAGACTCTTTGACGATCTCGGGTCTACAGACTAACCTGTACCAGTGTCACCTAAGAACTGCTATTCGACGATAGATATAATTCCATATAGGAGTTCTTGGTGAGTCCGTCTAGTGTACCCAGTCACCACTGAGCACGATCTTGATGTCAAACATCGATGAATGTGGGAACATCCATCGCCCATCACATAGGTCTAGTATCATATACGCTAGTCTACTCTGGTATATCGATGCCCCATTTCGATACACCTCCGACTAGGGACATTCCAGGATATGCTTATAAACTACAGATGTCTCACTAGTATGATCTCTATCATAATCACTGTAGTCAAGCCAATATCCTCAGGGCTTTATCAACATGTATGAATGAGTAAAAGCATGATCAAATCAACATGTGAGATAAAGAAGAACCAGATAGCATACTATCATGTCTAGAAAGATTGTACACTGAATATATATATATATATATATATATAAATATATCCACTATTACATAATGGCCTCTAGGGCATACATATATCCAACAATCTCCCACTTGCACTAAGGCCAGTTATTGGCGTATCTCATACCCAACATCTCAAAAAGTCGCTCATGCTGCGGCTGAGGGAGGGCCTTGGTGAGTGAATCCGCGGCGTTATTCTTTGTGTCCACTCTCTTAATCTCGATCTCGCGGCGATCTACAATCTCCCGGATCAAATGAAAGCGCCTTAGGATGTGTCTGGACCGCTGATAGGATCTGGGCTCCTTGGCAAACGCCATAGCCCCATTATTATCGCAATACAATGGTATTGGATCAATAATGGTTGGAACTACTCCTAGCTCCGAGACGAACTTGTTCATCCAGACGGCTTCCTTGGCGGCATCATTTGCAGCAATGTACTCAGCCTCCATCGTAGAGTCTGCAACGGTATCCTGTTTGGAACTCTTCCAACTTACCGCCCCTCCGTTGAGGGTAAATACAAACCCTGAGATAGATTTGCTGTCGTCCTTATCGCTCTGGAAGCTCGAATCGGTAAAGGCCTCCATTTGGAGATCTATATTACCATACACCAAGAACAATTCTTTAGTCCTTCGCAAGTACTTAAGAATGTTCTTCACAGCTGTCCAGTGGTTCTCCCCTGGGTTGGATTGATACCTGCTTACAACACTAAGTACATAAATACATCTGGGCGTGTACATAACATCGCATACATTATAGATCCTACTGCCGAAGCATAGGGTATAATGCTCATGCGAGCTCTCTCTTCATCGGTCTTTGGACAAGAATCCTTAGAGAGAGTGACTCCATGGAAAGCGGGTAAGGCACCCTGCTTGGATTCTTCCATACTAAACCATTTTAGGATGGTGTTGATGTACCTGGTTTGGGACAATCCCAATAACTTTTTGGATCTATCCCTATAGATCCTTATGCCTAGGATGTATGTGGCATCACCCAGGTCTTTCATGGAGAACCTTAGTGATAAGAAAGATTTGACCGACTGTAGCATAGGAATATCATTTCCTATCAGAAGAATGTCATCCACGTACAATACGAGAAATGTGACAGCTCTTCCTACAGCCTTCTTATAAACACAAGGTTCATCTGGATTTTTGATGAAATCAAACTCTTTGATAACATCATCGAAACAGATGTTCCAACTCCGAGATGCCTGCTTTAACCCATATATGGATTTAAGCAATCTGCATGCTTTCCCGCTGCTCCCACTGTCAATGAAGCCCTCTGGCTGATCCATATAAACGCAATCTTCTAAATCTCCATTTAGAAATGCTGTTTTAACGTCCATCTGCCAGATTTCATAGTCGTAGTGAGCAGCGATAGCAAGTAGGATCCGAATGGATTTAAGCATGGCTACGGGCGAAAGAGTTTCGTCATAGTCCAGACCTGGTCTTTGACGAAAACCTTTCGCCACAAGTCTTGCCTTATAGGTCTCTACCTGCCCATCTACACCAATCTTTCTTTTAAAGATCCAATTGCATCCCACAGGTTTTACCCCAGGGGGTACAATGTCCAAAGTCCATACTTTGTTGGTGTACATAGACTCCATTACGGATCTCATGGCATCCAGCCACTTCACAGAGTCTCCACTCATGATAGCTTGCTGAAAACTGGTAGGATCATCATCATCCATGATGCAATCTTCTCCGTTACCATCAATGAGGAAACCGTAGTACCTCTCCGGTGAGCGAGAAGTCCTACCAGACCTTCGGAGTGGCCGAGGTTCCTCAGTTTCTATTGCAACAGCCGGTTCAACCAAATCGTCATTTGTAGTTTGTGTCTCTAGAACCTCTTCTAGATCCACCACTTTGCCATCATCTTTATCTGTGAAAAACTCTTTTTCCAAGAATGTGGCATACTGACAAACAAACACCTTTTGTTCCTCTTTGTGGTAGAATAGATATCCATAAGAATTCTTTAGATACCCTACAAAATTACACATGACTGACCGTGTCTCGAGTTTGTCTGGATTCTGCTTTTTAACATAAGCCGGGCAACCCCAAATCTTAATTCTCTTAAGAGATGGTCTCTTCCCATGCCATATCTCATATGGCGTGGTAGACACGGTTTTGGTTGGAACCCTGTTCAGTAGAAATGCTGCAGTCTCCAATGCATGCCCCCAAAATGAGACGGGTAACTCAGCATCACTCATGATGGATCAGACCATATCTAATAGGGTCCTATTCCATCGTTCAGATACACCGATGTGCTGTGGTGTGTAAGGAGGAGTGAGCTGAGAGAGAATCCCATTCTCTTTTAGGAAGTTTGCAAATTCTGTACTGAGATACTCACCACCTCGATCTGATCGAAGCATTTTGATACTCAAGCCGGTTTGTTTTTCTACTTCTTGTTTATACTCAATGAATTTCTCGAAAGCTTCGGACTTGTGCTTTAATAAAAATACATGAACGAATCTTGAGAAATCGTCAGTGAACGTAATGAAGTATGAAAAACCGCCTCTATCCTGTATAGACATTGGACCACATACATCACTGTATATGAGTCCTAGGAGCTCGGTAGCTTTTTCTCCGTGTCCGGTAAACGGAGTTTTGGTCATTTTACCCTTGATACAAGACTGGCAAGTCACATAAGATTTATATTCAAAAGGGTTTAAATATCCATCTTTGTGTAACTTGTTTAGTCTTGTTTCGTTAATATGACCAAGTCTACAGTGCCAAAGAAAAGCTTCATTTAATTCTGAAAGTTTTCTTTTCTTAGTATGTTGTATACTGAAAACTGTGTGTTGATTTAGGACGTATATCCCGTTATTAAGTGTACCATACCCAACCAACATTTGATTCAGGTGAATGTTCATAACATTGTTCTGCAATATAAAGTTATATCCTTCATTGTCTAACAAAGAAACTGATATTATATTACATAGCATACTTGGTACAAAATACACCCAGATGGGTTCAAAACCAATATACACCCAGATGGCAACCCCAAGTGATACTCTCCCACTGCGACTGTATGTACATTGGAACCATTTCCAACACGGAGACTATGGTCACATGTCTTCAAAATTTTGCTATTTCTCAGTCCCTGCATAGAATTGCAAATGTGAGAACCTGAACCGGTATCTAATACCCAGGAAGCAGAGTTTATTGAAAAACAGTTTTATATCACAAATACACCTGAAGCAGAAGCATCCCCATGCTTCTTCTTGAGGTTCAAGTACTCCGTACAGTTGCGCTTCCAATGTCCTGTCTTGTAGCAATGAAAACATTCACCTTTCCCCGAGTCTCCAGCTTTGGACTTTTCCTTTCCCTTCACCTTTTTAACTCCACTTTTAGGATTGGTGGGCTTCTTCTTTTTCTTTCCTTTGGACTTAACCTTAGGGCGAGAAGAAGAAGATTGCCCAATAGTCATAACGGGAGTTTTCATTGATTTCATAGTGCTCTCTGCACTCCTTAACATATTAAGGAGTTCAGGTAGCTCCTTCTCCATGCCGTGCATGTTAAAGTTAACTATGAACTGAGCAAAGATGGAGGGGAGGGATTGCAGAATAATATCTGTATATTGTTCATTGTCCATTGTTAATCTTAGGTCCTCAAGCTCTTCTATAAGAGCTATCATCTTCAGAACATGGTCTCCTACCGGTGTGCTTGGGGCCATTCGCATCTGAATCAATTTCTTTGATGCTTCGTATCGTAATACACGGGATTGCTCTCCATACAACTCCTCTGTATGGAGGAATATGGTTTGAATGTCCATATTCTCGTGCTGCTTTTGATGTGTATTGTCCATCGATGCAAGCGCGATGCATTTGGCCGTGGCACAGTCAGCGTCCCATGTCTTGCGGACTTCAATGTCCGCAACTGAGGATTTTGGACCTGGGGTGGGCGGGGCTGAAGCCGTGAAGACATATGATACTTTATCATAAGTCAAGGCTATTTTCAGATTCCTCAGCCAGTCTTTATAATTGGTCCCATTCAGTTTGTTTTTATCTAGTAGAAGCTTGAGTCCAGTCATCGGTATCTGCCATTAAGAGAGAGAAAAGAATACACTCAGCGAAAGCTCTTGCATAGATCAGATTGGTTATTATCTTGTCTAATCGATGTCTCCCACTGCTTTAATCAAGTTTTTTCTTTCAAACCTTAAAAAGAAAACTAGGCAGGATTAATTACAGTTTACAATTTCGCTAACCGTTCAGCGAGGCCAGTGTCGGTACTTGAGGGAGGTTCCCCGTGCTTTCGCACGGAACTAATTAAAGTAAACCTCGTTTTCCCAGAGGCGTAGCACCGTTAACACCTTTCTAGACACCTAATGAGTTAGCTAATTGTAAACTGCAAAACTCTCCTAGGAGCAACTATTGCCCACAGTGGTATCAGGATCCAACCATCACATGGAAGGTATGCAATCTCATTGCAAATTTCAACACTTGAAATTCCCGATGTAATTTTTACCCCTAGTACTTATGACCTTAACTATGGTCAACAAATCATAAGTACCAGTCAAATTCTACCCGTCATTTCTTGATCAATTAGACCCACCCATATGACCATTAACTATGGTCAACAAAGTCGCATGAATGTCCTAATTAATCGGCATCATATGTAGTATAGGAAGACATCACTTAGCTACCGTACTGTAGCGCCTTGAAAAGTCGTTTTGGTGTTTTCCTGAAAATCGGTGAAAATTCGGTATTTTTCCGAAAACCGTCCTTTTTGTTATTTTGCAGTTTAGGACTAATTATACCTAATTTGGATAGGTAATTGCAAGTTTTTAGTAGAAAATGAGTTAATTATGAAATTCTGGTCGTTTAAAATTTTTCCCTAATTTTTTAATTTTTAATATTATTTTAAGCCGGTAAGAAAATACATTAAATTAGCGATAAATACAAATTTAAATGGGCTAAATTTAAGCTTTAAAATCATGTTAATTAAAATTTAGTTGTAAAAAAAAATTTTAGTATTTTATTTTAAATTTTAACAAATTTTTATTATGGAAAACGAAATTTATTGAATTTTAAGCTAAAACTTGCAATTTTGGACTTGTGGGGGATCTTTTTGCATAAAACCTCTTTGTATCCACTCACACTCACCCCCACTCCCTCTAGGCCGGCCCCACCATCATCAGGTCCAGAAATTCCTTGCCTCACTTTGCTTTTTTTTCATGTGAAGAAAGGAGGTGTTTTGTGTAGGTTTTAAAATATAGTATTTGGAGGTATGGTGTATTGACTTTGAGGGGGTTTGACTTGGTCATTTTTTTCCACACACCCCACACCACTCCCCTCTCCCTCTTCTGGCTGAGACCAGCTCCCCCCCCCATTCCGTTATTTTCCTTCTCTTTTCTCTCATTTTCTTCAAAAAAATTGCATCAAAATTCAATAAAAATCAACAAATCCTTCACTATTTCAACACAAAACCTTATTCCCTCTCTTCTCAAACCCAAATTGGTTCAAATCTTGGAGAAAGATGGCATCTTGGGAGGCTTTAGCAACATAGGGTTTGGGCTTGTGAGGTATAATTTCAATCTTTGGTTAAATTATAGTTTAAAGTGTGCTAATTAGAACTTTGAAAATTGTTTTAGTGTTAATTTTAGTGCTATTTGCATACTAGTTTTTTTTAAAGTTTGTGGTTTGAAATTAATTTAGGGTTTAGAATACCATTAAGAGATTAATTAAGCTATTTTGTTACCTAGTTATTTTGGTAGCTTAATCTAAGTGGTTAACTTGCTAATTGGGCTAAAATCTAGTGTTAATTTAGTGTTAGTTTCTAATCTAGTTTTTAAAGGTTTATGGTTAGAGTTAAACTAGGGTTTTTAGAAACCATTATTTAGTTAATTAAAGCTAATTAGCTATCTAGTTGTTTACTTAACCAATCTATAAGGTTACTTTGCTTAAGTGGCTTGATGTTATGCTAATCCAAGTTAATCTTGTGTGATATTTTCCTTGTTTTGCTAATTACCAAAAATCAAGAGAAGGGTTGGTTGTGGAAAATATGTTTTGAAGCATAGTTAATGGTTTAAAATTAGTCTAGTGGCTATCTAGTGAGTTAGTTTGGATTGTTGTGTTGGATTGTGTTAACTTTGTCGCTAATTGTCAATTTTTGCACCAAATTGCAAATTAGTGCTTACTAGTTTTTACTAAAATATTGTGATGAATTAATTGCGATGTCTTGATGAAATTTTTAGTGTATCCTATGACTTTTAGGATGTGTGAGTGCGGATATTGAGTGTTCGGGTTTTAGTTTTTCCGGGCGACCAAATCGACGATTCTAGTTAGTTTTGCGATTTTCGCGTGCGTTCCGCGCACCTGTGCACATTGTACCTAGCTTGTGAACGTTAGTATCTTCGTTTGGGTTTTGTGTCGTTCTTGATATGTAACCTTATGTTTGGTATTTATGTAATTCCAGGTTCGGTCGCGGAGACGACAGACGCTGCACGAAAGGGGAAAGCGGTGATTGGACGTGACTAGCTAGGGATTCCGGTGAGTAGATGTAACATCTACGGGGGACTATCGTTGGATGGCGCAAGTCGCTCGATAGTTTTAGTAGCTTAAAAAGATTCTTAGTAATGTTAGTAATTAGGGGTGTAATACTTGTATGATTGTTTGCTACATTCATGCCTTAGATTGACATACATATGCGAACCCATTCTATAGGACACATGCTGTAAGTGCACGGCGGCGCCCCGATCGTCAATCCGACGGCCAAATGCGGAAACGGTGATAAACTTTAATTTTGCGAACTTTGCAAACCGGCACCACCGCGCACTAAACAACCGGATCGGGCCATTAAACTTGTCCTAGCTAACTAACAAGATAGAGAAGAGATGTACCGACTGATCCGAGTCCTCCGGTCTTCATCTCCACTCCGATCTCCTCACGGGATCTCCGTCCATCTCCTCCTCGTCGAAAAGGGCACCACGAAGCCGGGTACTTTTACGGGCTCCCACCTCAATACCGAGGCAACTCGGGCGCGAAGTTGGCTAGCCGACGCGCCCAAGATGTGCTGTAGAATGTATAGTGGATAATGTCTCTTTGGGGTATTGGAGTAGCCTTTGATGTGGAGGGAAGAAAGAACCTTAAGGAAATAATGCTATCAATTTTGCAAGGAAATGAGATGAACAAATGATACACCAAAATTGAACCACTCATTTTTCGTCTCCTCTCAATATTGTGGCCGGCCAATCTCTTTTGGAAATGGTGGAGGGAAAGCATAAATCATGAAGGAAGGTGAGGGTAGAAGAAATCAAGAGGTGACCACATCCAAAGACAAGAAAACATCAACCATGCTTCACACTTTAAACCCATTCCTATCTCATTAATGCACCATCATGGTTGAAAAGCAAAGATGCATATCATATCAAATACTTATGCAATAAACCCCTCCACAAAATGTTATTTGCACAATTGCAAATAACCCCCTCCATCGAAAAAGTCCGGCCGGGAAAGAACAAAGGAAAACCGGCCGGAACGGAATGCAAACTGGCAACTCCAGAAAACTGGTCCCGTAATGAATTACAGGAAAACCCCGATACTGTGCTTACACACCCGCATCTGTATTCCGTCCGGATACAAATGCAAAGAGACAAAATCTACACTGTACTAAACTAGGATCCGGCTTAAACCAAAGCCGGCTAGTAATATCCGTTCGATCCTGATCCGTGCAATACCGCACGTATCCGATCGAACCTTGCCATATATCCATACGGCTACTAGTACAAACCGTCCGATCCTGATCCGTGCAATACCGCACGTATCTGATCGGACCCTGCCATATCTCCATACGGCCTCTATAGCGTTTCGCCCGAAAGCTGAGTAACTGAAAGTGTGGTGGACTCTAAAAACTCGTCAATACTATGGTTGTGGATTTAACCACTAGCACGTCAGAGGTATAAGCCAATACGTAACGGGCCACCAGCTATTGACTAAAAGGGACGTCGATGAGCGAACTCATCCTGACACCCTACTGAGCCTGTCAGTGACAATATCCATACAGTCCGGTCCGTTCGTCTATGAGCATCGCATGTCGAGCCTAGGGGGTGGGTAAAAGTCAGACCCCCAAAAGCGGTACAAGTCGTGTCGGAGTGTAGCCCAGAACACCCTGAGATACTACTGGAATACCTACAAGTAAATCTCCTGCCTTGGCCAAGGACTTCGTGTAATGGCTCTCCTAGACACAGCGCGACCTCACCCCCAATACCGGGAGAGACGAACCCCCGAAGATCCGCTCACTGCCTCCATGTGGCTCGGGACTGTACCCAACTAAAACCTGTTTGCACGACTCCTTTGAGCCGTGGTAGGGTGGTAATCAAAGCACAGTGGGAACTCACACGAGACAAATGACGATCCCCAGGTCGATGAACTAACCTGTACACATTGTCACCTGGGAACGGCTATCTGACGTCAGGTATAAGACCAACTAGCATGTTCCCGGCGAGTCCTGTCCGGTGTACTCATAACCCAATGAGCACCTGTATACATCTTAGGTGATCCAGCTGACACCAGTGGCTCGTGAGACCGGCCACCGCCCCTCGTCGGGGTCTCGACTGTATACACTAGTCTACTCTGGAGTATCGATGCCCGGTCTCGAAACTCCCACGACTAGGGACCTTTTAAGGATGTGCTTATAGACTCCAGCTCTCACTTATATGATCGCCCTCATACTGCTGTCTGTCAAGCAAGAATCCTATGGGCTCTATCAATGTGTAATAGCGACCTGTAAGGTCACCTGAAGCAGTACACGATGATAAAGGTAAACCAGATAGCAAACTATCATCTCGAGTAAGACTGTCGTACCGGGATAGGTCCTCCCTCAATCATTGCAATCACGTGCCTGTGATCCAATAATTGACTCTGAGGGCACTATCTCCAACAATCTCCCACTTGCACTCAAGGCTAATTATTGCGATGTCGCTTACTCACAGCCCGTGTGATACCGAACACCCAACTCCTCTACTAATCAGTCGCACAAAGCCTGTTTGTGAAACTATTGCGTTCGAGGAAAAGCCTCAGTGAGTGGATCCGCTCTGAAGTTTCTTTCTATGTCTCTCTCTATCTCAAGTTCGCGGAGAAAGCCATCTCCCGAAATGAGCAATACCTGTCTTAGAGTGTTTGGATGTCTGATGGGACTGAGCTCATAAATGAACTCCAAATCCAAACTTCTTAGACTGTATTGTCAACTGAACTTAATCAGTATCCTGCGCCATGCCACCCTCAGTATCTGCCTGGATCACCTGTCCAGAATACTGCCCCTCGTCAGAGGGAAAACTGTAACTCTGACAACCTCCTTGTCGTCCATGTCACCTTAGAAGCCTGGAGTGATAACCGTCTCCTAAAGGAGGCAGCCGTTATCATATCCCTAGAACATTCACTTATGTTCTATAACTGCTTCCGACTGTTCCTCCAGGATTGGATCAATATCAACTTATTGCATCTAGTGCAAGAACAACATCTGGTGTGGTACTTGACATCTCATGATTGACTCAATTGCCAAAGCAAGTGATCTGCCAATCATGCACACCCCTCTCTACTTTAGTCTATAAGACACCTTTAGAGAGGGTGACTCCATTACCTGCAGGTACACTCCATGCCAGGAGTCGTCCATTCTAAATACTCTTAGAATGCTGTTAAAGTACCCTGATTGGGAAGCCACCCAAATCTAGATCTAAAACCATAGATCTAGTAACCAGTATGTCTGATATAATATCCAAGTCCCATGCGGAGAAAACACTATGTGACGACCAAAGTATAACCGATCGTAGTATAGGAATATCACTTCCTACTACCTTCTCAACAGATCCATCCCCTATTCTGATGACGTCAAACCTATGACTGTCACATCAGAAACAGATGATCTATCTCCGCTATATCTGCTTTTAGTCTATAAATAGACATAAGCCTGATGTCCACCAATGCTTCCGCTGCTCCCACTGACTACGAAAACCCTCTGGCAGAGTCATATAGACGTGCACTTTTAAAGCTAGTTTAGAACGACGCTATACTCATCCTCCTGCCGGGTCTCGCAGCCTGGAATAACAACAATGGCAAGTGTGGGTAAACAAGAACTTCCCTGTCACCGTCCTTAAGGCTACCGGAGTACCTCTCGGGTGCCTGAAGTTACCCACCTTATCTGCGGAGTGGCCAATGGAATGTCAAATCAGATTGAATCTTTAGGTTCCTTATCAAATCTTCAGTAATCGTTTGCGGTTCTGGAATCGCTTCCAGTTCTACCATACTCCCACTACTGTTTTCTGAAAAATAACCATTTCTTTTAAAATGTGGCGAGTTAAGAACAATATCACTATTGATCTTGCAGATGGTAGAAAATCAACCCTCGTCATAGCCTGGGTCAACCCACAAACAGACATTACAGAAACGTGTCTTGAGTTATCCAGAGTCTGGTTTTAATCATAAGCCGGACAACTCCCCGTACCTTAACAATGTTAAGATATGAACTGTACTATATCCAATATAGAACCAGAGGCACTGATTTAATTGAACCAGATTCAAATCATGCAGCTATCTCTAGTGCATGTCAACTAAATGGAAGGAGGCCGATCAGCGTTACTCAACTTAGGAATGCTTCCAATTATGAGTAACCTGAAAGAGAAGCAATTTCTCTTTATCATTACTATCAACTGAATACCATACACAAGTATCTACATCTTCGATCACCTTGAAGAATCCCGATACTTGCTACACCTGGTTCTCTACTCTATTCAAATACCTATAACTCCTCAAAACTTAGACCCTGTGTTTCTACGAAACACATGTCTAAGAACTAGAGAAGTTAAAAGTAAACAGAACATAGTATGAGGACCAACCCCTCTGTCCTAATGGACACTGGACAATATACAATACTATGTATAAGTCCGCCGAGTCTAACAACTCTTTCACTGTGTGTCGTAGGTTGAAAACTGTACTTATGGTTAAGAAGAATTACACCGCTGTTTAATGCTCCTTACCTAACCATCCACTGATATAGGTAAATGTCATCGACATAATATCAAAAGGTATATCTCAATCTATGAAAATAGACGTACAGATATATCAATTTGAAATTGGTGCACAACAGCGGATATTCAAAACCAAATATTTGCCGACCGGCAAACAGCCCAGGTGATCTCCTCAAATATCACTGATTACAACGAATCCCGATATAATGAGGATGATCACCCAATTCCCAATAACTTACTCCCACTCATCATCTGTAAAACCATACAGATGTGAGAATCATACCTGGTAAATACATACCCTGGAGTAAGTATCTAATCGGGAAAACAGTTTTCTTTTAACAGTACACAGTGAACTGAAACATTGAAATGTTTCGATGGGGTATCCTGGTATTCCTAGTAATGCCTCTACCATTATCCAGATTCACAACTATAACCGTATAATTCTTTGCCACCTCTCCAAATCCTTTTATATGTCTTTTAGTCGTTACCTTCTGCACACCCCTTAGGCCAAATGGTTTTCTTCCTTCCCTACCGTTCGGCACCAGCCTATGGTTTGGAAGAAGACTATCCAATAAGCATAATGGGTGTACTGTCCCAGTCCTAGGAGCACTCGCAATGCGAGAGAAGGTGAAGATAAAAGACAACCGAATAACCCTTATTCCTATTTCTCCTGGACCAGAATCCATCCCCGAACTGGAACAAGTTCCTTTCGAGTTCGTATATAACCATACGATGGAGTATCCAATAAACTGTGGATCTTCGTAGTGATACGGAGTGTCCTGGAGAAATACAAAGGTGATTTAGGATTGGCGAAGAAATAGTTGGTTTGGTCGTGAATATCAGCCGCAATTTACTTTGCCCTCTTACTAATCCCTTGCTTTGTCTTAACTTAATACCTTCTGCACACCATCGTTATGCTAATTGGTTTTCTTCATTCCCCACTGTTCGGCACCAGCCTAAGGTTTGGAAGAAGACTATCCAATTTGCGTAATAGGTGTACTATCTCCTAAACCAAGGAGTACTCACAACCTGAGAGAAGGTAAAAGGAAAAGACAACTGAATAATCCTATCCATTTTCTCCAGAACCGGAAACCATCCTTGAATAAATTCCTTCGAGTTCGTATCTAACCATACGATGGTTTTGTCCAATGGAAGTGGACGTTCATAGTAATACGGGGTGTCCTGGAGAAAAGGGTAAAAGTAGGAGTGGCAATGAGGTCTGCAACTCTGACAATCCAACAGCCAGTGTTAAGAAGGTTCGGTCAACTTGGTCACTGAGTCATAGTCTTAGGGTCGGGTCAATGGTCGCTGCCAAAGAGAGAGAGAAAAGAAACACTCAGCGTGCACTCTAACCAAGATCAGAATGGTTACCAATTTATCTAATCTGGAAATCTCCCACTGTACCTCAAATTCTCCTCCAAACCTGAAAAAAGAATTAGTCGGGGACACCCGAGGAGTAAACCAACTCATCAGTAGGAATCGGGATCCAACTCTCATCGCATGATAACGTGACGGAATCCGCTCATGTCATCACACTCCAGAAGGTATGCGCATACCTGGCAAGTTTCAGTTCTTTTGAAACTCCCGATGTGATTTTTTTTACCCCATGCTCTTATGACCTTGGCGTGAGGTCAAAATATCATAAGTCACATGTCAAGTTCTACCCATCATTGTCCAGGTTAATTTAAACCCACCCGTACATACCCTTGACGTAGGCCAAAATAGTAGTACGACTGTCCCAAACCAACGCATCTATCTATGCAACAGATAAATACCCGGCAACTACCAAACACTATGCCTTGGCGTGAGGTCAAAATACATAGCTTGAATACTACCGAATATTTAACTGAAATGATGGAGGGCTACGAACGGTTTCTGGCGAAAACCTTTAACGTAATGAACTTGATATCATTGAAGGAACGGATAGCTTTTTAGAAAATATAGTGACGAAAACCTTTACTAAAGAGGTCACTCCCGGTGAAGAGATCTCGGCTCTTTCCCCGTAGGATAGGGTGCTGGATATTCATAACCGAATATCACGGTGTAAAGCAAAAGTAATCGGCTATAGTGAAGTTAATGCCCTGACGCAAACTTCTGTCCAAGGGGTCACTCCCGGTGAGGGATCTCGGCCCTTGCCTCGTCGACTGAGGAGCAGGATATTCCAAATGAATACCACGATGCAAAACAAAAGTGAACGTCCTTGCAGTAACAGCTTTTTGAAAAAGTGTTCCAACAACATCAGATTAGGTTTGTTTAACTTGCATTGATCCGAATCAATGCAGTCCCATCAATTGATCACACCACAAAGAACGCAAATATACTGACGTACGTATATGCCATCCGCATTCGCCACTGGGTCCCGTCATAACCCGTTAGGTTAGCTAACTAACGGCAAAGCGGGGACTGGACTAGCGCGGATGAAAAACATATACAACATCTACTAATATATATACCAATATATAGTATTTCGCTCAAGGCGTGAATAAAATGCAACATCACAGAAATGTACAGCATCACAGAACAATACAGATATCTGGGATCCCCGGGTTTCACAGAGCCACTACTGAAACCCGACATTCCCCTGGTCGTGTGGATAGCCTGTGCAATGAGAATCCTAGACCCCTACGGGCGCGGCAAGTCACCCGCCAAAACCTGAAGTGAGGCAGCCCCCTTCAGCACCGTGAATGGACCACCCAGCACTTCACGGAATCCGGTAACTTGGGCACCCCTCCTGGGTCAACCTGTACCCCCTACGAGTGCGGCGAATAGCCCGCCAATTCCAGACTGAAGCCCCCTCTGTCCCAATGCCATGAGATGCGGGCTTGTTTCCCTCCAGAACCCGGCTATCCGTGCACCCCACCGCGGGGCAATCCTAGTACAGAAAGTAAAATATACATACAACGGGTACATCGACCGCAACCAGGTCGTGCCCCAAAAGAATAATACAAACAGGCAGTGACGGCAGTCCACATGTCGGACGCTCGCCCCGCAATATCAAATGTACATAATACAACAACACTGTACTAGCATTGCATCCAGGCTATCCCCACGACCGATCCGCAACATCACAGCAAAAACACAGAACATCAACGTGAAAGTCACGTTCGCAAATCCGTCTAACCGGGCTATAGCAGTTAGACCGGATTTACCGATCGAGTGACATTCACGGTCGCAGATATAATGTAAATACTGTGAAATAATGTGTTTAAAATATCCGATCGATCAAAAATTAACAAGTGGGCCCCCAAGCAATACTGTAGCACTCACAGAAATTCTGGGCCCAATTTAAATATTCCAAAACCCCTATTTTTAGCCCACAAGCCCACTGCAAAAACACGATCAAATGATTCAACATTACAGCGGCGGATCCGCGGCCCAATAAAGGTCAATGGCCGCGGATCCGCGCTCTAACTTAGGAATTGAGTTGTCGAATTTTTGCACTGTTCTTAGAATTTCAAGTACATCACATTTTAGCAACCTGAAAAATTTTAGGAGACCAAAAAAATTCAACAGAAAACTGATGTGAACTAAAATGTGGTTTTTGGAATTTCGGTCGATCGGATATGCAAAACACATCAAACGAAGCTAGACGAAATTAATGGCGAGGCTCTGATACCACTGTAAGTGCACGGCGGCGCCCCGGTCGTCAATCCGACGGCCAAATGCGGAAACGGTGATAAACTTTAATTTTGCGAACTTTGCAAACCGGCACCACCGCGCACTAAACACCCGGATCGGGCCATTAAACTTGTCCTAGCTAACTAACAAGATAGGGAAGAGATGTACCGACTGATCCGAGTCCTCCGGTCTTCATCTCCACTCCGATCTCCTCGCGGGATCTCCGTCCATCTCCTCCTCGTCGAAAAGGGCACCACGAAGCCGGGTACTTTTACGGGCTCCCACCTTAATACCGAGGCAACTCGGGTGCAAAGTTGGCTAGCCGACGCGCCCAAGATGTGCTGTAGAATGTGTAGTAGATAATGTCTCTTTGGGGTATTGGAGTAGCCTTTGATGTGGAGGGAAGAAAGAACCTTAAGGAAATAATGCTATCAATTTTGCAAGGAAATGAGATGAACAAATGATACACCAAAATTGAACCTCTCATTTTTCCTCTCCTCTCAATATTGTGGCCGGCCAATCTCTTTTGGAAATGGTGGAGGGAAAGCATAAATCATGAAGGAAGGTGAGGGTAGGAGAAATCAAGAGGTGACCACATCCAAAGACAAGAAAACATCAACCATGCTTCACACTTTAAACCCATTCCTATCTCATTAATACACCATCATGGTTGAAAAGCAAAGATGCTTATCATATCAAATACTTATGCAATAAACCCCTCCACAAAATGTTATTTGCACAATTGCAAATAACCCCCTCCATCGAAAAAGTCCGACCGGGAAAGAACAAAGGAAAACCGGCCGGAACGGAATGCAAACTGGCAACTCCAGAAAACTGGTCCCGTAATGAATTACAGGAAAACCCCGATACTGTGCATACACACCCGCATCTGTATTCCGTCCGGATACAAATGCAAAGAGACAAAATCTACACTGTACTAAACTAGGATCCGGCTTAAACCAAAGCCGGCTAGTAATATCCGTTCGATCCTGATCCGTGCAATACCGCACGTATCCGATCGAACCTTGCCATATATCCATACGGCTACTAGTACAAACCGTCCGATCCTGATCCGTGCAATACCGCACGTATCTGATCGGACCCTGCCATATCTCCATACGGCCTCTACAGCGTTTCGCCCGAAAGCTGAGTAACTGAAAGTGTGGTGGACTCTAAAAACTCGTCAATACTATGGTTGTGGATTTAATCACTAGCAAGTCAGAGGTATAAGCCAATACGTAACGGGCCACCAGCTATTGACTAAAAGGGACGTCGATGAGCGAACTCATCCTGACACCCTACTGAGCCTGTCAGTGACAATATCCGTACAGTCCGGTCCGTTCGTCTATGAGCATCGCATGTCGGGCCTAGGGGATGGGTAAAAGTCAGACCCCCAAAAGCGGTACAAGTCGTGTCGGAGTGTAGCCCAGAACACCCTGAGATACTACTGGAATACCTACCAGTAAATCTCCTGCCTTGGCCAAGGACTTCGTGTAATGGCTCTCCTAGACACAGCGCGACCTCACCCCCAATACCGGGAGAGACGAACCCCCGAAGATCCGCTCACTGCCTCCATGTGGCTCGGGACTGTACCCAACTAAAACCTGTTTGCACGACTCCTTTGAGCCGTGGTAGGGTGGTAATCAAAGCACAGTGGGAACTCACACGAGACAAATGACGATCCCCAGGTCGATGAACTAACATGTACACATTGTCACCTGGGAACTGCTATCTGACGTCAGGTATAAGACCAACTAGCATATTCCCGGCGAGTCCTGTACGGTGTACTCATAACCCAATGAGCACCTGTATACATCTTAGGTGATCCAGCTGACACCAGTGGCTCGTGAGACCGGCCACCGCCCCTCGTCGGGGTCTCGACTGTATACACTAGTCTACTCTGGAGTATCGATGCCCTGTCTCGAAACTCCCACGACTAGGGACCTTTTAAGGATGTGCTTATAGACTCCAGCTCTCACTTATATGATCGCCCTCATACTGCTGTCTGTCAAGCAAGAATCCTATGGGCTCTATCAACGTGTAATAGCGACCTGTAAGGTCACCTGAAGCAGTACACGATGATAAAGGTAAACCAGATAGCAAACTATCATCTCGAGTAAGACTGTCGTACCGGGATAGGTCCTCCCTCAATCATTGCAATCACGTGCCTGTGATCCAATAATTGACTCTGAGGGCACTATCTCCAACACATGCACCATTGCCAGGGTTTTTATATGCAGCACGAGCACTATTCATGCTTACACATACACCCTGGTAATTGCCATGCCACCACACTAGATAACCTTTAAATTGAAACCTTTTACTATAATTGATACTTAAACTTGTGCTATTGCCTTTAATTCCTTAAAATGAAATCGTAGGATTGCTATTCATGTGCATGTACCTCATCATATTATTTGTTCATGCCTAGTCTATTAATCACACATCGCAACTTGATTATTGATACCATATGCATTCATTATCATTGACATATGCACTTATGAGGATTTCTTGAGATTTTATGATATTCTGGATTTCGGGGGAAAGCCGCAAAATTTCTAAACTTATTATATTTTTTTTAAATATGTAAATTGCGGTTTTCTAGTGAAGTAAGTGTCGTCCACCATGAGTTTGCTGTAGTTTTCGAGACCCGTTTCGAGGAGTTGGATGAACCGTCTCGGGTACATGGTGGGCCCGGTAAGGTACCCCGGGGCAAGAAGCTCGTGTTGCTGACGATGAGCCTGGCAGGGGACGGATTACCTACCGGTGACTGTTTGGGACGGCGGATATTCAGAGGATACCGACCATGGCCGCGAGATGATAAGATATTGATATTGAGATGGGTCAGCCGGATGACTGAGGCCAGAGATACTATGACATGGATATATGAGATTTGTGATAGTTTTGAGGTGTCGTTGCTGGACACAGGTTCTTGTTGATTCTATTGGTATTGTGCTGGTATTTCAAAAGAGATTCCTAAAGGAAAAACATGATTCTTATACTTACACATTCAGGTCATGAGTGTATTCGCATTGCATTCATACCTGCTAGTATATTCATATTGCATACATACCTGCTATTATGTCCTGCCTTACCTGTATTTTAGATACTAGGATGCTTGTGTGCATGCATTCGATAGCCTGTGTAGATGTTATTTATTACTCACGAGTTGGCAACTCACCCCCGTTGTGCCACAGCCTTTTGCAGGTCCGCTCCGTCACTACAGTAGCGGCGGGCGCACTTGCTTCTTTTGCCTGGACTCGAGGTTTTGCTCTTAGGTGAGTTATATTATTATTTTTGTACCACCTTATATATTTTTTGTATCTAGTGTACTCCATCTACTGTATCTACCAGTATTGTTGTTTATTGACCTAGAGATGAGACTGTGAGATTTGTGGACTTTTTATGCTGTATTTTGGGGTCGAGCTCACTTGAGTCGACATGCTGTTTTTCTCATGCTTCTTTATGATTACTTCTCATGTCGTTGTTTTATATTGCGTGGGATTTGTAACCGCCTTGTGGCGAAGAGCTAGCTCCCGCTTGGGGATGCCTTATTTGTTGGATTCATATATATTCTTGTTGTACCCATTTTGGGGGCCAGTATTTACAAAGGAGACTCTGCCGAAATTTTCGGAAAAAATTGATATTGTTTTTAAAAAGGCTTGATGTGACTCATTTGATAAACTCGCTTTCAATTGATTGGTTTTTCTTCACTCTTTTGCTTATTTGGTTTTGGTTTCTGGGCTTTGGCTTACTTATTTTACGGATGTCTTGAGACGTTTCGTAAGCTTAAGTGCCAGGCACGTTCCGTACCTTGCGGGTCGTGACAATGTTGGTATCAGAGCGATAGGTTTTACCTTTTTGAGTGTAGGATGACCCTTGGTAGATGGAGTAAGTGACTTAAGTAGGATAACGTAGCGTGTGTATGTCCGCGGCATACTTGCGATACGGTACTCCGCTTAAGTGACTTTAGGATATACTTGCTTGAAATTCATTCTTCAATTCCGTGTATCCTATGATTCTATTGCACTGTTCTTATTATCCGTTTTTCTGTAACAGCCACTATGCTGCCGAAGGCTACGAGGGCACAGAGGGCTGCCGCCCAAGACGAGATTCGAGCTGGCTCGTCCGAGACTAGGACTGAGCAGGGTGGTATGCCTACGCCTCAGGGACAGACAGATCCACCTTCCCCAGGCCGTATGGATAGGCTCGAGACTGGTATGGAGGAGTTGCGACAGATGATGGGGGGGCATGCAGGAGCTACGTCAGATGGTAGGATCCCTAATTGCAGCCAGTCGTACACCGAGGCCGGATGACGCACCTACTACATCCCAGACTGCTATGATACCTGCTCCTATTACTACCGCCGTGACCATCCCGGTTTCACTACAGGATTTCATGAGGCTGAGACCTCCAGTATTTACCGGCACCGAGGCAGCGGAGGACCCACAGACGTTCCTTGACAGTTTAGCCAGGATCTGCCGTTCGCTGAGATGTTCGGATGATCGATGGGTAGAGCTTACGAGTTTACGACTAGAGGGTCTCGTGCAGACATAGTGGGAGTCAGTCTTAAGAGGTCGAGCTGCAGGTCTATCGACTATGACTTGGGCCGAGTTTACAACGGTCTTTCTAGCTCGTTTCCTCCTAGAGAGCGTTCGTGACGCCAGAGCTCGTAGCTTCGAGGCCTTAGTCAAGACACCTGGGATGACGGTGTTTGAGTATGACATCCAGTTTACACAGTTATCCCGATATGCTCCTTATTTGGTGGATACCGAAGAGAAGATGGTGAAGAGGTTCGTACAGGGACTTGATGCCCAGCTATATCTTGCCATTGGCGCCCAGCACTACGACACTTATTCAGCTACTATGGATACGGCATTACGGATGGAGGCACACATATCACAGACTTCGTCCATTTCTGGGCCGATGAGGATTCACACCGATGTACCGTCTCAGAGGCAGCGCGCCAGATTTTTTCTGAGAGATAAGCCTAGCAGAGGATTTGGACGGGGACAGTTATATGGTTCTTATCCCTAGGGACAGCAGCCGTCGCCAGGGTGTTTTAGGTGCGGGAGTCCGCACCATCTTGTCAGAGACTTTCCGGCGAGATAACAGGGAGCAGCGACAGTTCCGCATGTGACCCTACCACCATCACCACCCCCTCCTCAGAGAGCCCTACTTCCTACCACAGGCGATGCTCCACGCCAGCTAAGTGCACACAGAAGCCGTGGACGCGGCGGTCCTGTTCAGAGAGGATGAGGAGGTAGAGGCCGAGGTCGAGGTCAGCCCGCTATCGGTGGAGGATAGGCCCGAGTATTTGCTTTGACACCGCAGGATGCGCAGGCATCCAATGCCGTTGTGACAGGTACCTTGCCCGTTTGTTCTTTCGACGCACGGGTATTATTTAACCCAGGTTCCAGACATTCGTACGTCTCTACACACTTTGCACCGATGTTAGGCCGTGAGTCGTCGTCGTTAGATCATCCGCTTGTTGTTAGTACTCCGGTAGGCGAGTCGTTTGTCGCTCGTTTTGTATTTCGTTTGTGTTCCATTCGTATCGGGGAGAGGGATTCATCGGTTGATTTGATTCTCCTCGATATGTTGGACTTTGATGTGCTTCTGGGCATGGATTGGCTAGCCACACGTTATGCTTCGGTGGGCTGCCGTGAGAAGGCAGTCAGATTTAGCTTTCTCGGAGAGCCAGTCCTTGTTATTCAGGGAGACCGCAGCGTCACCCTTCCCAGCTTGATTTCATCTCTTCGCGCTGGTCAGCTCTTGCGGAAGGGATGTCAGGGATTCTTAGCGTATATTTGTGATACTCGAGCTGCAGAGGTTCCGTTGGACCAGGTCCCGGTTGTTTGTGAGTTCCCTGATGTTTTCCCTGATGAGCTACCTGGGCTACCACCTGAGCGCGACGTTGAGTTCTGCATCGATTTGATTCCCGGCTCGAGGCCTATTTCTATACCGCCTTATCAGATGGCCTCGGCAGAGCTTCAAGAGCTGAAGGATCAGTTGCAGGATTTGTTAGATAAGGGGCTTATTCGACCTAGTGTTTCTCCGTGGGGTGCTCCGGTCCTGTTTGTCAAGAAGAAGGATGGAAGTTTGCGCTTATGTATCGACTACCGCCAGCTGAACAAGGTTACCGTTCGGAACAGATATCCGTTGCCACGCATTGATGATTTGTTCGACCAGCTTCAGGGTGCGGGGTATTTTTCGAGGATCGACTTGTGATCAGGATACCATCAGCTGCGAGTTCGATAGGAGGATATAACGAGGACAGCTTTCCGCACGCGCTACGGCCACTATGAGTTTTTGGTGATGTCGTTCGGACTCACCAACGCCCCAGCAGTATTCATGGATTTGATGAACCGTACATTCAGGTCGTATCTTGACTTGTTCATCATCGTATTTATCGACGATATCTTGGTGTACTCCCGGAGCAGAGAGGAGCACGAGCAGCACTTGCAGATTACGTTACAGACTCTGAGGGAGCACCAGCTGTTCGCAAAGTTCTCCAAGTGTGCATTCTGGCTGGACAGCGTCGGATTCTTGGGTCAAGTGGTTACGAGAGACGGCATATGTGTGGACCCGAAGAAGATTGAGGCTGTTCAGCAGTGGCCCCGACCTACATCGGTTACTGAGATCCGTAGTTTTCTAGGCCTGGCGGGCTACTACAGGCGTTTTGTTCAGGACTTCTCCCGTATAGCTGCACCTTTGACCGGTTTGACCCGGAAGGGAGTTCCTTTCGTTTGGACAGAGGAGTGCGAGCGCAGTTTTCAGCAGCTACGGACTTGTTTGACTACGGCGCCGGTATTATCTTTGCCTTCGGGATCAGGCGGATTTGTGGTCTACTGTGATACTTCGCGAGTGGGGCTAGGATGCGTATTGATGCAGCATGGCCGGGTGATCGCTTATGCTTCTCGGCAGTTGAAGAAGCACGAACAGAACTACCCCACTCATGATTTGGAGATGGCTGCAGTGGTCTTTGCATTGAAGATTTGGCGACATTACCTATATGGCGAGTCGTGCCAAATATTCACAGACCATAAGAGCTTAAAATACATATTTCAGCAGCGAGACCTGAACCTCAGACAGCGTCGTTGGATGGAGTTGGTGAAAGACTACGACTGCGAGATCTTATATCACCCAGGCAAGGCGAATGTGGTGGCAGATGCGTTGAGTAGGAGGCCCGGGGGTAGTCTATCCTTTTTGCGCGCAGTGCAGAGGCAGTCGTCAGCAGATTGGCAGATGTTATGCGACAGCCGAGTTGAGTTCGAGTTCACTCAGACAGGGGGACAGCTCGCGCATGTTCGTGCACGCCCATAGTTGCTTGACCGTATATATGAGGCACAGCGCAGTGACGACCGTCGCTCAGAAATCATGGCACAGATGGGACATGGCAGATTTTCCGAGTTCGTGATTGACGATCAGGGGATTTTACGATATGGATCTAGACTGTGCGTACCAGATGCTGATGGATTGCGGCGCGACATTCTTGAGGAGGCATACCGATCAGTGTATAGTGTCCACCCCGGTTCCACTAAGATGTACCATGATATGAGAGAGACCTACTGGTGGGACGGGATGAAGAGGGACATTACGGAGTTTGTATCGAGATGCCTGACTTGTCAGCAAGTCAAGGCCGAGCACCAGAGGCCCGCAGGAGAGCTACAGCCATTACCCATTCCGGAGTGGAAATGGGAGCAGATTTCGATGGATTTCGTTGTGGGTCTACCCAGGACCAGTCGAGGGTATGACTCCATCTGGGTGATCGTAGATCGATTGACGAAAGCGGCTCACTTCCTGCCAGTGAAGACGACTTTCAGCTTCGCTCAGTATGCCCAGCTTTACATCGACGAGATCGTGCGGTTGCATAGCGTACCGACTTGTATCGTGTCAGATCGAGGCACCCAGTTCACCAGCCGACTTTGGCAGAGACTTCAGGAGGCTTTATGCACTCGTTTGAGCTTCAGCACAGCGTTTCATCCGCAGACCGACGGACAGTCAGAGCGGACCATTCAGACTCTCGAGAACATGCTCAGAGCGTTCGTTTTAGACTTCAGCGGTAGCTGGGATCATCATTTACCTTTAGTGGAGTTCTCCTACAACAACAGCTTCCAGGATACTATTCAGATGGAACCTTTCGAGGCATTGTATGGGAGGAGATGCAGATCGCCCGTCTGCTGGACAGAGCTCAGCGAGAGCAGTATTTTAGGGCCGCAGCTTGTTGAGGAGATGACAGCGAAGATACAGTTGATCCGAGACCGGATGAAAGCGGCTCAGAGCAGGCAGAAATCGTATGCGGACAGGCGCCATCGCAGATTAGAGTTCGCAGTTGGCGACCATGTTTTTATGAGAGTCTCTCCGATGAAGGGCGTGATGCGTTTTGGGCTAAAGGGGAAGCTTAGCCCTAGATTCGTAGGTCCCTTCGAGATCCTCGAGCGTGTCGGTGCTGTTGCATATCGTTTGGCCCTTCCACCCAGCTTTCCCGATGTTCACCCCGTCTTCCATGTTTTGATGCTCCGCAAGTACCTTCACGACCCTTCGCATGCGATTCAGCACCCGACAGTCCAGCTAGATCGCGACCTTTCTTTTCCAGAGAAGCAGGTGGCCATCCTGGATCGGCAGGTGAAGAAGTTGAGATCGAAAGTTATACCGACCGTCAAGGTCCTTTGGCGTGGCCCGAGTAGCGAGGAGGTTACCTGGGAGACCGAGGGCGAGATGAGGAAGAAATACCCCCATCTCTTTGAAGGTACGCGTAGCTATATTATTTTTAAATTCGGGGACCGAATTTCTTTAAGGGGGGAAGATTGTAGCGCCTTGAAAAGTCGTTTTGGTGTTTTCCTGAAAATCGGTGAAAATTCGGTATTTTTCCGAAAACCGTCCTTTTTGTTATTTTGCAGTTTAGGAATAATTATACCTAATTTGGATAGGTAATTGCTAGTTTTTAGTAGCAAATGAGTTAATTATGAAATTCTGGTCGTTTAAAATTTTTCCCTAATTTTTCAATTTTTAATATTATTTTAAGCCGGTAAGAAAATACATTAAATTAGCGATAAATACAAATTTAAATGGGATAAATTTAAGCTTCAAAATCATGTTAATTAAAATCTAGTTGTAACATAAATTTTTAGTATTTTATTTTAAATTTTAACAAATTTTTATTATGGAAAACGAAATTTATTGAATTTTAAGCTAAAACTTGCAATTTAGGACTTGTGGGGGGTCTTTTGGCATAAAACCTCTTTGTATCCACTCACACTCACCCCCACTCCCTCTAGGCCGGCCCCACCATCATCAAGTCGAGAAATTCCTTGCCTCACTTTGCTTTTTTTTCATGTGAAGAAAGGAGGTGTTTTGTGTAAGTTTTAAAATATAGTATTTGGAGGTATGGTGTATTGACTTTGAGGGGGTTTGACTTGGTAATTTTTTTCCACACACCCCACACCACTCCCCTCTCCCTCTTCTGGCCGAGACCAGCTCCCCCCCCCATTCCATTATTTTCCTTCTCTTTTCTCTCATTTTCTTCAAAAAAATTGCATCAAAATTCAATAAAAATCAACAAATCCTTCACTATTTCAACACAAAACCTTATTCCCTCTCTTCTCAAACCCAAATTGGTTCAAATCTTGGAGAAAGATGGCATCTTGGGAGGCTTTAGCAACATAGGATTTGGGGTTGTGAGGTATAATTTCAATCTTTGGTTAAATTGTAGTTTAAAGTGTGCTAATTAGAACTTTGAAAATTGTTTTAGTGTTAATTTTAGTGCTATTTGCATACTAGTTTTTTTAAAGTTTGTGGTTTGAAATTAATTTAGGGTTTAGAACACCATTAAGAGATTAATTAAGCTATTTTGTTACCTAGTTATTTTGTTAGCTTAATCTAAGTGGTTAACTTGCTAATTGGGCTAAAATCTAGTGTTAATTTAGTGTTAGTTTCTAATCTAGTTTTTAAAGGTTTATGGTTAGAGTTAAACTAGGGTTTTTAGAAACCATTATTTAGTTAATTAAAGCTAATTAGCTATCTAGTTGTTTACTTAACCAATCTATAAGGTTACTTTGCTTAAGTGGCTTGATGTTATGCTAATCCAAGTTAATCTTGTGTGATATTTTCCTTATTTTGCTAATTACCAAAAATCAAGAGAAGGGTTGGTTGTGGAAAATATGTTTTGAAGAATAGTTAATGGTTTAAAATTAGTGTAGTGGCTATCTAGTGAGTTAGTTTGGATTGTTGTGTTGGATTGTGTTAACTTTGTCGCTAATTGTCGATATTTGCACCAAATTGCAAATTAGTGCTTACTAATTTTTACTAAAATATTGTGATGAATTAATTGCGATGTCTTGATGACATTTTTAGCGTATCCTATGACTTTTAGGGTGTGTGAGTGTGGATTTTGAGTGTTCGGGTTTTAGTTTTTCCGAGCTACCAAATCGACGATTCTAGTTAGTTTTGCGATTTTCGCGTGCGTTCCGCGCACCTGTGCACGTTGTACCTAGCTTTTGAACGTTAGTATCTTCATTCGGCTCTTGCGTCATTCTTGATATGTAACCTTATGTTTGGTATTGATGTAATTCTAGGTTCGGTCGCGGAGACGTCAGACGCGGCACGAAAGGGGAAAGCGGTGATTGGACGTGACTAGCTAGGGATTCCGGTGAATAGATGTAACATCTACGGGGGACTATCGTTGGATGGCGCAAGTCGCCCGATAGTTTTAGTAGCTTAAAAAGATTCTTAGTAATGTTAGTAATTAGGGGTGTAATACTTGTATGATTGTTTGCTACATTCATGCCTTAGATTGACATACATATGCGAACCCATTCTATAGGACACCTGCACCATTGCCAGGGTTTTTATATGCAGCACGAGCACTATTCATGCTTACACACACACACACCCTGGTAATTGCCATGCCACCACACTAGATAACCTTTAAATTGAAACCTTTTACTATAATTGATACTTAAACTTATGCTATTGCCTTTAATTCCTTAAAATGAAATCGTAAGATTGCTATTCATGTGCATGTACCTCATCATATTATTTGTTTATACCTAGTCTATTAATCACACATCGCAACATGATTATTGATACCATATGCATTCATTATCATTGACATATGCACTTATGAGGATTTCTTGAGATTTTATGATATTCTGGATTTCGGGGGAAAGCCGCAAAATTTCTAAACTTATTATATTTTTTTAAATATGTAAATTGTGGTTTTCTAGTGATGTAAGTGTCATCCACCATGAGTTTGCTGTAGTTTTCGAGACCCGTTTCGAGGAGTTGGATGAACCGTCTCGGGTACATGGTGGGCCCGGTAAGGTACCCGGGGCAAGAAGCTCGTGTTGCTGACGATGAGCCTGGCAGGGGACGGATTACCTACCGGTGACTGTTTGGGACGGCGAATATTCAGAGGATACCGACCGTGGCCGCGAGATGATGAGATATTGATATTGAGATGGGTCAGCCGGATGGCTGAGGCCAGAGATACTATGACATGGATATATGAGATTTGTGATAGTTTTGAGGTATCGTTGCTGGACACAGGTTCTTGTTGATTCTATTGGTATTGTGCTGGTATTTCAAAAGAGATTCCTAAAGGAAAAACATGATTCTTATACTTACATATTCAGGTCATGAGTTGATTCGCATTGCATTCATACCTGTTAGTATATTCATATTGCATACATACCTGCTGTTATGTCCTGCCTTACCTGTATTTTAGATGCTAGGATGCTTGTGTGCATGCATTCGATATCCTGTGCAGATGTTATTTATTACTCACGAGTTGGCAACTCACCCCCGTTGTGCCACAGCCTTTTGCAGGTCTGCTCCGTTAGTACAGTAGCGGCGGGCGCACTTGCTTCTTTTGCCTCTTTTGCCTGGACTCGAGGTTTTGCTCTTAGGTGGGTTATATTATTATTTTTGTACCACCTTGTATATTTTTTGTATCTAGTGTACTCCATCTACTGTATCTACCAGTATTGTTGTTTATTGACCTAGAGATGAGACTGTGAGATTTGTGGACTTTTTATGCTGTATTTTGGGGTCGAGCTCACTTGAGTCGACATGCTGTTTTTCTCATGCTTCTTTATGATTACTTCGCATGTCGTTGTTTTATATTGCATGGGATTTGTGACCGCCTTGTGGCGAAGAGCTAGCTCCCGCTTGGGGATGCCTTTTTTGTTGGATTCATATATATTCTTGTTGTACCCATTTTGGGGGCCAGTATTTACAAAGGAGACTCTGCCGAAATTTTCGGAAAAAATTGATATTGTTTTTAAAAAGGCTTGATGTGACTCATTTGATAAACTCGCTTTCAATTGATTGGTTTTTCTTCACTCTTTTGCTTATTTGGTTTTGGTTTCTGGGCTTTGGCTTACTTATTTTACGGACGTTTTGAGACGTTTCGTAAACTTAAGTGCCAGTCACGTTCCATACCTTACGGGTCGTGACACATACACTACGCCTTAACTATAGTCAACAAACGTAGCACAAATACTAAGTACTCTACTTCCTAAAATGACGGAGGGTTGCGGTTGATTTTTAAGAAAATCTTTAACGCTTTGAACTTGATATCGTCGTAGAATCAAATGGTTTTCAAAAGGAGTGGCTTGTGCTCCGCAGGTTTGAAATATAGCTTTTTCATAAAGAGCCGAGTGGTTTTCAAATCTGATTCTACAACATCTTTTTAGTTTTATTTTCTTTACATTAATCATATTAATGTAATCCCATCATTTAAGTCCTTAAGCCAATCACAGAAAAGAAGCGAAAATAACACGTACGCTTATGCCATCCGCATTCGCCGCAATGTTCCGTTATGCACCGTTAGGTTACTTAAGTAACGGCATACCGGGACGGGACTAGCGCGGGTGTAAAACATAAGCAACGTCTACTATATATCATATATATAATATGTCATTCGTCTCAGATATCTCAGAATACAGACAGCAGAAACATATATATATATAATGTGGGATATACTAGGACGTCCGTATTTAGTATTTAGCCAACAATAGAAAATACGGATTCCACAGTCGCGATGAATAGCCAAGCCCACACCCCTAGACCCCTACGAGAGCGGCAAGTGACCCTACCAATCCTGGAGTTTAGGAGACCCGGTCTCGACTCCTCGAGATCGCCTCCCACTGAACCCCAGAACCCGGTCACTTGTGCTCCCCTCCTTGGGTCTATCCTAATGCGGAAAAGTAAATAATACACAACACTGGTGACACAACCTCAACCCGGAAGTGCCCCAAAATAAAAGAATATTACATTACATTTGAATTTACATGAATGAAAATATAAAACTCTCATCTCACATAAAACCCCCCGGCTATTCGATCGCGACAATCCTGCACATCATATCTCAGTAACACATAATATCATATATCATCAACGTAAGTAAGTATGCGTGCCCCGATTGTCGCTGATGTATAGCAACGAAACCGGCGATATCGAACATACTACACTTACGGTCACAGAAAAGAAAGTGTAAAACTACAATATTTGGAATCCACATTCTCTTTAGACATCATAAATGAAAAATATCATATACTTCGTATTTCATGCTTAAACTATATGAATTCTACATATTGTATCACATTCCAGATAAATAGACAGTATTAAAGTTTTCGAACGAACGATCAAATACCCAAGATTCCCTAAAGCTCAACACTTGAGCAGAGTTCAAAAACCCGGAGTGTGACACAGTAGTGGAGGTCCAGCCATAGAAGGGTCAAGCCAACGCCTCACATGTGGCACTCCGTACCGCCCCAAACCCTAAGGTTCAAAGGGCAGTTCAAGATGGTCATATAATCGAGTTAAGGTTTGTTGTCTTCTAGAGGGTCCACCACAAAAAAAAACTTGCACGTATCTCCAAAATATTTAAACCCCGTGAATAGTGAGCAAATGATACTCGTTCGAACACTTCAATACTTTCTAATTTACCCGGAAAAGCAACGAAATGAAAATTTCGATCGAATCGTCGAGTCCAAAGCCATCTCCAGAATATACAGTACTAGATTCAGATTAAACATACCTAAAACAATATACAAGCAGTTATAAGAATTACTGTGCAAATAGGAAGCAATGAAGTCTCTGTACGGCCGCGGAGCCGCGGCCTAAGTAAGGATTTGCCGCGGTTCCGCGACGGTTTGTATGGATCACGGCTTCGTATTTCACAGTGTTTCTTAGTTTTTCCTGCTGCATTTTTTAAGTATTTTTAATTCTGAAAAATGACAGATTTTAAAAATTGTCCAGAGAAGGTCTCGAAACGTCGTATTTTGGTTCGATCGGAGTTTTTGCTCCGTAAAAGTGTCGCCTAATGTTCTAGGTCGGCTCTGATGCCAATGTTAGGTTTACCTAGCACCCTATGTAGAGTTTGGAAGCATCACATATCACAAAGATCAAATTTTTATGGTGCTAAGTAAGCATACAAAGGATCAATCCTAGAAAATTAGGGTTTCTAAACATTAAAGGCAACAAAGACTAGGGTTTCGAGAGCAAAACCTTTGTAGCTCCCTTCGCTAGACTCTTTGGCCTCTTGAGTGTTGGAGGAAGGTTCTCTTGAAATCTCCAAGTATCCACAACGATCCACCCGAAGCTCCTTCGTTTGAGCTAACGACTTCACTTTCCAAGAGAAGAAATGAAGATAACACTCTAAACAAGTGGGCTAAACTTGTGTAGAATGATGTTGTGGTGGCTTTTCTCACTTCAAAAACCTAACTTGATGAATATATTGCTCACTACAAAAGTCTAGAGAGCAAATGGTGAAGGAGGAAGAAGATGATGGCTTTCTTTTAACAAGAGTAAAAAGATAACCCATAAAAGGAAAAATGAAATTATATGTATATATATTTATTCCTTCTCATCTCAAACCATGGTTAAATGTTTAAGATATTATTTAATTTGAGTTAAAACACAAAGAGAAGGTTAACTCAAGGTTAGGAGTAGGTGAGCATGGTTAGGTTTAAGAAGAGTGTAGAAACTAAGCATGAATTATCCTTTTCTTTATATCTTTTGTTTTAACAAAAAATTAAATAATAATACATATATTTAACCATGGTGTGAGTCTTATATTGCCATCATATTCAATGTGTAATCAACCATGAAGGATGATGTATGTATGTATGTATATATGTATGCACATCCATATGTGCATGAAACTAAAAAGAAAGAAAGCATGCATGCATGCATACATCCATCATGTACAAGAAAAGATTTCAAGTGAGAAAACTAATGGTTAAATGATAAATCAACACTTGATTTATCAATCAGGCCATATCACATATGACCCCACCAAAAACAAGCCGCCCGATCAATATACGGTATCCTATACACGCATTTTAATCTGGTCCATGCGCATATCGCATACGCGCACCACAGCGTTTCACCTGGACTAGGTAACTCCTTTGTGGGACTCTAAGACTTGTCAATACGCCGGCAGTGCATGATGATCATATCAAGCACCCCCAAGCCGCAAGCGGTCAGCTAAACGTAACAGCCACCCGGGTATTGAGCGATCAGAAGAAAACAAGCGAACCTGCTACAACTCCCGTCGAGCCAACCGGCAACACTACCGTACAGTCCGGTCTCTTCGTCAAATATGCTGCATATCGAGCCTAGGGATGGTCACGTTGACCCCAATAACTCAATAAGTCGTGCCGGTGAATGGTCTATAACAGATCGAGAAACTACTGATAACACTTATCAGCAAATCTCAGCAGCCCTGGCCAGGGACTTACTAATATAACCAGTCGAGCACAACACAGCATCAACTCCCAATACCGGGAGAGACGAAACCCCTCCTATCGATCATCGCCTTCGTGTGTCTCGGGACTGTACCCAACGGCCACCTGTTTGCACGACTCAGTAGAATCGTGGTAGGGTGGTAATCAAAGTACAGTGGGAGAGCACACAAGACTCTATGACGAACTCGGGTCTACAGACTAACCTGTATCAGTGTCACCTGAGAACTGCTATCCGACGATAGATATAATTCCATATAGGAGTTCTCGGTGAGTCCGTCCAGTGTACCCAGTCACCAATGAGCACCCGTATATGATCTTGATGTCGAACATCGATGAATGTGGGAACATCCATCGCCCATCACATGGGTCTAGTATCATATACGCTAGTCTACTCTGGTATATCGATGCCCCGTTTTGATACACCTCCGACTAGGGACATTCCAGGATATGCTTATAAACTACAGATGTCCTACTAGTATGATCTCTATCATAATCACTGTAGTCAAGCAAATATCCTCAGGGCTTTATCAACATGTATGAATGAGTAAAAGTATGATCAAATCAACATGTGAGATAAAGAAGAACCAGATAGCATACTATCATGTCGTGCAAGAATGTACACTGAATATATATATATATATACATGTATATATACATCCACTATCATATAATGGCATCTAAAGCATACATATATCCAACATTTATGAGCACCCACATGATATCTGGTATACCCTGACATGACTTGCTACACATATTACCTGACCCGACATGGTACCGTACACTATTTGACTCGACCTGATGTACCATTGCTTCACCCGTTACTTGATCTCGTGTCTAATGCCAACAAACCTGATATGTAGTCCTCACGGACCGTTTCTGTTGTCTATCCAGACAAACCTGCTCTTACATGATCCTGTGTTGGCATTAGTTCTTGATTACTGAATACCTGACTTGACATACACATATAACTTGGGGGTATGGGGAAATCAATGATGAAACCTGACTTGTAACTCAACAGTTCTATGCTTGTTCTGATCAGTCTTACGGGCTAGGCCAGCCCCGGAGTGATGATGCTGACATCACTCATCTGTACCTGCTACCTTTTACTGCATAGCGGCACGTCTCAGTTTCATCCCGAGAGTCTGTAGACCGTGGTCCCGGGCATGCACGGGATACTATTGAGTTACATCGATGATTCATCAAATTGATTTCAAAGACTTTAGAATAGATAACCCAATAGAACAGTTTAGTTTACTCACTGCACACTACCCTTCACTGCTATGATTTACCTTACTGTTACACCTGCTTTTCATTCATGATTATATTTGTATTTCCTGTTACCCTGTTTATATTTATTGCTTGATGTTATGATGCACTGACGTCTGGGTTTTGCATGGCCCAGATCCTTCTACCTCTATTGCAGACTGTTCAGGAGTATTGCTGCTGTTAGACCGAGCGGTGAGGTTCCTGTCGTTATGTAGTTTCACTTCCAGGTGTTCCATTTATCGTATCTTTTTCTTTCGCATATTATCATTTCTTGACTCATTTATTCTGTCTCATGGATATGTACTAGATAGTTTAGTTTACTTTCCTGTTCTTGATATCTCTACAGCCGTAATGTGACTGTGGAAGGATTTCTTCCTATCCACAGGTTGCATGGTTGGCTATGTCACGTGCCTTTTAGCGTACTCTAAGAAGTGGGGCGTGACATGGTTCTTTTGGTATCAGAGCTATAGGATATAGGTTAATCGGGTTGATTCTTTTGTAGTTGGGTATTGGACCTAATACACGAATCCGAATACTCGTGATTAGGAACATGTCCTGCCACCTTGATTATCGTAATTGTTGAATCATATCCTTCTCTTGATCCCTTGTTTGGGCGAATGAAAACCGTTTTGCATTTCGACCTGAAATCTTTTTGGTTCTCTATTTTTTCTCCCTGTTTCTTAATTCTGATACTAGGATTTAGGCGACTTGGGTGGAGTTATGTAATTGTGCCCATGAACTGCAGCATGGTTACAATGTGGTACTCTATCTAAGTAACTTGAAGTCCTGGTCTTGATTCACTTCCATGTTCCATGATCGTTGTACTACCTTGTCTCTCTTGGTTTCATTGCTTACCAGTTATTGTTTCATCGCCAGCTTGAATCATGTTTACCATGGTTAACCCACTTTAGTACCTTGACTTCGGATGAAGTCATCTTGGTATCTTACTCGTTATTGTTTTTCCTCGCATTAGGGTTATTTAATCCTGGTGCATTTCCTTGTTTGTTGTTTTCTTGGGAATGGGATTTCGCGGTACTTTTCACGCTCATATTGATTGTAAGGAAGTGAGGTGATTCTCCAGATTCCCGGACAATCGGAAGTTGTTTTGCTGGAGGAAGCAGTTCTGTCGGGCCAATCAAGTTAGGGCTAGGCCGACAAACAAAATTCTTTCGCCAATGGCAGTGGATAAGGAAAAAGCGCCGGCTATATTTGAGAGTTTCATGGAAGTTCGGAGACATATCAGGTTTACCAACGAGGCGAGACGTGGAGCTCGCACTTGAACTTATTCCTGATGCAGCACCAATCTCAAGGGGCATATTACCCGATGGCGCCAGTAGAGTTGAAAGAAGTCAGGAAGTAGGTTGCGGAATTATTTGAGAAGGGTTGGTTTCGCCGCAGCAACTTAACTGGGGAGGCTACAGTTCTTCTAGTAATGAAGAAAGATGACACAAGAAAGGCATGCGTTGATTATCGAGAATTAAACCGGGTGACTATTAAGAACAAGTACCCGATCCCTCGCATTGGCAAACTTTTTGAGCAGCTTAGTGGCGCGAGGGTATTCTTGAAGTTGGATTTGCGGTTTGGATATCATCAGGTCCGAGTTAAATCAGAAGATATTTGCAAGACTGCATTCCGAACTCAGTATGGACATTACGAGTATTAGTGATGCCCTTCGGAGTAACGAATACACCGGCAATATTTATGGACTTGATGAACCGAATCTTTTCGCTCTTCTTGGACCAGTTTTAGTAATGGTCATTAAAGATATTCTGGTCTACTCGAGGAGCATTGAAGAGCATGCAGAACTCTTGAAGATCACACTGCAGACTTGGGGGAAAGAAGGATTATATACAAAGATGAGCAAGTGCAAGTTTTGGCTTGAGGAAGTAAAGTTTTGGGACATATCGTAGCTGGAGATGGAATCACCGTTTACCCAGGGAAGATTGCAGCAGTTCAAGACCGGCCGATTCCGAAGAACGTTGCAAAGATCAGAAGTTTCTTGGACTTGCAGGATACTATAGAAGGTTTGTGAAGAATTCTTCTCGTTTGGCTGAGCCTCTGACCAAACTTACGCACAAAAAATTACCATTTGTGTGGACAGATAGGTGTGCGTCAGCCTTTGAGGCGTTGGAGCAAGATTTGATAACCGCTTTTGTTTTAACCGTACTAGACGGTTCCGGAGGATTGGTGTTTCACAGCGACGCATCGGGGAAAGGATTGGGATGTGGTTCGATACAACATGAGAAGGTTGTAGCTTACGTGTTGAAACTGTTGAAGGCCCATGAGAAGGATTACTCAACTCATGACTTGGAGCTTGCGGCTGGGATTTTTAGCTTGAAGATTTGGAGACACTACTTATTGGGCGAAAGGGGTCGAAATATCCACTGATCATAAAAGCTTAAAGTACGTGTTCACTCAGAAGGAGCTAATTGTGAGACAACGAAGATGGTTGAAGCTGATGGCTGACTACGATCTTGATCTTGAGTACTATCCGGGAAAGTTGATGTTGTGCCAGATGCGCTTAGTCGGTTGCTAGCAATTCTGATGTTGACTGCACCAAGGGGACTTATTGAAGACTTTTGGAGATTCGAGTTGGAGATCGTGCTACCGCGTTCTTTAGGATAGATGATGCAATTGCAAGTACAGTCATCGTTGATCGAGGATATTGAAACAGTGCAATTGCAGGACCAAACATTGCAGAAATTTTGAGAACAGGTTGAAGCCGGACTACGAACAGATTTATTGATCCACGAAGATGGTTCGTTGAGGTATGGTAGCCATTTGTGTGTGCCAAAGGGAGATATTCGCGAAGAGCTTATGAAAGATGCATACAGTTCAGCTTATTCCGTACATCCAGGAGGCACGAAGATGTACCGAGACTTACGACAGCATTTCTGGTGGGAAGGTATGAAATGGGAGATCGCTCGCTTTGTGGTAAAGTGCTTGGTGTGTCAGCAAGTTAAGGCTGAACATCAAAGGGTTGCTGGTTTATTGCAACCACTTCCGATTCCTCAGTAGATGTGGGAACATATAACCATGGATTTCGTGATAGCTCTACCGCGGAGTCCAAAAGGCAACAATGCTGTATGGGTGATTGTTGATCGTTTGACCAAGGCAGCTCATTTTATTCCTTTTCGGATTGGTCAATCAACAGAAACTTTGGCAGAGCGGTACATGAAGAAGATTGTAAGGTTGCATGGAGTACCGGTGAGCATCGTGTCCGATCGGGACACTTGGTTCTTATCACACTTCTGGAGGAGTTTACAGGAAAGTTTGGGGACTCGATTGAAGTTTAGCACAGCTTATCATCCTCAAACTGATGGCCAGTCGGAGAGAACGATCCAAATTCTTGAAGATATGTTGAGAGCGTGCATGTTGGACTTCAAGGGTTCTTGGGAGGATCATCTACATTTGGTGGAGTTTTCTTATAACAACAGTTTCCAGGAAACTATTCAGATGGCTCCATTTGAAGTTTTGTATGGTCGCAAATTCCGTTCACCTTTTTGTTGGGACGATGTCGGTGAACGAAGATTGTTGGGACCAGATTTGGTTATGCAGACAGTAGAAAAGGTTAACACTATTAGAAACCATATGAAATCAGCTCAAGAAAGACGGAAGAGTTGGGCAGATACGTTGAGTAGACCTCTAGAGTTCGCCGTGGGTGATTTGGTATTCTTGAAGATATCACCGACTAGAGTGGTGATTCGTTTTGGAAGTCGAGAAAAGCTCAGTCCTCGATTCGTTGGACCCTTTGAGATCTTGGAGCGTGTTGGTGAGGTAGCGTATCGTTTGGCATTACCGCAATCCTTGGCAAATGTGCACGATGTGGTTCATGTATCTCAACTCCGTAAGTATGTTCAAGATGAAATACATGTGTTGGATCATTCGGAGCTGACGGTACGTGAAGACTTGACTTTTGAGGAGTGACCGGTTGAAATTGTCGATCGAGGGGAAAAGGTTCTTAAGAACAAGGTTATCCCTCTTGTACTTGTTTCTTAGGGTAGTCGCTCGCATGGAGAGTCCACCTGGGAACGAGAAGATGAAATCCGGCAGAAGTTTCCCCATCTTTTCTTGTAGTTATTGGTCGTTTATTCTTTTTGTGTTCTTGGAATTTCGAGGATGAAATTCTTTTTGTAGTTGGGTATAATGTAACAACTGAGTCCAGTTATACCAATTTCTGTTGCCGTATGCGTGGTTTGTGGTGTTTAATTCGTTTACTGTGTTTTGTTGCGAATGGTAGTTTACTTATATTCGACCCGCTTTCTTGAGCTTGTTGCTTTATAGCTATGGACTACCCTAACATCACATATTTTTTATATAACAATTTAAGTCCCTAAAAATAATCTAAAAATACATGACATGGCCTGCTTGATAACCATAATCCTGTGGTAGCGTCCTTGCACTGTGTTTTCATCCCGTTTAGTGAAACGGACGCGTTTGGATGACTACGCGCACGTACGTGCGTCCGTTCTTAGGGGTGTGCATTTCTGTTACCTAATCCTTCATTTAAATTTTTGGAACTTGCTAATAATTTCTATATTTCCAATTCAAAATTTTGGACCCGACCCGGGCGCTTTTCTGAAATATTTTACATCCCGCTAAAATTCAAATGTTTGAATTTTAAAATTTATTTCCAAAAATCTTTTAGTTCATCAAATTGCTTAAAACGATTTTTAAAAACCTTTTAAAATTATTTTTCTTTAACTACACAGATTTCCTCCTTCTCTACTATCTCTGTACTATAGTTTTCAACCAATCAGAAATCTCCATTTCTTTTCCCTGGGACCCATCTCTCCCTTCTTTATTTCTTCTCTCTCTTTTATTCCCCACAAATCTTTCTTTTTTCTTTTATTCGGCCATGAGCCAATCAGAGCAATTCATTTAAACCCCTGGGCCCCACCGTCTCTCTCTATCTCTCTCCTTTCTCCTTCTCTTTCTCTCTCTTCTCTCTTCCTCTCTCCTCCGCAGCTCTCTCCCCCTCTCTCCCTCCTTCTCCTTTCTCTCTCCCCTCGTGCTCTCTCTCTCTCCTCTCGTGAACACCGTTCGCTTCTCGGATCTCTTCACCGCCTCGCTTACGGTCACCTCCCTTCACGTTTCCCTTCTTCTTCTCTTTTAAAACCTCGCGCCTCCTTCTCTTAAAGTCATCGCAGATAAAGCCCTAGCCGCCTCGTCTCCTCTCGCCGTTGCCCTAGCTGCCTCTTCCTCGTCGCCATCTCCATCTCTTCTTCTTCTTCTCAATCTCCTCCTCCCCGTCTTCATCTTTTTTCACTTTTCTCTCTCCCCTGTGCACACCCATAACCGACCCGGCAGCCTCAGCCCATCTTGTCGCCGCCGACTCTCTCTTCTCGCCGTCACCACCTTCCTCTTCCTCTGCTCTTTCCCGATGCAGTTTCCCCGAGCACCCAACCCTGCAACGTAACCCCCACCAAACGTAAAACCCTAGCCGAGCTATCTTTCCCTGCAACTTGGAATCTGTCGACTTGCCGTGATCTCGCCGGCGATCATTGCCGACGACCACCCACCTTGGTTAGCACAGCCGTCTCCCAAACCCCGTAAGCAACCGTCCTCTTCTTCTTCTTTCTCTCTTTTCATCTTAAGTTTTCGCTCTGCTGAATATTTGAATCCTCTATAGATCGCCGGAGCTCCGTCGATGACACGCCAACGACGCAGCCATCCTTCTACAATCCAGTAGGTAAGTTCCTTCCTCTATATCCTTCGATCTCTGTCGATTAGCTTTGCATTTCCTGTAGTATCTTTAGTGTACACTGGATTTACTGTTTTCCTTGTGGCCGGAATCCGATGGTGCCGACGACATTTCTGACGACCCAGCAGGTACCTCCGACCCGTGTGACTCCACTGTTCGTCATTTGGGTTCGTTCCGTGAACCGTGCACGCGTCGCGATTTTTCCCCGCCGACGCGTAACGTTCCGTTTTCCGTTTCGCGACCCGTCGAGGCAAGTTAATCTTGCTACATGCTATTTAAATCATTTTATACATATTCTAATACCTGTAGTTTAAATATAGTACCCCATGCATCGTTTTATATCATTTCGATGTTCCATTTGCATCGGTTTATATTATTTTAGATCTAGAACTCGAAAGGTAATTATTGCATACATGATCACATTTAAATGTTAATCTCATAACCACAATCATATGCTTAATCACATTTTGACATAGCCTATGGTATCTTTCTATAGTTTTAATCCATCGGACACTTGTGCGCATTTAAACCTGTTTTAGCTGCGACTTCATCCAGTGAACCTATTTATAGATTACTGCATCCCTGGAAATTCTTAATATTTGTTAACATGATTTAACGGCCATGAATGTCACCCTGTATTCATATAATATTGAAACCGTCTCTGAACCACAACTGATAACTGTACTGCTAATTAATTGAATCTGCTTTATTGTTTAATTCATTGCTTAGATTATGTTGTTGATAACAATGCTTGATTACTTATAACCATGATTATGCTAGCAGTTTATGAGCACCCACATGATATCTGGTATACCCTGACATGACTTGCTACACATATTACTTGACCCGACATGGTACCGTACACTACTTGACTCGATCTGATGTACCATGGCTTGACCCGTTACTTGATCTCGTGTCTAATGCCAACAAACCTGACATGTAGTCCTCATGGACCGTTCCTGTTGTCTATCCAGACAAACCTACTCTTACCTGATCCTGTGTTGGCATTAGTTCTTGATTACTGAATACCTGACTTGACATACACATATAACTTGGGGGTATGGGGAAATCAATGATGAAACCTGATTTGTAACTCGACAGTTCGATACCTGTTCTGATAAGTCTTACGGGCTAGGCCAGCCCCAGAGTGATGATGTTGACATCACACGTCTGTACTTGCTACCTTTTACTGCTTAGCGGCACGTCTCGATTTCAGCCCGAGAGTCTGTAGACTGTGGTTTGGGCATGCACGGGATACTATTGAGTTACATCGATGATTCATCAAATTGATTTCAAAGACTTTAGAATAGATAACCCAATAAAACAGTTTAGTTTACTCACTGCACACTACCCTTCACTGCTATGATTTACCTTACTGTTACACCTGCTTTTCATTCATGATTATAGTTGTATTGCCTGTTACCCTGTTTATATTTATTGATTGATGTTATGACGCGCTGACATCTGGGTTTTGCATGGCCCAGATCCTTCTACCTCTGTTGCAGACTGTTCAGGAGTATTGTCGCTGTTAGACCGAGCGGTGAGGTTCCTGTCGGTATGTAGTTTCACATCCAGGTGTTCCATTTATCGTATCTTTTGCTTCCGCATATTATCATTTCTTGACTCATTTATTCTGGCTCATGGACATGTACTAGATAGTTTAGTTTACTTTCCTGTTCTTGATATCTCTACAGCCGTAATGTGACTGTGGAAGGATTTCTTCCTATCCACAGGTAGCATGGTTGGCTATGTCATGTGCCTTTTAGCGTACTTTGGGAAGCGGGGCGTGACATCGGTCAATCCTATCTCCTGGGTACTAGATGCCGGATCAGGATCTCATATCTATAATTTATTATAAGGACTGAGAAAAAGTAGAATTGTTGGATCGGGTGATATGTCCCTCAGAGTAGGGAACGGGGAATAAGTTGATGCTGCTGTCGTCAACGAATATCACCTTGTGTTGCTAAGGGGAAACATATTGATTTTGAACTATTGTTACTATATACCTTCTATGCTCTGCAATATTATATCAGTTTCTTTACTTGATAAAGATGGATATAATTTTGTTCTAGATAGAAATATCATGAACATTAAACTTAATCAGTTATTGGTAGCAGAAGGTATACTTTGTAATGGTATCAATGTTCTTAATCAAAACACAGATTTCAATATACAAAACACATGCAAGAGGAAGTGTTCATATATGAATGAAATCTACTTGTGGCATTGTAGACTTGATCATATCAATGAGAAAAGACTAGGTAAGTTGCATAAGGATGGATTTCTGAATTCGTTCAAATTTTCATCTTATAAAACTTTCTAGTCCTGTCTCGAAGGAAAGATGACCAAAACTTTGTTTACGGGATACGGAGAAAGAACTGCAGAGCTTCCGAGACTCATACACAGTGGTGTGTATGGTCTGATTTCTATACATGCAAGAGGTAGGTTCTCATACTTCATCACATTCACTGACGATCTCTCTTAGTTCGGATATGTGTATCTTTTAAAACACAAATCTGAAAGCATTTGAGAAATTCAAAGAATACTGAAACGAAGTAGAGAACCAGTATGGAAAAAGTATCAAGATCCTCCGATCTGATAGAGGAAGGGAGAACATAAGTATGGAATTCCTAGAATACCAAAAAGAGAATGGTATTCTCTCTCAGCTTACTCCTCCGTATACACTACAGCATAACGGTGTATCGGAGTGGAGGAACCGTATCCTATTGGACATGGTTAGCTCTAAGATATGTAGTGCGGATCTGCCTATTTCATTATGGGGACATGCGCTTCAGACAGCAGCATATTTATTGAATAATGTTACATCCTAATCTGAACCTAAGACATTATTCGAAATATTGAATGGTAAAAGGCCATATCTAGAAATATTTAAGATATGGGGTTTTCCAGCTTACGTTAAAAAGTATAATCCAGAAAAATATAGGCACGGTCAGTTCTATGTAAGTTTATGAGATATCCAAAGAATGGTTATGGATATCTGTTCAACCACACCAAAGAACAGAAGGTGTTTGTTGCTCAGCATGCCGTTTTCTTAGAAATGGAATTTCTTGCAATAGAAATTAGTGGGAGCACGGTAGAACTAGAAGAAATTCTGGAACCACAAACTGAAACTGAAGATTTGGTAGAACCTCAGGATTCAATAATCCCGGACGAAGCTCAGCCACTCCGCAGATCTAGTAGGATTTCTCATCCGTCCGAGAGATACTACAGTTTTCTCATAGATAGGTATTGAAAGGATTGCATCTTGGAAGATGATGATAACAATAGTTTCAAGCAGGCCATTACCGGTAAGGACTATGTAAAATGGCTGGATGCTACGCGATCCGAAATGGAGTCCATGTACACCAACAAAGTTTGGACTTTGGATGTTGCTCCTCTTGGGGTAAAACCCGTTGAATGGAAGTGGATCTTCAAAAAGAAGATTGGTGTAGATGGACAGATGGAAACCTATAAGGATAGACTTGTTGCAAAAGGTTTTCGTCAAAGACCAGGAGTGGACTATGACGAAACCTTTTCTCCAGAGGCTATGTTGAAATCCATTCGGATCTTACATGTCATTGCTGCCTTCTATGACTATGATATCTGGTAGATGGACATAAAAACGGATTTTCTAAATGGATGTTTAGACGAGCGTGTTTATATGGATCAACCAGAGGGATTCATAGACAATGGGAGCTGCGAGAAGATGTGCAAGTTGCTTAAATCTATTTATGAATTAAAGCAGGTATCACAGAGCTGGAACATCTGTTTTGATAAGACAGTCAAGGAATTTGACTTCACCAAAAATGAGGATGAGCTATGTATCTACAAGAAGATTGTAGGAAGAACTGTCATATTCCTAGTCTTGTACGTGGATGGCATTCTCTTGATAGGAAATGACATTACTATGCTGCAATCGGTCAAGCTGTTCTTGTCACAAAAGTTCTCCATGAAAGACATGGGTGATGCCTCTTACTTTCTGGGGATTAAGATCTACTGAGATAGATTTAAGAGATTGTTAGGACTTTCACAATCCAGGTACATAGAGACCATACTGAAGAGATTTAGTATGGAAAATTCCAAGCGTGGTAATATACCCGCTCTACACGGAATCACCCTCTCTGAAGAGATGTCTCCCATGAATGATGAAGAGAGGGCTCTCATAAGCATTATACCCCACGCTTCGGCGGTAAGATCTATAATGTATATGATGTTATGTATCTTACCAGATGTAGCATACGCGCTTAGCGTGGTGAGCCAGTATCAGTTGAACCCAGGTACAGATCATTGGACTGCTGTAAAGAACATTCTTAAGTATCTAAGAAGGACTAAGGAGTTGTTCTTGGTTTACAGTAATGGAGACCTCCAGGTCGAGTCCTTTACCGACTTAAGCTTCCAAAGTGATAAGAATGATAGCAAGTCTATCTCGGGTTTTGTGTTTACCCTCAACGAAGGGGCGGTCTGTTGGAAGAGCTCCAAACAGGACACCGTCGCAGACACGACGATGGAGGATGAATACATTGCTGCCAATGATGCCACAAAAGAAGCGGTCTGGATAAATAAGTTCATTACTGAACTTGAGGTGGTTCCGTCCATTGTTAATCCAATACCTTTGTATTGCGATAACAATGGGGCTATGGCTTTAGTGAAGGAACCACAGTCCTATCAGAAATCCAAACACATCTTGAGAGGTATCACCTGATCAGGGAGATCATAGATCACCGGGAGATAAAGGTCTGGAGAGTAGATACAAAAGACAACACGGTGGATCTATTTACCAAGGCCCTCCCCAAGCACAGCACAAGCAACTTTTTGAGATATTGGGTATGCGATACGCCAAAAACTCGCCCAAGAGCAAACGTTGGGTATTCGGTATGCCAATTACAGACCTTAGTGCAAGTGGGAGATTGTCGGATATGTATGCCCTAGAGGCCTGTATTGTATAGGATGCTATAGATATGTATGTACAAGACAGTTTTGCTCAGTTGTATAGTATACTATTTGAGTTGTCTTGATCCGAACACGTGTATTTTTTTCTTACTGCTTTATATTGCTTATACATGTTGATAAAGACTCGTTACAGTAGTATACTATCTTGGTTTATCTTTATCTTAACCAGTGTATATGTTATACTCGATATCACATATAGATGATACATGTTGATAAAGCCCGTAGGATTTTGCTTGACTACCAGCGTTAAGATGGAGATCATACTTGTAGGGGATGGATAGTCTGTAAGCACATCCTTAAATATCCCAAGTTGTAGGAGTATCAAGACCGAGCATCGATATTCTAGAGTAGACTTGTGTATACGTTTCTATACCTCGACGAGGGGGTGGTTAGTCCCACAGCCATTGGTGTGATCACCTAAGATTGTATACAGGTTCTTACTGTGGTGAGTACACTTTACGGACTTGCCGAGAGCCTCTAGATGGTATTATACCTATCGTCAGATAGAGGTTCTCAAGTGACAAGAGTACAGGCTAGTCTTTAGAATTTAGATCGTCATTTGTCTCATGTGAGTTCCCATTGTACTTAGATCACTACCCTACCACGGCTCTACTGAGTCATGAAAATAGGTTTTGGTTGGGTACAGTTCGGAGCCACATGGAGGCAATGGGCGATTGTCAGGGATTCGTCTTTCTCAGTATTGGGAGTCGATATTGCATTGTGTCCGGTTGGCCAGAACATAAGACCTTGGCCAAGATAGTTGAGATTTACTGATGGTTGGATCATTAGTTTCTCAGATCGGTCCTGAGCCACATCGACACGGCTTATTAGGTCAGTAGGGGTCTGACGTTTACCACTTCCTAGACCCGGTATGCCATACTCTTAGACGAAGAGACTGAACCGTATGGAGATTGGCATGGATAGGCTCGGTAGGGGTTCGGTTGAGGTTGCTCATCAGCCTTCTTTTCGACAGGTACCTGGGTAGCCGTTACATACAGCTAGTGCCGCTGGCATGCTTAGGGTCAAACCCACTTCTAGCGTACTGTCAAGTCTTTAGAATCCGACATAGAGAGTTTCCCTGGTTCATGCGAAACGATGTAAAGGACATATGTTTATACGTGCAAGGTTCCAATTATTTACGTGAACTAGTTGCACGAAATTTAATCGGACGGATTATAATACTAGCGGGCTTAGGATTAAGCCGGTTTGTTAAATTAGGTATTGATTTAATACTAGTATTATATTATTAGTATTATTCTATCTCTTGGGTATTCGTATTTTGATATGAATACGGGTATTTATACACGATAGAAAGTATTTTGTATTTATACAAAATACTTTCTAGAAGATGGCACCTCATTATGTATTTTTCTATTTATTTGAAACAGAAAATGAGGTGGAGGGGTGAGGTGGCATCAAGCATAGTGAGAAGCATGGATATTGTTTTTATTTATTCATTTGGGAAAACTATTCAAGTATGGTTGATATTATTTATTGAAAAAAGAAATGCTTGATATTCCATTTATCCATTTTTCTTCCATCATTCTAGCTTTGTCGTTCTCTTTCCTCTCTTGAGTTCATCTTCTTCCTTAAAGCCTAACCCTCTCATATGTTGAGAAATATAGGGTTTAGAAATAGAAAAACACTACTAAACATCTCTATATCATCTAAGCAAACTAGATTAGCAAACTAATTTGTTTAGTTGCTTCTTTTTCAGATGCAAGTTTAAGCCATATTCTCTCGGGTGGATCATCTAGGATCAAGAAGGCCATCAAGCAAGGTTGTGAAAGTATGTCTTAGCACCTCTACTATGTTTCTATGAGTATCAAGTATGCAATTTTAAAATTTTAGAGGTCTAAATATACTAAAAAAAATCGAACTAGAGAATTTGGGTTTTATAACAAAGCAAACAAGTTCTAATCTAAGTGAAGTGTATCTACAACCTTTGTAGTCCAGTCCTTCACTTCTGAACCTCCAAGTAGTAGTCCCTAGAACTCTTCTTTGACTCCATTTGATGAAAGGATAGAGATTGCTTGTTGTCTTCATTGTCGAAAATGATCCACCTTGAGTCAACTCTCACTTAAGCTCACACTTCACTAATCAAGGTATTAGTGAAGTTAACAACCTATACTAAAGGGCTAGAGTAGTGTAGGTTGATGAAGTAGGAATTTTGCTCACAAAAATTATCTCTTTTCATTTCTTTTTCTCAACCCTAAAAAATAAGTTAAGAGATGAAGAAGATGAACATGGATGGTGAGAATGAACCATGAACTAAAGAGATAAGATCTCAAGATGAGATAAGATGAGTGTGATAAATATCTATGAATAAATCCAAGAATAGAAGATGAGTCATGGCTTCTCCAAGCATCCAAAGCCATGACTCATTCTTCATTTAATTTATTTCATAAATATTTATCATATCCTTACTCAATGTGATTCTCACACATCCTAGTTTCTTGTATCATCAACTATGATACAAAATAAATAAATACATATATATATATATATATATTATATATATATATATACATATATATAAAGAGAAGAAAATCTTATGTAAGCTTAATATTAGTTTATATATATATATATATATATCAATTTATTAAATCAACACTTGATTCAATAATCCGGTTATATCATATATAACCTGGCTAATATCAAATATATATATGTATATCAAATTATTAAATCAACACTTGATTCAATAATCCGGTAATATCACATACGACTGGCTAATATTCAATATTAGTTTATATATATATATCAAATTATTAAATCAACACTTGATTCAATAATCCAGATATATCAAATATAATCTGGCTAATATCAAATATGTATAAACCTATATATAAATCAAATTATTGAATCAACACTTGATTCAATAATCCAGTTATATCATATATAACCTGGCTGATATGAAAATGCTAGATTTGAATACAGTATCATATACTCGTATTTAATCAAGCTCCCGCACATATCTCCATATATACCCTATTTCATTTCGCTTGAGCTAGGAAACCTCTATGTGGGACTCTAAAGACTCGTCAATACTTCAGCAGTATGTAAAGATCACCTCAGAAACCTACAAGCCATCAGCGGTACTAGCTGGACATAACGGCTACCCAGGTATTGAATGAATAGAAGATCAACAAGCAAACTTGTCCAAACTCCCATGGAGCCTATAAGCAACATATACCGTACAGTCCGGTCTCTTCGTCTGATATGTCGCATATCAAGTCCGGGGGTGGAATCGTCAGACACCACTAACTCGATAAGTCATGCCGATGTGTGGCTTATAACCTTTCGAGAAACTACTGATAACACTTATCAGTAAATCTCATCAGCCCTGGCCAGGGACTTGCTATTATAGCCAATCGCGCATGGCGCAATATTAACTCCTAATGCCGGGAGAGACGAAACCCCTCCTATCACTCACTGCCTCCATGTGACTCGGGACTGTACCCAAAATCAACCTGTTTGCATGACTCCTTTGAGCTGTGGTAGGGAGGAAATCAAAGCACAGTAGGAACCACACAAGACTCTATGACGATCTCGGGTCTAAAAACTAACCTGTACAAGTGTCACCAGAGAACTGCTATCTAACGATAAGTAAGGTACCATCTAGAAGTTCTCGGCGAGTCATGTTCGGTGTACCCATTCTCCAATGAGCACCGGTGTACAATCTTTGATATCAAACACCAATGGTTATGGGATCAACCATCGCCCCAAACAAGATCATGAAACATACACACTAATCTACTCTGGAATATAGATGCCCTGTCTCGATACTCTCTCGACTAGGAATTGTTAAAGGATGTGCTTATCGACTACACAAGCTTTTCTAGTATGATCTGCATCGTAGTAATGGTAGTCAAGGCAATATTCTAAGGACTTTATCAACATGTATCAAAATGACTGTAAACTAAAAACAAGTGTACATGTTAAGATAAAGAGCAACTAGATAGCATACTATCATGTCGAGCAAGAAAATCCTCTATATATATGTCCAAGCATCCACTATAATATACAATAATGGCTTCTAGGGCATACATATTCCTAACAATCTCCCACTTACACTAAGACCAGTTGTTGTAGTATTGCATACCCAACATCCTATAAAGTCTCTCAAACTATGTCTGGTGAATGGCCTTCATGAGTGGATCCGCCGTGTTGTCTTTCATGTCTTCTCTCCTGATCTCGATCTCCCAGCGATCAACTATCTCCCGGATCAGGTGATCCCGCCTCAGAATATGTATGGATCGCTGATGGGATCGGGGTTCCTAGGCCAAAACCACAGCTCCATTGTTATCACAATACAAAGGTATTGGATTCTTAATGGATGGAACCACACCAAGTTCAACAATGAACATCTTCATCCAAACAGCCTCTTTGGAAGCATCGTTTGCAGCGATGTATTCAGCCTCCATTGTCGAGTCTGCAATGGTATCTTGCTTAGAACTCTTCCAACATACCGCCCCTCCATTGAGGGTGAAGATAAAGCCCGAGACAGACTTGCTGCCATCCTTATCACTCTGGAAGCTCGAATCGGTAAAGGACTCCAGTTGGAGTTCTCCATTACCATACACCAAGAACATATCTTTAGTCCTTTGCAAGTACTTAAGAATGTTCTTCACAGCTACCCAGTGCTTCACCCTAGGTTTGATTGATATCTACTTACCACACTAAGTGCATAAAATACATCCGGTCTGGTGCATAACATCATGTACATGATAGACCCAACTGCACAAGCATATGGTATCATGTTCATGCGGTCCCTCTCCAAATCAGTGTTGGGAGACATCTGTTTAGAGAGAGTGTAACGACTCTGAAATTCCTATACAAAAATTCCTTGTTATTGTACAGAAAAGGGTATTACAGCCTGTGTAAGAGTTAACAGTTATTTTTGTTAAATAAAAACAAGAAGAAACTTGTAGCTTACTGGTAAACCATTTGCAATGTTGTGACATAACCTTGGTGTTCGATTTCCATAACACCCAATTAATTTTAGGATTTTTTCTTTTTAATTTTTCTGAAGCCCAAGAGTTGCATGTGCAATACACGGAGAAACGAAAAGTTTCAGAAAAATCAAACAGGCGCAATGAGGTGTACACAACCAACTTGACACGTGGTATGAATCTCGAGGCAATGCTTCAAGATCCAACAGCCTGTTTTGCACCTTGGGCCTACGCCGACGGTTGGGATAGCTCCAAATCCCCCCGTGCTTTGCACAGTTGACTCTTCAACTCCCCTCAACTCTCATGCACTGTATGATTTTCTTGCAATCAAACAGAGACCCTTCAATTAACCATTTTAATTCTTTTAATCCACATTTTTTAATCCCAAATCCTAATTCTTCACTATAAATACCACCATGCCCTAGCTCTCCCACATTTTGAAATTTCTATAAAAAAATGCTCTCAAACTCTCTTAGTACCAAGTGGAGTTAAGCACCCTAGTGGAGTAGCAAGCCAAACTCAACGACCGGAGCATCTCCGACGAAACCATGAAACCCGAAAGCTTCTTCTATTTCTTGTTAACCATCTAAACTCGTAAGTCCCTCTTCTCTCTTCTTCTTTCATCTCAAAACCATCTTCTAAAAACATATCGGAAAAATGGAGTTAACTCCGATATGTGTAGTTTTAACCTTTGTACTCCGCTTTCTAAAGAAAAATAGGTCAAAATAACTTTCTCACACTACTTGTAACTTAGTTTACAATCATTTAGCTTTGAGTTTAATCAAAACTTTCATGTGAAACTATCATAAACGAACTTTTCATTAAAATACCATGAACTTTAGTATAACCCCTTTTCAATAATTGTTAAAAATAACTTCTGGAAAACTTCACGGGGTAACGACCTAACCCACACACACACTATGGTTTCATAGCATGGTACTCTAAACATATAGCTAATTTAAAGAATGACTTTTACATTAAAATACAACACTTTTACAAAACGAGTTTCTCTTAATCGGGATTTTGAAATCCTTGGTAATTATGGCTTTACAATCCTCGTTAGGGGACCCGCTAAAGGATAGTGCGGATTATCGCACATCTTTTGGATAGTAGAGCGAGATGCAGAACTTCTCACAGAATATTCGGTCTCGAAAGAAAATAAAAATACGGTTTTTAAGAAATGCGAATTTTCTAATCAAAACTAATTTTTGAAAAATTATATAAAAATTATGAATCTATATTTTCAATAAAAACATATTATGAAACTATATTCTTTAAAATGAAAAGTTAGAATTCTTAATAAAATCCCACCAAGTTTCCACAAGTAATCGTTTTCATAAAAATACCATAAACTTTCAACAAGCTAGATTTTATCCCCAAAACACCAGAACAATTAAAATACACTATGAAAACCTTAAATATTATAAATAACCCTCGAAATTTATTTTAAAACTTTATTAAAGTATTTTTCATAAAAACCCTTGAGATATGCAAACAATATTTTAAGGACTCTAGAATTAATATAGGTTTAAACGTATCATTTCTCTTGATCCTCAAGAAGCCGGAGAAAGTGGGTGCTTGCCTATTCAGGTTAGACAATTTAATGGAGTTATCAAATAGCAATTGTGTTGGAAAAAGACACAAATCCTACTGTCCATGTACAACAGTTGCCGATTTCTTCCGAACATAAGATTTTTAACAATTTACATCAATTCAAATGAAAAGACATGAACTCGAATCCAAACACGAACCTAAACTTGAACTCGAACTCGAACACAGACTAGAACTCTAACCTTACTCGAATCTAAACTCGAACCCAAACTACTTGAACCAACTTTGCAAGGTTGCTTAGCACGACAGCGAGGTTTTGGGAGGCATAGTCTACGCCATTTTCAAAAAATTGTCGTACTAATGAACCCTAACATAGAATCTAAACTAGAGATTTAGACAAATCAAGCATGCAAACAAATTTACATACAAAGTGAACAAGGAATACAACTTTTATAGACCAGTCCTTCACTTCAATAGCTCTGTGTAGTAGTCCCTTCGTTTCAAGTAGTGATCTTCCAGACTCTAGTAAGGCTCCATAAGGTGAAATGAACAAGCTTTCTTGAAGTTTTCGAGGCCGAAGATGATCTATGTCGAGGAGACTCAAACCCAAGCTACCTCTTCACTAAATTAGGGTTTAGTGAAGCAAACACTCTAAACTAAATGGCTAATCTAATAGAGGATGATGAAGTAGGAATATTGCTCATTTTGGATTTATTTTTATCACAATATTTCTTCACCGTGAGAAAAGCAAGAAAGCTTTTTCTTGATGAAGAAGAAGATGAAAATGGAGAAGAGAATGAAATTCATGAGGTGAGAATAGCAATCATGGGTGAGTTTGTACCATATACTAACTCATGTAGAGACTAAACTATGGCTAAGGATAATGGTTAGGTTAATAAATATTTTAAGTAAAACAAATTAGTGGACTGAGTCAATGGACACTACAAGCTTCTACAAGCTTCAACCATGACTAATTACACAAATTTGTGAATTACTAAAATAAATAAAAACCTTTAATTATCAAGAGCATGGTGTAAGTCATATACACCCATATTGCATATATCAACAACCATGGCACAATAACATATCACACACACACACACACATATAGTGTGTGTGCACTAAAGTGAGAAAAAGAAATGTTTAAGTGAGCTAATATTAGTTAATGTAATTCAATATATTCAATATATAATTATACATTAAATTATTAAATCAACACTTGATTTAATAATCTGGCTATATCACATACAACCGGCTAATATCAAATGTAACAATTTATCGAATCAACACTTGATCCGATAACCCGGTTATATCACATATAACCGACCGATATCACATATCGCGAGAATAGAATACGGTATCACATACTCGTATTAGTCTCGGTACCGCACATATCATATATATTCCCGTACTTCATTTTGCTTGAGCCAGGAAACCTCTATGTAGGACTCTAAAGACTCATCAGTACGCCGGCAGTAGGTGGTGATCATATCAATCACCTACAAGCCGCAAGCGTTCTTCTAAACGTAACGGCCACCCGGGTATTGAGCGATCATAAGATCAACAAGTAATCCTGCTCATACTCTTGCGAATCTAATCAGTAACACTACCATCCAGTCCAGTCTCTTCGTCTGATATGTCACATATCACAACGTAGGGGTGGTATAACATCAGACCCCAATAGCCTGATAAGTCATGTCGATACAAGGTCTATAACGGTTCGAGAAAATACTGGTAACACATACTAGTAGATCTCAGCAACCCTGGCCAGGGATTTCCTGTTATGGCCAATCGAGCATAGCGCAACATCATCCCCCAATACCGGGAGAGACGAATCCGCTCCTATCGCTCATTGCCTCGATATGACTCGGGACTGTATCCAGAAACCACCGTTTTGCATGATCTCTTGGACGTGGTAAGGTGGAAATCAAAACACAATAGGAATCACACAAGACTCTATGACGATCTTGGGTCTACAGACTAACCTGTACCAGTGTCACCAGAGAACTGCTATCTGACCATAGGTATAATACCAACTAGGAGTTCTCGGCGAGTCCGTTAAGTGTACCCAGTCTCCACTAAGCACCCGTATACCTTCTTTGATGTCAAACACCAATGGATGTGGGATCATCCATCGTCCATCATATGGGTCAAGAAGCGTATACGCTAGTCTACTCTGGAATATCGATGCCCCATCTCGATACTCCCATGACTAGGATCATTTAAAGGATGTACTTACTGACTACCCTTGCCCCACTATTATCATCTGCATCATAATCCTGGTAGTTAAGTACTCATGCTAAGGGCTTTATCAACATGTAATAGAGAGACAATAAGTGTACATGTTAAGATAAAGAGAAACCAGATATCATACTATCATGTCGAGCAAGAAAGTCATCCCTATGTATGTCCAAGCATCCACTATAATATATATTATATGTTCAATAATGGCCTCTAGGGCATACATATAACTAACAATCTCCCAATTGCAGTAGGGCTAGTTGTTGTAGTATCTCATACCCAACATCCCATAAAATTCTCTCTGGGAAAAAGCCTCTGTGAGTGGATCCGCCGTGTTATCCTTCGTGACAACTCTCCTGAGCTCGATCTCCTAGAGATCGAGCATTTCCCTGATCAGGTGATACTGCCTCAGAATATGTCTGGATCGCTGATGGGACTGGGGTTCCTAGGCCAAAGCCACAGCTCCCTTGTTGTCACAATAACAGTTATTGGACGCTCAATGGTAGGAACCATGTTCATCTCATGAAAAAGAAATGTCCGAACAACCACTTTTGCAGCATCGTTGGCAGCGATATATTCAGCCTTTATCGTCTAGTCTGCTACGGTATCTAGCTTGGAACTCTTCCAACATACCGTCCCTCCACTGAGGGTAAAGACAATACCTGTGAATGACTTTCAGTCGACCTTATCACTATGGAAGCTCGAACCAAGAACATTCTTTCAGTGCTTCTCAAGTACTTAAGAATGTCCTCCACAGCTATCCAGTGATTCTCCCAAGATCCAATTGATTCCTGATCACTACACCTAGTGATTTAGATACATCTAGTCTGGTGAATAATATCACATGCATGATAGAGCCTAGTGCCGAAGCAGAGGGTATCCCTTGCATGCGAGCTCTCTCCAAATCTGTCTCGGGAAACATCTTTTTGGAGAGAGTGATTTATGAGTAAGTGGGAGAACCACCACGCTTAGAATCCTCTATACTAAACCCCTTTAGTATGGTGTTAATATACCTGGATTTGGGACACTCCTAAATCCACTTAGATCTATCACCATAGATCATAATCCAGAAGATGTAGTAGGTATCATCCAGATTATCCATAGAGAATCCTCGTGATAAGAGGAGCATGACTAAGTGTAGCATAGGAGACTATTTCCTATCAAGAGTATGGCATCTACGTACAATAAGTGTAAGATAACCTTACTCTCTAAAACGTTCTTGTATATACAAGGTTCATCTTCCTTTTTTATCAAGTCAAACTCTTTGACTGCCACATCAAAACAGATGTTCCAACTCCGCGATGCGTGCTTTAATCCTGATGGACTTAAGCATAGCTTTGAAAGTCTCAACTTTCCATTTACACCAAGAATATTCTCTAGATCCATTTGCTCCTGATGGGTTTTACCCCTTCAGGTGCAACAATCAAAGTCATACTTTGTTGGTGTACATGGATTCCATCTTTGATCGCATAGTATCCAGCCATTTCACAGAGTCTGCACTCGTGACAGCCTGCCTGAACCTGGTTGGGTCATCATCTACCATGATGCGATCCCTGCTCCCACCGTCATCGAGAAAACCGTAGTATCTCTCAGGGGGATGAGTAACCCTACCAAATTCGCGAGAGTCTGAGGTTCGTTAGAGGCTATTGAATCCTTTGGTTTCACTAAATCATTAGCAGTTAGTTTGTCTAGCTAGAACTCCTTCTAATTCTACCTTATGTCCACAAATTTCGTCACAAGAAATTCCTTTTCTAAAAAGGTGGCATTCTGAGAAACAAAATACATTTTGATCCTCGGTTAGGTAGAAGATATACCCTCGCTAATGTTTGGGACATCCAACAAATTTATACAGAACTGACCTTGCCTTGAGCTTGTCCGGATTTTGCTTTTCAACATAGGCCGGACAACCTCATATCTTAACTCGTTTAAGACATAGTTTCTTCCCATACCATATCACATATGGAGTGATATGCACTGATTTGGATGGAACCCTATTCAATAGGTATGGAGCTTCTCAAGTGCATAACTCCAAAAGGAAATAGGCAACCCAGCAATACTCATCATAGAACGCACCATATCTCATAGGGTGCGATACCTCTGCCACGATACACCATTGTGCTGTGGTGTATACGAAAGAGTAAGCTGAGAGAGAAGCATATTCTATGTTTAGAAAATACAGGAAATCCATGCACAAGTATTCGCCTCCTTGATCTCATAGAAGGACTTTAATACTTCTACCCATCTGGTTCTTTAACTTCAAGCTTATATTCTTTGAATTTCTCAAAAGTTTCAGACTCGTGTTTCAACAGGAACATACGTCCGAATCTTAAGAAATCGTCGATGAATGTAATGAAGTACAAAGAACCAACCCTGGCATTTGTAGACATAGGACCGTATACATCACCATGTATCTGTTCCAAGAGTTCAATAACTCTTTGTTTCCAGTAAAGCGAGTATTGGTCATTTTACCTTTGAGACAAGACTAGAAAGTATTATAAAATTAGAATTCGAATGGATTCAAATATTCATCCTTATATAACTTAGCTGATCGTGTCGCATTGATATGACTTAGTCTACAATGCCGTAAAAAGGATTCGTTCATTTCTTAACTACTCCTCTTGTGTGTGTTCTATATACTTTGAACTGTGGTTTGATTTAGAACACATATGCCATTACATAACGTGCCTGATCCAATCAACTCTTGATTAAGGAAAATGTTCACAACATTATCCATCAATACAAAATTATATTCTTCTTTAACTTAATAAAGAAACTGATGTAATATTGTATATCAGGTTCGGCATGTAATAACATTTGTTCATAATCAATGTATTTACCATTTGGTAATACAATGTGATATCTGCCAACTGATTTGGCTGCAATAACTACACTATTCTCTAATACTTAGAGATATATCACCCTATCCCAGAGTCTCTACCTTTCTATAGGCCATGTAACATATTACATATGCGGGATCATGATCCGGTATCACATTCTCAGGACGTAGAGGATACTGAGAAACAGTTCTCGGTAATGAACACACCCTAAGAAGATGCATCAACATACACTTTCTTCGATTGGGTTGCATGGAAATCCGGATAATCCCCTATTTCCTGTTCGGACTGATAATAATTATAAGATAGAGCGGAACCAACGCTCCCCAACACAGTATAATAAGCAGGTTCGGTCAATGCATCCATATTATTATCTTAATTATGGTGTCACATGGTCGCTACCAGAAGAGAGAGAGTAAAAAAACACTCAGCGTATGCTCTTGCAAGATCAGATTGGTTATTATTTTATCTAATCAGGATGGCTCCCACTGTTTTTATCAAATCTTCCTTCAAACCATAAAAGGTAAGATTAGCCAGGATTAATTACACTCTACGAGTTCGTCAATCTTTCGGCCAGGCCAGTGTCGATACTTTGAGGGAGGTTTCTCGTGCTTTCGTACGGACCTAATTAAAATAAAACTCGTTTTCCCATGGGCGTAACCCCGTTAACACCTTTCAAGGCACCTACTTGATCGGCTAGTTGTAATGTGCAAAACTCTCCCAGGAGTAACTCTTACTCGCAGTGGGTATCGAGATTCAACTATCTCATAGATGGTATGCAATCTCATTGCAAATTTCAACACTTGAAATTCCAGATAATATTGTGCCCTAAGCGATCTATGACCTTGACAAGATCAACAAACCATAGACCGCAAGTCAAGTTCAACTCTTAATTTCCTGATTGATTTAAACCCACCCATATGACCCTTGACGAAGTCAACAAGGTCGCATGACTATCCTAATCCAATCACATCATATGCTAGCAGATAAGCACTAATCAGCTACCGCACACTATGCCTTAACAAGGTCAACAAATGCAGCACGAATGCTAAATACTACTTATCTGAAATGACGGAGGGCTACGATAGGTTCTTAAGAAAACCCTTTGCGTAATGAACTTGATATAGTTATAGAATCGAGTTATTTGAAAAGGAGTCTTTTTGAGGGTTTTACTAGTTTTGCTAAAGAGCTCACTTCCGGTGAAAGGATATCGGCTCTTTCCTCATTGAATGAGGTGCTGGAGATTCATGAATATCACTGTGCAAAGCATGGACTAAAAAAGGTAATAAAAAAAACCGAGCGGGTTGTAGCATCTGCTAGTTTTGCTAAAGAGGTCACTCCCGGTGAAGGGATCTCGGCTCTTTCCTTATCGAATAAGGTGCTGGATATTCTACAAGGAATGCCGCTATGCAAAGTAAGAACTAGAGCTACCAGTTTTTAAAACAAGATTCTGCAACATCTTTAGGTTTCTTTTATTTCATTAATCTCATTAATGATGTCCCATCAATTATACTTCCTAAGCATCACAGAAGAAACGAAAGCAGCAATATTTATTATATATCATTATATATAAAAAAAAATAAGCATTCGTCTCAGAATATCAAGTGATCACATCACAGAATATCAGCAGTAGAAGATTCACATATGAAATATTGGATATACAGGGAATTCCGTGTTTTAAATTAAGCCAGTAGAAAACACGGATTCCATGGTCGTGATGAATATCCAAACCCACATCCCTAGACCCCTACGAGAGCGGCAAGCAACCCTACCAATTCTAGAGTTAGGAGACCCGGTCTCGACTCATCGAGATGGTCTCCCACTGGACCCTAGAACCCGGTTACTTGTGCTCCCCTCTTTTGGTCTATCCTAATACTGAAAAGTAAATAATATAAATCAATGGTGACATCATCCTCAACTCGGAAGTGCTACAATAAAAGAATATTACATACAAGCTTTTACATGAATGAAAATGAAAAACTCTCATCTCATATAAAAAAACCGGCTATTCAAAACACGACGATCCAATATAACATATCTTAGAAACACATAACATCGCATATCATCAACGTAAGTAAATATGTGTATCCCAATTTTCGTTGACATATAGCAACGAAACCGGCGATATACCACATATTACACTTACGGTCGCAGAAAAGAAAGTGAAAACTACAAAAATTGGAATCCGCAACCTCTTTAGACACCATAAACCCAATGTATCACATACTTTGGATTTCATGCCTAACAATATGAATTCCTTAGACATCACATGCCTAACAATTATAAACCCTGCATTTTAGTCTTGTTATTGAAAAGACATTCCAATGACAAGTTGGGCAATTCAGCAAGATTCCCGACACCCTGATCGAATACTCGTCGGAAAATTTATTAGACGGCCGCACCCCCGATGCCGTCGACGAAGTGCACTTAGGCGGAACACCGCTGCAGCGAGCAACCGAACGGATGCTTTAGGCAACGGGGTTCTCCTACAGCCACTTAGTCGAGGCTATAGGGCGTGGCTATCTAGTAACATTACCCGGGAGTATCCGCGTACACTACGTAATTGCGACGGACTTTAGATCCACATCCGTGGCAACCGATCAAATGAGACTAACTTGCTAGATTTATAAAATTCAAATTAGTTTTCACAAAACCAAATTATTGTGGATTCCAAATATTGTATCACAATCACAGATAGATAGACAATGCTAAACTTTTCGATCGAATCAACAAACACCCAAAATTTCCCAAAGAGCTCAACACTTGAGCGGAGTTTAAAAAGTACCCAGAACATTCCACAACACCTATGGACCAATCGTCGAAGGGTCAACCCTTGCCTCACCTATGGCGCCGCGGAACTACCACAAACCTTAGAGTTTGGTGGCGGTTCCGATGGTCACATAATCGAGTTAGGGTTTCATTCTTCTAGAGGGTCCATAGAAAACACATGCACGATTCTCTGAAGATTTTAAACATGGAAAAAATCCAACTCTTAGAAAATTTCCAGCGAGGGAAAAATTGGGTTATTGATATCCGTTCAAACTTTTTAACGTCGTCTAAATAACCCGAAATGATGTTAGAATTACGAATACAAAACACTCCGAATTACCTTTGCACAAAAATAACATCACATGCAATTTTAGCAAAAACAAGCAACACCTGAAACACCAAAACCCAGAGCCAAGAACACCAGAGATAATTCAACCCAAGACTAGGCTAAAAAACCTGCCATGCCGGTTTTACGTGCAATGTGGACGGTCCAAATCTGGCGACGGGGGCTAAATTTTCTGTGGTGTTCATGTTACATCATATGTAAAACTCTGCCGTTGCTAAAAAAATTTTTAGAGGCTTTTTAAAAATCGACAGAAACTATGGGTTTCGTTTCAATGTTTCGGAGTTGTTTCAGTTTCGTAATCCAACAACTTCGTCTAATTCTCTAGCATGGCTCTGATAGCACTGCAGGGTTACCTAGCACGGCAGCGAGGATTCGGGAGGCTTCGTCCATGTCGTTGTCAAAAAATTGCCGTGCTAATGAACCCTAACCTAGAATCTAAACTAGAGATATAGACGAATCAAGCATGCAAACAACTTTACAAAGTGGATAAGGACCACAAACTTTTTAGATCGTTCCTTCACTTCAATAGCTCCGTGTAGTAGTCCCTTCACTCCGAGTAGTGATCTCCCGGACTCTAGTGAGGCTCCACAAGGTGAAATGAACAAACTTGCTTGAAGTCTTCGAGGCCGAAGATGACCTGCGTCGAGAAGACTTAAACCCAAGCTACATGTTCACTAAATTAGGGTTTTGTGAAGCAAACACCCTAAACTAAATGGATAATCTAGCATAGGGCGATGAAGTAGGAATATTTCTCACTTTGGATTTATTTTTCTTACAATATTTCTTCACCTTGAGAAAAGCAAGAAAGCTTTTTCTTGATGAAGAAGAAGATGAAAATGGAGAAGAGAATGAAACTCAGGATGTGAGAGTAGCAACAATAGGTGAGTTTGTATCATATACTAACTTAAGTAGAGACTAAACTATGGCTAAGGATAATGGTTAGGTTAATAAATATTTTATGTAAAACAAATTAGTGGACTAAGTCAATGGACAGTACAAGTTTCTACAAGCTTCAACCAATAATTCCACCAATTTGTGAATTACTAAAATAAATAAAAACCTTTAATTATCAAGAGCATGGTGTAAGTCTTATACACCCATGTTGCATATATCAACAACCATGACACAATAACATATATCACATATATATAAAGTGTACACAAAAGTGAGAAAGAAATGTGTAAGTGAGTTAATATTAGTTAATGTAATTCAATATATCCAATATATAATTATACATTAAATTATTAAATCAACACTTGATTTAATAATCCGGATATATCACATATAACCGGCTAATATCAAATGTAACAACCTATCGAATCAACACTTGATCCGATAACCCGGCTATATCACATATAACCGATCGATATCACATATCGCGAGAATAGAATACGGTATCACATACTCGTATTAATCTCGGTACCGTACATATCATATATGTGCTCCTACTTCATTTCGCTTGAGCCAAAAAACATCTGTGTAGGACTCTAAAGATTCGCCAATATGCCGGCAGTAGGTGGTGATCATATCAGTCACCTACAAGCCGCAAGCGGTCTGCTAAACGTAACGGCCACCCGGGTATTGAGCGATCAGAAGATCAACAGGCAAGCCTGCTCATACTCCTACGAATCCAATCAGTAACACTACCGTACAGTACGGTCTCTTCGTCTGATATGTCGCATATCACAGCCTGTGGGTGATATAACGTCAGACACCAATAGCCTGATAAGTCATGCCGATACAAGATCCATAACGGTTCGAGAAACTACTGGTAACACTCACCAGTAGATTTCAGTAACCCTGGCAAGGGATTTCATGTTATGGCCAGTCAAGCATAGCGTAACATCAACCCCCAATACCGGGAGAGATGAATCCCCTCCTATCGCTCATTGCCTCCATGTGACTCGGGATTGTACCCAAAAACTACCGTTTTGCATGATCACTTGAATGTGGTAAGGTGTAAATCAAAGCACAGTGGGAATCGCATAAGACTCTATGACAATCTCAGATCTACAGACTGTTGGAGATAGTGCCCTCAGAGTCAATTATTGGATCACAGGCACGTGATTGCAATGATTGAGAGAGGACCTATCCCGGGACGACAGTCTTACTCGAGATGATAGTATGCTATCTGGTTTATCTTTATCATCGTGTACTGCTTTAGGTGACATGACAGGTCACTATTGCACGTTGATAGAGCCCCTAGGATTCTTGCTTGACTACCGGCAGTATGAGGGCGATCATATACGTGGGAGCTGGTAGTCTATAAGCACATCCTTAAAAGGTCCCTAGTCGTGGGAGTTTCGAGACAGGGCATCGATACTCCAGAGTAGACTAGTGTATACAGTCGAGACCCCGACGAGGGGCGGTGGCCGGTCTCACAAGCCACTGGTGTCAGTTGGTTCACCTAAGATGTATACAGGTGCTCATTGGGTTATGAGTACACCGGACAGGACTCGCCGGGAACATGCTAGTTGGTCTTATACCTGACGTCAGATAGCAGTTCCCAGGTGACATGTGTACAGGTTAGTTCATCGACCTGGGGATCGTCATTTGTCTCGTGTGAGTTCCCACTATGCTTTGATTACTACCCTACCACGGCTCAAAGGAGTCGTGCAAACAGGTTTTAGTTGGGTACAGTCCCGAGCCACATGAAGGCAGTGAGCGGATCTTCGGGGGTTCGTCTCTCCCGGTATTGGGGGTGAGGTCGCGCTGTGTCGAGGAGAGCCATTACACGAAGTCCTTGGCCAAGGCAGGAGATTTACTGGTAGGTATTCCAGTAGTATCTCAGGGTGTTCTGGGCTACACTCCGACACGACTTGTACCGCTTTTGGGGGTCTGACTTTTACCAACCCCCTAGGCCCGACATGCGATGCTCATAGACGAACGGACCGGACTGTACGGATATTGTCACTGACAGGCTCAGTAGGGTGTCAGGATGAGTTCGCTCATCGACGTTCCTTTTAGTCAATAGCTGGTGGCCCGTTACGTATTGGCTTATACCTCTGACGTGCTAGTGGTTAAATCCACAGCCACAGTATTGACGAGTCTTTAGAGTCCACCACACATTCAGTTACTCAAGCTTTCGGGCGAAACGCTGTAGAGGCCGTATGGAGATATGGCAGGGTCCGATCAGATACGTGCGGTATTGCACGGATCAGGATCGGACGGTTAGTACTAGTGGCCGTATGGTTATATGGCAGGGTTCGATCAGATACGTGCGGTATTGCACGGATCAGGATCGAACGGATATTACTAGCCGACTTTGGTTTAAGCCGGATTCTAGTTTAGTACAGTGTAGATTTTGTCTCATTACATTTGTATCCGGACGGAATACAGATACGGGTGTGTATGCACAGTATCGGGGTTTTCCTGTAATTTATTACGGGACCAGTTTTCTGGAGTTGCCAGTTTGCATTCCGTTCCGGCCGTTTTTTCTTTGTTCTTTCCCGGCCAGACTTTTCCGATGGAGGGTGTTATTTGCAAGTTTGCAAATAACATTTTGTGGAGGGGTTTCTTGCACTTGTGACATTATGATAAGAAAAGCATCTTTGCTTTATCATGATGGTTTTGCTTTTGTGATTAGATGAGATTTGAAATGAAATTGACTTTGTTATCATTTCATTTTGGCTATGGTCACCCCTTGCTTTTACTACCATTACCTCCCTTCATAGTTTTGCAATTTTGATTCCTCCACCATTCTTAAAAAGGGGTCGGCCACATTTTGTGGGAGAGAGAGAGAAAGGTTCATTTTTAATATGAGAAAATTTCATGATCTCATTTTGCCTTGTACACAAAAACCTTCTCACCTCTCCAAAGTTCTTCTTGATTCCTCCATCAAAGGCAACTCCAATACCCCAAAGAGACATTAGCCACTACACATTCTACAGTAAATCTTGGGCACGTCGACTTGCCAGCTTCGTGCCCGAGTTGCCTCGGTATTGAGGTGGGAGCCCGTAAAAGATGCAGGCGATGTGGTGCCCTTCCGGCGAAGAGGCGACGACCAGAGTTTCCGCGAGAGATCGGGACGACGACGAGAAGACCGGAGGACTCGGATCACTCGGTATATCTCTAACCCGTCTTGTTGTTAGCTAGATCTAGTTTAATGGCCCGATCCGGGGTTTAGTGCGCGGTGGTGCCGGTTTGCTAAGTTCGCAAAATTAAAGTTTATCACCGTTTCCGCATTCGGCCGTCGGATTGACGACCGGGGAGCCGCCGTGCACTTACAGTGGTATCAGAGCCTCGCCATTAACTTCGTCTAGCTTCGTTTGATGTGTTTTGCATTTCCGATCGACCAAAATTCCAAAATCTACATTTTCCTTCGCATCAGTTTTCTGTCGAATTTTTTCTATCTCGAAAAATTTTTCAGGTTGCAAAAATGTGATGTACTTGAAAACCTAAGACTACTGCAGAAATCCGAGTCATTGATCTTTCATCAAGAGCGCGGAACCGCGGCCAATACCCACTTTGGACCGCGGTTCCGCCGCAACATGAAAGGATTAATGGGCCAGGTTTTTCCAGTGGGCTTCTGGGTTAATTTTAGGGGTTTTGGAATATTAAATTTGGGCCAAGATTTTCTGTGAGTGCTACAGTATTGCTTTGGGGCCCACTTGTTAATTTTTGATCGATCGGATATTTTAAACACATTATTTCACAGTATTTACATTATATCTGCGACCGTGAATGTCACTCGATCGGTAAATCCGGTCTAACTGCTATAGCCCGGTTAGACGGATTTGCGAACGTGATTTTCTCGTTGATGTTCTGTGATTTTGCTGTGATGTTGCGGATCGGTCGTGGGGATAGCCTGGATGCAATGCTAGTACAGTTTCTGTTGTATTATGTACATTTGATATTGCGGGGCGAGCGTCCGACATGTGGACTGCCGTCACTGCCTGTTTGTATTATTCTTTTGGGGCACGACCTGGTTGCGGTCGATGTACCCGTTGTATGTATATTTTACTTTCTGTACTAGAGTTACCCAGCGGAGGGGTGCACGGATAGCCGGGTTCTAGAGGGCAACGGGCCCGCATCTCAGGGCATTGAGACGGAGGGGGCTTCACTCCAGGATTGGCGGGCTATTCGCCGCACTCGTAGGGGGTACAGGTTGACCCAGGAGGGGTGCCCAAGTTACCGGATTCCGTGAAGTGCTGGGTGGTCCATTCACGGTGCTGAAGGGGGCTGCCTCGATTCAGGTTTTGGCGGGTAACTTGCCGCGCCCGTAGGGGTCTAGGATTTCATTGCACAGGCTATCCACACGACCAGGGGAACGTCGGGTTTCAGTAGTGGCTCTGTGAAACCCGAGGATCCCAGATATCTGTATTGTTCTGTGATGCTGTACATTTCTGTGATGTTGCATTTTATTGACGCCTTGAGCGAAATATAATATATTGGTATATATATTAGTAGATGTTGTATATGTTTTTCATTCGCGCTAGTCCAGTCCCCGCTCTGCCGTTAGTTAGCTAACCTAACGGGTGATGACGGGACCCAGTGGCGAATGCGGATGGCATTTACGTACGTCAGTATATTTTCGTTCTTTGTGGTGTGATCAATTGATGGGACTGCATTGATTCGGATCAATGCAAGATAAACAAACCTAATCTGATGTTGTTGGAACACTTTTCAAAAAGCTGTTATTGCAAGGACGTTCACTTTTGTTTTGCATCGTGGTATTCATTTGGAATATCCTGCTCCTCAGTCGACGAGGCAAGGGCCGAGATCCCTTCACCGGGAGTGACCCCTTGGACAGAAGTTTGCGTCAGGGCATTAACTTCACTATAGCCGATTACTTTTTCTTTGCACAGTGATATTCGGTTATGAATATCCAGCACCCCATTCTACGGGGAAAGAGCCGAGATCCCTTCACCGGGAGTGACCTCTTTAGTAAAGGTTTTCGTCACTATATTTTCTAAAAAGCTATCCGTTCCTTCAACGATATCAAGTTCATTACGTTAAAGGTTTTCGCCAGAAACCATTCGTAGCCCTCCGTCGTTTCATATGGGTAGTCAATAGTATTCAAGCTGTGTATGTTGGCCAAAGTCAAGGCACAGTGTTTGGTAGCTGTTGGTTATTCATATGCAGCATAGATAGATGTGTTGGTTTGGGGCAGTCGTACTACCATTTTGGCCAAATTCAAAGGTATGTACGGGTGGGCTCAAATTAACCTGGAGAATGACGGGTTGAACTTGACATGTGACTTATGATATGTTGGCCAAAGTCAAGGTCATAAGAGCATGGGGTAAAAATCACATCGGGAGTTTCAAAAGAACTGAAACTTGCCGGATATGCGCATACCTTCTGGAGTGTGATACCGTGAGCGGATTCCGTCACGTTATCATGCGATGATAGTTGGATCCCGATTCCCACTGATGAGTTGGTTTACTCCTCGGGTGACCCCGACTAATTCTTCTTTCAGGTTTGGAGGAGAATTTGAGGTACAGTGGGAGGTTTCCTGATTAGATAAATTGGTAACCATTCTGATCTAGGTTAGAGTGCACGCTGAGTGTTTCTTTTCTCTCTCTCTCTGGCAGCGACCATTGACCGGACCCCAAGACTATGACTCAGTGACCAAGTTGACCGAACCTTCTTAACACTGGCTTTTGGATTGTCAGAGTTGCAGACCTCATTGCCACTCCTACTTTTACCCTTTTCTCCAGGACACCCCGTATTACTGCGAACGTCCACTTCCATTGGACAAAACCATCATATGGTTATATACGAACTTGAAGGAATTCGAGGATGGTTTCCGGTTCTGGAGAAAACGGATAGGATTATTCAGTTGTCTTTTTCCTTTTACCTTCTCTCAAGTTGTGAGTACTCCTTGGTTTAGGAGATAGTACACCTATTATGCAAATTGGATAGTCTTCTTCCAAACCTTAGGCTGGTGCCGACCGGTAGGGAATGAAGAAAACCAATTAGCATAACGATGGTGTGCAGAAGGTATTAAGATTAAGACAAAGCAAGGGATTAGTAAGAGGGCAAAGTAAATTGCGACTGATATTCACGACCAAACCAAGTTTTTCTTCGCCAATCCTAAATCACCTTTGTATTTCTCCAGGACACTCCGTATCACTACGAAGATCCACAGTTTATTGGATACTCCATCGTATGGTTATATACGAACTCGAAAGGAACTTGTTCCAGTTCGGGGATGGATTCTGGTCCAGGAGAAATAGGAATAAGGTTTATTCGGTTGTCTTTTATCTTCACCTCCTCTCGCATTGCGAGTGCTCCTAGGGTTAGGACAGTACACCCATTATGCTTATTGGATAGTCTTCTTCCAAACCATAGGCTGGTGCCGAACGGTAGGGAAGGAAGAAAACCAATTGGCCTAAAGGGGTGTGCAGATGGTAATGACTAAAGACATATAAAGGGATTTGGAGAGATGGCAAAGAATTATACGGTTATAGTTGTGAATCTGGATAATGGTAGAGGCATTACTAGGAATACCAGAATACCCCATCGAAACATTTCAATGCTTCGGTTCAACTGTGTATTGTTAAAAGAAAACTGATTTCCCGATTAGACACTTGCTCCAGGGTATGTATTTACCAGGTTTGATTCTCACATCTGTATGGTTTTACAGATGATGAGTGGGAGTAAGTTATTGGGAATTGGGTGATCATCCTCATTATATCGTGATTCGTTGTAATCGGTGATATTTGAGGAAATCACCTGGGCTGTTTGCCGGTCGGCAAATATTTGGTTTTGAATATCCGCTTTTATGCACCAATTTCAAATTGATATATCTGTACGTCTATTTTCATAGAGTGAGATATACCTTTTGATATTATGTCGATGACATTTACCTATATCAGTGGATTGTTAGGTAAGGAGCATTAAACAGCGGTGTAATTCTTCTTAGCCATAAGTACAGTTTTCAACCTACGACACACAGTGAAAGAGTTGTTAGACTCGGCGGACTTATACAGAGTATTCTATGTTGTCCAGTGTCCATTAGGACAGAGGGGTTGGTCCTCATACCATATTCTGTTTACTTTTAACTTCTCTAGTTCTTAGACATGTGTTTCGTAGAAACACAGGGTCTAAGTTTTGAGGAGTTATAGGTATTTGAATAGAGTAGAGAACCAGGTGTAGCAAGTATCGGGATTCTTCAAAGTGATCGAAGATATAGATACTTGTGTATGGTATTCAGTTGATAGTAATGATAAAGAGAAATTGCTTCTCTTTCAGGTTACTCATAATTGGAAGCATTCCTAAGTTGAGTAACGCTGATCGGCCTCTCTCCATTTAGTTGACATGCACTGGAGACAACTGCATGATTTGAATCTGGTTCAATTAAATCAGTGCCTCTGGTTCTATATTGGATATAGTACAGTTCATATCTTAACATTGTTAAGGTACGGGGAGTTGTCCGGCTTATGATTAAAACCAGACTCTGGATAACTCAAGGCACGTTTCTGTAATGGCTGTTTGTGGGTTGACCCAGGCTATGACGAGGGTTGATTTTCTGCCATAAGAAAGATCAATAGTGATATTGTTCTTGACTCGCCACAGTTTTAATAAAAATGGATTTTTTCAAAAACAGTAGTGGGAGTATGGTAGAACTGGAAGTGATTCCAGAACCGCAAACGATTACTGAAGATTTGATAAGGAACCTAAAGATTCAATCTGATTTGACATTCCATTGGCCACTCCGCAGATAAGGTGGGTAACTTCAGGCACCCGAGAGGTACTCCGGTAGCCTCAAGGACGGTGACAGGGAAGTTCTTGTTTACCCACACTTGCCATTGCTGTTGTTCCAGGCTGCGAGGCCCGGTGGGAGGATGAGTATAGCGTCGTTCTAAACTAGCTCTAGAAGTGCACGTCTATATGACTCTGCCAGAGGGTTGTCGTAGTCAGTGGGAGGAGCGGAAGCATTGGTGGACATCAGGCTTATGTCTATTTATAGACTAAAGCAGATGTAGCGGAGATAGATCATCTATTTCTGATGTGACAGTCATGGGTTTGACGTCATCAGAATAGGGGATGGATCTGTTGAGAAGGTAGTAGGGTGTGATATCCTGGTATCTGGATAACATACACAAAGTAGGAAGTGACATTCCTATACTACGATCGGTTATACTTTGGTCGTCATACAGTGTTTTCTCCACATGGGACTTGGACATTATATCAGACATACTGGTTACTAGATCTATGGTTTTAGATCTAGATTTGGGTGGTTTCCCAATCAGGGTACTTTGACAGCATTCTAAGAGTATTTAGAATGGACGACTCTTGGCACGGTAGTATACCTGCAGGTGATGGAGTCACCCTCTCTAAAGGTGTCTTATAGACTAAAGTAGAGAGGGATGCGCATGATTGGCAGATCACTTGCTCAGGCAATTGAGTCAATCATGAGATGTCAAGTACCACACCAGATGTTGTTCTTGCACTAGATGCAATAAGTTAACATTGATCCAATCCTGGAGAAACAGTCGGAAGCAGTTTTAGAACATAAGTGGATGTTCTAGGGATATGATAACGACAGCCTCATTTGGGAGACAGTTATCATTCCAGGCTTCCAAGGTGGCATGGACGACAAGGAAGTTGTCAGAGTTATAGTTTTCCTTCTGACGAGGGGCAGTATTTTGGACAGGTGGTCCAAGCAAATACTGAGGGTGGCATGGCGCAGGATACTGATTAAGTTCAGTTGACGATACAGTCTAAGAAGTTTGGATTTGGAGTTCATTTATGAGCTCGGTCCCATCAGACATCCAGGCATTCTAAGACAGGTATTGCTCATTTCGGGAGATGGCTTTTCTCCGTGAACTTGAGATATAGAGAGACATAGAAAGAAACATCTGAGCGGATCCACTCACTGAGGCTATTCCTCGAACGCAATAGTTTCGCAAACAGGCTTTGTGAGACTGACTAATAGAGGAGTTGGGTGTTCGGTATCACACGGGCTGTGAGTATGCGGCATCGCAATAATTAGCCTTGAGTGCAAGTGGGAGATTGTTGGAGATAGTGCCCTCAGAGTCAATTATTGGATCACATGCACGTGATTGCAATGATTGAGGGAGGACCTATCCCGGGACGACAGTCTTACTCGAGATGATAGTATGCTATCTGGTTTATCTTTATCATCGTGTACTGCTTTAGGTGACATGACAGGTCACTATTGCACGTTGATAGAGCCCCTAGGATTCTTGCTTGACTACCGGCAGTATGAGGGCGATCATATACGTGGGAGCTGGTAGTCTATAAGCACATCCTTAAAAGGTCCCTAGTCGTGGGAGTTTCGAGACAGGGCATCGATACTCCAGAGTAGACTAGTGTATACAGTCGAGACCCCGACGAGGGGCGGTGGCCGGTCTCACAAGCCACTGGTGTCAGTTGGTTCACCTAAGATGTATACAGGTGCTCATTGGGTTATGAGTACACCGGACAGGACTCGTCGGGAACATGCTAGTTGGTCTTATACCTGACGTCAGATAGCAGTTCCCAGGTGACATGTGTATAGGTTAGTTCATCGACCTGGGGATCGTCATTTGTCTCGTGTGAGTTCCCACTGTGCTTTGATTACTACCCTACCACGGCTCAAAGGAGTCGTGCAAACAGGTTTTAGTTGGGTACAGTCTCGAGTCACATGGAGGCAGTGAGCGGATCTTCGGGGGTTCGTCTCTCCCGGTATTGGGGGTGAGGTCGCGCTGTGTCTAGGAGAGCCATTACACGAAGTCCTTGGCCAAGGCAGGAGATTTACTGGTACGTATTCCAGTAGTATCTCAGGGTGTTCTGGGCTACACTCCGACACGACTTGTACCGCTTTTGGGGGTCTGACTTTTACCAACCCCCTAGGCCCGACATGCGATGCTCATAGACGAACGGACCGGACTGTACGGATATTGTCACTGACAGGCTCAGTAGGGTGTCAGGATGAGTTCGCTCATCGACATCCCTTTTAGTCAATAGCTGGTGGCCCGTTACGTATTGGCTTATACCTCTGACGTGCTAGTGGTTAAATCCACAGCCATAGTATTGACGAGTCTTTAGAGTCCACCACACATTCAGTTACTCAAGCTTTCGGGCGAAACGCTGTAGAGGCCGTATGGAGATATGGCAGGGTCCGATCAGATACGTGCGGTATTGCACGGATCAGGATCGGACGGTTAGTACTAGTGGCCATATGGTTATATGGCAGGGTTCGATCAGATACGTGCGGTATTGCACGGATCAGGATCGAACGGATATTACTAGCCGGCTTTGGTTTAAGCCGGATTCTAGTTTAGTACAGTGTAGATTTTGTCTCATTGCATTTGTATCCGGACGGAATACAGATGCGGGTGTGTATGCACAGTATCGAGGTTTTCCTGTAATTTATTACGGGACCAGTTTTCTGGAGTTGCCAGTTTGCATTCCGTTCCGGCCGTTTTTTCTTTGTTCTTTCCCGGCCGGACTTTTCCGATGGAGGGTGTTATTTGCAAGTTTGCAAATAACATTTTGTGGAGGGGTTTCTTGCACTTGTGACATTATGATAAGAAAAGCATCTTTGCTTTATCATGATGGTTTTGCTTTTGTGATTAGATGAGATTTGAAATGAAATTGACTTTGTTATCATTTCATTTTGGCTATGGTCACCCCTTGCTTTTACTACCATTACCTCCCTTCATAGTTTTGCAATTTTGATTCCTCCACCATTCTTAAAAAGGGGCCGGCCACATTTTGTGGGGGAGAGAGAGAATGGTTCATTTTTAATATGAGAAAATTTCATGATCTCATTTTGCCTTGTACACAAAAACCTTCTCACCTCTCCAAAGTTCTTCTTGATTCCTCCATCAAAGGCAACTCCAATACCCCAAAGAGACATTAGCCACTACACATTCTACAGTAAATCTTGGGCACGTCGACTTGCCAGCTTTGTGCCCGAGTTGCCTCGGTATTGAGGTGGGAGCCTGTAAAAGATGCAGGCGATGTGGTGCCCTTCCGGCGAAGAGGCGACGACCGGAGTTTCCGCGAGAGATCGGGACGACGACGAGAAGACCGGAGGACTCGGATCACTCGGTATATCTCTAACCCGTCTTGTTGTTAGCTAGATCTAGTTTAATGGCCCGATCCGGGGTTTAGTATGCGGTGGTGCCGGTTTGCTAAGTTCGCAAAATTAAAGTTTATCACCGTTTCCGCATTCGGCCGTCGGATTGACGACCGGGGCGCCGCCGTGCACTTACACAGACTAACCTGTACCAGTGTCACCAGAGAACTGCAATCTGACGATATGTATAATACCAATTAGGAGTTCTCGGCGAGTCCGTTCTGTATACCCAGTCTCCACTGAGCATCGTTATACCTTCTTTGATGTTAAACACCAATGGATGTGGGATCATCCATCGCCCATCATATAGGTCGAGAAGCAAATACGCTAGTCTGCTCTGGAATATCGATGCCCCATCTCGATACTCCCATGACTAGGAACATTTGAAGGATGTACTTACCGACTAACCTTGCCACACTAGTATGATCTGCATCATAATCCTGGTAGTCAAGTACCCATCCTAAGGGCTTTATCAACATCTAATAGAAAGACTATAAGTGTGCATGTTAAGATAAAGAGCAACCGGATAGCATACTATCATGTCGAGCATGAATGCCCTCTCTATATATGTCCAAGCATCCACTATAATATACATCATATGTACAATAATGGCCTCTAGGGCTTACATCTAACTAACAAACTTGACTTGAACCAAGATTGCAATTGTCATGACTCATATATTACTCGACTCACTCAACTCCATTCCACTCCTTTTGCAATCTATGGTTTCGATCAAGACATGTTAATCAATCAATCAAACCAATTAAGTATATTAACCATTTAATATATTATACTCAGGGTGTTTGGGGTAGTTTCTTGTGTGAATCCAACAGAGCTTCAGGATTCCTGTATTGTCCACTTTTTTATTTTACTCGAATATCAGTTGGGTTGACTCATCCACAGCCTAGAGCCCCGATGCTAACACATGAAATGGGCTCATGTTTCCTTGGTTCTAGGGCCCCACTTTTGAGCTCGTGAATACTTCTACGGCTGCGTTGACATTCACACTTGGAAATTAACGTCAACATAGTGACCATATAATGACATATAGAATATATTTACCCATGAACATATACTTTTACTCGTCATATATTCTACACTTGTCATTTTCTTTACTCTTACATATCCTTGGGACTTACCGAACGCTAGTTTGCTGATGGGCATTCTACCCACGTTACTTCTCTTAGAATGTTCGTCAGAAACAGTCGAGACGGATGAAGTGGAAGCCACAGAGGAGGACTACAACTAGATCGCTATTCAGGGCTTGCTCAGCTTCACTTTTCTTCAGTTTATGTATGCCACTTGTTTAGGCATTTTCCTTATTGTATTTACTTTCCAGCATAAACTCATGTATTTGTAAATATTGGAAGTTGAATTTAAATAAGGATGTTTGTTGAAAAAATTTACAGTATGCATTTATTCTTGTATTGTGTATTATTGTTTCAATACGTTTAGTATATTTATTTAGGGAATGACCTTCTATGGATAAATATGCCGCAGGCTTGCCACGTTACCGTTTCCATCTGCTGGGAAGCGGGGCATGACAGAGAGTGATTCCTGAACAAGCGGGTAAATTACCAGGCTTAGAATCTTCCATACTAAATCTCTTTAGTTTGGTGTCTATGTACCTGAATTAGGAAAATCCCAACATCCTTTTAGATCTATCTCTATAGATCATTATCCCCAGGACGTATGAGGCATCACCCAGATCTTTCATGGAGAACTTTTGTGATAGGAAGAGTTTTACCGAGTGCAGTATAGGAACATCATTTCCTATCAATAGTATTGTAGGGTGTTTTTCGTCACCCTATTGAGATGGGAATATGTGCGCGCTGGTCTGGCGCATTACAGATTCTCCTTGCCTAGAGTAGGCTGGGGTTTATTGATTGTGGGGATCCAAATCTCCGGCAGTCATGGACTAAGCTGCCGTTAATTACTCATCACCTTTAAGGCGAGAGAACCTCTGATAGACGGGTCAAACTAGTCATGCGAACATTATGAAGGAGTTTTGGATATATCGGGGGCCCCGTAGAGTTTACGGGGGTCCCACTACCCGGATAGCGGGCTGGGGGTCAAAGAGGCTAGCAGCCCCCTAACAGGGTGCAGGGTAGCGCTCCATTAGAAATTTTTCCTAACAGGCACAGTATTGTGGAGTGTGTGTGTATATAAAAAAGAAGAATAGCGCCAAAAGAACGTGTGGGTGCCAGTGCCTCACGTGCCTGGCACGTGGGCGCTAGGCTATGGCGCCTCACGCGCTTGGCACGTGGGCGCTGGAGTCCCACGTGCTTGGCATGCGGGCGGTAGGCGCTGGGCGCTGCGTGCCAGCGTCCCACATGCTTGGCACGCGGGCGCTGGGTGCCAGCACCCTACGTACTTGGCATGCGGGCGCTGGGCGTTAGCAGAAAAAGGGACTTTGTCCCTGCACTGGGAGTTGTGCTCCCGATTTGAATTCTGGAGTTAAAGTCATAAAAAGAGATTAATTTATGGAGCTGAACTCTAGCAGACCTTGAATAGAGTTAAACTCCTAGAAATCTTTAGAAATGATCAAAGGGGAACTTTTGTTTCTCTCCCATTTGGCCCTGGATCTTCCCAAGATGGGATTTTTGGAGATGGGTCTCCTTCTTCTTCCTCTCGGTTGGCCGGATCTTGGATAAAGGGGGTGAGATTTAAAAATCTCCCCTTTTTGAGATCTGATGGAAGATCTGAGCTCCCCTTTGTGTGTTTTGTGGTGAAAAACTATTTAATTTTGAAAAAGGAAGAGTAAAACTCTTGATTTAATTGAAAAGGGGAAGAAGGTTTAGAACCTTGAGGAAGGAGAAAGAATCACAAAACCCTAGATTTTGAGGGTAGTGAAATGTTCTTTTTATTTCATTATCATGTTGCCATATATAGGCTTATAAATTTACATATAGGCCCTTACGCTTTACAAAATGGCATTTTGCCCATCCCATACCTCATGTGCTCAGTGCTTTTGCACATGAGCCATAGGCTTTACAAAAATTTGGCTTTATGCCCATTTTTCTTACATTCATGCATAAAAAATTATATCAAAATTATTTATTACATAATTTCATTTTGGCATGGGGGAGGCCGGTGATTGTTAGGGATTCTGCTTGTTCAAGTTTTAGTTAATTACCGTAATCAAGACGGTTTCGCTCGTAGCTAGCCGGTTGAGTACGGGTCGTCCGCCGGGAGATAGGAATCTTTTTCTTTGTGCTTTAACGAGTTAAGTCCAGTTTTCCAGATTTTGTTGTGATTAATTAAGTATTAAAAAGATATGTAAAGAGATCTTGTTAGGGTTAGGATTAGGTTAGTTTGAGTTAGGAGTCGCTCACCTCTTTCATTGCCCCTCTTAATATCGGTGTTACGGTAATCGGCAACAACGGGGATTAGCACGACTAGGAAGGAACTTGCGAGTATAAGCTAGGCTTTCCAACGCATAAGTTCTTCCTTTTGGTGCTTGTCCGTCCGTTCTTGGCTCATAGCCATAACCTCCGGTTAATTCAACCACAACCGGTCTCACTACGGAATCACCGCTATCATGTAGGATAGGATGCCGTAAGGAGCGGATTGTGGTTCAATTAACGGGAGTCGAATTAAGTTGTTGGGTAAGGAAAGAGTGAGAGAGATTTCCTTCTCTCAAACTTCCTTTATCCTACCCTAACAAGTATGAAACTACTCACACATCATAATGAAAAGAAAACAAAACAAAAGAGGAAGATAGAAAGAAAGAGATTAGAAGATAACAACTAGCTATTTGCGACCTCACCTTGGCAAGGATCAAGCGTAAGCATCATGGTTGTTTTAAGGATAAACGAAAAGAGAAAAGAAAGAAACAACAAGAAATAACAACAACTAAGTTAACAAATGAAAATTACAAGCAATAATAAGAGAACAAGACAAGCATAATAATAAAAGGAACTTCTTTATTCATCATTCTTCACTCACAAAAGCTCACTACAAGTTTTTCAATGGAGAAGAGATGAGAAGAGGAAGAAGAACATGTATTCTAAAACCTTAAAAAAAAATACAAGATTATGCACCCTTGGCTTCACAAGGTTCTGGGCTATTTATAGGCTGGGAAATGAAAATGTAGGGCAACATTCAGAACAAAGATGAAAAGACAAAACAGCCCCTAAAATTTGGTCGACTGCCGCCACTATACGGCCGCGGAACCGCGGCCTAGACCCCTTATTGGCCGCGGTTCCGCGGCCATTTAGGTGAGTTAGGCCTTCCAATTTCTTGTACTCCCCTGGTCTGCTGTGCCCATGAGTCTGGTATATATCTTTTCTCAGAATTTCTTCACGATTTTTCCAGAATTTCTGTTGAGCAAAAGGTGATTTGATGTGGATCTTTTTGTCATGATTTCCTCGAGCTCCACGTAGATTTCTTGGATCTTGTATTGCCATTGAGCCTTGTGTATGAAAACGACATCGATTTACCATTTTGTCTCTTAAACTGGTGTGTGGCAACAGACGGATAAAGAGCGGAGATCCGTGTTTTATCTGTGGTTGGCAGGAACCCGGGTTTTGTCGTGTTTTTCCTTGAATTTCACCGTTTTAAAGCCGAGAACCTGTATCCTGCAATTGACTAGCAAACACGGCTCAAGAGTACCTACCGATATGCAATGTGATAAAAATTGGGCGGTATGAAAATGCAAAAATCTGATATGAACAAATACCCCCAAACTTATCATTTGCTCGTCCCAAGCAAAGCCAATTTATTCACAAAAAATTTCCTAACCTCACTTTCGCAGGGAACGCGATTGCACTGAGCATGTGCAACAAGCCGTTAAACCTCTAGGTGTCCCTAGTAGGAGGAGTGTTGTCTCCTGAGGGTTTTCAGCGGATACTACCCACAAAATCCGGTCAAGCTAGTTTTGTAAAATAACTAAGATTCAAACCCTAAAGTTTTGTTTCTGAAAATAACAATTCTATTATCCTAAGTCTAGACTATTCAACCTTTATTTTTCACACCTCGCTTCTTATTTAACTACAGATTTTATATATCTTTACGTGCAGTGCAAATAGTGTCGTTAAGTTTCCAGAAGGATCGATTTACGTCATCATGTCACATAATAAAGCCCAGATAAAAATTTTGAAAGGATCACATAAGTTTTATAAAGAGTTAAGCATTTTTCAAGTTTCGTTTTCCAGTAAGGTTTCAACTTCAGAATTTCTATCTTCCTTAACAGGAAAGTAGGTCTTATTTTTCACTCCACCTTTTTCTTGTTTTCATTTCATACACACCTCTGTGAACGTGCAATAGCCTTTATCATAGAATAAAACCTTCATATCTCCGCTAAATTTTTTATAAAAGCCTGTCTTTTATCAAGATTATTCTCACACAAAGAACCGTTAGGAATTTTAACTCGGAGAGAAAACTTGCTTGACTTTGTTTTAATCTGGACTTTTTAGGCTTCTTAGCGAGCTTTGGGCCAATGCACTCAAACCAGTTGGTTTTAGGGCATTAGGTGTAGAAACACCCCAGCGGACTTAATTACTCAAGTTACCTAGGTCCAAAAACAAAAGACAGTTTGGCGTGAAAATCAGATGATTTAATACGAACGGAGATATAGCCGGCAGTTCAGTTATTTTTTTGGATAAAAGACGTGTTTAGTGGGTTTGGTGTGTAATCATTCCAATCAAGTTCCAGATGGGTTATTTTCAGACTTAGTTCCAATTATGGTATCAATAACATTCCTTCATATTCGCTTTACTTCATAAACTATTCTTGACATTTCTTATTTCAGAATAACCCTATTTGATCCTTAGAAAATCATTGATCCATTTAAAAGTTTTTCGACATAAAAGACTTGTCATCTAATTTCCAAAAACTCACTACACATGGAGTGTGATGTAAAGACGTATATCAGCTATAGTTAACTTCAAAGGAGAGTTGTCTTTCAGGTTTTCAAAATCTAAACATAAGATTTAGTTATTCTTATTTTAACAAACAAAACCGTCAAAATGTTGAATCAGAGTCCTCCCACTAGCTAACTTGACAGAAAAGTTTTTATATTTTTAGAAAATTTTCAGATTTTTATGGATTTTAATATGCAGATGCAAAATATACATATGAATGCGAAGGTAAGAAATGCGTACCGAGCGTAACCCCAAATTTAAACTGGACAGTGTCCTCACTGTCATCGCATGAAGAGATCATTTGAAGGGTCAAAAATGTCGGTTAGCGATACACAAATTTTTTTTTTTGAAGAAAAGAAAAAGAAAAAGAAAGGAAAAGAATATCCACAAATATATACAAAATGGTTTATACATACCCCAAAACTTATTTGGAACAGTGTCCACTGTTCTTGGCTGGATAACCGTAGTTTGGAGGTAGGCAGAGGAAGATTAGGCAGGGTAAACCGGCTCCTGTAAGACCAGGAGCTCCTCTGTTGGTTTGGCGCTAAGGTACGGTTTGAGTCGGTGTCCATTCACTTTGAAAAATGAACCGTCCTTCGGATTTTCCAAATCCACAGCGTCTTGCGGATATACATTCCGCACAAAATACGGCCCTTTCCAGCGAGATCTGAGCTTTCCTGGATGGAAGTGAAGTCGGGTGTCGTAAAGCAGTACCTGCTGACCAGGTACGAAGGTTTTGCGCAAAAGTTGTTTATCGTGAAACACCTTCGTTCGATTCTTAACGACAACCGCGTTATCGTAAGCCTCATCACTAAACTCGCTCAGTTCGTTCAGTTGCAGCTTCGGATGGCTGCTCGCATCTTCGAGAGACAGATTCAACTCCTTTATCGCCCAAAATGTGCGATGCTCTATTTCGACAGGTAGGTGGCAGGCTTTTCCGTACACAAGCTGATAGGCAGACATGCGAAGGTCGGTCTTATAAGCGGTTCGAAAGGCCCAAAGGGCATCAGTGAGTTTCAGCGACCAATCCTTACGGTTCTTGGAAACCGTCTTCTCCAGTATCTGCTTGATTTGCCGATTTAAAACTTCGGCCTGCCCGCAGGTTTGGGGGTGGTAGGGCGTAGAGAGCTTATGATTAATGAAGTATTTCCGCATCAAGGCTTCGAAAGTTTTGTTGCAGAAATGACTTCCATTGTCGCTAATGATCGCTCGGGGGTGCCCAAACCGGGAGAAAATGTTTTCTTTAAGGAACCTAACGACAACCTTGTTGTCGTTAGTCCGGCTGGGCACAGCCTCGACCCATTTAGAGACGTAATCAACAGCGAGAAGGATGTACAAGTTCCCAAAAAAGCTGGGAAATGGCCCCATGAAATCTATCCCCCAAACATCGAAAATCTCCACAACCAAGATCGGTTGGAGCGGCATCTCGTTCCTCCGGGATATCCGGCCCAAGTGTTGGCACCGGGAACAAGTCTTGCAATAGTCATGAGCGTCTTTGAAAAGTTGTGGCCAGTAGAAACCACATTGCAAGATCTTCTCAGCTGTCTTTCTGGGGCCAAAATGCCCGCCACACGCTTGATCGTGGATCAACGTAAGTAAATATGCCTATCACAATTGTCGTTGACATATAGCAATGACAACGGCGATATACCATATATTACACTTACAGTCACAGAAAAGAAAGTGAAAAACTACAACATTTGGTCCACAATCATCTTAGACATCGTAAACCCGAAATATCATATATTATGGAGTTCATGCCTAACTATATGAATTCCACATATTGTATCACATTGCAGAAAAAGCTAGACAATATTAAACATTCCGATCGAATCGACAAACACCCAAAATTTCCCAAAAGCTCAACACTTGAGCGTAATTTAAAATTATCCATCACATGCCACAGTAGCAATGAACCAACCGTAGAAGGGTCAACCAATGCCTCACTTGTGGCACCGATAAACTACCACAAACCCTAGGGTTTAGTGGCGGTTTTGACGATCACAAAATCGAGTTAAGGTTTTGTTCTTCTAGAGGGTTCACCTCATCACTTGCACGCTATATGAATGTTCTTTAACTAAGGAAAAATCCAACACTTGAAAATTTTCTGGAAGGGTTAAAGTGGGTATTTGATATCCGTTTGAACTTTTTAATACCGTCTAAAATAACCGAAACAAAACCTTAACTCGATTTTGTGACCGTCAAAACCGGCTACATTGGGCAGTTCAGGGTTGAATTTTTTACAGTGTTTAAGGCTCTGGGTTTTGATACTTTAGGTGTTGTTTGTGTTTGCTAATTTTGCATGTGTTGTTATCTTTTAGCAAAGGCAATTTGTTTACTTTAAAGTTTAGTTTGATTCTCTAGTTAAAGATCTTGTGTTGGGGTTATCTATAATGGCAAAAATTTAAACTTGGCATGGATGATGCCACCCGAAACCTTGCTGCCATTGTAGGTAACCTAACAATATGTATATGTGATATACATATAAATGATATCAGTTGGTTGAATGCGATACAGCCGGGTTATTAAATCAAGTGTTGATTTAATAATTTAATGTATGATTATATATTTGATATATTAATATACATTAACTAATATTAGCTCACTTAAGAAAATGTTTTATCTAAATACATACAAATATATATATGTGATACATATTAATATATTTGTTTATGTGTCATGCTAGATGATACATTGGACTTGGGTATATGAGACTCATACCATACTTAAGATAATTTTGGTGTTTAAATATTAAAGGAAAAATCAAATTAGGTGGAAATTAGCATGGCTAAGATGCTTGTGGAAGCATGGAGAAGGATTGACTAAAGTCCACTAATTTTGTTTTACTCTAGATATTTATTAACCTAACCATTATCTTTAGCCATGGTTTAGTCTCTACATGAGTTATATGAGATATTTTCTCACCCATGGTTCACACTTGGATCACTTGAGATCATTTTCTTGATCTCTTTCACTTGCTCTCTAGATTTGAGTGAGTAAAGAAAAGAAAGAGAGATAAATTATTCTAAAGTGAGCAAAATTCCTACTTCATCAAACTAGCCATTTAGTATAGGTTGTTTCTTCACTAGTTCATCAATTAGTGAAGAGCTAGCTTGAGGTAGAGATTCTTCGACGTAGAACATCTTCGGTCTCGAAGATCCTTAAGCAAGCTCGTTCCTTTCACCTAGTGGAGCCAAAGGAGAGTGCAGGACACTACTACTTGGAGCAAAGGGACTACTATACAGAGCTTTAAAAGTGAAGGACCGGTCTACAAAGGTTGTATTTCTTGTTCACTTAGAGTAAAGTTATTTACTTGCTTAGTTTAACCCTAATTCTCTAGTTAGATCCTCGGTTATGGGTTGCTTAGCACACCAGATTTTTTTAAAATTTCACGCATGATGCCTTAGAAAACATAGTAAGGATGCTAAGGAACCCAGCATCAACAGTCCTCTCAATCTGGCAGCCTCTATCAATGGCCCGATCATCCAGTATAGATCCGAACACTCGCCTCAAACGAGAGATCTCAACATAACCAGTAAACCGATACGTTCCTACGTCACCAGAAGGATATCATTATCAGTCCTCGTCTATGGCGAGCTCGCTCTGACCGCATCTCTAGCCGCAGCTCCCTCTCTGCTCTCGTAGCCATGGTGACAGTAACCTCAAGCAAGTATCGATGAAGATAGATCAAAGGAATGAATGGTGTAACATTTCAGAAATATAAAATATTAATTTAGAAATTTAATATTAAAATAATATATTTCGCGAAAACTACCCGATTTGCGAAATTGGGGTTTTCGTAAAGTGGTATAAGTATATACCAATATTTGGAAATTTATCGGAGATTAAAATAATTTATTTATTTTTAATGGTATTTATCGGATTTTTGGCAAAATCCGTGTTTTTACATTTTTCCGTGACTTATGCACATGTCATGTGCATGTGTGTGTTTGTGAGTTAGTGAGAAAAGAGAAAAGAAAGAATGCAAAGAGAGAAAAGAGTGTGTGAGTGTGAATGGAATAAAAACTTGATGCCTTGGACAAAATGAGATATTTGTGAGAGAGGTGAGTGTAGGGAGAGACATTTGTTGTGAGAGAGTGAGGCTAAGAGAGAGAGAGAAGGTTAACTTGGCTGCCCCAAATCCTTCATCTCCCCATTATTTCTTCATCTCTTTGCTTCTCATTCAATCCTTCACTACCCCCTTGCCACATCTCCAAATCCTAACTTAAACCTCATGCACCCTTCACATAAAACATGCACCAAGCTACTCTAAGACCTTAGAACCATTCAAGTTTGGATTTTGAAGACTTGGGCAACTTAAGAAAGTTCTTTGGTTGCTATTAAGTTAATCCATTCACTTTAGAATCGTATTTGCGTTAAATATCGTATTTTTAGTTAGAATTTGAATTAAATAGGTTTGTGATCTTGGAAAATTATAAGTTGCCGTCAAGTGGACAATTGAGGTGTAAAGAGTGTTTATAAGACCTTAGAGATTGATTTAGAGGCCTGGAATTGAGTTTAGAACCTGATACACGAAGTTAGAATTGTTCCGTGTCAGTTTTGTGGTTTTTTTTTGAGGTCTACATGGAATCTGGAGCAACCCAGGACCTTTATAAAAAAATCAAAAATATACATTAACCTAGTTGACCAATAGGAGACCGCCATGAGAAGACGAGGCCCAAAATTCGAGGTGGGGATCGCCAGGCCGGTTACTGTAGCAACTTGGTCGTCTACTGTAGCAGTTTTGAAGCTGGGGTTTTGGCTGTAGCTCACACACCCTATAACATAGCTACTGTATTTTTCTTTTTGTCCCAGATCACCTGAGCTAAAATCTGGAAGCATATTAGGATGGTTTTGGGTTATGTTTTCCGTATTTCGGAATTCTTGGTTTTGATATTATTTATGAGATTTGGTCGTTTGATATTTGTACGTCAACGATGAGGGTTGGTTGGTCGTTTTTGCATGCGTAGGCTATAAGTTCTAACTTATGAGCGCATCGTGTACCGTATCGGTTTTCCGAATTTGGTTTTCATACGTGGCGATATGTGTTCATTTGTAGGTATCTTTGCGTGGATTCCGAGACGACAAAGCACATCGACTACGGCTGAATAAGGAGTTCCACAGGTGAGTAGATTTATATCTACGGGGAAAGTCGGGTAGATGGCGTATAGCACCCGCGCAAATTATGAATGGAAACCGAGATATAGAATATAGTCGGAGAAAGCTATGTTAGAAAACTATAGATATGGTTAAAAAGATAGTTAGAGGTGATATGAATGATTGAATATATATATCGAAATATAAGGTGAAAGCTATAGGGACATGACTCCTTGACATGATATGATAGAAATGATGTCTCGAATTGATATATAAGGATATGAAAAGTGAATGTGAACCACGATATATAGATATATAGTTGCACGAGATTAAGTATAAAAATTAGAGTAGCATGACATGAGATTCATAAGATAGAATGTATATGTAAAATGACTTGCTTTGGTATGTGGTACATGTTGGATCGTACTCCTCTTGTATTATTATTCTTATTGTATCTAGTCAACTCCATCGATCAGAAACTAGTGTTTGTATATATCTTAGCAAGACTTGTAGTTGCGAGACTTAGAGCGATGGGTTATATGTTCACTTGGTGGGTTTGATTTCTTGCTTTTCATTTTCCTTTGTGTTGATCTTCGCCGTTGGGCGTCGTATACATATATATGCTTGTGGTGGTTGTTTTTACCGTTGGGCGTGATTTGCTCCCGTTTGGGGATACTTTCTTAACATTCTATGTTTGTACCCGTTTCGGGGCTGAAATTTACAAAAGAGGTGCTGCCGAAATCTTTAAGAAACAAAAAAAATTTAAGCTTAAGGATTTTTACTTTAGGTTTCCAAATGTTTCATACTTCTTTTGAAGGGTTTAGATTTCTGGGCTTCGGCTTACTTAAGTTACGTTACGCCTGTAGACGTTGCGTGATTTAAGTGTTGGTCACTGTTCATATCAGATTTTTGCCTTTTTATATCGCCCATTCTTAATCACATTACATGTAAATAGGTGCTTTTGATCCATGTCTGCTAAATAGTTACAGGTTACATGTTCTCAGATCGTTACAGTGAAATTCATGAAAAGTCGCTACAAATGTGAGACTACGACCAACAATAGATGAATCCGTATGATGCCACCTACCAGTTCAAGGAACAAATAAAAATCATGAGACAGTTCAATGCACAAAGTACAAAGGCAGCACAGGATTAAAAAAACTTCAAAGCGAAGCTCACGGTAAAAGTCCACATAATTCTGCACTGTTGGAAATCTGGAAGAAAGTAGAAAAGATTCTGAGGAACCAAGTGAAGAAAAAGGAAGATAAAAGCAACTTGAAGAAACCCTGAAGAAATGGGCCCAAGAACCCACCATATGGCCGTGGAACCGCGGCCAAAAAGGCCTTTCTGCCGCGGAACCGCGGCCGTGCAATGCACGTATCGGTGCTTTGACTCGGTCTTTGGGGTTGTTTTGTAATTTCATGTATGGATCGGAATGTAAACCTAGGGTTTTTCCTATCTATAAATAGGAGGGCTCAAAGCCAAATAAAGTGTGCCTCTTTTGGGTGCCTCTTTTAAGATGCCTCCTTTTATTTTCTAGTTTAAATTTTTCATTCCATTGTAATCGTTAAGAGGTCATCAAAAAAGGTATTTTTATTTTTGCATTCTTTTTGTTATCTAAATTTAATTCGTGCAATTTTTTATCTGTCTTTTATTATCTGCAAATTAGATAGTCTTTTAAAACGAAAATTATAAAAATGAATTTTTTTGTCATCTTCCTAATGAGTGAGTAATTCCTCACTTGTTAGGGTTAGGAGAGGGAAGGTTTGAGAGAAGGAAATCTCTCTTTCCTCCTTTCTTTACCCATATAATTTTTAATTAGGACTCCATGCAAATCAAACACACACCGCTCACTACGGCACCCTATCCTACGAGATAGCGGTGATTCCCTAGTTAGACCGGTCGTGGTTGATTTATATAGAGGTTAGGGCTAAGAGTTAAGAAAGGACGGACAAGGACCAAAGGAAAGAAACGAAGTTTCTTCCTAGTCGTGCTAATCCCCTTTGTTGACTATTACCTAATACCTAAATTCCTAACTAGGGCAAAGAAAGCAGTGAGTATAATTCTTTTTCCAAACTAACCTAATCCTAACCCTAGCAAGCTTTTTATCAACTTTTATCTCATTCTTAGATCTTAAAACAAAACCCAAAATCTTTGGATTTAACTCGTTAAAACATAAAGAAAATGAATCCATCTCCCTGTGGACCGACCCGTACTCAACCGGCTAGCTACCAAGCGACGCCGTTATTTATTGCGGTTAATTCTTTGATTTTAAAAAGCACGCACGCTTAAACATCGATCAATCAAATGGCGCCGTTGCCGAGGAGACGGTAGTCTCTTTTTTTATGTAATTTCGGGTTAAAAATAAAAAATATAAAAAAATTATAAAAATTATAAAATTTTAAAACAAAAAAAATAAAATAAAATAAAAATACAAATCATCTTGTTCTTTTTGAAAGGTTTTTGTGCAAGTGTGCAGGAAAAGAGGACGGACAGATTCAGATCTGGAAAAAAAACCAGTGAACAAATCAATAAACAGAAGATCTAAACAGACAGAGGAGAATTATAACAACAAACAGAAAATTTTTGGAGATCCAAAATAACAGAACCACCACGGATCCGCGGTGGATATATGCAGTTGACCGCGGAACCGCGTTCAACCAGTGACGTCAGCATCCCAAAATTCTCTGTAAGTATTTTTGTTATCTCTTCTACCCTCTGAACTCCACTGAAAAATTTTCCTGCAGGGTTCTTTGCGCAAAATTCTTCTCCCTCTCCAATAAATTGTGCCAAATAAAAAAAAATTTGCAAGTGTTTTTGGTGTGTTAACTTCTTTGCATAATTAATACGGACTTTTAAGGGGATATAACACCAATCCAGATTGGGTGGGGATTTCATTACCCTTCCTAAGACCCCAGAAATCACAAAAAGCATATGCATCAATCCTCGAGTTAATTAAAAAAATATTTAGACTCACCCAATAAGGACTATCGCGCTCATTAGGACAAAGGAAGGTTGTGGGCAATTGGTCGTTTATCTAAACCTGACTTTGTGGTGCCTAGGCTAGACAAGTGGGAAAGATAATTTTAAACGGCCCGTCTTACGGTGATTCGTGAGCGGATCTCTCCTTTCTTCATTTGTGCTTACCTGGCCACAATTGGCGGTGAAGAGGCGATTTGAGAGATATCTCACAATTTGCCCTTTGGAATAGTTAGGAGCAGTCTAGTTGACTTAGGAGACCCTAGCTCTAGGCTTGATTATGCATGTATAAATTGTGATTGTTTGAAATTGTGCCGTAGTTCCGTACAAATTTTTGCAAAACTCTTTCTAAAAAAACACTTTCAAAAATTTCAAAACTCCAAAAACAAACAATTTTTTTTAAATAAAAAAAATTTAAAAAAATAAAAAAAAATCATCACATTCTTCTCCTTTCTCACATCATGGGTACCCCACCTCGTAAAACTCTTGCCGAACTTTGGTACCTCAACCAGACATTACTTCCTACGCGCATTGTTTTGATCGAATTTCGGACGACCCCTCCATGCCTAAAATTTCTTTGAAAGATCGAATAGACGCGTCTGGGAGAAACAGTTGGACTCTGCAATCCACTTTGTATCAACCATTTCAACCTTCACTACCTTCTTACGTTGATACCCCTTTTGAGAGTCCGGTGGTAACTTCGAAACCCATGTCTATTGCTGAACATATTGAACAATCTCGTAGCTGATCTTTCACTCGTTTCAACACTTCCAGTTCTTGGGATCAACAATTCCATTCACTTTCTTATCCAAATATTGATCCTACTCCTGTCCAACCATTCAATTCCTACCAGTCCTACCCGACTTTTGCACCTTCCCTAGACATTGCTTCTACATAGCCATTTGGGAGTTTCCAGTATCCAAAAAACTTTGAATCTTTTACTGAAACCCCTTCACAACCCATGTCTAGTCTGGAACAGTCGTTGGAAGATTTTATGGTAGCGTTAAGACAACAGATGATGGATTTGAATGCGTCCATGGTCGCCCTTATGCAACCTAGTGACCCGGTAGCTAGTTTCCAATTAGCTCCAAATTTTCCAATGTATAATGAGGCGGTTGGACAGATTGAGAATTTGAGTGGTGAGAGTGAGCTATGCACCCTTCCAAATCAAACCTACCAATTCCCAATTGAATCCCACAATTCTTGTTTTGAATGTCTATCAAATGTTCCAAATGATTCACCAGTTGAAGATAAAACATTTAATGAGTTGTGCGACTTTGTAGTGTTTGATTTGCCAGATTGTGAAGGGTCCCTTTTGAGTGAAACCATCACCAATCCTTTTGACCTCTACACCTCCACTCCAAAACCTGAATTGATAAATATCCATGCTTTTGATGAGGTGTTAAAAAATTGATTTTCACTTGATTGAGGATATCGATGCAGGGAATATTTTGGATGATGAACCCACAGATTTGACTGAATTTTTCTCTCCAATTCATCATTCCGAGTCATTAAATGTTTCTCTTGAACTTCATATGCGTCTTGATTTTGATGAGAATTGCATGGATAAGCTAAATTTTGAGGAGAGTATTGAGGAAATTATTGAGGATGAAGCAGTTTTACTTGAGGAATTGGATTTTCCAATTCATTCTATCCCTTTCATTGACCGCGCACACCCTCCTAAATCTTTAACCGATACCCTTCCTCAGTCACTTCCCTCCATCCTCGTTCCAACCTTGCAAGTAACCGTTACACTTTCATTTTCAATGTCTGGTTTACCAAGTTCGACGTACCCATGTTTTCTCACGAATCTTGAGGGATTTGACCTCATTTTTCAGTGGGTTGATAGATTAGCACAATCGCTTTTTACACATCGGTCATTACAAATTATGCTAATTTATACACTCCATCTCCCCCCTCAAGTTCGTATTCCACTTCTTTCTCCCACTTTCTCTGGTTCTTCTTCTAATTTTCCTTTAATGATAGCGAGTATTAATGAATCACAATCCGATATTTTGATTTCGATAATTCTAGAAAAACAACTTGATTTAAACTCTTTTGACAAAAAGGTAGATGAGCCTTACGAGTCTCCTAGCCTGTAATTTTTGAAAAATCAAGTGTGTTGAATTCTGGCGCGACACTTATTGACATTGAAATGTTCAATCGGACCATCGATGAAAGTTTCGAAGATATTTTCACCGACGAGCTCGCATTCCTAAATGACACGGATTTTGTGATTAATCAACCTCCACCTGAAGAAGTCGAACCACCACCATTTCTTTTTCCCTTCCGCCATTCTTCTCTTCCACCGAGACCGTATACTGCTTCTATCTCCACATGGTCTCATGTTTTTCTTATTTCTTTCCTCTACACTCCATTCTTTCACCAACCACACCATTATAACGATAAATTTTTTGAATGGTTGGTGCTAACCTTTGGCCTGTATAAGGCCTTGTATAGCTTGATACTGTGTTTTTGTCCCCCTAACTCTGAACTTTAACAGTGGAAACACTATTTCATTTAAGTTTGAAGGGGACCTTTTTATATATATATATATATATATATATATATATATATATGTTTTTCTGTTAACAATAATAAAAAATAAAAATAAAAAAAATAAACAGGGGAGTGCCGACAATTTTGACCTTCTTGGTGTAGCCTGACAGTGAGGAGACTGTCAAGTTTAAGTTTGGGGGTATGCTCGGTAAGATTTCTTCATTCGCATTCATGTGTATATTTTTGCATTTGCATACTTATTTTAAAATCCATAAAAATAAAAAAAATTTAAAAAATATAAAAATTGAAAAGTTTAATTTTGGCCATATTTGACTTAAGTTCAACATGACGGTTGAATAGTAGGGAAAAACTAGATCCTAAACTTAGTAAATTAAAACCCTTAAAATAACCTTTCTTAAAGTTTAACTGTAGAAAATATATGTCCTTATAGTTTATTTAGAAATAAGCAAATTTTGAGTTCAGTTCTTGGGCTAAGTCAAAAATAAGGGAAGAGTATTGAATTTTTATTTGAAGTGTAAGTCTGAAAAATAATTCTGAACCTTAAGTCTAAATTCTGAAAATATATACCCTACAACTTGCACAAACACACACCTTGAAAGTTGGGATAGTAGAGGATACCTAGAAATGCTCTTGTCTAAAATCCTTAGTATGAAGGAAAATAAAATTAAAGAATAAGTATAAAATAAGAGATATAGAAAAATGAACACTGGTTTTGTAATTACTTAAGGCTGCGTAAAATAAAAAAAAATATATTTAGCGAGGGTGCTTTATCACCTAGTGCTTTAGACCAACTGGTTTGGGAGTCACTGCTAAAGCCTTAGGTATTACAAGATGAGGAATTACGCCTAAATGCGCGAACACATTTTGTAATCGGTCGTTAATACCTCAAGAAGTATTAATGGTCGCATGAAGAATGGGTGAGCAATTTCATTTAAAATTCACCAACTAAAAGTATTTTGGAAGATGGACAAGAGTATGATAGCTAGAATTGAATTCCAAGTGTAGGGGTAATACATACACACACGTAGGGGTATATGATTAGGGTTTGGATGAGAGATAGGAATGAAAAATAGGACTTATATTTTCAGTAGAGATGATAAAAATTCCTAAGTTGAGATGGAACCTTAGAAGGAAAATTTAAAAGATGCTAAAAGCTAAATAAATTTACAGAACATATACAATCTTAAGTTAAATGATAAGTGAGTGTGAAAAATACGGGTTGATGATTTCTAAGTTGAAGATAATAGAATTCCTTGCTAGAACACCGAATTAAAGAATGAAAGTCAATATGCCAAATTGATCGGATTTTGTGGGTAGTATCCGCTGAAAACCCTCAGAAGACAAAACTCCTTCTACTAGAGACACCTAGAGATTTAACGGCTTGTTGCACAGGCTCAGTGCAATCGCGATTCCCTACGAAAGTGAGGTTAGGATTTTTCGAGAATAAAATTGGTTTTGCTCGGGATGAGCAAAATATAAGTTTGGGGGTATTTGTTCATATCAGATTTTTGCATTTTTATATCACCCATTCTTAATTACATTACATGTAAATAGGCGCTTTTGATCCATGTCTGCTAAATAGTTGCAGGTTACATGTTCTCAGATCGTTACAGTGAAATTCATGAAAAGTCGCTACAAATGTAAGACTACGACCAACAATAGATGAATTCGTATGATGCCACCTACCAGTTCAAGGAACAAATAAAAATCATGAGACAGTTCAATGCACAAAGTACAAAGGCAGCACAGGATTAAAAAAACCTCAAAGCGAAGCTCATGGTAAAAGTCCACATAATTCTGCACTGTTGGAAATATGGAAGAAAGTAGAAAAGATTCTGAGGAACCAAATGAAGAAAAAAGAAGATAAAGGCAACTTGAAGAAACCCTGAAAAATGGGCCCAAGAACCCACCATACGGCCGCGGAACTGCGGCCAAAAAGGCCTTTCTGCCGCGGAACCGCGGCTGTGCAATGCACGTGTCGGTGCTTTGACTCGGTCTTTAGGGTTGTTTTGTAATTTCATGTATGGATCAGAATGTAAACCTAGGGTTTTTCCTATCTATAAATAGGAGGGCTCAAAGCCAAATAAAGTGTGCCTCTTTTGGGTGCCTCTTTTGAGACGCCTCTTTTTATTTTCTAGTTTAAAATTTTCATTCCATTTTAATCGTCAAGAGGTCATCAATAAAGGTATTTTTATTTTTGCATTCTTTTTGTTATCTGAATTTAATTCGTGCAATTTTTTATCTGTCTTTTATTATCTGCAAATTAGATAGTCTTTTAAAACGAAAATTATAAAAATAATTTTTTTTGTCATCTTCCTAATGAGTGAGTAATTCCTCACTTGTTAGGGTTACGAGAGGGAAGGTTTGAGAGAAGGAAATCTTTCTCCCTCCTTTCTTTGCCCATATAATTTTTAATTAGGACTCTATGCAAATCAAACACACACCGCTCAATACGGCACCCTATCCTACGAGATAGCGGTGATTCCCTAGTTAGACCGGTTGTGGTTGATTTACATAGAGGTTGGGGCTAAGAGTTAAGAAAGGATGGACAAGGACCAAAGGAAAGAAACTAAGTTTCTTCCTAATCGTGCTAATCCCCTTTGTTGACTATTACCCTAACACCTAAATTCCTAACTAGGGCAAAGAAAGCAGTGAGTAGAATTTTTTTTCCAAACTAACCTAATCCTAACCCTAGCAAGCTTTTTATCAACTTTTATCTCATTCTTAGATCTTAAAACAAAACCCAAAATCTTTGGATTTAACTCGTTAAAACATAAAGAAAAGGAATCCATCTCCCTATGGACCGACCCGTACTCAACCGACTAGCTACCAAGCGACGCCGTTATTGATTGCGGTTAATTCTTTGATTTTAAAAAGCACGCACACTTATACATTGATCAATCAGTCACGAGCTAATATTTTCGGGTCGTGACAAAGTTGGTATCAGAGCGCTAGGTTTAACCTTGGTTCGAGTTTAGGTTTGACTATGTGGAGTCTGGGGCATAATCTATTTCAGAACCTAGGCTTGACCTTACGTAACTTAGACTTGAACATGGGGGTGATAGACCCGAACTTTCATTACATAGGCTAACCCTGATTGATGGAGTAGGTAGCTTGAGTAGAGTGACGTACCGTACGTATGTTCCGCGGCATATTTACGATACGATACTCCACTTAAGTGACTTTAGGATGTACATAACTTGAGACTTGTGATTCTCTTCGTTCTCTTGATTATACATCCATTTTAGATCCTTGATTCTATTCGTTTCCATGATCATACTCTCACTGATTCCGTTCCTCCTTATGATCATGTATTCATTCTGGATCTGTCGATTCTTTTCATCCCTTTGATCTAATTTCGTTGATACTTGATTGAGGTTCCTATCACCATGGTTTGAGCATAGATTGAGCTGCTGCTAGTGATGTGGTCAGGGCGAGCTCGTCGTAGACGAGAACTGACTATCGTGTTTTCTTGTGACATGGGAATGTATCGATTTAGTGTTTGTATTGTGACCTCTCATTTGAGGCGAGTGTACGGTTTTGTATCAGATGATCAGGCCATTGTTAGAGGCTACCTGTTGTGAGAGGACTGCTGATGTACAGCCTACCTCAAGGATTGTGATGTCGTCTACCATGCAGACAGATGACCCAGCTGTTGCTGAGATTGACGAGATGTCGCTTCCAGAGCTTATGAGCTGAGATCGCTGGAGCTTCCAGGCTGAGATGCGACAGATGATAGCTAGTCTATCTTGAGTTGAGTTGAGCGACTAAGATGATTCGTCTGATTTGATGCACCGACACAGGCCTAGTTGAGTTGAAGATTTCCAATGTGGAGAATCTTACTCAGATCTAGAATAGATCGACCCAGAGATGACGTTGTTCATTGGATGATCCAATAGGAGATCAGTAAGTGGACCAGCTTCAGATAGAGGACCTCACCCAGATGCGTTGTGAGTTGATCGAGAATGGACGAATATAGAGTGTTCCTTCGATGATTGGGATGAGTTTCCGAGGACGTGTTCGGCTAGATATCTTCTATAGAGTGATGAAGATACCGAATTCGTAATTTCGAGTCCGTGTGAGAGATTCCAGATTGACTGTAGCTGAGAACAATTGCAGTATGCAGATAGCAAGACGTGGCGCTGAGGTGGACGAAAATAAAGACGAGTGGAATAAGAGGTTCGTGCGAGATGTTTACGAGCTGTTGTTACTCCCCGTTGAGATTAGAGATCTGATATGTATACAGATACGTTGGGATATAGCCAGTTCCCGAGGAAATGTGTGCTGAGAACACAGATGTCCAGAAAATGAGAAAAGATTATGCAAGAGTACCAGCCTCCGTACAGTTCGGCATAGGCGAGATCGGAAGAGACCCTGAGCAGGTTCCTTCCAGGACACTGCTGCGATAAGATTTGCATCGAAGATCAGTTGTGTCACATGTATTCAGAGGGCCAGAGGCCGACGCTAGTGACGTGCTGCTTTACGAATGGTCATGCAAATTGGCCGAGAGATGACCAGAGGAGTGCCAAAGCGGGATCGTTTCCGTTAGCACACCTAACCGGGCCGATGAGCCGATGGATTGCGAGATTGGTAATCCACAGAGAAATGAGGACCTAGAGACAGAGGATGCCAGACCGTGAGCAGGAGGCAAGCGGATGTTCTTGCTCTGCCAGTTTTAGGCGCACCGACATTTTCTCCGACATTGTAGGAGGTGTATCTCAATGTCATTTGTTGCGATTTGCGTTTGTGATCCGAGTATCACGCTTATATCGCTTGGATTTGAGTTTTATGATATTGTTTTCGTGCACCATGGCTGCACCTACTGGGTATTTATATTTTGTGCATAGTTATTGCACTTGATTTATGTTTATACACCGCTACATCGGTTTACGATTTTTGCATATCTATTGCACTTGATGTTGATTTTGTGCCTTGGTAGCACGTGTTTATGATTTCGTGGATATCATACGGTTGATTTGATTTTGTGCATGTGGTATGCACTCGACTTGATTCTTGCACTCGGTATAGCTCACATATGCTTGCAGTGCATCGGTACGTGTTTTGTGCACGCAGTTACACACGTTTATGATTTTTATACACCTTGGTACACTCGGTGTTGCTTCTATACGCATTTAAGTTATTGATGAGTTCATGTGCATTAGTTGCACTGGATTTGTATTTCGTACACTGGATGCACTGGATTTGGTTTTTTCGTGTACTGGATGCACCCGAGTTGTATTTTGTGCATCTGTTGCACCAGATTCGTATTTTGTGCATTTATTGCACTTGATTTGCATTTCATGCGTTTGTTGCACCAGGTGGGTATTTCATGCATTGGTTGCACTAGATTTATACTCCGTGCCTTGGTTGCACCCAATTTCTGTCTTTGAGCATTGTGTTACCAGATTTGTATTTTTGTGCGCTTGCACTTGAGGTTCGTTGTCGTTCATGCTACTGCACCAGGTGTTTTATACGGACCTGACATGCTTGGGTTAGATTTTTGCGCACATTAGACACTTTGTATTGGATTTGTGCGCATCGGATGCACTTGATTTAGATTTTATTCGTGCATGTTGGATGCACTTGATTTAGATTTCATTCGTGCATAAAGGATGCACTTGATTTGGATTCTCGTGCATGTTGGGCGCATGAGATGAGATGTGATTTTATGCACCATAGATGCACTTGATATTATTGTCGTGCACATCCGTTGCACTGGACAGATGTTATCGTGCACACCCGTTGCACTTAGTTTGGTTTTGTGCACATTTGTAGCACTTGTATTTGGCTTTGATTTCCGTGTGCACCAGACGCACGCGATTGTTGGATACGCCTTTTGAGGCTGATTTTGCTCTTGAGCACTTTGTTTTCATGATGGACACTATATTATGTAGTAGCCGAACATGACTGATCTCGGGACAGTACCTGAGTACTTTGCATGCATTAAAAGTTTAACAAGAGGTTTTCAAAAAGGAGCTATAGTCTCGCTATTTCCTATGTGTCCGCGAGCGACACAAACGTTTATAAAGGAAAGTCTTTTGGGATATTTCAAAAAGGGCGGAACATATATTTGAGCAAAACATATATGAATGTATATTTACTACTTTACAATGAGTGTCCGTCACTTGTGCCGTGAGTTACGCATCACACGGCGACTCAGGAAAGATTTTGCAAGTGTTTTATTCCGTTTTATGAGATTTTTCCAAGGATGTGTACTATATACGTATTATAGTATTCGACTAGTGTATATTGGATTTCAGTAGTGGATTTCGAGATTTGTATCTCCATTTTAACCCCAGTGATTGCGTTACGCTTGACGGATTACGGTTTTGAGTTTCGTACTCGTTTTCAGGCACACATGATGCGCTGTGGTATTTCTGCATGTTCCGTGATTTCGGAACCCTATTGATTTGAGTTGATTATTGAAATGTTTTAGCATTTAGGGGTTTAAATTTAAATTCGGGGACCAAATTTATTTAAGGGGGGAAAATTGTAACATTTCAGAAATATAAAATATTAATTTGGAAATTTAATATTAAAATAATATATTTCGCGAAAACTACCCGATTTGCGAAATTGGGGTTTTCGTAAAGTGGTATAAGTATATACTAATATTTGGAAATTTATCGGAGATTAAAATGATTTATTTATTTTTAATGGTATTTATCGAATTTTTGGTAAAATCCGTGTTTTTACATTTTTCCGTGACTTGTGCACATGTCATGTGCACGTGTGCATGTGTGTGTTTGTGAGTTAGTGAGGAAAGAGAAAAAAAAGAATGCAAAGAGAGAAAAGAGTGTATGAGTGTGAATGGAATAAAAACTTGATGCCTTGGACAAAAGGAGATATTTGTGAGAGAGGTGATGTTTCCCCCAATCAGAGCAAAACTCTGTTTTGAATTTCAAAATTCAAAAATCGAAGCAACGCTTCAGATCCCGTGCGCTGCGCGCTGCGTGCCACGTGTCAAGCGCAGACGCGCTAGCACCAGGCACGATGCGCCCTAGGCAGCGCACCCCCAATCAGAGCAAAGCTCTGCTTTAAAATTCAAAATTTAAGTTGAAGCAACGTTTCAGATCTAGTGCGCTGTGCGCTACGTGTCAAACACAGGCGCGCTAGTGCAGTTGCGCTGCGCTCTGCGCTGCGTGTTAAACACGGGTGCGCTAGTGCAGTTGCGCTGCGTGCCACGTGTCAAACACGGGTGCGCTAGCGCAGTTGCGCTAGCGCTCTGCGTTGTGCACCACGTGTCGAACGTGGGTGCGCTAGCGCAAGGTGCGCCATCGCTGGGATTAAAAATTCCCCACCGTCAGATCAAAAGATCTACTAATAACAAATTATTAATTAATCAGAACTAAAATTCTGTTATGGAAAGATTTTCCAATCTTATTAAAACAAGAAAATTATCTTCTGCAAAGCAGAAGCCCTAGGATCAAAGATCCAACAGTGAGAAATATTCCCAAATCAATTAGAGAAAAATCTCCTAAACTAATTTAACAAATCAATCGGCCCTATATAAAGGCCCCTAGACTTCAAGTCTGAGAGATAGAAAAAAAAGAGAAAAACCCTTTGCAAATTTTGAGAAAACTCAAAGAAAAAGAAAGGAAAGCCTTTAGCAAAAGAAGATATTTGTTCAAGGTAAAAAATTAATTCTTGGACAACAGAGATGAAACCATCTCATAAAAAGAAGAAACATCTTCTAAAAAGATCTTAGATCTATAAAAAGACCAAGGTCTTTGATTAAAAAGAGAAGATCAAAAGATCTAGTCGTAAAAAAAATAATAAACAAAAGAAGTATTTTACTTCATTAACAGATCTTTGATCTATAAAGGTAGAGCCTTTATAAAAACAAGAACTTTTGTTCTTGGATCTCGAGGCAAAGCCTCCTTTGAAGAACATAAATTTGTTCTTTGATCTTAAAATTGATCAAAATGCGCTTTGCGCTATTAGACAGTGCTTTGCACTCATGAACTGCGCCTTTGCGCTCCTTGGACCGGCGCTCAGCGCCAAAACACGTCACGTGTCAACCATAGACACGATCTGTGCTTTATGCTCCTGAAAACAGCGCACTGCGCTCTTGGGCTGGCGCTCAGCGCCAAGTGCGCCACGTGTCACTCACTGGCGCACCCACAAACTAGCGTAGCGCACTCATGAATTAAAAGCGCAATGCGCTAACAAACTAGCGCTTAGCGCTAAGCGCGACACGTGTCCTCTTCGTGTGCGCTACTCGACAGAAGCGCAATGTGCTCTTCGACTGGCGCAAAGTGCCTGGTGCGCCACGTGGCGCGCTGACAGAACATACTTTGTTTTGATGAATGCCATGCATTCAATATAAGACAAAAAAAATGTCAGATCCTAATGCTTAGCATTATTAAAAGGGCAGAGCCTAAATAAAGGCCTAACAGGAAGAACAAAAATAAAATGTTAAACATTTTTAACTGGACTTAGCCCAATTCTGGCCGTAAGTCCTCAACTTAAATTGAACTGAGCCCATCTGCTCTTCCAATCAATTTACACCCGGTTCGAGGGTACATCTCTTTACTCCTCTGATATTTGTCGTTGTAATCCTTCAACGTCGTCAGAGAGGTGACGGGTCCCGACAACCACACATTACTACGGAATGTGGGGTCGTTAAACTCATGGACGATGATGTCCTTAACCTTGACCGTGATGTCTTAAAATTAACAACGGATTGTAGGGTCTTTAACCCCACGGACTATGATGTCCTTAACCTCAACCGTGATGTCTTAAAACTAACATTGGACTGTAGGGTCCTTAAACCCATGGACTATGATGTCCTTAACCTCGACCGTGATGTCTTAAAACTAACAACGGACTATGATGTGCTTAACCTTGACCGTGATGTCTTTAAACTAACATTGGACTGTGGAGTCCTTAAACCCACGGACTATGATGTCCTTAACCTCGACCGTGATGTCTTAAAACTAACATTGGACCGAGATGTCCTTAAACTACCAATGGACCGAGATGTCCTTAAACTAATTATCGACCGCAATGTCACTAAACTAAACAATAGAGCCCAAATTTCTCTTTTGTTGGATCTAAACGATCCCGTTAAGTTGATCTTAGTCTAAAGTAAGACTAACGTATCCTTAACGAACGTTTAAGTCGATTTTAGTCTCAAATGAGACTAACGTATCCTTAAACCCAAACCCCCAAACCCAAATCTAAGAAAGATACGGATTTGGACTAGTCCATGCCCTACGGGCGACAACACAACTTAGTCTCCATATACAATCCACGGGTAACCAAACACAAAACAAACACCCACGACACGAAGTGACCATCCGGAGAAGGAGAAAGTTGTTACCGCGATGCGGTAGTGTAATTAACTGCAGGGGCTTGTGCCTGCAGGGAAGAGCGTCCCCACAATCAAAACCCCCTCAAACGAGAGGGAATCTGACGAAATCTGCTATATCGGTTGCATCCGTTTAAACCTTCGATACATGGTGCCATAAATCAACTTGGCATCTTTGGAGAGGTGGAAGGATAGCACCAATGAGCATCTGCCCTGAATTTCAGGCAAGACGTACATCGCGTCTCCACCGCGTCTTTCGGAGGGGAACGGATTCTGGCACGCCCGGTGGGACCTTTTCCTCTTTCCACTCCACAACTCATGTGTCGTGTTCGCGAACCAGTCGTGGTTTGCCAATGGTTGCCCTTGGGTTTCGAAGTACTAAGATTTGGCGTTTTTCTTGGTGCAGAAAGCAAAGGATTAATGGAGTTCACCTGCTCGAAGTGCTCCACATGCAACTGCAACCTACGCTCCGCCTCACCTGGAGGTGTAGCTTACGGGCCCCAAGCGGCTTCCTTATTCACGATGCCAGTGGAACAGGTCACCCAAGCCACCACAGGATTATTTTTCGGGACCATGCTCCAGCCAGCGAGCTTCACCGTTCCTATGCCCACACCGGAAGCTCCCAAGAAGCCGATCGGCTTTCTACTACCACGGCCCCTCTCAACGGGCCGTCCAACTCCAACTCCTCGGTCTTCACCAGGCTGAGCTTGAACTCCGATGGGCCCACCAAGAAGCCCATGATACCTGAAGTGGCTATCCCAAAGAAGATAGCCATCCCTGTTCCTGAAGTCGTTAAGGCGGCTTCTCCTCTCAAGGGGTCGGTCTTTACATGACTGACTGCTCCCATTCCCACTCCTGCTCAGAAGTCTGTTTTTGACCGGTTGGACACGGCTTCTCAATGGACATCAGTCTTCAAGAAGCTGACGCTAGCAACAACCCCTCACCTAAATAGGGGGTAAGACAAAGCCATTACCGAACCAACACCAATGGCTCGACATGCTCGACGTCGCCACTGGTGCCGAGTAAGAAAGGCTGGGGGCAACTCCCCTTCTGGGCTAACTCCACCAGCTCCAATGGTGGAAATTAATGCTGCTGTTCCAACCGGGAACAGCTTCGAATTGCTGAATAAGGTGCGCAGGAATTCTCCTACCGCCGTGCTGAAAAGGTCTCCGCCGCCAGTGGAGACTGTCACAGAAGTAAAGCTGGAACAGCCCCCTCAACGGCTATCCTCTAAAATCTACAAGGTCTGGCATCAAGTCCAAGACTCAGTGATTGATCTAAATTTCTCTCGCCAACAGAAGAAGTTGAAGGTCCGACAGGAAGAAAACCGTCCTGCTAAGCCACAAAAGACGACGGCTACCTGGGTGCCCACTGTAACGACCCCCTCAACTTCGACCGCCCATAAGAGGAGAAGGCTGGAGAAAATCCCCATGCCTGCGACAGATGTCAAAGGCACTGAGCCCAAACGCCCTAAGTCTGGGGGCATGGTGGTGCATACCGTCTATATGGCATCCGGAAAAGAGGATAGCCGTATCTCCACAGGTCATCGACAGCTTACGCGATCCGTGACAAAAGCCCAAGAGCAGCAGCAGAAGCTTCAGGAGATGATGATTGCTATGGATGCGCTCACAGGACCGAAAGCAAGCCCAGAGGCATCCTCAGAACAACGCCACGAGCAAGAAACTGATGCTGAGTTCCTTCGGAGAATGCTTGAAAAGAAGGACAAAGAGGCCGCGGAGCAAGCGGCTAATATAAAAGCAAATGGCCATTCTATCTCAAGATATGGTGGGCATGATGATCCAGCCGGATCCCCCAGCCGAAGATCCTCCAGTAATAATCGAAGATGATAGAGGAGAAACATCAACCCTCTGCCGGCTCTTTCAGCAGCCAAGGAGGAAACAATTTCCAAGTCCGTCCTAGATGACTATATCGCTCAGCAGATAAGAGTTCACCAGGAAAATGAAGCGGCTGGGCAGATTATTAGAACTGGGCGACCGTATCTAGGCTGGTATGATCAGATAAAGTATCCGCCAGGTTACACGATCCCGAAATTCCATGTGTACAAGGGGACGGGCAATCCCTATCAACATGTTGCTCAGTTCAGGGCTTTCTGTGGCAATACTGGTGGCGATGATAAGCTCTTGCTCCACCAATTCGTCGGCAGCTTATCGGAGAAGGCGTTTGAGTGTTACTCCGAACTTCCAAACGACTCCGTCAAAACTTTCGCGGAAATGGAGTTGTTGTTCACCCAGCGATTCGCAAGTGCTAGCGAACACACCCTAATAACAGCATTGATCAATGCCTGGGTAAAGCCGGGCGAGACGTGGGTTCAATACGCAATCCGATGGAGGAACCTGTGGTCGAAGTGCGAACAGCGCATTGAAGAAGCACCAGTGGTGGGCATGTTCGTGGGCACCCTAGACCCTCATGCAACTATTTCACAGTTCATGATGTTCTTCAAACCGACCATATTCCAGGCTTTAATCTACAAACTAGCCCAGATGGATCAAATAGGTCACAGACCATCTCCCCCGAAGCCGGAGCCGCGGAACGAAAAGGGTAAAGGGAAGGCGATCTTTGTTGCAAACACCCAAAAGCAATCCAGTGCCCCAAAGCTAACGGATCAACTGAAAGAGAGACGGCGGTATTATAATGAGAAAATGAAGCGCCCTTACTCATTCCCACGGGATAAAATGAAGAGGCTGTTCGAACTAGCGGTACGAAATAGGCTTATCAATTTGCCGAATCCAAGGCGACCATCGCAACCCGGCGAAGTGAATAATCCCAATTATTGCCCTTACCACCAAACGGTAAGCCATCCGATCAAAGATTGTTTCGTCTTTAAGGGATGGATCGAGGATCAGTACCTATAAGGCAAGTTTGCGCTGTTTGAGAAGTGGAAAGTAAACACACCACAACCGCACACTCCTAAGAAGACGGACATACCGGGGCAACGTGCTCTTTTGTTGAAGAAGCTTCATGGGAGGTGGCCCTTTCGGCCAAAACCAAAAGGATGCTGAATGATCTCCAGACATGCCCGGTGATCAGGTGGAAGAATCCGCTGGAACCCCAGATCATCGAAGGGATGATGAAGCCGTGCCCAACTCTAAAGATTGGTGGTGATAGCCAAAGCTCGCACACCCAGCCGTCGAAATCTTCGAAGAAGAAGAAGAAATCCAGAAAGCCCGTGAAGCCTGGCGACAAGCGCACGGACCTGCAGAAACAGATCGAAGCGCTGGAAGAGTATAACCAGAAGGCGCGGACTCCAATCACACTCTAAGAGTTCCTCGGCCACGTCCTTAAAAATGAAGTTGATGGAGAAGACTCGTCGGATGAATCAGAAGATTATGTGGCAAGTTGCCATGTGATCTCTCACTCGTCGACAGACGATGAAGAAGCTCCTCACACAGAGAGACTGAGGGCAAATCCTGGACCAGAACTTCGAGGACCATCGGACGAAATGATCGATGCATTCCTAAACGTGGCTCTTTTGAAAAGCAGAGCTGATCGGGAGCATGAGATGGCTATATTTAAAAAGGCCAAGCGTCGGCGACTGGACGAAAGAGTCGAGACACTCCCGTCGAATCAATGGACATCCGTCGTGAATAAAAACAAGTCCAAGACGAGGAAAAGGTTTGCTAAAGCCATATCAATGGGAATGAAGCTACCACCCTCCGAAGGAAACACTGTCGGTGAAGCAGAGATGCATCCTAGCTACTGCTCATATCATCAAAAGATTTCGCACCCCACCGAAGGATGCGATGCTTTTAAAATATGGTGGCAGGGATATGTTGCTCATCGGCAGCATTTCAAGCAGATGAAATGCAAAACTCATCGGGAGCGGAGAAGTACTACCGAGGAGTATAAAAGAACTACCAGCGACTGTCGCATGGTTAACGCTGGGGGATCGCAAGTTCTCACGTTCGGGAGCGACTCCGATGAAGAGATGGCTTTTGGCCCTCTATTCAAGGAATCCACCTCGGAAAAGGAGGAAGAATCGAAGACCTGTGAAAATATCCAGCTGCGCAATCGTACGCTGTCCGAAAAGAATCTCGGACCCACGAACAGAAAAGATAAGGGAAAAGAGAAGGTCTCCGAAGATATCGCCCTAGATGACTAAGTCATGAAAGAGCTGACCGCTAAGGACCCGCCAAGGAAAAGTAAGGTGGACTACAACATTCTGTCGCACTTGAGGAAGTTACCCTCACAGCTCAGCATTCTCGACGCCCTTTTACTATCAAAAGAAGCAGAAGATTCTTTGATCAAGGCGCTACAAGAGCCAGAGCAATTCCAAGCTTTCCTCGCCGAAGAAAGGATGAAAGACGAGCTGGAAGAAGTACACACAGCCGATATCACCTTCGGCGATGAAGATCTCCTCCTTGGGACGTGCGAGCACAACCGTCCCCTATATGTCTCCGGATACTTTCATGATATCAAGATAGGCAAGATCCTAGTCGACAATGGGTCCTCCGTCAATCTCCTCAACGTGCGAGTGTTGAAGGAAATCTGCATGAGCGTCCAACACCTCGCTCGTGATAAAATCACCATCTCTGGTTTCTACTCCCAGTCATCACGGACTCTTGGGTCTGTGATACTGACGCTGCACTTTGGACTACTTGTCACAGATATTAAATTTCACGTCATTGACGCCAAGACATGCTACAACGCTTTGCTCGACCGACCCTGGTTACATGAGTACAACAGCATCCCTTCTACACAACACCAGTGTATGAAGTATTTCAAGGATGGTCTCGAATATACTGTGACAGGAGAGCTGAACCCATTCTCTGTAAACGAAGTCCGAAAGTACGAAGATGCAAAATACTTCTTACCGGACTTTGAAGACATGGAGAGATGTCATAAACCGGAGAACAAAACTATCACTACCATTCCGGTCTTCGGGAGTGATACCGAGGAAAAGGAAGAGATAGTTTACTCAGGTCCGCCCCAGTACAACAAGCCGGGACCGTCCGCTCCTATGTTGATCTTCGGCAGCGACTCAGAAGATGAGGTCCATGCCATATTCTCTGCTCGGCCTTCAATACAAACCTTCGCTGATGAAGAAAAAAGTTTGCAGGTTACCATGGTCCCGCCCAAGCATCATAAAGAACTAGACGCGCTTGCTACCTATAATGTGGAAGAGCTGCAGACGTTCTATGTCCCTCCCAGGAGAGAAGATGAAAAGGCGATCCTATTCTACCAATCCGTGGAAACCAAAGTGGAGAAAGAAATATGGCATGGCGTGGATTCCACACTCGACAGGCTCCAGCCTATCCGTTTGCCCAGATATTATACAGACGGACTAAGGAGACTCTTAAGACGCTAAGGTGTACCCCTTAAGCAAACTGCTCGACAAGCACGGTTCTATAACAGGATTTGGAACGTTCCTGGAACTTAGCGGAAATTGCTTAATGGGAAAATGGAAACGACCGGGCTTGGGTATGTTCAATCCAAGAAACAGGAGCTACTCCGCGACTGCTACGTCATACATGACTTTGATGAAGAGGGAGATGCTTTTTGGGAAGATGCTAACCCTGAACCAAAAAGAGCCCCCGACGTGAAAATGTCCAGTCCGCCGTTCGAAGAACAAATGGACAAGCTTATAAAAGAAGCGAGTAAAAAGGTTCGATACGACCATAATCGCGAAATGGCCATCTACGAGAAAGCCAGGACGCAGCGCCTTCTTCAACAGGCTGCAGAAAGTGACGATGCCATTCGTCGCCAGCCCGTCATACAAAAGGCCCGGCGCAGAGGCAGAAACAAACCAAAGAACGGGAAAGGCGTTCGACAGCGACAAAGCGGGACCAAAAAGCCACGCGATCGGGAATCGAGCGATCCAGATTCGTCCCTTATGAAGAAGATGAGTCGAGCATACTCTTTTCCTCAGAGCAAAACACGGAAGATACTTGATCTCACCATAAGACATCAAATGATTACACTTCCGGAGTCTAAACACCCCGAGCAAGCCAACGAGGTCTCTCACCCAGACTATTGCTCTTATTATCGAGCAATAGAACATCCTCTCGAAGATTGCTTCACCTTCAAGAACTGGGTCGAAGATCAATATCAGCAAGGCGGGTTCGCTTTATTCAACAGCTGGAAGGTAACCCCGCCACAGAAGCATGAACCTAAGTCCACGAGGGTAGAACCAGATCCACATCGGTCTTGGAAGCGAGCTCGTACCTGTCACATGATAACACTGTCAGAAGAAGAGCCCGAGAATATGGATGACCTTCCCTGGTGCTTCGAAAAAAACGATGACGATGTGATCTCAGAGTTTCCACCGGCACCAAAAGAGCTGGAAGATGGAATACATACCACTGCAGATGATCTCAAGAAAATTGATTTGGGTACGGCAAGTGACCCGCGGCCGACGTTCGACAGCGAATTGCTGTCTGATGAAAGGGTGGCTACACTAAAAGAAGTGCTTATGCAGCATAAAGATTGCTTCGCATGGAATTATTCCGAGATGCCAGGACTAGATCCAGAGATTGTGGTTCACAAACTGGCCATATCCCCGGACGTCAAACCAATCAAATAAGCGTCGAGAAGAATGCGGCTCGAGCTTGAGATGAGCATCAACGCTGAAATCAAGAAGCTAATTGACTCCGGTTTCATCCAAGAGGTTCAATATCTAGATTGGATTGCCAACATCGTCCTGGTGATGAAGAAAAATGGGATGGTGCGCATATGTGTGGACTTTCGGGATCTCAATAAAGCCTGCCCGAAAAACGACTTCCCAGTACTGGTTACCGAGCTAATGATAGACAATACATCCACTCACGAGGTTTTCTCCTTCATGGACGGATCATCAGGATACAATCAGATAAAGATGCATCCCGTAGACCAGAAGCATACTGCTTTCCGGACCCCTTTGGGTATATTTTGCTACAAGGTGATGCCTTTCGGTCTAAAGAACACCGGTGCCACCTATCAGAGGGCCATGACGAAGATCTTCGATGACCTTATACATGAAATCGTCGAATGCTATATTGACGACCTTGGGGCGAAAAGCAAATCATACGAGGAGCATTTAGAGCATCTGAGGATCGTGTATCAACGCCTCCGACAATACAACTTGAAGATGAACCCTCTCAAATGCGCGTTCGGTGTTTCCTCGGGCAAATTCCTAGGATTCATCGTCCGACACCGAGGCATCGAGATAGATCTGTCAAAGATTAAAGCATTTATGGAGATGCCCCCGCCAAGGACTCTCAAGCAATTGTGGTCTCTCCAAGGGAAGCTCGCGTATATCCGGCGATTTATAGCCAATCTTTCTGGCAAGTGCCGTCCGTACAGTCACTTGATGAATAAAGGGACCCCGTTCGTCTGGGATCACAAATGCCAAGGCGCACTGGATGAAATCAAGCAATATCTGTAGAACCCGCCAGTGCTGGCTGCTCCGGTCAGGGGAAAACCTCTCATTCTTTATACAACAGCCCTCGAAGGTTCTTTAGGTGCGTTATGGGCACAAGAGAACGACCAAGGAAAGGAGAGAGCCCTCTACTATTTGAGTCGGGTTCTCCTGGGGGAAGAAAGCAATTATTCTCCCATCGAAAAACATTGCCTGGCATTAATCTTCGCGATAACAAAGCTCAGGCACTATGCGTTGGCGCATGAAATCCGTCTCATATCGAAGGTGGATCCCCTCAAGTATTAGATGTCAAAGTCATATTGACGGGACGGCTCGCTAAATGGGCCCTGCTCTTGATGGAGTTCTCAATAACCTATCAGCCTCTTAAAGCAATGAAAGGCTAGGCCATCGCCGACTTCCTCGCTGAGCACCCGATACCCATCGATTCTCCCTTGAACTGCGAATTGCCAGATGAACATGCGTTTGACACGATCGACGGAAGTGATACCCGATGGGAACTTTACTTCGATGGAGCATCCTCTAGGAAGAAGCGCAAACAAAGCACCCCCATAATCAAATCCGGGGTAGGCCTCATCTTCGTGACTCCACAAGGAGGGATAATGCGCTTTACCTTCTCCTTAACAGAGCCGAGGGCAAACAATGAAGCTGAATACGAAACTTTGATAGCAGGTCTCGAGATCTCCATTGACATGGGGATTGAAAACCTCTTCATGTACGGAGATTCCAAATTGGTCGTTAGTCAAGTAAACGGCGACTATCAAACGTGCAAACCAGAACTGGTGAAGTACGGCGAGAGGATACAACAATTGCTGACCCAAATACCTTCCTACACCTTGGAAAGCATACCACGTGCGGAAAATAGTAAGGCGGATGCATTAGCTAAGCTCGCTAAAGAACCGGCTGACGAAAACCTTGATGACGTGAGGATCGTTGTTCAAAACCGTCGAGTCCTCACACCGGCAGAAATATTTCCAGAGACGTCCGAGAAAAAGGGAACGACCGAGCAAATGGCTCTGCAAGTAAAAGACCAGGAAAAGGCTGAAGATTGGAGAGAAGTCTTCATAGACTACTTCAAATCCCGTCGAACGCCTGAAGATGCGTCCTCAAAACATCAGCTCATGAGGCGAGCCCTATCTTTCGCTTTCGTCAATGATACTCTGTACAAGAGGTCATTTGATTTTTTATGGTTAAGATGCCTGGGACCTGAAGAAGCAAAAAGGGTCGTCCAATAAACTCACGACGGACTCTGTGGTTTTCACCAAGCCGGGCCGAAGATGAAGCTGAAGATCAAACGGATGGGTTATTATTGGCCCACGATGATCCAAGACTGCCTCGAATACGCGAAGCAGTGCCACTCGTGCCAGATTCACGAGGACTTCATCCATCAGCATCCGAATCCGCTACATCCGACAGTGGCTAGCTAGCCGTTCGAAATGTGGGGGACTGATATAATCGGCCCCATCGAACCAGCATCGTCCAGAGGACATCGATTCATTTTGGCGACAACCGATTACTTCTCCAAATGGGCAGAAGCAGTAACGCTAAGGGAAGTGAGGACAGAGAATATCCTCCATTTCTTCAAGACACGCGTCATTTATCGGTTTGGTACTCCGCGACGGATTATCTCCGATAACGGACCGGCCTACAGAAGCCACAAGATCAGCCGCTTCGCACAACAGCATAACATAGACTGGAGATACTCCTCAGTCTATAATCCTCGAGCTAACGGTCTGGTTGAGGCTTTTAATAAGACATTGACGAAGATTGTAAAGAAGACGGTGTCTCGAAATAAAAAGGACTGGCACGAGAGACTTCACGAAGCTCTCTGGGCGTACTGAACGACGTTCAAAACAGCTACGAACACAATGCCGTACGCATTGGTATTCGGTACAGAGGCAGTACTCCCCCTCGAGATAGAGCTACCCTCTCTACGAGTGGCAGTTCATTACGAGCTAACGGACGAAGAGAACGCTCACCTTCGGCTTGAGGAGCTCGATGCCCTTGATGAAACCCAGCTTATGGCGCAACAAAATCTGGAGGCTTATAAAGCTAAGATGACATGCTTATATGAAAGATTGACCAGGTCAAGGACATTCCGCCAAGGCGAACTCGTGATAGTGGTCAAAAGACCTATGATCCCCAATCGTGCTAAACGAGGGAAATTCGAGCCAAATTATGAAGGCCTGTATATTATAGATAAGGTCTACCAGGGTGGCGCCTACCTACTCATGAACATGCATAGCGAAAGGCCCTTCAGGCCAATAAATGGTCGCTTCTTGAAGAAATACTACGCTTGACGAGTCATGGCCTAGGCCAATGATAGATGACGACGACTATGTCCGCTTGCTATCTTCCTACCTAAACTCTGTAAGTAGTAACCGGCTTTCTTAACAGCGGACCAAAACGTCCTTAAACTAACAATGGACCGAAACGTCCTTAAACTAACAACGGACCGAAATGTCCTTAAACTAACAACGGACCGAAACGTCCTTAAACTAACCGTTGACCGAGATGTCGATAAACTAGCCGTTGACCGAGATGTCGATAAATTACGATGGATTGCAGCATCCTAAAGCCGATATAAAAAAAAGAGAATAAAAAAAAGAGAAAAAAGAAAACGGTATGTCCATAAACAAAATGGGCACGCATGAAAACCCGAAAGGGCTCCGTGAGTAAAAACAGCAGGGCTACCGGCGAGTCTTGTGAAAACCCGAAAGGGCGCAACCTCGTTAGAATAAAAAAAAAAAGAAGAAAAAAAGGTATGTCCACAAGCAAAAAAGGGCACGGATGAAAACCCGAAAGGGCTCCGTGAGTAAAAACAGCAGGTCTGCCGGCGAGTTTTGTGAAAACCCGAAAGGGCGCAATCTCATTAAAAGACACTTGCAAAGTCCTCTCGATTTTATAAGGAGAAACCACCTGCGTGAGATCCTTACGACTCACAAGGGACCAACACACTTAGGGATCCCCATGATCCCTAGGGAGAAATTATACTTGCGAGATCCTCACGACTCGTAAGGAGAACTCTCTTATGGGACCCTCACGGCTCATAAGATTCAAAAGTCTTAAGCTACAGAGATCTGAATCTGTTCTTAAGCAGCCCCACAACCTCCGATACTGCCCTACAAGCGGCTCAATGCTGACCCCTGTATACAATCCACGGGCGCGAATGAACATTTCCCTAACGAAGTCCCATCCGTGACTAGGGATATATCTATATGGTGAACAACCCTTGTAAGTCCTCTCGATTTATAAGGAGAAAACCCTCTTGTAAGATCCTTACGACTTACAGGAGAACATACACTTAGAAGTCCTCATGACTCCTAAGGAGAAAACGCACCTACGAGATCTTCACGACTTGTAGGGAGAAATACCTTCATGAGACCCTTACGGCTCATGAAGTCAAAAGCCTTAGTCGACAGGATCCTAACCCTGTTTACTAAGCCACCTTTGTTCGACATCGACAGAGGCAAATGATGATTCGCTCCTGGCAATATCCCAGTAGTAGCGGTGCTGATGTCGAAATCGGTGTTTAATTCCGAGCTTGCAGCGAAAAGCCAGCAAGCCACACATGCATACGAAATAGTCGAAATGATGGGGCAACTTGCAGACAAAATCAGCAAGTAAAAATATATACATGCAAAATAGTCGAAATGATTGGGCAACTCGTAATAAAAAGCAGCGAGTAAAAATAAAAAATAGCCGAAATGATTGGGCACCGCGAAAAATAGCCGAAATGATTGGGCAATCGCGACCTTTGCGAAATAAAAGCTGAAATGATAGAGCATCGCGGAAAGAAATAAAAAAATGAATGAAATTTATGCCCTACAAGTGATATCATGTCAATCCCTGTATGCAATCCAGGGGCGCGAACAAAGAGGGAATCACACCCTTCCTCCCCAAGCTTCATCAGAAGGAGAGGCCAAATCTCAATGGTTCATAGACAGCATAGAGATCACCTCAACATTCGTCTTATTACAACGGACACACCATCAAGCAAAGCGGAACAGTGGCAACTCCTAGTTCCATGACTCAGCAGTGTACAGATGACCGAGAGTCAAACTCCAACTCCGTGAAATGCGGATAAAGTCAACCCTTCCTGGCTACGTGGAACGCGGATTATGTCATTTCTGACCCCGTGGAAAAGTCCAGAGTGGATCCTGGTCCTCACAGAGCACGACAATGACCCCGTGTGAAGCATCCAGAGCGGAGCCTGGTCCTCGCCGAACACGGCAGTGAACCCGTGGGATGCATCCAGAGCAAAATTCCTGGCTATGTAGAATGCGGATTATGTCACTTCTGACCCCGTGGAAAACGTCCAGAGCGGATCCTGGTCTTCGCAGAGCACGGCAATGACCCCGTGTGAAGCATCCAGAGCGGAGCCTGGTCCTCGCCGAACATGGCAGTGAACCCGTGGGAAGCATCCAGAGCAAAATTCTTGGCTACGTGGAACGCGGATTATGTCACTTCTGACCCCATGGAAAACGTCCAGAATGGATCCTGGTCCTCACAGAGCACGGCAATGACCCTGTGTGAAGCATCCAGAGCGGAGCCTGGTCCTCGCCGAACACAGCAGTGAACCCGTGGGAAGCATCCAGAGAAAAATTCCTGGCTACGTGGAACGCGGATTATGTCACTTCTGATCCCATGGAAAACGTCCAGAGCGGATCCTGGTCCTCACAGAGCACGGCAATGACCCCGTGTGAAGCATCCAGAGCAGAGCGTGGTCCTCGCCGAACACGGCAGTGAACCCGTGGGAAGCATCTAGAGCAAAATTCCTGGCTACGTGGAACGCGGATTATGTCACTTCTGACCCCGTGGAAAACGTCCAGAGCGGATCCTGGTCCTCACAGAGAACGGCAGTGAACCCGTGTGAAGCATCCAGAGCGGAGCCTGGTCTTCGCCGAACACGGCAGTGAACCCGTGGGAAGCATCCAGAGCAAAATTCCTGGCTACATGGAACACAGATTATATCACTTCTGACCCCGTGGAAAATGTCCAGAGCGGATCCTGGTCCTCGCAGAGCATGGCAGTGAACCTGTGTGAAGCATCCAGAGCGGAGCCTGGTCCTCGCCGAACACGGCAGTGAACCTGTGGGAAGCATCCAGAGCAAAATTCCTGGCTACGTGGAACGCGGATTATGTCACTTCTGACCCCATGGAAAACATCCAGAGCGGATTCTGGTCCTCACAGAGCACGGCAGTGAACCCGTGTGAAGCATCTAGAGCGAAGCGTGGTCCTCGCCGAACACGGCAGTGAACCGTGGGAAGCATCCAGAGCAAAATTCCTGGCTACGTGGAATGCAGATTATGTCACTTCTGACCTCGTGGAAAACGTCCAGAGCGGATCCTGGTTCTCGTAGAGCACGGCAGTGAACCCATGTAAAGCATCCAGAGCGGAGCCTGGTTCTCGCCGAACACGGCAGTGAACCCGTGGGAAGCATCCAGAGCAAACATTGGACTGTGAGGTCCTTAAACTCATGGACTATGATGTCCTTAACCTCGAACGTGATGTCTTAAAACTAATACCGGACTGTGAGGTCCTTAAACTCATGGACTATGATGTCCTTAACCTCGACCGTGATGTCTTAAAACTAATACCGGACCGTGAGGTCTCTAAACTCATGGACTATAATGTCCTTAACCTCGACCGTGATGTCTTAAACTACTACCGGACTGTGGGGTCCTTAAACCCATGGACTATGATGTCCTTAACCTCGACCGTGATGTCTTAAAACTAACATTGGACTGTGAGGTCCTTAAACTCATGGACTATGATGTCCTTAACCTCGACCGTGATGTCTTAAAACTAATAGCGGACTGTAGAGTCCTTAAATCCATGGACTATGATGTCCTTAACCTCGACCGCGATGTCTTTAAACTACGGTATCCTGGAAAATGTCCAGAGCGGAGCTTGGTCCTCGCAGAACACGGCAGTGAACCCATGGGAAGCATCTAGAGCAACCCCTGACTCCGTGAAATGCGGATAAGGGCAACTTCACCCATCACTTGCGGGTCCTCACGACTCGTAAGGGAGCAAATTCTCTTATGAGATCCTTACGACTTTCAAGAGAAAACACACTTAGGAATCCTTACGATACTTAAGGAGAAATTACACATACGGGATCCTCTCGACCGGTAGGGAGAAAATTCTTTATGAGACCCCCACGGCTTATAAAGTTGAAAAGTCTTAGGTGACAGATCCTAACCCTGTTTTCTAAGCCATCACCACTCTACAAAGAATCCAAGATTAACAGCTATATACTATATATCGACCGCACTTGCTAAAATCACATGGCAACAACATAGTAAGGAGAAAGAAAGCAACAGTATAACAAAAAGAATGTCTTTATTCATGAACTCAATTGAATACAAGATACATCGTATAAAGGAAATAAAATAAATAGATACATATTATTCAGAGATTACAAGTGTATGATTGATACAAAGGCAGCTACTAAGAAGGAAGCGTTTTCAACAGGTCCGTAAGCTGCTTTCGCACTTCTTTCAGTGCCTTCTCATGATCAGCCGCCGCGGCTAGCTCCGCTTCGATTTGAGTCCTTTGCTGCAAGCATGATGAAATCTTCTCATCAATTTCCCGTTGGGCAGCTTCGCGACTCTGCGTAACCCGCTTGATAGACTCGAGCTTCCGTCTCAATACAAGCCCGTCCGAGATACATTGCTGCAAGGTGTCAAAGACAGCTCTCAGTTGTGCGATGCTCCCTTCGACCTGGGCACGCAACTGGACAAACTCAGCGGAAGCCTCCTCGTATTCCTTCCACTTCAAGGTCGCTTCTTGTTTGAAATGGCGAAGGAAGGACGCACTCTGCTCGACCCATGAGGCCCACTGGGAGTTCAAAGCCTGAGTCTCAGGGGCAAGACGCATAAGTTCAAGCTGATGCAGACATGCCTCGATCTTTCTGCAATGACTAACCCAAGACTCGACGACACCTTCATTATGGAAATTTAAAAGCGTCGCCAGCATCGGATTGACCTCGGCAGCGAAATCTACGGCAGATGTAGGAGCTTCCGCGTCAAGCTCCTCGACGTATTCGCTCAACATGCGCAGACTCGTCACAACACCCTTTGAGGATGGACGTCTGGAGCAGGGGCCTGCCGGCATCATAATGAGAGATTCGAAAGAGTTCGGAGTCGAAGTGATCGCTACAAAACAAATCACAATCAGATGACGGATCTAGAAATATAAGAGATTCACGAACAACGGAATTTACTATACCAGTTGCAGCAGGTGGCAAAGCCGGGAGGACCGGTGGCGCAACTGATCTCTTATCTTCTCCTTCAATCTGTAGCACTGCAATCAAGGTAAAGAAGAATCAGAAATAATTTCATTATCGGTAAAAGAAAGAGCATTAATTGAAAGCTGTATTCACCAGCGCCACTGGATGAAGCAATCTCTGACGGGAAGGAGAAGTGAGGATGCAGCACCTGGTACAGGTGGTCAAAAAGGACTCCTGCAAAAACGCGATGACACAACGTTAGTACATGAATTACACAACCGAGAGATAAGATTAATGGGTCACAAATCTATACCTTCCAGCATCTGCGACGGTACGAGAAAGGGTAGAGAGGTGGTCACCGTCAGGGCGGTAACTGACGGCGCTGTCTCGTGTAGCTCGACTTCAGCAATAGCCGCACCTGCATTAGAAACAAGGTAAACCTTGTTAGGAAAGATTGCAGAATCAAAAGAAGGGCGGTAACTGATTAGTCGAAAATATTGTATATTTTAGCCGGCAATTTCCTCATCATTTGCATTCATATAGAAGTGTTCGGTATCCGTATTTCACATATTAGCAAATCTATCACAGATTATCAGATTACATGTATTAGACCTTAAAACCGGCATTTCTAGGGAAATTGACTGCATTGCATGGCATCGCAATATTTCTATATGTCGCAACCCGTGTTTTGAAGTCTGTGCAGGAAATCAGAAGCTTGCTCAAATTTACACCGCTCAAAAGATACTCCAACTCACTAACTTCAGATCTGGTACCAATTCAAAGGAGCAATCACAAATCAATATATCAGAAGAAGCCCTAAAATACAGAACAAGGCCACACCAGAAGACCCAAAGCCCAAGCTCATCAAAGAGCCGCGGATCCGCGGCAATGGCTTGCTTGTGCCGCGGATCCGCGGTGGGCCTAGGGAATCGGCTCCTAAAATTTAGTCCAAAATGCTTCACTCAGGGCCCACACTCCAGAAAAACATCTCAGTTTCAGAAGACTCCAGGGGTTTCTGCCAGATCAGCAAACAAGGGTTTCCAAGCCTAATTAAACCTAGCTTAAACCCTAAGCTAGCTCCTAACAAACTACCTTCTAGAAGACTCAACAAACTTTTGGAGGGAACTACCATTTCAAACCTAAACCTAGGGTTTGAGAAGTCTATAAATAGAAGCCTAAACCTATGATGTGGAGAATCCCAATCTAGTATCAAACTAGAGCCATTTCATCTCTTATCTCATCTTCTTCTTCCCAAATCTAGTGAGAGGATTTGTGTGAAACCCTAACCCTAAATTCCAATCAAAAAGCCAAGATCCCGAGTACCCATCAAGCAAGAAGCCTTGCAACCTTTTATGAGCCGAGCCGATCTTCAACGGAGCAAGTGGTCAAAGCCGATCCGCGACTCACGGAGCCGAGCGACGCCAATTCAACAACTTAGATTCTTCCTCTTGTAGTTCTTGAGCGATTGTAATCAAAGTGTTGATATAAATAAAAGGTGATATTCTTTTATCTTGTTTTCTTTAAATTCTTGCATCATGAATCAATCTAAAATTCTAGTTATAATTCTTGTTGTGATGTTTGAGTAATACTCCGCTCGTCGAGGAGTCGAGACGATCAATAGAATGATGTTGTAATATATCTGAAAACGATTCTTGATTCCTACGAGTTTTGTAAACCCTAGCAAGTTCAAGAATCGACGACCCATTTTGTTGCGATGGTTTCTTAATTGATATCGCTCGAAATTGGGAAGTTACGATCATTTCTTGAAAATTGCTAGAGGCTAGAGTGTGAATGATATCGACGAAAGAACAAGGGTTAAAAGATGAAACCCTAGTTTCATCAAGAAAGCCCTAACTCTCGTCGATCATCATCGATCTAGTATCAATCCTTCGAAGGACAAGAACACGTTATCTTTAGATTACATCACGTCTATAGATCCGATCGATTCCTACGAGCCTCTTTTAGATTCTTGACTGTTGATTGGAAATATCATCGATACACCGATTCTTGATTGTTTAACATTTTCTTGATTCTTGAATAGAATAGTGACACTTGAAAATCAAAATTCTTGAATCATGTTTTCGTTTATCTTAGCTTAACTTTTCAATTCAAGCATATCATAATACAAACGAATCGTGCAATCCCTGTGGACGATCCGCACTCATTCATGAACTACAATTGACACCGTAGTTTGATTGCGGTCAAAATAATTTTTGGTTGTGATTCTATACATTCTAATTACCGACACAAAGAAACTCATTCGCTTTGTTCGTTTTACACAAACAAGAAATTTCTTTTACAATCAAATGGCGCCGTTGCCGGGGATCGCGCGCTAATTCGTTTCATTTTATAGTTTGAATTGAAAGAATTATTCCATTATTGTTTTTTTTTTTTTGAGATCAAAATTCGTGCAAACCCTAAATGATTTGCTGTTGTTCATTGCAAGGAAATCTGGAGCTGTTTGGAAATTGAAGAAAATTTTTGGAAAATACCAAAGAGCTGAGAGAGTCTACAGAGACTCTCTGAAGAAATTTGGTGGGGTAATCTCATCAACAGACCGCGTTTTCGCGGTGGGAGTGCCCTAGTGCGGCGGTTCCGCGGCTGGGTAGGGGCTTCTCTCTGCCAAATTGCTTCAGGTAACTTCTTACTCTCTCCTCTCTCCTCTTTTAGCTCCAACTAACACTTTGCTGCAGGATTCTTTGCAAATAATCGCAGCGCCGCAAATTGCAAATTAAAATTGTGCGTGATTTTGATTTCTTGGTTGTTTGCATTCTAATACGGAATTTAAGGGGCACGGCCAAATCCAAATTAGGTGGGGATTTCATTACCCTTCCTAGGCCCCGAAAATCGCAAAACTTGCATCTGCATTGACCCTCATTAACTAAAAGAAATCTAGAGAAGACTCTAAGGACTGTCGCGCTCAATTAGGACAAGAGAAGGCCGTGGGTAATTCATTGCTTATCCGCGTTTTCTTGTGGTGTCTAAGGCGAGTGTGTCTAAGGCTAGTGGTTTTTAATTAGGCCCACTACTTACGTAGTGGAGTACCTTCCCACTTACCTGGCATTTATCCGGCCATAGGGGGACAAAGTGGCAGTGGAGGATTCTATCCTGCGACTTGTCTTTTGGCAGTTAGGAGCGGTCTAGAGCCGGACCTAGGTGACCACTAGATTCTAGGGTTGTGCGCTGCATTTGTTTTGTCGCATCATTTTTTTCAAAAATCCATCCCTTTTTCAAAAGCAAACACCGCATTCATTACCCCTAATTATAAGTCAACGCTGCCACTTGTACTAACCCATTTTAGTGCAAGATAGGCTGGACACGGGATTCTAGTGACCGTTTAGTCCGCGTACCCTTTATCGACTCCGAAGTCGATATTTCTCCATTTACCTTTCCTTTACCTACTACCACACCCACACCGATGGATCCGAATCCATCGAACTTCTTTAACCCTAATCCGCCGCCGTCCGTTGGTGCGCAGAATCCACCCCGCATCTCTCTCCAGGAGAGGTGCTATCCACTCCGAGGTCCTCTTTTGACCTGCTTATCCACACCACCAGCCAATGGGGATAACTTTGAGATTAGGCCCCAGTATATCAATCTTTTACCCAAATTCCACGGACTCAAGACTGAGGACGCTTACGTTTTCATTACCAAATTTGAAAACGTATGCACAATGATGGGTACGTCACAACTTTCAGTGGATGCGATGCGTCTACGACTTCTTCCATTTACATTGTGCGATATAGCCGAGAAGTGGCTATATAACACTACCGCACACTCTATTACGAATTGGGAAGAATTCGTCGCTGCATTCCTTAAGAAATTTTACCCAATACAAAAGACAGCTCGAATCCGTAGCGAACTGAATCAATTTGCCCAGCTCCCTGTTGAACCATTTTCAAAATGCTTTGAACGTTTCAAGGATCTATTGGTTCAGTGTCCTCATCACGGCATCCCGAGATGGGAATTGTGCCGAATCATTTATGAGGGCATTAACCCAAGCACTAAACAGAGCCTTGAAAATATGTGTCAAGGTACTTTTATGACAAAGATGATGGGGAAGCTTGGAAGTACTTAGAAGAGTTCGCTGAAAAATCACTACAGTGGGAGAGTGGAACCCAACCATTGAATAGGGGTGGCGTACACCAAATAGATGTGTCCATAGGTGTTCGAGCTGAAATGGCAGCAATGCAAAAGAAGCTCGACGCTATGGTACACAAATTTGCAGCAACCTCCCTAAACCCAGTGTCACTCCCCAAAACTGTTTGTGGGTGCTGTTCTGATCCGTCTCATTTAACGGAAGAATGTCCATTAAACTCTGCGTTTCAAGGTCATGAGAAATCTAATGCCGCATTTCAAAGACCTCGAAACGATCCATATTCTTCTACGTACAATCAGGGTTGGAGGAATCACCCGAATTTTGCTTGGAACCAAAACCAATCTCAAAACACGGTTCCAAACACGAATCAATTTCAAAGGGTTCTTCCTCCACCACAACAGCAACCCCTTCAACTCACTCAGCACCCCTATCAGTCACAAAATTTCCAAAACCAGGGCAACACTCCTGCACAGTCTAATCCTATGCAGTCCTGTTCTAACGAGTTCTCTCAATTCACTCAAACCATGAAATCACTTTTGTCAAATTTCATAGAGGTTTCGACTGAGGTTAGATCTTCCGTCAGTGAGATAAAGAAAAACTCAGCGTCCCAAGCTGAGAGTATCAAATCAATGGAAGCTGAAATCGCACGCCTAAAAGCCGAAATGAGTGCGAGAGAAAAAGGGAAACTTCCCTCTCAACCCCTACAGAATCCTGGACATTACAATGTAAATGCCGTCACAACGTTGAGATCGGGAAGAGTGCTGAACAATCATGTTGGGGAAGGTATTGATGATACTGAAAATCATATCAACACCCCGGCTGAGACCTTTCCACACACACATACTTCTCCTTCTGATCCTTCTTCTTCTACCATACCACTTTCTCGCAAGCCTATTCTCCATTTCCCACTAGGCTCGACACCTTCTCCCAACCCTTATAGTTCTCCACAGACGGTCCCCACACCTCTTTTGGGACCTCGTCTACCCCCTCTTCCTTCTCCTGTGATGGACCCTGCGCTTATTGCGAAAGCTCCTTACCCGAACCGGTTAAGGGCAAATAGAACGAGTCCTCATATGGAGAAAATTATAGAAATGTTCAAACAGGTTAACATCAATATCCCTCTCCTAGATGCTATTCAGCAAGTCCCCGCTTATGCGAAAATTCTTAAGGACTTGTGCACTAGGAAGAGGAAGACTCAAGTGCCGAAGAAGGTCTTCATGTCTAATAATATAGCACTGCTTTTATACCCCAGCTTCCAAAGAAAAGAAAGGACCCAGGATGTCCTACAATATCGATTTCGATTGGGGGTAAAAACATAAATCGTGCTCTTTTAGACCTTGGCGCAAGTGTTAACCTGCTCCCTTATTCTGTATATGAGCAATTAGGGATTGGAGAGCTGAAACCGGCTCATTGCACTCTCCAGATGGCAGACCGATCTATCACCAAACCAAGGGGTGAATTAGAGGATGTGTTGATAAAGGTCGGGGAATTTGTTTTCCCTATAGACTTCATTATGCTCGACACACATCCTGTAGCAAACCCCCGGGGCCAAATTCCGGTGATTCTGGGTCGTCCTTTCCTTACCACTTTCAACGCTGTTATAAACTGTAGAAATGGTTCAATGAACTTATCATTTGGAAATATGACCATTGAACTAAATATCTACAAAGTTGGAAGTCAGCCATCAGAACCCTCTGCTCATATTTTAGATGTGTGTTCTGTCCATGAGATCGCTCCCGATAGTTGTGGAGCTGAGGATCTTTGCTTGCTAGATCTCGACGACATTAACACATCTCTGCTTGATCTTACACATGATCTTAGTGAGGACACTTTCTCTACACTTAAGTCCTGCACTTCTGACTTTTCTCCACCCGAGTCTGTATCTTTCACAGGCTCTGAGCTTCTTTGTAGATCCAAAAATCACTCAATGATCCCTCCTTCTATCATTTCTCCGCCTGAGTTAGATCTCAAAATTTTACCTTCTCACCTGAAATATGCATATCTAGGTGAGAATGAGTCTTTACCGGTTATCATATCCGCTTCTCTTGCATCAGAGCAAGAGAATGCCCTTTTATCGGTATTGAGATCTAACAAAGAGGCGTTTGGTTGGAGTATGGCGGACATCAAAGGGATTAGTCCCTTGATAGTTGAACATCATATACATGTGATGGATGATGCCAGACCGACCCGAGAACCATAGAGACGGTTGAATCCCGTCATGAAGGAAGCGGTCATGAAAGAGATCGTCAAATGCTTAGATAATGGTATTATATACCCCATCTCCGATAGCCAGTGGGTGAGTCCTATACATGTCGTTCCTAAGAAATCCGGCATCACAGTTATAACCAATGAGGAAAATGAGTTGATTCAAACACGCGCCCAAACTGGGTGGCGTGTATGTATTGATTATAGAAAACTCAATGCTGCCACGAGGAAAGACCACTTTCCTCTACCATTCATTGATCAGATGCTGGAACGCTTAGCGGGACGAGAGTATTATTGTTTTATGGACGGATACTCAGGCTACAATCAGGTCCCCATCGCCAAAAAGGATCAAGATAAAACCACTTTTACTTGTCCTTTTGGTACCTTTGCTTACAGTCGCATGCCCTTTGGGTTATGCAATGCTCCCGCTACCTTTCAGCGGTGTATGATGGGGATATTCTCTGATATGGTAGAGAATTTTCTGGAGATCTTTATGGACGATTTCTCGATTTTTGGAGACTCTTTTTCAGATTGCCTTGCGAATCTTGACGCTGTTCTTACTCGTTGCAAAGAGAAGAACTTGACTTTGAACTGGAAAAAATGCCATTTTATGGTCCAAGAAGGAATAGTACTTGGACATGTCATTTCACAGAAAGGCATTGAGGTTGACAAAGCTAAGATAGATGTCATTCAAAACCTACCTCATCCCAAAAGCGTCAAAGATATTCGATCTTTCCTTGGCCATGCGGGCTTTTATAGGAGATTCATTAAGGATTTTAGCAAAATTGCTAGACCTTTAACTCTTCTCCTGGCCAAGGATACGACCTTCCATTTTGACTCGGACTGCGAGACAGCTTTTGACTCACTTAAACACTCACTCACTTCAGCCCCCGTTTTATCATCACCAAATTAGGACTACCCCTTTGAGCTGATGTGTGACGCATCTGATTTTGCAGTAGGTGCAGTCTTATGACAGCACATCGAAAAGATGCCACACGTGATTTACTATGCAAGTAAGACCTTGAATGATGCGCAAATCAATTATACAACCACCGAAAAAGAACTTTTAGCGGTTGTATTTGCATTAGAAAAATTCAGGCCTTACATAATTGGCTCTCCTATAGTTGTGTATACTGACCATTCCGCTTTAAAACATCTTCTGGCGAAGAAAGATGCAAAAGGTCGACTAATACGTTGGATCCTTCTGTTACAAGAATTCGATCTTGTTATCAAAGATAAGAAAGGATGTGAAAACGTAGTAGCTGACCATCTGTCACGCATCATTTCTTCCCTTGTGACCCTGCCGATTAATGACTCGTTCCCTGATGAACAACTCTTGAGCATATCCGCTGAACCATGGTTCAGGGATATTGTGAACTATCATGCCACGGGACTAATACCGAGCGATTGGTCAAAACAGGACAAATATCGTTTTCTTTCCCAAGTAAAACACTTTTACTGGGACGAGCCCTATTTGTTTAAATATTGTCCTGATCAGATCATTCGCCGGTATGTCCCGAATGAAGAGTTCAAGAGTGTTCTTTCATTTTTTCATGATCAGGCCTGTGGGGGTCACTTTGGTCCTAGAAAGACAGCGGAAAAGGTTTTGCAATGTGGATTTTATTGGCCGACCTTATTCAAGGACGCATTTGAGTATTGCAAAACCTGTACACAATGTCAGTATACGGGTAGAATATCCCAGAGGAATGAAATGCCTCAGCAACCCATCTTGGTTGTTGAAATATTTGATGTTTGGGGCATTGATTTTATGGGTCCTTTTCCCAACTCCTTTGGGAATTTGTACATTTTGCTGGCGGTTGATTATGTATCAAAGTGGGTAGAAGCCATTCCATGTCGCACTAATGACAAGAAAGTTGTCATTAAGTTTTTGAAAGAGAATATCTTTTCGCGATTTGGACACCCACGCACTATCATTAGCGATAATGGGACACATTTCTGCAACAGATCTTTTGAGACTCTGATGCGAAAATACTCAATCAACCACCGACTTTCTACACCCTATCATCCCCAAACAAGCGAGCAGGCTGAAATCTCAAACAGACAAATCAAACTTATCCTGGAGAAAACTGTTGCTAAAAATAGAAAAGACTGGTCGACCAAATTGACGGATGCTCTTTGGGCATTCAGAACTGCATATAAAACCGACCTAGGAATGTCTCCATATAGGATAGTGTTTGGAAAAGCATGTCATTTACCCGTCGAGATAGAGCATAAAGCATTGTGGGCTATAAAAGAAATAAATTTTGATCTAAACCTTGCTTGCAACTTTCGGAAGCTGCAACTTAATGAGCTAAGCGAACTTCGCGATGAAGCTTATGATAACGCTGTAATCACAAAGAATAGGACTAAGGTTTTTCACGATAAAAACATTTTGAGGAAAACATTTTCACCTGGTCAACAAGTCCTTCTTTATGATTCACGATTACACCTTCACGCGGGTAAGCTCCGATCTCGATGGAAGGGACCTTTTGTTGTGCAGTCTGTATACCCGCACGGGGCAGTAGAAGTAGAAAATGTTAAAAACGGCACCTTTTTCAAAGTAAATGGACATAGACTAAAGCCGTATTTTTCCACTGACCCCACGGAGGAGCTCTTGTTCTTACAAGAGCCAGTTTATTTGGATTAAAATTCCTCCGTCTCATCTTCATGTCCAGTATATCATTGCATCATTTTTTGAATGAAGGTGAGTGAAAAGAGTAAGTTTGGGGGAAGTTCTTCACTTATATATTTTGCCCCCACTAATAATTTCCTCCAGGCTTACAGTTTTGTAGGTATAGCATTTGGCAACAGTGAGGACACTGTTGAAAACAAGTTTGGGGGAGCTTTGTGCTTATTTTCACATCATTTGCATATCATCTGCATAAGCACAAAACATTTCTTTAAAAATCTATAAAAATTGAAAGATTGAAAAATTTTCAAAACCCATAAAAATTTAAAAATTTTCAAAGTATAAAAATAATTTTAATATTTACACTTTTTTGTATATAAATAAAGATAATGAAAGTTTAGATAGTGAAAGTTACATCCATGAGATTAGAAAAATTTAAGAAAACTAAGAAAATTAGAAGTTTTCTGATACGAACTAGTAATAAGTAGTTATGAGCCGTTGTCCCAAGGGTTAGTAAGATGAAGGACGTCACTAATCTGAGGATAAAAATAAGTCTGAAAAATAGTTTCTATTCTGGAAGCCAAACATTTTGAACGTTGCTACCCTGCTATTCGCACTTACACACGTCTTGAAGCCTGGGATAGTAGAGGATACCTTGAAATGCTCTTGTCTTAAAGCCAATGTATGAAGGAAATAAAAAGAAAAGTGAATAAAAAAATATAAAGTGGTGAGAAAAATGGACACTGGTTTTGTTATCACCAAAGGCAATAAAAAAATATATAGCGAGGGTGCTTCTTCACCTAGTGCCCTAAGGCCAACTGGTCTGGGAGTCACTGCTATGCCTAAGGTGGTGCAAGACGAGGAAAATACACCAAGTAAGCAAGCACAGGAGTAATCGGTCGGTTAGTACCTCAAGAAGTATTAACGGTCGCATGAAAGTGTGTGAGCAATCTCATCTAAATATTCATTAATTAAAAAGTACTGAGGCTGATGGGCAAGAATATGATAGCTTGAATTGAATTCTCCGGGTGTAGGGATGTCTTTACACACACGCAGGGTGATATGATCGATGTTTGGAATACAGATAGGAATGAAAAATAAGACGATGTTTTATTGAGGGAGGACGTGATTTCTAACATTTTTCATGACCATTAAGATAGGGCTCATGACAACCGAAAAGCTAGCTTAGTTGGAAACCCTTATTTTTCAAAGCTTTTCTTTTACAATTCTTTTCTTTAAATGTAATATTCATGATCTTTCTTTTATTATTGGATTTTGTGGGTACAATCCGCTGAAAACCCTCAGGAGACAACACTCCTCCTACTAGGGACACCTAGAGGTTTAAAGGCTTGTTGCACGTGCTCAGTGCAATCGTGTTGCCTACGAAAGTGTGCTAGTTAGTTTTTCTCTATTTTCTCCTTCTCTTTTTAATAAAACAGTTCGCTCGAGACGATCGAAATTAAGTTTGGGGGAATTTGATTAGTCGAAAATATTGTATATTTTAGCCGGCAATTTCCTCATCATTTGTATTCATATAGAAGTGTTCAGTATCCGTATTTCACATATTAGCAAATCTATCACAGATTATCAGATTACATGTATTAGACCTTAAAACTGGCATTTCTAGGGAAATTGACTGCATTGCATGGCATCGCAATATTTCTATATGTCGCAACCCGTGTTTTGAAGTCTGTGCAGGAAATCAGAAGCTTGCTCAAATTTACACCGCTCAAAAGATATGCCAACTCACTAACTTCAGATCTGGTACCAATTCAAAGGAGCAATCACAAATCAATATATCAGAAGAAGCCCTAAAATACAGAACAAGGCCACACCAGAAGACCCAAAGCCCAAGCTCATCAAAGAGCCGCGGATCCGCGGCAATGGCTTGCTTGTGCCGCGGATCCGCGGTGGGCCCAGGGAATCAGCTCCTAAAATTTAGTCCAAAATGCTTCACTCAGGGCCCACACTCCAGAAAAACATCTCAGTTTCCAGAAGACTCCAGGGGTTTCTGTCAGATCAGCAAACAAGGGTTTCCGAGCCTAATTAAACCTAGCTTAAACCCTAAGCTAGCTCCTAACAAACTACCTTCTAGAAGACTCAACAAACTTTTGGAGGGAACTACCATTTCAAACCTAAATCTAGGGTTTGAGAAGTCTATAAATAGAAGCCTAAACCTATGATGTGGAGAATCCCAATCTAGTATCAAACTAGAGCCATTTCATCTCTTATCTCATCTTCTTCTTCCACAAATCTAGTGAGAGGATTTGTGTGAAACCCTAACCCTAAATTCCAATCAAAAAGCCAAGATCCCGAGTACCCATCAAGCAAGAAGCCTTGCAACCTTTTATGAGCCGAGCCGATCTTCAACGGAGCAAGTAGTCAAAGCCGATCCGCGACTCACGGAGCCGAGCGATGCCAATTCAACAACTTAGATTCTTCCTCTTGTAGTTCTTGAGCGATTGTAATCAAAGTGTTGATATAAATAAAAGGTGATATTCTTTTATCTTGTTTTCTTTAAATTCTTGCATCATGAATCAATCTAAAATTCTAGTTATAATTCTTGTTGTGATGTTTGAGTAATACTCCGCTCGTCGAGGAGTCGAGACGATCAATAGAATGATGTTGTAATATATCTGAAAACGATTCTTGATTCCTACGAGTTTTGTAAACCCTAGCAAGTTCAAGAATCGACGACCCATTTTGTTGCGATGCTTTCTTGATTGATATCGCTCGAAATTGGGAAGTTACGATCGTTTCTTGAAAATTTCTAAAGGCTAGAGTGTGAATGATATCGACGAAAGAACAAGGGTTAAAAGATGAAACCCTAGTTTCATCAAGAAAGCCCTAACTCTCGTCGATCATCATCGATCTAGTATCAATCCTTCGAAGGACAAGAACACGTTATCTTTAGATTACATCACGTCTATAGATTCGATCGATTCCTACGAGCCTCTTTTAGATTCTTGACTGTTGATTGGAAATATCATCGATACACCGATTCTTGATTGTTTAACATTTTCTTGATTCTTGAATAGAATAGTGACACTTGAAAATCAAAATTCTTGAATCATGTTTTCGTTTATCTTAGCTTAACTTTTCAATTCAAGCATATCATAATACAAACGAATCGTGCAATCCCTATGGATGATCCGCACTCATTCATGAACTACAATTGACACCGTAGTTTGATTGCGGTCAAAATAATTTTTGGTTGTGATTCTATACATTCTAATTACCGACACAAAGAAACTCATTCGCTTTGTTCGATTTACACAAACAAGAAATTCTTTTACAATCAGTAACCTAAAATCTACCTGAAGAGTCGCCAGCCGGAGCCATGACGAGGGCATCGCTTGATTCAACAACGGCGTCTCCCTCCTCCATTAGGGTGGCCTCACCCCCCGTCGCCTCGTCCCCTGACTCCATGAGAGCCATTGTCACGCTTGCGATGCCAGGAGACGATAAAGAACTGTAGGCAGGAAGAGCAACGATCGGAGCGGTGCCCGACTCTTGAGAAAGAGTGACCACATCGGACCCAGCAATTGCACCCGTTTCGCTCAACACCACCTCAGGCTCAGTAATTGCAGCCGTCTCATCCACCGCTGCTTCAGGCTCGGCCGTGGTAGCCGTCTCGTCGGCCACTACCTTGAGCCCAGCAATTGCGACCACATCGCCTGCCACCGTCCCGGATTCGGCAATAACAGCTACCTCCTCCACCGCTCTCTCAGGCTCAGCGGTCGCCACCACTTCTTCGGGAAGACTCGGCCCTGCAAAGATAAGATATATGAGAACCGATAGTTTAAAACTTTGACAACGGAGCTTCAAGACACATTACCTGGAGTTGATGTAACGTTTTAAAAATAATTAAATAAATAATTAAATGAATAAAATTGTTTAAGTGAATTTTATGATTTTCGGCAAAGTAAAATGTATTTTTCATAAAACCTAACCGTGATTGTTTTTCATTATAATTTCAAAAATACCTATTTTAATTATGTAATTACTAGTAAATGGTGTTTATTTAGCCACTTATAAATTTTTAGTTTAATTAAATATTTTTCCTAAACTAATTATCTTAAATATTAACATTAGCTTTATTTTTACACTAAATTAGTGTAAATTACAAATTTGAATGGTTTTAATTTGTAAAAGTGAGCCATGACATATTATAATTTAGTGAGTATCATGTAAAATTCATTTGCAAATTTTTCCAATTTTCTAGAGTTTTCTTGAGTTGCTATAGTAAAGAATTAAAAGAAAATTTAATAAAAGCATAAAAAGACATAATGATATGATATTTTGGTGGAACTTTCTACATCTTTCTTCACTTTTCTCATTCTCCCCCCTTCTCCTAATTGTGGCCGGCCTCAACAACCCCATGGCAGCCCCCCCCCTCCCATTTCCCACTTCATTTTTATTCAAAATTCATCAAAAATACTTCAAAAATTCAATTAAAATTCCACAAAATCATATTTATTTCATACCCTTTATTCCTTGCTCATTTTTACATGGATTTTGGAGATAGAAAGCATGCATTTTTGAGGCTCATTTTCATGTTTGGACTTGAGGTTGTGAAGGTATAAATCTATCTCTTTTGCTTTATTTCCATTAGATGTTTCTTTTAAAACATAAATAGTTTTATTAGATTAATTCTATGATCAATTTTTAAAATTTAAGTTAGGGTTTGTAAATTCAAGTTATGATTTTTATTAATTAACTTGGGTTATAATAACTAGTCTACCATTTTTAGAAGTGGAAAAATCTTGCATGGTTATTATATAATAATTTGTGTATTCAAATTGATTTAATAATGTTATTTAGCTAACTAGTTTTTATAAAATGTATTTGTGGATAAAATAAAATTCCAATTAAGGTTGTTATCATTAGATTGTAGTTTTAGTGAGAATATTAGCATGTTAATGGAAAAAAAACTTAGTTTGATCACTAGTTTCTTGTGATAATTGGAAAAATACTAATAAAAGGCTATTTTTGTAAACTAGATTTTGGGAAATTCCTAAATAAATGAGATTAAAAATATAATTATGGTTTCATGATATCATTATCATCATGAATTGTAGTTTAGTACATTAATACATGCAACATCATGTTTTGTGGTGGAATTGTGGTATTTTGCTTGAAAAATGTTGAAAATTGTTAAAGGTTGCAAACTAGAAATTTCAAATTAATACAAATTTGTGTAATAAAAATATAGTAATGGTTTGTATAGTCTAGTTATGCTATTTAATGAGTTTTATAACCATTGGTTTCATCTAAATGTCAAGTTTTGATGAAAAACGGTAAATTGGCATTTTCGGTTTTTACGAAATTGGACGGTTTGATGGATTTAAGGATTTCGATGGATTTAATCATGTTTTATAATATAAGTAATGTGTTTTAAAACTACGAGTTATTTGTTGATGTTTATCTCGATCCATCGGAGTTTGTACGCCGATATCGAGCGAAATTTGGTTCTTTTGCGTGGACGGGACATAGGTTTTAACCTATGCTTGTTCCTTGCGTCGTTTTGACTTTTGTATGTGATTCAGTTTACGATGTTATTTATATGTTTACGTTTAGGTACCCCTCACGTGGACTGCGGGCGATGAAGTGGAGGATGGCGACACCGTCTTCGGCAGACATGGACCAGGTGAGTAGATGTATATCTACGGGGGGAAGTCGGGTGGATGGCGTTTAGCACCCCCGCAACATAGAATAGGAATAGTACTTATTGACATTAGGAAACCAGATGTGACCCTAGATTCTTAATGAGTAGGACCCTAGTAATGACCCTAGGCTGGAGTAGACTGATTTAGGAAAACCATACCAGAAGATGAATACCTTGGAAGAGGTTCGTAGGTTTCAGGTAGAAAAACACACACGCACACACTGAAACTCGACATGGTGTATATGTGCATGTGTATATATATATATATAGGACGAGGTATAGATATATATATATATATACAACACGTATATGGGATACATTGATGTGATATGATATCCGAGGTATGATGAAACAGTGTAACTGGGCTTGATGCCGTGATTCTTGGCTATACAGTCGTATTAAGTGTTAGCGGATCATTAGAGAATGAGATAATGAACATGTATACTTAAATTATAATGGGTGGTGATGATATTGAGGTACATGGGACTCTAAAATAGTACCCAGACTGTAACTTGTGATTGATCACGATATGGGATATGTATGACTTGATTATGACATCATATAGGTGTGACCTGATGTCGATATCATAGAGGTGTGACTTGAGGACGATATGATACATATGACATGATATTTCTGAGGATAAACTAATGATGCTTATTATGATGGCAATGATATATGATTGATGTATGCGATCACAGTTTAGCACCTTGATCATGAGATGTGTTGATGATGACATTATACTAATGATGAGACACCTAGGAGATACTTGACCCGTACCCTGATATTGGGAAGCCGTACTACGTACGTGACGCTATTGAGGCCGGATCGCCGATTATTAGAGATATTGATTCAGACCTTAGGTAGACTCTTGTTTCTTATTGACTAGTTTCTTAGGTTTTGTTCCTTAGGAGGTTAGATGGACACTAGGTTAGGTTCGAGTCATATAGTGGTAGTGGTAATGGTATATCAAAAGAGTAGATAACACACATCCGTCTTTACTTTCACACTGGAATCATAATGATGCATGTTCTTACATATGTTGCTATAATCAGTATAAACCTTACATGTTAGGACACTAGCACCATTACCGATGATGCGCATATTCCACGCACACTTATTTGCCGGCTCACACACATCATCATCGGTAATTGCTATGTCACGTACACTTTATATTATATTATCTTTTATTGATAGAATCAGTTAACAGCTTGACCGATATAATATTGTGATTACTCTCTGATGTTAGTTTAGACATGATAATTATTACTTAGACATTCATGCATTCATGTTTTCATGTTATCATGCAGTATTATGGGCATATGCCGACACTTATCATATACTTACTCATGATTTTGAGATTTGGGTTTCTATGAGATTTCTGGATTTTTGGGGAAAACCGCAAGAATATATAAAAAAAACTTCTCTCTCTCTCCTCCTCTCTTTTTAAAATAAGATGCGGTTTTCTCGTGATGTATGTGTCGTCCACCATAAGATTTCATGTTTTCTGTTGGATTTCGAGACCCGATTCGAGGAGTGGATGAACCGTCTCGGGTACATGGTGGGCCCGGTATGGTACCCCGGGGCAAGAAGTGTTAGTGTATATGCCCTAGAGGTCATTACTGTATCATACTGGTTTGTATATTACTTAATGGAAGCTTGGGATATTCACCTTGTATATACAATCATGCTCAAAATAGTAGTATGCTACTTGGTTTGTTTCTACTTCAATGTGTACATGTGTTTATTTTATCATATCACTTATACGCATTAGTGGAGCCCTTAGGATCTTTGCTTGATTACCAGTGTTGTGATGGCAGTCACACTAGTGGGGGCTGGGTAATCTATAAGCACATCCTTATACCGGTCCCTAGTCGCAGGACTATCGAGACAGGGCATCGATACTCCGGAGTAGACTGGCGCATGCGCTTCTCATCCCAGTGTGGGAGACGGTCTGTCCCACAGCCGTCAGTACGTCGTACTTGAGATAGTATGCGGGTGCTCGTTGGGTTACGAGTACACTGGACAGGACTCGTCGGGAACTGACAAGTTGGTATTATACCTATCGTCAGTTATCAGTTCCCAGGTGACATGAGTACAGCTTAGTCCGCTGACTTGACACTGGCACTTCGCCTCGAGTGTGTTCCCACTGCACTTTGATCACTACCCTACCACGGCTCAAAGGGGTCGTACAAACAGGTAGTGGTTGGGTGCAGTCCCGAAGCACTTGGAGGCAGTGACGGTTAGACAGGATTCGTCTCTCCCGGTATTGGGGGTTGACATCGCGCTGTGTCTAGGAGAGCCATTACACGAGTAGTCCCTGGCCAGGGCAAGCGAGATATACTGCTAGGCTTCCAGTGTTATCTCAGGGTGTTTTGGGCTTCACTCCGACACGACTTGTACCGCTATTAGGGGACTGACGTTTACCGCCCCCTAGGCCCGACATGCGATGTATCAGACGAACAGACCGGACTGTATGGAGACTGTCACATTCAGACTCAGTAGGAGCTCAGATGGGGTTCACCTCGTCATTCTTCTTATCGGCATCTACCTGGGGATCGTTATGCACAGCTAGTGCCGCTTGCGGTCTGTGGTTAAACCCACTGCCAGCGTAGTGTCGAGTCTTTAGAGTCCCACACAGAGGGCTATTCGCCTCTGGGCAAAACAGAGTAGAGGTCGCATGGTATTGCGACAGGGTTCGTTCTCATCCGCGCACTTGTGCACGTTTGGAGTCCGGACAGATATTATTAGCTGGCTCTAGTTTGAGCCCGATACTGGTATATGTTTTAGGGTTGATTTTATCTCATTGTATTCATGTTCCTCGGAACAAGAATGCGGGTGTGTATGCACAGTTGATTGAGGCGGAGGAAGAGGTTTTTCATTAGGGTTTCGGAACGGGTGCGTATGCACAGTTGACAGTCGTCTTTTTCCAAACCCTAATGAATTTATGATATATCAATTAATAATATTAATTAAATGAAATTGTGTCATGGTTGGTTTTGTTGACTTGTTGACCAAGGTTGACTTGTTGACCATGGTTGAAAGTTTGACCATCCTCATTACATATCAAAGATGCTCTTTGATTCTAGCAAAACCATTTAATGAATGTAATGATAATGGTCATTCCAAACCTTCCATCAACTATTTCATTTTATTATTATTGTTAATTTGATAATTCTTTTCATTTTGTTATGGTTGCAAAATGAGAAGGATATTGTTTTTTTCTATCATAACACTTCTCTCTCCTCACTTCTTCTTCTTCCTCCTCTAGTTCAAGGAGATCCCTTCTCATGTGTTGAGAATCCCTCTCCTTGAGATAAAAACACCCCAAAGCCACTCTCTACTCACTCTAGGGTTAGAGGTTTAGCAAGCCAAAGATCCTAGTTCTCTCAAAGTTCGAGAAAGGAGCCCGAAGGTCGAACCCTCAGGTGGATCCATCTTTGACGGAAGAAGGCGACGAGGAAAGCACCATCAAACCCTACAAAGGTTTCAAGAAGAAGGAGTTCAAGTTAGGTATAACCTTTTATCCGAGTAGCTAACTCTCTTTAGCTTGATAGCTAGTTTAGTTTAGAAAAGATCTCGACTTTGATAGTCCATGTTGCCCTTTGCGCTAAAAATTTGTTTTTTATACAGTTTCCGCCTCCTCGCAAGAACCGGGGACGGCAACGTGGACTTACAGTGGTATCAGAGACTAACTAAACTTAAACTAGCTTAGTAGTAAAGTGTATGGAAGTTCGAACGGAAAAAATCGCAAAAACCGGAAAAACAAAACCCTAACTTTCTGTTGAAAATTTTTATGCTCTAAAATTAAAATGTTTTACTCCTAAAATCGTCTCAGGGTTTTGTGAGAACACCCACCGAAAACGATCCCCTGATTCCCTCAAACCGCCGCGGTTCCGCGGCAATAGGTATGCATTTGCCGCGGAACCGCCGCCGTTTAGGCTCCTCTCATGATCGGGTTTTGTGCAGTGTTCTTCTGGTATGGTTTTGGGATTTTTCAGATGGTTTATTTGTGCCCAGGTTTTCCAGAAAAGAAATTTGTTTTTGGGGGCCTATAAATCCGTATTTTTATCGAACTTCACTACACTTTGACTATATTGGTTATATCTGTGATGTTTATATGTATTGAACGTCGGCTAATCGCTATATGTCGATTAGTCGGGGTTATACATATCTGTGATCTGTGTTTGATGATGGTTTTTGTATATGAATGCGTTGGACTGTCGCGGGTGAATAGCCGGGGTGGATGTGAGATGAGTGTTTCTTTTTCTTTCATTCATGTAAAATGTAAATTGATGTAATATTATTATTTGTATGGCCGCACAACCGGGTCGGGGTTGTAGCCGTCATTGTATAATTCTTTTTACTGTTTTTGCTCCTAGGTTAGACCCATGGAGGGGTGCACAAACTACCGGGTATCTCGAAGTGCCGAGTGGCCTACTCACGGCGATGAGGGAGGTTGCTCCACTTCGGGGTACTTGGCGGGTAGTTTGCCGCACCCGTAGGGGTCTTGGGTGGGGTTTTGGCTATTCACCGCGACCGTGTAATCCACTTTTCGTTGCAGGCTCGAAAGGATTGCGGATTCCTAGTATATCCAATGTATTCATCTGTGATCTGTAATGTCTATCATTGCTATATATTTATAACTATTTAGGCGTTGCTTATGTTTTACAGCCGCGCTAGCCCAGCCCCCGCTCTGTCGTTAGTTAAGTAACCTAACGGGTGATGACGGGACCCCGTGGCGAATGCGAATGGCATAAGCGTACGTCATATTTTGGTTGTTTTCTGCAATGGTAGGATTAAATGATGGGACGCATTAAAAGAACTAATGCAAGAATATCACGCATTAAAAGAACTAATGCAAGATAATAAACCAAGCTAAAGTCGTTGGAACACTTTCGAAAAACCACTCGGTTCTTTTCAAAACTAACTTTTAAATGCGGAGCTTGAGCCACTCCTTTTAAAAGCTATCTCGTTCCATCGATTATATCAAGTTCACTACGTTCACGGTTTAGCCAAAACCATTCGTAGCCCTCCATCATTTCAGCTAAATATTCGGTAGTATTCAAGCTATGTATTTTGACCTCACGCCAAGGCATAGTGATTGGTAGCTACCGGATATTTATTTGTTGCATAGATAGAATGCGTTGTTTTGGGACAGCCGTACTTCCATTTTATCCTACGTCAAGGGTAGATACGGGTGGGTTCAAATCAACAGGGATAATGATGGGTAGAACTTGACATGTGACTTATGACATTTTGACCTCACGCCAAGGTCATAAGAGCATGGGGCAAAAATCCACATCGGGAGTTTCATAAGCACTGAAACTTGCTAGATTTGCATACCATTTGGAGTGTGATGATTATGGTAGGATTCCTTCATTTTCGTCACGCAATGATATTTGGATCCCGATCCTACTGTGAGTATATGCTACTCCTCGGGAAATTTTTCACTAAACGATCAATGCTATAAACCTAGTAGGTGTCTAGAAAGGTGTTAGCGGGGCTATGCCCCCAGGGAAAAGAGGTTCTTAAATTAAGGAACTTCGCGAAAGCGTTGGAAAACCTCCCTCGAAGTACCGACACTGGCCTGGCTGAACGGTTAAGCAAGTATTGTGCGGTGAGATTGATCCCGACTAATTCTTCCTTTATGGTTTGAGGAGGGATTCGAGAGACAGTGGGAGCCATCCTGTTTAGACAAATTAAAAACCATTCTAAACTTGCAAGAGCATCGTGCTGAGTGTTTCTTCTCTCTCCTAATTGCAGCGACCAATCAACATGACTGTACTTAAGTTACTTCTAGATAAAAACATACTGACAGGGCCAAACTACAAAGATTGGCTCAGGAATATCAAGATGGCAATCACTTACGACAAGCTGGGGTATCTTCTTACCACCAAAGCTCCCCCCGTCCCAGGTCCCACCTCCACCGTCGCGGATAAGGAAATCCGTAAGACTTGGGAGATTGATTGCGCGAAGGCCAAGTGCCTCGTGCTTGCCTCTATGGACAACGAACATCAGAGGAGGCACGAGAATATGGACCTAGAATCCATATTTCTCCATACAAAAGAACTGTATGGAGAGCAGTCTCGTATCGCAAGATACGAAATATCGAAAAAGTTATTTTCGGCAAGATTGGCCGTCGGATCATCGATAGCGGAACACGTGCTTAAGATGATTGGCTACATTGAGGAGCTCGCAGAACTTGGGACCACGTTGGAGAGTGAGCTCTATACGGACTTGATTCTCCAGTCCCTTCCTTCCACTTACGCCCAGTTTATACTGAACTTCAACTTACAAGAAAAAGAAGTTGAACTTTCAGAACTCCTCAACATGCTGAGGAGCGCAGAGGGCACCCTACAGAAAGGTAGGAAAACACCCACTTTGTTTGTAGAAGGATCTTCTTCTTCTAGGTCCAAGGCGAAAGCCAAGGGAAAGAAGAAGAAAGCCCCCGCCAAACCAAGGGGCGGTGTTAGTAAAGTGGATACGAAGGGAAAGGCAAAGGCAACAAAGATAGCGGGGAAGCTTGTGGGTAAAGAAGAATGCTTCTATTGTCATAAAAGTGGACACTGGAAGAAAGATTGCAGGGCTTGGAAAGCCAGGACACAGGAACTGAAGCAGGTTGCGGCTTCAGCTTCAGGTGTGTTTGTTATTGAAAACTGTCTTTCAATAAACTCTACTTCCTGGGTATTGGATACCGGATCAGGATCTCATATCTGTAATTCTTTGCAGGCGTTGAGAAACCGTAGGGTTTTGAAGGCAGGTGACATGACCCTCAGAGTTGCGAACGGAGCTAGCATGGATGCTAAAGCCGTGGGGGACTATCACCTGGGAATGTCGGATGGACATGTTTTGGTTTTACGTAATTGCTTTTTTGTACCTAACGCAACTTGTAATATCATTTCTGTATCTTTGGTTTCTAAAGAAGGTTATGAATTTGCGTTTGTAAGTAATGTTGTAAACATTCACCTTAATCAAGTTCTGATTGGGTCAGGTACACTAAGCAATGGTATATACGTATTAAACCAACCACAGATTTTCAATGTCCAGAATACACACAAAAGAAAGTCTCCAGATATAAATCAGGCTTTCTTATGGCATTGTAGACTGGGTCACATCAATGAGAGAAGGTTGACTAAGTTACATAAAGAAGGATATTTGAATCCGTTCAAATATCAATCATATGCTACTTGTCAATCCTGTCTCAAAGGAAAGATGACAAAGACTCCGTTCACTGGACATGGAGTAAGAGCGAGCGAGCTCTTGGGACTCGTACACAGCGACGTGTGCGGTCCAATGTCTGCACATGCGCGAAGCGGTTTTTCTTACTTCATTACTTTTACGGATGATTTTTCAAGGTTCGGACATGTCTTCTTAATGAAACATAAATCCGAAGCCTTTGGAAAATTCCAGGAATATAAGAATGAGGTAGAAAAACAAACCGGCAAAAGTATCAAGATTCTAAGATCGGATCGAGGTGGTGAATACCTGAGTGCCGAGTTCCTGGAATATTTAAAAGAGAATGGAATTCTCTCTCAGCTTACTCCTCTATACACTCCGCAACATAACGGTGTATCGGAGAGACGGAATCGCACCCTATTGGATATGGTAAGGTCCATGATGAGTAACGCTGAGTTACCGCGATCATTTTGGGGATATGCGCTAGAATCAGCCGCATACCTTTTGAACCGAGTTCCCACTAAGACTGTGCCTACCACACCATATGAGCTATGGAGTGGGAAGAAACCCTATCTTCAATATCTGAAGATCTGGGGATGTCCAGCTTTTGTCAAAAAGCAGCATGCGGACAAACTCGAGGCACGCTCAGTACTGTGCAAGTTTGTGGGATACCCAAAGAACACCAGGGGGTATCTTTTCTACTACGCAGAGGAACAAAAAGTTCTTGTTTCCCGTAATGCCCACTTTCTAGAACACCAGTTCTTAGAAAAGGAAATAAGTGGGAGCGCAGTAGAACTGGAAGAAATTCCAGAACCACAGACTATTACTGAAAGTTTAGTGGAACCAGAGGGTTCAAAAGAACAGGACATTCCTACGCCGCTCCGCAGGAGTAGTAAGCAGTCTCATCCGCCCGAGAGATACTACGGTTTTCTCATAGACGGGGATAGAGAGGATTGCATCATAGATTATGATGAGCCTACTAGCTTCCAATAGGCCGTTCAGAGCGTTGACTCGGTAAAATGGCTGGATGCAATGCGGACCGAAATGGAGTCCATGTACACCAACAAAGTATGGACGTTGGACATTGCTCCAGACGGGGTAAAACCCGTAGGATGTAAGTGGATCTTCAAAAGGAAGATTGGTGTAGATGGACAGGTTGAAACCTATAAAGCTAGACTTGTTGCAAAGGGTTTTCGTCAAAGACCTGGTTTGGACTATGACGAAACCTTTTCTCCAGTGGCTATGCTGAAATCCATTCGGATCCTTCTTGCCATTGCTGCCTTCCACGATTATGAGATTTGGCAGATGGACGTAAAAACCGCTTTTCTAAATGGAAATTTAGAGGAGTGTGTCTATATGGACCAGCCAGAGGGTTTCATTCAGAGTGGGAGCAGCGGAAAGGTGTGCAAGTTGCTTAAGTCCATTTATGGACTAAAGCAGGCATCGCGGAGTTGGAACATCTGTTTTGATGAGACGGTCAAGGAATTTGGCTTTATCAAAAATCCAGATGAACCATGCATCTATAGTAGATTTGTAGCGAGAACTGTAGTATTCCTCGTTTTATACGTGGATGACATTCTCTTAATAGGAAATGACATTCCTATGCTACAATCTGTCAAGGGATTCTTGTCACACAGGCTCTCCATGAAAGACCTGGGTGATGCCTCATACATCCTGGGGATCCGGATCCATCATGATAGATCCAAGAGGATATTAGGACTTTCACAGTCCAGATACATCAACACTATACTGAAGAGATTCAGTATGGAAGATTCCAAGCGCGGTAACCTACCGGCTTTTCACGGGATCACCCTCTCTAAAGAGATGTCTCCCAAGACTGATTTAGAGAGGGATCGCATGTCTATTATACCCTACGCTTCTGCGGTAGGCTCTATAATGTATGCGATGTTGTGTACCAGACCGGATGTAGCTTATGCACTAAGTGTGGTAAGCCGGTATCAGTAAACCCTGGGGAGAAACACTGGATAGCAGTAAAGAACATTCTCAAGTACCTGAGAAGGACTAAGGAGATGTTCTTGGTGTATGGCGGAAAAGACCTCCAGATCGAGGCCTTTGCTGACTCCAGCTTCCAGAGTGACAAGGATGATTCCAAGTCCATGTCGGGTTTTGTCTTTACCCTCAATGGAGGGGGGTGTGTGTGTTGGAAGAGTTCCAAACAGGAAACCGTTGCAGACTCGACGATGGAAGCGGAATACATCGCTGCATCTGATGCCGCAAAAGAAGCTGTCTGGATGAGGAAGTTCTTGAAAGAACTTTAGGTGGTTCCATCCATTGTTGACCCAATACCTCTGTATTGCGACAACAACGGGGCTATAGCTTTAGCGAAGGAACCCAGGTCCCATCAGAGATCCAGACACATCTTGATGCGGTATCACCTGATCAGAGAGATCGTGGATCGCAAGGAGATCGAGGTTCGGAGAGTTGCTTCAGAAGAAAACACTGCAGATCCATTCACCAAGGCCCTACCCCAGACACAGTTCGAGCGGCTGATCGAAATGATAGGTCTTCGATACGCCAGTACATGGCCTTAGTGCAAGTAGGAGATTGTTAGTGTATATGCCCTAGAGGCCATTACTGTATCATACTGGTTTGTATATTACTTAATGGAAGCTTGGGATATTCACCTTGTATATACAATCTTGCTCAAAATAGTAGTATGCTACTTGGTTTGTTTCTACTTCAATGTGTACATGTGTTTATTTTATCATATCACTTATACGCATTAGTGGAGCCCTTAGGATCTTTGCTTGATTACCAGCGTTGTGATGGCAGTCACACTAGTGGGGGCTGGGTAATCTATAAGCACATCCTTATACCGGTCCCGAGTCGCAGGACTATCGAGACAGGGCTTCGATACTCCGGAGTAGACTGGCGCATGCGCTTCTCATCCCAGTGTGGGAGACGGTCTGTCCCACAGCCGTCAGTACGTCGTACTTGAGATAGTATGCGGGTGCTCGTTGGGTTACGAGTACACTGGACAGACTCGGCGGGAACTAACAAGTTGGTATTATACCTATCGTCAGTTATCAGTTCCCAGGTGACATGAGTACAGCTTAGTCCGCTGACTTGACACTGGCACTTCGCCTCGAGTGTGTTCCCACTGCACTTTGATCACTACCCTACCACGGCTCAAAGGAGTCGTGCAAACAGGTAGTGGTTGGGTGTAGTCCCGAAGCACTTGGAGGCAGTGACGGTTAGACAGGATTCGTCTCTCCCGGTATTGGGGGTTGACATCGCGCCGTGTCTAGGAGAGCCATTACATGAGTAGTCCCTGGCCAGGGCAAGCGAGATATACTGGTAGGCTTCCAGTGTTATCTCAGGGTGTTTTGGGCTTCACTCCGACACGACTTGTACCGCTATTAGGGGACTGACGTTTACCGCCCCCTAGGCCCGACATGCGATGTATCAGACGAACAGACCGGACTGTACGGAGACTGTCACATTCAGACTTAGTAGGAGCTCAGATGGGGTTTACCTCGTCAGTCTTCTTATCGGCATCTACCTGGGGATCGTTACGCACAGCTAGTGCCGCTTGCGGTCTGTGGTTAAACCCACTGCCAGCGTAGTGTCGAGTCTTTAGAGTCCCACACAGAGGGCTATTCGCCTCTGGGCAAAACAGAGTAGAGGTCGCATGGTTTTGCGACAGGGTTCGTTCTCATCCGCGCACTTGTGCACTTTTGGAGTCCGGACAGATATTACTAGCTGGCTCTGGTTTGAGCCAGATACTGGTATATGTTTTGGGGTTGATTTTATCTCATTGTATTCATGTTCCTCGGAACAAGAATGCGGGTGTGTATGCACAGTTGATTGAGGCGGAGGAAGAGGTTTTTCATTAGGGTTTCGGAACGGGTGCGTATGCACAGTTGACAGTCGTCTTTTTCCAAACCCTAATGAATTTATGATATATCAATTAATAATATTAATTAAATGAAATTGTGTCATGGTTGGTTTTTTTGACTTGTTGACCAAGGTTGACTTGTTGACCATGGTTGAAAGTTTGATCATCATCATTACATATCAAAGATGCTCTTTGATTCTAGCAAAACCATTTAATGAATGTAATGATAATGGTCATTCCAAACCTTCCATCAACTATTTCATTTTATTATTATTGTTAATTTGATAATTCTTTTCATTTTGTTATGGTTGCAAAATGAGAAGGATATTATTTTTTTCTATCATAACACTTCTCTCTCCTCACTTCTTCTTCTTCCTCCTCTAGTTCAAGGAGATCCCTTCTCATGTTTTGAGAATCCCTCTCCTTGAGATAAAAACACCCCAAAGCCACTCTCTACTCACTCTAGGGTTAGAGGTTTAGCAAGCCAAAGATCCTAGTTCTCTCAAAGTTCGAGAAAGGAGCCCGAAGGTCGAACCCTCAGGTGGATCCATCTTTGACAGAAGAAGGCGACGTGGAAAGCACCATCAAACCCTACAAAGGTTTCAAGAAGAAGGAGTTCAAGTTAGGTATAACCTTTTATCCGAGTAGCTAACTCTCTTTAGCTTGATAGCTAGTTTAGTTTAGAAAAGATCCCGACTTTGATAGTCCATGTTGCCCTTTGTGCTAAAAATTTGTTTTTTATACCGTTTCCGCCTCCCCGTAAGAACTGGGGATGGCAACGTGGACTTACAAGAAGATCGAGTTGTAGACGATGAGCCTGGCAGGGGAAGGCTACCTACCGGTGATGTCTGGCGCGGCGGATATCCGGAGGATACCGACCGTTGTCGTGAGATTTAGTGATATGGGCCGATCCGGATTGACGGAGCCCGAGGTATTGAGACTATGAGACTTGAGATTTTCATGTTTGTGTCGATACTTGACACGGATTTCCATGGATTTCATTGTTGTGATTTCAGATTCCTATACACATTTTACTATGATAACAGTTAAAGATTTCTTATACAGATATATCTGGATTTCAGGATTGATTGTTTTATATTCATGGTGCATGCATATCCATTCATATGACAAGTACTATATGAGGCACTGACACGAGCACGGAGTATCTGCACTTACACGTAGTATTACCCTGCTATTACTAGATGATTGGGACTTAGTAGTGTATTATTATGACCTAGGATAGTGTCGTGCATTCGATTTCTTTTTGTAGATGTCTTCTACTCATGAGTTGGCAACTCACCCCCGTTGTGCCAAATTTTATTACAGGTTCGATGTACAGGTTTCCCTGGCAGCTTGCTGGCACATCTATTCTTTCAGGGTGATTTGCACGGTAGGTTGGTTCACTTGTATCCGAACCACCATTGTACTTTTATTCTTTCATTTGTATCTAGTAAGCTCCATCAACCATACTTGTATTACTTGATAAGTTTATTGGACCAGTCATTTATTTTGACCTTAGAGTCGCGCATGTATTATTCCGATTTGGTGGTTTTATTTTCTTTGAGTTTTGAGCCTCGCCCTTTGGTGTTGTATATTATTGTGCTTGTTGTGGTTGTTTCCGCCTGTTGGCATTGATGCTAGCTCCCGTTTGGGGATGCTTTTTATTGTTTATGTATATTATACTTGTTGTACCCATTTGGGGGCCAGTTTTTATAGCGGAGACTCTGCCGAAATTTTTGAGAAAATTTGCTGATGTTTTAAACTTGTTCCTTCATGTTTCCTTTTACTGCTTCTTCTTCTTTTTCATGGTTTAGATTTCTGGGCTTCGGCTTACTTAGGTTACGTGGCGCCTCTAGACGCTTCGTAATCTAAGTGCCGGTCACGTTCCGTACTTTCAGGTCGTGACAAAGTTGGTATCAGAGCGCTAGGTTTAACCTTGTATAAGTCTAGGTGACCCTTGGTTGATGGAGTAGGCGATTTAGATAGAGTAACGTACCGTGGGTATGTCCACGGCATACTTACGATACACTAGTCTGCTTAAGGAGCCCTAGGATGTACATTGTTTGCACCGTATTCCATTCGTTCTTTTGATCTATCTTCGTCAATGTTGGAGGGTGGTTTCTGTTACCACGGGCGCACTGGCAGAGGGAGCTGCGGCTCGAATGCGATAACCATTAGAGTATTGGTTATTCTTAAGGATTGAAGCATTGTTTAGCGTGCGGACGAAGGGTATTCACATGCCGTCCGGATGAAGTTAAAGGGTTCGAACGATTATCAGAAAACCATTTCCCCAAGTTTAAAGTATTCGGAAGAACATGCAGGTATTTCGATGGACCCTCTAGAAGAATGAAACCCTAACTCGACATAATGACCACGAGAACGCCCTTGAACCTTAGGGTTTACGGCAGTTCCGCGGTGCCATTAGTGAGGCTTGGGTTTGCCCTTCTACGGCTGGATCATCGATGCTGGGGTATGTACCGGATATTTTTAAGCTGTACTTGAGTGTTGAGCTCTCGGGGAATTATGGGATTTTGATGGATCGATCGAAAAGTTTAATGTAGTCCGGATATCAAGTGAAGGGATCGACTACCTGGGAGACTCTAGATATGAGTATTGCCGTTAGTAGCGCAGTCAGCACAGCTACGAAGAGACGAGTTTGAAGCAGCCGACATCCGAGGAAAGAGGCGCACATTGACGATAGTGTTTACGATTATGATTTGGTGATTTGAATTTCATATTTCTGTTATTGGATTTTGGTATTTTGAGAATTTTGTTCTACGATTGGTATTTCTTATGTGTACCTTCATTATATTCTATTTGTGTTTTATATATCTGTTGTATTGATGTTATTTAGTATACACCCAGTACACTTGATTTGGTTTTATATATTTTGAGATTTTTGAGTTGATTTCGTGCATATGGGTTACACATGATTTTGATATATGTTTCGACCTAGTTTTCATGCATTTGTACTGTGATTTCGATTTTGATAATTGATGTATGTTTCCGTGCACCATGTGCACCTGATTAGGATTCTTGCGCATACTTGGCGTACTTGATGCGATTTTGTGCACACCAGATGCACTAAATCGGGGTTTTGTGCAGATTAGATGCACCTGATATTGAGTCATGCACGCCCGTTGCACTTGACAGATATTTTTGGTGCACTCCTGTTGCACTTATTTTGTTTTTGTGTGTATTCATGGTATCTGTATTTGGTTTCGATTTCAGTTCACACCGGACGCACATGGTATTTTATTGATGTGATTGGGATTGCTTTCAGTTTGAGCAGTGTGTTTTTTTTTATAATCATTACTATTTGATTTAGTAACCAGGCGGGACGTGTATGTTAAATAAAACATATATATATATATATATATATATATAGCTATTTTTTTAAAAAATAAACGTCCGCTACTTATGCCGTGACACGTGCATTGCACGGCGATTTTCAAAAGGAGTTTTTGCATATTTCTTTATCCAGATATTTGGAAGGTTTACTATGATGTGCACTATATATATAAGTTGTAGATTGATGTATATTATGTTGGTTTTCATATTGGGTTTTGATATTTTATTCTCGCCATAACTCCGATGATTGCGTTATGCTTGACGGAGTTGATTTTTGTTATGTATTGATGATTTCGGAGCCCCGACGATTTGAGTGTTTTGCTAAATGTTTTAGTATTTGGAGGGGGAGTTTTAATTTAAATTCGGGGACCGAATTTCTTAAAGGGGGGAAGATTGTAACGTTTTAAAAATAATTAAATAAATAATTAAATGAATAAAATTGTTTAAGTGAATTTTATGATTTTCGGCAAAGTAAAATGTATTTTTCGTAAAACCTAACCGTGATTGTTTTTCATTATAATTTCAAAAATACCTATTTTAATTATGTAATTACTAGTAAATGGTGTTTATTTAGCCACTTATAAATTTTTAGTTTAATTAAATATTTTTCCTAAACTAATTATTTTAAATATTAACATAAGCTTTATTTTTACACTAAATTAGTGTAAATTACAAATTTGAATGGTTTTAATTTGTAAAAGTGAGCCATGACATATTATAATTTAGTGAGTATCATGTAAAATTCATTTGCAAATTTTTCCAATTTTCTAAAGTTTTCTTGAGTTGTTATAGTAAAGAATTAAAAGAAAATTTAATAAAAGCATGAAAAGACATAATGATATGATATTTTGGTGGAACTTTCTACATTTTTCTTCACTTTTCTCATTCTCCACCCCCTTCTCCTAATTGTGGCCGGCCTCAACAACCCCATGGCAGCCCCCCCATTTCCCACTTCATTTTTATTCAAAATTCATCAAAAATACTTCAAAAATTCAATTAAAATTCCACAAAATCATATTTATTTCATACCCTTATTCCTTGCTCATTTTTACATGGATTTTGGAGATGGAAAGAATGCATTTTTGAGGCTCATTTTCATGTTTGGACTTGAGGTTGTGAAGGTATAAATCTATCTATTTTGTTTTATTTCCATTAGATGTTTCTTTTAAAACATAAATAGTTTTATTAGATTAATTCTATGTTCAATTTTTAAAATTTAAGTTAGGGTTTGTAAATTCAAGTTATGATTTTTATTAATTAACTTGGGTTATAATAACTAGTCTACCATTTTTAGAAGTGGAAAAATCTTGCATGGTTATTATATAATAATTTGTGTATTCAAATTGATTTAATAATGTTATTTAGCTAACTAGTTTTTATAAAATGTATTTGTGGATAAAATAAAATTCCAATTAAGGTTGTTATCATTACATTGTAGTTTTAGTGAGAATATTAGCATGTTAATGGAAAGAAAAACTTAGTTTGATCACTAGTTTCTTGTGATAATTGGAAAAATACTAATAAAAGGCTATTTTTGTAAACTAGATTTTGGGAAATTCCTAAATAAATGAGATTAAAAATATAATTATGGTTTCATGATATCATTATCATCATGAATTGTAGTTTAGTACATTAATTCATGCAACATCATGTTTTGTGGTGGAATTGTGGTATTTTGCTTGAAAAATGTTGAAAATTGTTAAAGGTTGCAAACTAGAAATTTCAAATTAATACAAATTTGTGTAATAAAAATGTAGTAATGGTTTGTATAGTCTAGTTATGCTATTTAATGAGTTTTATAACCATTGGTTTCATCTAAATGTCAAGTTTTGATGAAAAACAGTAAATTGGTATTTTCGGTTTTTACGAAATTGGACGGTTTGATGGATTTTAGGATTTCGATGGATTTAATCATGTTTTATAATATAAGTAATGTGTTTTAAAACTACGAGTTATTTGTTGATGTTTATCTCGATCCATCGGAGTTTGTACGCCGATATCGAGCGAAATTTGGTTCTTTTGTGTGGACGGGATATAGGTTTTAACCTATGCTTGTTCCTTGCGTCGTTTTGACTTTTGTATGTGATTCAGTTTACGATGCTATTTATATGTTTACGTTTAGGTACCCCTCACGTGGACTGCGGGCGATGAAGAGGAGGATGGCGACACCGTCTTCGGCAGACATGGACCAGGTGAGTAGATGTATATCTACCGGGGGAAGTCGGGTGGATGGCGTTTAGCACCCCCGCAACATAGAATAGGAATAGTACTTATTGACATTAGAAAACCAGATGTGACCCTAGATTCTTAATGAGTAGGACCCTAGTAATGACCCTAGGCTGGACTAGACTGATTTAGGAAAACCATACCAGAAGATGAATACCTTGGAAGAGGTTCGTAGGTTTCAGGTAGAAAAACACACACGCACACACTGAAACTCGAAATGGTGTATATGTGCATGTGTATATATATATATATATATATATATATATAGGACGAGGTATAGGTATATATATATATATACAACACGTATATGGGATACATTGATGTGATATGATATCCGAGGTATGATGAAACAGTGTAACTGGGCTTGATGCCGTGATTCTTGGCTATACAGTCGTATTAAGTGTTAGCGGATCATTAGAGAATGAGATAGTGAACATGTATACTTAAATTATAATGGGTGGTGATGATATTGAGGTACATGAGACTCTAAAATAGTACCCAGACTGTAACTTGTGATTGATCACGATATAGGATATGTATGACTTGATTACGACATCATATACGTGTGACCTGATGTCGATATCATAGAGGTGTGACTTGAGGACGATATGATACATATGACATGATATTTCTGAGGATAAACTAATGATGCTTATTATGATGGCAATGATATATGATTGATGTATGCGATCACAGTTTAGCACCTTGATCATGAGATGTGTTGATGATGACATTATACTAATGATGAGACACCTAGGAGATACTTGACCCGTACCCTGATATTGGGAAGCCGTACTACGTACGTGACGCTATTGAGGCCGGATCGCCTATTATTAGAGATATTGATTCAGACCTTAGGTAGACTCTTGTTTCTTATTGACTAGTTTCTTAGGTTTTGTTCCTTAGGAGGTTAGATGGACACTAGGTTAGGTTCGAGTCATATAGTGGTAGTGGTAATGGTATATCAAAGGAGTAGATAACACACATCCGTCTTTACTTTCACACTGGAATCATAATGATGCATGTTCTTACATATGTTGCTATAATCAGTATAAACCTTACATGTTAGGACACTAGCACCATTACCGATGATGCGCATATTCCACGCACACTTATTTGCCGGCTCACACACATCATCATCGGTAATTGCTATGTCACGTACACTTTAGATTATATTATCTTTTATTGATAGAATCAGTTAACAACTTGACCGATATAATATTGTGATTACTCTCTGATGTTAGTATAGACATGATAATTATTACTTAGACATTCATGCATTCATGTTTTCATGTTATCATGCAGTATTATGGGCATATGCCGACACTTATCATATACTTACTCATGATTTTGAGATTTGGGTTTCTATGAGATTTCTGGATTTTTGGGGAAAACCGCAAGAATATATAAAAAAAAACTTCTCTCTCTCTCCTCCTCTCTTTTTAAAATAAGATGCGGTTTTCTCGTGATGTATGTGTCGTCCACCATGAGATTTCATTTTTTCTGTTGGATTTCGAGACCCGATTCGAGGAGTGGATGAACCGTCTCGGGTACATGGTGGGCCCGGTATGGTACCCCGGGGCAAGAAGATCGAGTTGTAGACGATGAGCCTGGCAGGGGAAGGCTACCTACCGGTGATGTCTGGCGCGGCGGATATCCGGAGGATACCGACCGTTGTCGTGAGATTTAGTGATATGGGCCAATCCGGATTGACGGAGCCCGAGGTATTGAGACTATGAGACTTGAGATTTACATGTTTGTGTCGATACTTGACACTGATTTTCATGGATTTCATTGTTGAGATTTCAGATTCCTATACACATTTTACTATTATAACAGTTAAAGATTTCTTATACAGATATATCTGGATTTCAGGATTGATTGTTTTATATTCATGGTGCATGCATATCCATTCATATGACAAGTACTATATGAGGCACTGACACGAGCACGGAGTATCTGCACTTACACGTAGTATTACCCTGCTATTACTAGATGATTGGGACTTAGTAGTGTATTATTATGACCTAGGATAGCGTCGTGCATTCGATTTCTTTTTGTAGATGTCTTCTACTCATGAGTTGGCAACTCACCCCCGTTGTGCCAAATTTTATTACAGGTTCGATGTACAGGTTTCTCTGGCAGCTTGCTGGCACATCTATTCTTTCAGGGTGATTTGCACGGTAGGTTGGTTCACTTGTATCCGAACCACCATTGTACTTTTATTCTTTCATTTGTATCTAGTAAGCTCCATCAACCATACTTGTATTACTTGATAAGTTTATTGGACCAGTCATTTATTTTGACCTTAGAGTCGCGCATGTATTATTCGGATTTGGTGGTTTTGTTTTCTTTGAGTTTTGAGCCTCGCCCTTTGGCGTTGTATATTATTGTGCTTGTTGTGGTTGTTTCCGCCTGTTGGCGTTGATGCTAGCTCCCGTTTGGGGATGCTTTTTATTGTTTATGTATATTATACTTGTTGTACCTATTTGGTGGCCAGTTTTTATAGCGGAGACTCTGCTGAAATTTTTGAAAAAATTTGCTGATGTTTTAAACTTGTTCCTTCATGTTTCCTTTTACTGCTTCTTCTTCTTTTTCATGGTTTAGATTTCTGGGCTTCGGCTTACTTAGGTTACATGGCGCCTCTAGACGCTTCGTAATCTAAGTGCCGGTCACGTTCCGTACTTTCGGGTCGTGACAGTTGATTTACCATTCGCTTCCCGAGCCGCACGTGCCGCCCGTCTATGAGTAGTAGACAAGGCAACGGGAAACTCCTCCGAAGGAGTAGCAGCAGGGGTAACGGCGCTCGAACCTGCTCCCGCAGCTAAAGCAGCACTACGCTCCCTTGCTGCGCGCCTCAGGCTCTTCTTTTCTTCCCGAGCCGTCAAAACAGACCTTTTAGAAGCCTCCTTCAACAGAACGTCGTCGTCCGCATTCAGGGTTACCTCTGGTGCCGTCAAGGCTTTCGTCATCTGTTTTTTAAGTAAGGCCTCTCGCGGCAGTGCCGAAGAGGCCGGGGCTTCGGTAGCTGGCCTGGGGAGAATTTCCGCATCAGCTTGTGGGATAGGCATTGTGATCCCTGCGATAAGACAAAGAAAGGGTCAGATTACTCATAAGAAACGGAAGCAGAAATATGGCGAACCGAAATGTACCAAGGCCTAAGGATGCTCGAAGTCGTTCCTCTTCCTCAAAAGTCTTGAGAGAAGCAGCGAGAGCTTCTTCGGTAGAAATGCCTATTAAAGAAGGAAAAGCGTTAGTCAAAAAACAATCATAGAGGTATGATGCAATGGCAAAAAAAATGCAACTAATAATTACCTGATCGCGCGAGGTTAGCCAACGCCTCTTCGCGTCTTGCTAATCACTTAGAAGCTGCAATGGCAGCCGCCAGATCAGTATCATCTGGCGGCATGAATAAGTCCTCATTTGTCCCATACTCGCTCAAGCCCTCACTATAAGGAGCATGAGGCTCCTGGCCAAGCACCATGCCAGGAGAAAAGAGCGACCTTTTCTTCTTCTGAGAGCGAGCTTCGGTCACAGCCAACACCAGCTTGCGCTTAGTGGCCACCTTGGGACGGCGAGTCCCGATATCCGAGCTCACGCCAGATTCGGGTGAAGCTACATTTACCGTATCCACGGGAGCACAGGGCACCGATGGCACGTCCACAGGATCACAGGGCAATCCACGCGTGGGGCTCAGCACACGTGGAGGTTCAGCTGCAGCAGCCTCTCTTAGCGGAGGAGGGACAGCGATCCGTCGCTTCAAAGGGATGTTGCGATCGCTGGCAGGGGGCGCACTCTTGTGATTGAGCAGCAACCGCCTCTCCTCCCTGATGACAGCACCTATCGCGTGCTGATACTAGGCCCCGTACACGTTAAGGGCCCTCGGGATGCAACTCGGCTCGCTAATGAAGAAGTGGGAGCCCGTATTCAAGCGCATAAAGTGATGCAGCGCACCCCGTATTCCCTCTCTGGTGGCAGCAGGTTCTTCCAAAAACGCCTCCAGTGGGACCCTCTGGTTATAACTTACCTGCTGGGCAAAATGATGGGGGTTGTATCTCATGAAAAACGCCGCATCATTTTTCCTGAATACGAGAAAGCTCGGCCTAATGGAGTATAGGTGTAGAATCTCCCGGGCTTTCAACACGGAGGCCCCGTCCTTAAAGGTGTCGCGCAGTGCCAGCACCGTCTTGGAAGTTTCCTGGCCAATCATCAGGACTTTGTCCGTAAAAGACATACCGGCTCCGACCGTGCGCGGACGAAGAAGCAACCCCCTAGCCTCCCGCTGAGACGGATTCACGATGGAAGCGTCAACCAGCCGCATAATTCTGGGAAATTTGCACTTCTCGAAAAACGAGGGTCTTTTATGAATCCCAAACACCCCGAGAACATGCATTTCCATCCACGAAGTAAAGTAGTGCATCGGGAAGTTGGCAGCTTGCACCCCCGGTTTAGTTGTATCTGCCGCCACGCTAAGACCATGGTACAGGTGGGCCAGCCCGGCAATCCCGATGGCCACTTGTATGCCGGCCACCATTCGATGTGCTGGGTAGAAGACAGACGGCCTCATATAGCTAGGGTGCATGGGGAGCGCGGACCAACACAACCATAACCCTAGAAACCCAAGAAAGAAAGTCTCCTCGTCAATGCCCGGAGCGGCGATTTCTGACAGAGGAATGATCGCAGCATCGGGAAGATAAAAGCCCTTCTGATCATCTTCCAATACTGGTCGACGGTCCAAGTCAAAACCGAAGGGATCGTCGAGCTTGGCAAATTTTTCGCCCCGTTGCGATAAAATCTCCGGACGAAGAAACCGGGCAATGAAGTCCGCGAAACTGACCCCCCGGCCTCCGGATTCCAAGAAGAGGCTCTCGTACATGTTTAGCACCTTGATCAAGCTGGGAAACTAGTGCTGGATGGCGTTCTCTGGCGTTAGGCCCATCACCACTGGCTTGGTGGCAAAAACATATTCATCTGGAGGAAGTAGCTCCTCATAGTGCTCCCCCCTAACCGGCAGACCGGAAATCTCAGCAAATTCTTCTAAGGAGATGGAGACTTCTCTGTCCAGTAGAAGAAAGGTATGGGTTGGGATGTTCCATTGCTCCAAGAACGCCTTAATCCACCATGTCGGAGGAGAAGAATATTGGAACAATGAAGCGTAAACCGCGAGATATAGGCCGAGCTTCAGCAAGTGCGTTTTCTTTGCCGACAGAATGTACCTGGTCCACTGCAAATACCCGGCCGAATATCGGGTAGTCAACCCGATGTTGTAAGGTTGTCCTCAAGGGCACGACTCGCCCTGGCATATGTGCCACTCCAAAGTATCCAAAGCTGCTGGCAGCTGCATGGGTATGGCGGCAATCGAAGGTTGAAGAAGACCCTCCGAATTCCAATTAACGACCTCCACGGCATAGTTCACCGGGGTACATCTGCATACAAGATCGACGAGATCGGCTCTGACGGCATCGCACAAGAGAAGCTTCGACGACCTCTGATTATCTGGTCGTACCACCTACCCCATAAGTGAAGGTTTTTGTGTTCCAGGTCATAATCTCTGATAAGCGCGAGAACCTCCCGGTCCACAGGTGCCTCAGGGAATCCTCCCTCTGAACGGAAAAACCGGAAAGAGAGATCGTAAGACATGTCGCCTGCGAGAAAGAACAAAATTCGATCGTCAGTACTATAATTTAATTTTAAAATCCCGACGCTCGGCACTTTAAAATTTGTACCACATTGCAATGCAGTGGAAAGGGGATCAAAGGGGGACCCACAAAATCCAGATGACAATGCATCAATTAATAAGACAGCCTCATCATTGGATGAGACTGTCAATTAATGAGGAAATCCTCAAGGAATATTCTCATTGAATGAGAAATTCCTTGGAAAAAAGGAGAAAATCTCCCTTTGAGAGCAAAGCTCTGCAACAGAGTGACACTTGTCAAACTCTGGTCATGAGGGAATAAAATTCCTTAAAGCGCCTGGCTCTGTAATGATGATGGAAAATCCATCAAAGATAAATTAAAATTAATTCTTGAGAATTAAAAATTCTGGGATCTTCAAGATCCATGAAAAACTCTTAAGGGTTCTTCATTAAAATATCAAAAGATCTACATATTATCAAAAGAGCAGAGCTCTGATTTTTGGGCTAAGAAACCCCAAGAGAGATCTCTGTAGATCTATGGGTTCATGAGAGCAAAGCTCTATTAATGAAACCCTAAAAGGGTTTTCTTTAGATCAAAGATCTATGAAGAGCAAGGCTCTATTAATAGGTAAAAACCCTAATTTATTAAAAATTAATTTAATTTTAATTTTACCTAAGTTTGGTAGAGTTCTAACTCTTGAAAGTACTTGAACAGAAGAGTAAGGCTCTGAATAAAAATTCTTAAGAAGAAGATGATAATCATCTGAGGACCAAAAGTCCTATTTATAGGCACTGAACCGCCTCTTCAAGTTCTGAGTTGATCCAATGGCTCAGATGTTGCCACCGCTGCACTCACGTGTGCACAACGGTGGGGGCGGCATTTGTTTCCCCCAATCAGAGCAAAGCTTTGTTTTGAATTTCAAAATTCAAAAATCGAAGCAACTTTTCAGATCCCGTGCACTGCGCGCTGCGTGCCACGTGTCAAGCGCAGATGCGCTAGCACCAGGCACGCTGCGTCCTAGGCAGCGCACCCCCAATCAGAGCAAAGCTCTGCTTTAAAATTCAAAATTTAAGTTGAAACAACGCTTTAGATCCAGCGCTCTGCGCTGTGCGCCACGTGTCAAACACAGGCGCGCTAGTGCAGTTGCGCTGCGCTCTGCGCCGCTTGTCAAACACGGGCGCGCTAGCACAGTTGCGCTGCGCTCTGCGCTGCGTGCCACGTGTCAAACACGGGCGCGCTAGCACAGTTGCGCTGCGCTCTGCGCTGCGTGCCACGTGTCAAACACGGACGCGCTGCGTGTCGAACGTAGGTGCGCTAGCGCAAAGTGCGCCAGCGCTGAGATTAAAAATTCCCCACCGTCAGATCAAATGATCTATTAATAACAAATTATTAATTAATCAGAACTAAAATTCTGTTATGGAAAGATTTTCCAATCTTATTAAAACAAGAAGATTATTTTCTGCAAAGAAGAAGCCCTAGGATCAAAGATCCAACGGTGGAAAATTTTCCCAAATCAATCAGAGAAAGATCTCTTAAACTGATTTAACAAATCAATTGGCCCTATATAAAGGCCCCTAGATTTCAAGTCTGAGAGATAGAAAAAAAAATTGAAAAACCCTCTGCAAACTTTGAGAAAACTCAAAGAAAAAGAAAGGCAAGTCTTTAGCAAAAGAAGATATTTCTTCAAGGTAAAGAGTTAATTCTTGAACAACAGAGATGAAACCATCTCGTAAAAAGAAGAAACATCTTCTAAAAAGATCTTAGATCTATAAAAAGACCAAGCTCTTTGATTAAAAAGAGAAGATCAAAAGATCTAGTCATAAAAAAAATAATAAACAAAAGAAGTATTTTACCTCATTAACAGATCTTTGATCTATAAAGGTAGAGCCTTTATAAAAACAAGAACTTTTGTTCTTGGATCTTGAGGCAAAGCCTCCTTTGAAGAACATAAATTTGTTCTTTGATCTTAAAATTGATCAAAATGTGCTTTGCGCTATTAGACAGTGCCTTGCACTCATGAACTGTGCCCTTGCGCTCCTTGGACCGGCGCTCAGCGCCAAAACACGCCACGTGTCAACCATATACATGATCTGCGCTTTGTGCTCCTGAAAACAGCGCACTGCGCTCTTGGGCTGGCGCTCAGCGCCAAGCGTGCCACGTGTTACTCACTAGCGCACCCACAAACTAGCGTAGCGCGCTCATGAATTAAAAGCGCAATGCGCTAACAAACTAGCGCTTAGCGCTAAGCGCGACATGTGTCCTCTTCGTGTGCGCTACTCGACAGAAGCGCAATGCGCTCTTCGAATGGCGCAAAGCGCCTGGTGCGCCACGTAGCACGCTGACAGAACATACTTTGTTCTGATGAATGCCATGCATTCAGTATAAGACAAAAAAATGTCAGAGCCCAATGCTTAGCATTATTAAAAGGACAGAGCCCAAATAAAGGCCTAACAGGCAGAACAAAAATAAAATGTTAAACATTTTTAACTGGACTTAGCCCAATTCTGTCCATAAGTCCCCAACTTAAATTGAACTGAGCCCATATGCTCTTCCAATCAATTTACACCCGGTTCGAGGGTACATCTCTTTACTCCTTTGATATCTGTCGTTGTAATCTTTCAACGTCGTCAGAGAGGTGACGGGTCCCGACAATCACACATTACTACGGACTGTGGGGTCTTTAAACTCATGGACTATGATGTCCTTAACCTCGACCGTGATGTCTTAAAACTAACAACGGATTGTGGGGTCCTTAAACCCACGGACTATGATGTCCTTAATCTCGACCGTGATGTCTTAAAACTAACATTGGACTATGGAGTCCTTAAACCCATGGACTATGATGTCCTTAACCTCGACCGTGATCGACCGTGATGTCTTAAAACTAACATTGGACTGTGGAGTCCTTAAACTCATGGACTATGATGTCCTTAACCTCGACCGTGATGTCTTAAAACTAACAACGGACTATGATGTCCTTAACATCGACCGTGATATCTTTAAACTAACATTGGACTATGGAGTCCTTAAACCCACGGACTATGATGTCCTTAATCTCGACCGTGATGTCTTAAAACTAACATTGGACCGAGATGTCCTTAAATTACCAATGGACCGAGATGTCCTTAAACTAATTATCGACCGCAATGTCACTAAACTAAACAATAGTGCCCAAATTTCTCTTTTGTTGGATCTAAACGATCCCGTTAAATTGATCTTAGTCTAAAGTAAGACTAACGTATCCTTAACGAACGTTTAAGTCGATCTTAGTCTCAAATGAGACTAACGTATCCTTAAACCCAAACCCCCGAAATCCAAATCTAAGAAAGATACGGATTTGGACTAGTCCATTGTAAGTCTACGGTAGCGCCCCGGCCGTCTAACAGACGCCAAATGCGGAACAAAAACTTTTTAACTGGCGCTATCGTAAACTATAACCTGGATATGCTATTATTGCTAAACTAACAAACTACAAATAGGGTAGAAAGGTTATACCAAATGATCCGAGTTCTTCGTTCTTTAACCATCATCCCACGCTCTGTTGCGGCTGCTCCGATCTCTTCGATCTCCGATCTCCTCGTCCAGGTGGCACCACGTCAACGGATCTTTAAACGAGCTCCCGTCTCTGACTCGAGGCAACTCGGTCATCAAGTTTGCTAAAAGAGATGACCAAAATTGATGTAGAGAATGAGTAGAACACTTTTTCTCACTTCGTCCAAAGCTATGGACGAACGGTTAATGAAGTTGCCTTTTGGATCGATATGAAATGAGAAACTTTTCTATTCTAATTTCCATGAACCAAATAACTATCATAATTTCCTAAATGAAAATCCATCTTATCTCACTTATGAAGGGCCAGCCAATATATGGTGGAGGGGTGAGTGTAGGAGCAAGGAATGAGGTTACCATAAGCAAAAGATCAAGGAGAAATATCCTAAGCTTTACAAAATGCATTAATGGAAACAATGACTCATCTAAACCTAGTCACCACTTAATTAATGCAACCAAAGATTCATGAACCTAGTCACCAATCTAGAAGCTTCTAGAAGCACGACTCACCCTCATGACTCACCCGAGTGACGAAAAAATAAATCCGTATTTAACCGAATGTTAAATACGGGTGATAGAAAACAGGAAACTTGGAAACTGGCAACTTCCAAAAGCGATCCTGAAACGAATTTCAGGATAACCCCGTAATAGTATAAACATACCCGCATTTGTATTACGACCGAATACAAATGCAACTGAGACAAAGATATTATATCTACACAGTATAATACTCGGATCTGGCTTAAACCAAAGCCCACCAGTATTATCTGCCCGAAATATGACACGTGCGTAAACGCACGTGCATTTTCCGAACCCTGCCATAAAACCATACGGTCTCTATAAAGTTTCTTCCGAACTTGGGAAACTATCTGTGGGGGACTCTAATGACTCGTCAGTACCCTGGCAGTGGGTTTAACCATAAGCTGTTAGTGGCACTAGCTGTACGTTACGGCTGCCCATGTACTGACCTCAAGGGAAGCCGATGAGCAAATTCATCCAGGAACCCTACTGAGCCTAACAGTGACAATGTATATATAGTCCGGTCTGTTCGCCTATGAGTATCATATATCTGCCTAGGGGGCTGGTAACGTCAGACCCCCAATAGCGGTATAAGTCGTGTCGGAGTGTAGCCCAAAAAAACACCCTGAGATACTACTGGAGTACCTACCAGTAAATCTCCTATCTCGGCCGAGGGCTATGTGTAATGGCTCTCCTAGACACAGCGCGATCTCACCCCCAATACCGGGAGAGACGAATCCCTTGCCGATCCGCTCACTTGCCTCCATGTGGCTCGGGACTGTACCCAAAAGCTACCTGTTTGCACGACTCCTTTGAGCCATGGTAGGGTAGAAATCAAAGTACAGTGGGAACTCACACGAGACAAATGACGACCTCAGGTCGATGAACTAACCTATACACATGTCACCAGGGAACTGCTATCTGACTATAGGTATAATATCAACTAGCGGGTTCCCGGTGAGTCCTGTCCGGTGTACTCATAACCCAACGAGCACCTGTATACATCTTAGGTGATCCAACTGACACCAGTGGCTTGTGAGACCGGCCACCGCCCCTTGTCGAGGTCTCGACTGTATACACTAGTCTACTCCAGAGAATCGATGCCCTGTCTCGAAACTCCTACGACTAGGGACCACTATTAAGGATATGCTTATAGACCACCCAACTCTCACGTATATGATCGCCATCATACTGTTGGTAGTCAAGCAAGATCCTAAGGGCTCTATCAAAGTGTAACAGTGATCAGTCACCTGAACCTGTACACGACTGATAAAGGTAAACCAGATAGCATACTATCATCTCGAGTAAGACCGTCTTACCGGTATAGGTCCTCCTCAATCATTGCAATCACGTACTTGTGATCCAATAATTGACTTTGAGGGCACTATATCCAACATCCAAGCCCTACGGGCGACAACACAACTTAGTCTCCGTATACAATCCACGGGCAACCAAACACAAAACAGACACCCACGACACGAAGTGACCATCTGGAGAAGGAGAAAGTTGTTACCGCGATGCGGTAGCGTAATTAACTGCAGGGGCTTACGCATGCAGGGAAGAGCGTCCCCACAATCAAAAACCCCTCAAACGAGGGGGAATCTGACGAAGTCTGCTACATCGGCCGTATCCGTTTAAACCTTCAATACATGGTGCCATAAATCAACTTGGCATCTTTGGAGAGGTGGACGGATAGCACCAATGAGTATCTGTCCCGAATTTCAGGAAAGACGTACATCGCGTCTCTGCCGCGTCTTTCGGAGGGGAACAAGTGAGTGTAGGGAGAGATATTTATTGTGAGAGAGTGAGCTTAAGAGAGAGAGAGAGAGAGGGTTAACTTGGCTGCCCCAAATCCTTCATCTCCCCATTATTTCTTCATCTCTTTGCTTCTCATTCAATCCCTCACTACCCCCTTGCCACATCTCCAAATCCTAACTTAAACCTCATGCACCCTTCATATAAAACATGCACCAAGTCACTCTATGACCTTAGAACCATCCAAGTTTGGATTTTGAAGATTTGGGCAACTTAAGAAAGTTCTTTAGTTGCTATTAAGGTAATCCATTCACTTTAGAATCATATTTGCGTTAAATATCGTATTTTTAGTTAGAATTTGAGTTAAATAGGTTTGTGATCTTGAAAAATTATAAGTTGCTGTCAAGTGGCCAATTAAGATGTAGGGAGTGTTTACAAGACCTTAGAGATTGATTTAGAGGCTTGGAATTTAGTTTAGAACCCGATACACGAAGTTAGAATTGTTCTGTGTCGTTTTTGTGACTTTTTTGGAGGTCTAAAGGGAATCTGGAGCAACTCGGGACCTTTATACAAAAATAAAAAATATACATTAACCTAGTTAGACCAATAGAAGAACACCATGAGAAGGCGAGGCCCAAACTTCGAGGTGGGGATGTCCAGGCCGATTACTGTAGCAACTTGGTCGTCTACTGTAGCAGTTTTGAAGCTGGGGTTTTGGCTGTAGCTCACACACCCTATAAAATAGCTACTATATTTTTCATTTTGTCCCAGATCGTCTAAACTAAAATCTGGGAGCATATTAGGATGGTTTTGGGTTATGTTTTCCGTAATTTGGAATTTTTGGTTTTGATATTATTTATGAGATTTGGTCGTTTGATGTTTGTACGTCAACGACGAGGGTTGGTTGGTCGTTTTTGCATGCGTGGGCTATAGGTTCTAACCTATGAGCGGACCGTATACCGTATCGGTTTTCCGAATTTGGTTTTCATACATGGCGATATGTGTTGATTTGTAGGTACGTTCGCGTGGATTCCAAGATGATAAAACATATCGACTACGGCTGAACAAGGAGTTCCACAGGTGGGTAGATTTATATCTACGGGAGAAGTCGGGTGGATGGCGTATAGAAACCCCACAAATTATGAATGGAAACCGAGATATAGAATATAGTCGGAGAAACCTATATTAGAAAACTATAAATATGGTTAAAAAGATAGTTAGAGGTGATATGAATGATTGAATATATATCGAGATATAAGGTGAAATCTATAAGGACACGACTCCTTGACATGATATGATAGAAATGATGTCTCGAATTGATATATAAGGATATGAAAAATGAATGTGAACCACGATATATAGATATATAGCTGCACGAGATTAAGTATGAGAATTAGAGTAGCATGACATGAGATTCATAAGATATAATGTATATGTAAAATGACTTGATGTGAGAGATTGATGCGATGAAAAGAGTATACGATGAGATATGATGACTTGGTTGATATGTCGTTATACAGATGCGAGTCGACATGAGATAATGGATACATTTGCCGGTCCCCTGATATGAGATCGATACGGATGTGACCTGGGAGATAGGTATATAAATATATATAATGTTGTGAATCATAAGTGATATTCCATACGAGACGTTAGGTCCGTACTCTCATTGTTGTATAGGTTGATATCCCTAATTGGTTATGCTTCCATACGATGGATTGTACCATACGTGATGTTGTGAGGCTGGATGTCGATTAATAGATTTACCGACTCGGATATATTGTAGATACGTATACCTTTTTGCATTTCTCTTACGATGTACCTTATGCTACGTTCATGTAATTCTCATTGCATTATAGATACCTATGCTAGTACACCTACACCATTTTCGATGATGCGTATGTTACACTTACACAGATTGGCCGGCTCACACACTTTATCATCGATAATTTCTATGTCACTTACACAGTAGAATTGCAGCATCATGCTACTACTCTTGATTGTTCAGTATTTTCATATCATTATGCTATGTTGCATAACATACCTTGCTATAGCTACACATATACCTATATGGTATTGTATCATTATTGACATGTATATACACATACCTTGCTATAGCTACATATACATCATGCATACATACTTACATGTATATACCCATACCTTGCTATAGCTACATGTACACCTTATATGATGTTGCATTTGATTTCAGAGGAATTAGGAACCGTATGATATATTTAAAAAAACTGGATTCATTTAAAAGAGCGGTTTTCCCTTAATATGCTCATATTACTGCTTTATGTTTCATATATCATATTTCATGGATTTACGCATTGAGATACGGATTTCATGTGATTTATAGATTTGAGAACCGTGGGGATATTTCAAGAAAGTGTGCATTGTTTTGAAAACCCGGTTTCTCTTGATATGATATTTCGGTGCGTCCACCATGTGTTTTCTCGGTTCGGAGATTGGCATGTGAAACCCGATTCGAGGAGCGGTAGGCACCGTCTATGGGTACATGGTGGACCCGGTGAGGTACCCGGGGCAAGAAGACTCGTATTGTTAGGCGGTGAGCCTGGCAGGGGAGCACTACCTACCGATGATAGTATTTGAACTCGGCGGTTATCCGGAGGATATCGACCAGAGTTGTGAGATGGGTATGAGGGCCGACCAGAGTATGCGGCGCTTGAGAGCCGATCCGAGGATGCGGCGCCTGAGATATGAGGATTTACGTGTCGATACTGAACACGGGTTTCATGATGTTTCGAGTGTCGGTGTTGGACACTTAGGTTCCATGATTTGATGTGTCATTGATGGACACACATTCTTTGATATTCTCATATATTTATATACATATGCTTTTATAATGTTTATTGTTGGATGATATCCACATGCATACATGTATTGATTATATTGTTGGACGAGATCCACATGCATACATGTATTGATTATTGTTCGTATATATGTAGACATGGTCACCCTAGATATCATAGTATTACCTTTATGATATAGTTGACCTATAAAATCGTTGTTTTATTCGATTTCTACCTGCTGATGTTTTCTACTCACAAGTTGGCAACTCACTTACGTTGTGCCACATTTCTTGCAGGTTGACCCCATGGATCAGTAGCGGCATCGCTGGCATACAGCTGCATTCGGGTGTTTTGCTTTAGTAGGTGGTACATGTTGGATCTTACCCCTCTTGTATTATTATTCTTATTGTATCTAGTCAACTCCATAGATAAGAAACTTGTGTTTGTATATGTGGTAAGACCTAGCAAGACTTGTAGTTGCGAGACTTAGAGCGATGGGTTATATGTTCGCTTGGTGGGTTTGATGTCTTGCTTTTCATTTTCCTTTGTGTTGATCTTCGCAGTTGGGCGTCGTATACATATATATGCTTGTGGTAGTTGTTTCCTCCGTTGGGCGTGATTTGCTCCCGTTTGGGGATGCTTTCTTAATATTCTATGTTTGTACCCGTTTCGGGGCTAATTTTTACAAAGGAGGTGCTGCCGAAATTTTTAAGAAACAAAAAAATTAAGCTTAAGGATTACTTAAGGTTTCCAAATGTTTCATTACTTACTTCTTTTGAAGGGTTTAGATTTCTGGGCTTCGGTTTACTTAAGTTACGTTACGCCTGTAGATGTTGCATGATTTAAGTGTCGGCCACGAGCTAATATTTTCGGGTCGTGAAAAAGTTGGTATCAGAGCGCTAGGTTTAACCTTGGTTCGAGTTTAGGTTTGACTATGTGGAGTCTTGGGCGTAATCTATTTCGGAACCTAGGCTTGTCCTTACGTAACTTAGACTTGAACAGGGGGTGTTAGACCCGAACTTTCGTTACATAGGCTGACCCTGATTGATGGAGTAGGTAGCTTGAGTAGAGTGACGTACCGTACGTATGTTCTGCGGCATATTTACAATACGATACTCCACTTAAGTGACCTTAGGATGTACATATCTTGAGACTTGTGATTCTCTTCGTTCCCTTGATTATACATCTATTTGAGATCCTTGATTCTATTCGTTTCCATGATCATACTCTCACTGATTCCGTTCCTCTTTATGATCATGTATTCATTCTGGATCTGTTGATTCTTTTCATCCCTTTGATCTAATTTCGTCGATACTTGATTGAGGTTCCTATCACTATGATTTGAGCACAGATTCAGCTGCTGCTAGTGATGTGGTCAGGGCGAGCTCGTCGTGGACGAGGACTGACCATCGTGTTTTCTGGTGACATGGGAACGTATCGATTTAGTGTTTGTATTGTGACCTCTCGTTTGAGGCGAGTGTACGGTTTTGTACCAGATGATCGGGCCATTGTTAGAGGCGCCTGTTGTGAGAGGACTGCTGATGTACAACCTACCTCAGGGATTGTGATGTCGTCTACCGTGCAGACAGATGACTCAGCTGTTGCTGAGATTGACGAGATGTCGCTTCTAGAGCTTACGAGCTGAGATCGCTGGAGCTTCCAGGCAGAGATGAGATAGATGATAGCCAGTCTATCTTAAGTTGAGTTGAGCGACTGAGATGATTCGTCTGATTTGATGCGCCGACGTAGGCCCAGTTGAGTTGAAGATTTCCAGTGTGGAGAAACTTATTCAGATCTAAAATAGATCGACCCAGAGATGACTTTGTTCGTTGGATGATCCGATAGGAGATCAGAAAGTGGACGAGTTTCAGATAGAGGATCTCACCTAGATGCGCTGTGAGTTGATCGAGAATGGACGAATATAGAGTGTTCCTTCGATGATTGGGATGACTTCCCGAGGACGTATTCGGCTAGATATCTTCTATAGAGTGTGTTCTCCGCCGAACCCAGAGACACGACCGCGTAGGTTCGTCTTGCCTGAATTTCGAGGGCAGATGCTATTTGGTGCTATCTGTCCACCTCTGCTGAATATGCCAATTTGATTTATGGAACCATTTATCGAAGGTTTAAACGGATGCGGCCGATATACCAGACTTCGTCAGATTCCCCCTCGTTGAGGGTTTTTTTTATTGTGGGGACACTCTGTTAGTTATATGTATGCCCTAGAGGCCATTACTGTACATACGATGTATATTGTAGTGGATGCTTGGACATATATAGGGAGGACTTTCTTGCCCGACATGATAGTATGCTATCTGGTTACTCTTTATCTTAACATATACTCTGATTGTCTCTATGTCACATGTTGATAAAGCCCTTAGGATGAGTACTTGACTACCAGGACTATGATGTAGATCATACTAGTGGGGACAGAGTAGTCGCTAAGTACATCCTTGAAATGTTCCTAGTCGTGGGAGTGCCGAGATAGGGCATCGATATTCCAGAGTAGACTAGCGTATGCGTTTCTTGACCCATATGATGGGCGATGGATGATCCCATATCCATTGGTGTTTGACATCAGAGAAGGTATACAGGTGCTCAGTGGAGACTGGGTACATTGGACGGACTCGCCGAGAACTCCCAGATGGTATTATACCTCATGTCAGATGGCAGTTCTCTGGTGACACTGGTACAGGTTAGTCTGTAGACCCGAGATCGTCATAGAGTCTTGTGTGATTCCCACTGTGCTTTGATTTCCATCATACCACGTCCAAGAGGGCATGCAAAAAGGTGGCTTTTGGGTACAGTCCCGAATCACATGGAGGCAATGAGCGATAGGAGGGTTTCGTCTCTCCCGGTATAGGGAGTTGATGTTGCGCAGTGTTCGATTGGTTATAACTGGAAATCCCTGGCCAGGGTTGCTGAGATTTACTGGTAAGTATTATCAGTAGTTTCTCGAACTGTTATGTACCTCATATCGACATGACTTATCAAGCTACCGGGGTCTGACGTTTACCACCCCTAGGCGAGATATGCGACATATCAGATGAAGAGACTAGACTGTACGGGAGTGTTACTGGTTGGATTCACGGGAGAATGTACAGGCTTGCTTGTTGATCTTTTGATTGCTCAATACCTGGGTGGCTGTTACGTTTAGCTGACCGCTTGCAGCTTGTGGGTGTTTGATATGATCATCACCTACTGCCGGCGTATTGATGATTCTTTAGAGTCCTGCACAGAGGTTTCCTGGCTCAGACAAAACGGAGTAGGAGCACATATATGATATGTGCGGGACCGAGAACAATATGTGTATGTGATACCGTATTAGATTCTCGCGATATGAGATATCGGCCGGGTATATGTGATATAGCCGGGTCATCGGATCAAGTATTGATTCGATGAACTGATACAGATTATATTAGTCGGCTATTTATGAAACAGCCGGATTATCGGATCAAGTGTTGATTCGATAATTTAATGTATAATTATATATTTGATATATTAAATTACATTAACTAGTATAAGCTCACTTAAAGATTCTTTTTCTCACTCGGGTAATACATTGATATATATGTGATATATGATAATTGTATTATTTTATTTTGTTACAAAATATTGTATATATGATATATAATATTGTAACAAGTTAAGGTTACAAATGCAACATGTTTTGTGGAGTTTAAACATGGTTAGGGTTTGGATTAGGGTTAAGCTTTCTTGAAGCTTTTAGAAGCTTTGTTTTTGTTTTTAAGCAAAGATATTTTGTAAAGATATTTTCATAGATATTTCTTAACCAAACCTAAACCCTTCACCATAGTTAATTCTCTATATGGGTTAAGTCTTCATTCTTAACCCATGGTTGCATTTCTAACCTCACACTTGATTTCATTATTCATCACAAATTGATTTGCTTCTTCTTCTTCTTCCTTTTTGATGAAAAGCTTTCTAGCTTTTTCAAATGTGATGATAATGAGTGAGAAATCGAAAACAAATGAGAGCTAAATTCCTACTTCATCATCCTTATCTATTCTAGCCGCTTAGATTAGGGTGTTTGCTTTGCTAATACTTAATTAACAAAGCAAAAGCTTGGGCTTGAGTTTCTTCAAGGTAGATCATCTTTGTTATTGAAGATCGGAAGCAAGCTTGCATCTTTCTCTTCATGGAGCCTCTCTAGAGTCCGGGTACTCGATGATTGCAGCGAAGGGACCTCAACACGGAGCTTTAGAAGTGAAGGAGCGGACTACAAAGGTTGTAATCCTTAACTCTTAGAAGTAATGTTGTTTACTTGTTCTTTGTTTCGCCTAATCTCTAGTCTAAGATCTTGGTTAGCGTTGTTCGGCACGTCTAAATTTTAAATCGGGAATGGTTGATGCCTTGTAGACCCTTGTGACAGTGCCTAGTAACCCTACAGTTGTATCAGAGACAAGCTAGAGCTTTAGGCGAAGTCTAGACGAAGTTTAGAGTTCGATCGAACCCCGAAACGTCGCATTTTACCCCCTCTCTGGAAATTTTTTAAAATGTTGATTTTTTCTGTATTAAAAATACTCAGAAAATTAAGCAAGGAATTATAAGGATTACTGTGAAAAACGAGCCCATAATCTCTTTAAAGCGCCGCGGAACCGCGGCAATACCCTGCCTTGCGCGGCGGTTCCGCGGCCGTATGTGGATATTAGGGACTCATTTTTCTACAGTAACATCCGTAGGTATCCTTGCATGCTTCTGGGAATTTTTCATTCTACTCAAGTGTTGAGTTTTCTGGATATCTTTTGTATTCGTTGATTCGATCGGAAAGTTTAACTTCGTTTATTTTTCCGGGTAATTTAGAACGTGTTAAAAAAGTTCGAATGGATATCAATAACTCATTTTTTCCCCTGCCGGAAAATTTCCAAGTGTTGGATTTTTCCTTAGTTAAAGAATGTTCTAAGTCGTGCAAGTAACGCGGTGGACCCTCTAGAAGATCACAAACCTTAACTCAATTATGTGACCGTCTGAACCGCCTCTAAACCTTAGGGTTTGGGGCAGTACGGCGTTGCCACATATGAGGTGTTGGTTTGACCCTTCTATGGCTGGACCATTGGTACTGTGGCATATGATGGATACTTTTTGAACCCCGCTCAAGTGTTGAGCTATTTGGTAATTCTTGGGTGTTTGTTTATTCGATCGGAAAGTTTAAAATTGTTTATTTATCTGGAATGTGATACAATATTTGGAATCCACAAGTAGTTATGAGATAATAATTTGAATGTTATAAATATAGCAGTTTAGTCTCATTTGATCGGTTGCCACGGGATTTTGATGTGATCAAAGTCCGTCGCAATCACGTAGCATACGTGGATACTCGCTGGGTAAACTTAATAGATAGCCATGCTCCATAGCCCCGACCAAGTGACTGTAGGAGAACCCTGTCGCCAAAAGCATCCGTTCGGGTGCTCACGGCAGCGGTGTTCCGCCTTAGTGCACTTTGTCGACGGCATCGGGGGTGCGGTCGTCCACTAAAGTTTGCGACGAGCATTCGATCAGGATGTCGGGAATCTTTTTGAATTGCCAGACTTGATATTGAAAAGAGTTTTCGATATAGAGACTAAAATTCGGGGTTCATAATTGTTAGGCATGCGATGTCTAAGGAATTCATTTGGTTAGGCATGAGATGTCTAAGAAGGTTGCGGATTCCAACTGTTGTAGTTTTACACTTTCTTTTCTGCGACCGTAAGTGTAATATGTGGTGTATCGCCAGTTTCGTTGCTATACATCAACGACAATTGGGATACGCATATTTACTTACGTTGATGATATGTGATATTATGTGTTACTGTGATATGTTATATTGGATCGTTGTGTTTGAATAGCCGGGGGTTTTATGTGAGATGGGGGTTTTTATTTTCACTCATGTAAAATTCATTGTATGTAATATTCTTTTATTGGGGCACTTCCGGGATGAGGATGATGTCACCGTTGTATATTATTTACTTTTCCGCTTAGGTAGACCCAAGGCGGGGAGCACAAGTAACCGGGTTCTAGGGTCCAGTGGGAGGCCATCCCGAGGAGTCGAGACAGGATCTCTTAACCCTAGAATTGGCAGTGTTGCTTGATGCTCTCGTAGGGGTCTAGGGATGTGGGTTTGGCTATTCATTGCGACCATAGAATCTGTGTTTTGTACAGGCTCGTATTAAAACACGGACCTCCTAGTATATCCAATATTTCATATGTTATCTTCTGCTGCAATGTTCTGTGATGAGATCATATTACTGCCTAAGATGAATGTTTATATTATATATATGAGATATATGTTATATTGCTGATTTCGTTTCAAATGTGATGCTTGTGAAGCATAATAAAATGGGACTTCATTAATGAGATTAATGAAAACTAAAAGAAACCTAAAGATGTTGTAGAAACTTGTTTGAAAACTGGTAGCTCTAGTTCTTACTTTGCATAGCGGTATTTCTTATAGAATATCCAGCACCTTATTCGATAAGGAAAGAGCCGAGATCCCTTCACCAGGAGTGACCTTTTTAGCGAAACTAGCAGATGCTACAAACTCGGTTTGTCTTTTGATTGTTTTTATAGTTTTTGCTTTGCATAGTGATATTTATGAAATATCTTGCACCTTATTCGATGAGAAAAGAGCCAAGATCCCTTCACCAGGAGTGACCTCTTTAGTGAAACTAGAAAAGCCTAAAAAACACTCCTTTTAAAATCACTCGATTCTACAATGATATCAAGTTCATTACGCAAAGGGTTTTCTTAAAAACCTGTCGTAGCCCTCCGTCATTTCAGATAAGTACTTCATAGTATTCGTATTGCGTTTGTTGACCTTGGCGTAGTGTGCGGTAGCTATTTATGCTTATCTGCAAAAGCATATGATGCGATTGAGTTAGGGTAGTCGTGTGACTTTGTTGACCTTGTCAAGGGTCATGCGGGTGGGTTTAATTCAATCGGGAAATGACGGGTTGAACTTGACTTGCGGTCTATGGTTTGTTGACCTTGTCAAGGTCATAGATCGCTCGGGGCAAAATATTATTGGGAATTTCAAGTGTTGAAATTTGCAATGAGATTGCATACCTTCTATGCGATAGTTGGATCCTGATACCCGCTGCGAGTAAGAGTTATTCCTGGGATAGTTTTACACATTACAATTAGCCAATCAAGTAGGTGTCTAGAAAGGTGTCAACGGGGTTATGCCTCTGGGAAAACAAGGTTTATTTTAATTAGGTCCGTGCGAAAGCGCGGGGAACCTTCCTCAAAGTACCGGCACTGGCCTGGCTGAAAGATTGGCGAACTTGTATAGTGTAATTAATCCCGGCTAGTCTTTCCTTTTAGGGTTTGAAGGAAGATTTGACTAAAACAGTAGGAGACATCCTGATTAGATATATTAATAACCAATCTAATCTTGCAAGAGCTTACGCTGAGTGTTTTCTTCTATCTCTCTTGGTTTCGACTATGTCACAACTTAATCAAGATAATAATACGGATGTATTGACCAAACCCGCTTGTTATACTGCACTAAGGAACGTTGGTCCCGCTCCAACTTATAATTGTTATAAGATAGAGCAGGAAATAGGGGATTACCAGAATTCCCGTGCCACCCAAACGAAGAAAGTGTATACTGATGCATCTTCTTCGGGTGTGTTCATTACTGTGAACTGTTTCTCAGTATCCTTTACGTCCTGAGTATGAGATACCGGATCAGGATCCCGCATATGTAATCTGTTACATGGGTTACAAAAAGGTAGAGAACTGAGAACGGGTGATAAGTTTCAAGAGTTGGAAATAGTGCAATTGTTGCAAGCCAAGTCTGTTGGCAGTTATCACCCTGTATTACCTGAATACATTGATTCTGAACGAATGTTATTAGATACTGAACCTGATATACAATATCATATCAGTCTCTTTATTAGTAAAGAAAGATATAATTTTGTATTGTTGGATAATGTTTTGAATATTTTCTATATCAAGAGTTGATCGGTTCAGGCACGTTATCTAAAAGCATAGACGTTCTAAATCAAACCACAATTCTTAACGTACAGAACACACACAAGAGGAAGAGTTCAGAAATGAACGAATCCTTCTTGAGGCATTGTAGACTAGGTCATATCAATGCGACCCGACTAGATGAAGTTACATAAAGATGCATATTTAAATTAGTTTGGATTTACATCTTGTAAAACTTGCCAGTCATGTCACAAAGATAAGATGACCACGACTCCGTTTATTGGAAACAGAGAAAGAGTTAGTGAACTCTTGGGATTGATACATGCTGATGTATGAAGGTCCCCTGTCTACACATGCCAAGACCGGTTTTTTGTACTTCATTACATTCACTGATTATCTCTCAAGATCTGGACATATGTTCCTGTTGAAACACAAGTCTGGAACTTTTGAGAAATTCTATTAATATAAGTTAGAAGTAGAGAACAAAAAACGGGTATAAGTATTATGTCCTTTGATGAGATCAAGGAGGAGAATACTTGAGCACGGAATTCCTGGACTATTCTAAAGGAGAACGAGATCCTCTCTCAACATTACTCCTCCGTATACACCACAACACGTCGGTGTATCGAGACGGAGCAATCGCACCTTATGTGATATGGTGTGCTCTATGATGAGTACTATTGAGTTGCCTATTTTCTTTTGGGGTTATGCACTTGAGAAGTTGCATACCTATTGAATAGGATTCCAACCAAATCAGATGCCTACCACTCCATATGTGATATGGTATGGGAAGAGCCCATCTCTTAAAGATGTTAAGATTTGGGGTTGTCTGGCCTATGTCAAGAGCAAAATCCGGACAAGCTCGAGGCAAGGTCAGTTCTGTGGAAGTTTGTTGGATATCCCAAGTATTCGCAAGGGAATATCTTCTACCAAATTGGGGAACAAAAGGTACGTGTTTTTGTTTCTCAGCATGCCACTTTTGTGAAAGGAAATTTTTTGTGAAGAAATTAGTGGTCATGAGGTAGAACCGGAAGGAGTTCCAGCTATACAAACTGTAGCTGATGATTTGGTAAACCCGGAGGATTCAATAGTTTCCAACGAACCGCAGCCTCTCCGTCGATCTTGTAGGGTTCCTCATCCACTTGAGAGATACTTCGGTTTCTCTATGACAGTGGGAGAGAGGATTGCATCATGAGATGATGACCCAACTAGTTTCGAGCAGGCCATCAGGAGTGGGGACTCTGTAAGAATGGCTGGATGCTTAGCAATCTGAGATGGAATCCTTATACACCAACAAAGTATGGACTTTGGTTGCTTTTTCTGAAGGGTTAAATCCCCATCAGAAGCAAGTATATCTTGAGAAGATTACTTAGTGTACATTGAAAAGTTGAGACTTTCAAAGCTATACTTAAGTCCATCCAGATCCTACTTGCCACGGCTACATACCATAACTACGATATCTAGCGGTTGGGTATCATGACTGCTTTTTTAAATGATGATTTGGAAGAAAGAGTCTATATGTATGTTAGTGTATATGCCCTAGGGGCCATTATTGTATCATACTAGATTGTATATTACTTAATGGAAGCTTGGGATATTCACAGTTATATATATACAGTCTTGCTAAAAATGGTACTATGCTACTTGGTTTGTGTCTACTTTAATATGTGCATATGTTTCTTGTAACGTATCACTTATACATATTAGTAGAGCCCATAGGATCTTTGCTTGATTACCAGCGTCGTGATGGCAGTCACACTAGTGGGGGCTGGGTAGTCTGTAAGCAACATCCTATACAGGTCCCTGGTCGTTGGATTATCGAGATAGGGCATCGATATTCCGGAGTAGACTAAGTGTGTACGCTTCTCATCCCAGTTGGGGAAATGGTCTGTCACACAGCTATTAGTACGTCGTACTGGAGATAGTATGCAGGTGCCCGTTAGGTTACGGGTACACCGGACAGGACTCGCCGGGGAACTGATTGGTTGGTATTATACCCATCGTCAGTTACCAGTTCCCAGGTGACATGAGTACAGCATAGTTTGCAAACTTGACACTGCTATTTCGCCTTGAGTGTGTCCCACTGTTCTTAGATTGCTACCCTACCACGGCTCAAAGGAGTCGTGCAAACAGGTAGCAGTTGGGTGCAGTCCCGAGCACTTGGAGGCAGTGGCGGTTAGATAGGATTCGTCTTTCCCGGTATTGGGAGTTGATATCGCACTGTGTCAGAGAGCCATTACGCAAAGTCTCTGGCCAGTAATATATCAAATATATCAAATATATAATTATACATTAAATCATTAAATCAACACTTGATTTAACGATCCGGTCATATCACATATAACCGACTAGTATCCAATGTATCGGTTTATCGAATCAATCCTTGATTCGATAACTAAGGTATATCGCATATAACCTAATCGATACATTCATCGCGAGAATGGAATACGGTATCACATACACGCATTATTCTCGGTCCTGCACATATCTCATATGCGCTCCTATTTCGTTTCGCTTGAACCAGGAAACCTCTGTGTAGGACTCTAAAGACTCGTCAATACGCCGGCAGCAGATGATGATCATATCAAGCACCCACAAGCTGCAAGCGGTCTGCTAAACGTAACGGTCACCCGGGTATTGAGCGATCTGAAGATCGACGAGCAAGCCCGCTCACACTCCAGTGAATCCAACCAGTAACACTACCGTACAGTCCGGTCTGATCGTCTGATATGTCGCATATCTCGCCTAGGGGTGGTAAACGTCAGACCCCAATAGCTCGATAAGTCGCGTCGATATGAGGTCTATAACAATTCGAGAAACTACTGGTAACACTTACCAGTATATCTCAGCAACCCTGGCCAGGGATTTCCTGTTATAGCCAATCGAACACAGCGCAACATCAACTCCCTATACCGGGAGAGACGAATCCCCTCCTATCGCTCATTGCCTGCATGTGACTCGGGACTGTACCCAAAAACCACCGTTTTGCACGCCCTCTTGGACGTGGTAAGATGGAAATCAAAGCACAGTGGGAACCACACAAGACTCTATGACGATCTCGGGTCAACAGACTACTCTGTACCAGTGTCACCAGAGAACTGCCATCTGACGTAAGGTATAATACCATCTGGGAGTTCTCGGCGAGTCCGTCCAGTGTACCCAGTCTCTACTGAGCACCCGTATATCATCTCTGATGTCAAACACCGATGGATATGGGATCATCTATCGCCCATCTGTATGGGTCGAGAAGGTACACGCTAGTCTACTCTGGTATATCGATGCCCCGTCTCGATACACCCACGACTAGGGACTTTGAAGGATGTACTTATAGACTACTATGTCCCCACTAGTATGATCCGCATCATAATCCAGGTAGTCAAGTATACATCCTAAGGGCTTTACCAACATATAACAGAGAGACAATCAGTATACACGTTAAGGTAAAGAGTAACCAGATAGCATACTATCATGTCGAGCAAGAAAGTCCTCCCTATATATGTCCCAGCATCCACTACAATATACATCCAATGTACAGTAATGGCCTCTAGGGCATACATATAACTAACAATCTCCCACTTGCACTAGGGCCATCTGTAGCAGTGGTTGTAGTATCTCATACTCAACCATCCCATAAAAGTCTCTCTCTGGGAACAGGCCTTTTGGAGTGGATCCGCTGTGTTGTCCTTTGAGTCTACTCTCCTAACCTCGATCTCCCTGAAGATCAACCATCTCCATGATCAAGTGATACTGCCTTAGAATATGTCTGGATCACTGATGGGACCGGCGTTCCTCGGCATGAGCCACAACTCCATTGTCTCACAATGGTAGGAACGTAGTTCATCTCATGAACTAATATACACCCAAACATCCTCTTTGGTAGCATCTTAAGTAGCGATGTATCCTGCCTTTATCGTCTAGTATGTCACGGTATCTAGCTTGGAACTCTTCCAACATACCGTCCCTTTACTGAGGGTAAAGACAATGCCTGTGACTGACACTCAGTCGTCTTTATCACCCTGGAACCCTTCCAGTGATTCTCCCCAGGGTCGATTGATACCATCTCACTACAGCTAGTGAGTATCCTAACATCCATTTAGATCTATCTCATAGATCCAAAATCCAGGATTTAGGAGGTATCACTTTGATCCTATATGGAGAATTATGGTGATAAGCGGAGACTGACCGAGCGTAGCATAGGAAACTCCTTCCCTATCAAGAGTATGTCATCCACGTACTCTACGAGGATCATCACCATACTCCCTACTACATTTTTATATATACAAGGTTCATCTACCATTTTGATGATGTCAAACTCTTTGACTACTTCATCAAAACAGATGTTCCAACTTCGCGATGCCTGCTTTATCCTATAAAGCATCTTGCACACGTTTCCGCTGCTCCCACTGTCTACGAAGCCCTCTGGCTGTGTACTTATAGACGCTCTCTTCCAAAATATCATTTAGAAAAGCAGTCATGACACCCAACCACCAGATATCGTAGTCATGGTATGTAGCCGTGGTAAGTAGGATCTGGATGGACTTAAGCATAGCTACTTGAAAAGGTTTCATCATTATCCACGCCTGGTCGATGCGAAAAGCTTTAACAAGTCTAGCTTTGAAAGTCTCAACTTTTCCATCTACACCAAGTAATCTTCTCAAGATATACTTGCTCCTGATGGGGATTTAACCCTTCAGATATAGCAACCAAAGTCCATACTTTGTTGGTGTATGAGGATTCCATCTCAGTTCACTAAGCATCCAGCCATTCTTACAGAGTCCCACTCCTGATGGCCAGCTCGAAACTAGTTGGGTCATCATCTTATGATGCAATCCTCGCTCCCACTGTCATAGAGAAACCGAAGTATCTCTCAGGTGGGTGAGGAACCCTACTAGATCAGCGGAGAGGCTGAGGTTCGTTGGTTACTACTGAATCCTTCGGTTCTACCAAATCATCAGCTGTAGTTTGTATAGCTGGAACCTTTCCAGTTGTACATAACAGACCTTGCCTCAAGCTTGTCCGGATTATGCTATTAGACATAGGCCGGTCAACCCCAAATCTTAACTAACTTAAGATATGGGCTCTTCCCTTTCCATATCATATATAAAGTGGTAGGCACTGATTTGATTCGAACCCTTATTCAATAGGTATGCAACTTCTCAAGTGCATAACTGCCAAAAGGAAAATGGTAACTCAGTAGTACTCATCATAGAGCATACCTTATCATATAGGGTGAGATTGCTCCGCCCCGATATACCATCGTGCTATGGTGTATACGGAGGAGTAATGCTGAGAGAGAATCTCATTCTCCTTTAGAATAGTCCAGGATTTCCGTGCTCAAGTATTCTCCTCCTTGATCTCATCAAAGGACATAATACTTATACCCGTATTGGTTCTCTACTTCTAACTTATATTCTGTGAATATCTTAAAAGGTTCAGACTTGTGTTTCAACAGGAACATATGTCTGAATCTTGAGAGATTATCAGAGAACGTAATGAAGTACAAAGAACCATTCTTGGCATTTGTAGACAGGGGACCTACATACATCAACATGTATCATCCCAAGAGTTCATTAACTCTTTCTCTGTTTCCAGTAATCGGAGCTATGGTCATCTTATCTCTGTGACATGACTGGCAAGTTTCACAAGATGTAAATTCAAACTGATTTAAATATGCATCTAAATGTAACTTCAGCTAGTCGGGTCGCATTGATATGACCTAGTCTACAATACCTCAAGAAGGATTCGTTCATTTCTGAACTCTTCCTCTTTTGTGTGTGTTCCGTATACTAAAGAACTGTAGTTTGATTTAGAACATCAATGCTTTTAGATAACGTGCCTGAACCGATCAACTTTTGATATAGGAAATGTTCAAAACATTATCCAACAATACAAAATTTTATCATTTCTTTACTAATAAAGAGATAGATACGATTTTGTATATCAGGTTCGGTATCTAATAACATTCGTTCAGAATCAATGTATTCGTAATACAGGGTGACAGTGACCAACAGACTTGGCTGCAACACTTGCCCCGTTTTCTGTCTCATGAAACTTATCACCCGTTCTCAGTTCTCTACCTTTCTGTAGCCCTATGTAACTGATTACATATCTGGGATCCTGATCTGGTATCACATACCCAGGACGTAAAGGATACTAAGAAACAGTTCTCTGTAATGAACATACCCGAAGATGATGCATCGGCATGCACTTTCTTCGTTTGTGCGGCACGGGAAATCTGGTATTCCCCAATTTCCTGCTCTGTCTTATAACAATTATAAGTTGGAGCGGGACCAACGTTCCCCAGCTCAGTATAACAAGCGGGTTCGGTCAATAATCCGTATTATTATCTTGATTAAGGCGTGACATGGTCGCTACCTGGAGAGAGAGAGAGAAGAAAACACTCAGCGTGCGCTCTTGCAAGAATAGATTGGTTATTATTTTATCTAATCAGGATGGCTCCCACTGCTTTTTATCAAATCTTCCTTCAAACCCTAAAAGGAAAGACTAGCCGGGATTAATTACACACTACAAGTTCGCCAATCTTTCAGCCAGGCCAGTGTCGGTACTTTGAGGGAGGTCCCCCGTGCTTTCGCACGAACCTAATTAATGTAAACCTCGTTTTCCCAGAGGCGTAACCTCGTTGACACCTTTCTAGACACCTACTTGATCGGCTAATTGTAATGTATAAAACTCTCCAAGGAGTAACTCTTACTCCCAGCGGGTATCGGGATCCAACTATCTCATAGAAGGTATGCAATCTCATTGCAAATTTCAACGCTTGAAATTCCCGATAATATTTTGCCCCGAACGATCTATGACCTTGACAAGGTCAACAAACCATAGACCGCAAGTCAAGTTCTACCCGTCATTTCTTGATTGAATCAAACCCACCCGCACGACCCTTGACAAGGTCAACAAGGCCGCACGACTACCCTAACCCAATCTGCATCATATGCATAAGCAGATAAATACTGGTTAGCTACCGCACACTGCGCCTTGATAAGGTCAACAAACGCAGCACGAATACTAAACAGGATTTATCTGAAATGACGGAGGGCTACGACAGTTTTTTCTGAAAACCTATTGCGTAATGAACTTGATATCGTTGTAGAATCAAATGATTTTAAAATGGAGTGCTTTTGAGGCTTTTCTAGTTTTGCTAAAGGAGTCACTCCCGGTGAAGGGATCGTCGGTCCTTTCCTCGTCGAATGAGGTGCGGGATATATCATATATATCACTGTGCAAAGCAAAAACTCTTAAAAGCAATCAAAAGACAAACCGAGTGTGTAGCATCTGCCAGTTATTGCTAAAGGAGTCACTCCCGGTGAAGGGATCTCGGTCCTTTCCTTATCGAATAAGGTGCAGGATATATCATATATACCGCTGTGCAAAGCAAGAACTGTAGCTACCTGTTTTATTTTGAAATTCGATTCTACAACATCTTTAGGTTTCTTTTATTTCATTAATCTCATTAATGAAGTCCCATCATTTAAGTACCTAAACATCACAGATAAATACGACGTACACTTATGCCATCCGCATTCGCCTCGATGTCCCCTCGTGCACCGTTAGGTTAGGTAACTAACGGCAGAGCGGGGCAGGGCTAGCGCGGGTGTAAAACATAAGTAACGCCTATATAATATATCATATATACTATATACTGTATCTATCACAGAACATCACATGATCACATCACAGATATCGCAGCAGAAGAATCATATGAAATATTGGATATACTAGGACGTCCGTGTTTTCAATACGAGCCAGTATAAAACACGGATTCCACGGTCGCGATGAATAGCTAAACCCACACCCCAAGACCCCTACGAGAGCGGCAAGCAACCCTACCAATTCTGGAGTTAGGAGTGTTGGAGATAATGCCCTCAGAGTCAATTATTGGATCACAGGCACGTGATTGCGATGATTGAGGGAGGACCTATCCCGGTAAGACAGTCTTACTCGAGATGATAGTATGCTATCTGGTTTACCTTTATCATCGTGTACTGCTTCAGATGACCTTACAGGTCGCTATTACACGTTGATAGAGCCCATAGGATTCTTTCTTGACGGCCAGCAGTATGAGGGCGATCATATAAGTGAGAGCTGGAGTCTATAAGCACATCCTTAAAAGGTCCCTAGTCGTGGGAGTTTCGAGACAGGGCATCGATACTCTAGAGTAGACTAGTGTATACAGTCGAGACCCCGACGAGGGGCGGTGGCCGGTCTCACAGGCCACTGGTGTCAGTTGGTTCACCTAAGATGTATACAGGTGCTCATTGGGTTATGAGTACACCGGACAGGACTCGCCGGGAACATGCTAGTTGGTCTTATACCTGACGTCAGATAGCAGTTCCCAGGTGACATGTGTACAGGTTAGTTCATTAACCTGGGGATCGTCATTTGTCTCGTGTGAGTTCCCACTGTGCTTTGATTACTACCATACCACGGCTCAAAGGAGTCGTGCGAACAGGTTTTAGTTGGGTACAGTCCCGAGCCACATGGAGGCAGTGAGCGGATCATCGGGGGTTCGTCTCTCCCGGTATTGGGGGTGAGGTCGCGCTGTGTCTAGGAGAGCCATTACACGAAGTCCTTGGCCAAGGCAGGAGATTTACTGGTAGGTATTCCAGTAGTATCTCAGGGTGTTCTGGGCTACACTCCGACACGACTTGTACCGCTTTTGGGGGTCTGACTTTTACCAACCCCCTAGGCCCGACATGCGATGCTCGTAGACGAACGGACCGGACTGTACGGATATTGTCACTGACAGGCTCAGTAGGGTGTCAGGATGAGTTCGCTCATCGACGTCCCTTTTGGTCAATAGCTGGTGGCCCGTCACGTATTGGCTTATACCTCTGACGTGCTAGTGGTTAGATCCACAGCCATAGTATTGATGAGTCTTTAGAGTCCACCACACTTTCAGTTACTCAAGCTTTCGGGCGAAACGCTGTAGAGGCCGTATGGAGATATGGCAGGGTCCGATCAGATACGTGCGGTATTCCACAGATCAGGATCGGACGGTTAGTACTAGAGGCCGTATAGTTATATGGCACGGTTCGATCGGATACGTGCGGTATTGCACGGATCAGGATCGAACGGATATTGCTAGCCGGCTTTAGTTTAAGCCGGATCTTAGTTTAGTACAGTGTAGATTTTGTCTCATTGCATTTGTATCCGGACGGAATACAGATGCGGGTGTGTATGCACAGTACGGGGTTTTCCTGTAATTTATTACGGGACCAGTTTTCTGGAGTTGCCAGTTTGCATTCCGTTCCGTCCGGTTTTCCTTTGTTCTTTCCCGGCCGGACTTTTTCGATGGAGGGTGTTATTTGCAAGTTTGCAAATAACACATTGTGGAGGGGTTTCTTGCAAATGTATTAATTATGAAAGCATCTTTTGATACCATTCTTTTCTATCATCATCACTTGCTTTTTGGTGATTTGAGGTGATTAGAGGTTGATGTGAATTTGTTATGATGATGTTTAGGATATGGTCACCTCTTACCTTTTACTACACTCACCTCCCTCTTGCATTTTGTATTCCTTCCTCCACCATTCTCATTTTTGGATATGGTTGATGACATTTTGAGAGAAGAGAAGATGAGAGCTTCATTTTTGAGAGTGTAGCATTTTGATCTCTTTTCATGTTAAGAAAAATGCAAGCACCATTTTTCTTATCTTGATTCCTCCATCATCTTCAAAGGCAACAAACCCCAAATGAGACATAGCCTCTACATTACACATTCTACAGCAAATCTTGGATGCGTCGGCCAGCCAATTTCGCGCCTGAGTTGCCTCGGCATTGAGGTGGGAGCCCGTAAAAGATGCAGACGATGTGGTGCCCTTCCGGCAAGGATGCGACGACCGGAGTTTCCGCGGGAGATCGGGACGATGACGAGAAGACCGGAGGACTCGGATCACTCGGTATATCTCTTCCCTATCTTGTTACTTTGCTAGATCTAGTTTAATGGCCCGATCCGGGGTTTAGTGCGCGGTGGTGCCGGTTTGCTAAGTTCGCAAAATTAAAGTTTATCACCATTTCCGCATTTGGCCGTCGGATTGACGACCGGGGCGCCGCCGTGCACTTACAGTGGTATCAGAGCCTCGCCATTAACTTCGTCTAGCTTCGTTTGATGTGTTTTGCATTTCCGATCGACCAAAATTCCAAAACTTGCATTTTTGTTCACATCAGTTTTCTGTTGAAATTTTTTGGTCTCGAAAATTTTTTCAGGTTGTAGAAAACTAATGTACTGGAAATTATAAGGCTACCGGGAAAATTCGACACAGTCAGTCGACGACTGAAGCGCGGAACCGCGGCCAAACCCCCCCTTGGGCCGCGGTTCCGCCGCACATTGGTGTCTTCACTGTGTCCAATTTCTCCAGTGGGCTTCTGGGCTAAAAATAGGGGTTTTGGAATATTAAAATTGGGCCCAGATTTTCTGTGAGTGCTACAGTATTGCTTGGGGGCCCACTTGTTAATTTTTGATCGATCGGATATTTTAAACACATTATTTCACAGTATTTACATTATATCTGCGACCGTGAATGTCACTCGATCGGTAAATCCGGCCTAACTGCTATAGCCTGGTTAGACGGATTTGCGAACGTGATTTTCACGTTGATGTTTTGTGATTTTTCTGTGTTGTTGCGGATCGGTCGTGGGGATAGCCTGGATGCAATGCTAGTACAGTTTTGTTGTATTATGTACATTTGATATTGCGGGGCGAGCGTCCGACATGTGGACTGCCGTCACTGCCTGTTTGTATTATTCTTTTGGGGCACGACCTGGTTGCGGTCGATGTACCCGTTGTATGTATATTTTACTTTCTGTACTAGGGTTACCCCCGCGGAGGGGTGCACGGATAGCCGGGTTCTAGAGGGCAATGGGCCCGCATCTCATGGCATTGAGACGGAGGGGGCTTCACTCCAGGATTGACGGGCTGTTCGCCGCACTCGTAGGGGGTACAGGTTGACCCAGGAGGGGTGCCCAAGTTACCGGATTCCGTGAAGTGCTGGGTGGTCCATTCACGGCGCTGAAGGGGGCTGCCTCGCTTCAGGTTTTGGCGGATGACTTGCCGCGCCCGTAGGGGTCTAGGATTTCATTGCACAGGCTATCCCCACGACCAGGGGAACGTCGGGTTTCAGTAGTGGCTCTGTGAAACCCGGGGATCCCAGATATCTGTATTGTTCTGTGATGCTGTACATTTCTGTGATGTTGCATTTTATTCACGCCTTGAGCGAAATACTATATATTGGTATATATATTAGTAGATGTTGTATATGTTTTACATCCGCGCTAGTCCAGTCCCCGCTCTGTCGTTAGTTAGCTAACCTAACGGGTAATGACGGGACCCAGTGGCGAATGCGGATGGCATATACGTACATTAGTATATTTTCGTTCTTTGTGGTGTGATCAATTGATGGGACTGTGTTGATTCGGATCAATGCAAGATAAACAAACCTATTCTGATGTTGTTGGAACACTTTTCAAAAAGCTGTTATTGCAAGGACGTTCACTTTTGTTTTGCATCGTGGTATTCATTTGGAATATCCTGCTCCTCAGTCGACGAGGCAAGGGCCGAGATCCCTTCACCGGGAGTGACCCTTTGGACAGAAGTTTGCGTCAGGGCATTAACTTCACTATAGCCGATTACTTTTGCTTTGCACAGTGATATTCGGTTATGAATATCCAGCACCCCATTCTACGGGGAAAGAGCCGAGATCCCTTCACCGGGAGTGACCTCTTTAGTAAAGGTTTTCGTCACTATATTTTCTAAAAAGCTATCCGTTCCTTCAACGATATCAAGTTCATTACGTTAAAGGTTTTCGCCAGAAACCATTCATAGCCCTCCGTCGTTTCATATGGGTAGTCAATAGTATTCAAGCTGTTGGAGTTAGTGCCCTCAGAGTCAATTATTGGATCACAGGCACGTGATTGCAATGATTGAGGGAGGACCTATCCCGGTAGGACAGTCTTACTCGAGATGATAGTATGCTATCTGGTTTATCTTTATCATCGTGTACTGCTTTAGGTGACCTGACATGTCGCTATTACACGTTGATAGAGCCCCTAGGATTCTTGCTTGACTGCCAGCAGTATGATGGCGATCATATACGTGGGAGCTGGTGGTCTATAAGCACATCCTTAAAAGGTCCCTAGTCGTAGGAGTTTCGAGACAGGGCATCGATACTCCGTTAGTAGACTAGTGTATACAGTCGAGACCCCGACGGGGGGCGGTGGCCGGTCTCACAAGCCACTGGTGTCAGTTGGTTCACCTAAGATGTATACAGGTGCTCATTGGGTTATGAGTACACCGGACAGGACTCGCCGGGAACCTGCTAGTTGGTCTTATACCAGATGTCAGATAGCAGTTCCCTGGTGACATGTGTACAGGATAGTTCATCGACCTGAGATCGTCATTTGTCTCGTGTGAGTTCCCACTGTGCTTTGATTACTACCCTACCACGGCTCAAAGGAGTCGTGCAAACAGGTTTTAGTTGGGTACAGTCCCGAGCCACATGGAGGCAGTGAGCGGATCTGCAGGGGTTCGTCTCTCCCGGTATTGGGGGTGAGGTCGCGCTGTGTCTAGGAGAGCCATTACGCAAAGCCCTCGGCCGAGGCAGGAGATTTACTGGTAGGTATTCCAGTAGTATCTCAGGGCGTTCTGGGCTACGCTCCGACACGACTTGTACCGCTTTTGGGGGTCTGACTTTTACCAACCCCCTAGGCCCGCCATGCGATACTCATAGACGAACGGACCGGACTGTACGGATATTGTCACTGACAGGCTCAGTTGGGTGTCGGGGTGAGCTTCCTCATCGACGTCCCATTTGGTCAATACTTGGTGGCCCGTCACGTATTGGCTTATACCTCTGACGTGCTAGTGGTTAAATCCACAGCCAAGGTATTGACGAGTCTTTAGAGTCCACCACACTCAGTTTCAGTTACTCAAGTTTCGGGCGAAACGCTGTAGAGGCCGTATGGAGATATGGCAGGGTTCGATCAGATACGTGCGGTATTGCACGGATCGTGATCGGACAGTTTTTACTAGCCGGCTTTGGCTTAAGCCGGATTCTAGTATTTGATAGTGTAGTTTTGTCTCTTTGCATTTGTGTTCAGTGGGAATACAAATACGGGCATGTATTTGCAGTAGCGGGGTTTTCCTGTAATTTATTATGGGATCGGTTTTCTGGGGTTGCCAGTTTGCATTCCGTTCCGGCCGGTTTTCCTTCATTCCTTCTCGATCGGACTTTCTTGGTGGAGGGTGTTAATTGCACGTTTGCAATTAACAATTTGTGAGGGGTTTCTTTGCATATTTGTGGCATCATGATTGCTATTTCATCATGAGATCCTTTTTGGGTCTTCTCACTTGCTTTCATTGTGATGGTTGTTTGATATGATAAGAAAAGAATTGAGAGTGACCATTTCCATTATTGGTTTTTCCATTTTATTTGATTTACTTGGAGAATTCTTTTTCTCTCTCCAATCTCATTCAAGAGATGAGAGGGCCGGCCATTTCTTGAGTGGGTGAGAGGAGAGTATCATTTTTTCTAGTGGTGGAAAGATATCATCTCATTCTTGCTTGCTCCAAAAATAAAATAACCCTTCTCCAAAGTTCCTTCTTGTTTCCTCCACAAACCATGGCAACCTCAATAACCCCAAGAGACAAGTTCACTACACTATTTCTATAGCAAGCCTTGGACGCGTCGGCTAGCCAACTTCGCGCCCGAGTTGCCTCGGTCAAGAGGCGGGAGCCCGTAAAAGATTCCGGCTACGTGGTGCCCCTTTTCGACGAGCGAGGAGGTGACGGAGATTCCGCAAGAGATCGAAGTGGAGATGAAGACCGAAGGACACGGATCGCTTGGTATAACTTCTCACCCTATCTCTCTAGTTAGCTAGTATAGGTTAATGTTTTCGATCCGGGTAATTGTCCGCGGTAGCGCCGGTTTCCGAGCAAGGGAAAAAATTTTTATTCCGCATTTTGGCCTCGAGAAAGAGGCCGGGGCGCTGCCGTGGCGCAACATGGTATCAGAGCCACGCCATTAACCTTACCTAGCTTGTTCTAATGTGTTTTTCAGTTCCGATCGACCGAAATTCCAAAAACCGTATTTTTTCTTGACATCAGTTTCTGCCGAATTTTTTTGGAGTGTAAAAATTTTTCAGGTGGTCTCAGAATTGTGTGCAGGGAGATATAAGACTACTGCAAAAATTTGATACAGTGATCGTATCTTTCGACCGCGGAAGGGCGGCCTAAGCCCCTTATTGGCCGCGCTTCCGCCGCGGGAACAGGAGTTCACTTCATCATTTTTTTTCAGTGGGCTTGTGGGCTTAAAATATGGGTTTTGGGATATTAAAATTGGGCCCAGGTTTTCTGTGAGTGCTACAGTTTTGATTGGGGCCCACTTGTTAATTTTTGGTCAATCGGAAAATTTTAAACACATTATTTCACAGTATTTACATTATATCTGCGACCGTGAATGTCACTCGATCGGTAAATCCGGTCTAACTGCTATAGCCCGGTTAGACGGATTTGCGAACGTGACTTTCACGTTGATGTTCTATGTTTATGCTGTGATGTTGCGGATCGGTCGGTGGGGATAGCCTGGATGCAATGCTAGTACAGTGCTGTTGTATTTTGTACATTTGTTATTACGGGGCGAGCGTCCGACATGTGGACTGCCGTCACTGCCTGTTTGTATTATTATTTTGGGGCACGACCTGGTTGCGGTCGATGTACCCGGTGTATGTATATTTTACTTTCTGTACTAGGTTTGCCCCGCGGAGGGGTGCACGGATAGCCGGGTTCTAGGGGGCAACGGGCCCGCATCTCATGGCATTGAGACGGAGGGGGCTTCACTCTGGGATTGGCGGGCTATTCGCCGCACTCGTAGGGGGTACAGGTTGACCCAGGAGGGGTGCCCAAGTTGCCGGATTCCGTGAAGTGTTGGGTGGTCCATTCACGGCGCTGAAGGGGGCTGCCTCGCTTCAGGTTTTGGCGGGTGACTTGCCGCGCCCGTAGGGGTCTAGGATTTCATTGCACAGGCTATCCACACGACCAGGGGAACGTCGGGTTTCAGCAGCGGCTCTGTGAAACCCGGGGTTTCCAGATATCTGTATTGTTCTGTGATGCTGTACATTTCTGTGATGTTGCATTTTATTCACGCCTTGAGCGAAATACTATATATTGGTATATATATTAGTAGACGTTGTATATGTTTTACATCCGCGCTAGTCCAGTCCCCGCTCTGCCGTTAGTTAGCTAACCTAACGGGTGATGACGGGACCCAGTGGCGAATGCGGATGGCATATACGTACGTCAGTATATTTTCGTTCTTTGTGGTGTGATCTATTGATGGGACTGCATTGATTCGGATCAATGCAAGTTAAACAAACCTAATCTGATGTTGTTGGAACACTTTTCAAAAAGCTGTTATTGCAAGGACGTTCACTTTTGTTTTGCATCGTGGTATTAATTTGGAATATCCTGCTCCTCAGTCGACGAGGCAAGGGCCGAGATCCCTTCACCGGGAGTGACCCCTTGGATAGAAGTTTGCGTCAGGGCAATAGCTTCACTATAGCCGATTACTTTTGCTTTGCATCGTGGTATTCAGTTGGAATATCCTGCACCTCATTCTACGGGGAAAGAGCCGAGATCCCTTCACCGGGAGTGACCTCTTTAGTAAAGGTTTTCGTCACTATATTTTATAAAAGGCTATGCAGTTCCTTCAACGATATCAAGTTCATTACGTTAAAAGTTTTTCGCCAAAAACTAGACGTAGCCCTCCGTCATTTCTTACAAATATTACTTAGTATTCGTGCTGCGTTTGTTGACTGTGTCAAGGCGTAGTGTGCGGTAGCTAAGTAGTGTTTGTTTGCAGCATATAAATGGGATTGGTTAGGACAGTCGTGCGGCCTTGTTGACTGTGTCAAGGGCTCGTACGGGTGGGTTTAATGCAATCCAGGATAATGACGGGTTGAACTTGACTAGGACTCTTTGATTTGTTGACTGTGTCAAGGTCACTTGAGTCCTAGGGGTAAAACTCACATCGGGAGTTTCAAAAGAACTGAAACTTGCCAGGCATGCGCATACCTTCTGGAGTGTGGTGACGTGAGTGGATTCCGTCACGTTATCATGCGATGAGAGTTGGATCCCGATTCCCACTGATGAGTTAGTTTACTCCTCGGATGACCCCGACTAATTCTTCTTTCAGGTTTGGAGGAGAATTTGAGGTACAGTGGGAGGTTTCCAGATTAGACAAAGTGATAACCATTCTGATCTAGGTTAGAGTGCACGTTGAGTGTTTCTTTTCTCTCTCTCTGGCAGCGACCATTGACCCGACCCTGGACTTTGACTCAGTGACCAAGTTGACCGAACCTTCTTAACACTGGCTTTTGGATTGTCAGAGTTGCAGACCTCATTGCCACTCCTACTTTTACCCTTTTCTCCAGGACACCCCGTATTACTACGAACGTCCACTTCCATTGGACAAAACCATCGTATGGTTATATACGAACTCGAAGGACTTCGAGGATGGTTTCTGGTTCTGGAGAAAACGGATAGGATTATTCAGTTGTCTTTTCTTTTCACCTTCTCTCAGGTTGCGAGTACTCCTTGATTTAGGAGTAGTACACCTATTACGCAAATTGGATAGTCTTCTTCCAAACCATAGGCTGGTGCCGACCGGTAGGGAATGAAGAAAACCAGTTAGCCTAAACGGTGTACAGAAGGTATTAAGTTAAGACAAAGCAAGGGATTAGTAGGAGGGCAAAGTAAGTTGCGACTGCTATTCACGACCAAACCAAGTATTTCTTCGCCAATCCTAAATCACCTTTGTATTTCTCCAGGACACTCCGTATCACTACGAAGATCCCATTTTATTGGATAATCCATCGTATGGTTATATACGAACTCGAAAGGAACTTGTTCCAGTTCGGGGATGGATCCTGGTTCAGGAGAAATAGGAATAAAGTACATTCAGGTGTCTTTTATCTTCACCTTCTCTCGCATTGCGAGTGCTCCTAGGATTAGGACAGTACACCCTTTATGCTTTTTGGATAGTCTTCTTCCAAACCATAGGCTGGTGCCGAACGGTAGGGAAGGAAGAAAACCATTTGGCTTAAAGGGGTGTACAGAAGGTAATGACTAAAGACACATAAAGGGATTTGGAAAGGTGGCAAAGAATTATACGGTTACAGTTGTGAATCTGGATAATGGAAGAGGCATTACTAGGAATACCACGATACCCCAACGAAACATTTCAATGTTTCAGTTTCACTGTGTACTGTTAAAAGAAAACTGATTTCCCGATTAGACACTTACTCCAGGGTATGTATTTACCAAGTATGATTCTCACATCTGTATGGTTTTACAGATGATGAGTGGGAGTAAGTTATTGGGAATTGGGTGATCATCCTCATTATATCGGGATTCGTTGTAATCGGTGATATTTGAGGAAGTCACCTGGGTTGTTTGCCGGTCGGCAAATATTTGGTTTTGAATATCCGCTGTTGTGCACCAATTTCAAATTGATATATCTGTACGTCTATTTTCATAGAGTGAGATATACCTTTTGATATTATGTCGATGACATTTACCTATATCAGTGGATGGTTAGGTAAGGAGCATTAAACAGCGGTGTAATTCTTCTTAACCATAAGTACAGTTTTCAACCTACGACACACAGTGAAAGAGTTGTTAGACTCAGCGGACTTATACAGAGTATTGTATGTTGTCCAGTGTCCATTAGGACAGAGGGGTTGGTCCTCATACTATATTCTGTTTACTTTTAACTTCTCTAGTTCTTAGACATGTGTTTCGTAGAAACACAGGGTCTAAATTTTTGAGGAGTTATAGGTATTTGAATAGAGTAGAGAACCAGGTGTAGCAAGTATCGGGATTCTTCAAAGTGATCGAAGATGTAGATACTTGTGTATGGTGTTCAGTTGATAGTGATGATAAAGAGAACTTGCTTCTCTTTCAGGTTACTCATAATTGGATGCATTCCTAAGTTGAATAACGCTGATCAGCCTCCTTCCATTTAGTTGACATGCACTGGAGACAGCTGCATGATTTGAATCTGGTTCAATTAAATCAGTGCCTCTGGTTCTATATTGGATATAGAACAGTTCATATCTTAACGATGTTAAGGTACGGGGAGTTGTCCGGCTTATGTCTAAAACCAGACTCCGGATAACTCAGGGCACGTTTCTGTAATGGCTGTTTGTGGGTTGACCCAGGCTATGACGAGGGTTGACTTTCTACCATCTGGCAGATCAATAGAAATATTGTTCTTGACTCGCCACAGTTTTATTAAAAATGGATTTTTTTTCAAAAACAGTAGTGGGAGTATGGTAGAACTGGAAGTGATTCCAGAACCGCAAACGATTACTGAAGATTTAATAAGGAACCTAAAGATTCAATCTGATTTGACATTCCATTGGCCACTCCGCAGATACGGTGGGTAACTTCAGGCACCCGAGAGGTACTCCGGTAGCCTCAAGGACGGTGACAGGGAAGTTCTTGTTTACCCACACTTGCCATTGCTGATTGTTCCAGGCTGCGAGACCCGGCGGGAGAATGAGTATAGCGTCGTTCTAAACTGGCTTTGGAAGTGCACGTCTATATGACTCTGCCAGAGGGTTGTCGTAGTCAGTGGGAGCAGCGGAAGCATTGGTGGACATCAGGCTTATGTCTATTTATAGACTAAAGCAGATGTAGCGGAGATAGATCATCTATTTCTGATGTGACAGTCATAGGTTTGACGTCATCAGAATAGGGGATGGATCTGTTGAGAAGGTAGTAGGAAGTGATATTCCTATACTACGATCGGTTATACTTTGGTCGTCACACAGTGTTTTCTCCACATGGGACTTGGATATTATATCAAACATACTGGTTACTAGACCTATGGTTTTAGATCTAGATTTGGGTGGTTTCGCAATCAGGGTACCTTGACAGCATTCTATAAGTATTTAGAATGGACGACTCCTGGCATGGTAGTGTACCCGCAGGTAATGGAGTCACCCTCTCTAAAGGTGTCTTACAGACTAAAGGGGAGAGGGATATGCATGATTGACAGATCACTTGCTTAGGCAATTGAGTCAATCATGAGATGTCAAGTACCACACCAGATGTTGTTCTTGCACTAGATGCAATAAGTTGATATTGATCCAATCCTGGAGGAACAGTCGGAAGCAGTTTTAGAACATAAGTGAATGTTCTAGGGATATGATAACGGCTGCCTCTTTTAGGAGACGGTTATCACTCCAGGCTTCCAAGGTGACATGGACGACAAGGAGGTTGTCAGAGTTATAGTTCTCCCTCTGACGAGGGGCAGTATTTTGGACAGGTGGTCCAAGGCAATACTGAGGGTGGCATGGCGCAGGATACTGATTAAGTTCAGTTAATGATACAGTCTAAGAAGTTTGGGTTTGGAGTTCATTTATGAGCTGGGTCCCATCAGACATCCAGACGTTCTAAGACAGGTATTGCTCGTTTCGGGAGATGGCTTTCTCCGCGAACTTGAGATATAGAGAGACACAGAAAGAAACATCACTGCGGATCCACTCACTGAGGCTATTCCTCGAACGCAATAGTTTCGCAAACAGGTTTTGTGAGACTGACTAGTAGAGGAGTTGGGTGTTCGGTATCACACGGGCTGTGAGTATGCGACATCGCAATAATTAGCCTTGAGTGCAAGTGGGAGATTGTTGGAGTTAGTGCCCTCAGAGTCAATTATTGGATCACAGGCACGTGATTGCAATGATTGAGGGAGGACCTATCCCGGTAGGACAGTCTTACTCGAGATGATAGTATGCTATCTGGTTTATCTTTATCATCGTGTACTGCTTTAGGTGACCTGACATGTCGCTATTACACGTTGATAGAGCCCCTAGGATTCTTGCTTGACTGCCAGCAGTATGATGGCGATCATATACGTGGGAGCTGGTGGTCTATAAGCACATCCTTAAAAGGTCCCTAGTCGTAGGAGTTTCGAGACAGGGCATCTATACTCCGTTAGTAGACTAGTGTATACAGTCGAGACCCCGACGAGGGGCGGTGGCCGGTCTCACAAGCCACTGGTGTCAGTTGGTTCACCTAAGATGTATACAGGTGCTCATTGGGTTATGAGTACACCGGACAGGACTCGCCGGGAACCTGCTAGTTGGTCTTATACCAGATGTCAGATAGCAGTTCCCTGGTGACATGTGTACAGGATAGTTCATCGACCTGAGATCGTCATTTGTCTCGTGTGAGTTCCCACTGTGCTTTGATTACTACCCTACCACGGCTCAAAGGAGTCGTGCAAACAGGTTTTAGTTGGGTACAGTCCCGAGCCACATGGAGGCAGTGAGCGGATCTGCAGGGGTTCGTCTCTCCCGGTATTGGGGGTGAGGTCGCGCTGTGTCTAGGAGAGCCATTATGCAAAGCCCTCGGCCGAGGCAGGAGATTTACTGGTAGGTATTCCAGTAGTATCTCAGGGCGTTCTGGGCTACGCTCCGACACGACTTGTACCGCTTTTGGGGGTCTGACTTTTACCAACCCCCTAGGCCCGCCATGCGATACTCATAGACGAACGGACCGGACTGTACGGATATTGTCACTGACAGGCTCAGTTGGGTGTCGGGGTGAGCTTCCTCATCGACGTCCCATTTGGTCAATACCTGGTGGCCCGTCACGTATTGGCTTATACCTCTGACGTGCTAGTGGTTAAATCCACAGCCAAGGTATTGACGAGTCTTTAGAGTCCACCACACTCAGTTTCAGTTACTCAAGTTTCGGGCGAAACGCTGTAGAGGCCGTATGGAGATATGGCAGGGTTCGATCAGATACGTGCGGTATTGCACGGATCGTGATCGGACAGTTTTTACTAGCCTTTGGCTTAAGCCGGATTCTAGTATTTGATAGTGTAGTTTTGTCTCTTTGCATTTGTGTTCAGTGGGAATACAAATACGGGCATGTATTTGCAGTAGCGGGGTTTTCCTGTAATTTATTATGGGATCGGTTTTCTGGGGTTGCCAGTTTGCATTCCGTTCCGGCCGGTTTTCCTTCATTCCTTCTCGGTCGGACTTTCTTGGTGGAGGGTGTTAATTGCACGTTTGCAATTAACAATTTGTGAGGGGTTTCTTTGCATATTTGTGGCATCATGATTGCTATTTCATCATGAGATCCTTTTTGGGTCTTCTCACTTGCTTTCATTGTGATGGTTGTTTGATATGATAAGAAAAGAATTGAGAGTGACCATTTCCATTATTGGTTTTTCCATTTTATTTGATTTACTTGGAGAATTCTTTTTCTCTCTCCAATCTCATTCAAGAGATGAGAGGGCCGGCCATTTCTTGAGTGGGTGAGAGGAGAGTATCATTTTTTCTAGTGGTGGAAAGATATCATCTCATTCTTGCTTGCTCCAAAAATAAAATAACCCTTCTCCAAAGTTCCTTCTTGTTTCCTCCACAAACCATGGCAACCTCAATAACCCCAAGAGACAAGTTCACTACACTATTTCTATAGCAAGCCTTGGACGCGTCGGCTAGCCAACTTCGCGCCCGAGTTGCCTCGGTCAAGAGGCGGGAGCCCGTAAAAGATTCCGGCTACGTGGTGCCCCTTTCCGACGAGCGAGGAGGTGACGGAGATTCCGCAAGAGATCGAAGTGGAGATGAAGACCGAAGGACACGGATCGCTTGGTATAACTTCTCACCCTATCTCTCTAGTTAGCTAGTATAGGTTAATGTTTTCGATCCGGGTAATTGTCCGCGGTAGCGCCGGTTTCCGAGCAAGGGAAAAAATTTTTATTCCGCATTTTGGCCTCGAGAAAGAGGCCGGGGCGCTGCCGTGGCGCAACACAAGCTGTGTATGTTGGCCAAAGTCAAGGCACAGTGATTGGTAGCTATTGGGTATTCATATACAGCATAGATAGATGTGTTGGTTTGGAACAGTCGTACTGCCATTTTGGCCAAAGTCAAGGGTAGGTACGGGTGGATTCAAATTAACCTGGAGAATGACGGGTTGAACTTGACATGTGACTTATGATATGTTGGCCAAAGTCAAGGTCATAAGAGCATGGGGTAAAAATCATATCGGGAGTTTCAAAAGAACTGAAACTTGCCAGATATGCGCATACCTTCTGGAGTGTGATACCGTGAGCGGATTCCGTCACGTTGTCATGCGATGATAGTTGTATCCCGATTCCCACTGATGAGTTGGTTTACTCCTCGGGTGACCCCGACTAATTCTTCTTTCAGGTTTGGAGGAGAATTTGAGGTACAGTGGGAGGTTTCCTGATTAGATAAATTGGTAACCATTCTGATCTAGGTTAGAGTGCACGCTGAGTGTTTCTTTTCTCTCTCTCTGGCAGCGACCATTGACCCGACCCTAAGACTACGACTCAGAGACCAAGTTGACCGAACCTTCTTAACACTGGCTTTTGGATTGTCAGAGTTGCAGACCTCATTGCCACTCCTACTTTTACCCTTTTCTCCAGGACACCCTGTATTACTGCGAACGTCCACTTCCATTGGACAAAGCCATCGTATGGTTAGATACGAACTCGAAGGAATTCGAGGATGGTTTCCGGTTCTGGAGAAAACGGATAGGATTATTCAGTTGTCTTTTCCCTTTTACCTTCTCTCAAGTTATGAGTACTCCTTGGTTTAGGAGATAGTACACCTATTACGCAAATTGGATAGTCTTCTTCCAAACTTTAGGCTGGTGCCGAACAGTGGGGAATGAGGAAAACCAATTAGCATAACGATGGTGTGCAGAAGGTATTAAGATTAAGACAAAGCAAGGGATTAGTAAGAGGGCAAAGTAAATTGCGACTGATATTCACGACCAAACCAAGTATTTCTTTGTCAATCCTAAATCACCTTTGTATTTCTCCAGGACACTCCGTATCACTACGAAGATCCACAGTTTATTGGATACTCTATCGTATGGTTATATACGAACTCGAAAGGAACTTGTTCCAGTTCGGGGATGGATTCTGGTCCAGGAGAAATATGAATAATGTTTATTCGGTTGTCTTTTATCTTCACCTTCTCTCGCATTGCGAGTGCTCCTAGGACTAGGACAGTACACCCATTATGCTTATTGGATAGTCTTCTTCCAAACCATAGGCTGGTGCCGAACGGTAGGGAAGGAAGAAAACCAATTGGCCTAAAGGGGTGTGCAGAAGGTAATGACTAAAGACATATAAAGGGATTTGGAGAGGTGGCAAAGAATTATACGGTTATAGTTGTGAATCTGGATAATGGTAGAGGCATTACTAGGAATACCAGGATACCCCATCGAAACATTTCAATATTTCAGTTCAACTGTGTACTGTTAAAAGAAAATTGATTTCCTGATTAGACACTTGCTCCAGAGTATGTATTTACCAGGTTTGATTCTCACATCTGTATGGCTTTACAGATGATGAGTGGGAGTAAGTTATTGGGAATTGGGTGATCATCCTCATTATATCGGGATTCGTTGTAATCGGTGATATTTGAGGAGATCACCTGGGCTGTTTGCCGGTCGGCAAATATTTGGTTTTGAATATCCGCTGTTGTGCACCAATTTCAAATTGATATATCTGTACGTCTATTTTCATAGAGTGAGATATACCTTTTGATATTATGTCGATGACATTTACCTATATCAGTGGATGGTTAGGTAAGGAGTATTAAACAGCGGTGTAATTCTTCTTAACCATAAGTACAGTTTTCAACCTACGACACACAGTGAATGAGTTGTTAGACTCGGGACTTATACAGAGTATTGTATGTTGTCCAGTGTCCATTAGGACAGAGGGGTTGGTCCTCATACTATATTCTGTTTACTTTTAACTTCTCTAGTTCTTAGACATGTGTTTCGTAGAAACACAGGGTCTAAGTTTTGAGGAGTTATAGGTATTTGAATAGAGTAGAGAACCAGGTGTAGCAAGTATCGGGATTCTTCAAAGTGATCGAAGATGTAGATACTTGAGTATGGTATTCAGTTGATAGTAATGAAATTGCTTCTCTTTCAGGTTACTCATAATTGGAAGCATTCCTAAGTTGAGTAACGCTGATCGGCCTCTCTCCATTTAGTTGACATGCACTGGAGACAGCTGCATGATTTGAATCTGGTTAAATTAAATCAGTGCCTCTGGTTCTATATTGGATATAGAACAGTTCATATCTTAACGTTGTTAAGGTACGGGGAGTTGTCCGGCTTATGATTAAAACCAGACACTGGACAGCTCAAGGCACGTTTCTGTAATGGCTGTTTGTGGGTTGACCCAGGCTATGACGAGGGTTGATTTTCTACCATCTGGCAGATCAATAGAAATATTGTTCTAGACTCGCCACAGTTTTATTAAAAATGATTTTTTCAAAAACAGTAGTGGGAGTATGGTAGAACTGGAAGTGATTCCAGAACCGCAAACGATTACTGAAGATTTGATAAGGAACCTAAAGATTCAATCTGATTTGACATTCCATTGGCCACTCCGCAGATACGGTGGGTAACTTCAGGCACCCGAGAGGTACTCCGGTAGCCTCAAGGACGGTGACAGGGAAGTTCTTGTTTACCCACACTTGCCATTGCTGTTGTTCCAGGCTGCGAGGCCCGGCAGGAGGATGAGTATAGCGTCGTTCTAAACTAGCTTTAGAAGTGCACGCCTATATGACTCTGCCAGAGGGTTGTCGTAGTTAGTGGGAGCAGTGGAAGCATTGGTGGACATCAGGCTTATGTCTATTTATAGACTAAAGCAGATATAGCGGAGTTAGATCATCTGTTTCTGATGTGACAGTCATAGGTTTGACGTCATCAGAATAGGGGATGGATCTGTTGAGAAGGTAGTAGGAAGTGATATTCCTATACTACGATCGGTTATACTTTGGTCGTCACACAGTGGTTTCTCCACATGGGACTTGGACATTATATCAGACATACTGGTTACTAGATCTATGGTTTTAGATCTAGATTTGGGTGGTTTCCCAATCAGGGTACTTTGACAGCATTCTAAGAGTATTTAGAATGGACGACTCCTGGCACGGTAGTGTACCTGCAGGTGATGGAGTCACCCTCTCTAAAGGTGTCTTATAGACTAAATTAGAGAGGGATGTGCATGATTGGCAGATCACTTGCTTAGGCAATTGAGTCAATCATGAGATGTCAAGTACCACACCAGATGTTGTTCTTGCACTAGATGCAATAAGTTGACATTGATCCAATCCTGGAGAAACAGTCGGAAGCGGTTTTAGAACATAAGTGGATGTTCTAGGGATATGATAACTACAGCCTCATTTGGGAGACAATTATCATTCCAGGCTTCCAAGGTGACATGGACGACAAGGATGTTATCAGAGTTACAGTTTTCCTTCTGATGAGGGACAGTATTTTGGACAGGTGATCCAAGGCAATACTGAGGGAGGCATGGCGCAGGATACTGATTAAGTTCAGTTGACGATACGGTCTAAGAAGTTTGGATTTGGAGTTCATTTATGAACTCGGTCCCATCAGACAGCCAGACACTCTAAGACAGGTATTGCTCATTTTGGGAGATGGCTTTCTCCGCGAACTTGAGATATAGAGAGACATAGAAAGAAACATTTAGGCGGATCCACACACTGAGGCTATTCCTCGAACGCAAGAGTTTCGCAAACAGGCTTTATGAGACTGACTAGTAGAGGAGTTGGGTGTTCGGTATCACACGGGCTGTGAGTATGCGACATCGCAATAATTAGCCTTGAGTGCTAGTGGGAGATTGTTGGAGATAATGCCCTCAGAGTCAATTATTGGATCACAGGCACGTGATTGCGATGATTGAGGGAGGACCTATCCCGGTAAGACAGTCTTACTCGAGATGATAGTATGCTATCTGGTTTACCTTTATCATCGTGTACTGCTTCAGGTGACCTTACAGGTCGCTATTACACGTTGATAGAGCCCATAGGATTCTTTCTTGACGGCCAGCAGTATGAGGGCGATCATATAAGTGAGAGCTGGAGTCTATAAGCACATCCTTAAAAGGTCCCTAGTCGTGGGAGTTTCGAGACAGGGCATCGATACTCCAGAGTAGACTAGTGTATACAGTCGAGACCCCGACGAGGGGCGGTGGCCGGTCTCACAGGCCACTGGTGTCAGTTGGTTCACCTAAGATGTATACAGGTGCTCATTGGGTTATGAGTACACCGGACAGGACTCGCCGGGAACATGCTAGTTGGTCTTATACCTGACGTCAGATAGCAGTTCCCAGGTGACATGTGTACAGGTTAGTTCATTGACCTGGGGATCGTCATTTGTCTCGTGTGAGTTCCCACTGTGCTTTGATTACTACCATACCACGGCTCAAAGGAGTCGTGCGAACAGGTTTTAGTTGGGTACAGTCCCGAGCCACATGGAGGCAGTGAGCGGATCTTCGGGGGTTCGTCTCTCCCGGTATTGGGGGTGAGGTCGCGCTGTGTCTAGGAGAGCCATTACACGAAGTCCTTGGCCAAGGCAGGAGATTTACTGGTAGGTATTCCAGTAGTATCTCAGGGCGTTCTGGGCTACACTCCGACACGACTTGTACCGCTTTTGGGGGTCTGACTTTTACCAACCCCCTAGGCCCGACATGCGATGCTCGTAGACGAACGGACCGGACTGTACGGATATTGTCACTGACAGGCTCAGTAGGGTGTCAGGATGAGTTCGCTCATCGACGTCCCTTTTGGTCAATAGCTGGTGGCCCGTCACGTATTGGCTTATACCTCTGACGTGCTAGTGGTTAGATCCACAGCCATAGTATTGATGAGTCTTTAGAGTCCACCACACTTTCAGTTACTCAAGCTTTCGGGCGAAACGCTGTAGAGGCCGTATGGAGATATGGCAGGGTCCGATCAGATACGTGCGGTATTCCACAGATCAGGATCGGACGGTTAGTACTAGAGGCCGTATAGTTATATGGCACGGTTCGATCGGATACGTGCGGTATTGCACGGATCAGGATCGAACGGATATTGCTAGCCGGCTTTAGTTTAAGCCGGATCTTAGTTTAGTACAGTGTAGATTTTGTCTCATTGCATTTGTATCCGGACGGAATACAGATGCGGGTGTGTATGCACAGTACGGGGTTTTCCTGTAATTTATTACGGGACCAGTTTTCTGGAGTTGCCAGTTTGCATTCCGTTCCGTCCGGTTTTCCTTTGTTCTTTCCCGGCCGGACTTTTCCGATGGAGGGTGTTATTTGCAAGTTTGCAAATAACACATTGTGGAGGGGTTTCTTGCAAATGTATTAATTATGAAAGCATCTTTTGATACCATTCTTTTCTATCATCATCACTTGCTTTTTGGTGATTTGAGGTGATTAGAGGTTGATGTGAATTTGTTATGATGATGTTTAGGATATGGTCACCTCTTACCTTTTACTACACTCACCTCCCTCTTGCATTTTGTATTCCTTCCTCCACCATTCTCATTTTTGGATATGGTTGATGACATTTTGAGAGAAGAGAAGATGAGAGCTTCATTTTTGAGAGTGTAGCATTTTGATCTCTTTTCATGTTAAGAAAAATGCAAGCACCATTTTTCTTATCTTGATTCCTCCATCATCTTCAAAGGCAACAAACCCCAAATGAGACATATCCTCTACATTACACATTCTACAGCAAATCTTGGACGCGTCGGCCAGCCAACTTCGCGCCCGAGTTGCCTCGGCATTGAGGTGGGAGCCCGTAAAAGATGCAGACGATGTGGTGCCCTTCCGGCAAGGATGTGACGACCGGAGTTTCCGCGGGAGATCGGGACGATGACGAGAAGATCGGAGGACTCGGATCACTCGGTATATCTCTTCCCTATCTTGTTACTTTGCTAGATCTAGTTTAATGGCCCGATCCGGGGTTTAGTGCGTGGTGGTGCCGGTTTGCTAAGTTCGCAAAATTAAAGTTTATCACCGTTTCCGCATTTGGCCGTCGGATTGACGACCGGGGCGCCGCCGTGCACTTATAAGGAGACCCGGACCCGACTCCTCGAGTTGGTCTCCCACTGGACTCCAGAGCCCGGTTACTTGTGCCCTCCTCCTTGGGTCTATCCTAGTGCGGAAAAGTAAATAATATACAAACGGTGACAACTTCCGCAACCTGGAAGCGCCCCAATAAAAGAATATTACATACAAGTTTTTACATGAATGAAAATGAAAAAACACTCATCTCACAAAAAACCCCCGGCTATTCAAACACGACGATCCAATATAACATATCCAGCAACACATAACATCACATGTCATCAACGTAAGTAAATATGCACATCCCAATTGTCGTTGACATATAGCAACGAAACCGGCGACATCACATATTACACTTACGGTCACAGAAAAGAAAGTGTAAAACTACAACAGTTGGAATCCGCAATCTCCTCAGACATCGCATGCCTGACCAAATGAATTACTTAGACATCGTATGCTTAACAATTATAAACCCCGCATTTTAGTCTCATCATTGAAAACACTTTTCAATATTAAGTCGGGTAATTCAACAAGATTCCCGACATCCTCATCGAATGCTCGTCGCAAACTTCAGTAGACGGCTGCACCCCCGATACCGTCGACGAAGTGCACCAAGGCGGAACACCGCTGCCGCGAGCACCCGAACGGATGCTTTCGGCGACGGGGTTCTCCTACAGTCACTTGGTCGAGGCTATGGAGTGAAGCTGTCTATTAAGTTTACCCGGCGAGTATCCGCGTACTCTACGTGATTGCGACGGACTTTTGATCACATCAAAATTCCGTGGCAACCGATCAAGTGAGACTAAACTGCTATGTTCATAACATTCATTTAGTTATCTCATAACTTTTGTGAATTCCAATTATTGTATCCCATTCCAGATAAACAGAAAATGTTAAACTTTTCGATCGAACAGTCAAACACCCAAGTTTTCCCGATACAGCTCAACACATGAAATAAGTCTAACAACATTCAGTTCGTGCCTCAGTACCAACGGTCCAGCCGTAGAAGGGTCAAGCCAACGCCTCACATGTGGCACGCCGTACTGCCCCAAACCCTAAGGTTCAAAGGGCAGTTCAAGACGGTCACATAATCGAGTTAAGGTTTGTTGTCTTCTAGAGGGTCCATCGCGTTTCTTGCACTACGTAGAACGTCGTTAAACTACGGAAAAATCCAACACTTGGAAATTTCCCGACAGGGGAAAAATTGGGTATTTATATCCGGTCGAACTTTTTAACATATTCAAAAAAATTATCCGGAAAGCCACATATACAAAATCTGATACTCCGATCGAAACACCGAATCCCCAAAACAACCCAGAAAATGGAACTCTGGAAAAAATATTAAAAACATCCAGAACACACAAGAAACACCAACAGAAACAACTGAAGAAAACTCACAGCCTGATCATCACAGACGGTCGCGGAACCGCCGCAAAAGGGGGGTCAACGCCGCGGTTCCGCGGCTGTACTGTAGAATTAGGCTGTCGTTTTCTGCAGTTTTTCTTAGAATTTCCTGCACATTTATCTGCATATTTTTAATTTCGAAAAATCCACATTTTACAGAAATGTCCAGAGAGCATGTTAAGGGTTTGGGTTTCGGGTCGATCGGACTTCAAATTCCGTCTAGACTTCGCCTAAGGCTCTAGTTAGGCTCTGATACCACTGTAGGGTTCCTAGGCACCCTAATGAGGTCTCACAAGGCATCAACCATGCCAATTTCAAATTTAAACGGTGCCGAGAAACCCTAGAACGGATCGTTGGCTAGATTTCTAGGCGAAAATGTAAACTAGTTAACATCTTAACTAAAAGGAAATGGAAATACAACCTTTGTAGATCCAGTGCTCCACCTCCATAGCTCCGCAATGAAGTCCTCTCGCTGTCCAAAACAAATCCCGGGCTCTAGCGTCGGCTTCATCGGAGAATAGGCGAGCTAGGTCGTCGATGTCCATGCCGAAGATGATCTACGTCGAAGTATCGCTAGATCAAGCTCCACCTTCACCAAGCCATGAAAACTCGTGAAGGAAACACCCTATACTACTTGGCAAGAGGTAGAGGATGATGAAATAGGAAGTGGGTTCACTTTAGAATTGGATTTCTCACTCTCTTTCATCACTTGCCATTAATGGAGCAAGCTTTCTTCCATGAAGAAATGAAGAAGAAGAAGAAGAATGTTATGATAAGAATTAATTCAAAAAGAAAAGAAAATGAATTCTTATCATAAGCTAACCATAGTTAGGTGTAGAGAATTAATTAGGGTTAAGTGGAATGGTTAGGTTTAAGCATGAGACAAAATGGTCACAAAGTCAAAGTATTCGTGAAGCTTCATGAAAGAACAAAAGAATGCCACCATTTTTCTCATGCCATTTTATTTTTCCAAAAAAGAAAAAGATTACTAAATGAATAAGGAAACCAAAAACCCTAATCATCCACTTAACCATAGTTTAATTCTTTACACTTAACCTAAAGGCATGTATCATCAAACATGATACAATCATGTGCACAAAAACTATATCGAATATACAATGTGCACATCCGAGCGAGAAAATCCATTTAAAGTGAACCGATACTAGTTAATGCAAAGTAATATATCAAATATATAATTATACATTAAATCATTAAATCAACACTTGATTTAACGATCCGGTCATATCACATATAACCGACTAGTATCCAATGTATCGGTTTATCGAATCAATCCTTGATTCGATAACTAGGGTATATCGCATATAACCTAATCGATACATTCATCGCGAGAATGGAATACGGTATCACATACACGCATTATTCTCGGTCCCGCACATATCTCATATGCGCTCCTATTTCGTTTCGCTTGAACCAGGAAACCTCTGTGTAGGACTCTAAAGACTCGTCAATACGCCGGCAGCAGATGATGATCATATCAAGCACCCACAAGCCGCAAGCGGTCTGCTAAACGTAACGGCCACCCGGGTATTGAGCGATCTGAAGATCGACGAGCAAGCCCGCTCACACTCCAGTGAATCCAACCAGTAACACTACCGTACAGTCCGGTCTGATCGTCTGATATGTCGCATATCTCGCCTAGGGGTGGTAAACGTCAGACCCCAATAGCTTGATAAGTCGCGTCGATATGAGGTCTATAACAATTCGAGAAACTACTGGTAACACTTACCAGTATATCTCAGCAACCCTGGCCAGGGATTTCCTGTTATAGCCAATCGAACACAGCGCAACATCAACTCCCTATACCGGGAGAGACGAATCCCCTCCTATCGCTCATTGCCTGCATGTGACTCGGGACTGTACCCAAAAACCACCGTTTTGCACGCCCTCTTGGTCGTGGTAAGATGGAAATCAAAGCACAGTGGGAACCACACAAGACTCTATGACGATCTCGGGTCAACAGACTACTATGTACCAGTGTCACCAGAGAACTGCCATCTGACGTAAGGTATAATACCATCTGGGAGTTCTCGGCGAGTCCGTCCAGTGTACCCAGTCTCTACTGAGCACCCGTATATCATCTCTGATGTCAAACACCGATGGATATTGGATCATCCATCGCCCATCTGTATGGGTCGAGAAGGTACACGCTAGTCTACTCTAGTATATCGATGCCCCGTCTCGATACACCCACGACTAGGGACTTTGAAGGATGTACTTATAAACTACCATGTCCCCACTAGTATGATCGGCATCATAATCCAGGTAGTCAAGTATACATCCTAAGGGCTTTACCAACATGTAACAGAGAGACAATCAGTATACACGTTAAGGTAAAGAGTAACCAGATAGCATACTATCATGTCGAGCAAGAAAGTCCTCCCTATATATGTCCCAGCATCCACTATAATATACATCCAATGTACAGTAATGGCCTCTAGGGCATACATATAACTAACACCCCCTAGGCTTGATAGGCGATAGTCTTAGACAAACAGACCGGACTGTACGAAGATTGTCACATCAGGCTCAGTAGGAGTTCGGATGGTTTTCCTCATCGGCCTTCTTATCGACATCTACCTGGGGACCGTTACGTAAAGCTAGTGCCGCTTGCGGTCTGTGGTTAAACCCACTGCCAGCGTAGTGTCGAGTCTTTAGAGTCCCACACAGAGAGTTTCCCTGCTCCAGGCGAAACGATATAGAGGTCGTATGGTTTTACGACAAGGGTTCGGATGCGTACGTGTGTTTACGCACGTACGACTTTTCGGACAGTTTTTACTAGCCGGCTTTGGTTTAAGCCAGATTTAGTATCGGGTTATTGGATTTATACAGTTTAAAGTTTTTCCGTGTTTTCACGGATAGGAGGGGCGTTCTCGTAATTGCGCGAGAAGCTTCTAGAAGATGGTGACTAAGGAGGTTTAGGTGGCATATACATTGAATGAGTTTAGTGAGTCATATGGATGATTCATCCATGTCATTAATGCTTCATAATTGCTTAATGACTCATGGAGATGAATCACCATAAGATATTTATCAAGCATGGTTGTAAATTATTTTCTTTTCTTTTCTTGAAAAACAATAATGCTTGATATATATATTATGATAGCTCATTTTCTCATTTGATTATTATGTTCATCTTCTCTCTGCTCAAGCTCTCCCTCTTCAAACCCTAATCCTCCCCTCTCATGTGTTGAGTACAAGGGTTTGCTAGACTAATACATCCATAACCTTACTCTATATCACCTAGTTAGCTTAGATTAGCGATTTGAGCAAACTAGTTATCTCAAGTTTGAGATTAAGCTTGGCGTAGGAACTTTCGGGTGGATCGTCTTTGATTCGAGGAGGTCGTTGAGTTGCCGATGTTCCAAGGAGCCTACGAGGAGTGGAGGACAGCGATGAAGACTTGAAGGACACGGTTCTTGAGGTATAATCACTTCACATAGTAGTTTAGAACTTCTATGTTTAATGTTAGTTATCGTTTAGCTTCGATTCATGCGGTTAGTCGATGTTTAAGCAAAGAACAAGATCGTTTTTCATATTTCTGCCTTCCCGCAAGTCGTGGGGTGTTGCACATCGACTTACATTGGTATCAGAGCCTCGCTAAACAATAAATAACTCACTTGCAAAATTGTATGAATTTCGAACGAAAAAAACCAAAACCGGAAAACCCCGATATCATGGTTTCTGTCGATTTTTAAATGAAGTCCAAAAATTTTTCAGGCAGGTTCAGAAAGCCCAAAATGATAGTATTAGAACACCCAAGAAAATTGGGCCCATGAATCGGCTAAAGCGCCGTGGAACCGCGGCGGATCCCACTGATCCGCCGCGCTTCCGCCGCCGAGTTGCCGATTCATGAACCCAATTTTCCTGTGTTGGTTCTCTGTGATATTTGGTATTTTCTGGAATTTTTTTAATTTTTGCTCAGGTTTCAGATTTACAAAGTAGTATTGGAGCAAAATTAAATGTGTTTAATCGATCGAAATTATACGGTATTTGCTTGTTGGATTATATCTGTGTTTGTATAATGTGTTCGTAAACCTCCCCTAACTGCTAGTATGTCGGTTGGCAGGGGGTTGCACATTTCTGTAATGGATTTTATCTGTTTGTGTATATGAACTGTGTTGGACTGTTGTGATGTATAGACGGGGTTATGTGATGGGTTATTATTTAATTCATTTGATGTAAATGTAATAAGTTGTAATATTATTTTGCAGGGCACATCCAGGTTGCGGTTGTAGCCACCGTTGTATTATTTCTTTTTACTGTTTTTGCTCCTACGATAGACCCAAGGTGGGGTGCACAAACTACCGGGTATTTTGAAGTGTTGAGGCAGACCGCTTCACTTCTGGTACTTGGCGGGTAGTTTGCCGTACCCGTAGGGGTCTTGGGTGGGGTAATGGCTATTCATCACAACTGTGTAATCCGTCTTTTATTGCAGGCTCAAAGCAAATGCGGATTGCTAATAAATCCAATAAAGTTCATCTGTGATCTGGAATGCTTATTATTGCGTCTGACGAATGTACAATATCTATATATGATAGCTATTTAGATGTCACTTATGTTTTACACCCGCGCTAGCCCAGCCCCCGCTCTGTCGTTAGTTAAGTAACCTAACGGGTGATGACGGGACCCCGTGGCGAATGCGGATGGCATAAGAGGACGTTGTATTTTCGTTGTTTTCTGCAATGATAGGTTAATGATGGGACGCATTATTATAATGCAAAGAAAATAAACCAATGTTTAATCGTTGGAACAAATTTAAAAGAAACCACTCAGTTATTTTAAAAGGATCAGATTTTTAATTGCGGAGCTTTAACCACTCCTTTTAAAAGGTATCAGGTTCCTTCGATTATATCAAGTTCACTACGTTCACGGTTTTGCCAAAACCATTCGTAGCCCTCCGTCATTTCTTATGGATGGTCAGAAGTATTCAAGCTATGTTTGTTGGCCCTTAGTCAAGGCATAGTGTTTGGTAGCTGCTGGGGTATTCATTTGGTGCATAGATAGATGCGTTGGTTTGGGACAGTCGTATTACTTTGTTGGCCCTTAGTCAAGAGTATGTACGGGTGGGTTCAAATTAACCTGGACAATGACGGGCAGAACTTGACATGTGACTTATGATTTGTTGGCCCTTAGTCAAGATCATAAGAGCATGGGGCAAAAATCCACATCGGGAATTTCTAAAGAAACTGAAATTTGCAGAGAGATGGATACCATTTTGGAGTTTGATGAATGTTGGTAGGATTCCTTCAACATTACCATACGATGATATTTTGGATCCCGATCCTACTGTGAGTATATGCTACTTATCAGGAGATTCGTCACTTAACGATCAATGCTATAAACCAAGTAGGTGCCAAGAAAGGTGTCAGCGGGGTTACGCCCCCAGAGAAAAGAGGTTATTTAATTAAGGAACTTCGCGAAAGCGTTGGAAAACCTCCCTCGAAGTATCGACACTAGCCTGGCTGAACGGTTGAGCAAGTATTGTACGGTGAGAATTGTCCTGGCTAATTCTTCTTTTATGGTTTGAGGAAGGATTCGAGAAACAGTGGGAGCCATCCTGTTTAGATAAACTTAAAACCAATCTAAACTTGCAACAGCATCATGCTAAAATGTTTTCTTCTCTCTCTTAATGGCAGCGACCTTGTGACCACACATAGGTTACATCTAGATAACAAATTGACTGAATCTGACTTATATGATTGGCAAAGGTCTGTCCAGATGTCCATTGGCTATGACAAGCTGGACCACCCTATTACTACTTCAGATCCCGCAGTCTTAGGTCCAGTTTCCACTGTCACGGATATGGATATCCGTCAGACAAGGGAAAAAGATAAAGCGAAAGCTAAGTGCTTCGTGTTAGCTTCAGTTGATGGTGTATACCAAAAGCAGCACGAGAAGATGGACTTAGTTTCCATCTTTCTCCATAATAATAAAGATTTATATGGAGAGCAATCTCATATCACTAGATATGAAACCTCGAACGAATTAATTCAAGCGAGGTTAGCTGACGGGTCATCTGTAAGGGACAACGTCCTTACAATGACTAGCTGTATTGATGAGCTTCAGGACCTGGAGACCGCGTTGGGAAACGAGTCAAACACTGACTTGATTCTACAGTCTCTGCCTTCTACCCTAAAGGAAACCAGGGAAGGAGAAGGAAAGAGAAAGGCAAAAGTTTCGGGACTGGATATAGTAAAGGAGGGACGTTCCTATTATTGTAGAATTGGGCATTGGCAGAATGATTGCAGGGCTTTAGAAGCCAGTAGACAGGATACGAAGCATGTTGTGGCTTCGACTTCGGGTGTGTTTATGATAGAGAACTGTATGTCAGTTAACCTTACTTCCTGGGTATTGGATACCGGATCAGGAACTCACATCTGTAATTCATTACAGGCTCTGATAAATCGTAGGGTTATCGGGATAGGTGATATGACCCTCACAGTTGCTAACGGAATGAGCATAGACGCTGAATCCATAGGGGAATATCATCTTGGAATGACAACTGGGCAGATATTGATTCTGCGTAACTGTTTTTATGTACCAGGTACGACTTGTAATATCATATCTGTACCCTTACTTTCTAAGGAAGGATATGATTTTGCTTTTACACGAGATGTGGTTCACATCCACCTAAATCAAGATTTGATTGGGTCAGGTACATTAGAAAACGGAATATACGTATTAAATCAAGCTCAGATTTTCAGTGTCCAGAACACACTTAAAAGAAAGTCTCCGGAATTAAATCAGGCTTTCTTATGGCATTGTAGACTAGGTCACATCAATGAGAGGAGGTTGACTAAGTTACATAGAGAAGGATATTTAAATCCGTTCGAATATCAATCTTATGCTACTTATGAATCTTGTCTCATGGGAAAGATGACAAAGACTCCGTTTACTGGACACGGAGTAAGAGCAAGCGAGCTCTTAGGACTCGTACACAGTGACGTGTGTGGTCCAATGTCTACACATGCGCGAGGTGGTTATTCCTACTTCATTACTTTTACGGATGATTTCTCTAGGTATGGATATGTCTTCTTAATGAAGCATAAATCCGAGGCTTTTGAGAAATTCCAAGAATACAAGAATGAAGTGGAAAAACAAACAGGCAAGAGTATAAAGACACTGAGATCTGATCGAGGTGGTGAATACTTAAGTGCCGAGTTCCTGGGTTACTTAAAAGAGAATGGAATTCTCTCTCAGCTTACTCCTCCATACACACCATAATATAACGGTGTATCGGAAAGGAGGAATCGAACCCTATTGGATATGGTTCGTTCCATGATGAGTAAGGCTGAGTCACAACGATCATTCTGGGGATATGCACTAGAATCAGCTGCATATCTTTTGAACCAGATTCCTACCAAAACTGTGCCTACCACACCATATCAGATGTGGAGTGGGAAGAAACCCTGTCTAAATCATTTTAAGATATGGGGATGTCCAGCTTTTGTAAAAAAGCAGCATGCGGACAAGCTCGAGGCACGCTCAGTAAAGTGTAAGTTTGTAGGATATCCAAAGAAATCAAAGGGATATTATTTCTATTACGCAGAGGAACAAAAGGTTTTTGTTTCTCGTCATGCCTGCTTCTTAGAAACTGAATTTTTAGAAAATCAGAAGAGTGGGAGCGCAATAGAACTGGAAGAAATTCCAGATCCACAAGCTATTACTGAAACCTTGGTAAAACAAGAAGGTTCAGGTGAACAGGACATCCCGACGCCACTCCGCAGGAGTAGTAGGCAATCTCATCCGCCCGAGAGATACTACGGTTTTCTCATAGACGGGGATAAAGAGGATTACACTATTGATTATGATGAGCCTACTAGCTTCCAGCAAGTCATTCAGAGCGGTGACTCGGTTAAATGGCTAGATGCAATGCGGACCGAAATGGAGTCCATGTACACCAACAAAGTATGGACTTTGGACATTGCTCCAGATGGGGTAAAACCCGTAGGATGCAAATGGATCTTCAAAAAGAAGATTGGTGTAGATAGACAGGTTGAAACCTATAAGGCTAGACTTGTTGCAAAGGGTTTCCGTCAAAGACCTGGTTTGGACTATGACGAAACCTTTTCTCCAGTGGCTATGCTTAAATCTATTCGGGTCCTTCTTGCTATTGCTGCCTTCCACGATTATGAAATCTGGCAGATGGACGTAAAGACGGCCTTTCTAAATGGAAATTTGGAAGAAAGCGTCTATATGGATCAGCCAAAAGGATTCATTCAGAGTGGGAGCAGCGGTAAAGTATGCAAGTTGCTTAAGTCCATTTATGGACTAAAGCAGGCATCACGGAGTTGGAACATCTGTTTTGATGATGCTGTCAAAGAATTTGACTTTATCAAAAATCCAGATGAACCATGCATATACAGTAAGATTGTAGGGAGAGCTGTAGTATTCCTCGTCTTGTACGTGGATGACATTCTCCTAATAGGAAATGATATTCCTATGTTACAGTCAGTCAAAAGATTCTTGTCACATAAATTCTCCATGAAAGACTTGGGTGATGCCACCTACATTCTGGGAATCCGGATCTATCGTGATAGATCAAAGAGGATATTAGGACTTTCGCAGTCGAGGTACATAGACACCATAGTGAAGAGATTCAGTATGGATGATTCTAAGCGCGGTAACCTACCGGCTTGTCACGGAATCACCCTCTCCAAAGAGTTGTCTCCCAAGACTGATTTGGAAAGGGATCGCATGTCGATTATACCCTACGCTTCTGCGGTAGGCTCTATAATGTATGCGATGTTATGTACCAGACCAGATGTAGCATACGCATTGAGCGTTGTAAGCCGGTATCAGGCAAACCCAGGGGAGAAGCACTGGATAGCAGTAAAAAACATTCTCAAGTACCTGAGAAGGACTAAGAAGATGTTCTTGGTGTATGGAGGAAAAGACCTTCAAATGGAGGCCTTTGCCAACTCCGGCTTCTAGAGTGACAAAGATGACTCCAAGTCCATGTCGGGTTATGTCTTTACCCTCAATGGAGAGGCGGTCTGTTGGAAGAGTTCCAAACAGGAGACCGTTGCTGACTCAACGATGGAAGCAGAGTACATAGCTGCTTGCGATGCCGCAAAAGAAGCAGTCTGGATGAAGAAGTTCCTCACAGAACTTCAGGTGGTTCCTACCAGTGTTGGTCTAATACCTCTGTATTGTGACAACAACGGCGCCATAGCTTTAGCGAAGGAACCCAAGTCCCATCAGAAGTCCAGACACATTTTAAGGCGGTATCACCTGATCAAGGAGATCGTAGATCGCCGGGAGATCGAGGTGAAGAGAGTAGAGACGGAGAATAACATTGCTGATCCATTCATAAAAGCCCTTCCTCAGACGCAGTTCGAGAGGCTATTCGAGATAATAGGTCTACGATATGCCAGCTCATGGACCTAGTGCAAGTGGGAGATTGTTAGTGTATATGCCCTAGGGGCCATTATTGTATCATACTAGATTGTATATTACTTAATGGAAGCTTGGGATATTCACAGTTATATATATACAGTCTTGCTAAAAATGGTAGTATGCTACTTGGTTTGTGTCTACTTTAATATGTGCATATGTTTCTTGTAACGTATCACTTATACATATTAGTAGAGCCCATAGGATCTTTGCTTGATTATCAGCGTCGTGATGGCAGTCACACTAGTGGGGGCTGGGTAGTCTGTAAGCAACATCCTATACAGGTCCCTGGTCGTTGGATTATCGAGATAGGGCATCGATATTCCGGAGTAGACTAAGTGTGTACGCTTCTCATCCCAGTTGGCGAAATGGTCTGTCCCACAGCCATTAGTACGTCGTACTGGAGATAGTATGCAGGTACCCGTTAGGTTACGGGTACACCGGACAGGACTCGCCGGGGAACTGATTGGTTGGTATTATACCCATCGTCAGTTACCAGTTCCCAGGTGACATGAGTACAGCATAGTCCGCAGACTTGACACTGCTACTTCGCCTCGAGTGTGTCCCACTGTTCTTAGATTGCTACCCTACCACGGCTCAAAGGAGTCGTGCAAACAGGTAGCAGTTGGGTGCAGTCCCGAGCACTTGGAGGCAGTGGCGGTTAGATAGGATTCATCTCTCCCGGTATTGGGAGTTGATATCGCACTGTGTCAGAGAGCCATTACGCGAAGTCCCTGGCCAGGGCAAGCGAGATATACTGATAGGTTCCAGTAGCTTCTCAGGGTGTAATGGGCTTCGCTCCGACACGACTTATACAGCTATTAGGGGACTGACGCTTGCCGCCCCCTAGGCTTGATATGCGATAGTCTTAGACGAACAGACCGGACTGTACGAAGATTGTCACATCAGGCTCAGTATGAGTTCGGATGGTTTTCCTCATCGGCCTTCTTATCGACATCTACCTGGGGACCGTTACGTACAGCTAGTGCCGCTTGCGGTCTGTGGTTAAACCCACTGCCAGCGTAGTGTCGAGTCTTTAGAGTCCCACACAGAGAGTTTCCCTGCTCCAGGCGAAACGATATAGAGGTCGTATGGTTTTACGATAAGGGTTCGGATGCGTACGTGTGTTTACGCACGTACGACTTTTCGGACAGTTTTTACTAGCCGGCTTTGGTTTAAGCCAGATTCTAGTATCGGGTTATTGGATTTATACAGTCTAAAGTTTTTCCGTGTTTTCACGGATAGGAGGGGCATTCTCGTAATTGCGTGAGAAGCTTCTAGAAGATGGTGACTAAGGAGGTTTAGGTGGCATATACATTGAATGAGATTAGTGAGTCATATGGATGATTCATCCATGTCATTAATGCTTCATAATTACTTAATGACTCATGAAGATGAATCACCATAAGATATTTATCAAGCATGGTTGTAAATTATTTTCTTTTCTTTTCTTGAAAAACAATAATGCTTGATATATATATTATGATAGCTCATTTTCTCATTTGATTATTATGTTCATCTTCTCTCTCCTCAAGCTCTCCCTCTTCAAACCCTAATCCTCCCCTCTCATGTGTTGAGTACAAGGGTTAGCTAGACTAATACATCCATAACCTTACTCTATATCACCTAGTTAGCTTAGATTAGCGATTTGAGCAAACTAGTTATCTCAAGTTTGAGATTAAGCTTGGCGTAGGAACTTTCGGGTGGATCGTCTTTGATTCGAGGAGGTCGTTGAGTTGCCGATGTTCCAAGGAGCCTACGAGGAGTGGAGGACAGCGATGAAGACCCGAAGGACACGGTTCTTGAGGTATAATCACTTCACATAGTAGTTTAGAACTTCTATGTTTGATGTTAGTTATCATTTAGCTTCGATTCATGCGGTTAGTCGATGTTTAAGCAAAGAACAAGATCGTTTTTCATATTTCCGCCTCCCCGCAAGTCGTGGGGTGTTGCCCATCGACTTACAATGTACACAACCAGAGGGATTCGTAGACAGTGGGAGCAGCGGAAACCTGAGCATGATGTTTTATGGGATAAATCAGGCATCGCGGAGTTGGAACGTCTGTTTTGATGAAGTAGTCAAAGAGTTTGACTTCATCAAAATGGTAGATGAACCTTGTATATACAGAAAGGTAGTAGAGAGTATGGTGGTGATCCTCGTAGAGTACATGGATGACATACTCTTGATAGGGAAGGAGTTTCCTATGCTATGTTCGGTCAATCTCCTCTTATCACAAAGATTCTCCATATAGGATCAAGGTGATACCTCCTAAATCCTGGATTATGGATCTATGGGATAGATCTAATTGGATGTTAGGATTCTCACCAGTTGTAGTGAGATGGTATCAATCGATCCTGGGGAGAATCACTGGAGAGGTTCCAGGGTGATAAAGACGACTGAATGTCAGTTGCAGGCATTGTCTTTACCCTCAGTGGAGGGACGGTATGTTGGAAGAGTTCCAAGCTAGATACCGTGACATACTAGACGATTAAAGGCAAGATACATCGTTACCGAGGATGCTACCAAAGAGGCAGTCTGGATATATATATTAGTTCATGAGAAGAACTTTGTTCCTGCCATTGTGTGACAATGGAGTTGTGGCTTATGCCTAGGAACCCCCGTCCCATCAGAGATCCAGACATATTCTTAGGCAGTATCACCTGATCATGGAGATGGTTGATCTCCAGGTAGATCGAGGTTAGGAGAGTAGACACAGAGGACAACAACGTGGATCCACTCACAAAGACCTAATTGCCAGTAGAGACTTTTATAGGATGGTTGAGTATGAGATACTTCGACCACAGCTGATTGTTAGGTATGCGATACCCCAACAGATGGCCCTAGTGCAAGTGAGAGATTGTTAATTATATGTATGCCCTAGAGGCCATTACTGTACATACGATGTATATTGTAGTGGATGCTTGGACATATATAGGGAGGACTTTCTTGCTCGACATGATAGTATGCTATCTGGTTACTCTTTATCTTAACATGTACTCTGATTGTCTCTATATCACATGTTTATAAAGCCCTTAGGATGAGTACTTGACTACCAGGACTATGATGCAGATCTTACTAGTGGGGACAGAGTAGTCGCCAAGTACATCCTTCAAATGTTCCTAGTCGTGAGAGTGCCGAGACAGGGCATCGATACTCCAGAGTAGACTAGCATATGCGCTTCTTGACCCATATGATGGGCGATGGATGATCCCATATCCATTGGTGTTTGACATCAGAGAAGGTATACGGGTGCTCAGTGGAGACTGGGTACACTGGACGGACTCGCCGAGAACTCCCAGATGGTATTATACCTCACGTCAGATGGCAGTTTTCCGGTGACACTGGTACAGGTTAGTCTGTAGACCCGAGATCATCATAGGGTCTTGTGTGATTCCCACTGTGCTTTGATTTCCATCATACCACGTCCAAGAGGGCGTGCAAAAAGGTGGCTTTTGGGTACAGTCCCGAATCACATGGAGGCAATGAGCAATAGGAGGGGTTTCATCTCTCCCGGTATAGGGAGTTGATGTTGCGCAGTGTTCGATTGGCTATAACTGGAAATCCCTGGCCAAGATTGCTGAGATTTACTGGTAAGTGTTATCAGTAGTTTCTCGAACTGTTATGTACCTCATATTGACACGACTTATCAAGCTACTGGGGTCTGACGTTTACTACCCCTAGGCGAGATATGCGACATATCAGATGAAGAGACCGGACTGTACGGGAGTGTTACTGGTTGGATTCACGGGAGAATGTACAGGCTTGCTTGTTGATCTTCTGATTGCTCAATACTGGGTGGCTGTTACGTTTAGCTGACCGCTTGCAGCTTGTGGGTGTTTGATATGATCATCACCTACTGCCGGCGTATTGACGATTCTTTAGAGTCCTACACAGAGATTTTCTGGCTCAGGCAAAACGGAGTAGGAGCATATATATGATATGTGCGGGACCGAGAACAATACGTGTATGTGATATCGTATTAGATTCTCGCGATATGAGATATCGGCCGGGTATATATGATATAGCCGGGTCATCGGATCAAGTGTTGATTCGATGAACTGATACAGATTATATTAGTCGGTTATTTGTGAAATAGCCGGATTATCGGATCAAGTGGTGATTCGATAATTTAATGTATAATTATGTATTTGATATATTAAATTACATTAACTAGTATAAGCTCACTTAAAGATTCTTTTTCTCACTCGGGTAATACATTGATATATATGTGATATATGTTAATTGTATTATTTTATTTTGTTATAAAATATTGTATATGTGATATATAATATTGTAACAAGTTAAGGTTACAAATGCAACATGTTTTGTGGAGTTTAAACATGGTTAGGGTTTGGATTAGGGTTAAGCTTTCTTGAAGCTTCTAGAAACTTTGTTTTTGTTTTTAAGCAAAGATATTTTGTAAAGATATTTTCATAGATATTTCTTAACCAAACCCAAACCCTTCACCATAGTTAATTCTCTACATGGGTTAAGTTTTCATTCTTAACCCATGGTTGCATTTCTAACCTCACACTTGATTTCATTATTCATCACAAATTGATTTGCTTCTTCTTCTTCTTCTTTTTTGATGAAAAGCTTTCAAGCTTTTTCAAATGTGATGATAATGAGTGAGAAATCGAAAACAAATGAGAGCTAATTCCTACTTCATCATCCTTATCTATTCTAGCCGCTTAGATTAGGGTGTTTGCTTTGCTAATACTTAATTAACAAAGCAAAAGCTTGGGCTTGAGTTTCTTCAAGGTAGATCATCTTTGTTATTGAAGATCGGAAGCAAGCTTGCATCTTTCTCTTCATGGAGCCTCTCTAGAGTCCGGGTACTCGATGATCACAGCGAAGGGACCTCAACACGGAGCTTTAGAAGTGAAGGAGCGGACTACAAAGGTTTTAATCCTTAACTCTTAGAAGTAAAGTTGTTTACTTGTTCTTTGTTTCGCCTAATCTCTAGTCTAAGATCTTGGTTAGGGTTGTTCGGCACGTCTAAATTTTAAATTGGGAATGGTTGATGCCTTGTAGACCCTTTTGACAGTGCCTAGTAACCCTACACACTCTTCCCTGCAGGCGCAAGCTCCTGCAGTTAATTATGCTACCGCATCGCGGTAACCACTTTCTCTTTCTCCGGATGGTAACTTCTTGTCGTGTGTGTTTGTTTTATTTTTTGTTTGCCCGTGAATTGTATACGGAGACTAATTTATGTTGTCGCCCATAGGGCGTGGATTAGTCCAAATCCGTATTTTCTTAGATTTGGGTTTTGGTTTGGGTTTAAGGATCGTTAATCTCATTTGAGACTAAGATCAACTTAAACATTTGTTAAGAATACGTTAGTCTAATTTTAGACTAAGATCAACTTAACGTTTGTTAAGGACACATTAGTCCATGAGTTTAAGGACCCCACAGTCCGTAAAGTTTAAGGACATTATAGTCCATGGTAGTTTAGAGACATCATTGTCTGTAAAGTTTAAGGACATCATAGTCCATGAGTTTAAGGACCCCACAGTCCATGAAATATCTGGTTTTCGGGACCTGTCACCTCTCTGAAGACTTTGAAGGATTACAACGACAAATATCAGAGGAGTGAAAAGATGTACCCTTGAACCAATATTGGTTGGGAGATGTATAGTCTAATTTGGGACTAAGATCAAAGATTTATGAGCATATGAGCTCAATTAATCTGAATGAGGGATCTGTGGCCAACTTGGGCTCGGCCCACTCAGTTAAAATATTGAACATTTAGCAATGCTGAGCATTGGTTTAGATTCTGACAGCCTTTTTGTCTTTTATTGAGTGCCGAGCACTTATCATAGCTCCGGGGCTTTATTGTTTAAAGAACAGTTTATGTTCTCTCAGCGCACACGTGAGGAGCATGTGGCACGGTTGGCGCTGAGTGCTAGCCAATGAGCGCAGAGCGCTTCTGTCAAGTAGCGCACACGTGAGGAGCACTTAGCGCGCTTGGCGCTATGCACCAGATAATGAGCGCAAAGTGTTAGTGTTTATGCCCTAGAAGGCCATTACTGTATCATACTAGCTTGTATATTACTTAATGGAAGCTTGGGATATTCACATGTATATAACAGTCTTGCTAAACATGGTAGTATGCTACTTGGTTTTTCTATCTTAATATGTGAGTGTACGTATTGATAGAGCTCTTAGGATCTTGCTTGTCTACCAGCGTTGTGATGGCAGTCACACTAGTGGGGGCTGGGTAGTCTACAAGCACATCCTTATTCAGGTCCCTGGTCGTTGGATTATCGAGACAGAGCATCGATACTCCGGAGTAGACTGGTGTGTACGCTTCTCATCCCAGTTGGGGAGATGGTCTGTCCCACAGCCGTCAGTACGTCGTACTGGAGATAGTATGCAGGTGCTCGTTAGGTTACGGGTACACCGGACAGGACTCACGGGGAACTGTTGGTTGGTTTGATACCAGTCGTCAGTGAGCAGTTCCCAGGTGACATGAGTACAGCGTAGTCCGCAGACTTGACACTGCTACTTCGCCTCGAGTGTGTCCCACTGTTCTTAGATTGCTACCCTACCACGGCTCAAAGGAGTCGTGCAAACAGGTAGCAGTTGGGTGCAGTCCCGAGCACTTGGAGGCAGTGGCGGTTAGAAAGGATTCGTCCCTCCCGGTATTGGGAGTAGATATCGTGCTGTGTCAGAGAGCCATTACGCAAAGTCCCTGGCCAGGGCAAGCGAGATTTACTGGTAGGTTCCAGTAGTTTCTCAGGGTGTAATGGGCTTCACTCCGACATGACTTATACCGCTATTAGGGGACTGACGCTTGCCGCCCCCCTAGGCCCGATATGCGATAGTCTTGGATGAACGGACCAGACTGTATGGAGATTGTCACATCAGACTCAGTAGGAGTTCGGATGGGTTTCCTCATCGGCCTTCTTATCGACAACTACCTGGGGACCGTTACGTACAGCTAGTGCCGCTTGCGGTCTGTGGTTAAACCCACTGCCAGCGTAGTAGTCGAGTCTCTAGAGTCCCACACAGAGAGTTTCCTACTCCAGGCGAAACGATATAGAGGTTGCATGGTTTTGCGACAAAGGGTTCGGACGCATACGTGCGTTTACGCGCGTACGACTTTCGGACAGTTTTTACCAGTCGGCTTTGGTTTAAGCCAGTTACTGGTATCCGGTTATTGGATTTTTACAGTCTAAAGTTTTTCCGTATTTTTACGGATCGGAGGGCGTTCTCGTAATTATTCGAGAAGCTTCTAGAAGATGGTGACTAAGGAGGGTTATGTGTCATATTCATTAAATGAGGTTGTGAGTCATGGTGGTGATTCATTCATTTCATTAATGCACATTTATTGCTTAATGACTCATGCTTAATGAATCACCATTTTGCATTTATGAAGCATGCTTATTCATTTCTTTTTATTCATTATTCTTTAATAAGAATGCTTCATAATATATCATGATACACTCTCTCTCATCTCATTATCTTATCTCACATTCTCTCTCCTCAAGCTCTCATCTTCAAACCCTAATCCTTACACCTCATGAGTTGAGATCAAAGGATTAGTTAGACTAAACAATCCATAACCATCACTCTATATCATCCTTTCATCTTTGATTAGCAATCAAAGTTGATTAGTTACCTCAAGTTAGAGGTTTAGCTTGGAGTTTTGCTCTCGGGTGGATCGTCTACTACCTAGAGAAGGCCGAGGAGAACAAGGAGATCGTAAAGACGAAGGACTAGTATCGATAGGTATAATCCCTTAACACTATAGTTTAGTATAGCTATGTGTTCGGTTATTAGTTGTTTAGCTTCGATTTAAGCGGTTAGTCGATGTTCGTTCTTTAAACTTGATCGTTTTTGAAAATTCCGCCTCCCCACAAGTACTGGGGTGTACTACATCGACTTACAGTGGTATCAGAGCCTCGCTAAACACTAAATAACTTATTTGCAAATTTGTACGAATTTCGAACGGAAAAACAAAGCCGGAAAACCCTAAAACTGTTCAGTTTCTGTCGAACTTAAAATGAAGTGATAAAATTTTTCAGGTGATCTCAGAAAGCTAGAATAGAGTCCAGGAGAACACCCAAAAAATTTGGGCTTCTGATTCGTCTACAGTGCCGCGGAAGCGCGGCGGATCCCACCGATCCGCCGCGCAACCGCGGCCGAGTTGACGAGTCAGGAACTCGCTTTTTTTGGGTGGGTCCTCTGTGGTGTTTTGGGTTTTCTGGAATGTTTAATTATTGCTCAGGTTACTGTTTAACAGAGCAGATTTTGGAGCAATATTGATGTTGTTTATTCGATCGAAATTTTACAGTATTTGCATATGGATTATATCTGTGATTGTTTAATGTGTTCGTAAACCTCCCCTAACTGCTAGTATGTCGGTTGGCAGGGGGTTGCACATTTCTGTAATGGTTATATCTGTTTGTGCATATAAACTGTATTGGACTGTTGTGGTGTATAGCCGGGGTTTGCAATGGGTTATTGTTTAATTCATTTGTTGTAAATGTAATTTGTTGTAATATTATTTTTGCGGGGCACTTCCAGGTTGCGGTTGTAGCCACCGTTGTATTATTTCATTTTACTGTTTTTGTTCCTAGGACTGACCCAAGGTGGGGTACACAAACTGCCGGGCGGGTAGTTTGCCGTACCCGTAGGGGTCGAGGGTGGGGTAACGGCTATTCATCACAACTGTGTAATCTGTCTTTTCTTGCAGGCTCAAAAGAAATACAGATTGCTTGCAAATCCAATATTGTTTATCTGTGTTCTGGAATGAATATCATTGCGTCAGACGAATGTAAAATATCTATATATATTGTAGCTATTTAGACGTCACTTATGTTTTGCACCCGCGCTAGCCCAGCCCCCGCTCTGTCGTTAGTTAAGTAACCTAACGGGTGATGACGGGACCCCGTGGCGAATGCGGATGGCATAAGAGGACGTTGTATTTTCGTTGTTTTCTGCAATGATAGGTTAATGATGGGACGCATTATCTATAATGCAAAGTAAAACAAACCAAAGTTTAAATCGTTGGAACAATTTAAAAGAAACCACTCGGTTATTTTTAAAACAGATATTTTTAAATGTGGAGATTTAACCACTCCTTTTAAAAGCTATCAGGTTCCTTCGATTATATCAAGTTCACTACGTTCACGGTTTCGCCAAAACCAGTCGTAGCCCTCCGTCATTTCATTTGGGTATTCAGTAGTATTCAAGCTATGCAGTTTTGGCCAACGTCATGGCATAGTGTTTGGTAGCTGCTGGATATTCATTTGTTGCATAGATAGATGAGTTGGTTTGGGACAGTCGTATTATCATTTGGCCAACGTCAGGGATATATACGGATGGGTTCAAATTAACAAGATAATGATGGGTAGAACTTGACATGTGACTTATGACATTTTGACCAACGCCAAGGTCATAAGAGCATGGGGTAAAAACTTATATCGGGAATTTCTAAAGAAACTGAAATTTGCAAAAGAACCAAGTGCATACCATTTTGAGTTTGATGAATGTTGGTAGCATTCCTACAACATTATCAGACGATGATATTTGGATCCCGATCCTACTGTGAGTATATGCTACTTATCAGGATATTCGTCACTTAACGATCAATGCTATAAACCTAGTAGGTGTCCAGAAAGGTGTCAGCGGGGTTACGCCCCCAGAGAAAAGAGGTTATTTAATTAAGGAACTTCGCGAAAGCGTTGGAAAACCTCCCTCGAAGTATCGACACTGGCCTGGCTGAACGGTTAAGCAAGTATTGTACGGTGAGAATAGTCCTGGCTAATTCTTCTTTTATGGTTTGAGGAAGGATTCGAGAAACAGTGGGAGCCATCTAGTTTAGATAAACTAAAAACCACTCTAAACTTGCAAGAGCATCATGCTAAAGTGTTTTCTTCTCACTCTCCTAATTGCAGCGACCCTGAAAATGACTGGACTTAAGTTACTTTTAGAAAAGAATATACTGACTGGGCCAAACTATAAAGATTGGCTGCGGAATGTCAAAATGGCCTTGACCTATGACAAACTGGGGTACGTCCTCACCGCTACGGCACCTGCTGTCCTTGGTCCCAAATCCAGCAATGCGGATAAGGAAATCCGCAAAACCTGGGATTTAGATTGCGCGAGAGCCAAGTGCATCGTGCTTGCCTCTATGAACAACGAACATCAGAGGAGGCACGAGGATATGTCTCTAGATGGCATATTTCTCCATACAAAGGAACTTTATGGAGAGCAATCTCGTATTGCTAGATACGAGACCTCGAAGAAATTATTTCGAGCGAGGTTGGCTGTCGGGTCATCGGTAGGTGAACATGTCCTACAGATGATCGGCTATATTGAGGAGCTCGCAGACCTTGGGACGACTTTGGATAATGAGCTCTATACAGACCTTATTCTCCAGTCCCTTCCTCCCACCTACGCCCAGTTTATCCTCAACTTCAACCTTCAAGGAAAAGAAGTTGAACTTGCGGAACTCCTAAACATGTTAAGGAGTGCAGAGGGCACCTTACAGAAGGTAAGGGAAACACCCGCTATGTTTGTTGGCGGTTCATCTTCTTCAGGGTCCAAGGCTAGGGCCAAAGGAAGGAAGAAGAAGGCCGCACCCAAACCTAGAGGAGGTGTTAGTAAGGTGGGAAAGAAGGGAAAGAAAAAGCTTGCAGCACCGGTAGTTGGCCAGGATGAGTGCTTCCATTGTCACAGGAAAGGGCACTGGAAGAAGGATTGCAAGGCATGGAACGCCAAGAACCAGGAACCGAAGCAAGCTGTGGCTTCGACTTCAGGTGTGTTTGTAATTGAGAATTGTCTGTCGATCAACTCTACTTCCTGGGTATTGGATACCGGATCAGGATCTCATATTTGCAATTCATTGCAGGCACTGAGAAACCGTAGGGTGCTGAAGGAAGGTGATATGATCCTCAGGGTTGCTAACGGAGCTAGCGTGGGAGCTGCGTCCGTCGGGGATTATCACCTAGGATTGACGAGTGGACATATTTTGGTTTTGCATAACTGTTATTTTGTACCAAGCTTAACGTGTAATATCATATCAGTTTCCTTGTTGTCAAATAAAGGTTATGATTTCACGTTTGTAAGAGATGTTGTTAACATCCACCTTAATCATGGTTTGATTGGGTCCGGTACTCTAAATAACGGTATATATGTTCTAAACCAACTCCAAATTTTCAATGTCCAGAACACACTAAAAAGAAAGTCTCCAGATTTAAATAAAGCTTTCTTATGGCATTGTAGACTGGGTCACATCAATGAGAGAAGGTTGACTAAGTTGCATGGAGAAGGATATTTGGACACGTTCGAATATCAATCTTATGACACTTGTCAATCCTGTCTCAAAGGAAAGATGACAAAGACTCCATTTACTGGACAAGGAGTAAGAGCGAGCGAGCTCTTAGGACTCATACACAGCGATGTATGCGGTCCAATGTCTACACATGCGAGAGGTGGATATTCCTACTTCATTACTTTTACAGATGATTTCTCTAGGTATGGATATGTTTTCTTAATGAAACATAAATCAGAGGCCTTTGAGAAATTTCTGGAGTACAAGAGTGAAGCGGAAAACCAAACAGGCAAAAGTATTAAGACACTGAGATCTGATCGAGGTGGAGAATACTTAAGTGCCGAGTTCCTAGGTTACCTAAAAGAGAAAGGAATACTCTCTCAGCTTACTCCTCCATACACTCCACAGCACAATGGTGTATCGGAGAGACGGAATCGAACCCTATTAGATATGGTACGATCCATGATGAGTAATGCTGAGTTACCGCGATCTTTCTGGGGATATGCGCTAGAATCAGCGGCATATATTTTGAACAGAGTTCCAACCAAAACTGTGCCTACCACACCATATCAGATATGGAGTGGGAAGAAACCCTATCTTCAGTATATAAGGATTTGGGGATGTCCAGCTTTTGTCAAAAAGCAGTTTGTGGACAAGCTCGAGGCACGATCAGTAAAATGTATGCTTGTAGGATATCCAAAGAACTCCAAGGGATATTGTTTCTATTACGCAGAGGAACAAAAGGTTTTTGTTTCTCGTAATGCCCATTTTCTAGAACAACAAGTTTTAGAAAAGGATACTAATGGGAGCGAAATAGAACTGGAAGAAATTCCAGAACCACAAGCTGCTACTGAAAGTTTGATAGAACCAGAGGTTCAAGTAGAACAGAACATTCCAGCACCCCTCCGCAGGAGTAGTAGGCCGTCTCATCCGCCTGAGAGATACTACGGTTTTCTCATAGACGGGGATAGAGAGGATTGCATCATAGATGATGATGAACCTACTGACTTCCAGCAGGCCATCCAGAGCGGCGACTCGGTACGATGGCTAGATGCAATGCGAACCGAAATGGAGTCCATGTACACCAACAAAGTATGGACTTTGGACTTTGCTCCAGATGGGGTAAAACCCATAGGATGCAAATGGATCTTCAAGAAAAAGATTGGTGTAGATGGACAGGTGGAAACCTATAAGGCTAGACTTGTTGCAAAGGGTTTTCGTCAAAGACCTGGTTTGGACTATGACGAAACTTTTTCTCCAGTAGCTATGCTCAAATCCATTCGGGTCCTTCTTGCTATTGCTGCCTTCCATGATTATGAAATCTGGCAGATGGACGTAAAGACGGCTTTTCTGAATGGAAATTTAGAAGAGAGCGTCTATATGGATCAGCCAGAGGGTTTCAATCAGAGTGGGAGCAGCGGGAAAGTATGCAAGCTGCTTAAGTCCATTTATGGACTAAAGCAGGCATCGCGGAGTTGGAACATCTGTTTTGATGAGACAGTCAAAGAGTATGACTTTATCAAAAATCCAGATGAACCGTGCATATATAGTAAAGTTGTGGCCAGAAGTGTCGTATTCCTCGTCTTGTACGTGGATGACATTCTATTGATAGGAAATGACATTCCTATGCTACAATCTGTCAAAGGATTCTTGTCACACAGGTTCTCCATGAAAGACCTGGGTGATGCCTCTTACATTCTGGGGATCCGGATCTATCGTGATAGATCCAAGAGGATGTTGGGACTTTCGCAGTCCAGGTATATCGACACTGTACTGAAAAGATTCAGTATGGAAGATTCTAAGCGCGGTAATCTACCGGCTTGTCACGGAATCACCCTCTCCAAAGAGATGTCTCCCAAGACTGATTTGGAAAGGGAACGCATGTCTATTATACCCTACGCTTCTGCGGTAGGCTCTATAATGTATGCGATGTTGTGTACCAGACCAGATGTAGCTTACGCACTGAGCGTGGTAAGCCGGTATCAGTCTGACCCAGGGGAGAAACATTGGATAGCAGTAAAGAACATTCTCAAGTACCTGAGGAGGACTAAGGAGATGTTCTTGGTTTACGGCGCTAAAGACCTCAGGTTGGAGGCCTTTGCTGATTCCGGCTTCCAAAGTGATAAGGACGATTCCAAGTCCATGTCGGGTTATGTCTTTACCCTCAATGGAGGGGCGGTGTGCTGGAAGAGCTCCAAGCAGGACACCGTTGCTGACTCGACGATGGAAGCGGAGTATATTGCTGCTTGCGATGCCGCAAAAGAAGCAGTCTGGATGAAGAAGTTCCTAACAGAACTTCAGGTGGTTCCTACCATAGTTGATCCAATACCTCTGTATTGCGACAACAACGGAGCTATAGCTTTAGCAAAGGAACCAAGGTCCCATCAGAAGTCCAGACACATCTTGAGGCGGTATCACCTGATCAGGGAGATCATTGATCGTCGGGAGATCGAGGTTCGGAGAGTTGCTTCAGAAGAGAACATTGCTGATCCATTCACGAAGGCCCTTCCTCAGATTCAGTTCGAGAGGCTGCTCGAGATCATTGGTCTACGATATGCCAGTACATGGCCCTAGTGCAAGTGGGAGATTGTTAGTGTTTATGCCCTAGAAGGCCATTACTGTATCATACTAGCTTGTATATTACTTAATGGAAGCTTGGGATATTCACATGTATATAACAGTCTTGCTAAACATGGTAGTATGCTACTTGGTTTTTCTATCTTAATATGTGAGTGTACGTATTGATAGAGCTCTTAGGATCTTGCTTGTCTACCAGCGTTGTGATGGCAGTCACACTAGTGGGGGCTGGGTAGTCTACAAGCACATCCTTATTCAGGTCCCTGGTCGTTGGATTATCGAGACAGAGCATCGATACTCCGGAGTAGACTGGTGTGTACGCTTCTCATCCCAGTTGGGGAGATGGTCTGTCCCACAGCCGTCAGTACGTCGTACTGGAGATAGTATGCAGGTGCTCGTTAGGTTACGGGTACACCGGACAGGACTCACGGGGAACTGTTGGTTGGTTTGATACCAGTCGTCAGTGAGCAGTTCCCAGGTGACATGAGTACAGCGTAGTCCGCAGACTTGACACTGCTACTTCGCCTCGAGTGTGTCCCACTGTTCTTAGATTGCTACCCTACCACGGCTCAAAGGAGTCGTGCAAACAGGTAGCAGTTGGGTGCAGTCCCGAGCACTTGGAGGCAGTGGCGGTTAGAAAGGATTCGTCCCTCCCGGTATTGGGAGTAGATATTGTGCTGTGTCAGAGAGCCATTACGCAAAGTCCCTGGCCAGGGCAAGCGATATTTACTGGTAGGTTCCAGTAGTTTCTCAGGGTGTAATGGGCTTCACTCCGACACGACTTATACCGCTATTAGGGGACTGACGCTTGCCGCCCCCCTAGGCCCGATATGCGATAGTCTTGGACGAACGGACCGGACTGTATGGAGATTGTCACATCAGACTCAGTAGGAGTTCGGATGGGTTTCCTCATCGGCCTTCTTATCGACAACTACCTAGGGACCGTTACGTACAGCTAGTGCCGCTTGCGGTCTGTGGTTAAACCCACTGCCAGCGTAGTAGTCGAGTCTCTAGAGTCCCACACAGAGAGTTTCCTACTCCAGGCGAAACGATATAGAGGTTGCATGGTTTTGCGACAAAGGGTTCGGACGCATACGTGCGTTTACGCGCGTACGACTTTCGGACAGTTTTTACCAGTCGGCTTTGGTTTAAGCCAGTTACTGGTATCCGGTTATTGGATTTTTACAGTCTAAAATTTTTCCGTATTTTTACGGATCGGAGGGCGTTCTCGTAATTATTCGAGAAGCTTCTAGAAGATGGTGACTAAGGAGGGTTATGTGTCATATTCATTAAATGAGGTTGTGAGTCATGGTGGTGATTCATTCATTTCATTAATGCACATTTATTGCTTAATGACTCATGCTTAATGAATCACCATTTTGCATTTATGAAGCATGCTTATTCATTTCTTTTTATTCATTATTCTTTAATAAGAATGCTTCATAATATATCATGATACACTCTCTCTCATCTCATTATCTTATCTCACATTCTCTCTCCTCAAGCTCTCATCTTCAAACCCTAATCCTTACACCTCATGAGTTGAGATCAAAGGATTAGTTAGACTAAACAATCCATAACCATCACTCTATATCATCCTTTCATCTTTGATTAGCAATCAAAGTTGATTAGTTACCTCAAGTTAGAGGTTTAGCTTGGAGTTTTGCTCTCGGGTGGATCGTCTACTACCTAGAGAAGGCCGAGGAGAACAAGGAGATCGTAAAGACGAAGGACTAGTATCGATAGGTATAATCCCTTAACACTATAGTTTAGTATAGCTATGTGTTCGGTTATTAGTTGTTTAGCTTCGATTTAAGCGGTTAGTCGATGTTCGTTCTTTAAACTTGATCGTTTTTGAAAATTCCGCCTCCCCACAAGTACTGGGGTGTACTACATCGACTTACACAAAGCGCTTCTGTCAAGTAGCGCACACATGAGGAGCATGTGGCGCGCTTGGCGCTATGTGCCAGATTTAGAGCGCTATAGTGCTTTTTGTGAGATAGCGCACACGTGAGGAGCACGTAGCGCGCTTGGCGCTGTGTGCCAGTTAATGAGCGCAGAGCGCTTCTGTCAAGTAGCGCACACGTGAGGAGCACATGGCACGCTTGGCACTATGCGCCAGATTCGAAGCGCTATGGCGCTTTTTATGAGATAGCGCACACGTGAGGAGCACGTGGCGCACTTAGCACTGTGCACCAGTTAATGAGCGCAGAGCGCTTCTTTAAATTTAGAGCGCTAAGGCTCTGCAGCGCTGCGTGCTAGATTTGCAGCGCTGAGGCGCTTCTTTTAATTGGAGCGCTAAGGCTCTTCTTTTAAGCAGCTCTGCTTTCTGAGAATTAAATTCTCTCTTATAAGAGACTTTGTCTCATGATTTAAGAACAAAGTTCTTATTTTATAGGAGATGTTTTCAATCTCTTATGTTTTGGTGAAAGGCTTTGCCTTTATGGATTTGTGATCCTAAGAGAATTGAATCATTCTCCCCACTTTTTATAATGAGATGTTATGATCTCTTTGTGAAAGACAATTTGTCTTAAAGATCTATGATCTAGCATAAGAACTAAGTTCTTTTTATGATGAGATGCTTTGATCTCTCTGTTTTTACCTGGAAGAAAGGTTCTTCTTCTGCTAAGAGTTTTGCTCTTCTCTCTGAATTTTCTCAAAATTTTTGGGGGGGGGTCCTCTATATGAGACTTGAAGTCTTGGAGCCTTTATATAGGGCAAGCTGATTTGTTGAATCAGTTGAAGAGATATTTTCTCTAATTGATTTGAGGATTTCCTCACCGTTGGATCTTTGATCCTAGGGCTTCTGTTTTACAGAAGGTAATCTTCTTATTTTTAACAAGATTGAGAAATTTTTTCTCATGCAGAATTTATTCTACACCATTGTGATTTTTAATCACCATTGGATCATTGATCCAACGGTGCTCTGATTTATAGAGCAAAATCTTTTTGTTTGGAAAGATTCTGAAGAATGTGTTCTTAACAGAATTTTATTCTGGTAACTTGATGATTTATCATCTTCGTTGGATCTTTGATCCAACGGTGGGGAACATTTAGTTCTAGCGCTAGCGCACTCGCACTTTGCACATGAGCGCTGTTTCAGAGCACTGGCGCTCTTAGCGCGAGCGCACTCGTGCTCTGCACGTGAGCGCTGTTTCAGAGTGCTGGCGCTCTTAGCGCCAGCGCACCCGTGCTTTGCACGTGAGCGCTGCTTGCTGGCATTTTTATGAAGTGCTGCTTCATTTCAAATTTCGAAAATTTGAATAGAGATTTACTCTGATTGGGGGAAACAAATGCCCCCCACCGTTGCGCTCACGTGGCATACACGTGAGTGCAGCAGTGGTAGCATCTGCGCCATTAGATCAACTTAGAAGTTGAAACGGCTCTCAGTGCCTATAAATAGGGCCTTTGGCCCTTTGAGATGATCTCTGTTCATCTTCTTACTTTTTTTCTGAGAATTATTTCTCCTTCAGAGTATAGCTCTTCGTCTTAAGAATTTTCTTAGGGACAGAACTCTGTCAAAAATTTAGGTAAAGATTAAATCTTTCTAAGGTTTCACCCATTAAGAGAGCTTTGCTCTTTTCAAATCATATAGATTTTTAGGGTTTTTAATAGAGTTTTGCTCTTCATAGATCTAAAGAGACCTTTGTATGGGTTTCTTAACCCATTAACAGAGCTTTGCTCTTTTCAAATCTTATAGATTTGTTAATCTTTCAAGAAAACTCTTAGAGTTTGTTCATAGATCTTGAAGATCTCGGAATTTTTGATTCATTAAAAAGCTTTGCTTTAAGTTTTCTGATGGGTTATTCCATCATTTTACAGAGCATGGCTCTTCAAGAATTTTCTTGAGGAATTTTATTCTTTTCATCATCAGAGCTGACAGATGTCACTCTGTTGTAGAGCGCTGCTCTCAATGGGAGACTTACTCCTTGGCCGGAGGGATCCTCATTAAATAAGAATCCTTTGAGGATTTCCTCATTTAATGACAGTTTCATCAAATGATGAGACTGTTTTATTAATGATGAGTTATCATTTAGATTATGCGGGTCTCCCCCTAGGTCCCTTTCCACTGCATTGCAGCGCGGTACGAATTTAAAGTACCCAGTGCCAGAACTTGACTTGCAGTATTGACGGCTAACTTTGTTCTGTTTCGCGCAGGTACCATGTCTTTCGATACTTCGTTTCCTTTTGTCCGTTCAGAAAGTGGATTTCCTGCAGCGCCAATAGACCGGGAAGTTTTCGCACTGATCAAGGATCACGACCAAGAGCGGAAGAATCTCCATTTATGGGGAACATGGTACAACCAGATCATCATGGGTCGGTACAGCTTCTCTTGCGCAACACCTTCAGAGCCCATTTCGGCGATTCATTATGCTGACGTACCCCCGGTGAACTATGCCATAGAGGTAGTTAATTGGGCTTCAGAGGGTTTCCTTCAGCCCTCTATGGCTGCAATACCTGTATAACCGCCGATGGCTTTGGACATTCCAGGGCGGCGTATATGCCAGCGTGAGTCGCGCCCTTGGGGACAGCCATACAACATAGGCTTGACTCCCCATCACTCAGTTGGATATCTGCAGTGGGCCCGATACATCTTATTGTCAAAGAAGTCAGAGCTACTGAGGCTCGGGTTGTACCCCGCGATCTATGCTTTTCTGTTCCAGTATTCCACACCTCCAGCATGGTAGGTCAAAGACTTTTTGGAACAATGGAATGTTCCAACTCACACTTTCCTTATGCTAGATCGGGAAGTTTCCATCTCTTTGGAGGAGTTTGTGGATATCTCCGGCTTGCCTGTTAGAGGGGAGCATTATGAAGAGATCTTGCCCCCTGACGAGTATATTTTCGCTACCCGACTGGTGATGACGGGTCTAACCCCAGAGAATACCATTCAGCACTGATTCCTCTGCTTGATCAAGGTGCTAAACATTTACGAGGGCCTATTTCTTGAATCTGGAAGCCATGGGGTTAGCTTTGCGGACTTCATCGTCCGTTTTCTCCGCCCAGAAGCTTTATCGCAACAAGGTGAAAGGTTTGCCAAACTTGATGATCTTTTTGGTTTCAGCTTGGATACCCGACCAATAACGGAAGCCGATCAAAAGAGTTTCTTCCTTCCAAACGTCGCGGTTGTCCCCTTTTCAGAAATCGCCGCTTAGGACATTGATGAAGAAGCGTTCTTTCTAGGGTTCCTTGGTTTGTGGTTAAGCTGGTTCGCGCTTCCCATGCACCCTCGCTACATAAGGCCGTCTGTCTTCTACCCAGCTTATCGGATGGTTGAAAGGAGACAGGTCGCTGTTGGGATTGCCGAGCTGGCTCATTTGTATCACGGCCTTAGCTTGGCGGCCGACACTACTCAACCGGGGGTGCAGCCCGTGAACTTCCTGATGCATTATTTTACTTCATGGCTCGAGCTACATGTGCTCGGTGCTTTTGGAATGCACAAGCAGCCCCATTTCAATGAAACTTGCAATTTTCCCCGGATCATGCGGCTGGTCGATGCTTCCACTATGGAGCCAAGTCAGCGAGATGCTCGGGGTGTGATTCTTCGCCCGCGTACAGACGGGGACGACATGACCTTTGTTGATAAGGTCATGACCATCGGTAAGGAATCCGCTAAGACAGTGCAGCCGCTGCGGGACACCTTTAAGGACGGAGCTTTTACCTTGAAAGCTCGGGAGATTCTCCATTTGTACTCGATCAGGCCGAGCTACTTGGTGTTCAGGCAGAACAACTCGGCTTTGTTCATGAGATATAACCCCCACCGTTTTCCTCAGCAATAAAGTTATAATCAGGGTGTCCTGCTCGAGGCATTCTTGGCAGAACCGGTTAATACTGAAGAGGGCATCCGGAGCACTTTGCACCACTTCATGCGCCTAAACACAGGGTCCAATTTCTTCATCAGTGAGCCGAGTTGTGTTCCGAAAGCCCTGAACGTATACGTGGCGTGGTATCAACACGCGATGGGTGATGTTATCAAGGAGGAGAAGCGATTGTTTCTTGATCGCAAGGGTGCAGCCCGGCTGGTAATCCGACCGTTCCCCTAAAGCAGCGGACCATCGTTCATCCTTCTTTGAGAGAGGCTGCTGCGATTGTGGTCCCGCGCACCATATCTAAGCTTCCCCTTCCTCGTGCTCCCGTGAAAGCGGTGGCAGCGGCGTCTCCCGAGTCTAGCGTGGGTTCGGAGATCGGGACTCGTCGTCCAAAGGTGCCCACCAAGTGTAAACTTGTGCTAGCGGCTACCGACACTGCTCGCAGAAGAGAAAGTAGTCAATACTCTCTGCAGACGTTGCATTTGTCCAGGAGCCTCATGCTCCTTACAGTGAGGACATAAGTGAATACGGGGCCAACGAAGGCTTATCCATGGCGCCGGATGATACTGATCTAGAGGCTGCTATTGCAGTTTCCGAGCGATTAGCTAGCCACAAGCAGGACTGGTCACCCTTGCACAGTCAGGTAGACTTCAGCTATTACGTTTTTATTATCATGCTTTGACTGACACTTCTTCTTCAACAGGCATCTCCACTGAAGAAGCTCTCACAGCTTCTCTTAAGACTTTTGAAGAGGAGGAAAGGCTTCGTGCATCCTTAGGCATTGGTACATTTCGGCTCACTATGCCTTCATTCCTGTTTTTATGGGTAAACTAACTCTTCTTTTCCATCTTATTGCATGGACTAGCTTGACTCAGGTTATCCTAAGTGCAGTGCCGATCGTGAGTGGTGACACGTCGACGCTCCCAAGGCCAGCTGCCAAAGTCCCAGCCTCCCCAGTATTTCCGAAAGAAGCTTTGCTCAAACAGCCGATGACGGACGCCGTAGAGGCTCCAGAAGCAGAACCTGATTCGGATGATGACATCTCCTTGACGGAGGCTTTGAGGAGGTCACTTCTCTTTGCCAAGGCCGACAAGAAGCGTAGAAAGCGCGCAACTAAGGAACATGATGCCGCTTTGGCTATAGGTGCAGGCTCAAGCGCTATTCCATCCGTCACTATTTCATCCAAAGATGCTCCAGCCGCCTTGTCTATCGTTCGTAGACAGGTTTTGCACGTGGCTCGGGAGGCAATCGAAAAGCCACCTCAAAGTAACGTAATACTAGGTTTTTTTATTAGAGTTTGATCTTTAGATTCTCATATATCGTATCCTGCAGAGCTAAGTCTTGGCGATGAGGCGGTAGGTGAGATAACGGCAACTGCTGAGCCTGAAATGGCTACTCTCTCTCAGGAGTCCAGGACTGCTCTAATTGCCGCTCTTTCCCCCTGCGGTTCTCTACCATCGCCCGGCATTGCGAGTGTCACGACGGCTCTCGTAGAATCGGGAGATGAAGCCACTGGTGCCGAAACCCTTCCAATGGAGGAGAGCGAAGGAGTCGCTGTGCCTAATGATGCTCTTGTCGCAGTTTCGATTGGCGACTCATCAGGTAGATTTTTAGTCATTGTCTTCCTTTTTTATTCCACAATTCCTTTCGATCCCTTATGATGACATTTCTTTTGTTTCTAATGCAGGTGTGGTGAGCATTGAGGTCGTACCACCTGAAGAAGCATCGCCGGTTATCGCTCTGGCGGTCGTCGACCCTTCGCCTTCTCTCGCGTCCTCTCAAATGCTGGAAGGTATGGGTTTGTGATTTAATTTAAATGGAGGATAGCGTCTTTCGTGTACTGACCATTTATCATCGTAACCTTGCAGGAGTTCTCTTTGATCATTTGTATCAAGTGCTGAACCCGCACTTTTCCTTTCAGTCGGAAATTAGTCTGGCTGCTGGTGCCGGTGAGTATCTGTTCTAACCGACGTTTTTCCTTTTCTTTAACGGATGACCCTGCCATTGCTAACTGTAAACTGATTACAGCACCACAAATTGAAGGAGGGGATGAGAGAATTGCCGCGCCACAGTACTTCCCAGCTTTGCCCCCTGTTGCAGCCGGTACAGTAGACTCTATTGTTCGTATATTCTCTTTATTTCTTGAGCCGACATTTGACTATGATTTGCTTTGCAGCGGTCGCACCGACTCCAGCTCCCTTCGAGTCTCGAATTCCGATGCCGGCAGGGCCCTTTGTTAAACGCCCATCTTCCAGGGGTTCCGTGAACAGCCTGCGAATATTAAGTGAGTCGTTGAGGATCTTGACGCCGAAGCTTTCGCATCTGCTGCGGATTTTGCTGCTGAAGTTAATATCATGCTGGTGATGCTCGTGAACTTCTACAGCGAGGGTGTCGTCGAGTCTTGGGTTAATCACTGTAGGAAGATCGAGGCCTGTCTTTATAAGATTGAGCTCAGGCGTTCTGCTCCGGAAATGTTGGCTTTGAACTCCCAGCGGGCTGCATGGGTTGAGCAGAGCGTGCCCTTCCTCTGTCATTTTGAACAAGAAGCGACCTTGAGGCGGAAGGAATGCGAGGAAGCTTCAGGTGAAACTGCCCGGCTGCGCGCCCAAGTTGAAGCGAATATCGCGCAACTGAGAGCCGTCTTTGACAATTTGCAGTGATGCATTTCGGACGGGCTGGCATTGAGGCGGAAGCTCGACTTCATTGAGCGGGTTGTGCAGAGTCGCGAAGCTGCCCAATGGGAAATCGACGAGAAGGTTTCATCGTGTTTGCAGCAACGGGCTCGAGTCGAAGCAGAGCTGGCCGCATTGGCTAACCATGAAAAGGAATTGAGAGGAGCGTGCGAGCAACTTGCCGACTTATTGAAAACGCCACCTTCTCAGTAGCTGCCTTTGTATCAATTAACATTTGTAATCTTTGAATAACATGTATCCATTTTTCATTGTTTTATATGATTCATCTTGTACTCAATTGAATTCATGAATAAAAGATACACGTTTTTTTTATCTCCCACTATTGCTTTCTTTCCTTTGCTGTGTTGTTGCCATGTGATTTTAGCAAGTGTGGCCTGTAGATAGTATGTAGTTGTCCATCATGGACTCTTTACAGGGTGGTGATGGCTTAGGAAACAGGGTTAGGATCTGTCACCTAAGACTTTTCAACTTTATGAGCCGTGGGTCTCACAAAGACTTTTCTCACTACGAGTCGAGAGGATCTCGTAGGTGTATTTTCTCCTTAGGAATCGTGTGGATTCCTAAGTATGTTTTTCTCTTGAGAGTCATAAGGATCTCACAAGAGAATTTTCTTCCTTACAAGTCGAGAGGACTCGTAAGTGATTGATGAGTTGACCTGCTCCCGAATCAAAGCATTGCTTTGACGGGGAGGTCGAGGGTTGACTTTGGCCGTTTCCCACGGGATCAGGATTGACTTTGGCCGTGTTCCATGGGGTCGGGGGGTTGACTTTAGCAATATAGGGTCAGGATTGACTTTAGCTAGACGGAGTCAGGGGTTGACTTTGGCCATATGGGGTCAGGATTGACTTTAGCCATACGGGGTCAGGGGTTGACTTTGGCCATATGGGGTCAGGATTGACTTTAGCCATATGGGGTCAGGGGTTGACTTTGGCCATATGGGGTAAGGATTGAGTTTAGCCATACGGGGTCAGGGGTTGACTTTGGCCATATGGGGTCAGGGTTGACTTTAGCATATGGGGTCAGAATTGACTTTAGCCATACGGGGTCAGGGGTTGACTTTGGCCATACGGGGTCAGGATTGACTTTGGCCATAGGGGGTCAGGGGTTGACTTTGGCCATACGGGGTCAGGATTGACTTTAGCCATGCGGGGTCAGGGGTTGACTTTAGCCATGCGGGGGTCAGGGGTTGACTTTGGACATATGGGGTCAGGATTGACTTTAACCATACGGGGTCAGGATTGACTTTAGCCATATGGGGTCAGGGGTTGACTTTGGCCATATAGGGTCAGGATTGACTTTGGCCATACGGGGTTAGGGGTTGACTTTGGCCATATGGAGTCAGGATTGACTCTCGGTTGTCTGTGCACTGCTGAGTCATGGAACTGGGAACTTTGCTGCGGCTCCGAGATAGTCTCTAGGCTTTCTGCGAACCTTCGAGATTTAGAACTAGGGGCTTTGCCATGGCTCCGCGGTTGATTGTCGCGTCTGAATCCTGCTGAAATGAGGAGGAACGCTGTTGTGGGTCTCCAGGCTGTAGATGTGGCCGTCGACACTTGGAACTAGGGACTCTGTCGTAGCTCTGAGATAGTCTCTAGGCTATCTATGACCCTTCGAGATTTGGAACAAGGGAACTTTGCCATGGCTCCATTTGTTGACGTCATATCTGCTTCTGATTGGAACGAGAAGGAACGCCGTTGTTGATCTTTAGGTTGTAGATATTGCCATCAAGGCTTGGCTCTCTTTCTGATGGAGCCTGGTGGGATGATATGATTCCCTCTTTGTTCGTGCCCCTGGATCGATGTGATCTCATCTGTAGGGCAAAAGTTTCATTTTATATGTATTATTTTTTTGTTTTCTTTCCGCGATGTTTTATCATTTTAGCTTTTTGTATCGCGAAAGTCGCGATTGCCCAATCATTTCGGCTATTTTTCGCGGTGCTCAATCATTTCAGCTATTTTGTATGCATATATTTTACTTGCTGATTTTATTGCAAGTTGCCCTATCATTTCGGTTATTTCATATGCATTTATGGCTTGCTGATTTTTGCCACGAGTATGGAACTCGGGATCCGATACCAATTTAGGCATCAGCAACTCTACAACTGAGATATTGTCAGGAGCGAATCATCATTTGCCTTTGTCGGTTCGAGCAAAGGTGGCTTAGCAATCAGGGTTAGGATCCTGTCGACTAAGGCTTTTAACTTCATAAGACATAAGGGTTTCATAAAGGTGTTTCTCCCTATGAGTCGTGAGGATCTTGTAAGTGCATTTTCACTTTAAAAATCGTGAGGATTCTTAAGTGTATGTTCTCTTATAAGTTGTAAGGAACTTACAAGAGTGTTTTCTCCTTATAAGTCGAGAGAACTTATAAGGGTCGTTCACCGTGTGAGCATATCCCTAGTCGCTGGTAGGACTCTGTTAGGGAAATGTTTATTCGTGCCCTTGGATTGTATACAAGGGTCAATATTGAAACGCTTGTAGGGCAAAATCGGGGTGTATGACGGCTTAAGAACAGGTTCAGATCCCTGTAGCTTAAAGCTTTTGAATCCTATGAGCCGTGATAGTCTTAAATGGTAATTCTCCTTACAAGTCGTGAGAATCTCGTAAGTGTAATTTCTCCTTAGGCATCGTGGGGATCCCTAAGTGTGTTGCTCCATTGTGAGTTGTAAGGATCTCATGCAGGTTTTTCTTTTCTCCTTACAGGGTCAAGAGGAACTTACAAGTGTTTTTTAACGAGATTGCGCCCTTTCGGGTTTTCACAAACTCGCCGGTAGTCCTGCTATTTTTACTCACGGAGCCCTTTCGGGTTTTCAACCGTGCCCATCTCGCTTATGGACGTACCATCTTTTTTTTGCGTCAGACTTGGGATGCTGCAGTCTGTAGTAGTTTATAGACGTCTCGGTCAGTTGCAAGTTTTAGGACATTGCGGTCCATCGTTAGTTTAGGGACATTTCGGTCCGTCGCATGTTTCCAAGGCGAGGTTTCGTCGGATACCTTTTATAGAGTTCTGGCTTGGGAAGATAGTGAGCAGAAATAGGCGTCGTCATCTATCGTTGACGTAGGCCGTGACTCGTCAGGCGTAGTATTTTTTCAAGAACCGGCCGTTTATTGGCCTGAAGGGTCTTTCGCCATGCATATCCATGAGAAAGTAAGCCCCATCCTGGTAGACTTTGTCTATGATGTACGTGCCTTCATAATTCGGCTCGAATTTCCCCCGTTTGAAACGATTGGGGATCATAGGTTTCTTGACCACTAGCACGAGTTCGCCTTGGCGGAATGTTCTCGGTCTAGTCAACCTCTCGTATGAGCGTGTCATTTTTGCTTTGTAAGCTTCCAAGTTTTGCTACGCCATGAGCCGGGTTTCATTAAGGGCATCAAGTTCCTCAAGTCAAAGATGAGCATTTTCTTTGTCTGTTAGCTCGTAATGAACTGCCACTCGCAGAGAGGGTAACTCTATCTCCAAGGGAAGTACTGCTTCAGCGCCGAATACTAATGCATACGGCGTTGTGTTTGTGGACGTTTTGAACGTAGTTCGATAAGCCCAGAGAGCTTCATGCAGTCTCTCGTGCCAGTCCTTTTTATTTTTGGACACCGTCTTTTTCACGATCTTCGTCAAGGTCTTGTTGAAAGCCTCAGCCAGACCGTTAGCTCGGGGATTATAAACCAAAGAATATCTCCAGTCTATGTTATGTTGTTGTGCGAAGCGGCTGATTTTGTGGCTTCTATAGGCCGGCCCGTTTTCGGAGATAATCCGTCGTGGAGTGCCGAACCGATAGATGACGTGTGTCTTGAAGAAATGGAGGATATTCTCCGTCTTCACTTCTCTTAGTGGTACTGCTTCTGCCCACTTGGAGAAGTAATCAGTTGTCTCCAGTATGAACCGATGGCCTCTAGACGATGCTGGTTTAATGGGTCTGATTATGTCAGATCCCCACATTTCGAACGGCCAGCTAGCACTGTCAGGTGTAGCGGATTTGGATGATGGTGGATAAAGTCCCCGTGAATCTAGCAAGAGTGGCACTGTGTCACGACCCAAAATAGCACGTGACTGGCCCTTGAATCATATGAAGCCTATAAGACCTCATCTAATTCAAGTAAGCCAAAAACCTAGAAATCTAAAACCATTTTAAATAATAAATGAAGGAAAACTAGTTTTAAAGAAGTGAAGAAAACATGTTTTAAAAACAAGGTTTTTAAATAAGTAAGCCGAATATGCATTTTTAAATCCTCAAGTCTCATCTGAAAATTTCGTTAGAGTTTCCTTTGTAAATACTGGCCCCAAACGGGGTACAACAAGAATAATATATGCATAATGATAAAAGGCATCCCCAAGCGGGAGCTACCTCTTCGTCAATCGACGGTCACAACCACACAAGCAATATAATATACAACGCCGAAGGACGAGGATCAAAACTCAAAAGGAAACTTAAAATCATCAAGAACACCAAAATACTACAACGCGCGACTCTAAGGTCGAAATAATACACAACTGGTTTCTATGTCTGAAATAAATATACAAGTCTGGTTGATGGAATTTTTTTAGATACAACTGAAAATAAATAAGTACAATGGTGGTCACGATACGAGTGAACCCACCTATCAAAGCAATCACCCGGAATGAAGTAATGTGCTAACAAAGCCGTAACGAAATCTGCATGGCAAAACTTGCAAGAAACTGTGGCAGAACGGGGGTGAGTTGCCAACTCATGAGTAGAAAACATCACAGAGCAGAAATCGTATGTATGATTCATCCTAGGTCAATACGATCTAATATATATATAAACCTCAAATGATAAAGTCTGAATGATGAGAAGATGAAAAGGATAAACATCTATATATAAGTGTAGTACCAAGTGCTCATGTCAGTGCCTCAGGTAGCAACATATCATAAATATGAGGTATGATCAATGTAATCAACATGAATCAATGTCAACTATATCATGAAGTCTATAAGAATGTGGATATCATCCAACTATGTAATCATTGTCTATATGTATGTGGATCTCATCCACGTGTCAACCAATGACACAAAACATCATGCATGTAAATATCATAAAGCATATACATGGAAGTATAAGGATATAAATCAACGTGTGTCCCTCGTGACACATCAAAATCACGGAACCTGAGTGTCCAGCATCGACACTCGAAAATATCATGAAACCTGTGCCCATCATCGGCACGTAAATCCTCATATATATAGGGCCCCGTCAGTCTGGATCGGCCCATGGGCTCCGTCAGTCCGGATCGGCCCGTATCATCTCTCAACTCCGGTCGGTATCCTCTGGATATCCGCCGAGCTCAAATACAATCACCGGTAGGTAGTAGTCCCTCTTCCAGGCTCACCGTTTGTATACACATCATCCCTTTCTTACCCCGGGGTACCATACCAGGGCTACCATGTACCCGTAATCGGCCTCATCCAGCTCCTCGAATCGGGTTTCACATGTCACACGTCTCAGAACCGAGAAAACGCATGGTGGACACACTGAAATATCATATCAAGAGAAACCGGGTTTTTAAACAATGCATACTTTCTTTTAAAATGACCACGGTTCTCAAATCCAGAAATCTCATGAAAACGGCATATCTCAATGCGTAAAATCATAAAGCATGATGTACGCAACATATGAAAGAAATGTAAGCATATCCGTATATCATGCAACATAAAACAGTAATATGCACACATCGAGGGGAAAACCACTCTTTTAAATGAATTCAGTTTTAAAATATACCTTGCGGTTCCCAAATCTCTAAAATACAGCCAGAATCATCTATGTATGTGCAAGTAGGTATATACGCAAGTATGAGTGTACAATATGCCTGTGCGCCAATATGGATGTACAAGCAGGTATATACGCAAGTATGAGTGTACAATATGCCTGTGCGCCAATATGGATGTACAAGTAGGTATATACGCAAGTATGAGTGTACAATATGCCTGTGCGCCAATATGGATGTACAAGTAGGTATATATGCAAGTATGAGTGTACAATATGCATGTGCGCCAATATGGATGTACAAGTAGGTATATACGCAAGTATGAGTGTACAATATATATGTGTGCTAGTATGGATGTACAATTAGTCATATCCTGATACAACAATCCTACAGTATAGTGACATGGCAATTATCGATGATGAAGTGTGTGAGCCGGCAAGTAGGTGTACGTGGAACATACGCATCATCGATAATGGTGCTGGTGTCCTGACAGCATTGGTTTAATATAACAATAAACACATTTACACATCTAATGTGATGCGAATAGCAAGAATATGCGGAAAATGAATAATAAACACAACAGTGAAGAATCTACATCAATATATATATATGTCATACAGTTTTACCATTTGAAATAACACGAATCGTGGTGTTTAGAAAAATAAGGGCAACGGTGTTTTTAAGAAAAGATGCGTCTTTTGAAAATATCCGTAGAATCGCTTGGCCTGTCTTTAAAATACTCACGATCCATTCATTTTGAAATAGGTATGACTCGGGTCTAGTCTAACATCTACTAAGTAAACTACAGTTCTAACTAACAAGCTAATCGAAAGGGTACGGAAACCACCTAAATTTAAGTCGATATATATATATATATATATATATACACACATACATACATACAGACATACATACATACAGACATACATAATAGTCGGTAATCTCGCCTCATAGTACCGCGTGTAAGACTACGGTAGCGCCCCGGCCGTCTTTCCGAGGCCAAAATGCGGAAACGAAAATTTTTCTCAACCTGAAAACCGGCGCTATCCTATGCTTAAATCCCGGATCGAACCATTAACCTACTAGCAAACTAGAGAAGGGATAGAAAGCTATACCGATCGATCCGTGTCCTTCGGTCTTCGGCCACCATCCCATGCTCTTCACGGCATCTCCGGTCTTGATCTCTTCGTCGGAAAGGGCACCACATCTACGAGTCCTTTTATGGGCTCTCGCTTCATCCAAAGCAACTCGGGCATGAAGTGTGCTAGTCGACGTGTCTAAGGTGTTGTAGAGAATGTTTGTGACAACTTTGTCTCTTGCATCCATGAAATGGACGGAGGTTAGAGATGAAGCCATTGATGGAAGTTTTGAGCTAGAGAAGAAAGAGGAAGAAGAAGGAGTTTCCTCTCTCTTTTCTTTTGTTGTGCTAGAATGATAATATGAGAGAGAGTGGAAATAATAATATGAGAGCTCACCCTAACCTTGGCTGCCCCTCTCTCTCCTCTCATCAAATCAACTCACTAATCAATCACATAATGTGATATTTGCACAAGAAATGATAGCATGACTCACCCATGAAGTACATGTATCATTTAATGCACAAAATGATGGTTTCTAGCTCATAATTTCCATTTGTAAACATTAACCCAAATGTTTACAACAGCAAAAAGATACAGCAATATCTAAAGTAAACTTGTGACGGATCACAAGGATACCCTTCACCTGTACATACATACCTGCATCCGCATTCCGACCGAATGCGAATGCGATGAGACCGGCTACCGCCCCTCGTCGGGGTCTCAACTGTATACACTAGTCTACTAATGGAGTATCGATGCCCAGTCGCGAAACTCCCACGTCTAGGGACCTTTTAAGGACGTGCTTATAGACCCCAGCTCCCACGTATATGATCGCCATCATACTGCTGGTCGTCAAGCAAGAATCCTAAGGGCTCTATCAGCGTGCAATAGCGACCTGTAAGGTCACCTAAAACAGTACACGATGATAAAGACAAACCATGGTAGCATACTATTCTCCATCAACATGTAATAGTGAACCACAATGTCACCTAAAGCATGTACATGATGATAGAGACAAACCAGATAGTATACAATGCTCCTGAGTAAGAATGTCCTACCGGCATAGGTCCTCCCTTAATCATTGCAATCATGTGCCTGCGATCCAATAATTGACTCAGAGGGCACTATATCCAACAATCTCCCACTTGCACTTAAGGCTAATTATTGCGATGTCGCATACTCACAGCCCGTGTGATACCGAACGCCCAACTCCTCTACTAATCAGTCTCACAAAGCTCGTTTGCGAAACTATCGCGTTCGAGAAATAGCCTCAGCTAGTGGATCCGCCCTGATGTTTCTTTCTATGTCTCTCTTTATCTCAAGTTCGCGGAGAAAGCCATCTCCCGAAATGAGCAATACCTGTCTTAGAATATGTCTGGATATCTGATAGGACCTAGCTCATAAATAAACTTCAAATCCAAACTTCTTAGACTGTATCGTCAACTGAATTTAATCAGTATCCTGCGCCATACCTCCCTCAGTATCCCCTTGGACCACCTGTCCAAAATACTACCCCTCGTCAAAGGGAAAACTATAACTCTGACAGCCACTCTGTCATCCAGGTCACCTTGGAAGCCTGGAATGATAACCGTCCCCCGATAGAGGCTGTTTTTATCATATCCCTAGAACATCCACTTATATTCTAAAACTGCTTCCGATCGTTTCTCTAGGATTGGATTAATATCAACTGATTGCATCTAGTGCAAAAACAACATCTGGTGTAGTACTTGACATCTCATGATTGACTCAATTGCCTAAACAAGTGATCTGCCAATCATGCACATCCCTCTCCGCTTTAGTCTGTAAGACACCTTTAGAGAGGGTGACTCCATCACCTGCAAGTACACCACCATGCCAGGAGTCGTCCATTCTAAAACACCTTTAGAATGCTGTCTAAGTACCCAGATTGGGAAACTACCCAAATCTAGATCTAAAACCATAGATCTAGTAACCAGAATATCTGATATAATATCCATATCCTATGTGGAGAAACCACTGTGTGACAACCAAAGTATAACCGATCGTAGTATAGGAATATCACTTCCTACTCTGTGTATGTCATCCAAATATGAGGACATCACACCCTACTACCTTCTTAACAGATCCATCCCTTATTCTGATGAAGTCAAACCTATGACTGTCACATTAGAAATAGATGATCTATCTCCGCTATATCTGCTTTAGTCTATAAATAGACATAAGCTACTTGTCCACTATGCTTCCGCTGCTCCCACTGGCTACGACAACCCTCTGGCAGAGTCATATACACGTGTACTTCTAAAGCTAGTTCAGAACGACGTTATACTCATTCTCCTGCCGGGTCTCATAGCCTGAAACAACAGTAGTGTCAAGACTTGGTAAACAAGAACCTCCCTATCACCGTCCTTGAGGCTACCGAAGTACCTCTCGAGTGCCTGAGGTTACTCACCATATCTGTGGAGTGTCCAATGGAATGTCAAACCAGATTGAATCTTTACGTCATGTTAAATTTTCAGTAATCGTTTGCGGTTCTGGAATCACTTTCAGTTCTACCATACCCCCACTACTGTTTTTCTGAAAAAATCCATTTCTATTAAAACTGTGGCGAGTCAAGAACAATATCACTATTGATCTTCGAAATGGTAGAAAATCAACCCTTTTCATAGCCCGGGTCAACCCACAAACATCCATTACAGAAACGTGCCTTGAGTTATCCAGAGTCTGGTTTTAAGCATAAGCCGGACAACTCCCCGTACCTTAACACTGTAAAGATATGAACTATTCTATATCCAATATAGAAACAGTGGCATTGATTTAATTGGAACCAGATTCAAATCATGCGGCTTTCTTAGTGCATGTCAACTAAATGGAGAGAGGCCAATCAGCATTACTCAACTTAGGAGTACATCCAATTATGAGTAACCTAAAAGAGAAGCTAGTTCTCTTAATCATTACCATCAACTGAATACCATACACAAGTATCTACATCTTCGATCACTTTGAAGAATCCTGATGCTTGCAACGCCTGCTTCTCTATTTTATTCTTATACCTATAACTTCTCAAAACATAGACCTTGCATTTCTACAAAACACATGTCTAAGAATTAGAGAAGTCACAAGTAAACAGAATATAGTATGAGTACCAACCCCTCTATCCTCATGGACACTGGACAACATACAATACTCTGTATAAGTCCCCTGAGTCTTATAACTTATTCGCTGTGTGTCGTAGGTTGAAAAATGTACTTATGGTTAAGAAGAATTACACCGCTGTTTAATGCTCCTTACCTAATCATCCACTGATATAGGTAAATTTCATAGACATAATTTAAAAAAGTTATATCTCACTTTATAAAAATAAACGTACAGATATATCAATTTGAAATTGGTGCATAACAACGGATATTCAAAACCAAATATTTGCCGTCCGGCAAACAACTCAGGTGATTTCCTCAAATATCACCAATTACAATGAATTCCAATTAATGAGGATGATCACCTAATTCCTAATAACTTACTCCCACTCATCATCTGTAAAACCATACAGATGTGAGAATCAAACCTGGTACATACATACCCTGGAGTAAGGGCTAATTGGGAAATCAGTTTTCTTTTAACAGTACACAGAGAAACTGAAACATGTAAATGTTTCGAAGAGGTATCCGGATATTCTAAGTAATGCCTCTTCTATTATCAGATTCACAACTGTAACCGTATAATTCTTTGCCATCTCTCCAATTTCTTTTATATGTCTTTAGTCATTACCTTCTGTACACCCCTTTAGGCTAAATGGTTTTCTTCCTTCCCTACCGTTCGGCACCAGTCTATGGTTTGGAAGAAAACTATCCAATAAGCATAATGGGTGTACTGTCCTAATCCTAGGAGCACTCGCAACGCGAGAGAAGGTAAAGATAAAAGACAACTGAATAAACCTTATTCCTATTTGTCCTGAACCAGAATCCATCTTCGAACTGGAACAAGTCCCTTCGAGTTCGTATATAACCATACGATGGAGTATCCAAATAACTGTAGATCTTCGTAGTGATACGGAGTGTCCTGGAGAAATACAAAGGTGATGTAGGATTGGCGAAGAAATACTTGGTTTTGTCGTGAATAGCAGTCGCAATTTACTTTGCCCTCTTACTAATCCCTTTATTTGTCTTAACTTATTACCTTCTGTACACCATCGTTAGGCTAAATGGTTTTCTTCATTTCCTACAGTTCGGCACCTGCCTATAGTTTGGAAGAAGACTATCCAATTAGCATAATAGGTGTACCGTCCTAATCCAAGGAGCACTCACAACCTGAGAGAAGGTAAAAGGAAAAGACCACTGAATAGTCCTATTCGTTTCTTCTAGAACCAGAAACCATCCTCGAATCTGGAACAAGTTCCTTTGAGTTCGTATATAACCATACGATGGTTTTATCTAATGGAAGTGGATGTTCGTAGTAATACGGGGTGTTCTGGAGAAAAGGGTAAAAATAGGAGTGGCAATGAGGTACGCAACTCTGACAATCCAAAAGCCAGTGTTTAAGAAGGTTCGGTTAATCTTGGTCACTGAGTCATAGTCAAGGGTCGGGTCTTGGTCGCTGCCAAAGAGAGAGAGAGAAAAGAAACACTCTGCGTGCACTCTAACCTAGATCAGAATGGTTATCAATTTATTTAATCAGGAAACCTCCCACTGTAACCTCAAATTCTCCTCCAAACCTGAAAGAAGAATTAGTCGGGATCACCCGAGGAGTAAACCAACTCATCAGTGGGAATCGGGATCCAACTATCATCGCATGATAACGTGATGGAATCCACTCACGTTATCACACTCCAGAAGGTATGCGCATATCCAGAAAGTTTCAGTTTCTTTAGAAACTCCCGATGTGTGTTTTTACCCCTAGGACCCAAGTGACCTTGACTGAGCCAAACAGATCAAAGGATCCTAGTCAAGTTCAACCCGTCATTATATTGATTGCATTAGACCCACCCACATGAGTCCTTGACTGAGCCAAAATGACCGCACGACTGTGCTAACCAATCTCATATCCATGCAACAGAAAAGCATTACAGAGCTACCGCACACTACGCCTTGGCTGAGCACGACATACGTAGTACGAATACTAAGCAATACTAATCTGAAATGATGGAGCGCTACGGTTGGTTTTTGGCGAAAACCTTTAACTTAATGAACTTGATATCGTTGAAGGAACCAGATAACTTTTTATAAAAATATAGTGGCGAAAACCTTTGCTAAAGAGGTCACTCCCGGTGAAGGGATCTCGGCTCTTTCCCCGTAGAATGAGGTGCAGGATATTCCAACTGAATACCACGATGTAAAGCAAAAGTAATCGACTATAGTGAAGGTTTTACCCTGACGCAAGCTTCTGTCCAAGGGGTCACTCTCGGTGAAGGGATCTCGGCCCTTGCCTCGTCGACTGAGGTGCTGGATATTCATAACTGAATACCACTGTGCAAAACAAAAGAGAACATCCTTGCAATAACAGCTTTTTTGAAAAATGTTCCAACAACATCAGAATAGGATTGTTTAGCTTGCATTGATCCGAATTAATGCAGTCCCATCAATTGATCACATCATAAAAGAACGAAAATATGATGTACGTATATGCCATCCGCATTCGCCACCGGGTCCCGTCATCACCCGTTAGGTTACTTAACTAACGACAGAGCGGGGACTGGACTAACGCGAGTGTAAAATACATACAACATCTACTAGTATATATATCAATATATAATATTCGCTCAAGGCGTGATAAAATGTAACATCACAGAAATGTAATAAGCATCACAGAACAATATAGATAATCTGAGATCCCCGGGTTTCATGGAGCCGCTACTGAAACCCGACGTTCCCCTGGTCGTATGGATAGCCTGCACAATGAAATCCTAGACCCCTACGGGTGCGGCAAGTTACCCGCTAAAACCTGAAGTGAGGCAGCCCCCTTCAATAACGTGAATGGACCACCCAGCACTTCACAGAATCCGGTAACTTGAGCACCCCTCCTTGGGTCAACCTATACCCCCTACGAGTGCGGCGAATAGCCCGCCAATTCTAAAGTAAAGCCCCTCCGTCTCAAAGCCATGAGATGCGGACCCGTTACCCTCTAGAACCCGGCTACCCGTGAACCCCTCCACGGGGTAATCCTAATACAGAAAGTAAAATATACAACGAGTACATCGACCTCAGCCCGGTCGTGCCCCAAAAGAATAATATACAAACAGACAGTGACGACAGTCCACATGTCGGACGCTCGCCCCGCAATATTAAATGTACATATACAACCAAACTGTACTACCATTGCATCCAGGCTATCCACCACGATAAATCCGCAACATCACAGCACAACACAGAACATCAAACGTGAATGTCACGTTCGCAAATCCGTCTAAAAGAGCTATAGCAATTAGACAGGATTTACCGATCAAATGACATTCACGGTCGCAGATATACTGTAAATACTGTGAACTAACATGTTTTAAAAATTTCGATCGATAAAGTTTCCCGAAGTAGGCCCCAAGAACAATACCCAGTACTCAGACAAATCTGGGCCCAAACAAAAATTACCAGAAAACCCTTTTCCAAGTCAGAGACCTACTGAAGAAATTTGGTGCACTGTGTCTACAGTACGGCAGCAGATCCCCGGCCAAAACGTTGGTACGGCCGCGGATCCGCCGCGCTAGTGAAATCAGCCCACCAAATTTTCTCAGTTCTCTTAAAAAACCCTGCCTGATTTTCTGCAACACTCCAAATAATTTTTTGACAACAAAAGAAAATCAACAGAAACTGAAAAATTGGAAACGCGGTTTTTAGAAAATTCATCCAATCGAAGTTCTAAACACGTTAGAGCAAGCTAGTAAAGCTTAATGGCGTGGCTCTGATACCATGTAAGACTACGGTAGCGCTCCGGCCGTCTTTCCGAGGCCAAAATACGGAAACGAAAAATTTTCATTACTTGAAAACCGGCACTATCGTTTGCTTAAATCCCGGATCGAACCATTAGCCTACTACTAGCAAACTAGAGAAAGCATAGAAAGCTATACCGATTGATCCGTGTCCTTCGGTCTTTGGCCACTATCCCAAGCTCCTCGTGGCATCTCCGGTGTCGATCTTCTCGTCGGAAAGGGCACCACATCTACGAGTCTTTTTACGGGCTCCCGCTTCATCCGAAGCAACTCGGGCACGAAGTGTGCTAGTCGATGTATCCAAGGTGTTGTAGAGAATGTTTGTGACAACTTTGTCTCTTGCATCCATGAGATAGATGGAGGTTAGAGATGAAGCCATTGATGGAAGTTTTGAGCTAGAGAAGAAAAAGGAAGAAGAAGGAGTTTCCTCTCTCTTTTCTTTTGTTGTGCTAGAATGATAATATGAGAGAGAGTGGAAATAATAATATGAGAGCTCACCCCAACCTTGGCTTCCCCTCTCTCTCCTCTCATCAAATCAACTCACTAATCAATCACATAATGTGATATTTGCATAAGAAATGATACCATGACTCACCCATGAAGTACATGTATAATTTAATGCACAAAATGATGGTTTCTAGCTCATAATTTCCATTTGTAAACATTAACCCAAATGTTTACAACAGTAAAAAGATACGGCAACATCTAAAGTAAACTTGTGACGGATCACAAGGATATCCCTCACCTGTACATACATACCTGCATCCGCATTCCGACTGAATGCGAATGCGATGAGACTAAAGTAATCCAACAAATCTAATACTAGGATCCGGCTTAAACCAAAGCCCACTAGTATGATCCGTCCGATCATGATCCGTACACTACTGCACGTATATGATCGGACCCTCCATATATCATACAGCCTCTACAACGTTTCGCCCGAAACTTGAGAAACTGTCTGTGGGGGACTCTAAAGGCTCGTCAATACTTTGGCTGTGGATTTAACCACTAGCACGTCAGAGATATTAGCCGTATGTAACGGGCTACCAGGTATTGACCAAAAGGGAGGTCGATGAGCGAACTCATCATGACACCCTACTGAGCCTGTCAGTGACAATATCCATACAGTCCGGTCCGTTCGTCTATGAGCACCGCATGTCGGGCCTAGGGGGTTGGTAAAAGTCAAACCCCCAAAAGCGGTACAAGTCGTGTCGGAGAGTAGCCCAGAACACCCTGAGATACTACTGGAATACCTACCAGTAAATCTCCTGCCTCGGCCGAAGGCTTTGTATAATGGCTCTCCTAGACACAGCGTGATCTCACCCCCACTACCGGGAGAGACGAACCCCTGCCGATCCGCTCACTGCCTCCATGTGGCTCGGGACTATATCCAACTAAAACCTGTTTGCACGACTCCTTTGAGCCGTGGTAGGATAGTAATCAAAGCACAGTGGGAACTCACATGAGACAAATGACGATCTCAGGTCGATGAACTAACCTGTACACATGTTACCAGGGAACTGCTATCTGACGTCAGGTATAATACCAACTAGCATGTTCCCGGCGAGTCCTTTCCGGTGTACTCATAACCCAATGAGCACCTGTATACTTCTTAGGTGAACCAACTGACACCAATGGCTTGTGAGACCAGCCACCGCCCCTCGTCGGGGTCTCAACTGTATACACTAGTCTACTAATGGAGTATCGAGGCCCGGTCTCGAAACTCCCAGGACTAGGGACCTTTTAAGGATGTGCTTATAGACCCCAGCTCCCACGTATATGATCGCCATCATACTGCTTGTCGAAGAATCATAAGGGCTCTATCAGCGTGCAATAGCGACCTGTAAGGTCACCTAAAGCAGTACACGATGATAAAGACAAACCATGGTAGCATACTATTCTCCATCAACGTGTAATAGTGAACCTCAATGTCACCTAAAGCATGTACACGATGATAGAGACAAACCAGACAGTATACAATGCTCCTGAGTAAGAATGTCCTACCGGCATATGTCCTCCCTTAATCATTGCAATCACGTGCCTGCGATCCAATAATTGACTCAGAGGGCACTATATCCAACAATCTCCCACTTCCACTTAAGGCTAATTATTGCGATGTCGCATACTCACAGCCCGTGTGATACCGAACACCCAACTCCTCTACTACTCAGTCTCACAAAGCTCGTTTGCGAAACTATTGCGTTCGAGAAATAGCCTCAGCTAGTGGATCCGCCCTGATGTTTCTTTCTATGTCTCTCTTTATCTCAAGTTCGCGGACAAAGCCATCTCCCGAAATGAGCAATACCTGTCTTAGAATATGTCTGGATATCTGATGGGACCTAGCTCATAAATGAACTTCAAATCCAAACTTCTTAGACTGTATCGTCAACTGAATTTAATCAGTATCCTGCGCCATGCCTCCCTCAGTATCCCCTTGGACCACTTGTCCAAAATACTGCCCCTCGTCAGAGGGAAAACTATAACTCTGACAGCCACTCTGTCATCCAGGTCACCTTGGAAGCCTGGAATGATAACCGTCCCCTGATAGAGGCTGTTGTTATCATATCCCTAGAAACATCCACTTATGTTCTAAAACTGCTTCCGATCGTTTCTCCAGGATTGGATTAATATCAACTGATTGCATCTAGTGCAAAAACAACATTTGGTGTGGTACTTGACATCTCATGATTGACTCAATTGCCTAAACAAGTGATCTGCCAATCATGCACATCCCTCTCCCCTTTAGTCTGTATGACACCTTTAGAGAGGGTGACTCCATCACCTGCAGGTACACCACCATACCAGGAGTCATCCATTCTAAAACACCTTTAGAATGTTGTCTAAGTACCCAGATTGGGAAACTATCCAAATCTAGATCTAAAACCATAGATCTAGTAACCAGAATATCTGATATAATATCCATGTCCTATGTGGAGAAACCACTATGTGACAACCAAAGTATAACCGATCGTAGTATAGGAATATCACTTCCTACTCTGTGTATGTCATCCAAATACCAGGACATCCCACCCTACTACCTTCTTAACAGATCCATTCCTTATTCTGATGAAGTCAAATCTATGACTGTTACATCAGAAATAGATGATCTATCTCCGCTATATCTGCTTTAGTCTATAAATAGACATAAGCTACTTGTCCACTATGCTTCCGCTGCTCTCACTGGCTATGACAACCCTCTGGCAGAGTCATATACACGTGCACTTTTAAAGCTAGTTCAGAACGATGTTATACTCATCCTCCTGCCGGGTCTCATAGCCTGGAACAACAGTAGTGTCAAGACTGGGTAAACAAGAACCTCCCTGTCACCGTCCTTGAGGCTACCGAAGTACCACTCGAGTGCCTGAGGTTACTCATCATATCTGCGGAGTGGCCAATAGAATGTCAAACCAGATTGAATCTTTAGGTCCTATTAAATTTTCAGTAATTGTTTGCGGTTCTGAAATCACTTCCAGTTCTACCATACCCCCACTACTGTTTTTCTGAAAATATCCATTTTTATTAAAACTGTGGCGAGTCAAGAATAATATCATTATTGATCTTCGAAATGGTAGAAAATCAACCCTTGTCATAGCCCGGGTCAACCCACAAACAGCCATTACAGAAACGTGCCTTGAGTTATCCAGAGTCTGGTTTTAAGCATAAGACGGACAACTCCCCGTACCTTAACACTGTTAAGATATGAACTATTCTATATCCAATATAGAAACAGAGGCATTGATTCAATTGGAACCAGATTCAAATCATGCAGCTTTCTCTAGTGCATGTCAACTAAATGGAGAAAGGCCGATCAGCATTACTCAACTTAGGAGTACATCCAATTATGAGTAACCTGAGAGAGAAGCTAGTTCTCTTAATCATTACTATCAACTGAATACCATATATAAGTATCTACATCTTCGATCACCTTGAAGAATCCTGATGCTTGAAACGCCTGGTTCTCTACTTTATTCTTATACCTATAACTTCTCAAAACTTAGACCTTGTATTTCTACGAAACACATGTTTAAAAATTAGAGAAGTCACAAGTAAACAGAATATAGTACGAGTACCAACCCCTCTGTCCTCATGGACACTGGACAACATACAATACTCTGTATAAGTCCCTTGAGTCTTATAACTCATTCGCTGTGTGTCGTAGGTTGAAAACTGTACTTATGGTTAAGAAGAATTACACCGCTGTTTAATGCTCCTTACCTAATCATCCACTGATATAGGTAAATGTCATAGACATAATTTCAAAAAGTTATATCCCACTTTATAAAAATAAACGTCAGATATATCAATTTGAAATTGGTGCATAACAACGGATATTCAAAACCAAATATTTGCCGTCCGGCAAACAACCCAGGTGATTTCCTCAAATATCACCAATTACAACGAATTCCGATATAATGAGGATGATCACCTAATTCCCAATAACTTTCTCCCACTCATCATCTGTAAAACCATACAGATGTAAGAATCAAACCTGGTACATACATACCCCGGAGCAAGGGCTAATTGGGAAATCTGTTTTCTTTTAACAGTACACAGTGAAACCGAAACATGTAAATGTTTCGAAGGGGTATCCGGGTATTCTAAGTAATGCCTCTTCCATTATCAGATTCACAACTGTAACCGTATATTTCTGTGCCATCTCTCTAAATCCCTTTATATGTCTTTAGTCATTACCTTCTGTACATCCCTTTAGGCTAAATGGTTTTCTTCCTTCCCTACCGTTCGACACCAGCCTATGGTTTTGAAGAAGACTGTCCAATAAGCATAATGGGTGTACTGTCTTAATCCTAGGAGCACTCGCAATGTGAGAGAAGGTAAAGATAAAAGACAACTGAATAAACCTTATTCCTATTTCTCCTGAACCAGAATCCATTCCCGAACTGGAACAAGTCCCTTCGAGTTCGTATATAACCATACGATGGAGTATCCAAAAACCGTAGATCTTCGTAGTGATACGGAGTGTCCAGGAGAAATACAAAGGTGATGTAGGATTGGCGAAGAAATACTTGGTTTGGTCGTGAATAGCAGTCGCAATTTACTTTGCCCTCTTACTAATCCCTTTATCTGTCTTAACTTATTACCTTCTGTACACCATCGTTAAGCTAAATGGTTTTCTTCATTCCCTACCATTCGGCACCTGCCTATGGTTTGGAAGAAGACTATCCAATTAGCATAATAGGTGTACCGTCCTAATCTAAGGAGCACTCACAATCTAAGAGAAGGTAAAAGGAAAAGACAACTGAATAGTCCTATTCGTTTCTTCCAGAACCAGAAACCATCCTCGAATCTGGAACAAGTTCCTTTGAGTTCGTATATAACCATACGATGGTTTTATCCAATGGAAGTAGATGTTCGTAGTAATACGGGGTGTTCTGGAGAAAAGGGTAAAAGTAGGAGTGGCAATGAGGTACGCAACTCTGACAATCCAAAAGCCAGTGTTTAAGAAGGTTCGGTTAATCTTGGTCACTAAGTCATAGTCAAGGGTCGGGTCATGGTCACTGCCAAAGAGAGAGAGAGAGAGAGAAAAGAAACACTCTGCATGCACTCTAACCTAGATCAGAATGGTTATCAATTTATTTAATCAGGAAACCTCCCACTGTAACCTCAAATTCTCCTCCAAACCTGAAAGAAGAATTAGTCGGGATCACCCGAGGAGTAAACCAACTCATCAGTGGGAATCGGGATCCAACTATCATCGCATGATAACGTGATGGAATCCACTCACGTTATCACACTCCAGAAGGTATGAGCATATCTGGCAAGTTTCAGTTTCTTTAGAAACTCCCGATGTGTGTTTTTACCCCTAGGACCCAAGTGACCTTGACTGAGCCAACATATCAAAGGATCCAAGTCAAGTTCAACCTGTCATTATCTTGATTCCATTAGACCCACCCGCACGAGTCCTTGACTGAGCCAAAATGACCGCACGACTGTCCTAACCAATCTCATATCCATGCAACAGAAAAGTATTACAGAGCTACCGCACACTATGCCTCGGCTGAGCATGACATACGTAGCACGAATACTAAGCAATACTAATATGAAATGACGGAGCGGTACGGTTGGTTTTTGGCGAAAAACCTTTAACGTAATGAACTTGATATCGTTGAAGGAACCGGATAACTTTTTATAAAAATATAGTGGCGAAAACCTTTGCTAAAGAGGTCACTCCCGGTAAAGGGATCTCGGCTCTTTCCCCGTAGAATGAGGTGCAGGATATTCCAACTGAATACCACGATGCAAAGAAAAAGTAATCGACTATAGTGAAGTTATTACCCTGACGCAAACTTCTGTCTAAGGGGTCACTCCCGGTGAAGGGATTTCGGCCCTTGCCTCGTCGTCTGAGATGCTGGATATTCATAACCGAATACCACTGTGCGAAACAAAAGAGAACGTCCTTGCAATAACAGCTTTTTTGAAAAATGTTCCAACAACATCAAAATAGGTTTGTTTAGATTGCATTGATCCGAATCAATGCAGTCCCATCAATTGATCACACCATAAAAGAACGAAAATATGATGTACGTATATGCCATCCGCATTCGCCACTGGGTCCTGTCATCACCCGTTAGGTTACTTAACTAACGACAGAGTGGGGACTGGACTAGCGTGGGTGTAAAACATATACAATATCTACTAGTATATATATCAATATATAATATTCGCTCAAGGCGTGATAAAATGCAACATCACAGAAATATAATAAGCATCACAGAACAAACAGATAATCTGGGATCCCCGGGTTTCATGGAGCCGCTACTGAAACCCGACGTTCCCCTGGTCGTGTTGATAGCCTGAACAATGAAATCCTAGATCCCTACGGGCGCGGCAAGTTACCCGCCAAAACCTGAAGCGAGGCAGCCCCCTTCAACAACGTGAATGGACCATCCAGCACTTCACGGAATCCGGTAACTTGAGCACCCCTCCTTGGGTTAACCTGTACCCCCTACGAGTGCGGCGAATTGCACGCCAATTCTAGAGTAAAGCCCCTCCGTCTCAAAGCCATGAGATGCGGGCCCGTTGCCCTCTAGAACCCGGCTACCCGTGCACCCCTCCGCGGGTAATCCTAGTACAGAAAGTAAAATATACAACGAGTACATCGACCTCAGCCCCGTCGTGCCCCAAAAGAATAATATACAAACAGACTGTGACGACAGTCCATATGTCGGACGCTCGCCCTACAATATTAAATGTACATATACAACCAAACTGTACTACCATTGCATCCAGGCTATCCACCATGACAAATCTGCAACATCACAGCAAAACACAGAACATCAAACGTGAATGTCACGTTCGCAAATCCGTCTAAAAGAGCTATAGCAATTAGACAGGATTTACCGATCAAATGATATTCACGGTCGCGGATATAATGTAAATATTGTGAACTAACATGTTTTAAAAATTTCGATCGACAAAGTTTCCCGAAGTGGGCCCCAAGCACAATACACAGTACTCAGACAAATCTGGGCCCAAACAAAAATTACCAGAAAACCCTTTTCCAAGTCAGAGACCTACTGAAGAAATTTGGTGCACTGTGGCTACAGTACGGCGGCGGATCCGCGGCCAAAACGTGGGTACGGCCGTAGATCCGCCGCGATACAGTGAAATCAGCCCACCAAATTTTCTCAATTCTCTTAAAAAACCCTGCCTGATTTTCTGCAACACTCCAAATAATTTTTTGACAACAAAAGAAAATCGACAGAAACTGAACAATTGAAAACGCGGTTTTTAGAAAATTCGTCCGATCGAAGTTCTAAACATGTTAGAGCAAGCTAGTAAAGATTAATGGCATGGTTTTGATACCATGTAAGACTACGGTAGCGCCCCGGCCGTCTTTCCGAGGCCAAAATGCGGAAACGAAATTTTTTCATAACTTGAAAACCGGCTGTATCGTATGCTTAAATCCCGGATCGAACCATTAACCTACTACTAGCAAACTAGAAAAGGGAAAGAAAGCTATACCGATCGATCCGTATCCTTCGGTCTTCGGCCACCATCCCAAGCTCCTCGCGGCATCTCCGGTTTCGATCTCCTCGTCGGAAAGGGCACCACATCTACGAATCTTTTTACGGGCTCCCGCTTCATCTGAAGCAACTCGGGCACGAAGTGTGCTAGTCGACGTAACCAAGGTGTTGTAGAGAATGTTTGTGACAACTTTGTCTCTTGCATCCATGAGATGGATGGAGGTTAGAGATGAAACCATTGATGGAAGTTTTGAGCTAGAGAAGAAGGAGTTTCCTCTCTCTTTTCTTTTTTTATGCTAGAATGATAATATGAGAGAGAGTGGAAATAATAATATGAGAGCTCACCCCAACCTTGGATGCCCCTCTCTCTCCTCTCATCAAATCAACTCACTAATCAATCACATAATGTGATGTTTGCACAAGAAATGATACCATGACTCACCCATAAGTACATGTATCATTTAATGCAAAAAATGATGGTTTCTAGCTCATAATTCCATTTGTAAACATTAACCCAAATGTTTACAACAGTAAAAAGATACGGCAACATCTAAAGTAAACTTGTGACGGATCACAAGGATACCCCTCACCTGTACATACATACCTACATCCGCATTCCGACTGAATGCGAATGCGATAGGACTAAAGTAATCCAACAAATCTAATACTAGGATCCGGCTTAAACCAAAGCCCACGAGTATGATTTGTCCGATCATGATCCGTACACTACTGCACGTATATGATCCGACCCTGCCATATATCATACGGCCTCTACAACATTTCGCCCGAAACTTGAGAAACTATCTGTGGGGTACTCTAAAGGCTCGTCAATACTTTGGCTGTGGATTTAACCACTAGCACGTCAGAGGTATTAGCCGTACGTAACGGGCTACCAGGTATTGACCAAATGGGAGGTCGATGAGCGAACTCATCCTGACACCCTACTGAGCCTGTCAGTGACAATATCCGTACAGTCCGGTCTGTTCGTCTATGAGCATCGCATGTCGGGCCTAGGGGGTTGGTAAAAGTCAGACCCCCAAAAGCGGTACAAGTCGTGTCGGAGTGTAGCCTAGAACACCCTGAGATACTACTGGAAAACCTACCAGTAAATCTCCTGCCTCGGCCGAGGGCTTTGTCTAATGGCTCTCCTAGACACAGCGCGATCTCACCCCCCAATACCGGGAGAGACGAACCCCTGCCGATCCGCTCACTGTCTCTATGTGGCTTGGGACTGTACCTAACTAAAACTTGTTTGCACGACTCCTTTGAGCCGTGGTAGGGTAGTAATCAAAGCACAGTGGGAACTCACACGAGACAAATGACGATCTTAGGTCAATGAACTAACCTATACACATGTCACTAGGGAACTGCTATCTGATGTCAGGTATAATACCAACTAGCATGTTCCCGACGAGTCCTGTCCGGTGTACTCATAACCCAATGAGCATCTGTATACATCTTAGGTGAACCAACAGACACCAATGGCTTATGAGACTGGCCACCGCCCCTCGTCGGGGTCTTAACTGTATACACCATTCTACTAATGGAGTATCGATGCCCAGTCTCAAACCTCCCATGACTAGGGACCTTTTAAGGATGTGCTTATAGACCCCAACTCCCACGTATATGATCGCCATCATACTGCCGGTCGTCAAGCAAGAATCCTAAGGGCTCTATCAGCGTGCAATAGCGACCTGTAAGGTCACCTAAAGCAGTACACGATGATAAAGACAAACCATGGTAGCATACTATTCTCCATCAACGTGTAATAGTGAACCACAATGCCATCTAAAGCTTATACATGATGATAGAGACAAACCAGATAGTATACAATGCTCCTTAGTAAGATTGTCCTACCGGCATAGGTCCTCCCTCAATCATTGCAATCACGTGCCTGCGATCCAATAATTGACTCTAAGGGCACTATATCCAACACCGCGTACGATACATTATATCATATGACATCCTCGAGTCAAGAGTGCGGATCTATCATCAATATAAAGCTGTACGTAAATTCATCATACGGCATCCCAAATCTGGGTACGGGTCAAATCTCACATTTATCTCATCAATTATCTGGAATCCTTATCATCATATCTCATGATCTGGGGTACTGATCTAAGTCTAGTACAACTGATACCATCTATATAAATATATGTGTGTGTATGAAAACACACGTCCAAAGGCCCGCTAAAATCTCATGTCGTATCTCATAATATGAACCACATTATATCACCGATCTCATGGCACCATGCCCAATCTCATCGACTCATCTCCAAATATATACAATTCTCATCATCCCGGTATAAGTATACGTATATATATATACCTAGTCCCATACCTATGTGTGTGTATATATATATATATATACGTATCCGCATGTACGCACAAGTATAACAAAGTAAGCATGTGTGTGCGTGTGGGTGTAACCCTCATTCTAGGGTTCACGACTAAGAAACTAAACTAAGTTACTTCTAACTACTCTAAGCTAAACCATCAACACAAATCATATTTTGATAATCATCCACGTAACATAAACACATATATAACCATATATATAAGCTATACTACGAACCGCGGGGGTGCTATACGCCATCCACCCGACTTCCCCCGTAGATATAATCTACTCACCTTGACCTTCGCTTGCCGATGCCGACGTCGCCACGCGCTTGCTTGTCGTCTTAAAGTCTTCGCGAGGGTACCTACACATCATAGCGTATCATATTGCATTAAAAGCCAAATCGAAACCAAAACGACACGCGGAACTCACATATGTCAAAACCTATGGTTTGCCTTCGCAAAACAACCCGATATCACTCGATATAGACGTACAAACGTTAAGTGATCGAGATAAAACACAAACACTAAATTCCAGAATTTAAAATATGCAAAACCATAACTCGAATCAAAACAGCAACTTGAGTAAGTGGTCCCAGATTTTGTATAAGTTGAAAACTAGGTAAGCAAATAACACTAGGGTGATGTATATAGGGTATATGACCTACAGAAGCAACCTGGGCATACAATTCATCAGTGTGGCTGGCCCATACCCATGAAATTCTGGCGAGCTCGGTTGGGGGGTGTGGGATTTGGTTTGTTTTGCCTGGGTGGTCTCGTAGTACTTTAATTAGGTCCCTAAAGTTGTTTGCTAGTCTTAAAAATACCCCAAGTCATCCCAGATTTTCCTGCACACTCCAATACCTCACAAAACCCGACATTAAAAGTTCTGTTTTGGGTTTCAGGTGTTGTATATGTATTTGGTCTGGGTTTTTGACAAATTAGGAGGTTTAAGGTCACTAATACGGTTCAATAACACAATCCCAACTCAAGAAAACCCTAACCCCATTCTAGTAATCTCCAAAATTCACCAAATTGCACCAAATCACAACTAAACACATAAATGGTTTAAAGTGAATGAAAAACTACCCTAAGTGTGAAGGGATTACCTCATTTGGGACCCAAGAATCCCCTACAGCACCAAAATGTGATTTTTCTTTGTCCAAAGTGTAGCTTGTGAGCTTGTGCACAACTTTTGTGAAATGGGGATGGAGTTTTGATGAAGATTAGATGATGAAGTGGGGGTTGTAGTGGAGGAGGGAGGAGGTACTGCCATGGTGAAGTGAGGAGGGGAGATGAAGAGGAAAAACAAATGAAGGGAGACCAAGTCAACACACCCCTCACCCTCTCTCCTCTCTCATGCCCATCCCTCATTCTTTATTCCTTTTCTTTTCTTTTCTTTTTTTTTTCATTTCTCTTCTCATTCTTTTAAAATTTGAATAGGAAACCCAAATGAAACCATGGTAGAAAAATGCATAAGTGTGAAAACAGACTTTGTGCATGCTATGTGTACAAAACACGCTTAATCCGCGATTAGCGATTTTTAATCGTGATTAGCACTAAAATAGTGTCAAATAAATCATAAACTTTCATAATTCGCTTAAATCATATAAAGCACTCTCTTTTTAATAATTTCCATAATTTTTCAAAATTTCCCCCCATTTATCGGTATTTAATTATACCGCCTTATTAAAATATTCAATATTTTATTATTTAATTATAAAAATTCCTAAAAATAATATTTTATTTTTTTGAAATGTTACAATCTTCCCCCCTTAAAGAAATTTGGTCCCCGAATTTAAATTTAAACCCCTCAATTACTAAAACATTTCAGTAAAAGTCCAAGTCGTCGGGGTTCCGAAATCATCAATACATAAAACGTATCATAGCGCAAGGTATGCGCATGAACGATGAGCAGATAACTCAAAATCAAAACTCCGTCAAGTATCTCGCAATCATCGGAGTCATGGTGAAGACACAAATGTCAGATCCAAAACGAAACCAATATGATATACATCAAAACTATATAGGTAAACATCAAATCTATACATGTAAATATCTGAAGGAAATGCATGCCAAACTTTTCATGTTGCTGTGTGATGCGCACAACACTGCACAGTGGCGTACGTCTATTGTAAGAAAATAACCATATATGTATATATCTTTTGTTTAATATGCACGTCCCGCCGTTTTTAGAAAACAATTTAGAAGGGTTTCCTTGTTTTAAACGTTTCGTGTCATATTAGACACGTAGGTAAATACTGAGACTATAGCTCCCTTTTTGGAAATCGCTTCGATAACTATCAATGCATGCAAAATACATCCAGGTACTGTCCTCTGACTAGTCCTGCTCAGTACGAAAACAATAGTAAGTATCATAAAAACGTACCGCTCCATAAGAAATCAATCCCAAAATGTGCATATGAATGTTACGTGCGTCTGGTGCGCACAGAAATCGAAATCCATGAATGTGCCATATATGTGCGCAGAAATAAAATCTAAGTGCAACGGGTGTGCACAAAACATCTGTCATAGACAACGTGTGTGCCTGACAGCAAAATCAGGTGCATCTGACATGCACGAAGAATCTCGATTTGGTGCATCTGGCATGCACCCAAATTGTATCTCAAAACATGCGCTCACACGTGCAAAAATCCAAATCGGGTGCATCTATCATGCATGAATAAAATCTAAATCATGTGCATCCAACATGCACGAAATCACGAAATCCATAACAAGCGCCGAACATACGCAAAATCCAATCCAAGCGCGCCAAATATGCGCAAGATCCAAATCAAATGCACGGAGTGCACGAAATCAACATCAATATCAGAATTGAAATCGGCGGTATGCAATGCAACTCAATCCAAATCAGATATACTGGGGTATATAATCTCACAACCATGTGCATCAGCGTGCACAAATCAAGTCAAAGCACTAAAAGTGCATGAAAACTATGCCGAAAGCATAAGTCAAATCACATGCATAACATAGGCATGAAATCAAAATCAACATATCGAATAACATCAAACCGAAGACAGGTGCAACCGTGGTGCACAAAATACGTATCAATGCACTGCAAGCATATGTGAACTATACCGAGTGCAAAAACCAAATCGTGTGCGTATCATGTGCACAAAATCAACCCAACTGTATGAAATCTATGAAATCATAAACATGTATAGCCAAGGCACAAAATGATACTAAGTGCAATAACTGTGCACAAATCATAAATCAACAAACGGTGTATAAAGCATATCTCAAGGGTAATAACTATGCACAAAATATGAATACACTGTAGGTGCAATCATGGTGCACGAAAATAAATATCATGTAATTCAGTCATCAAGACTAAATCATGCGAATAGATCGCCCAAAATACCGAAATCCAAGGTGACGGATACGTGATAATTGAATCACCAAATCACAAATCATAAATACCGTCGTCGATATTTCCTCCTTCAAAGTCGAGAAGGTGTCGGTGCATCCAATGCTAGTAGAGCAAGCTATCTACTTGCCTCCTATTCATGGCCTGTCGTCTGACGCCCTGAGGCTCCCGTCTCTCACTGCATATTTCTAAGTGCATAGCTCCTCGGTTCAATGGTTCAATATGGAATAACGACGGAAACAGTCCCGCTCTGGCACATCCTCTAAAGATCTCTGGCCAACTATCTCGTCGACGATGCTGAACTCTTACCTGCTGGGTGTGCTCAATATGACCACTCCTGGGTCTAAGTCTTCTCGTATAGTATCCTAAAAAGGTCCTGTCAAGGTCTCTCTCAAATCTTGTTTCTGCCGAACTGCCCGGAAGCTCTCACCTTTACTATATCACTTTCTGGTTCCGGAACGGCTGCATACTCATTGCGACTCATTCTGGAAGATATATCTATATACAACGCCTCTGTATGCGTATCACATCTCTAATGTCAGCGGAGTGGAACACCATCTCATCAAGATCTCGTACGAATCTCTTACTCCACTTTTCTCTGCTGTCGACTGCTTCGGACTCGTCTCATCGTGGCTGCATGGACTGTTCTCCAACGTCTATACTCGTATCTGGAGTCTCCAAGCAATGTATCCCATCACATGATATCCGAAAGATGTCGAACCTTTCGATCAATTCGTCAAGGTTCCATAATTCCCCCAAGAGCTAAACATCTTGGGTACAGTTTAATTGTACTCTAGTACATGCCACAGCACCTGTGGACCAACCGTAGAAGGGCAAACCCAAGCATCACAAATGGCACCGCTAAACTGCCGCAAACCCTAAGGTTCAAAGGCGTTCCATGTTCATTACGTCGAGTTAGGGTTTCATTCTTCTAGAGGGTCCATAGCATTACTTGCATTTGTCTTTGAATACTTTAAACTTGGAAAATGGGCTCCTGACATTCGATCGTCTCCATCGACTCTCAACGTACCTGCGTGAAGTCGTCTCTAGCTGGAATCAATCTTTCTGATGACCTCGCATCGGGGTAAGCGAACGAACCACATGTCCTTATCATTCATCCTCGGGTGACTAGCGACCTTCCATCATATCCTTAAGTATATACTCATGCTGCAGTAGCTCCAACATCTAGACGATATCTCGTCATTTGCAGCAACAACTGGCTCATTCGTCTGCACGCTGAACAGTGTCTCAATCATCAAGAATAAGCGATACATCAATGGTCATCACATTCTTGCTGGTCTCCATCAGTGGCACAATCCTCTGGTGCAAATCTGTACGCTATAGAAATATCGTAAAAACGATCCATCAACGCTCATGGCGTGAAAACGCAATAAAACGACGCCTCTATATGCAATCGTATGTTCCTGGAATCACGCCCTGGTCAGTCCTCATTCGCGATGAGCTCATACTGACCGCAACTCTAACCGTAGCTTTCCATGCCCGTGTAATCATGGCAGCAAAATCATAACCAAAATCGATGAGGATAGATCATAGGAATGGATATAATACTGTGCAAGGAAATGTACATCCTAAGGATCCTTAAGCGGAGTAGCGTATCGTAAGTATGCCGCGGAACATATACACGGTACGTCACTCTACTGAAGTCACCTACTCCATCAACCAAGGTCAACCTATGCGACGAAAGTTCGGGTCTAATATCCCCTCGACTAAGTCTAAGTTCCATAAGGTCAAGCCTATGTTCCGAATATATGCAAACGCTCTAGGCCCCGTATAGTCAAACTTAGACTCGAACCAAGGTTAATCTAGCGCTCTGATACCAACTTTGTCACGACCCGAAATAGCACGTGACTGGCCCTTGAATCATATGAAGCCTATAGGACCTCATTTAATTCAAGTAAGCCAAAAGCCTAGAAATCTAAAACCATTTTAAATAATAAATGAAGGAAAACTAGTTTTAAAGAAGTGAAGAAATCATGTTTTAAAAACAAGGTTTTTAAATAAGTAAGCCGAATATGAATTTTTAAATTCTCAAGTCTTTTCTGAAAATTTCGGCAGAGTTTCCTTTGTAAATACTGGCCCCAAACGGGTTACAACAAGAATAATATATGCATAATGATAAAAGCCATCCCCAAGCGGGAGCTACCTCTTCGTCAATCGACGGTCACAACCACGCAAGCAATATAATATACAACGCCGAAGGACGAGAATCAAAACTCAAAAGGAAACTTAAAATCATCAAGAACACTAAAAAACTACAACGGGCGACTCTAAGGTCGAAATAATACATAACTGGTTTCTAAGTCTGAAATAAATATACAAGTCTGGTTGATTGAATTTTTCTAGATACAACTGAAAATAAATAAGTACAATGGTGGTTACGATGCGAGTGAAACCACCTATCAAAGCAATCACCCGGAATAAAGTAATGTGCTAACAAAGCCGTAACGAAACCTGTACGGCAAAACCTGCAAGAAACTATGGCACAATGGGGGTGAGTTACCAACTCGCAGAAAACATCACAGAGCAGAAATCGTATGTATGACTCATCCTAGGTCAATACGATCGAATATATATATAAACCTCAAATGATAAAGTCTGAAGCATGAAAAGATGGTAAGGGTAAACATCTATACATAAGTGTAGTACCAAGTGCTCGTATCAGTGCCTCAGGTAGCAACATATCATAAATATGAGGTATGATCAATGTAATCAACATGAATCAATATCAACTATATCATGAAGTCTATAAGCATGTGGATATCATCCAACTATGTAATCATTGTCTGTATGTATGTGGATCTCGTCCACGTGTCAACCAATGACACAAAACATCATGTATGTAAATATCATAAAGCATATGCATGGAAGTATGAGGATATAAATCAACGTGTGTCCCTCGCGACACATCAAAATCACGGAACCTGAGTGTACAACATCGACACTCGAAAATATCATGAAACCTGTGCCCAGCATCGGCACGTAAATCTTCATATATATAGGGCTCCGTCAGTCCGGATCGGCCCACGGGCTCTGTCAGTCCGGATCGGCCCGTATCATCTCTCAACTCCGGTCGATATCCTCCGGATATCCACCGAGCTCAAATACAATCAACGGTAGGTAGTTGTCCCTCTGCCAGGCTCACCGTCTATATATACAGCATCCCTTTCTTACCCCGGGGTACCATACCGGGTCCACTATGTACCCGCAATCGGCCTCATCCAGCTCCTCGAATCGGGTTTTACATGTCACACGTCTCAGAACCAAGAAAACGTATGGTGGACGCACTGAAATATCATATCAAGAGAAACCGGGTTTTTAAACAATGCATACTTTCTTTTAAAATGACCACGGTTCTCAAATCCAGAAATCTCATAAAAACGGCATATCTCAATGCGTAAAATCATAAAGTATGGTGTATGCGACATATGATAGAAATGTAAGCATATCCGTATATCATGCAACATAAAACAGTAATATGCACACATCGAGGGGAAAACCGCTCTTTTAAATGAATTCAGTTTTAAAATATATCTTGCGGTTCCCAAATCTAGAAAATACAGCCAGAATCATCTATGTATGTGCAAGTAGGTATATACGCAAGTATGAGTGTACAATATGCCTGCGCGCCAATATGGATGTATAAGTAGGTATATACGCAAGTATGAGTGTACAATATGCCTGTACGCCAATATGGATGTACAAGTAGGTATATACGCAAGTATGAGTGTATGCCTGTGCGCCAATATAGATGTACAAGTAGGTATATACGCAAGTATGAGTGTACAATATACATGTGCGTCAATATGGATATACAAATAGATATATACGCAAGTATGAGTGTACAGTATGCCTGTGCGCCAATATGGATGTACAAGTAGGTATATACGCAAGTATGAGTGTACAGTATGCTTGTGCTACGCAAGTATGAGTTTACAATATGCATGTGCGCCAATATGGATGTACAAGTAGGTATATACGCAAGTATGAATGTACAATATGCCTGTGCGCCAATATGGATGTACAAGTAGGTATATATGCAAGTATGAGTGTACAATATGTATGTGTGCCAGTATGGATGTACAATTAGTCATATTCTGATGCAACAATCCTACTGTATAGTGACATGGCAATTATCGATGATGAAGCGTGTGCGCCGGCAAGTAGGTGTACGTGGAACATACGCATCATCGATAATGGTGCTGGTGTCCTGACAGCATGGGTTTAATATAACAATAAACACATTTACACATGCAATGTGATGCGAATAGCAAGAATATGCGGAAAATGAATAATAAACACAACAGTGAAGAATCTACATCAACATATATATGTCATACAGTTTTGCCATTTGAAATAACACGAATCGTGGTGTTTAGAAAAATAAGGGCTATGACGTTTTTAAGAAAAGATGCGTCTTTTGAAAATATCCGTAGAATCCCTTGGCCTGTCTTTAAAATACTCACGATTCGTTAGTTTTGAAATAGGTATGACTCAGGTCTAGTCTAACATCTACTAAGTAAACTACAGATCTAACTAACAAGCTAATCGAAAGGGTACGGAAACCACCTAAATCTGAGTCGATATATATATATACATATATAATAGTCGGTGATCTCGCCTCAATAGTACCGCGTACGATACAGTATATCATATAACATCCTCGAGTCAAGAGTGTGGATCTATCATCAAAATAAAGCTCGTACGTAAATCCGTCGTACGGCATCCCAAATCTGGGTACGGGTCGAATCTCACATTTATCTCATCAATTATCTGGTATCTTTATCATCATATCTCATGATCTGGGGTATTGATCTAAGTCTAGTACAACTGATACCATATATATATGTGTGTGTGTGTGCGCGCGTGTATGAAAACACACGTCCAAAGGCCCGCTAAAATCTCATGTCGTATCTCATAATACGAACCACATCATATTACCGATCTCATGGCACCATGCCCAATCTCATCGACTCATTTCTAAATATATACAATCCTCATCATCCCTGTATAAGTATACGTAAATATATATACACCTAGTCCCATACCTCTGTGTGTGTGTGTGTGTGTGTGTGTGTGTGTGTGTATACGTATCCCCATGTACGCACAAGTATAACAAAGTAAGCATGTGTGTGCGTGTGGGTGTAAGCCTCATTCTAGGGTTCGCGACTAAGAAGCTAAACTAAGTTACTTCTAACTACCTTAAGCTAAACTATGAACACAAAACATATCTTGATAATCATCCATGTAACATAAACACATATATAACCATATATATAAGCTATACTACGAACTGCGGGGGTGCTATACGCCATCCACCCGACTTCCCCCATAGATATAATCTACTCACCTTGACCTTCGCTTGCCGATGCCGACTTCACCACACGCTTGCTTGTCATCTCGAAGTCTTCGCGAGGGTACCTACACATCATAGTGTATCGTATTACATTAAAAGCCAAATCGAAACCAAAACGACACGCGGAACTCACATAGGTCAAAACCTATGGTTTGCCCTCGCAAAACAACCCGATATCACTCGATATAGACGTACAAATGTCAAGTGATCGAGATAAAATTCAAACACTAAAATCCATAATTTAAAATACGCAAAAGCATAACTCGAATCAAAACAGCAACTTGAGGAAGTGGTCCCAGATTTTGTATAAGGTGAAAACTAGGTAAGCAAACAACACTAGGGTGATGTATATAGGGTATATGACCTACAGAAGCAACCTGGGCACACAACTCATCAGTGTGGTCGGCCCATACCCATGAAATTCCGGCGAGCTCGGTTGGGGGGTGTGGGATTTGGTTCGTTTTGCCTGGGGTGGTCTCGTAGTGCTTTAATTAGGTCCCTAAAGTTGTTTGCTAGTCTTAAAAATACCCTAGGTCATCCCAGATTTTCCTGCACACTCAAATACATCACAAAACCCAACATTAAAAGTTCTGTTTTGGGTTTCAGGTGTTGTATATGTGTTTGGTCTGGGTTTTTGACAAATTGGAAGGTTTAAGGTCACTAATACGGTTCAATAACACAATCCCAACTCAAGAAAACCCTAACCCCTTTCTAGTAATCTCCAAAGTTCACCAAATCGCACCAAATCACAATTAAACACATAAATGGTTTAAAGTGAATGAAAAACTACCCTAAGTGTGAAAGGATTACCTCATTTGGGACCCAAGAATCCCCTACAGCACCAAAATGTGATTTTTCTTTGTCTAAAGTGTAACTTGTGAGCTTGTGCACAACTTTTATGAAATAGGGATGGAGTTTTAATGAAGATTAGATGATGAAGTGGGGGTTGTAGTGGAGGAGAGAGGAGGTGCTGCTATGGTGAAGTGAGGAGGGGAGATGAAGTGGAAAAACAAATTAAGGGAAACAAATGACCAAGTCAACACACCCCTCACCCTCTCTTCTCTTTCATGCCCATCCCTCATTCTTTATTCTTTTTCTTTTCTTTTCTTTTCTTTTTTCTTTTTCATTTCTCTTCTCATTCTTTTAAAATTTGAATAGGAAACCCAAATGAAACCATGGTAGAAAAATGCATAAGTGTGAAAAAAAGACTTTGTGCATGCTATGTGCACAAATCACACTTAATCCGCGATTAGCGATTTTTAATCGCGGTTAGCACTAAAATAGTGTCAAATAAATCATAAACTTTCATAATTCGCTTAAATCACATACAACACCCTCTTATTAATAATTTCCATAATTTTTCAAATTTCCCCCCATTTATCGGTATTTAATTATACCGCTTTATTAAAATATTCAATATTTTATTATTTAATTATAAAAATTCCCAAAAATAATATTTTATTTTTTTGAAATGTTACATACTGCTTCGCGTACTCAAGGCAGTCTGGGATCATTGTAGGCCAATAGTATCCCATCCTTTTGATCTCCAGCTTCATCTTTGGCCCGGCTTGATGAGATCCGCAGAGTCCGTCGTGAGTTTCTTGGACGACTCTCCTTGCTTCTTTAGGTCCAAGGTATTTTAGCCATAGAGAATCAAATGATCTTTTATATAGAGTGTCATTGACGAAGGCGAAGGATAGAGCTCGTTTCATGAGCTGATGTCTTGAGGACGCATCTTCAGGTGTTCGACGGGATTTGAAGTACTCTATAAAGACTTCTCTCCAATCCTTAGCCTTCTCCTGGTTTTTTATTTGTAGGGCCGTTTGCTCGGTCGCTCCCTTTTCTTCGGACGATTCTGTAGATATTTCTGCCGGTGCAAGAACCCGAAGGCTTTGCACAACGATCTTTACGTCATCGAGGTTCTCGTCGGCCAGTTCTTTAGCGAGCATGGCTAATGCATCCGCCTTGCTATTTTCCGCGCACGGTATGCTTTCCAGGGCGTAGGAAGGGATTCGATTCAGCCGTTGTTGCACTCTCTCACCGTACTTTACCAACTCTGGTTTGCACGTTTGATAGTCACCATTTACTTGACTAACGACTAGCTGGGAGTCTCCGTATATGAGGAGGTTTTCAATTCCCATGTCGACAGCGATCTCAAGACCTGCTATCAAAGCTTCATATTCGGCTTCATTGATCGTCCTCGGCTCTGTTAATGAGAAGGCGAAGCGGATTATCCCTCCTTATGGAGTCACGAAGATGCTCCAGATTTGATCATGGGGGTACTGTGTTCTCGCTTCTTCATAGAAGATGCCCCGACGAAGTAGAGTTCCCATCGGGTGTCACTCTCTCCATTCTCCCCATCGATCATGTCAAACGCGTGCTCGTCTAGCAATTCGCAATTTAGGGGTGAATCGGCAGGTATCGGATGCTCAGCGAAGAAGTCGGCGATGGCCTGGCCTTTCACTGCCTTGAGAGGTCGATAAGTTATTGAGAATTCTATTAAGAGTAGGGCCCATTTAGCGAGCCGTCCTGTCACGCCCCGCTTCCCAGTATACGGTGAAGGGGACGCGACTGGTCCGCTACATATTTACTCAGAAGCAAATACGCTAAGCGTAACTAAGCAATATAAAAGTAAATGCACAAGAGACAAGATATAATAAAGACAACAATTTTATTTATTAACATTCTTTTGTACAATACATGAAAAGGAAATATAACGGAAATAAAAACAATGCCTAAACAATGGCATGACAGGAAATTAAAGGTTCTGAATAGAAAATGTACAATGTCTAGAGCTCAGGGTCTTCGTTGTACTGATCCAAATCTTCTGCAGTTGGCTCGATCTTTGACGGATCTAAATCACCTGATGACATTCAAAGAAGAAAGAAATAGAATGTCGTCAGCGAACAGGTCGCTCGGTAAGTCCTAAAGATAAGAGAAAAGTAGAATAGACAGAATAAGAAAGTATCTTTTAAAGTTGTACTATATTGCTGTAATGTTATGTTAACACTGTTGTTTGTAGTTTGGTACAGAAAGATGCCATTGTATACGAGAAGGGTCTCTATGTGCTAGAGACCAGAGCAAACGGAATGTTCAAGGAACCGTTAAGCTACGGTACAACAGCAACGGAATATAGGTTAGGTGTCTTAATCTTACCGTCTCGTTCCACTTTTAACACCTTCCGTACCAATCTACCTCTTAAACTCCGTAGTGTTTTGATTGTATTGTTTGCCTTGTAAATTGTATTAATTGTATAATTGGTTGACTGACCGAAACCATGATATCAGTAAACGGATGTAACCGTAGAATCATGTAAATGGAATAACTGGAGAACCATGTAAATGGAATGTATATCCATGGTTCGGTTCAGTCAAGTTGTATAGATTGATAATTGAATTCATGGATTCATGTTGAATTGTAATATTGAAAATTGTAGATTGTACTTGAATCATATTCAAGTCAGATTATACCGAGACTCAAACTGAGTCAGACAATTAGCAAAGTAAATTGAAGTCCTGATTGTTTTTATTAATTTGTCTACCTTAGATAGGAAAGCACCCACTTCTCCGGCTCCCTGAGGCTCAAAAGATTGGTCCCGTTTAAACCTATGTTTACTAGGGTCCTTAGGGTAATTTATAGAACTTAAGGGGGTTTTATGTAAAAATACTTTGGTATAATTTTCAGAATACAACTCAAGTATTTAATTATCATCTTTATGTACATACAACAATTTAATGATCAAGATAAATATGTATACATGTTCGAATAGCATGAAATGAGTCAAGTATATTATTCGAGTAACTACCATAAACAATGTTGTAAAGAAATATTATGTACGACTAATTAATCAAGTCAATCAATTTCTGAATATAAAGAAAAATATAGATCTAAGTGTTGTGCACGTGTGAGCTCCAGTCGCGCCTAAATACGACTACCGGTTTGGGAGATATATCTGTTTTCGTATCGTCGCGCAAAACAGATCAGAATCTGTTCAGCACCGTCACATATTTTTAAAACGCAGTTTGAGTTAATTTCTATCGGATTTCAGGTTACAAAAATTATTATAAAATTGTAGGTATATCGATGTACTTTTACAAAACACCAGGATTCGCGCGATTTGGATTTCTTAAGCTCTAGTTATGACCGTTCTAACATCAGTGTTTAAAACAGAAATTCAGATTTCTAAACAGCAACTATATATTGTATTGCAAAGCCTATATCGGCTTGTTTCGTACATTTCTAAGTAATCTAATATACAAAAAATTAAAGCTTTATCATTTATGCATCTACACATCTAAGTTTTGTCACGAACGAATATCGGGATTTCGAGTTATGTCCTATTTAAAAACAGTGTGCGAATCAGGACATATTTTGTCCAGATCCGTCGCTTAATATTGTAACGCAGTTTTCTTTATCTTACATTAGTTTTTAGTAAAAACATAAAACCAATAAAATATATATTATTCGATTTAGATATCTAAAACATCTGATTTTGCTCAATTTGGATATCGGTATACCAAGTTATGTGTCCTAGAAATTGACTAATAACTGCAGTTTTTTATTTTACGAACAGTGAATAAAAACGATATAATTGCTAAACCGTTATGCGGTTCGATCTAAAATTTTTTACCGCGTGTACAAAATAATATGCTCTATCATATCTAAATTTCCTGAAATTTTCAGAAGTAAAAATTAATTTCTAAAAATTATTTTAAAGCTAAAGGTATTGATGTGTATACTAAAATCGGAAAAAAAGATTAACTAGTAATTCATGCAGGCTTCTATTTTTCTTTTAATAAACAAACCAATTTCATGAGACATTATAGATATATTGTGGCATAAAATTTGTGTTCTCACAACGTGTAATAAACATTTATAGTCATGAACAAAGAATTAAAAAACACTTTAATTTGAACAAGAGTTAATAAGGTATTATTAAACCATATAGAACCATATATATTTAAACTTATATATATATATATATATATGTTTATATTTATCTTCTCTTATGAATTATGATATGAAAAGAATAGCGGGTTCACGAGATATGATAAGAGGAGAATAAAAAGATGGAGGGAGGGAGAGAGAAGGGACTTACATACACAAGCCGGTATTGTCACCGGGCTTGTCTATCCGCCGATAGCCTCGCGTTACTAGTGAAACTTTCTTGAAGACTTCTTCATGTTCTTCTTCTTAGACTCTAGGTGAAGAGGGAGAAGTGAGAGATAAAAAATGTGAGGAATGAAAAGATAGAGGAGCACAAATAAAGATGGTGTAATGGTGAATAATAATATATGCATTTAACATGAGAATTAAAAGAGAAATGAAAGGCCACTATTCATTTTGGAAATGAAAGGTCTCATTTGTAGGTTATGAGAAGAATAAAAAATGATACAAAATAATTGCAAGAATGAGAATTTGAACATGTGACTTATGGAATAACAATGCAAGGACTTAACCAATGAGCTACAAGGTTGTTAATGCACATATTTAATTAGAATTAAATATATGTTGTTGCCTAAAAAGAAAGTAGGCTTTCCAGATGGGCTGTAGAGAATAAGAATAATGGATTTGAGTTAAATATTTATGAAAGAAAAAATAAGAATGAGAAGTTAAAAACTTAAATATAAGAAAAAGAAATTGTACACAGAAAAATACATAATAGATTGAGGAATAAAATAATAATAAATTTAATAGAAAAACGAAAATACCATGTACAAATAAATACGGTATATTCTTGAAGAGGGATAATACAAATGTATAAAGATTTTCGTGTCATTACACGCCCTGTTAGTATGGCTCTTGACATCAAATATTTCAGAGGATCCACCTTTGATATGAGATGGACCTTATGCGCCAACGCATAGTTTGCCTGAGCTTCGTTATCACGAAGATCAACGCCAGGCAGTGTTTTTCAATTGGGGAGTAATTGTTTTCTTCCCCAAGGAGCGCTCGACTCAAATAGTAGAGGGCTCTCTCCTCCCTTGGTCATTTTCTTATGCCCATAGCGCGTCTAAGAAATCCTCAAGGGCAGTTGTGTACAGAATGAGGGGCTTTCCCTAGACCGGAGCTGTCAATACCGGCGGATTCTGCAAGTATTGCTTGATTTCATCTAGTGCACTCTGGCATTTGCAATCCTAGACGAACGGAGTCCCTTTCTTCATTAGGTAACTGTAAGGGCGGCATTTGCCGGAGAGATTGGCTATGAACCGCCGGATATATGCGAGCTTTCCTTGGAGAGACCGCAGTTTCTTGAGAGTTCTTGGCGGAGGCATTTCCATAATCGCCTTGATCTTCGACAGGTCTATTTTGATGCCCTAGTGTCGCACGATGAATCCTAGGCCGAGGAAACACCAAACGCGCATTTGAGAGGGTTCATCTTCAAGTTGTATTTCCGAAAACGTTGGAACACTATCTTCAAATGACGCCAATGTTCCTCGTGCAATTTGCTTTTAACCACGAGATCGTCAATATAGCATTCGACGATTTCGTGTATGAGGTCATCGAAAATCTTCGTCATTGCCTTCTGGTAGGTGGCGCCAGCGTTCTTCAGACCGAAAGGCGTCACTTTGTAGCAGAATATGCCTAGAGGAGTCCGGAAAGCGGTATGCTTCTGGTCCTCAGGAAGCATCTTTATTTGATTATACCCTGACGAGCCGTCCATGAAGGAGAAGACTTCATGAGTGGACATGTTGTCTATCATCAACTCGGTGACTGGTACGGGAAAATCGTCTTTCGGACAGGCTTTGTTGAGATCCCGAAAGCCCACGCAGATGCGTACCGTTCCATTTTTCTTTATTACTGGGACGATGTTGGCGATCCAGTCAGGGTATTGAACCTTTTGGATGAAACCGGAGTCGATTAGCTTCTTGACCTCAGTATTGATGCTCATTTCAAGTTCGAGCCGCATTCTTCTCGGCGCTTGTTTGATTGGCTTGATGTCCGAAGATATCACCAATTCATGAACAACTACTTCTGAATCTAGTCCCGGCATTTTGGAGAAGTTCTATGCGAAACAGTCTTTATACTGCATTAGCACGTCTCTGAGCATAGCCACCTTTTCTTCAGACAATAGCTCACTGACGAACGTAGGCCGCGGGTCGTCTGCCGTCCCCAAGTCGATTTTTCTGAGATTATCTGCAGTAGTATGTATCCCATCTTCTAGCTCTTTTGGCGCCGGTGGAAACTCTGAGATTACTTCGTCATCATCGTTTTCAAAGCACCAGGGGAGGTCATCCATATCCTCGCATACTCCTTCTCTTGACAGCGTTATCGCGTGACAGGTACGAGATCGTTTCCAAGACTGATGTTGATCTGTTTCTACTCTGGCTGCATACGTAGTTTTTGGTTTATGCGTCTGTGGCGGGGTTACCCTCCAACTGCTGGATAAAGCGAACCTGCCCTGCTGATACTGGTCATCGACCCAGTTTTTGAAGGTGAAGCAGTCTTCGAGGGGATGTCCTATCGCTCGGTGATAAGAGCAATAATCTGGTGATGAACCTCACTTGCTTGTTCAGGGTGCTTGGACTCCGAGAGGGTAATCATCTGATGTTTAATGACAAGACTGAATATCTTTCTTGTCCTGTCTTGGGGAAAAGAATATGCTCGACCCATTTTCTTTATAAGAGACGGATCCCGGCTGCTCAATTCTCGATTGCGTGGCTTCTTGGACTCGCTTGGTCGCTGTCGGACATTTTTTCCATTCTTTAATTTGTTTTTGCCTCCGGGTCGGGTCTTTTGTATGACGGGCTGGCAACGAAGAGCATCGTTATTCTCCGCAGCCTGCTGAAGGAGGCGCTGCATCCTGGCTTTCTCGTAAATGGCCATTTTGCGGCTATGGTTATCCAGGAGCTTTTGACCCGCTTCCCTTATTAGCTTATCCATCTGTTCTTCGAATGACGGATTTGGCACTTTCATGGCTAGAGCTCGTTTTGGTTCAGGGTTAGCGTCTTCTATCAGAGCATCTCCTTCTTCATCAAAGTTATGTATAAAGTAGCAGCCATGGAATCGCTCCCGTTTCTTGGATTGAACATATCTAAACCCGATCGTTTCCATTCTCCCGTTGGGCAATTTTCGCTGAGTTCCGGGGACGTTCCAGATCTTGTTGTAGAACTGAGCTTGTCGAGCAGTCTGTTTGAAGGGTACGCCTTGGCGCCTCAACACCCTTTTTAATCGTTCTGTGTAATATCTGGGCAGACGGATGGGCTGGAGCCTGTCAAGCGTAGAATCGGCACCATGCCGGATCTCTTTCTCCACTTTGGTCTCCGCGGATCGATAAAAGAGGATCGCCTTTTCATCTTTTCGCCTGGGAAGGATGTAGAACGTCTGCAGTTCTTGCACACTATAGGTATCAAGTGCGTCGAGATCTTTGTAATGCTCTTGCGAGACCATGGCGATCTGCAAACTCTGGTCATCTACGATGAAGGCTTGCACTGATGGACGAGCCGAGAAAACTGTGTTGACCTCGTCTTCAGAGTCACTGCCAAAGATCAGAATTGGGGTAGACGGTCCTGGCTTGTTGCATTGGGGTAGCCCTGAATAGACTATCTCCTCCTCCTCTTCGGTATCGCTCCCGAAGACCGGAATGGTGGTGATAGCTTTCTGTTTATTCTCTGGCTTATGACACATTTCCGTGTCTTCGAAGTCTGGCAAGAAGTATTTTGCATGTTCGTACTTTTGGACTTCATTCACGGAGAATGGGTTCAGCTCCCCCGTCACAGTGTATTCAAGTCCATCTTTGAAATACTTCATACACTGATGTTGTGTAGAAGGGATAATGTTGTACTCGTGTAATCAAAACCGGCCGATCAAAGCGTTGTAGCAAGTCTTGACATCAATGACGTGGAACTTGATATCAGTGACGAGCAGCCCAAAGCGTAACGTCAGTATCACAGACCCGAGCGTCCGTGATGACTGGGAGTCGAACCCGGAGATAGTGATTTTATCCCTGTTGGAGATAGTGCCCTCAGAGTCAATTATTGGATCACAGGCACGTGATTGCAATGATTGAGGGAGGACCTATCCCGGTAGGACAGTCTTACTCGAGATGATAGTATGCTATCTGGTTTATCTTTATCATCGTGTACTGCTTTAGGTGACCTGACATGTCGCTATTACACGTTGATAGAGCCCCTAGGATTCTTGCTTGACTACCAGCAGTATGATGGCGATCATATACGTGGGAGCTGGTAGTCTATAAGCACATCCTTAAAAGGTCCCTAGTCGTAGGAGTTTCGAGACAGGGCATCGATACTCCATTAGTAGACTAGCGTATACAGTCGAGACCCCGACGAGGGGCGGTGGCCGGTCTCACAAGCCACTGGTGTCAGTTGGTTCACCTAAGATGTATACAGGTGCTCATTGGGTTATGAGTACACCGGACAGGACTCGCCGGGAACCTGCTAGTTGGTGTTATACCAGACGTCAGATAGCAGTTCCCTGGTGACATGTGTACAGGTTAGTTCATCGACCTGGGGATCGTCATTTGTCTCATGTGAGTTCCCACTGTGCTTTGATTACTACCCTACCACGGCTCAAAGGAGTCATGCAAACAGGTTTTAGTTGGGTACAGTCCCGAGCCACATGGAGGCAGTGAGCGGATCTTCAGGGGTTCGTCTCTCCCGGTATTGGGGGTGAGGTCGCGCTGTGTCTAGGAGAGCCATTACGCAAAGCCCTCGGCCGAGGCAGGAGATTTACTGGTAGGTATTCCAGTAGTATCTCAGGGCGTTCTGGGCTACACTCCGACACGACTTGTACTGCTTTTAGGGGTCTGACTTTTACCAACCCCCTAGGCCCGACATGCGATGCTCATAGACGAACGGACCGGACTGTACGGATATTGTCACTGACAGGCTCAGTAGGGTGTCAGGATGAGTTCGCTCATCGACGTCCCTTTTGGTCAATAACTGGTGGCCCGTCACGTATTGGCTAATACCTCTGACGTGCTAGTGGTTAAATCCACAGCCATAGTATTGACGAGTCTTTAGAGTCCACCACACTTACAGTTACTCAAGCTTTCGGGCGAAACGCTGTAGAGGCCGTATGGAGATATGGCAGGGTCCGATCAGATACGTGCGGTATTGCACGGATCAGGATCGTATAGTTTTGTACTAGTAGCCGTATAGTTATATGGCAGGGTTCGATCAGATACGTGCGGTATTGCACGGATCAGGATCGAACGGATTTTACTAGCCAGCTTTGGCTTAAGCCGGTCCTAGTTTAGTACAGTGTAGATTTTGTCTCATTGCATTTGTATCCGGACGGAATACAGATGCGGGTGTGTATGCACAGTATCGGGGTTTTCCTGTAATTTATTACGGGACCAGTTTTCTGGAGTTGCCAGTTTGCATTCCGTTCCGGCCGGTTTTCCTTTGTTCTTTCCCGGCCGGACTTTTCCGATGGAGGGGGTTATTTGCAAGTTTGCAAATAACTCTTTGTGGAGGATTTATTTGCATAAGGTTTGATATGTTAAGCATCTTTGCTTTTCATGCATTTATTGTGATAAGAATGGATTTGAGTTTTGTGATCATGATGTTTTGTTTATGGTCACCTTTCTACTTTTACTACGCTCACTCTCCTTCTTGGTTTTGATCATGGTTGATTCCATTTATTCTTCCACCATAATTTTCTAAGAGAGTTAGTTTTTCATTAGAAAGGAGAGAAGAAGAAGAAGAAGAGAGAGCTTCATTCTTGAGAGTTTCATTTCTTGATCTCATTCATGCTAGAAAAATGCAAGCACCATTTTTCTTATCTCATTTCCTCCATCATCTTCAAATGGCAACAAACCCCAAATGAGACATAGCCTCTACACTACACATTCTACAGCATATCTTGAGCATGTCGAGTTGCCGGCTTCATGCCCGAGTTGCCTCGGTATTGAGGCGGGAGCCCGTAAAAGACGCAGGCGTTGTGGTGCCCTTTCCGGCGAGGAGGCGACGATATGGAGACAAGACTTTCCGCGGGAGATCGGGACGATGAAGAGAAGACTGGAGGACTCGGATCACTCGGTATACTTCTCTTCCCATCTCTTGATAGCTAGTATAGGTTAATGGTTAACGATCTGGGTTTTCTTTGTCCGCGGTAGCGCCGGTTTCCGAGTAAGGAAAAATTTTGATTCCGCAATTTGGCCTCGGATAGACGGCCGGGGCGCTGCCGTGGCGCAACATGGTATCAGAGCCACGCCATTAACCTTGTCTAGCTTGTTCTAATGTGTTTTACTTATCCGATCGACCGAAATTCCAAAAACCTCATTTTTGTTCACATCAGTTTCTGTTGAAAATTTTTGGTGTCAAAAATATTTTTCAGGTTGTAGAAAACTGATGTACAAGCAGTTCTAAGACATCTGGAAAAATTCGACACATTCAGTCGACAACTCTAGCGCGGAACCGCGGCCAAACCCCCCCTTGGGCCGCGGTTCCGCCGCACATTGTTGTCTTCTCTGTATCAAATTTTTACAGTGGGCTTGTGGGCTAAGTTTAGGGGTTTTGGGATATTAAATTTGGGCCCAGATTTTCTGTGACTGCTGCAGTATTGCTTGGGGGCCCACTTGTTAATTGTTTGATCGATTGGATATTTTAAACACATTATTTCACAGTATTTACATTATATCTGCGACCGTGAATATCACTTGATCGGTAAATCCGTCTAACTGCTATAGCCCGGTTAGACGGATTTGCGAACGTGACTTTCACGTTGATGTTCTATGTTTATGCTGTGTTGTTGCGGATCGGTCGTGGGGGATAGCCTGGATGCAATGCTAGTACAGTTTTGTTGTATTATGTACATTTGATATTGCGGGACGAGCGTCCGACATGTGGACTGCCGTCACTTCCTGATTGTATTATTCTTTTGGGGCACGACCTGGTTGCGGTCGATGTACCCGGTGTATGTATATTTTACTTTCTGTACTAGGATTACCCCGCGGAGGGGTGCACGGATAGCCGGGTTCTAGAGAGCAACGGGCCCGCATCTCATGGCATTGAGACGGAGGAGGCTTCACTCCAGGATTGGCGGGCTATTCTCCGCACTCGTAGGGGGTACAGGTTGACCCAGGAGGGGTGCCCAAGTTACCGGATTCCGTGAAGTGCTGGGTGGTCCATTCACGGTGCTGGAGGGGGCTGCCTCGCTTCAGGTTTTGGCGGGTGACTTGCCGCGCCCGTAGGGGTCTAGGATTTCATTGCACAGGCTATCCACACGACCAGGGGAACGTCGGGTTTCTGCAGTGGCTCTGTGAAACCCGGGGCTTCCAGATATCTGTATTGTTCTGTGATGCTGTACATTTCTGTGATGTTGCATTTTATCACGCCTTGAGCGAAATACTATATATTGGTATATATATTAGTAGATGTTGTATATGTTTTACATCTGCGCTAGTCCAGTCCCCGCTCTGCCGTTAGTTAGCTAACCTAACGGGTGATGACGGGACCCAGTGGCGAATGCGGATGGCATATACGTACGTCAGTATATTTTCGTTCTTTGTGGTGTGATCAATTGATGGGACTGCGTTGATTCGGATCAATGCAAGATAAACAAACCTATTCTGATGTTGTTGGAACAATTTTTCAAAAAAAGCTGTTATTGCAAGGACGTTCACTTTTGTTTTGCATCGTGGTATTCATTTGGAATATCCTGCTCCTCAGTCGACGAGGCAAGGGCCGAGATCCCTTCACCGGGAGTGACCCCTTGGACAGAAGTTTGCGTCAGGGCAATAACTTCACTATAGCCGATTACTTTTGCTTTGCATCGTGGTATTCATTTGGAATATCCTGCACCTCATTCTACGGGGAAAGAGCCGAGATCCCTTCACCGGGAGTGACCTCTTTAGCAAAGGTTTCGTCACTATATTTTTATAAAAAGTTGTGCAGTTCCTTCAACGATATCAAGTTCATTACGTTAAAGGTTTTTCGCCAAAAACCAGTCGTAGCCCTTCGTCATTTCAGATTAGTATTACTTAGTATTCGTGATGCGTATGTCGTGCTTAGCCGAGGCGTAGTGTTCGGTAGCTATGTAGTGCTTTTCTGTTGCATGGATATGTGATTGGTTAGGACAGTCGTACGGTCATTTTGGCTCAGTCAAGGACTCGTGCGGGTGGGTCTAATGCAATCAAGATAATGACGGGCTGAACTTGACTAGGATCATTTGATATATTGGCTCAGTCAAGGTCACTTGGGTCCTAGGGGTAAAAATCACATCGGGAGTTTCAAAAGAACTGAAACTTGCCAGGCATGCGCATACCTTCTGGAGTGTGGTGACGTGAGTGGATTCCGTCACGTTATCATGCGATGAGAGTTGGATCCCGATTCCCACTGATGAGTTGGTTTACTCCTCGGGTGATCCCAACTAATTCTTCTTTCAGGTTTGGAGGAGAATTTGAGATACAGTGGGAGGCTTCCAGATTAGATAAAGTGATAACCATTCTGATCTAGGTTAGAGTGCACGCTGAGTGTTTCTTCTCTCTCTCTCTTTGGCAGCGACCATTGACCCGACCCTGGACTATGACTCAGTAACCAAGTTGACCGAACCTTCTTAACACTGGCTTTTGGATTGTCAGAGTTGCAGACCTCATTGCCACTCCTACTTTCACCTTTTCTCCAGGACACCCCGCATTACTGCGAACGTCCACTTCCATTGGACAAAACCATCGTATGGTTATATACGAACTCGAAGGACTTCGAGGATGGTTTCTGGTTCTGGAGAAAAACGAATAGGATTATTCAGTTGTCTTTTCTTTTCACCTTCTCTCATTGCGAGTACTCCTTGGTTTAGGAGATAGTACACCTATTACGCAAATTGGATAGTCTTCTTCCAAACCTTAGGCTGGTGCCGACCGGTAGGGAATGAAGAAAACCAATTAGCATAACGATGGTGTGCAGAAGGTATTAAGTAAAGACAAAGCAAGGGATCAGTAGGAGGGCAAAGTAAATTGCAACTGATATTCACGACCAAACCAAGTATTTCTTCGCCAATCCTAAATCACCTTTGTATTTCTCCAGGACACTCCGTATCACTACGAAGATCCACAGTTTATTGGATACTCCATCGTATGGTTATATACGAACTCGAAAGGAACTTGTTCCAGTTCGGGGATGGGTTCTGGTTTAGGAGAAATAGGAATAAAGTACATTCAGGTGTCTTTTATCTTCACCTTCTCTCGCATTGCGAGTGTTCCTAGGATTGGGACAGTACGCCCTTTATGCTTTTTGGATGGTCTTCTTCCAAACCATAGGCTGGTGCCGAACGGTAGGGAAAGAAGAAAACCATTTGGCCTAAAGGGGTGTACAGAAGATAATGACTAAAGACATAGAAAGGGATTTAGAAAGATGGCAAAGAATTACAAGGTTACAGTTGTGAATCTGTATAATGGAAGAGGCATTACTAGGAATACCAGGATACCCCGACGAAACATTTCAATGTTTCAGTTTCACTGTGTGATGTTAAAAGAAAACTGATTTCCCGATTAGACACTTGCTCCAGGGTATGTATTTACCAGGTTGGATTCTCACATCTGTATGGTTTTACAGATGCTGAGTGGGAGTAAGTTATTGGGAATTAGGTGACCATCCTCATTATATCAGGATTCGTTGTAATTGGTGATATTTGAGGAAGCCACCTGGATTGTTTGCCGGTCGGCAAATATTTGGTTTTGAATATCCGCTGTTGTGCACCAATTTCAAATCGATATATCTGTACGTCTATTTTCATAGAGTGAGATATACCTTTTGATATTATGTCGATGACATTTACCTATATCAGTGGATGGTTAGGTAAGGAGCATTAAACAGCGGTGTAATTCATCTTAACCATAAGTACAGTTTTTAACCTACGACACACAATGAAAGAGTTGTTAGACTCAGCGGACTTATACAGAGTACTGTATGTTGTCCAGTGTCCATTGGGACAGAGGGGTTGGTCCTCATACTATATTCTGTTTACTTTTAACTTCTCTAGTTCTTAGACATGTGTTTCGTAGAAACACAGGGTCTAAGTTTTGAGGAGTTATAGGTATTTGAATAGAGTAGAGAACCAGGTGTAGCAAGTATCGGGATTCTTCAAAGTGATCGAAGATGTAGATACTTGTGTATGGTGTTCAGTTGATAGTAATGATTAAGAGAACTAGCTTCTCTTTCAGGTTACTCATAATTGGAAACATTCCTAAGTTGAGTAACGCTGATCGGCCTCCTTCCATTTAGTTGACAAGCACTGGTGACAGCTGCATGATTTGAATCTGGTTAAATTAAATCAGTGCCTCTGTTTCTATATTGGATATAGAACAGTTCATATCTTGACAATGTTAAGGTACGGGGAGTTGTCCGGCTTATGCTTAAAACCAGACACTGGACAACTCAAGGCACGTTTCTGTAATGGCTGTTTGTGGGTTGACCCAGGCTATGACGAGGGTTGACTTTCTACCATCTGGGAGATCAATAGTAATATTGTTCTAGACTCGCCACAGTTTTAATAAAAATGGATTTTTTCAGAAAACAGTAGTGGGAGTATGGTAGAACTGGAAGTAATTCCAGAACCACAAACGATTACTGAAGATTTGATAAGGAACCTAAAGATTCAATCTGATTTGACATTCCATTGGCCACTCCACAGATAAGGTGGGTAACTTCAGGCACCCGAGAGGTACTCCGGTGGCCTCAAGGACGGTGACAGGGAAGTTCTTGTTTACCCACACTTGCCATTGTTGTTGTTCCAGGCTGCGAGACCCGGCAGGAGGATGAGTATAGCGTCGTTCTAAACTAGCTTTAGAAGTGTACGTCTATATGACTCTGCCAGAGGGTTGTCGTAGTCAGTGGGAGCAGCGGAAGCATTGGTAGACATCAGGCTTATGTCTATTTATAGACTAAAGTAGATAAAGCGGAGATAGATCATCTATTTCTGATGTGACAGTCATTGGTTTGACGTCATCAGAATAGGGGATGGATCTGTTAAGAAGGTAGTAGGGTGTGATGTCCTGGTTTTGGATGACACACACAGAGTAGGAAAGGAAACTCCTATACTACGATCGGTTATACCTTGGTTGTCACACAGTGGTTTCTCCACACAGGACATGGATATTATATCAGACATTTTGGTTACTAGATCTATGGTTTTAGATCTAGATTTGGGTGGTTTCCCAATCTGGGTACCTTGACAGCATTCTATGAGTATTTAGAATGGATGACTCCTGACACGGTAGTGTACCTGCAGTTGATGGAGTCACCCTCTCTAAAGGTGTCTTATAGACTAAAGGGGAGAGGGATACTCATGATTGGCAGATCACTTGCTTAGGCAATTGAGTCAATCATGAGATGTCAAGTACCACACCAGATGTTGTTCTTGCAGTAGATGCAATAAGTTGATATTAATCCAATCCTGGAGAAACGGTCGGAAGCAGTTTTAGAACATAAGTTGATGTTCTAGGGATATGATAACGGCAGCCTCCTTTAGGAGACGGTTATCATTCCAGGCTTCCAAGGTGACCTGGATGGCAGAGTGGCTGTCAGAGTTATAGTTTTCCTTCTGACGAGGGACAGTATTTTGGACAGGTGGTCTAAGGCAATACTGAGGGTGACATGGCGCAGGATACCGATAAAGTTCAGTTGACGATACAGTCTAAAAAGTTTGGATTTGGAGTTCATTTATGAGCTAGGTCCCATCAGACATCCAGACATTCTAAGACAGATATTGCTCATTTCGGGAGATGGGTTTCTCCGCGAACTTGAGATATAGAGAGACATAGAAAGAAACATCACAGCGGATCCACTCACTGAGGCTATTCCTCGAACGCAATAGTTTCGCAAACGGGTTTTGTGAGACTGACTAGTAGAGGAGTTGGGTGTTCGGTATCACACGGGCTGTGAGTATGCGACATCGCAATAAATAGCCTTGAGTGCAAGTGGGAGATTGTTGGAGATAGTGCCCTCAGAGTCAATTATTGGATCACAGGCACGTGATTGCAATGATTGAGGGAGGACCTATCCCGGTAGGACAGTCTTACTCGAGATGATAGTATGCTATCTGGTTTATCTTTATCATCGTGTACTGCTTTAGGTGACCTGACATGTCGCTATTACACGTTGATAGAGCCCCTAGGATTCTTGCTTGACTACCAGCAGTATGATGGCGATCATATACGTGGGAGCTGGTAGTCTATAAGCACATCCTCAAAAGGTCCCTAGTCGTAGGAGTTTCGAGACAGGGCATCGATACTCCATTAGTAGACTAGTGTATACAGTCGAGACCCCGACGAGGGGCGGTGGCCGGTCTCACAAGCCACTGGTGTCAGTTGGTTCACCTAAGATGTATACAGGTGCTCATTGGGTTATGAGTACACCGGACAGGACTCGCCGGGAACCTGCTAGTTGGTGTTATACCAGACGTCAGATAGCAGTTCCCTGGTGACATGTGTACAGGTTAGTTCATCGACCTGGGGATCGTCATTTGTCTCGTGTGAGTTCCCACTGTGCTTTGATTACTACCCTACCACGGCTCAAAGGAGTCGTGCAAACAGGTTTTAGTTGGGTACAGTCCCGAGCCACATGGAGGCAGTGAGCGGATCTTCAGGGGTTCGTCTCTCCCGGTATTGGGGGTGAGGTCGCGCTATGTCTAGGAGAGCCATTACGCAAAGCCCTCGGCCGAGGCAGGAGATTTACTGGTAGGTATTCCAGTAGTATCTCAGGGCGTTCTGGGCTACACTCCGACACGACTTGTACCGCTTTTGGGGGTCTGACTTTTACCAACCCCCTAGGCCTGACATGCGATGCTCATAGACGAACGGACCGGACTGTACGGATATTGTCACTGACAGGCTCAGTAGGGTGTCAGGATGAATTCGCTGATCGACGTCCCTTTTGGTCAATAGCTGGTGGCCCGTCACGTATTGGCTAATATCTCTGACGTGCTAGTGGTTAAATCCACAGCCATAGTATTGACGAGTCTTTAGAGTCCACCACACTTACAGTTACTCAAGCTTTTGGGCGAAACGCTGTAGAGGCCGTATGGAGATATGGCAGGGTCCGATCAGATACGTGCGGTATTGCACGGATCAGGATCGGACAGTTTTGTACTAGTAGCCGTATAGTTATATGGCAGGGTTCGATCAGATACGTGCGGTATTGCACGGATCAGGATCGAACGGATTTTACTAGCCAGCTTTGGCTTAAGCCGGTCCTAGTTTAGTACAGTGTAGATTTTGTCTCATTGCATTTGTATCCGGACGGAATACAGATGCGGGTGTGTATGCACAGTATCGGGGTTTTCCTGTAATTTATTACGGGACCAGTTTTCTGGAGTTGCCAGTTTGCATTCCGTTCCGGCCGGTTTTCCTTTGTTCTTTCCCGGCCGGACTTTTCCGATGGAGGGGGTTATTTGCAAGTTTGCAAATAACTCTTTGTGGAGGATTTATTTGCATAAGGTTTGATATGTTAAGCATCTTTGCTTTTCATGCATTTATTGTGATAAGAATGGATTTGAGTTTTGTGATCATGATGTTTTGTTTATGGTCACCTTTCTACTTTTACTACGCTCACTCTCCTTCTTGGTTTTGATCATGGTTGATTCCATTTATTCTTCCACCATAATTTTCTAAGAGAGTTAGTTTTTCATTAGAAAGGAGAGAAGAAGAAGAAGGGAGAGCTTCATTCTTGAGAGTTTCATTTCTTGATCTCATTCATGCTAGAAAAATGCAAGCACCATTTTTCTTCTCTCATTTCCTCCATCATCTTCAAATGGCAACAAACCCCAAATGAGACATAGCCTCTACACTACACATTCTACAGCATATCTTGAGCATGTCGAGTTGCCGGCTTCATGCCCGAGTTGCCTCGGTATTGAGGCGGGAGCCCGTAAAAGACGCAGGCGTTGTGGTGCCCTTTCCGGCGAGGAGGCGACGATATGGAGACAAGACTTTCCGCGGGAGATCGGGACGATGAAGAGAAGACCGGAGGACTCGGATCACTCGGTATACTTCTCTTCCCATCTCTTGATAGCTAGTATAGGTTAATGGTTAACGATCCGGGTTTTCTTTGTCCGCGGTAGCGCCGGTTTCCGAGTAAGGAAAAATTTTGATTCCGCAATTTGGCCTCGGATAGACGGCCGGGGCGCTGCCGGGGCGCAACAATCCCGAGCGAGGTGTTGAACGCTCATGTAGATTTCTTTTAGCACCCTCACATTTAAGAGACTGACAGAGGATCCATTGTCGACCAGGATCTTCCCTATCTTGATGTCATGACAGTATCCGATGACGTACAAAGGACGGTTATGCTCGCATGTCCCGAGGAGGAGGTCTTCGTCGCTGAAGGTGATGTCGTCTGTATGAACTTCTTCCAGCTCGTCTTTCATCTTTTCTTCGGCAAGGAAAGCTTGAAAATGGTCAGGTTCTTGTAGTGCCTTGATCAGAGAATCTCTCGCCTCTTTAGATAGCAGATGGGCATCGAGAATGCTTAGCTGCGAAGGTATTTTCCTCAAGTGTGCCAGAACATTGTAATCCACCTTGTTTTTCTTGGGTGGGTCCTTGGCTGCCAACTCTTCGACGACTCGGTCATCGAGGGCAATGTCCTCAGGGACTTTTTCTTTTCCCTTTTCCTTTTTGTTCGATCCCTTATTTGCGGGTCCGAGATTCTTTTCAGGTAGCGTGCGATTGCGCAGCTGAATGCTCTCGCAGGTCTTCATCTCTTCTGTTTCAGAAATGGATTCCTTGAAGAGAGGGCCGAGGGCTATTTCTTCATCAGAATCACTCCTGAAAGTGAGAACTTGCGATCCCTTGCTATCAACCATGTAACAATTGCCGGCAGTTTTTTTGCGCTCATCTGTCGCGCTTCTTTGTTCCCGATGAGTTTTGCGCTTCATCTGTTTGAAATGCTGCCGGTGAGCAACGTATCCTTGCCACCAATTTTTTAAGGAGTTGCATTCTTCAATAGGGTGTGTGGTCCTCCGATGGTATAAGCAGTAATTTGGATGTGCATCCTTTTTGTTAAGGTGTATCCTATCAGGAGTGTTTCCTTCGGAGGGTGGCAGCTTCATTCCCATCGATATGGCTTTGGCGAACCTTTTCCTCATCTTGAACTTGCTTTTTATTTGCGGCGGATGTACTTTGATCTGGTGGGAGTGTTTTAACCTTTTCGTCCAGTCGCCGACGTTTGGCTTTTTCAAATATGGCCAGTTCGCGCTCTCGATCAGCTTTGCTTTTCTGACGGGCCTCATTCAGGAATACGTCAATCATCTCGTCTGACGGTCCTAGGAGTTCCGGTTCGGGATCTGCCCCCAGTTTCTCCTGTATCAGGAGCTTTTTCACCATCTTCTGACGAGTGAGAGATCACGTGGCAGCTTGCCACATAATCTTCAGGTTCGTCTGACAAGTCTTCTCCCTTATCTTCGTCGCTATCTCAGTCTTCAGGGATGTGGTTGAGAAACTCTTGGAGTGTGACCGGGGTTCGTGCCTTTTGGTTGTATTGTTCCAGCGCGTCAATATGTTTTTGCAGGTCCGTGCGCTTGTCATCAGGCTTCACGGGTTTTTTGGTCTTCTTCTTCTTCTTCGAAGACTTTGACGGCTGGGCCCAAGCATTTTGATTATCGCTACCAATTCTTAGAGTCAGGCGTGGCTTCAGCAATCCCTCAACGACTTCGGGTTCCAGCGGATTTTTCCACCTGACCGCCGGGCATGTTTGGAGATCCTTCAGCATTCTTTTCGTCTTGACTGAAAGAGCGACCTCCCATGGAGCTTCTTCTATAAAAGAGCACGATGCCCCCGGTGTGTCCCCCCTTTTAAGAGCGTGTGGCTGTGGCGGACTTACTTTCTAATTCTCGGACAGTGCGAATTTGCCCTGTTGGTATTGGTCCTTGCCCTGTTGGTGTTGGTCCTCAATCTAGCTTTTGAAGACGAAGCAATCTTCGATTGGATGGCCTACCACTTGATGATAGGGGCAATAATTGGGATTATTGGCCTCACCAGGTTGCAATGGGTGTTTGGGATCCGGCAAGGTGATGAGCCTGTTGCGCACCGCCAGCTCGAACAGTCTCCTCATTTTATCCCAGGGAAACGAATAAGGGCGCTTCAGTTTCTCATTGAAGAATCGCCGTCTTTCATCTTAGCGATCAGTTGGTTTTGAACCACTGGGCTGCTGCTGAGCATTGGCGAAGAAGGCCGCTTTCCCTTTCCCCCTTTCGTTTCGAGATTCCATCTTCGAAGTAGATAGTCTATGACCCATCTGATCCATCTGGGCCAGCTTGTCAATCAAGGCCTGGAAAGTAGTTGGCTTGAAGAACATCATGAACTGGGATATGGTCGCCTGCGGATCAAGAGTACCCACGAACATGCCCACTGCAAGAGCCTCTTCTATGCGTTGTTCACACTTTGACCATAGATTTCACCACCATATTGCATACTGCCCCCATGTTTTGCCCGGCTTTACTCTGGCGTTAATTAATGATGTGATGGGGATGCGCTCGCTAGCGCTTGCGAACCTTTGTGTGAACAGTAATTCCATCTCCGTAAAAGTTTTGACGGAGTCGTTGGGAAGCTCTGAGTACCAGTCGAACGCTGTCTCCGCTAAGCTGCCAACGAATTGGCGAAGCAGTAGCTTATCATCCCCTCCAGTATTACCGTACAAGGCTCTGAATTGAGCAACGTGCTGGTGTGGATTCCCCGTCCCCTTATATACATGGAATTTAGGGATCATATATCCCGGCGGGTATTTTATTTAGTCATACCAACCCGGATATGGTCATCCAGTCTTAACAATTTGGCCGGCCGCTTCGCTCGCCTGATGAGCTCGTATCTGTTAAGCTATATAGTCATCCAGGGCGGGTTTGGAAATGGTCTCTTCCTTGGCTGTTGACAGGGCCGGCAGAGGATTTGATGTCTCTCCTCTATCATCTTCAATTATTACTGGAGGATCTCTGGCTGGAGAGTCCGGCTGGATCATCAGGCCCACCATATCTTGGAATAAATGGGCCATCTTTTTTTGTTGGCTGCTTGTTCCCCAGCCTCTTTGTCCTTCTTTTCAAGCATTCTCCAAAGGAATTCGGCATCCGTTTCCTGCTCATGACACTGCTCCGAAGATGTCTCTGGGCCTGCTTTTGGTCCAGTGAGTGCAGCCATGGCTGTCAACATTTCTTGGAGCTTTTGTTGTTATTGCTCCTGAGCCTTAGTCACATACCGTGTAAGTAGTCGGTGACCCGTAGAGATACGGCTATCCTCTTTTCCGAAAGCCATATAAACAGTATGCACCACCATGCCCCCACACTTGGGGCATTTAGATTCAGTGTCCTTGCGATTTGCCAAAGACGCAGGGATCTTCTCCGGCCACTTTCTTTTGTGGGCGGCCGAAGTTAAGGGAGCCATTGCAGCGGGCACCCAAACAGATGACACCTTCTGTGGCTTGAATGGGTGATCCCCTTCTCATCGAAATTTCATCTTTTTCTGTCAGCGGGGGTAGTCTTGATCAATCACGGAGTCTTGGACCTGCCGCCAGACTTTGTAAATTTTGGAGGAAATCCGCTGAGGGGGCTGCTCCAGCTTTGCCTTTGTGATCTTTTCAACGGGCGGAGGAGACTTTTTTAGCAAGGCAGTTGGCGAATTCTTGAGCACCCTGTTAAGTAGTTCAAAGCTGTTCCCAGTTGGAACAGCATCATCAACTTCCACTGTTGGAGCTGGCGGAGTTAGTCCAGAAGGAGAGCTGCCCCTAGCCTTCCTTACTCGGCGCCAGTGACGACGGCGAGCATGGTGAGCTGCCGGGATCACCTCCACTGTTGGATCAGCTTTTCCATGCCCCCTGTTTTGAGGTGGCTGTTATTGGCGCTAGCCTGTCGAAGACAGACGTTCACTCAGAGGGAATGGTCAACCTGTTGAAAGTCGACCTTCGAGTAGGGAGAGCAGCTTGGATGACCTCAACTGTAGCAGGAGTTGGAGTGTCCTTCTCTGGTATTGCGAGCCTCTTTGCAGACTCACTTGAGCTTTGAACCAGCTTGTTGAAGATTGAGGCATTGGAGTTGGACGACCCGCTGAGAGGGGCCGTGGTGGTTGCAAGCCAATCAAAGACCGACTTCTTCGCAGCTTCCTATGACGGCATCTGAACGTGAAGCTCACTGGTGGGATCATGGTCCCGAAGAATAGCCCAGTGGTGGCTTGGGTCACTTGTTCCACCGTCATTGTAAAAAGGGAGGCCGCTTGGGGCCCGTAGGTTACTCCCCCAGATGAGGCGGAGTGGGAATTGTTGCAATTAGTGCAGTTTGAAACCATTGATCTCTTATTTTCTGCATAGAGAAAAACACCAAATCTTAGTACCTCGAATCCAGGAGAAACCATAGCAAACCAAGATTCGTTCGCGATACACGACACACGAAGTGTGGAGTGGAAAGAGGAAAAGGTCCCACCGGGCGTGCCAGAATCTGTTCTCCGCTGAACATAGAGACATGACCGCGTAGGATCGTCTTGCCTGGATTTCGAGGGCAAATGCTATTTGGTGCTATCCTTCCACCTCTCCAAAGATGCCAAGTTGATTTATGGCACCATTTATCGATGGTTTAAACGGATGCGGCCAATGTAGCAGACTTCGTCAGATTCCCCCTCGTTGAGGGGGTTTTTTTATTGTGGGGATGCTCATCCCTGTAGGCGCAAGCCCCTGCAGTTAATTACGCTACCGCATCGCGGTAACCACTTTCTCCTTCTCCAGATGGTCACTTCGTGTCGTGTGTATTTGTTTTGTTTTTTGGTTGCCCGTGAATTGTATATGGAGACTAATTTATGTTGTCGTCCGTAGGGCGTGGATTAGTCCAAATCCGTATTTTCTTAGATTTGGGTTTTGATTTGGGTTTAAGAATCGTTAATCTCATTTGAGACTAAGATCAACTTAAACGTTTGTTAAGGATACGTTAGTCTAATTTTAGACTAAGATCAACTTAACGTTTGTTAAGGACACGTTAGTCCATGAGTTTAAGGATCCCATAGTTCGTAAAGTTTAAGGACATCATAGTCCATGGTAGTTTAGAGACATCATAGTTTGTAAAGTTTAAGGACATCATAGTCCATGAGTTTAAGGACCCCACAGTCTGTGAAATGTCTGGTTGTCGGGACCCATCACATCTCTAAAGACGTTGAAGGATTACAACGATAAATATCATAGGAGTGAAGAGATGTACCCTTGAACCAATATTGGTTGGGAGATCTGTAGTCCAATTTGGGACTAAGATCAAAGATTTATGAGCATATGAGCTCAATTAATCTAAATGAGGGATCTATGACCAACTTGGGCTCGGCCCACTTAGTTAAAATATTGAACATTTAGCAATGCTGAGCATTGGTTTGGATTCTGACAGCCTTTTTGTCTTTTATTGAGTGCCGAGCACTTATCATAGCTCTGGGGCTTTATTGTTTAAAGAACAGTTTATGTTCTCTCAGTGCACACATGAGGAGCACGTGGCGCGCTTGGCGCTGAGTGCCAGCCAATGAGCGCAGAGCGCTTCTATCAAGTAGCGCACATGTGAGGAGCACGTGGCGCGCTTGGCGCTATGCGCCAGATAATGAGCGCAAAGCGCTTTTATCAAGTAGTGCATACGTGAAGAGCACGTGGCGCACTTGGCGCTATGCGCCAGATTCAGAGCGCTATGGAGCTTTTTGTGAGATAGCGCACACGTGAGGAGAACGTGGTGCGCTTGGCGCTGTGCGTCAGTTAATGAGCGCAGAGCGCTTCTGTCAATTAGTGCACACGTGAGGAACACGTGGCACACTTGGCGCTATGCTCCAGATTCAGAGCGCTATGGCGCTTTTTGTGAGATAGCGCACATGTGAGGAGCACGTGGCGTGCTTGGCGCTATGCGCCAATTAATGAGCGCAGAGCGCTTTTTTAAATTTAGAGCGCTAAGGCTCTGCAACGCTGAGCGCTAGATTTGGAGCGCTGAGGCGCTTCTTTTAATTAGAGTGCTAAGGCTCTTCTTTTAAGCAGCTCTGCTTTCTGAGAATTAAATTCTCTCTTATAAGAGACTTTGTCTCATGAATTTAAGAACAAAGTTCTTATTTTATAGAAGATGTTTTCAATCTCTTATGTTTTGGTGAAAGGCTTTGCCTTTATGGATCTGTGATCCTAAGAGAATTGAATTATTCTCCCCCATTTTTATAATGAGATGTTATGATCTCTTTGTGAACGACAATTTGTCTTAAAGATCTATGATCTAGCATAAGAACTAAGTTCTTTTTATGATGAGATGCTTTGATCTCTCTGTTTTTACCTTGAAGAAAAGTTCTTCTTCTGCTAAGAGTTTTGCTCTTCTCTTTGAATTTTCTCAAAGTTTATGGAGGGGGTTTCTTCTATATGAGACTTGAAGTCTTCGGGCCTTTATATAGGGCAAGATGATTTGTTGAATCAGTTGAAGAGATCTTTTCTCTAATTGATTTGGGGATTTCCCTGCCGTTGGATGTTTGATCCTAGGGCTTCTGTTTTACAGAAGGTAATTTTCTTGTTTTTAACAAGATTGAGAAATCTTTTCTCATGCAGAATTTATTCTGCACCATTGTGATTTTTAATCACCATTGGATTATTGATCCAAGTGTGCTATGATTTACAGAGCAAAATCTTTTTGTTTGGAAAGATTCTGAAGAATGTTTTCTTAACAGAATTTTATTCTGGTAACTTGATGATTTATCATCTTCGTTGGATTTTTGATCCAACGGTGGAGAACATTTAGTTCTAGCGCTAGCGCACTCGTGCTTTGCACGTGAGCGTTGTTTCAGAGCGCTGGCACTCTTAGCGCGAGAGCACTCATGCTCTGCACGTGAGCTCTGCTTCAGAGCGCTGGCGCTCTTAGCGCCAACGCACCTATGCTTTGCACGTGAGCGCTGCTTGCTGGAGCTTTTTATGAAGCGCTATTTCATTTCAAATTTTGAAAATTTGAACAGAGTTTTACTCTGATTGGGGGAAACAGAGTGATGAAGATACCAAGTTCGTAATTTCGAGTCCGTGTGAGAGACTCTAGATTGACTGTAGCCAAGAACAATTGCAGTACGCAGATAGTAAGACGTGATGTCGAGGTGGACAAAAATAAAGACGAGTGGAACAAGAGGTTCGTGTGAGATGTTAACGAGCTTTTGTAAATCTCCGTTGAGATTAGAGATCTGATATGTATACAGAGGCATTAGGATACGGCCAGTTCCCAAGGAAATGTGTGCTGAGAATGCAGATGTCCAGAAAACGAGAAAAGATTATGCAAGAGTACCAGCCTCCATACAGTTCGGTATAAGCGAGATCGGAAGAGACCCTGAGCAGGTTCCTTCCAGGACACTGCTGCGATACGATTTGCACCGAAGATCAGTTGTGTCATATGTATTCAGAGGGCCAGAGGCCGACGCCAGTAACGTGCTGATTTTCGAGTGGTCATGCAAATTGGCCGAGAGATGACCAGAGGAGTGCCAAAGCGGAATCATTTCCGTTAGCACACCTGACCATGACGATGAGCCGATGGATTGCGAGATTGGTAATCCATAGAGAAATAAGGACCCAGAGACAGAGGACACCAGATCGTGAGCAGGAGGCAAGCAGATGTTCTTGCTCTGCCAGTTTTGGGCACACCAACATTTTTTCTTCGACATTGTAGGAGGTGTACCTTAATGTCATTTGTTGCGATTTGCGTTTATGATCCGAGTATCATGCTTATATCGCTTGGATTTGAGTTTCACGATATTGTTTTCGTGCACCATGGCTGCACCTACTGGGTATTTATATTTTGTGCATAGTTATTGCACTTGATTTATGTTTATACACCGCTACATCGGTTTACGATTTGTGCATATCTATTGCACTTGATGTCGATTTTGTGCCTTAGTAGCACGTGTTTATGATTTTGTGGATATCATACGGTTGATTTGATTTTGTGCATGTGGTATGCACTCGACTTGATTCTTGCACTCGGTATAGCTCACATATGCTTGCAGTGCATCGGTACGTGTTTTGTGCACGCAGTTGCACACGTTTATGATTTTTATACACCTTAGTACACTCGGTGTTGCTTTTATACGCATTTGAGTTATTGACGAGTTCCTGTCCATTAGTTGCACTGGATTTGTATTTCGTGCACTAGATGCACTGGATTTAGCTTTTTCGTGCACTGGATGCATCCGAGTTGTATTTTGTGCATTTGTTGCACCAGATTCGTATTTCGTGCATTTATTGCACTAGATTTGCATTTCATGCGTTTTTTGCACCAGGTGTGTATTTCATGCATTGGTTGCACTAGATTTATACCCTGTTCCTTGGTTGCACCCGATTTATGTCTTTGAGCATTGTGTTACCAGATTTGTGTTTTTGTGCGTGCTTGCACTTGAGGTTCGTTGTCATGCATGCTACTGCACCAGGTGTTTTATACGGACCTGATGCGCTTGGGTCAGATTTTTGCGCACATTAGGCGCTTGGTATTGGATTTGTGCGCATCGGATGCGCTTGATTTAGATTTTATTCATGTATGTTGGATGCACTTGATTTAGATTTCATTCGTGCATGACGGATGCACTTGATTTGGATTCTCGCGTATGTTGGGCGCATGAGATTAGATGTGATTTTATGCACTATAGATGCACTTGATATTATTGTCATGCACATCCGTTGCACTGGACAGATGTTATCGTGCACACCAGTTGCACTTAGTTTGGTTTTGTTCATATTCGTAGCACTTGTATTTGGTTTTGATTTCCGTGCGCACCAGACGCTCGCAATTGTTAGATACGCCTTTTGAGGCTGATTTTGCTCTTGAGCACTTTGTTTTCATGATGGGCACTACATTATGTAGTAACCGAACATGACTGATCTCAGGACAGTACCTGAGTACTTTGCATGCATTAAAGGTTTAACAAGAGGTTTTCAAAAAGGAGTTATAGTCTCTCTATTTTCTACGTGTCCGCGAGCGACACAAACGTTTATAAAGGAAAACCTTTTGGGATATTTCAGAAAGGGCGGAACGCATATTTGAGCAAAACATATATGAATGTATATTTACTACTTTATAATGAGCGTCCGTCACTTGTGTCGTGAGTTACGCATCACACGGCGACTCAGGAAAGATTTTGCATGTGTTTTATTCCGTTTTATGAGATTTTTCCAAGGATGCGTACTATATACGTATTATAGTATTCGACTAGTGTATATTGGATTTCAGTAGTGGATTTCGAGATTTGTATCTTCATTTTAACTCCAGTGATTGCGTTACGCTTGACGGAGTTCGGTTTTGAGTTTCGTACTCGTTTTCAGGCACACATGATGTGCCGTGATATTTCTGCATCTTCCGTGATTTCGGAACCCCGTTGATTTGAGTTGATTATTGAAATTTTTTAGCATTTAGGGGTTTAAATTTAAATTCGGGGACCGAATTTATTTAAGGGGGGAAGATTGTAACATTTCAGAAATATAAAATATTAATTTGGAAATTTAATATTAAAATAATATATTTCGCGAAAACTACCCGATTTGCGAAATTGGGGTTTTCCTAAAGTGGTATAAGTATATACCAATATTTGGAAATTTATCGGAGATTAAAATGATTTATTTATTTTTAATGGTATTTATCGGATTTTTGGCAAAATCCATGTTTTTATATTTTTCCGTGACTTGTGCACATGTCATGTGCATGTGTGCATGTGTGTGTTTGTGAGTTAGTGAGAAAAGAGAAAAGAAAGAATGCAAAGAGAGAAAAGAGTGTGTGAGTGTGAATGGAATAAAACCTTGATGTCTTGGACAAAAGGAGATATTTGTGAGAGACGTGAGTGTAAGGAGAGATATTTATTGTGAGAGAGTGAGGCTAAGAGAGAGAGAGAGGGTTAACTTGGCTGCCCCAAATCCTTCATCTCCCTATTATTTCTTCATCTCTTTGCTTCTCATTCAATCCCTCACTACTCCCTTGCCACATCTCCAAATCCTAACTTAAACATCATGCACCCTTCACATAAAACATGCACCAAGCCACTCTAAGATCTTAGAACCATCCAAGTTTGGATTTTGAAGACTTGAGCAACTCAAGAAAGTTCTTTGGTTGCTATTAAGGTAATCCATTCACTTTAGAATCGTATTTGCGTTAAATATCGTATTTTTACTTAGAATTTGAGTTAAATAGTTTGTGATCTTGGAAAATTATAAGTTGCTGTCAAGTGGCCAATTGAGGTATAGTGAGTGTTTACAAGAACTTAGAGATTGATTTAGAGGCCTGGAATTGAGTTTAGAACCCGATACACGAAATTAGAATTGTTCCGTGTCGGTTTTGTGGCTTTTTTGGAGGTCTACAGGGAATCTGGAGCAACCCGGGACCTTTATAAAAATTAAAAAAATATACATTAACCTAGTTAGGCCAATAGGAGACCACCATGAGAAGAAGAGGCCCAAACTTCAAGGTGGGGACGTCCAGGCCGGTTACTGTAGCAACTTGGTCGGCTACTATAGCAGTTTTGAAGCTGGGGTTTTGGCTGTAGCTCACACACCCTATAACATAGCTACTATATTTTTCTTTTTGTCCCAGATCACCTGAGTCAAAATCTGGGAGCATATTGGAATGGTTTTGGGTTATGTTTTCCGTATATTGGAATTCTTGGTTTTGATATTATTTATGAGATTTGGTCGTTTGATGTTTGTACGTCAACGACGAGGGTTGGTTGGTCATTTTTGCATGCATAGGCTATAGGTTCTAACCTATGAGCGCACCGTGTACCGTATCGGTTTTCCGAATTTGGTTTTCATACGTGGCGATATGTGTTGATTTATAGGTACCTTCGCATGGATTCCGAGACGACAAAGCACATCGACTACGGCTGAACAAGGAGTTCTACAGGTGAGTAGATTTATATCTAACGGGGAAGTCGGGTGGATGGCGTATAGCCCCCCCGCAAATTATGAATGGAAACCGAGATATAGAATATAGTCGGAGAAACCTATATTAGAAAACTATAGATATGGTTAAAAAGATAGTTAGAGGTGATATGACTGATTGAATATATATATATCGAGATATAAGGTGAAAGCTATAGGGACATGACTCCTTGACATGATATGATAGAAATGATGTCTTGAATTGATATATAAGGATATGAAAAGTGAATGTGAACCACGATATATAGATATATAGTTGCACGAGATTAAGTATGAGAATTAGAGTAGCATGACATGAGATTCATAAGATAGAATGTATATGTAAAATGACGTAACGTGAGAGATTGATGCGATGAAAAGAGTATACAATGAGATATGATGACTTGGTTGATACGTCGTTATACAGATGCGAGTCGACATGAGATAATGGATACCTTTGTCGGTCCCCTGATATGAGATTGATACGGATGTGACCAGGGAGATAGGTATATAAATATATATAATGTTGTGAATCATGAGTGATATTCCGTACGAGACGTTAGGTCCGTACCCTCATTGTTATATAGGTTGATAGAATCCTTAATTGGTTATGCTGCCGTACGATGGATTGTACCGTACATGATGTTGTGAGGCTAGATGCCGATTGATAGATTTACCGACTCGGGTATATTGTAGATACGTATACCATTTTGCATTTCTCTTACGATGTACCTTATGCTGCGTTCATGTCATTCTCATTGCATTATATATACCTGTGCTAGTACACTTACACCATTATCAATGATGCGTATGTTACACTTACACAGATTGGCCGGCTCATACACTTTATCATCGATAATTGCTATGTCACTTACACAGTAGAACTGCAGCATCATGCTACTACTCTTGATTGTTCAGTATTGTCATATCATTATGCTATGTTGCATGACATACCTTGCTATAACTACACATATACCTATATGGTATTGTATCATTATTGACATGTATATACACATACCTTACTATAGCTACATATAAATCATGCATACATACTTACATGTATACACCCATACCTTACTATAGCTACATGTACACCTTATATGATGTTGCATTTGATTTCGGAGGAATTGGGAACCGCATGATATATTTTTTTAAAAATGGATTCATTTAAAAGAGCGGTTTTCTCTTAATATGCTCATATTACCGCTTTATGTTGCATATATCATATTTCATGGATTTATGCATTGAGATACGGATTTCATGTGATTTATAGATTTGAGAACCGTGGGGATATTTCAAGAAAGTATGCATTATTTTGAAAACCCGGTTTCTCTTGATATGATATTTCGGTGCGTCCACCATGTGTTTTCTCGGTTCAGTGATTGGCATGTGAAACCCAATTCGAGAAGCGGTAGGCATCATCTGTGGGTACATGGTGGACCCGGTGAGGTATCCCGGGGCAAGAAGACTCGTATTGTTAGGCGGTGAGCCTGGCAGTGGAGCACTACCTACCGGTGATAGTATTTGGACTCGGCGGTTATCCGAAGGATATCGAGCGGAGTCGTGAGATGGATATGAGGGCCGACCAGAGTATGCGGCGCCTGAGGGCCGATCCGAGAATGCGGTGCCTGAGATATGAGGATTTATGTGTCGATGCTGGACACGGGTTTCATGATGTTTCGAGTGTCGGTGTTGGACACTCAGGTTCCTGTTCACTGCCGGAAACCAGGAAGACAAACGTCTTGCCAGAATCTGGGGGCAGATGCTATTTGGTGCTATCCGTCCACCTCTCCGAAGATGCCAAGTTGATTTATGGCACCATGCATCGAAGGTTTAAACGGATGCGGTGATGGAGCAGACTTCGTCAGATTCCCCCTCTTTTGAGGGGTTTTTTGATTGTTGGGACGCTCTTCCCTGTAGGCGCAAGCCCCTGCAGTTAATTACACTACCGCATCGCGGTAACAACATTCTCCTTCTCCAGATGGTCACTTCGTGTCGTGGGTGTTTATTTTGTCTGTGGTTGCCTGTGGATTGTATACAGAGACTAATTTATGTTGTCGCCCGTAGGGCATGGATTAGTCCAAATCCGTATCTTCTTAGATTTGGGTTTTGGTTTGGGTTTAAGGATACGTTAGTCTCATTTGAGACTAAGATCAACTTTAACGTTTGTTAAGGATACGTTCGTCTAATTTTAGACTAAGATCAACTTAACGGGATCATTTAGATCCAACAACAGAGCATTTGGACTCTATTGTTTAGTTTAGGGACGTTGCAGTCGATTACCAGTTTAAGGACATGGTGGTCCAGGTTAAGGACATCGTAGTCCGTGGGTTTAAAGGGACCCCACAGTCTGAGGTTAAGGACATCATAGTCCGTGGGTTTAAAGGGACCCCACAGTTTGAGGTTAAGGACATCGTAGTCCATGGGTTTAAAGGGACCTCACAGTCCGAGGTTAAGGACATCATAGTCCATAGGTTTAAGGACCCCACAGTCCAGGCTAAGGACATCGTAGTCCATGGGTTTAGGGGCCCCACAGTCCAGGTTAAGGACATCGTAGTCCATGGGTTTAAAGGGACCCCACAGTCCAGGTTAAGGACATCGTAGTCCATGAGTTTAAGGACCCCACAGTCCGGTTTAAAGACATCATAGTCTGTGGAATGTATGGCCGTCGGGACCCGTCACCTCTCTGAAGACGTTGAAGGATTACAACGACAAATTTCAGAGGAGTTCAGAGATGTACCCTTGAACCAATTTTGGTTGGGAGATCTATAGTCCAATTTGGGACTAAAGTCTGTTAAAAGGTTTATGAGCATATGGACTCAGTTGATATGAGTTGAGGACTTACGGCCAATCTTGGGCTACGTCCAATAAATGTTTAACATTTTATTTTTCTGGCTATTGAGCATTTATTTGGGCTTGGCCCTTTTAATAATGCTGAGCATTAGATCCTGAAATTACTTTTTTGTCTTGTATTGAATGCATAGCATTCATCAGAATAATGCGTGTTCTGACAGCGCGCCACGTGGCGTGTCAGACGCTTTGCGCCAATTAAAGAGCGCATTGCGCTTCTGCCAAGTAGCGCACACGAAAATGACACGTGTCGCGCTTGGCGCTAAGAGCCAGTTTATGAGCGCATTGCGCTTTCAATTTACAAGCGCGTTGCGCTAGTTTAGTGGTGCACCAGTGAGTGACACGTGGCGCGCTTGGCGCTGAGTGCCACCCCATGAGCGCAGTGCATTGTTTCAGAAGCGCAAAGCGCAAGTGCGTACGTGGTTGACACGTGGCATGTTTTGGCGCTGAGCGCCGGTCCAAGGAGCGCAGTTCAAGAGTGCAAGGCACTTTTCAATAGCGCAAAGCGCATTTGATCAAATTTATGATCTGTGAACAAATTTATGTTCTTTTGAAAGGAGGTTTTGCCTCAAGATTCAAGAACAACAGTTCTTGCTTTTGAAAGGGCTTTGCCTTTGTAGATCAATGATCTGTGAATGAACTAAATACTTCTTTTGTTTTTATGATGAGATCTTTTGATCTCTTTTTATAAAAGCCCTTGGTCTTTTGTGGATCTATGATCTTTTAAGAAGATAATTTTTCTGTTTTAATGAGATGATTTCATCTCTTTGTTCAAGAATCATTCTTTTTTTTTTACCTTGAAGAAATGATCTTCTTTCAAGAGCTTGCTCTCTTTCTTTTGAGTTTTCTCAAAGTTTGTAGGGAGGTTTCTCTATATCAGACTTGAAGTCTTGGGGCCTTTATATAGGGCAAATTGATTTGTTAAATCAGTTAAAGAGATCTTTCTCTGATTGATTTGGGGATGTTTCCCACCGTTGGATCTTTGATCCTAGGGCAATCTTCTTGTTTTTAACAAGATTGAGAAATTTTTTCCATAATAGAATTTTAATTCTGATTAATTAATAATTTATCATTATTATTAGATCTTTTGATCTAACGGTGGGGAATTTTATAATTCCAGCGCTGGCGCACCCGTACTTTGCACGTGGTGCGCTGCTCAGAGCGCAGCGCACTTTGCGCTAGCGCACCTGTGTTTGATACGTGGTGCGCTGCTCAGAGCGCAGCGCAGCCTGCGCTAGCGCACACGTGCTTTGCACGTAGTGCGCTACAACAGAGTCTTTGACTCTCAGCGCTGAGACATTTATATTCTTTGCATGTAGAGCTTTTTTTATTTTATTATTATTATTATTATTATTATTATTTATTATTATTTTATTATTATATTTATTTATTTTTTTTATAAGGGCGCAGGTTATAAGCCAAAATTTTGGCGGGAACAGTTCCATGATTTGATGTGTCATTGATGGATGCACGTTCTTTGATATCCTCATATATTTATATGCATATGCTTTCATGATGTATATTGTTGGATGATATCCACATGCATACATGCATTGATTATATTGTTGGACGAAATCTACATGCATACAAGTATTGATTATTGTTGGCATATATGTAGACACGGTCACCCTAGATATCATAGTATTACCTTTATGATATAGTTGACCTAGGAAATCGTTGCTTTATTCGATTTCTACCTGCTGATGTTTTCTACTCACGAGTTGGCAACTCACCCCCGTTGTGCCACAGTTCTTGCAGGTTGACCGCATGGATTAGTAGCGGCATCGCTGGTACACAGCTGCATTCGGGTGTTTTACTTTGGTAGGTGGTACATGTTGGATCGTACCCCTCTTGTATTATTATTCTTATTGTATCTAGTCAACTCCATCGATCAGAAACTAGTGTTTGTATATGTGGTAAGACTTGTAGTTGCGAGACTTAGAGCGATGGGTTATATGTTCACTTGGTGGGTTTGATGTCTTGCTTTTCATTTTCCTTTGTGTTGATCTTCGCCGTTGGGCGTCGTATATATATATATGCTTGTGGTGGTTGTTTCCGCCGTTGGACGTGATTTGCTCCCGTTTGGGGATGCTTTCTTAATATTCTATGTTTGTACCTGTTTCGGGGCTGGTTTTTACAAAGGAGGTGCTGCCGAAATTTTTAAGAAACAAAAATAATTTAAGTTTAAGGATTTTTACTTAAGATTTCCAAATGTTTCATTACTTACTTCTTTTGAAGGGTTTAGATTTATGGGTTTCATCTTGCTTAAGTTACGTTACGCCTGTAGATGTTGCGTGATTTAAGTGCTGGTCACGAGCTAATATTTTCGGGTCGTGACAAATGGAATCATTGATCTCAGGAAATGTACATCCTAAGCTCACTTAAGAAGAGCATCGTGTCATGAATATGCTGCGGAACATACACACGGTACATCACTCTACTCAAGCTACTTACTCCATCAACCAAGGTCAACCTATGAGACAAGAACTCGGGTCCCAAACCCCCCTAGTCAATTCTAAGTTCCGTAAGGTCAAGCCTAAACTCGAACCAAGGTTAAACCTAACACTTTGATACTAACTTTGTCACGATCCGAAAAAGTCACATGACTGGCATGAGAATTACGTGAAGTCTATAGGACCCCGTCGTAATTCAAGTAAGCCGAAACCCAGAAATCTAAACCTTTTTGTGGAAAATAATGGAGGTGCAGTTTTGAAACATCGGCATAAAGAATTTAAGCCTTCTTTAAAAATATAAGTAACATAATATGAAAATGCAACAGTTTGCATACTATCTTTGAAAACATTTTCGTCCTTGAAATTTGGGCAGCACCTCCCTTATATATTTTGATCCAAAACCATATACATGTAATAATATAGGCATCCCCAAGTGGGAGCTAGCTCTTCACCAATTGGCGGAATCACAACCACACAATAAAGCACATATATATGACGCACTACAACGAAGATCTATCACAGAAAGAGAATAAGTAAAACCAAGACATCATCTAGCTCAAATAAGCGACAATATACCCATCTTGTTTTAAGTCTCGAGAATAAACAAGTCTGGTTTAGGTCTACCAATATACAAAGTCTGGTTTCTGGTTGATGGGACTTTAACTAGATACAACAGAAACAAATAAGTACAAGTGTGGTCACGATCTAAATGTGCATCCCACCTACCGAAGCAAAACACCCTGAAGAAAACAGTGTGCTAGCGATGCCGTTACTGATGCGAGCGGTCGAACTTGCAAAAAAACTGTGGCACAACGAGGGTGAGTTACCAACTCGTGAGTAGAAAATATCAGCAGGTAGAAATCGAATGATCAGCGATCTCTAAGTCAAACTGTATCATGAAGGTAAAACTATGGTATTTAGGGTGATCATGTATGCATATGTGTACAATAAAGTCATGCCAATATCAGTATGTAATGATAGTCATCTGAAATGTATGCATGTATACATATGAATCATCCAACGTGTGTCCATCAACGACACGTCAATCATCATGAAACCTGAGTTTCCAACATCGACACTCAAGAATATCATAAAACCCATTTTCAACATCGACACGTAAATCCTCATATCTCAGGTGTCGCATCCTCATATCGACTCTCATATCCATCTGATCTCACGACTCCGGTCGGTATACTCCGGATAACCGCCGAGCCCAAACTATCACCGGTAGGTAGTGCATCCCTTACCAGGCCCATCGCCTTTCTATACGATCTTCTTGTCCCAGGGTACCATATCGGGTCCACCACATACTCGTAGACGGTGCCTCCTTACTCCTCGAATCGGGTATGTATATGGCTCAGAACCGAGAAAACTCATGGTGGACGCCATAAATTACATCACGAGAAACCGCGTTTTTAAAACAATCATAAGACTTGTTAAAATATACCAGCGGTTCTCAAATCGAGAGATCTCATGAAAATAACATCTCAATGCATATAACCATAAAGGTACAGAAAATGCAATGCACAGAACAGTATTGTAAATATCTCAAGTTCTATCATGTAAGCATGTCGTGTAATAATTACTGAACAATACAGTAGTGTAACAGTTCTACTGTGTAAGTGGCATGGCTATTACTGATGATGAATGTGTGAACCTATAAATCTGTGTGTGTAACTTGCGCATCATCGGTTATAGTGCAGGTGTACTGGCAGACGATGTCATATAACGGTAAATACCGGGAACATAGTACGTAAGTCACGAGGAATAATACAACATAAATATGAACTTATATGGTACGTAACTACACCTGAACTATACGGCTATAGTTTTAATAATACGAATCGTATTTTTGAAAAGGGTGTCACGCCCCGCTTCCCGGTATACGGCGAAGGGGACGTGACTGGTCCGCTACGTATGTACTCTCAAGTAAATACGCTAAGCGTAACTAAGAAATATAAAACTAAATACACAAGAGGCAAGATATAAAAATTGAACTGCAACTTTATTTATTAACATTCTTTTGTACAATGCATGAAAAGGAAATACAACTGAAATAAAAGCGATGCCTAAACAATGGCATGACAGGAAATTAAAGGTACTGAATAGAAAATGTACAATGTCTAGAGCTCAGGGTCTTCGCTGTACTGATCCAAGTCTTCTGCAGTTGGCTCGATCTATGACGGGTCCAAATCACCTGACGACATTCAAAAAAGAAAGAAATAGAATGTCGTCAGCGAACAGGTAGCTCGGTAAGTCCCAAAGATAAGAGGAAAGTAGAATATACAGAATAAGAAAGTATCTTTTAAAGTTGCATTATATTGTTGTAATGTTGTGTTAACGCTGTTGTTTGTAGCTTGGTACAGAAGGATGCCAGTGTATACGAGAGGGGTCTCTATATGCTAGAGACCAGGGCAAATGGAATGTACAAGGAACCGTTAAGCCACGGTACAACAGCAACAGAATATAGGTTATGTGTCTTAATCTTACCGTCTCGTGCCACTTTTAACACCTTCCGTACCAATCTACCCCTTAAACCCTATAGTGTTTTGATTGTATTATTTGTCTTGTAACTTATATTGATTGTATAATTGATTGACTGACTGAAACTATGATATCAGTAAATGGATATAACCATAGAATCATGTAAATGGAATAATTGGGGAACCATGTAAATGGAATGTATATACATGGTTCGGTTCAGTCAAGTTGTATAGATTGATAATTGGATTCATGGATTCATGTTAAATTGTAATATTGAAGACTGTAGATTGTATTTGAATCATATTCAAGTCAAATTATACTGAGACTCAAACTGAGTCAGACAATCAGCAAAGTAAATTGAAATCCTGATTGTTTTTATTAATTTGTCTACCTTAGATAGGCAAGCACCCACTTCTCCGGCTCCCTGAGGCTCAAGAGATTGGTCCTGCTTAAACCTATGTTTACTAGGGTCCTTAGGGTAATTTGTAGAATTTGAGAGGGTTTTATGTAAAAATACTTTTATATACTTTTCAAAATACACTCCAAGTATTTATTATTCGTCTTTAGAGTTGTAATAAATGTAGATTTTATATTGTGATATTTCTAGTGAAAATATCCTATTTTCATAATAAAAGGTGTTTATTTGTAATATTGGTTTTGTATGGAATTCATGGTATTTTAGTGTAAAATTGATTCTTGTGATTTTTAGAAAAATGTAGAATATTTATATCATAACAAAATAGGTAATTTAATGATATATATACATATGTTTATACAAAAATAATTTTAATATATATATTATATTCTAAAAATCTCATTTTCTTAAGATGTCGTATTTTAAATCTTTCGAGACCGAATGCTCCTTGCGGAGGTCTGAATCTCGTACTACTAAGCCCGAGGATGTGCGATAATCCGCACTATCCCGAAAGGGTTCCCTAAATGGGTTGTAGCGGCGCTTTGCAAAGATCTGTATAAATACTAATCATTAAGGAAAAACGGTTTTATTAATTAAATGGTATTTATTTGCAATGATGTCGTTTTCCCGTATTCTATGTGCCCAAAAGTATTGTGCTATGTTTCATATGAGTGTTGTGAGGAGGTAGGTCATTACCTCGTAAACTATCTAAAGGTATAGCAAGAAATTATGGTGTTTAATGTCGAAACTAAACTATATGGTATTTTTCTGGAAAAAACTTAACTTTTAAAATTAATGGTATTTAAATGTAATCTTAACTTTCCAAGGTGAACATATTTTTATTTTTATTTGAAAGATCTAATTAGGTAAAAATACTAAAAAGTTCTTCTCTGCCCTAATTTCCAGAGAAAAAATATAGGATCATTCGAATGATGGCTTCAAATGTTAAAACGGACATGAAATTATTTAAATATAGGTCCAATGACGATTTATGAGTTAATAAATAACCATTTGTTTCAAATGTGATGGATTGTGACAGGCATGGCTAACATATTCATCAAAAAGTTTACATAAGTAAAACATGATTAAATATATAAAATTTCAATTGCCCTATTAACAAACAAATTATATCTCCACATAACTAACACTTGTATTCATGATTATTGTACTTGATGCATTCAATTGCGTATTAAAAGCACGGGAATATATGAAATAAGCAGCAAACACTGCTGAGGTTTATAAGGATTATGAAGTTGACCGACAAATCATTTCTTATAAATATTTGAAGCAGAAATTATACAGATTTCCAGTTTTATATTAGAGTTCAAGTCCAGATGGAAGAGTTCTAGTTCACAATGTTAGATACTTTTATTTCAATTATTACAGTTAGAACACCAGAGGGCACAGGGCTTTTCTAATCTCAATTTGAGAAGCAAGGAAACCTTAATCATTAGGATGCACACATCATTTCAATAATTTAGTAGCAATTTCTTGGGAAGAAAATTACCCGTCTCTGTTTACAGGGTAATTACAAGTTCATTTTTAATCAAAATTTCCAATCCATAATCTATACTGAATAACCGAATCATATGACAAGAGAGAAGGAAAAGGAGAGAGATCGAAAAAATGGGACTTACACGCGGTTTAGAACGTAAGGGAACGGCGAAAGATCATTGAGGTATTTTGTCGAGCACCGATTCGGCAAATTTGAAATTTCAACGGAACGAAGATCCGGAGGCATGGAAATGACCGTCGTTCATACGCGGACTTGTCCGGCCAAGGCAACAAGGTTTGGTGTTGGGTTTTGCATGGTTCTCATTTTCATTTAAATGAAAGAAGAAGATATAAAGTAGAAGATGAGAGAGTGTGGGTATGAGATTATGTATGGTTTTTGAATCTATAAATTTATGTATGAAGTGAGAGAGAGAGAGAGAGAATTGATGAGAGTTGATGAAAGAGTGGGGAGATAGATGGTCTGTGGTTTTGATGAGGGAGAGGAAAAGATAGAGAGAGGGTGTGAAGAGAGGTTAAAGTTTGCATAGGGAGGCCAATAGTTGAGGAAGTTGATTAGGATAGGGGTTTTATTTGAATATGATTTTTAATGCATGAAATGTAAAAGGGCTTGCGATTCTGCTGGAAGAGGAAAAAGGAATTAAAAGCAAAAAAAATGAAAAGAAAGGAAGAGAGGAAGTGGGGTTTGAACTTGGGAAGAAAAGGAGATATTTGGGCCTAGGGATTCAACTGTTGGGCTAAGTTGTGGGTTTTGATTTGTTTTGGTTAAGTTTTGGATAAAAAGAAACAGGTTTTGGAAAATAATAGATAGGAAAATAGATGGAGGAATTAAATAGAAATAAATAGTATATTTATTAGAAAATATACGAAAATACCAAAAACAAATAAATACAGTATTTAAGGTAACGCGAATGTATAAAAATTTTAGGGGCGTTACAAAGGGGGCTAAAATATTTTTGAGAAAAAGACACCATTTGAAAATCCATAGCGTCCATTGAGGTCATCGTTTAAAGTGCATACGATTCTTCGGTTTTGGAAACAAGTATGGTTCATGTGAAATCCTTAAGTCGGCGATCCAGCCTCATAGTATCAGATGTGGTATAATCATCGTACATCATTCTCGAGTCGAGAGTGCGGATCAATCATCCGGTATATCTTATTGCGTACAGTAATCCATCATACGGTGTCATTAAACAGAATAAGGATCTATCATCCTATACATAATATCGTCTCTTATTCTCATATGTATGTACATACATACATACATACATACATACACACACACACACACACACACACACACACACACACACACATATATATATATATATATCAATCTCATATCATATCTATATCAATCTCACATCATATCTTGGCATATGTATTTATGTATTCATATCGCCTCACATCCTCATATCAAGCATATCTGCTCGTGTTATCTTATTTCATCATATTCTCATTTCATCATATCAACATCTCAATTCAAGTCATTTTGTACTTATCATTATGATTATATCCGTAGGTGCTTAAGCTTTGGTTTCTCCACTTATATTCTACATATCGGTTCTCCCATTACTATGGTTGCGGGGGTGCTATACGCCATCCACCCGACTTCCCCCATAGATTTAGATCTACTCACCTGCTAATCTTTGCTTTAGCTAAAGTCGAGAAACTTCTTGTTCTCCTTTGTCGTCTCGGAAGTCCACGTAAAGGTACCTATAAATCAATACACATCGTAACGATGTCAAAACCAAATCCGAAAACCGATACGGCATGCGAAGTGCTCATAGGTTAGTACCTATAGCCTACGCATGCAAGAACAACCAAATAACCCTCAGCGTTGACGTACAAACGTCCAATGACCGTGTCCAAACTCAAATACCAAAATCAAGTTTTCACAAATCGGAAACCCGAAATCAGCAACTTAGAAAAACACTCCCAGATTCTACCCTATGTGAAATTAGGAGATTTTGCATATATGGTAGGTCTATATATCACATAACAAGGCCATGAACCAAAATCTACCCCAATACATCAAGACCAGGCTGCAATTTGCGGCCTAGGGGAATAAAATTGCGGCCAGAAGGAAGGGATAGGGGCTCGGGTTTCAAGGGGAAATTCATGGTAGTCTGCACATCTCACTGTGTTGGGAACTTATTTTATAAACCACTCGGGTCATAGCTATTAGTGTTTATGCCCTAGAAGGCCATTACTGTATCATACTAGTTTGTATATTACTTAATGGAAGCTTGGGATATTCACATGTATATAACAGTCTTGCTAAACATGGTAGTATGCTACTTGGTTTTTCTATCTTAATATGTGAGTGTACGTATTGATAGAGCTCTTAGGATCTTGCTTGTCTACCAGCGTTGTGATGGCAGTCACACTAGTGGGGGCTGGGTAGTCTACAAGTATATCCTTATTCAGGTCCCTGGTCGTTGGATTATCGAGATAGAGCATCGATACTCCGGAGTAGACTAGTGTGTACGCTTCTCATCCCAGTTGGGGAGATGGTCTGTCCCACAGCCGTCAGTACGTCGTACTGGAGATAGTATACAGGTGCTCGTTAGGTTACGGGTACACCGGACAGGACTCACAAGGAACTGTTGGTTGGTTTTATACCAGTCGTCAGTGAACAGTTCCCAGGTGACATGAGTACAGCATAGTCCGCAGACTTGACACTGCTACTTCGCCTCGAGTGTGTCCCACTGTTCTTAGATTGCTACCCTACCACGGCTCAAAGGAGTCGTGCAAACAGGTAGCAGTTGGGTACAGTCCCGAGCACTTGGAGGCAGTGGCGGTTAGACAGGATTCGTCCCTCCCGGTATTGGGAGTAGATATCGCGCTGTGTCAGAGAGCCATTACGCAAAGTCCCTGGCCAGGGAAAGCGAGATTTGCTGGTAGGTTCCAGTAGTTTCTCAGGGTGTAATGGGCTTCGCTTTGACACGACTTATACCGCTATTAGGGGACTGACGCTTGCCGCCCCCCTAGGCCCGATATGCGATAGTCTTGGACGAACGGACCGGACTGTATGGAGATTGTCACAGCAGGCTCAGTAGGAGTTCGGATGGGTTTCCTCATCGGCCTTCTTATCGACAACTACCTGGGGACCGTTACGTACAGCTAGTGCCGCTTGCGGTCTGTGGTTAAACCCACTGCCAGCGTAGTAGTCGAGTCTCTAGAGTCCCACACAGAGAGTTTCCTACTCCAGGCGAAACGATATAGAGGTCGTATGGTTTTACGACAAAGGGTTCGGACGCATATGTGTGTTTACACACTTACGTCGTTTGGACAGTTTTTACTAGTCGGCTTTGGTTTAAGCCAGTTACTGGTATCCGGTTATTGGATTTATACAGTCTAAAGTTTTTCCGTATTTTTGCGGATCGGAGGGGCGTTCTCGTAATTACGCGAGAAGCTTCTAGAAGATGGTGACTAAGGAGGTTTAGGTGGCATATACATTGAATGAGATTAGTGAGTCATGAGAGTGATTCATCATGGTCATTAATGCATCATAAATGCTTAATGACTCATGATAATGAATCACCACTTGATATTTGTGAAGCATGATTATTCATCACTTATTTTCTTTTCTTGATAAAAGTAAATGCTTCATATATATTATGATAACTTACTATTCTCACTTCATAATATCATTCACATTCTCTCTCCTCAAGCTCACTCTCTTCAAACCCTAATCCTCACCTCTCATGTGTTGAGAACAAGGATTAGTTAGACTAAACAATCCATTACCCTCACTCTATCTTATCTATCTTCTTTGATTAGCAATCCAAGAAGGTTAGTTGCCTCAAGTTTAGAGGCTAAGCTTGGAGTTTTGCTCTCGGGTGGATCATCTACTACATCGAGAAGGCCGAGGAGGACGAGGAGATCGTAAAGCCGAAGGACTTGGTTCGATAGGTATAATCCCTAAGCATAGTAGTTTAGAACAACTATGTGTTTGGTTAGTTATCGTTTAGCTTCGATTCAAGCGGTTAGTCGATGTTTGTTCACTAAACAAGTTCGTTTTTGAAAATTCCGCCTCCCCACAAGTACTGGGGTGTTGTACATCGAGTTACAATAGCAGATTCTACAGAGATATCACAATCGTCAAAAACCGATGTTGGGAAACTTCTAAGTTTGTGTTTTGAGGTTCTAGTCTCAAGTTTTTTCAGAACATCATCACTAAAGGTTTGTAAACACCAACTAAACCTCAAATGCATCTCTACTACTCAAATCACCTACTAAAATCATTTTAGAAATTTCCAAGATCACTAATCTAGCTTAAACGAACTCTAAACATAACTAGAAGGTTAACAAACTAAATAAAATGAAAGAAAGTGAAGGGTTTACCTCTTGGAGCAACCGAAGAAAATTCCAAGATTGTGTAAAGTGCTCAAAATCCAAACTTGAACTTGCTATTGGGTGTAGGATGAAGTGGTGTACATTTTTTGTGAAGGGAGCCATGGGTTTTGAGTTGTTTTTTGAGATGATTCTCATGGGTAGTGAGGTGGAGGATGAGGTGAAGGAAGAGAATGAAAGAGATGAGGTGAAGAAAATAATTGAAGTGTGAGGAAAGGATGGAGCCATGGTTAAGGGTTGACCCCTCCACTCTCTCTCTAGCCCATGCTCTCTTGTCCCCCCTCCATGTCACATCATGTCTCCTCTCACAATATCTTTTCTCGTTTTCTTTTAAAACCCGAATGCAACAAATACAAAATGGAACTATGCATGCAACAAAAATACAATATGTCATGGTGCACTAGCCATGGTTAATACTAAAGTGGATTTGGCCTAAAGCATGATTAGTAGTGCACTAATCTAGTTTATCATAAACTTTCTTATAATTAATTGCATAATTATTTATAAAATGTCCAAATCCAATAAATGTCTTTTTTAATTAATAATTCATATTAATATCCAAATATTTTTCAGATATTGGTATATATAATTATACTATTCTACGAAAACCCCAAATTCATACTCGAATAGTTTTCATGAAATTTATTATTTTATTATTTAAATTCCAAAAATAATATTTTATATTTCTGAAAGGTACAATCTTCCCCCTTAAATATTTTCGGTCCCCGAATTTAAATATAAACTCCCAAATACTAAAATATTTCAATAATCAGTCCAATCAACGGGGCTCCGAAATCATGGAATACTCAAATGTAACACAGCGCATCGTGTGCGCATGAAAACGAGTGCGAAACTCAAAATCGAAACTCCGTCAAGCGTCACGCAATCATGGGAGTTATAATGGAGATGCAGGTCTCAAAATCCATAACGAAGATCAATATACGTATATAGTACGCATCCTTGTGAAATCATTTAAAAGCTGAATAAAATACATGCAAAATCCTTTCTAAACTGCCATGCGATACGTAACTCATGGTACTACTAGCGGACGATCATTTTGTAAAGAAATAGATATATGTCTATATATGTTTTGCTCAAAATATACATCCCTCTTTTTTTTGAAATATCTTAAAAGATTTCCTTTGTAAAATTTCGTGTCACTATGGACACGTAAAAAATAGCGATACTAAAGCTCCTTTTTGCAAAGGTCTTGGTAAATACTGATGCATGCAAAAATACTCAGGTACTATTCTCAGACCAGTCCTGCTCGGCAAATATATGATATATTACCTATCATAAAAAAAATTATAATGCTCAGAAATAAATCAATCTCAATAGGTGTATCCAAACACCACGTGCGTTTGGTGCGCATGGAAATCCAAGTCTAATACAAGTGCAATGAATGTGCACATAAGCAAAACTAAGTGTAACAAGTGTGCACGAAAGCATTCATCAAGTGCAACGGGTGTGCACGACAACAACACCAAGTGCATTTAGAGTGCACGAAAATATCAACCAAGTGCAACTAACATGCACGAATAAAAATCTCGATCAAGTGCATCCGGTGTGCACAAAATCACATCTCATGTGCCCAGTGTGTGTGAAAATCTAAATCAAGTGCGTCGGGTCCGCACAAAAATATCTAGTGTAACAGATGCATGAAAACCAATACTAGATGCCCGAAAACTCGTCAATGTCCCAAAAGCGCATAAAATAACATCAGGTATACCAAGTTATGTGTAATGTTTTAAAAATCCTTTAGGTGAATTTTTTTAATAATCGGTAATATAACTCGTGTTTTCCATAAAACATAGATACAATTATTTTTCCACATACACTTAAATACACCTATTTTAACTATGTAATTGCTAGTATTTGGTATTTAATTGGTCACTTATAAATTACTAGTTTACTTAAATATTTTTCTTAATTAATTATTTTAAATATTATTTTAAGCTTTCACTCATACATTTAATTGGTGATAATTACAAATTAGAATGAGTTAAGCACACAATAGTGCACCATGACAATTTAAAACCTAGTTTATAATGTATTCTTTCTTTCTATAATTGTCTCCAAGGTTCTAGATAATTTTAGGGTAAAGTTTAATTAGAAAAATTTAATAATTAAGAAATAAGTTAATAGGTGTAATAATTGGGGGATGTTTCTACACACACACACACACACCTCACTCTCTCTCCCTCTTCATTTTCTGGCCGAAACCAAGGCTGCCCCTTCCCCATTTTTCTCCACTTCATTTCCACTTCTAAAATCCTCAAAATTTCATCAAAAATCCACACAAACTCTCACTAATTCATAGTTAAATCTTCATCAAATATTCTTTGGCCTAAACTAGCTTGGATTTTGAAGCAAGATGGCAATGTTAGAGGCAAGTTTGCAAGTTGGATTCCTAAATCTTTGAGGTATAAATCTTAACCCTATGGTTAAATTATTGGTTAATTACTTTAATCTAACTTAAGTAGGTTTAAACATGGTTCTAATTGCAAGATTTAGTTTTTAAAGAGAAGGGTTTGGGTTCAAGTTAGGGTTTTTACCACTTAATTTGGGTTGCAATGTGTAGTTTAACATCTTTAGACTTGCAAAATCTAACTTAGTTGTTAATTTGCTAATTGTTACTTTTAAATTGTCTTAATTAACTATTTTTGCAAACTAATTTCATGATTAATGTAAATAGGTGAGATTAAAATTTAGTTAATAATTGTGTAGTCTAATTAAGATATTAAATGAACATTGTGGCCACTAGATTTGTTAAAACATCTAGTTTTGCACTAAAATGGTAAATTGTTGCTTGCTAGGTTTTGGAATAAATAGATTTTAATTAAGTTGAGGTTAGAATGATCTACATACTATTTCCTAAATATATTTAGTATGTTGTAAATGCGCGATTGGTACGATTGGGTTCTAGGTTTGGGGATTTTCATGTATAGTGACTCTAGTTGTGGTTTGTGGCGTTGTCGCGAGCGCGTTTTGTGCACCAAGTGCGTGCGCGTCTAGTAGTGCGCGTTGGTTGACTTGTATCATTGTGTCCGCGACTATTTATATATCTATCCTCTTATTTATTTGTGTACGATTCTAAGATCGGGTGCAGAGATGTTGGACGCGGCGCGGAAAGGCAGGGCTGTGATTAGAGCAGATTAGCTGAGGCGTCTCGGTGAGTAGATGTACACATCTATAGGGGGATCGTCTCGATGGCGCTAGGCGCCCGATAGTTAGGATTACTAGTAGTGCTTGTATTTATATGTGTAGTCTCCTAGTTATTCATCTTATTGCATTGCATCATCTTATATATATATATATATATATATATATATATGATATTGTCTCATAGGACACTTGCACCATTACCATTGGTCCATGACGCATGTGCACTATTTTTATGTGAACCCACACGCCATTGGTAATTTCTATGCCACGGACACTATAGAACTTGCTTATAATCGGTATCTGTGCATTTGCATCATATACGATTTGTAGACTTGTACTTGTATATTCATTTCATCAGGATGGATTCGTAGGATTGTTAGTCATATATACATATCTCAATGCATCATGATTCATGCATAGCTTCTGGACGTACTTCGCATGGTATATATACTATCAGATTATAGACATCCATCATCACCGGCATGTTTACATATTGTGATTCTTCTTGAGGATTTCAATATTTATTAGATTTTTGGATTTTGGGGAAAACCGTATGAAATTTATAAACCTAATATCATTTTAAAAATAGAAATTTTGCGGTTTTCTCGTGATATGATGTGTGTGGCATCCACCATGTGTTTTCTCAGTTCTTGAGCTGTATCATATACCGATTCGAGGAGGGGGTGCACTGTCTGCGGGTACATGGTGGACCCTGTTAGTGATATGTATGCCCTAGAGGCCATTACTGTACATGCGATGTATATTGTAGTGGATGCTTGGACATATATATGGAGGACTTTCTTGCTCGACATGATAGTATGCTATCTGGTTGCTCTTTATCTTAACATGTACTCTGATAGTCTCTCTGTTACATGTTGATAAAGCCCTTAGGATGAATACTTGACTGCCACGACTATGATGCAGATCATACTAGTGGGGACAGTGTAGTCGCTAAGTACATCCTTCAAATGTTCCTAGTCGTAGGTGTATCGAGACAGGGCGTCGATATAACAGAGTATACTAGCGTATGCTTCTTGACCCATATAGATGGGCGATAGATGATCCCATATCCATTGGTGTTTGACATCAGAGACAGTATACGGGTGCTCAGTGGAGACTGGGTACACTGGACGGACTCGCTGAGAACTCCCAGATGGTATTATACCTCACGTCAGATGACAGTTCCCTGGTGACACTGGTAGAGGTAGTCTATAGACCCGAGATCGTCATAGAGTCTTGTGTGATTCCCACTGTGACTTGATTTCCATCATACTACGTCTAAGAGGGCGTGCAAAATAGTGGCTTTTAGGTATAGTCCCGAATCACATGGAGGCAATGAGCGATAGGAGGGGTTTCGTCTCTCCCGGTATAGAGAGTTGATGTTGCGCTGTGTTCGATTGGCTATAACTGGAAATCCCTGGCCAGGGTTGCTGAGATTTACTGGTAAGAGTTATCAGTAGTTTCTCGAACTATTACGGACCTTATATCGACACGACTTATCGGTTACTGGGGTCTGACGTTTACCACCCTTAGACTAGATATGCGACATATCAGACGAACAGACCGGACTGTACGGTAGTGTTACTGATTGGATTCGCAGAGGAATGTACAGGCTTGCTTGTTGATCTTCTGATTGCTCAATACCTGGGTGGTTGTTACGTTTAGCTGACCGTTTGCAGCTTGTGGGTGTTTAATATGATCATCACCTACTGCCGGCGTATTGACGATTCTTTAGAGTCCTACACAGAGGTTTCCTGGCTCAGGCAAAATGGAGTAGGAGCACATATGTGATGTGTGCAGGACCGAGAATAATACGATATGAGATACCGTATTCTATTCTCGTGATATATGATATCGGCCGGGTATATGGGAGATTGTCGGGTCATCGGATCAAGTGTTGTTTCGATGAATTGGTACATGTTATATTAGTCGGTTATATACAATATACCCGGATTGTCGGATCAAGTGCTGATTCGATAGTTTAATGTATAATTATATATGTGATATATTACATTACGTTAACTAATATAAGCTCGCTTTATTGATTCATTTTCTCACTAGATAATACATTGATATATATACGATATATGTTAATTGTATTATTTTCTTTTGTTGCAAAATATATTATATATGTGATATATAATATTGTAACAAGTTATGATTACAAATACAACATGATTTGTGGAGATTAATCATGTTAGGGTTTGATTTGGGTTAGCATTTGGGTTAGCTTTTTCTTGAAGCTTCTAGAAGCTTTATTTTGTTTTAAGCTTAGATATTTTGTTATGATATTTTGTGTAGATATTTCTTAACCCAACCCAAACCCTTTACCCTAGTTAATTCTCTACAATGGTTAAGCCTTCATTCTTAACCCATGGTTGATTTGTAACCAAAAACAATAATTCATTATTCATCATTTCTTCTTCTTCTTCCTCCTTGAAAAAGCTTTCTAGCCTTTTGACTTGTGATGATTTAAATGAGAAAATGAAAAAAAAAGAGCAAAATTCCTACTTCATCATCCTCATCTATTCTAGCCACTTAGATTAGGGTGTTCACTTCACCAATACATTATTAGAGAAGTAAAAGCTTGATCTTGAGATTCTTCAAGGTAGATCATTTTCGAAAAGGAAGACTTCAAGAAAGAATGGATCATTCGACTTGTGGAGCCTCTCTTGAGTCCGGGAGATCATGGATCACGGCAAAGGGACTACTAATCGGAGCTTATGAATCGAAGGAACGGACTACAAAGTGTTAGTTATATGTATGCCCTAGAGGCTAGTATTGTACAGATGATGTATATTATATTGGATGCTTGGACATATATAGAGAGGACTTTCTTGCTCGATATGATAGTATGCTATCTGGTTGCTCTTTACTTTAACATGTATAATTGTCTCTTTATGCTGTTTTATAGTTACATGTTGGTAAAGCCCTTAGGATGTATACTTGACTACCTGGACTATGATGCAGATGATACTAGTGGGGACATGGTAGTCCATAAGTACATCCTTCAAGGTCCCTAGTCGTGGGTGTATCGAGACGGGGCATCGATATACCAGAGTAGACTAGCGTATACGCTTCTCGACCCAAGAGATGGGCGATGGATGATCCCATATCCATTGGTGTTTGACATTAGAGATGGTATATGGGTGCTCAGTGAAAACTGGGTACACTGGATGGACTCGCCGAGAACTCCCAGATGATATTATACCTCACGTCAGATGGCAGTTCTCTGGTGACACTTGTGCAGGTTAGTCTGTAGACCCGAAATTGTCATAGAGTCTTGTGTGATTCCTACTGTGCTTTGATTTCCACCTTACCACGTCCATGAGGGCGTGCAAAACAGTGGTTTTTGGGTGCAGTCCCGAGTCACATGGAGGCAATGAGCGATAGGAGGGGTTTCGTCTCTCCCGGTATTAGGGGTTGATGTTGCGCTGTGCTCTATTGGCAGTAACAGGGAAGTCCCTGGCTAGGGCTGATTTAGAGATTTACTGGTAAGTGTTACCTGTTGTTTCTCGACCCGTTATGACCCTCACATCGGCACGACTTATCGGTTATTGGGGTCTGACGTTTACCACCCCTAGACTTGATATGCGACATATCAGACGAGGAGACCGGACTGTACGGGAAGTGTTACCGGCAGGATTTTACAATAGTTAGAGCGGGCTTGCTTGCTGACCTTCTGATCGCTCAATACCCGGGTAGCCGTTACGTCCAGCTTGTACCGCTGACGGCTTGTGGGTGCGTGATGTGATCATCACCTACTGCCGACGTATTGACGAGTCTTTAGAGTCCTACATAGAGGTTTTACTGGCTCAGGCAAAACGAAATAGGGGCGCATATGTGATATGTGCGGGACCGAGAATAATGCGTGTATGTGATACCGTATTCTATTCTCGCGACTTTTTGTATCGGTCGGTTATATATGATATAGCCGGGTTATCGAATCAATTGTTGATTCGATAAGTCGATACATTGGATGTTAGTCGGTTATATGTGATATGACCGGATTATTAAGTCAAGTGTTGATTTAATAATTTATTGTATAATTTTATATTTGATATACTAGTTTACATTAACTAACACTAGTTCACTTAGGGTTTTTTCTCACATGTACACTACTTTAACATATATATGATATATGTTAAAATGTGTTATCTTATTGTATCATGGTTGATGATACAACATTCATGTGTGTATGAGACATACACCATCCTATTTGTTATGATTAGGTTTAATGTTAAAAGTAATTACAAAATTAGTAGAAAATTAGAAAATGCATGAAGCTTGTGGAAGCTTGTGGATGCATTGACTAAAATCCACTAGATTTGTTTTTACTTTGGACTTTAACCTAACCATCACACACTTAGCTATGGTAAAGTCTCTACATGAGTTAGTATATGATACTCACTCACCATGGTTAGCATTCTCACTTGATCATTATCCTCATCTCTTTCTTTTCTTCTTCTTCTTCATCGTGAAAAGAAAAAAGGTTGCTAGGGTTTGATCCAAAGTGAGAAAGAGTGTGAGAAATAAAATTCTAAAGAGAACCCACTTCTTATTTCTCCATCCTCTACTAGACTAGCACTTTAGTTTAGGGTGTTTGCTTCACTAATTATCTAGTTAGTGAAGTAGAAGCTTCAGTCGGAATTCCCTCGACGTAGATCATCTTCGGCCTCGGAGACTTCAAGCAAGGTCGCACCTTTCGCCTCGTGAAGCCATGCAAGGGTCCGGGAGAACCACGATCGCAGCGAAGGGACTTCATCAAGGAGCTAAATAAGTGAAGGACCGATCTACAAAGGTTGTATTTCGTATTCCCTTTAGAGTAAAGTTGTTTACTTGCTATTAGTTTCACCTAAACTCTAGTTAACGATCTTGCTTAGGGTTGTTCGGCACATAAAAATTTAATTTTGGCATGGTCGATGCTTTGTAGAGCCTTGTTTGTGTGCCTAGTAACCCTACAGTGGTATCAGAGCCTAGCTAGATTATTAGGCGATGTGGTAACGAAGTTAAAACCCCGATCGAACCCGACAATGTCAAAATCAACCCCTCTCTGGACATTTTTTCAAAACTGTGATTTTTCTGTATTAAAAGTGCCTACAAAATTCAGCAGGGAATTTTAGAAATTACCATGAAAAACGAGCCCTCAAAGCCTCCACGTGGCCGTGGAACCGCGGCACTAAGCCACCATTTGTGGCGGTTCCGCGGCAGAGAAGAAGTATTGGGGACGGTTCTTCATGCAGTAATTTCCAGTACCACTCCTGAATCTTTCTGGGCATTTTTATTGTGACTCAAGTGTTGAGTATTTTGGGGTTTATTTTGTAAGCGTCGATTCGATCGGAGAATTTAATTTTGTTTTGTTATTCCGGATAATTTAGAAAGTATTAAAATGTTCGAACGGATATCATTAACTCATTTTTTCCTGGAACGAAAAACATTCAAGTGTTGAATTTTTATCGGGTTTAAATCTTTCAGAAAAACATGCAAAGAATGTGATGGACCCTCTAGAAGACAACAAACCTTAACTCGATTATGTGACCGTCTTGAACTGCCCTTTGAACCTTAGGGTTTGGGGCAGTACGGCGTGCCACATGTGAGGCGTTGGCTTGACCCTTCTACGGCTGGACCGTTGCTACTGTTACGTATTCTGGAATATTTGAACTCCGCTCAAGTGTTGAGCTATTATGGAAATCCTGGGTATTTGATTATTCGATCAGAAAGTTTAACACTGTCTATTTATCTGGAATGTGATACAATATGTGGAATTCACACAGGTTAGGCATGAAATGCGAAATATGTGATATTTTGGATTTACGATGTCTAAAGAGATTGTGGATTCCAAATGTTGTAGTTTTACACTTTCTTTTCTGTGACCGTAAGTATAATTTGTGATATCGCCGGTTTCATTGCTATATGTCAACGACAATTGGGATGCGCATATTTACTTACGTTGATGACATGTGATGTTATGTGTTGCTGGATATGTTATATTGGATCATCGCGTTCTGAATAGCTGGGGTTTTTTTTATGTGAGATGAGAGTTTTTATTTTCATTCATGTAAAATAAATTGTATGTAATATTCTTTTATTGGGGCACTTCCGGGATGAGGTTGATGTCACCTTTTGTATATTATTTACTTTTCCGTATTAGGATAGACCCAAAGAGGAGAGCACAAGTAACCGGGTTCTAGAGTCCAGTGGGAGACCAACTCGAGGAGTCGAGTCCGGGTCTCCTAACTCTAGAATTGGAAGGGTTGCTTGCCGCTCTCGTAGGGGTCTAGAGGTGTGGGTTTGGCTATTCATCGCGACTGTGGAATCCGTGTTTTATAGAGGCTCAAAAATAAAACACGGACGTCCTAGTATATCCAATGTTTCATATATTTCTTCTGCTGCAATATCTGTGATGTGATCATTTGATGTGCTATGATAGATACTGTATATAGTATATATGATATATTATATAGGCGTTACTTATGTTTTACACCCGCGCTAGCCCTACCCTGCTCTGCCGTTAGTTACCTAACCTAACGGTGCATGAGGGGACATCGAGGCGAATGCGGATGGCATAAGTGTACGTCGTATTTATCTGTGATATTTAGGTGACTTAAATGATGGGACTTCATTAATGTGATTAATGAAAGAAAAAAAACCTAAAAGATGTTGTAGAATCAAATTTTTCAAAAAGGGTAGCTACAGTTTTGCTTTGCATAGCGATATATATGATATATCCCGCACCTTATTCGATGAGAAAAGAGCCGAGATCCCTTCACCGGGAGTGACCTCTTTAGCAAAACCGGCAGATGCTACAACACTCGGTTTGTTTTTGATTGCTTTTGGAGTTTTGCTTTGCATAGTGATGTATATGATATATCCTGCACCTTATTCCATAAGGAAAGAGTCGAGATCCCTTCACCGGGAGTGACCTCTTTAGCAAAACTAATAAAAGCCTCAAAATCACTCCATTTCAAAATTCACATGATTCTACAACGATATCAAGTTCATTATGCAATAGGTTTTCAGAAAAACCTGTCGTAGCCCTCCGTCATTTCAGATAAGTCCTACTTAGATTCGTGCTACGTTTGTTGGCCTGCGTCAAGGCGTAGTGTGCGATAGCTAACTAGTATTTATCTGCTTATGCATATGATGCAGATTAGATTAGGATAGTCGTGCGACTTTGTTGGCCTGCGTCAAGGGTCGTACGGGTGGGTTTAATTCAATCAAGAAATGACGGGTTGAACTTGACTAGCGCACTATGGTTTGTTGGCCTGCGTCAAGGTCATGGGACGCTAGGGTCAAAATATTATCGGGAATTTCAAGTGTTGAAATTTGCAATGAGATTGCATACCTTCTATGAGATAGTTGGATCCCGATACCCACTGCGAGTAATTGTTACTCCCGGGAGAGTTTTACACAGGACAATTAGCCGATCAAGTAGGTATCTAGAAAGGTGTCAACGGGGTTACGCCTCTGGAAAATGAGGTTTACTTTAATTAGGTCCGTGCGAAAGCACGGGGAACCTCCCTCAAAGTACCGACACTGGTCTGGCTGAAAGATCGGCGAAATTGTAGGGTGTAATTAATCCCGGCTAGTCTTTCCTTTTAGGGTTTGAAGGAAGATTTGATAAAAACAGTGGGAGCCATCCTGATTAGATAAAATAATAACCAATCTGATCTTGCAAGAGCATACGCTAAAGTGTTTTCTTCTCTCTCTCTCCAGGTAGCGACCATATCATGCCTTAATCAAGATAATAATATGGATGTATTGACCGAACCCGCATATTATACTGTGCTGGGGAACATTGGTTCCGTTCTTTCTTATAAGAGTTATAAGACTGAACAGGATATAGGGGAATACCAGGATTCCTAAGCCACCCGAATGAAGAAAGTACATGTTGATGCATTTTCTTCGGGTGTGTTCGTTACTGAGAACCGTTTCTCCATTTCCTCTACGTCCTGGGTATTAGATACCGGGTCAGGATCCCATATATGTAATCAGTTACATGGGTTTAGGAAAGGTAGAGAACTTGGAGAAGGTGATAAAGATATAAGGGTTGGAAATGGTGCAATTGTTGCAGCTAAAACCGTCGGGGAATATCACCTTGTATTGCCAACTGGTAATACATTGATTCTGAATGAATGCTATTTCATGCCGAGCCTGATATGCAACATTATATCGGTTTCTTTGTTGAGTAAAGAAGGATATAATTTTGTATTACAGGATAATGTTATGAACATTTTTCTAAACCAAAAGTTGGTTGGATCAGGCACGATGTGCAATGGCATTTATGTTCTAAATCAATCAACAGTTCTAAGCATAACAAACACACACAAGAGGAAGAGTTCAGAAATGAACGAATCCTTCTTGTGGTATTGTAGACTGGGTCACATCAATGCGACACGACTAGCTAAGTTGCATAAGGATGGATATTTGAATCCGTTTGAATTTTCATCTTATGACACTTGCCAGTCATGTCTCAAAGGCAAGATGACCAAAACTCCGTTTCCGGGACATGGAGAGAGAGTTACGGAACTCTTGGGACTGGTACATAGTGATGTATGCGGCCCCATGTCTACACATGCCAGGAATGGTTCTTCGTACTTCATTACATTCACTGACGATCTCTCTAGATTCGGATATGTGTTCCTGATGAAACACAAATCAGAAGCTTTTGAGAAATTTAGAGAATATAAACAAGAAGTCGAGAACCAAACCGGGAAAAGTATTAGAATCCTTCGATCTGATCGAGGAGGTGAATACTTGAGCAATGAATTCCTGGACTTCCTAAAAGAGAATGGGATTCTCTCTCAGCTGACTCCTCCATATACACCACAGCACAACGGTGTATCGGAACGGAGGAACCGCACCCTATTAGATATGGTGCGCTCTATGATGAGCACAGCTGAGTTACCTATTTCCTTCTGGGGGTATGCACTGGAAACAGCTGCAGACCTATTGAATATGGTTCCCACCAAATCTGTGCCAACCACTCCATATGAGATATGGAAAGGAAAGAGACCATGTCTTAATTATGTTAAGATATGGGGTTGTCCGGCCTATGTAAAAATGCAAAATCTGGACAAACTCGCGGCAAGGTCCATTCTGTGTAAGTTTATTGGATATCCCAAACATTCGCGCGGGTATATCTTATACCAAACCGAGGAACAAAAAGTGTTTGTTTCTCGACATACCACCTTTTTAGAAAAGGAATTTCTTGAAAAAGAGATTAGTGGCATGGAGGTAGAACTGGAAGAGGTTCCAGCAATACAGACTACGACAGAAGATTTGGTTGAACCGGAGGATTTGGTAGTTCCCAACAAACCTCAGCCTCTCCGCCGATCTAGTAGGGTTCCTCACCCACCTGAGAGATACTACGGTTTTCTCATGGATGGTGGGAGCGAGGATTGCATCATGGTTGATGATGACCCAACTAGCTTCGAGCAGGCCATCACGAGTGGAGACTCGGTGAAATGGCTGGATGCAATGCAGTCCGAGATGGAATCTATGTACACCAACAAAGTATGGACTTTGGAAGATGCTCCTGAAGGGGTAAAACCCATTGGGAGCAAGTGGATCTTCAAGAAAAAACTTGGTGTAGATGGGAAAGTGGAGACTTTCAAAGCTAGACTTGTTGCAAAGGGTTTTCGTCAAAGACCAGGTATGGACTATGACGAAACCTTTTCTCCAGTGGCTATGCTTAAATCCATCCGGATCATGCTTGCCATCGCAGCATATCATGATTACGAAATCTGGCAAATGGATGTTAAGACCGCCTTTCTAAACGGTGATTTAGAAGAGTGCGTGTACATGACTCAGCCAGAGGGCTTCGTAGATAGTGGGAGCAGCGGGAAGGTGTGCAAGCTGCTTAAATCCATTTATGGATTAAAGCAAGTATCGCAGAGTTGGAACATCTGCTTTGACGTCGTTATTAGAGAGTTTGATTTCGTCAAAAACGTAGATGAACCTTGTATCTACAAGAAGGTGGCAGAGAGTAAGGTTGTCTTCCTCGTATTGTACGTGGACGACATACTCTTGATAGGAAATGACATTCCTATACTGCAATCGGTCAAGCTCTTCTTATCACAAAGATTCTCAATGAAAGATCTAGGGGATGCCTCCTGCATATTGGGAATCAGGATCTATAGAGATAGATCTAAAAGGATATTGGGATTGTCTCAGTCCAGGTACATTGACACCATACTAAAGAGGTTTAGTATGGAAGAGTCCAAACGTGGGTTTTTACCCACGATCTCCGGGCTCACTCTCTCTAAAGAGATGTCTCCTAAGACTGATTTGGAGAGAGCTCGCATGCAAGGGATACCCTATGCTTCGGCTGTAGGCTCTATCATGTACACGATGATATGTACCAGACCCGATGTAGCATACTCACTAAGTGTAGTGAGTAGGTATCAAGCTGATCCTGGAGAGAGTCACTGGACAGCTGTGAAGAGCATTCTCAAGTACTTACGAAGGACTAAAGAGATGCTCTTGGTGTATGGTAACGGAGAACTCCAAGTGGAGTCTTTTACCGATTCGAGCTTTCAGAGTGATAAGGACGACTCTAAGTCACAGTCAGGATTGTCTTTACCCTTTATGGAGGGGCGGTTAGCTGGAAGAGTTCCAAGCAGGAAACCGTGGTAGACTAGACGATGGAGGCTGAATACATCGCTGCCAACGATGCTGCCAAAGAGGCTATCTGGATCAAGAAGTTCATTACTGAACTTGGAGTGGTTCCATCCATTGAGCATCCAATACCTTTGTATTGCGATAACAATGGAGCGGTAGCATTGGCCAAGGAACCCAGGTCCCATCAGCGGTCCAAGCATATTCTGAGGCGGTATCGCCTGATCCGGGAGATAGTTGATCGCCGGAAGATCGAGGTCAGGAGGGTTGACACGAAGAACAACACAGCAGATCCACTCACGAAGGCCATTCCCCAGATACAGTTTGAGAGACTCTTCGGGATGCTCGGTATGCGATACTACAGCAGATGGCCCTAGTGCAAGTGGGAGATTGTTAGTTGTATGTATGCCCTAGATGCCAGTATTGTACAGATGATGTATATTATATTGGATGCTTGGACATATATAGAGAGGACTTTCTTGCTCGATATGATAGTATGCTATCTGGTTGCTCTTTACTTTAACATGTATACTTGTCTCTTTATGCTGTTTTATAGTTACATGTTGGTAAAGCCCTTAGGATGTGTACTTGACTACCTGGACTATGATGCGGATCATACTAGTGGGGCCATGGTAGTCCATAAGTACATCCTACAAGGTCCATAGTCGTGGGTGTATCGAGACGGGGCATCGATATACCAGAGTAGACTAGCGTATACGCTTCTAGACCCATGAGATGGGCGATGGATGATCCCATATCAATTGGTGTTTGACATCAGAGATGGTATACGGGTGTTCAGTGAAAACTGGGTACACTGGACGGACTCGCCGAGAACTCCCAGATGGTATTATACCTCACGTCAGATGGCAGTTCTCTGGTGACACTTGTGCAGGTTAGTCTGGAGACCCAAGATCGTCATAGAGTCTTGTGTGATTCCCACTATGATTTGATTTCCACCTTACCACGTCCATGAGGGCGTGCAAAACGGTGGTTTTTAGGTGCAGTCCCGAGTCACATGGAGGCAATGAGTGATAGGAGGGGTTTCGTCTCTCCCGGTATTGGGGGTTGATGTTGCGCTGTGCTCGATTGGCAGTAACAGGGAAGTCCCTGGCTAGGGCTGATTTAGAGATTTACTGGTAAGTGTTACCTGTATTTTCTCGACCCGTTATGAGCCTCACATCGGCACGACTTATCGGTTATTGGGGTCTGATGTTTACCACCCCTAGACTTGATATGCGACATATCAGATGAGGAGACCGGACTGTACGGGAAGTGTTACCGGCAGGCTTTTACAGGAGTTAGAGCGGGCTTGCTTGCTGATCTTCTGATCGCTCAATACCCGGGTAGCTGTTACGTCTAGCTAGTACCGCTGAGGCTTGTGGGTGCATGATGTGATCATCACCTACTGCCGACGTATTGACGAGTCTTTAGAGTCCTACATAGAGGTTTTACTGGCTCATGAAAAACGAAATAGGGGCGCATATGTGATATGTGCGGGACCAAGAATAATGCGTGTATGTGATACCGTATTCCATTCTCGAGACTTTTTGTATCGGTCGGTTATATATGATATAGCCGGGTTATCGAATCAAGTGTTGATTCGATAAGTCGATACATTGGATATTAGTCGGTTATATGTGATATGACCGGATTATTAAGTCAAGTGTTGATTTAATAATTTATTGTATAATTGTATATTTGATATACTAGTTTACATTAACAACACTAGTTCACTTAGGGTTTTTTCTCACATGTACACTACTTTAACATATATATGATATATGTTAAAATGTGTTATCTTATTGTATCATGGTTGATGATACAACATTCATGTGTGTATGAGACATACACCATCCTATTTGTTATGATTGGGTTTAATGTTTAAAAGTAATTACAAAATTAGTGGAAAATTAGAAAATGCATGAAGCTTGTGGAAGCTTGTGGATGTTTTGACTAAAGTCCACTAGATTTGTTTTTACTTTGAACTTTAACCTAACCATCACACACTTAGCTATGGTAAAGTCTCTACATGAGTTAGTATATGATACTCACTCACCATGGTTAGCATTCTCACTTGATCATTATCCTCATCTCTTTCTTTTCTTCTTCTTCTTCATTGTGAAAAGAAAAAAGGTTGCTAGGGTTTGATCCAAAGTGAGAAAGAGTGTGAGAAATAAAATTCTAAAGAGAACCCACTTCCTATTTCTCCATCCTCTACTAGACTAGTACTTTATTTTAGCGTGTTTGCTTCACTAATTATCTAGTTAGTGAAGTAGAAGCTTGAGTCGGAATTCATTCGACGTAGATCATCTTCGGCCTCGGAGACTTCAAGAAAGGTCGCACCTTTCGCCTCGTGAAGCCATGCAAGGGTCTGGGAGAACCATGATCGCATCGAAGGGACTTCATCAAGGAGCTAAAGAAGTGAAGGACCGATCTACAAAGGTTGTATTTCGTATTCCCTTTAGAGTAAAGTTGTTTACTTGCTATTAGTTTCGCCTAAACTCTAGTTAACGATCTTGCTTAGGGTTGTTCGGCACATAAAAATTTAATTTTGGCATGGTCGATGTTTTTTAGAGCCTTGTTAGTGTGCCTAGTAACCGTACACAAAGGTTGTAATCCCTCTCTCTTAGATGTAAAGTTGTTTACATGAATGTTAAACCTAATTCTTTAGTTAAGATCTTGGTTAGGTTTTGTTTAGCATCCCAAAAATTTCAATATGGCATGTGTGATGCCTTTCTAAACCTTGCTAAGGTGCTATACTAACCCTACAGTGGTATCAGATCCAAGCTAGAGCTTTAGGCGTTGTTTAGACGAACTTAGAAGTCCGATCGAACCTCGAAACAACCCCTTCTCTAGAAATTTTTCAAAAAGTTAAAATTTTTCATATTAAAAATACTCAGAAAATCATGTAGGGAATTCTAAGAATTACTGTGAAGTACGAAGCCATAACTCTCTCATGGGACCACGGAACCGCGGCCAAACCATGCATTTGGCGGCGGTTCCGCGGCCAACTTTGGGTGTTAAGGGCTAGTTCATGGGTTTATTCTTGGGTACTTTTTCATGCTTCTGGGAATTTTTAATTCTACTCAAGTGTTAAGTTTTCTGGGAAATATTGGGAATTCATTGATTCGATCAGAAAGTTTAACATCGTTTAGTTTTTCGGATAATTTAGAACGTGTTAAAAGGTTCGAACGGATATCAATAACTCACCTTTTCAACTGTCGGAAAACTTTCAAGTGTTGGATTTTTCCTGAGTTTAAAACTTTCGAGAAATCATGCAAGCGTATCTGTGGACCCTCTAGAAGAACGTAACATTAACTCGATTATGTGACCGTCAAAACCGCCACTGAACCCTAGGGTTTGTGGTAGTTTAGCGTTGCCACATATGAGGCGTTGGTTTGACCCTTCTACGGCTGGTTCGTTGGGGCTATGACATGTTCTGGGATTTTTGAACTCCGCTCAAGTGTTGAGCTATTTGGGAAATCTTGGGTGTTTGATTATTCGATCGGAAAGTTTAACATTGTCTATTTATTTGGAATGTGATACAATATGTGAAATTCATGTAGTTAGGCATGAAATGCAAAATATGTGATATTTCGGATTTAGGATGCCTAAAGTGATTGTGGATTCCAAATGTTGTAGTTTTATACTTTTTTTTTCTGTGACCGTAAGCGTAGTATGTGGGGTATTGTCGGCTTCGTTGCTATACATCAACGATAATCGGGATACGCATACTTGCTTACGTTGATGATATGAGATATTATGTGTTGCTGTGATATGTTATATTGGATCGTCGTGTTTTGAATAGCTGGGGGTTTTATGTGAGATGAGAGTTTTTCTTTTTCATTCATGTAAAATTCAATTGTATGTAATATTCTTTTATTGGGGCACTTCCGGGTTGAGGATGATGTCACCATTGTATATTATTTACTTTTCCACATTAGGATAGACCCAAGTCGGAGAGCACAAGTAACCGGGTTCTAGGGTCCAGTGGGAGACCATCTCGAGGAGTCGAGACTGGGTCTCCTAACTCTAGAATTGGTAGTGTTGCTTGCCGCTCTTGTAGGGGTCTAGGGGTGTGGGATTGGCTATTCATCGCGACCGTGGAATCCGTGTTTTATACAGGCTCGCAATAAAACACGGAAATCCTAGTATATCCAATATTTCATATATGTTCTTCTGCTGTAATGTTCTGCGATGAGATCATATTACTGCCTGAGACGAATGTTTATATTATATATATGAGATATATGTTATATTGCTGATTTTATTTCAAATGTGATGCTTGTAAAGCATAATAAAATGGGACTTCATTAATGAGATTAATGAAATAAAAGAAACCTAAAAATGTTGTAGAAACTTGTTTAAAAACTGGTAGCTCTAGTTCTTGCTTTGCATAGCGGTATTCCTTATAGAATATCCAGCACCTTATTCGATAAGAAAGAGCCAAGATCCCTTCACCGGGAGTGACCTCTTTAGCAAAACTAGCAGATGCTACACACTCGGTTTGTCTTTTGATTGCTTTTATAGTTTTTGCTTTGCATAGCGGTATTTGTGTAATATCTTGTACCTTATTCGATAAGGAAAGAACCGAGATCCCTTCACCAGGAGTGACCTCTTTAGCAAAACTAGTAAAAGCCTAAAAAAAACTCCATTTAAAATCACTCGATTCTACGACGATATCAAGTTCATTACGCAAAGGGTTTTCTTAAAACCTGTCGTAGCCCTTCGTCATTTCAGATAAGTACTAATTAGTATTCGTGCTACGTTTGTTGACTATGTTAAGGCGTAGTGTGCGGTAGCTGATTAGTGCTTATTTGTATAAGCATATGATGCGATTGGATTAGGGTAGTCGTGCGGCTTTGTTGACTATGTTAAGGGTCATGCGGGTGGGTTTAATTCAATCGGGAAATAACAGGTTGAACTTGATTAGCACTTATGATTTGTTGACTATGTTAAGGTCATATAGCTGCTAGGGATTGTAGGGTTCCTAGGCATCCTAGTGAGGTCTCACAAGGCATCGAACATGCCATTTTCAAAAATTCTAGGTGCCGAGAGACCCGACTACGGATCGTTTGCTAGAAATCTAGGCGAAAAAGCTAACTAGTTAACACTTAACTACAAGATACGGAAATACAACCTTTGTAGATCCGGTGCTCCACCTCCATAGCTCCACAACGAGGTCCTCTCCGCTGTCCAAATCAAATCCGGGCTCAAGCGTCGGCTTCGTCGGAGAATGGGCAAGCTAGGTCGTCGATGTCCATGCCGAAGATGATCTACGTCGAGGCATCGCTAGATCAAGCTCACAACTTCACCAAGTCATGAAACTTGTGAAGTAAATACACTCTACTACTTGGCAAGAGGTAGAGGATGAAGAAATAGGAAGTGGGTAGACTTTAGAAATGGATTTCTCACTCTTATCATCAATCCACCATTGATGTAGTCTAGGTTTTTCTTCTTGAGTTGAAGGAAGAAGAAGAAGAAGAAATGATATGATAAGATTAATTTAAAAAAAAAAGAATAAATCCATTCTTATCATAACATAACCCAAGTTAAGTGTAGAGAGTTGACCAAGGTTAAAGAATGGTTAGGGTTAAGGAGATGAGACAAAAATGGTTGCATCATCAAAGCTTCATGAAGCTTCAAGTGCAAACAAAATAAGCCACCATTTTTCTCTCATTTCTTTTCCTTTTTCCAAAAATAAAAAGACTAATTAATGAATAAGTAAAACCCTTAACCATTTAAATAACTTTGGTTAAATTCTTTACACATAACCTAGCAATCATGCATCATCAAACATGATACAATAAAGTGCACAAAATCATATCGCATATGCAATGCGCACACCCGAGTGAGAAAAATCCATTTTAAAGTGAACCGATACTAGTTGATGCAAAGTAATATATCAAATATATAATTATACATTAAATCATTAAATCAACACTTGATTCAATGATCCGGTCATGTCGCACATAACCGACTGGTATCATTAGTAACAACTTATCGAATCAACACTTGATCCGATAACCCGGCTATATCGCATATAACCGATCAATGTCACATCGCGAGAATCGAATACAGTATCACATACTGTATTATTCTCGGTCCCGCACATATCTCATATGCGCTCCTATTTCGTTTCGCTTGAGCCAGGAAACCTCTGTGTAGGACTCTAAAGACTCGTCAATACGCCGGTAGCAGATGATGATCATATCAAACACCCACAAGTCGCAAGCGGTCTGCTAAACGTAACGGCCACCCGGGTATTGAGCGATCTGAAGATCGACGAGCAAGCCCGCTCACACTCCAGTGAATCCAACCAGTAACACTACCGTACAGTCCGGTCTGATCGTCTGATATGTCGCATATCTCGCCTAGGGGTGGTAAACGTCAGACCCCAATAGCTCAATAAGTCGTGTCGATATGAGGTCTATAACAATTCGAGAAACTACTGGTAACACTTAACAGTAAATCTCAGCAACCCTGGCCAGGGATTTCCTGTTATAGCCAATCGAACACAGCGCAACATCAACCCCCTATACCGGGAGAGACGAATCCCCTCCTATCGCTCATTGCCTCCATGTGACTCGGGACTGTTCCCAAAAACCACCGTTTTGCACGCCCTCTTGGATGTGGTAAGATGGAAATCAAAGCACAGTGGGAACCACACAAGACTCTATGACGATCTCGGGTCAACAGACTACTCTGTACCAGTGTCACCAGAGAACTGCCATCTGACGTGAGGTATAATACCATCTGGGAGTTCTCGGCGAGTCCGTCCAGTGTACCCAGTCTCTACTGAGCACCCGTATATCATCTCTGATGTCAAACACCAATGGATATGGGATCATCCATCGCCCATCTGTATGGGTCGAGAAGGTATGCGCTAGTCTACACTGGTATATCGATGTCCCGTCTCGATACACCCACGACTAGGGACTTTGAAGGATGTACTTATGGACTACCATGTCCCCACTAGTATGATCCGCATCATAGTCCAGGTAGTCAAGTACAGATCCTAAGGGCTTTACCAACATGTAACAGAGAGACAATCAGCATACACGTTAAGGTAAAGGGTAACCAGATAGCATACTATCATGTCGAGCAAGAAAGTCCTCCCTATATATGTCCCAGCATCCACTACAATATACATCCTATGTACAGTAATGGCCTCTAGGGCATACATATAACTAACAGGGATAAAATATTATTGGGAATTTCAAGTGTTGAAATTTGCAATGAGATTGCATACCTCCTATGAGATAGTTGGATCCCAATACCCACTGCGAGTAAGAGTTACTCCTGGGAGAGTTTTACACATTACAATTAGTCGATCAAGTAGGTGTCTAGAAAGGTGTCAACGGGGTTATGCCTCTGGAAAAATGAGGTTTATTTTAATTAGGTCCGTCTGAAAGCACGGGGAACCTCCCTCAAAGTACCGACACTGGCCTGGCCGAAAGATTGGCTAACTTGTAGGGTATAATTAATCCCGGCTAGTCTTACCTTTTAGGGTTTGAAGGAAGATTTGACTAAAACAGTGGGAGACATCCTGATTAAATATATTAATAACCAATCTAATCTTGTAAAAGTACATGCTGAGTGTTTTCTTCTCTCTCTCTCCTGGTTGCGACTATGTCACGCTTTAATCACGATAAAAATACGGATGTATTGACCGAACCCGCTTGTTATACTGTGCTAGGGAACGTTGGTCCCGCTCCAACTTATAATTGTTATAAGACCGAGCAGGAAATTGGGGATTACCAGAATTCCCGTGCCGTTCAAACAAAGAAAGTACATGATGATGCATCTTTTTCGGGTGTGTTCATTACAGAGAACTGAGAACGGGTGATAAGTTTCAAAAGTTGGAAATGGTGCAAGTATTGCAGCCAAGTATGTTAGCAGTTATCACCCTGTATTACCAAATACATTGATTCTGAACGAATGTTATTAGATACCGAACCTGATATACAACATCATATCAGTCTTTTTATTTAGTAAAGAAGGATATAATTTTGTATTGTTGGATAATGTTTTGAACATTTCCTATATCAAGACTTGATCAGTTCAGGCACGTTATCTAAAAGCATAGACGTTCTAAAATCAAACCACAGTTCTTAATGTACAGAACACACACAAGAGGAAGAGTTCAGAAATGAACGAATCCTTCTTGAGGTTTTATAGACTAGGTCATATCAATGTGACCCGACAAGCTAAGTTACATTTAGATGCATATTTAAATTAGTTTGAATTTACATCTTATGAAACTTGCCAGTCATGTCACAAAAATAAGATGATCATAGCTCTGTTTATTGGAAACAGAGAAAGAGTTAATGAACTCTTGGGATTGATACATGATGATGTATGAGGTCCCTGTCTACACATGCCAGGACTGGTTCTTTGTACTTCAAAAGTAGAGAACCAAAACGGGTATAACTATTATGTCCTTTGATGTGATCAAGGAGGAGAATACTTGAGCACGGGATTCCTGGACTATTCTAAAGGAGAATGAGATTCTCCCTCGGCATTACTCCTCCGTATACACCATAGTACGTTGGTATATCGGGGCGGAGCAATCACACCCTATGTGATAAGGTGTGCTCTATGATGAGTACTACTGATTTACCTATTTCCTTTTGGGGATTATGCACTTGTGAAGCTGCATACCTATTGAATAGGGTTCCAATCAAATCAGGTGCCTACCACTCCATATATGATATGGTATGGAAGGAGCCCATCTCTTAAGGATATTAAGATTTGGGGTTGTCCAAAGTAAAATCCGGACAAACTCGAGGCAAGGTCAGTTCTGTGGAAGTTTGTTGGATATCCCAAGCATTCGCAAAGGAATATCTTCTACCGAACCGAGGAACAAAAGGTGTTTTTGTTTCTCAGCATGTCACCTTTTGAAATGGGAATTTCTTATGAAGAAATTAGTGGTCATGAGGTAGAACTGGAAGGAGTTCCAGCTATACAAATTGCAGCTGATGATTTGGTAAACCCGGAGGATTCAATAGTTTCCAACGAAGCTCAGCCTCTCCGCCGATCTGGTAGGGTTCCTCATCCAGCTGAGAGATACTTCGGTTTCTCTATGACAGTGGGAGCGAGGATTGCGTCATAAGATGATGACCCAACTAGTTTTGAGCAGGCAATCAGGAGTGGGGACTCTGTGAGAATGGCTGAATGCTTAGTGATCTGAGATGGAATCCTTATACACCAACAAAGTATGGGCTTTGGTTGCTTTATCTGAAGGGTTAAATCTCCATCAGGAGCAAGTATATCTTGAGAAGATTACTTGGTGTACATGGAAAAGTTGAGACTTTCAAAGCTATGCTTATATCCATCCAGATCCTACTTGCCATTGCTACATACCATGACTACGATATCTGGCGGTTGGGTGTCATGACTGCTTTTCTAAAATGATGATTTAGAAGAGAGCGTCTATAAGTACACAGCCAGAGGGCTTCGTAGACAGTAGGAGCAGCGCAAACGTGTGCAAGATGTTTATGTGATAAATCAGGCATCGCGGAGTTGGAACGTCTGTTTTGATATAGTAGTCAAAGAGTTTGACTTCATTAAAATGGTAGATAAACCAAGTATATACAAAAAGGTAGTAGGGAGTATGGTGGTGATCCTCGTATAGTACGTGGATGACATACTCTTGATAGGGAAGGAGTTTCCTATGCTACGCTTGGTCAATCTCCTCTTATCATAAAGATTCTCCATATAGGATCAAGGTGATACCTCCTAAATCCTGGGTTATGGATATATGAGATAGATCTAATTGGATGTTAGGATTCTCACTAGTTGTAGTGAGATGGTATCAATCGATCCTGGGGAGAATCACTAGAAAGGTTCCAGGTGATAAGGACGACTGAATGTCGGTCGCAAGCATTGTCTTTACCCTCAGTGGAGGGACGGTATGTTGGAAGAGTTCCAAGCTAGATACCGTGACTTACTAGACGATTAAAGGCTAGATACATCGTTACCCAGGATGCTACCAAAGAGGCAGTCTGGATATATATCAGTTCATGAGATGAATTTCGTTCCTACCATTGTGTGACAATGGAATTGTGGCTTAGGCCTAGGTAACCCCGTCCCATCTATGATCCAGACATATTCTAAGGCAGTATCACCTGATCATGGAGATGATTGATCTCCAGGGAGATTGAGGTAAGGAGAGTAGATACAGAGGACAACAGCGCTGATCCACTCACAAAGGCCCATTTCCCAGTAGAGAATTTTATGGGATGGTTGAGTATGAGATACTTCAACCACAGCTGATTTTTGGGTATGAGATACTACAACAGATGGCCCTAGTGCAAGTGGGAGATTGTTAGTGATATGTATGCCCTAGAGGCCATTACTGTACATGCGATATATATTGTAGTGGATGCTTGGACATATATATGGAGGACTTTCTTGCTCGACATGATAGTATGCTATCTGGTTGCTCTTTATCTTAACATGTACTCTGATAGTCTCTATGTTACATGTTGATAAAGCCCTTAGGATGAGTACTTGACTGCCACGACTATGATGCAGATCATACTAGTGGAGACAGTGCAGTCGCTAAGTACATCCTTCAAATGTTCCTAGTCATAGGTGTATCGAGACAGGGCATCGATATACCAGAGCAGACGAGCGTATGCTTCTCAACCCATATAGATGGGCGATGGATGATCCCATATCCATTAGTGTTTGACATCAGAGACAGTATACGGGTCCTCAGTGGAGACTGGGTACACTGGACGGACTCGCCGAGAACTCCTAAATGGTATTATACCTCACGTCAGATGGCAGTTCTCTGGTGACACTGGTACAAGTTAGTTTGTAGACCCGAGATCGTCATAGAGTCTTGTGTGATTCCCACTGTGCTTTGATTTCCATCATACTACGTCCAAGAGGGCGTGCAAAACGGTGGCTTTTGGGTACAATCCTGAATCACATGGAGGCAATGAGCGATAGGAAGGGTTTCGTCTCTTCCGGTATAGGGAGTTGATGTTGCGCTATGTTCGATTGGCTATAACTGGAAATCCCTGGCCAGGGTTGCTGAGATTTACTGGTAAGAGTTATCAGTAGTTTCTGGAACTGTTATGGACCTTATATTAACACGACTTATCGGTTACTGGGGTCTTACGTTCACCACCCCTAGACTAGATATGCGACATATCAGACGAAGAGACCGGACTGTACGGTAGTGTTACTGATTGATTTGCAGGAGAATGTACAGGCTTGCTTGTTGATCTTCCGATTGCTCAATACCTGGGTGGCTGTTACGTTTAGCTGACCGCTTGCAGCTTGTGGGTGTTTGATATGATCATCACCTATTCCCGGCGTATTGACGATTCTTTAGAGTCCTACACAGAGGTTTCCTGGCTTAGGCAAAACGGAGTAGGAGCACATATGTGATGTGTGCGGGACCGAGAATAATACGATATGAGATACCGTATTCTATTCTCGCGATATATGATATCAGCCGGGTATATGCGATATAGCCGGGTCATCGGATCAAGTGTTGATTCGATGAATTAGTACATATTATATTAGTCGGTTATATGCAATATAGCCGGATTGTTGGATCAAGTGTTGATTCGATAATTTAATGTATAATTATATATGTGATATATTACATTACGTTAACTAATATAAGCTCGCTTTATTGATTCATTTTCTCACCGGATAATACATTGATATATATGCGATATATGTTAATTATATTATTTTCTTTTGTTGCAAAATATATTATATACGTGATATATAATATTGTAACAAGTTATGATTACAAATACAACATGATTTGTGGAGATTAAACATGTTAGGGTTTGATTTGGGTTAGCATTTGGGTTAGCTTTTTCTTGAAGCTTCTAGAAGCTTTATTTTGTTTTAAACTTAGATATTTTGTTATGATATTTTGTGTAGATATTTCTTAACCCAACCCAAACCCTTTACCCTAGTTAATTCTCTACAAGGGTTAATCCTTCATTCTTAACCTATGGTTGATTTGTAACCAAAAACAATAATTCATTATTCATCACAAAAACTTTCTTCTTCTTCTTCCTCCTTGAAAAAGCTTTCTAGATTTTTGACTTGTGATAATTTAAATTGAGAAAATGAAAAAAAGAGAGAGCAAAATTCCTACTTCATCATCCTCATCTATTCTAGCCACTTAGATTAGGGTGTTCACTTCACTAATACATGATTAGAGAAGTAAAAGCTTGATCTTGAGATTCTTCAAGGTAGGTCATTTTCGAAAAGGAAGACTTCAAGTAAGAATGGATCATTCGACTTGTGGAGCCTCTCTTGAGTCCGGGAGATTATGGATCGCGGCAAAGGGACTACTACTCGGAGCATATGAAGCAAAGGAATGGACTACTAAGGTTGTAATCCCTCTCTCTTAGATGTAAAGTTGTTTACATGAATGTTAAACCTAATTTTCTAGTTAAGATCTTGGTTAGGGTTTGTTTAGCACCCCAAAAATTTCAATATGGCATGTGTGATGCTTTCCTAAACCTTGCTAAGGTGCTATACTAACCCTACATATCCGGTGCGGTACCCCAGGGCAAGAAGATCGCATAGAAGGCGTTGAGCCCGGCAGGGGAGTACTACCGACCGATTATTATTGACGCAGAGGATATCCGAAGGATACCGACCATAGTCGTGAGATTTGATGAGATGGGTAGATCTGGACTGACGGGGCTCGAGACATTGAAATATTGAGATATTAAGACATTGAGATATTTAGATATACATATTTTGTGTCGATGTTTGACACGGATTTTCTGTTGATTTCATTGATGATACTTCGGTTTATTGCCCAGAGGTTTTTCTAAGATAAGAATAAAGATTTTCTCATACCAGACATGTTCATGTTTCGTGTTTGATTATGCATTCATGCTAGTACATCGTATCATATTGATATATGTAAGGTGTGACGCATTTTCATGCATGCTTACGATAGCCTTGTTAGATGTTACTTGCTACTCATGAGTTGGCAACTCACCCCCGTTGTGCCACAGTATCTTGCAGGTCTGACCCGTCAGTACAGTAGTGGCGGGCGTACTTCCTCTTTTTGCTTCTTTTAGCTTGACTTGCGGCTTGCTCATAGGTGGGTTGCGAGAATATTTTATTCCCACTTTGTGTATCATTATTGTATCTAGTACACTCCATCTACCTTATCCACCGTTTTCCACTAGTTGTGTATTGGACTTAGATGGTGAGCTTGTGAGACTTGTATGTATTCTATATTCTGGTGTCGATGCTCACTTGAGCCGATGTGGTGTTTTCTTATTTCTTGTTTTTAGATGCTCATCTCATATGTGTGTGTGTGTGTGTGTATATATATATATATATATATTTTGCATGCGGTTGTGATTCTGCCATTGGCGAAGAGCTAGCTCCCGCTTGGGAATGCCTTTATTTTTTTACTTGTATATATTCATGTGTTGTACCCTTTTGGGCCCAGTATTTACAAAGAAGGCTCTGCCGAAAATTTCGGAAATTTTGGTTTTTTTTAATGTTTAATGAGACTTATTTTGTTAAAATCGCTTTCTTTAGTCAAGTTTTCCTTCACTCTATTTGTTTAACGGTTTAGATTTCTAGGCTTTGGCTTACTTAGATTACGTACGCCTTGAGACATTTCGTAATTTAAGTGACAGTCACGTTCCGTACCTTCGCGACGTGACAAAGTTAGTATCAGAGCGATATGTTTTACTTTTCTGAGTGTAGGATGACCCTTGGTAGATGGAGTAGGTAACTTAAGTAGAGTGACGTAGGGTGTGTATGTTCCGCGGCATACTTACGATACGGTACTCCACATAAGTGACCTTAGGATATATGATTGCTTGTACTTCCTTCCTTGATTCCATATGTCCTCTTGTTTCGATCGCAATGTTCCTATCATTCCTGTTTCTTGTTCCAGCCACTATGCCGCCGAAGACTACGAGAGACAGAGGGATGCCGTCGGGGATGAGATTGGAGCGGGCTCATCTGAAACAAAGACCGATCAGGGCGGTACGCCTACCCCTCAGGGACAGATTGATCCGCCTTTTTCAGAACGGATAGCTAGGCTGGAGTCGAGTATTCAGGACTTGCGACAGATGGTTGGATCATTAGTTGAGGCTAGCTAAGCTCTGAGAGCCGATGATGTCCCTCCTATTTCAGGGACTGTGATTGTACCTGCTGCACAGGCAGCTGTTCTTGTTGTTACTGAGACTATTTCTTTATCCTTACAGGAGTTTTTGAGGCTAAAGCCTTCAGTTTTTACTGGCATAGATGCAGCGGAAGATCCGCAAACATTCCTCGACAAGATGGCTAGGATTTGTCGTTCACAGAGATGTTCTGACGAGAGATAGGTTGAGCTTGCGAGTTTTCGTCTAGAAGGTCTTGCTCAGACGTGGTGCGAGTCAGTTGAGAAAGGACGCGCTACAGGTCTACCTCCTATGACTTGGGATGAAATTCACAGCTGTATTTCTTGCTCGTTTCCTTCTGGAGAGCGTTCGAAATGCCCGAGCTCGTATTTCGAGCCTTTGCGTAAGACTTCAGGGATGACGGTGTTCGAGTAGACATTTAGTTTACTCAGCTGTTCCAATATGCTCCTTACCTAGTGGACAATGAAGAGAAACGGATAAAGAGGTTTGTGTGGGGATTGGACATGCAGTTATTTCTTGCTATCAGCGCCCAACCTTTCGACACTTACGTCGCTGCTATGGACACGGCCTTACTGTTAGAGGAGCGCATTTCTGAGAGTTCGGTCGTTTTGGGACCGAAGCGGGTTTGTACCGGTATGCCAGCTCAGAGGCGGTTAGGTAGACGCAGTGACAGGTTCTTTTTAGGAGACGGTGGTGGCAGAGGCAGAGGACAGCCGGCTACTAGTGGGGACAGGCCGAGTGTTCGCTTTGACTCTTCTGGATGCGCAGGTATTCAACGCCGTTGTGACAGGTATTCTTTCGGTGTTTTCTTCCGATGCGTATTTCTTTCTGGTGTCGTTTGAAATGGTATCCACATATTTTGTATCGAAGTTTAGCCGATATTAGTCCTTGCTAAATCAGCCACTTGTTTTGATTTCCTTCGTAGGCCAATCTTTTGTCGCTCGAAATGTTTTCATTCGTGTTTGTTTTGTTCGTATCGGAGATAGGGATTCTTCTATCAATTTGATTCTTCTCGATATGTTAGACCTTGGCGTTCTTCTGAGCATGGATTGGTTAGCCACATGTTATGTATCCATGGACTGCTATAAGAAAGCAGTCAGATTTAGTTTTCCGGGTGAGACGGTTCTTGTTATTCAGGGAGACCGTAGCGTCGCCTTTCCCAGTTTGAATTCTTCTATTCGCGCTACTCTGTTCTTGAGGAAAGGATGTCAGGGATTCTTAGCGTATGTTCGAGATGTTGGAGCCGTAGAGGTCCCATCGGACCAGGTTCCGATTGTGAGGGAATTTCAAGATGCCTTTCCTGACAAGTTGCTTGGTTTGTCGCCAGAGCGCGATATTGAGTTCTGCTTTGACTTGATTCCCGGCACGGAGCCTTTTCTATACCGCCATATCGGATGGACCCAGCGGAGCTTAAAGAACTAAAGGATCAGTTGCAAGATTTGTTGGATAAAGGGCTTGTTCGTCCGAGTGCGTCACCTTGGGGAGCTCATGTCCTGTTCGTCAAGAAGAAAGACGGCAGTTTGTGTTGGTGTATCGATTATCGTCAATTGAATCGGGTTACTGTGCGGAACAAATATCCCTTATCTCGCATCGACGATTTATTTGATTAGCTCTAGGGTGCGGGACATTTCTCGAAGATTGACTTGCGATCAGGTTATCATCAGTTGCGGGTTCGAAAGGATGATATTCCGAAGACTGCTTTTCGCACACGTTACAGGTGTTATGAGTTCTTGGTGATGTCGTTCGAGCTCACCAATGCCCCAACATCGTTTATGGACTTGATGAACCGTATATTCAGGTCGTTTCTTGATCAGTTTATCACCGTGTTCATTGATGACATCCTAGTATACTTTTGGAGTTGAGAGGAGCCTGGGCAGTATTTGAGGATTTCATTGTAGACTTTGAGGGAGTACCGGCTATTCGCTAAATTATCCAAGTATGTTTTATGGTTGGATGGTGTTGACTTCTGGGGTCACGTAGTTACGAGAGATGGTATACGTATGGAATCGAAGAAGATCGAGGCCGTTCAGCACTGGCCTAGACCTGTACCAGTTATGGAGGTTCGCAGCTTTTTGGGTTTGGCCGGATATTATCGACGCTTTGTTAGGATTTTTCTCGTATAGCTGCACTATTGACCGGGTTGAACCGGAAGGGAGTTCCTTTTTCTTTGGACCGAGGCATGCGAGCAGAGCATTCAGCTGTTGAAGACTCGTTTGACTACGGCGCTAATATTATTTTGCCTTCAGGATCAGGAAGTTTTGTTAGTTATTGCAATGTTTCTCGGCAGTTGAAGAAGCACGAGCAGAACTATCCCACGCATGAATTAGAAATGCCTGCGGTGGTTTTTATACTTAAGATCCGGAGACACTACAACTTTCAGCAGTGAGATTAGAATTTGAGACAGCGCCGTTGGATGGAGCTATTGAAAGACTATGACTGCGAGACTCCTTATCATTTGGGCAAGGAGAATGTTGTAGCAGATGCTTTGAGTCAGAGGCCCGAAGGTAGCTTATCTTATTTGAGCACAGTTCAGAGACAGTCGACGGCAGATTAGTAGATTCTTTGTGACAGCCGAGTACAGTTCGAGTTACGTTGACCGGGGAACAACTTTCCCGTGTCCGTACACATCCACAGTTATTTGATCATATTCATAAGGCATAGCCCGATGACGTTTGTTTGTCAGAGATCATGGGGCAGGTTCGACAGGGCAGAGATTCAGAGTTCATGATTGATGATCAGGGAATAGTACGATTTGGGACCCGACTATGTATGCCAGATTCTGAAGGACTGAGATGTGAGATTTTAGAGGAGGCATACCAGTCGACATATAGTGTTCATCCGGTTTCCACCAAGATAAATTATGATTTGAGAGAAATCTACTAGTGTGAAGGGATGAAGAGAGATGTCATAGATTTTGTTTCGGGATGTTTGACTTGTCAGCTAGTCAAGGCCGAGCATCAAAGGCCAGCAGGAGAGTTACAACCTTTGCCCATTCCGGAGTGGAAGTGGGAGCAGATCTCTATGGATTTTTTCGTGGTTCTACCTAGGACCAAAAGAGAGTATGACTATATTTCAGTGATCGTAGACGATTGACGAAAGCAGCTCACTTTCTGCCAGTCAAGACCACTTTCGGATTCGTTCAGTATGCTAATATGTATGTTGATGAGATTGTGCGACTACACGGCGTTCCGACTTGTATTATGTCCGACAGAGGCACCCAGTTCACCAGCCGACTAGGCAAAAACTTCAGGAGGCTTTAGACACCCGATTGAGTTTCAGTACAGCTTTCCATCCGCAGACTGACGGTCAGTCAGAGCGGGCTATTCAGACTCTTAAGGACATGCTCCGAGCTTGTGTTCTAGATTTTTGTGGCAGTTGGGATCGCCACTTGCCCTTGATAGAGTTTTCCTAAAATAACAGATTCCAGGAGACGATTTAGATGGCACTCTTCGAGGCATTATATAGGAGGAGATGTCGATCGCCTGTTTGTTGGACAGAGCTCAGTGAGAGCAGCATTTTGGGTCCGCAAATTGTACAGGAGACGACCGAAAAGAGATCCAGTTGATTCGAGATAGGATGAGATGGCCCAGAGCAGGCAGAAATCTTATGCAGACTGACGTTGGAGCAGACTTGAGCTTATAGTAGGCGATCGTGTTTTCTTGAGGGTTTCTCCGATGGAGGGCGTGTTGAGATTCGGAAAGAAAGGGAAGCTTAGTCCCAGATATATAGGTTCTGTAGGGTTACTAGGCATACTCACAAGGGTCTACGAGGCATCAACCATGCCCGATTTAAAATTTAGCCGTACCGAACAACCCAAAGCCGGATCTTTAAACTAGAGATTAGGTGAAAACTAGCATGTTAAACATTTTAACACTAAGTGAGAGGTATTACAACTATTGTAGATCCGGTCCTTCACTTATTAAGCTCCGTGTTGAGGTCCCTTCGCTGTGATCAACGTGTTCTGGACTCTCGAGAGATTCCACGAAGTGAAAGATGCAAGCTTGCTTCCGATCTTCGATAACAAAGATGATCTACCTTGAAGTTTCATTAACACAATCTAACACTCATAAAATGATATGAACACCCTCATCTAAATAGCAAGGATAGATGAGGATGATGAAGTAGGATTTTTGCACTCTTTTATTTTCTTATTCTCACTCATTTTTCATCACAAAATCAAATCAAGAATGCTTTTTCCATGAAAAGAGAATGAAGAAGAAGAAGATGATGAATAATCATTAGAATCCTTTTGTGATGAATAATGAAAAGATAAACATGATGAATAATGCAACCATGGTTGACTAAACCTTTGTAGAGATTTAACTAGGGCTAGGGTTTGGGTTGGGTTAAGAATGAGTCATTACAAAATATCTTAACACAAAACAAAAAGAAACCTTCTAGAAGGTTCATGAATGCACTAACCCTAATCTTGTTTAATCTCTACTAAACATTTTGCATAAGTAATCATATCATGTTATAATATTATATATCACATATATAATATTTATTGTAACAAAATAAAATAATACAATTAACATATATCGCATATATATCAATGTATTACCCGAGTGAAAAAAGAATCTTATAGTGAGCTAATATTAGTTAATGTAATTTAATATATCATATATATTATTATACATTAAATTATCGAATCAACACTTGATCCGACAATCCGGCTATATCGCATATAACCGACTAATATTTATCCGTACCGATTCATCGAATCAACAATTGATCCGATGACCCGGTTGATAACAAATATCGCGAGAATATCATACGGTATCTCATATCGCATTATCCTCATCCAGCACATATCACATATGTGCTCCTACTCCGTTTTTCCTGAGCCAAGAAACCTCTGTGTAGGACTCTAAAGAATCGTCAATACGCCGGCAGTAGGTGATGATCATATCAAACACCCACAAGCTGCAAGCGGTCAGCTAAACGTAACAGCCACCCAGGTATTGAGCGCTCAGAAGATCAACAAGCAAGCCTGTACATTCTCCTGTGAATCCATACAGTAACACTCCCGTACAGTCCGGTTTTGTCGTCTGATATGTCGCATATCTTGCCTAGGGGTGGTAAACGTCAGACCCCAGTAGCTTGATAAGTCGTGTTGATATGAGGTCTATAACAGTTCGAGAAACTGCTGATAACACTTACCAGTAAATCTCAGCAACCCTGGCCAGGGATTTCCAGTTATAGCCAATCGAACACAACACAACATCAACTTCCTATACCGGGAGAGACGAATCCCCTCCTATCGCCCATTGCCTCCATATGATTCGGGACTGTACCCAAAAGCCACCTTTTTGCACGCCCTCTTAGACGTGGTATGATGGAAATCAAAGCACAGTGGGAATCACACAAGACTCTATGACGATCTCGGGTCAACAGACTACTCTGTACCAGTGTCACTGGAGAACTGCCATCTGACGTGAGGTATAATACCATCTGGGAGTTCTCGGCGAGTCCATCCAGTGTACCCAGTCTCTACTGAGCACCCGTACACCATCCTTGATGTCAAACACCGATGGATATAGGATCATCCATCGCCCATCATATGGGTCAAGATGTATATACGCTAGTCTACTCTGGTGTATCGATGCCCTGTCTCGATACACCCTCGACTAGGAACAGTTATAGGATGTACTCGTCGACTACCGTGGCCCCACTAGTATGATCTCATCATAGTCTCAGTAGTCGAGTACATATCCTAAGGGCTTTATCAACATGTAACATAGAGACAATCAGAGTACATGTTAAGATAAAGTACAACCATATAGCATACTATCATGTCGAGCAAGAAAGTCCTCCCTATATATGTCCAAGCATCCATTACAATATACATCGTATGCACAGTAAGGGCCTCTAGGGCATAAATATAACTAACAATCTCCCACTTGCACTAGGGCCATCTGTTGTGGTATCACATACCCAACAATTAGTTGCGGTTGAAGTATCTCATACTCAATCATCCCATAAAAGTCTCTACTGGGAAAAGGCCTTTGTGAGTGGATCCGCGCTGTTGTCCTCTGTGTCTATTCTCCTAACTTCGATCTCCCTGGAGATCAACCATCTCCATGATCAGGTGATACTGCCTAAGAATTATATCTGGATTTCTTATGGGACGGGGGTTCCTTGGCATAAGCCACAATTCTATTGCCACACAATGGTAGGAACGAAGTTCATCTCATGAACTTATATGTATCCAGAATGCCTCTTTGGTAGCATCCTTGGTAACGATGTATCTTGCCTTTAATCTTCTAGTATGTCACGGTATCTAGGTTGGAAATCTTCCAACATACCGTCCCTCAACTGAGGGTATAGACAAGCCTGCGACTGACATTCAGTTGTCCTTATCACCCTAGAACCTTTCCAGTGATTCTCCTCAGGATCCATTGATACCATCTCACTACAACTAGTGAGAATCCTAACATCCAATTAGATCTATCTCATAGATCTAAAACCCAGGATTTAGGAGGTATCACCCTGATCCTATATGGAGAATCCTTGTGATAAGCGGAGATTGACCGAGCGTAGCATAGGAAACTCCTTCCTATCAAGAGTATGTTATCCACGTACTCTACGAGGATCACCACCATACTCCCTACTACCTTTTTGTATTTCATCTACTATTTTGATGAAGTCAAACTCTTTGACTACCACATCAAAACAGACGTTCCAACTCCGCGATGCCCGATTTATCACATAAAACATCTTTCTCACGTTTCCGCTGTTCCCATTGTCTACGAAGCCCTCTGGCTGTATTCTTATAGACGCTCTATTCCAAATCATCATTTAGAAAAGCAGTCATGACACCCAACCGCCAGATATCGTAGTCATGGTATGTAGCTGTTGCAAGTAGGATCTGGATGGATTTAAGCATAGCTTTGAAAGTCTCAACTTTTCCATGCACAACAAGTAATATTCTCAAGATATACTTGCTCCTGATGGGGATTTAACCCTTCAGATAAAGCAACTAAAGTCCATACATTGTTGGTGTATAAGGATTCCATCTCAGATCACTATGCATCCAGCCATTCTTACAGAGTCCCACTCCTGATGGCCAGCTCGAAACTAGTTGGGTCATCATCTCATGATGCAATCCTCGCTCCCACTGTTATAGAGAAACCGAAGTATCTCTCAGGTAGGTGAGGAACCCTACTAGATCGGCGGAGAGGCTGAGGTTCATTAGAATCTATTGAATCCTTTGGTTCTACCAAATCATCTGCTATAGTTTGTATAGCTGGAACTTCTTCCAGTTCTACCTCATGACCAATAATTTCTTCACAAGAAAATCCCTTTCACAAAGGTGGCATACTGAGAAACAAAACATCTTTTGTTCCTCGATTTGGTAGAAGATATTCCCTTGAAAATGCTTGGGATATCCAACAAACTTCCACAGATACTGATTTTGCTTCGAGCTTGTCCGGATTTTTCTTTTAGAGATAGGCCGGACAACCCTAAATCTTAACAAACTTAAGATATGGGCTCTTCCTTTTCCATATCATATATGAAGTGGTAGGCAACTGATTTGATTTGAACCCTATTAAATAGGTATGCAGCTTCTCAAGTGCATAACTCCCAAAAGGAAATAGTAACTCAGTAGTACTCATCATAGAGCACACCATATCACATAGGGTGTAAATGCTCCGCCCCGATACACCGACGTGCTGTGGTGTATACGGAGGAGTGATGCTGAGAGAGAATCTCATTCTCCTTTAGAATAGTCCATGAATTCCGTACTCAAGTATTCTCCTCCTTGATCTCATCAAAGGACATAATACTTATACCCGTTTTTGGTTCTCTATTTCTAACTTATGTTCTGTGATTATCTCAAAAGTTTCGGACTTGTGTTTCAACAGGAACTTATGTCTGAATCTTGAAAGATCATCAGAGAATGTAATGAAGTATAAAGAACCGGTCTTAGCATGTGTAGATAGGGGACCATCATATATCAGCATGTATCAATCCCAAGAGTTCATCTAACTCTTTCTCTGTTTCCAATAAAAGGAGCTGTAGTCATCTTATCTCTGTGACATGACCGGCAAGTTTCACAAGATGTAAATTCAAACTAATTTAAATATGCATCTATATGTAACTTCAGCTAGTCGGGTCGCATTAATATGACCTAGTCTACAATACCTCAAGAAGGATTCGTTCATTTCTGAACTATTCCTTTTGTGTGTGTTTTGTACACTAAGAACTGTGGTTTGATTTAGAACGTCAATACTTTTAGATAACGTGCCTGAACCGATCAACTCTTGATATAGGAAATGTTCAAAACATTATCCATCAATACAAAATTATATCCTTTCTTTACTAATAAAGAGACTGATATGATGTTGTATATCAGGTTCGGTATCTAATAACATTCGTTCAGAATCAATGTATTCTGGTAATACAGGGTGATAGTGACCAGCAGACTTGGCTGCAACAGTTGCACCATTTCTATCTCATGAAACTTATCACCCGTTCTCAGTTCTCTACCTATCTGTAGCCTATGTAACAAATTACATTTGTGGGATCCTGATCCGGTATCAAATACCCAGGACGTAAAGGATACTAAGAAACAGTTCTTTGTAATGAACACACCCGAAGAAGATGCATCAACATGTACTTTCTTCGTTTGGGCGGCACGGGAATTCTGGTAATCCCCTATTTCCTGCTCTGTCTTATAACAATTATAAGTTGGAGCGGGACCAACGTTCCCCGGCTCAGTATACCAAGCGGGTTCAGTTAATTCATCCGTATTATTATCTTGATTAAGGCGTGACATGGTCGCTACCTGGAGAGAGAGAGAAGAAAACACTCAGCGTGCGCTTTTAAAATATTAGATTGGTTATCAATTTATCTAATCAGGATGTTTCCCACTGTTTTAGTCAAATCTTCCTTCAAACCCTAAAAGGAAAGACTAGCCGGGATTAATTACACCCTACAAGTTCGCCAATCTTTCAGCCAGGCCAGTGTCGGTACTTTGAGGGAGGTTCCCCGCGCTTTCGTACGGACCTAATTAAAGTAAACCTCGTTTTCCCAGGGGCGTAGCCCCGTTAACACCTTTCTAGACACCTACTTGATCAGCTAATTGTAATGTGCAAAACTCTCCCAGGAGTAACTCTTACTCACAGCGGGTATCGGGATCCAACTATCTCATAGAAGGTATGCAATCTCATTGTAAATTCCAACACTTGAAATTCCTAATAATATTTTACCCCTAGCGTCCTATGACCTTGACGAATGCCAAACCACCCATATTCCGCTAGTCAAGTTCAACCCGTACATTTCCTGATTGAATTAAACCCACCCGCACGACCCTTGACGAATGCCAAACAATGCCGCACGAATACCCTAATCCAATCGCATCGTATGCTAGCAGATAAGCACTAGTTAGCTACCGTACACTACGCCTTGACGAATGCCAAACTACCGCAGCACGAATACTAAGTAGTACTTATCTGAAATGACGGAGGACTACGACATGTTTTTAAGAAAACCCTTTGCGTAATGAACTTGATATCGTTGTAGAATCGAGTGATTTTAAATGGAGTGTTTTTTAGACCTTTTCTAGTTTCGCTAAAGAGGTCACTCCCGGTGAAGAGATCGTCGGCTCTTTCCTCATCGAATAAGGTGTAGGATATTTCACAAATACCACTATGCAAAGCAAAAACTATAGAAGCAATCAAAAGACAGACCGAGTTTGTAGCATCTGCTAGTTTCACTAAAGAGGTCACTCCAGGTGAAGGGATCTCGGCTCTTTCCTTATCGAATAAGGTGCTGGATGTTCTACAAGGAACACCGCTATGCAAAGCAAGAACTAGAGCTACCAGTTTTTTAAACAAGTTTCTACAACATCTTAGGTTTCTTTTATTTCATTAATCTCATTAATGAAGTCCCATTTTGTTATGCTTCATAAGCATCTCTTTTGAAACGAAATCTGCAATATAACATATATCTGATATATATAATATAAACATTCGTCTCAGGCAGTAATATGATCTCATCACAGAACATTGCAGCAGAATAACATATATGAAATATTGGATATACTAGGACGTCCGTGTTTTAATACGAGCATGTATAAAACATGGATTCCATGGTCGCGATGAATAGCCAAACCCACATCCCTAGACCCCTACGAGAGCCGCAAGCAACACTGCCAATTCCAGGGTTAGGAGACCCGGTCTTGACTTCTCGAGATGGTCTCCCACTGGACCTAGAACCCGGTTACTTGTGCTCCCCGCCTTGGGTCTACCTAATGCGGAAAAGTAAATAATATACAATGGTGACATCATCCTCAGCCCGGAAGTGCCCCAATAAAAGAATATTACATACAAATGAATTTTACATGAATGAAAATAAAAACCCTCATCTCACATAAAACCCCCGGCTATTCTGAACGCGACGATCCAATATAACATATCACGGCAACACATAATATCTCATATCAACAACGTAAGCAAGTATGCGTATCCCGATTGTCGTTGATGTATAGCAACGAAGCCCCCGATACACCACATACTACGCTTACGGTCATAGAAAAGAAAGTGTAAAACTACAACAGTTGGAATCTGCAACCTCCTTAGACATCGCATGCCTAACCGAATGAATTCCTTAGACATAGCATGCCTAATAATTATAAATCCCGCATTTTAGTCTCTTTATCGAAAACTCTTTTCAATATCAAGTCGAGCAATTCAACAAGATTCCTGACATCCTGGTCGAATGCTCGTCGCAAACTTTAGTAGACGGCCGCATCCCCGGATGCCGTCGACGAAGTGCACTAAGGCGGAACACCGCTGCCGCGAGCACCCGAACGGATGCTTTTGGCGATGGGGGTTCTCCTACAGTCACTTTGTCGGGGCTATGGGGCGTGGCTATCTATTAAGTTTACCCGACGAGTATTCGCGTACGCTACGTGATTGCGATGGACTTTTGATCGCATCAAAATCCCGTGGCAACCGATCAACTGAGACTGAACTGCTAGATTTATAACATTCAAATTAGTTATCTCATAACTACTTATGGATTCCAAATATTATATCACATTACAGATAAATAGACAATGTTAAACTTTCCGATCGAATAATCAAACACCCAAGATTTCCCAAATAGCTCAACACTTGAGTGGAGTTCAAAAAATATCCATCACATGCCACAGTACCAATGGTCCAGCCGTAGAAGGGTCAAGCCAACGCCTTATATGTGGCACCCCGTACTACCCCAAACCCTAAGGTTTAGAGGCAGTTCAAGACGGTCACATAATCGAGTTAAGGTTTGTTGTCTTCTAGAGGGTCCATCGCGTTACTTGCACGACTTTCCAAAAGTTTCAAATTCGAGAAAAAATCCAACTTTTGAAAATTTTCCGACAGAGGAAAAAGTGAGTTATTGATATCCGTTCGAACTTTTTAACAGATTCTAAAATTATCCGGAAAAAACATAAACGAAATTAAATTATCCGATCGAATCAACGAGTCCCCAATACAACCCAGAAAACTCAACACTTGAGTATAATTAAAAATTCCCAGAAGAATCAGAAAGTTGGTAGTAAAGTTACTGTATAAAACCCTTACCCTAATTCTTCCATTCCGTCGCGGAACCGCCGCGCAAGCAAGGTATTGCCGCAGTTCCGTGGCCCTTTAGTGGAATTAAGATGTCATATTTCACAGTAATTCCTAAAATACCCTGCTGATTTTTTTGACTATTTTTAATATGAAAAAATGTCAACTTTTGAAAAATTTCTAGAGAAGGGGTTAAATCGGGGTTTCCGGGTTCGATCGGACTTTAAATTTTGCCTAGACTTCACCTAAAACTCTAGCTTAGCTCTGATACTACTGTAGGGTTGCTAGGAACACTCACAAGGGTCTATGAGGCATCAACCATGCCCGATTTAAAATTTAGCCGTACCGAACAACCTAAAGCCGGATCTTTAAACTAGAGATTAGGTGAAAACTAGCATGTTAAACATTTTAACACTAAGTGAGAGGGATTACAACCTTTGTAGATCCGGTCCTTCACTTCTTAAGCTCTGTGTTGAGGTCCCTTCGCTGCTATCATCATGTTCCGGACTCTCGAGAGGTTCCACGAAGAGAAAGATGCAAGCTTGCTTCCGATCTTCGATAACAAAGATGATCTACCTTGAAGTTTCATTAACACAAGCTAACACTCATAAAATGATGTGAACACCCTCATCTAAATGGTAAGGATAGATGAGGATGATGAAGTGGGATTTTTGCTCTCTTTTGTTTTCTTATTCTCACTTATTTTTCATCACAAAATCAAATCAAGAAAGCTTTTTCCATGAAAAGAGAATGAAGAAGAAGATGATGATGAATAATAATTAGAATCCTTTTGTGATGAATAATGAAAAGATAAACATGATGAATAATGCAACCATGGTTGACTAAACCTTTATAGAGATTTAACTAGGGCTAGGGTTTGGGTTGGGTTAAGAATGAGTCATTACAAAATATCTTAACACAAAACAAAAAGAAACCTTCTAGAAGGTTCATGAATGCACTAACCCAAATCAAACCCTAATCTTGTTTAATCTCCACTAAACATATTGCATTAGTAATCATATCATGTTACAATATTATATATCACATATATAATATTTATTGTAACAAAATAAAATAATACAATTAACATATATCGCATATATATCAATGTATTACCCGAGTGAGAAAAAGAATCCTTTAGTGAACTAATATTAGTTAATATAATTTAATATATCATATATATTATTATACATTAAATTATCGAATCAACACTTGATTCGACAATCCGGCTATATCGCATATAACCGACTAATATTTATCCGTACCGATTCATCGAGTCAACACTTGATCCGATGACCCGGCTGAAATCAAATATCGTAAGAATATCATACGGTATCTCATATCGCATTATCCTCGGTCCCGCACATATCACATATGTGCTCCTACTCCGTTTTGCCTGAGCCAAGAAACCTCTGTGTAGGACTCTAAAGAATCGTCAATACGCCGACAGTAGGTGATGATCATATCAAACACCCACAAGCTGCAAGCAGTCAGCTAAACGTAACAGCCACCCAGGTATTGAGCGCTCAGAAGATCAACAAGCAAGCCTGTACATTCTTCTGTGAATCCAAACAGTAACACTCCCGTACAGTCCGGTCTCATCGTCTGATATGTCGCATATCTCGCCTAGGGGTGGTAAACGTCAGACCCCAGTAGCTTGATAATGTTAGTTATATATATGCCCTAGAGGTCATTACTGTACATAGGATGTATATTGTAGTGGATGCTGGGACATATATAGGGAGGACTTTCTTGCTCGACATGATAGTATGCTATCTGGTTACCCTTTACCTTAACGTGTATACTGATTGTCTCTCTGTTACATGTTGGTAAAGCCCTTAGGATGTGTGCTTGACTACCTGGACTATGATGCGGATCATACTAGTGGGGACATGGTAGTCCATAAGTACATCCTTCAAAGTCCCTAGTCGTGGGTGTATCGAGACGGGGCATCGATATACCAGAGTAGACTAGCGTATACCTTCTCGACCCATACAGATGGGCGATGGATGATCCCATATCCATCGGTGTTTGACATCAGAGATGATATACGGGTGCTCAGTAGAGACTGGGTACACTGGACGGACTCGCCGAGAACTCCCAGATGGTATTATACCTCACGTCAGATGGCAGTTCTCTGGTGACACTGGTACAGAGTAGTCTGTTGACCCGAGATCGTCATAAAGTCTTGTGTGGTTCCCACTGTGCTTTGATTTCCATCTTACCACGTCCAAGAGGGCGTGCAAAACGGTGGTTTTTGGGTACAGTCCCGAGTCACATGGAGGCAATGAGCGATAGGAGGGGATTCGTCTCTCCCGGTATAGGGAGTTGATGTTGCGCTGTGTTCGATTGGATATAACAGGAAATCCCTGGCCAGGGTTGCTGAGATTTACTGGTAAGTGTTACCAGTAGTATCTCGAATGGTTATAGACCTCATATCAACACGACTTATCGAGCTATTGGGGTCTGACGTTTACCACCCCTAGGCGAGATATGCGACATATCAGACGGACAGACCGGACTGTACGGTAGTGTTACTGGTTGGATTCACTGGAGTGTGAGCGGGCTTGCTCGTCGATCTTCAGATCGCTCAATACCCGGGTGGCCGTTACGTTTAGCAGACCGCTTGCGGCTTGTGGGTGTTTGATATGATCATCACCTGCTGCCGGCGTATTGACGAGTCTTTAGAGTCCTACACAGAGGTTTCCTGGCTCAAGCAAAACGAAATAGGAGCGCATATGAGATATGTGCGGGACCGAGAATAATGCGTGTATGTGATACCGTATTCCATTCTCGCGATGAATGTATCGATTAGGTTATATGCGATATACCCTAGTTATCGAATCAAAGGTTGATTTGATAAGCCGATACATTATATACTAGTCGGTTGTGTGCGACATGACCGGGTCATTGAATCAAGTGTTGATTTAATTATTTAATGCATAATTATATATTTGATATATTACTTTGCATTAACTAGTATCGGTTCACTTTAAATGGATTTTCTCACTCGGGTGTGCGCATTACATATGCGATATGATTTTGTGCATTTGATTGTATCATGTTTGATGATACATGTTTACTTGGTTAAGTGCAAGGAATTAAACCATGGTTAAAAGGATGGTTAGGGTTTCATTCCCTTTATTTATTCATTTATTTATTTGTTTATTCATTTTGGAAAAGAGGAGAAAAGAATGGTGGCTTAATTTGGAGTTTAGTTGAAGCTTCATGAAACTTTGATCAAGTCAACCATTCTTATCTCATCCTTAACCCTAACCATTCCCACTAAGCATGATTCATTCTCTACACTTGACTCTAGTTAACATTATGATAAGTTTTGATTTTTCTATTGTTTTTAATTAACTTATCATATATTTCTTTCTTCTTCTTCTTCATGAGCAAGGAGGAAAAAGCTTACTTCATCAATGGTGAATTGAGCAAAAGAGTGAGAAATCCAAATCTAAAGTCTACCCACTTCCTATTTCTTCATCCTCTACCTCTTGCCAAGTAGTAGAGTGTGTTTCCTTCACAAGTTTTCATGGCTTGGTGAAGGTGGAGCTTGATCTAGTGATGCTTCGACGTAGATCATCTTCGGCACGTCGTCGATGACCTAGCCCGTCTATTCACCGATGAAGCCGACGCTAGAGCCCGGGATTTGTTATGGACAGCGATGAGACTTCATTGCGGAGCTATGGAGGTGGAGCACCGGATCTACAAAGGTTGTATTTCCGTTTACTTGTAGTTAAGTGTTAACTAGTCTTCCTTTTCGCCTAGACTTTTAGCCAACGGTCCTCTCAGGGTCTCTCGGCACCCATAAATTTTTATATTAGCATGTTCGATGCCTTGTGAGACCTCCTTGGTGTGCCTAGGAACCATACAGATAAGTCGTGTCGATATGAGGTCTATAACAGTTCGAGAAACTACTGATAACACTTACCAGTAAATCTCAGCAACCCTGGCCAGGGATTTCCAGTTATAGCCAATCGAACACAGCACAACATCAACTTCCTATACCGGGAGAGACGAATCCCCTCCTATCGGTCATTTCCTCCATGTGATTCGGGACTGTACCCAAAAGTCACCTTTTTGCACGCCCTATTGGACGTGGTATGATGGAAATCAAAGCACAGTGGGAATCACACAAGACTCTATGACGATCTCGGGTCAACAGACTACTCTGTACCAGTGTCACCAGAGAACTGCCATCTGACGTGAGGTATAATACCATCTGGAAGTTCTCGGTGAGTCCATCCAGTGTACCCAGTCTCTACTGAGCACCCGTACACCATCCTTGATGTTAAACACCGATGGATATGGGATCCTCCATCGCCCATCATATGGGTCAAGATGCGTATACGCTAGTCTACTCTGGTGTATCGATACCCTGTCTCGATACACCCTCTACTAGGAACAGTTATAGGATGTACTCGTCGACTACCGTGGCCCTACTAGTATGATCTTATCATAGTCCCAGTAGTCGAGTACATATCCTAAGGGCTTTATCAACATGTAACAAAGAGACAATCAGAGTACATGTTAAGAGAAAGTACAACCAGATAGCATACTATCATGTCGAGCAAGAAAGTCCTCCCTATATATGTCCAAGCATCCATTACAATATACATCGTATGTACAGTAATGGCCTCTAGGGCATACATATAACTAACAGGTTCCTTAGAGATTCTCAAGCAAATCGGCACAGTTGTTTATCGTTTGGCTCTTCCACCTAGCTTTCTAGATGTTCACCATGTGTTTCATGTATCGATACTCCGTAAGTACCTTCATGACCCCTCTCATGTGATTCAGTATTAGAAGATTCTGCTGGAGCGCGATCTCTCTCTCACCGAGCAGCCGGTAGTCATTCTTGATCGTTTGGGGAAGAAACTGAGGTCCAAGACCATATCATCTGTAAAGGTTCTTTGGCGTGGTCTAAACAGCGAAGAGGTCACGTGGGAAGCCGAGGACGAGATGATGAAGAAATATCCCCATCTCTTCGAGGGTACGCGTAGTTAGATTTTAAATTCGGGGACCGAATTTCTTTAAGGGGGAAGATTGTAACGTTTTAAATATCCTTTAAGTGAATTTTTTCGATAATCGGTAATATAACTCGTGTTTTCCGTAAAACTTAGTTACAATTATTTTTCCACATAGATTTAAATAAACCTATTTTAACTATGTAATTGCAAGTATTTGGTATTTATTTGGTCACTTATAAATTGCTAGTTTACTTAAATATTTTTCTTAATTAATTAGTTTAAATATTATTTTAAGCTTTCACTTATACATTTAATTGGTGATAATTACAAATTAGAATGGGTTAAGCACACAATAGTGCACCATGACAATTTAAAACCTAGTTTATAATGTGTTCTTTCTTTCTATAATTGTTTCTATAGTTCTAGATAATTCTAGGGTAAAGTTTAATTAGAAATATTTAATAATTAAGAAATAAGTTAATCGGTGTAATAATTGGGGGATGTTTCTACACACACACACACACACCTCACTCTCTCTCCCCCCTCATTTTCTGGCCGAAACCATGGCTGCCCCTTCCCCATTTTTCTCCACTTCGTTTCCACTTCTAAAATCCTCAAAATTTCATCAAAAATCCACACAAACTCTCACTAATTCATAGTTAAATCTTCATCCAATATTCTTTGGCCTAAACTAGCTTGGATTTTGAAGCAAGATGGCAATTTTGGAAGCAAGTTTGCAAGTTGGATCCCTAAATCTTTGAGGTATAAACCTTAATCCTATGATTAAATTGTTGGTTAATTACTTTAATATAACTTAATTAGGTTTAAACATGGTTATAATTGCAAGATTTAGTTTTTAAAGAGAAGGGTTGGGTTCAAGTTAGAGTTTTTACCACTTAATTATGGTTGCAATGTGTAGTTTAACATCTTTAGACTTGTAAAATCTAACCTAGTTGGTAATTTGCTAATTGTTACTTTTAAATTGTCTTAATTAACTATTCTTGCAAACTAATTTCATGATTAATGTAAATAGGTGAGATTAAAATTTATTTAATAATTGTATAGCCTAATTAAGATATTAAATGAACATTGTGGCCACTAGATTTGTTAAAACATATAGTTTTGCACTAAAATGGTAAATTGTTGCTCACTAAGTTTTTGGAACAAATAGATTTTAAATAAGTTGAGGATGGAATGATCTACATACTATTTCCTAAAACTATTTAGTGTATTGTGAATACGCGATTGGTGCGATTGGGTTCTAGGTTTGGGGATTTTCACGTATAGCGACCCTAGTTGTGGTTTGTGGTATTGTCGCGAGCGCGTTTTGTACACCAAGTGCGTGCGCGTCTTGTAGTGCACGTTGGTTAACTTGTATCACTATGTTCGCGACTATTTATATATCTATCCTCTTATTTATTTATGTGCGATTCTAGGATCGGGTGCAGAGATGTTGGACGCGGCGCTGAAAGGCAGGGTTGTGATTGGAGCAGATTAGCCGAGACGTCCCGGTGAGTAGATATACACATCAATGGGGGGATCGTCTGGATGGCGCGACGCGCCCGATAGTTAGGATTACTAGTAGTGCTTGTATTTATATGTGTAGTCTCCTAGTCATTCATCTCATTGCATTGCATCATCTTATATATATATATATATAATATTATCTCATAGGACACTTGCACCATTACCATTGGTCCATGACGCACGTGCACTATTTTTATGTGAACACACACGCCATTGGTAATTGCTATACCACGAACACTATAAAACTTGCTTATAATCGGTATCTGTGCATTTGCATCATATACGATCTGTAGACTTGTACTTGTATATTCATTTCATCAGGATGGATACGTAGGATTGTTAGTTATATATACATATCTCATTGCATCATGATTCATGCATAGCTTCTGGCCGTACTTCGCATGGTATATATACTATCAGATTATAGACATCCATCATCACTGGCATATTTACATATTGTGATTCTTCTCGAGGATTTCAGTATTTATTAGATTTCTGGATTTTTGGGAAAACCGTAAGAAATTTATAAACCTATTATCATTTTAAAAATAGATATTTGCGGTTTTCTCTTGATATGATGTGTGTGGCGTCAACCACGTATTTTCTCGGTTCTTGAGCTGTATCATATACCCGATTCGAGGAAGGGGATGCACCGTCTGTGGGTACATGGTGGACCCGGTGCGGTACCTCTGTGCAAGAAGATCATATAGAAGGGTTAAGCCCGGCAGAGGAGCACTACCGACCGGTTATTATTGACGCGGCGGATATCCGGAGGATACTGACCGTAGTCGTGAGATTTGATGAGATGGGCCGATCTGGACTGACGGAGCCCGAGACATTGAGATATTGAGATATTGAGACATTGAGATATCGAGATATTGAGACATTGAGATATTTAGATATACATATTTTGTGTTGATGCTTGACACGGATTTTCTGTTGATTTCATTGATGATACTTCGGTTTATTGCCCAGAGGTTTTTCTAAGATAAGAATAAACATTTTCTCATACCAGACATGTTCAGGTCTCATGTTTGATTATGCATTCATGCTAGTTCATCGTATCATATTGATATATGTATGGTGTGACGCATTTGCGTGCATGCTTTCAATAGCCTTGTTATATGTTACTTGCTACTCTCGAGTTGGCAACTCACTCCCGTTGTGCCACACTATCTTACAGGTCTGACCCGTCAGCACAGCAGCGGCGGGCATACTTCCTCTTTTTGCTTCTTTTGGTTTGACCTGCGGCTTGCTTATAGGTGGGTTGCGAGGATATTTTATTCCCACTTTGTGTATCATTATTGTATCTAGTACACTCCATCTATCTTATCCACCGTTTTCCACTAGTTGTGTTTTAAACATAGATGGTGAGCTTGTGAGACTTGTATGTATTCTATATTCTGGTGTCGATGCTCACTTGAGACGATGTGGTGTTTTCTAATTTCTTGTTTTCAGATACTCATCTCATATTATGATGATATATATTGCATGTGGTTGTGATTCCTCCATTAGCGAAGAGCTAGCTCCCGTTTGGAGATGCCTTTATTTTTTACTTGTATATATTCATGTGTTGTACCCGTTTGGGGCCAGTATTTACAAAGGAGACTCTGCCAAAATTTTCGAAAATTTTGATGTTTTTTTAATGTTTAATGAAACTTATTTTGTTAAACGCGCTTTCTTTAGTCAAGTTTTCCTTTACTCTATTTGTATAACGGTTTAGATTTCTGGGCTTTGGCTTACTTAGATTATGTACGCCTTGAGACATTTCGTAATTTAAGTGCCAGTCACGTTCCATACTTCGTGTCGTGACATTATGTAAAATCATAAACTTGTGCAACTGCGTGCACAAAACTATATCAATGCACTGCTGTTAGTTGTATGTATGCCCTAGAGGCCAGTATTGTACAGATTATGTCTATTATATTGGATGCTTGGACATATATAGAGATGAATTTCTTGCTCGACATGATAGTATGCTATCTGGTTGCTCTTTATCTAAACATGTACACTAGTCTCTTTATACTGTCTTATAGTTACATGTTGGTAAAGCCCTTAGGATTTGTACTTGACTACCTGGACTATGATGCAGATCATACTAGTGGGGACATGGTAGTCCATAAGTACATCCTTCAAGGTCCCTAGTCGTGGGTGTATCGAGACGGGGCATCGATATACCAGAGTAGACTAGCGTATACGCTTCTCGACCCATGTGATGGGCGATGGATGATCCCATATCCATTGGTGTTTGACATCAGAGATGGTATACGGGTGCTCAGTGGAGACTGGGTACACTGGACGGACTCGCCGAGAACTCCCAGATGGTATTATACCTCACGTCAGATGGCAGTTCTCAGGTGACACTTGTACAGGTTAGTCTGTAGACCCGAGATCGTCATAGAGTCTTGTGTGATTCCCACTGTGCTCTGATACCACTGTAGGGTTCCGAGGCATCCTAAGGAAGTCTCACAAGGCATCGAACATGCCAATTTCAAAAATTATTGGTTTCGAGAAACCCTAACACGGATAGTTTACTAGATGTTTAGGCGAAACGGAAAACTAGTTAACTATTTAACTATAGGTTATATGCTACAACCTTTGTAGATCCGTATTTCCACCTCCTTAGCTCCACGTGGTCATGCCCTCGCTGTCCATCATGAATCCTCGACTCATCCGTCGGCTTCATCGGAAAACGGGCGAGCAAGGTCGTCGGCTTCGTGTCAAAGACGATCTACGTCGAGGTTGCACTAGTTCAAGCTCCGACTTCACCAAGTAGTGAAACTTGTGAAGAAAACACCCAAAACCACTTGGCAAGAGGTAGAGGATGAAGAAATAGGAGGTGGGTTCACTTTTGATTTGGATTTCTCTCACTAAAACTCAAGTTGCCATTGATTTAGCAAGCTTGAAGAAGAAGAAGAAGAAGATGGTTATGATAAGTTCTATATAAAAAGAAAATAGAAAATCAATACTTATCATAACTTAAACTAGGGTTAAGTGTAGAGAATAAACCATGGTCATTTGAGTGGGTTAGGGTTAAGCATGAAGACAAGAGTGGTTAGCAAAGTCAAAGCTTCATGAAGCTTCAACATAAAACAAATAAATCCACCATTCTTATCTTAATCCATCTCAAATAAATAAATAAATGAATATGCAAAACCCTAATTATCAAATTAACCATGGATTAATTCTATACACTTAACTAAATGATCAAGTATCATCAAACATGATACAAAAATGTGCACGAAAGCATATCACATATACAATGTGCATCAAGTGAGAAAAATCCGTTTAAAGTGAACCAATACTAGTTAATGCAAAGTAATATATCAAATATATAATTATACATTAAATCATTAAATCAACACTTGATTCAATGATCCGGTCATGTCGCACATGACCGACTAGTATTCAATGTATCGGCTTATCGAATCGATCTTCGATTCGATAACTAGATTATATCGAATATAACCATTCGATACATATATCGCGAGAATGGAATACGGTATCACATACACGCATTATTCTCGGTCCTGCACATATCTCATATGCACTCCTATTTCGTTTCGCTTGAGCCAGGAAACCTCTGTGTAGTGGCTCGTGCCGCGGTTCCGCGGCCGTACGGCCCCACTGTTCAAAAATATTCACACAGTAATTCTTACCTTGCAGTGCTGGAGTTTCTGGGGATTTTTAATAATTATTCCAGAGTTGGATTTTCTGGGGTGTTTTAGAGCTTCGGTGTTTCGATCGGGGTATCAAATTTCGTCTTTGTGTTTTTCCGGATAATTTTCAGAATATGTTAAAAAGTTCGACCGGATATAAATACCCAATTTTTCCCCTGTCGGGAAATTTCCAAGTGTTGGATTTTTCCGTAGTTTAACGACGTTCTAAGTAGTGCAAGTAACGCGATGGACCCTCTAGAAGACAACAAACCTTAACTCGATTATGTGACCGTCTTGAACTGCCCTTTGAACCTTCGGGTTTGGGGCAGTACGGCGTGCCACATGTGAGGCGTTGGCTTGACCCTTCTACGGCTGGACCGTCGGTACTGAGGCACGAACTGAATGTTGTTAGACTTATTTCATGTGTTGAGCTGTATCGGGAAAACTTGGGTATTCGACTGTTCGATCGGAAAGTTTAAAATTTTCTGTTTATCTGGAATGTGATACAATAATTGGAATTCACAAGTAGTTATGAGATAACTGAATGAATGTTATAAATCTAGCAATTTAGTCCCATATGATATTGAAAAGAGTTTTCGATAATGAGACTAAAATGCGGGATTTATATCTGTTAGGCATGCGATGTCTAAAGTAGTTGCGGATTCCAACTGTTGTAGTTTTACACTTTCTTTTCTGTGACCGTAAGTGTAGTATGTTCATATCGCCGGTTTCGTTGCTATACGTCAACGACAATTGGGGTATGCATACTTACTTACGTTGATGACATGTGATGTTATGTGTTGCTGGATATGTTATATTGGATCGTCGTGTTCGAATAGCCGGGGGTTTTTATGTGAGATGAGTGTTTTTCATTTTCATTCATGTAAAAACTTGTATGTAATATTCTTTTATTTGGGGCACTTCCAGGTAGCGGAAGTTGTCACCCTTTGTATATTATTTACTTTTCCGCATTAGGATAGACCCAAGGAGGGGAGCACAAGTAACCGGGTTCTGGAGTCCAGTGGGAGACCAACTCGAGGAGTCGAGTCCGGGTCTCCTAACCCTAGAATTGGCAGGGTTACTTGCCGCTCTCGTAGGGGTCTAGGGGTGTGGGATTGGCTATTCATCACGACCGTGGAATCCGTGTTTTATACTTGCTCGTATTGAAAACACGGACGTCCTAGTATATCCAATATTTCATATGTTTATTCTGCTGCGATATCTGTGTTGTAACTCTGTGATGGATATAGTATATAGTATATATGATATATTATATAGACGTTACTTATGTTTTACACCCGCGCTAGCCCTGCCCTGCTCTGTCGTTAGTTACCTAACCTAACGGTGCACGAGGGGACATCGAGGCGAATGCGGATGGCATAAGTGTACGTCATATCTATCTGTGATGTTTAGGTATTTAAATGATGGGACTTCATTAATGTGATTAATGAAAGATAAGAAACCTAAGATGTTGTGGAATCGAATTTTAAAATAAAACAGGTAGCTACAGTTCTTGCTTTGCACAGCGGTATATATGATATACCCTGCACCTTATTCGATGAGGAAAGGACCGAGATCCCTTCACCGGGAGTGACTCCTTTAGCAATAACTGGAAGATGCTACACACTCGGTTTGTTTTTGATTGCTTCTATAGTTTCTGCTTTGCACAGCGATATATATGATATATCCCGCACCTCATTCGACGAGGAAAGGGCCGACGATCCCTTCACCGGGAGTGACCCCTTTAGCAAAACTGGAAAAGCCTCAAAATCACTCCATTTCAAAACTTCATTTGATTCTACAACGATATCAAGTTCATTACGCTCATGGTTTTTAGAAAAACCTGGCGTAGCCCTCCGTCATTTCAGATAAGTCCTGTTTAGTATTCGTGCTGCGTTTGTTGACCTTGTCAAGGCGCAGTGTGCGGTAGCTAACCAGTATTTATCTGCTTATGCATATGATGCAGATTGAGTTAGGGTAGTCGTACGGCCTTGTTGACCTTGTCAAGGGTCGTGCGGGTGGGTTTGATTCAATCAAGAAATGACGGGTTGAACTTGACTTGCGGTCTATGGTTTGTTGACCTTGTCAAGGTCATAGATCGTTCGGGGCAAAATATTATCGGGAATTTCAAGTGTTGAAATTTGCAATGAGATTGCATACCTTCTATGAGATAGTTGGATCCCGATACCCGCTGCGAGTAAGAGTTACTCCTGGGAGAGTTTTACACACTACAATTAGCCGATCAAGTAGGTGTCTAGAAAGGTGTCAACGGGGTTACGCCTCTGGGAAAACGAGGTTTACAGTAATTAGGTTCGTGCGAAAGCACGGGGGACCTCCCTCAAAGTACCGACACTAGCCTGGCTGAAAGATTGGCGAACTTGTAGTGTGTAATTAATCCCGGCTAGTCTTTCCTTTTAGGGTTTGGAGGAAGATTTGATAAAAAGCAGTGGGAGCCATCCTGATTAGATAAGATAATAACCAATCTGATCTTGCACGAGCATACGCTAAAGTGTTTTCTTCTTTCTCTCTCCAGGTAGCGACCATTTCATGCCTTAATAAAGATAATAATATGGATGTATTGACCGAACCCGCATGTTATAATGTGCTGGGGAACGTTGGTTCCGTTCTTTCTTATAAGAGTTATAGGAATGAACAGGATATAGGGGAATGCCAGGATTCCCATGCCACCCGAATGAAGAAAGTACATGTTGATGTATTTTCTTCGGGTGTGTTCGTTACTGAGAACTGTTTCTCCATTTGCTCTACGTCCTGGGTATTGGATACCGGGTCGGGATCCCATATATGTAATCAGTTACATGGGCTAAGGAAAGGTAGAGAACTTGGGGAAGGTGATAAAGACATTAGAGTTGGAAATGGTGCAATTGTTGCAGCTAAGACTGTCGGGGAATATCACCTTGTATTACCAACTGGTAATACATTGGTTCTGAACGAATGCTATTACATGCCGAACCTGATATGCAACATTATATCGGTTTCTTTATTAAGTAAAGAGGGATATAATTTTGTATTACAGGATAATGTTATGAACATTTTCCGTAACCAAAAGTTGGTTGGATCAGGCACGTTATGCAATGGCATTTATGTTCTAAATCAATCAACAGTTCTGAGCATAACAAACACACACAAGAGGAAGAGTTCTGAACTCAATGAATCCTTCTTGTGGCATTGTAGACTGGGTCACATCAATGTGACACGACTGGCTAAGTTGCATAAGGATGGATATTTGAAACCTTTCGAATTTTCATCTTATGACACTTGCCAGTCATGTCTCAAAGGCAAGATGACCAAAACTCCGTTTACGGGACACGGAGAAAGAGTTACCGAACTCTTGGGACTTATACATAGTGATGTATGCGGTCCCATGTCTACACATGCCAGGGATGGTTCTTCATACTTCATTACATTCACTGACGATCTCTCTAGGTTTGGGTATGTGTTCCTGATGAAACACAAATCAGAAGCATTTGAGAAATTTAGGGAATATAAACAAGAAGTTGAGAACCAAACCGGAAAAAGTATTAAAATCCTTCGATCTGATCGAGGAGGGGAATACTTGAGCAATGAATTCCTAGACTTCCTAAAAGAGAATGGGATTCTCTCTCAGCTGACTCCTCCATATACACCACAGCACAACGGTGTATCTGAACGAAGGAATCGCACCCTATTAGATATGGTGCGCTCTATGATGAGCACAGCTGAGTTACCTATTTCCTTCTGGGGTTATGCGCTGGAAACAGCAACATACCTATTGAATCAAGTTCCATCTAAATCTGTACCTACCACACCATATGAGATATGGAGTGGGAAGAGACCATATTTTAAACGAGTTAAGATATGTGGTTGTCCGGCCTATGTCAAAAGACAAAATCCGGACAAGCTCGAGGCCCGGTCAGTTCTCTGCAAGTTTGTGGGATATCCAAAGAATTCTTATGGGTATTTTTTCTACCACAGTGAGGAACAAAAAGTGTTTGTTGCTCAACATGCCACCTTTTTAGAAAAGCAATTCCTTGAAAAAGAAATTAGTGGCAATGTGGTAGAGCTGAAAGAGGTTCCAGATACACAAACCGTAACTGAAGATTTAGTGGAACCAGAAGATTCAGTAGCTCCCAATGAACCTCAGCCTCTCCGCCGATCTAGTAGGGTTCCTCGCCAACCTGAGAGATACTACGGTTTTCTCATGGATGGTGGGAGCGAGGATTGCATCATGGAGGATGAAGACCCAACTAGCTTCGAGCAGGCCATCACGAGTGGGGACTCAGTGAAATGGCTGGATGCTATGCGGTCTGAGATGGATTCCATGTACACCAACAAAGTATGGACTTTGGAAGTTGCTCTTGAAGGGGTAAAACCCATTGGGAGCAAGTGAATCTTCAAGAAGAAACTTGGTGTAGATGGGAAAGTGGAGACTTTCAAAGCTAGACTTGTAGCAAAGGGTTTTCGTCAAAGACCAGGTGTGGACTATGACGAAACCTTTTCTCCAGTGGCTATGCTTAAATCCATCCGGATCATGCTTGCCATTGCTGCCTTTCATGATTACGAAATCTGGCAAATGGATGTTAAGACCGCCTTTCTAAATGGTGATTTAGAAGAGTGCGTGTACATGACTCAGCCAGAGGGCTTCGTAGACAGTAGGAGCAGCGGGAAGGTGTGCAAGCTGCTTAAATCCATTTATGAATTAAAGCAAGCATCACGGAGTTGGAACATCTACTTTGATGTCGTTATCAAAGAGTTTGATTTCGTCAAAAACCCAGATGAACCTTGTATTTACAAGAAGGTGGCAGAGAGTAAGGTTGTCTTCCTCGTATTGTACGTGGACGACATACTCTTGATAGGAAATGATATTCCTATGCTGCAATCGGTCAAGCTCTTCTTATCACAAAGATTCTCGATGAAAGATCTTGGTGATGCCTCCTGCATATTGGGAATCAGGATCTATAGAGATAGATCCAAACGGATTTTGGGATTGTCCCAATCTAGGTACATTGACACCATACTAAAGAGGTTTAGTATGGAAGAGTCCAAACGTGGGAACTTGCCCACAATCTCTGGAGTCACTCTCTCCAAAGAGATGTCTCCCAAGACTGATTTGGAGAGAGCTCGCATGCAAGGGATACCCTATGCTTCGGCAGTAGGCTCTATCATGTATGCGATGCTATGTACCAGACCCGATGTAGCATACTCACTAAGTATAGTGAGCAGGTATCAAGCTGATCCTGGAGAGAGTCACTGGACAGCTGTGAAGAGCATTCTCAAGTACTTACGAAGGACTAGAGATATGTTCTTGGTGTATGGTAACGGAGAGCTCCAAGTGGAGTCCTTTACCGATTCGAGCTTCCAGAGTGATAAGGACGACTCTAAGTCGCAGTTGGGCTTTGTCTTTACCCTTTACGGAGGGGCGGTTAGCTGGAAGAGTTCCAAGCAGGAAACCGTGGCAGACTCGACGATGGAGGCTGAATACATCGCTGCCAACGATGCTGCTAAAGAGGCTGTCTGGATCAAGAAGTTCATTACTGAACTTGGTGTGGTTCCATCCATTAAGCATCCAATACCTTTGTATTGCGATAACAATGGAGCTGTGGCTTTAGCCAAGGAACCCAGGTCCCATCAGCGATCCAGGCATATTCTGAGGCGGTATCACCTGATTCGGGAGATAGTTGATCGCCGGGAGATCGAGGTCAGGAGAGTTGACACGAAGAACAACACGGCGGATCCACTCACGAAGGCCATTCCCCAGATACAGTTTGAGAGACTCTTCGGGATGCTCTGTATGAGATACTACAGCAGCTGGCCCTAGTGCAAGTGGGAGATTGTTAGTTGTATGTATGCCCTAGAGGCCAGTATTGTACAGATTATGTATATTATATTGGATGCTTGGACATATATAGAGATGACTTTCTTGCTCGACATGATAGTATGCTATCTGGTTGCTCTTTATCTAAACATGTACACTAGTCTCTTTATACTGTCTTATAGTTACATGTTGGTAAAGCCCTTAGGATTTGTACTTGACAACCTGGACTATGATGCAGATCATACTAGTGGGGACATGGTAGTCCATAAGTACATCCTTCAAGGTCCCTAGTCATGGGTGTATCGAGACGGGGCATCGATATACCAGAGTAGACTAGCGTATACGCTTCTCGACCCATGTGATGGGCGATGGATGATCCCATATCCATTGGTGTTTGACATCAGAGATGGTATACGGGTGCTCAGTGGAGACTGGGTACACTGGACGGACTCGCCGAGAACTCCCAGATGGTATTATACCTCACGTCAGATGGCAGTTCTCAGGTGACACTTGTACAGGTTAGTCTGTAGACCCGAGATCGTCATAGAGTCTTGTGTGATTCCCACTGTGCTTTGATCTCCACCTTACCACGTCCATGAGGGCGTGCAAAACGGTGGTCTTTGGGTACAGTCCCGAGTCACATGGAGGCAATGAGCGATAGGAGGGGTTTCGTCTCTCCCGGTATTGGGGGTAGATGTTGCGCTGTGCTCGATTGGCCGTAACAGGGAAGTCCCTGGCCAGGGCTGATCAGAGATTTGCTGGTAAGTGTTACCATTAGTTTCTCGACCCGTTACGAGCCTCACATCGGCACGACTTATCGGGTTATTGGGGTCTGACGTTTACCACCCCTAGACTTGATATGCGACATATCAGACGAAGAGACCGGACTGTACGGTAAGTGTTACTGGTCGGATTCGCAGGAGTGTGAGCGGGCTAGCTCGTCGATCTTCTGATCGCTCAATACCCGGGTGGCCGTTACGTTTAGCAGACCGCTTGCGGCTTGTGGGTGTTTGATATGATCATCATCTGCTACCGGCGTATTGACGAGTCTTTAGAGTCCTACACGGAGGTTTCCTGGCTCAAGCGAAACGAAATAGGAGCGCATATGAGATATGTGCAGGACCGAGAATAATGCGTGTATGTGATACCGTATTCCATTCTCGCGATATATGTATCGAATGGTTATATTCGATATAACCTAGTTATCGAATCGAAGATCGATTCGATAAGCCGATACATTGAATACTAGTCGGTCATGTGCGACATGACCGGATCATTGAATCAAGTGTTGATTTAATGATTTAATGTATAATTATATATTTGATATATTACTTTGCATTAACTAGTATTGGTTCACTTTAAACGGATTTTTCTCACTTGATGCACATTGTATATGTGATATGCTTTCGTGCACATTTTTGTATCATGTTTGATGATACTTGATCATTTAGTTAAGTGTATAGAATTAATCCATGGTTAATTTGATAATTAGGGTTTTGCATATTCATTTATTTATTTATTTGTTTATTTATTTATTTTAGATGGATTAAGATAAGAATGGTGGCTTTATTTGTTTTATGTTGAAGCTTCATGAAGCTTTGACTTTGCTAACCACTCTTGTCTTCATGCTTAACCCTAACCCACTCAAATGACCATGGTTTATTCTCTACACTTAACCCTAGTTTAAGTTATGATAAGTATTGATTTTCTATTTTCTTTTTATATAGAACTTATCATAACCATCTTCTTCTTCTTCTTCTTCAAGCTTGCTACATCAATGGCAACTTGAGTTTTAGTGAGAGAAATCCAAATCAAAAGTGAACCCACCTCCTATTTCTTCATCCTCTACCTCTTGCCAAGTGGTTTTGGGTGTTTTCTTCACAAGTTTCACTACTTGGTGAAGTCGGAGCTTGAACTAGTGCAACCTCGACGTAGATCGTCTTTGACACGAAGCCGACGACCTTGCTCGCCCGTTTTCCGATAAAGCCGACGGATGAGTCGAGGATTCATGATGGACAGCGAGGGCATGACCACGTGGAGCTAAGGAGGTGGAAATCCGGATCTACAAAGGTTGTAGCATCTAACCTATAGTTAAATAGTTAACTAGTTTTCCGTTTCGCCTAAACATTTAGTAAACGATCCGTGTTAGGGTTTCTCGGCACCAATAATTTTTGAAATTGGAATGTTCGATGCCTTGTGAGACTTCCTTAGGATGCCTAGGAACCCTACAACTGCAAGCACATGTGAACTATACTGAGTGCATAAGTCAAAGTCAAGTGCATACATCATGCACGAAATCAAATCGATTGTATCAAATATATAGAATTATAAATATGTACATCAAATGCACAAAATCGATATCAAGCACAATGGATATGCACAAATCATAAATCAATGTAATAGATGTATAAAACATAAATCAAGTGCAACAACTATGCGCAAATGAAAATATCCAGTAGGTGCACCACGGTGCACGAAAACAAATATCATGAAACCAAATCATCGAAACTCAAATTCCAAGCAATAAAAGCGTGATACACGGATCGCTAAAATGGAAATCACAATAAATGACATTAAGGTATACCTCCTTCAATGTCGAAAAATGCCGGTGCGCCCAAATCAGGCAGAACAAAAACATCCACTTGTCCTGCTCATGATCTGGCATCCTCTGTCTCTGGGTCTTTGTTTTCTCTGTGGATCATCAATCCCACAATTTTTCTACTCTTCAGCCCGGTTAGGTGTAATGATGGAAACGGTCCCGCTCTGTCACTCTTTTGATCTTCGCTTGGCTAATTAACATGACCACTTGTAAGGTGGCACGTTACTGATGGCGGCATCTGGCCCTCTGATTATGCGCGATATAACTGATCCTGGTTGCAATTCCTTATCATTATGGAATCCTGGTAAAAACCTGCTTATGGTCTCTTCCGATCTTGCCTATGCCAAACTGTACGAAGGTTGGCACTCTTTACTAATCCCTTTGTCATTTCCGGATAGCTGCGTCCTTAGCACGGATTTTCTCTGGAATTTGGCCATATCCAACGCCTCTGCATACGTAGAAATTATCTGGAATCAACGGGGAGTAACAACAGCTTGTGAATATCTCGCACGAACCTTTTGTTCCACCTATCTTCATTATCGTCCACATCGAAATCACGTCTTGCTAGCTGCGTACTGCAATTCATTCTCGGCTACAGTTAATCCGGAATCTCTCACAAAGACTTGAAGTTACGAACTCGGGTATCTTCACCACTCTGTGGAAGATATTGAGCCGATTACGTCCTCGGGAACTCGTACAATTCATCGAAGGAATATGCTTCATTCATCCTTTCTCGATCAACTCACACGTCTAGGTGAGGTCCTTCTATCTGAAGCTGGTCAACTTACCGATCTCACATCAGAGCGTCCAACGAACAATGTCCTCTCTTGATCGATTTACTTTAGATCTGAGTAAGATCCTTTAAACTGAAATTCGTCAACTCAACTGAGCCTGCGTCGGGCATCCAAATGGATGAATCATCTTAGTCACTCTATTCAAGATGGACTAGCAATCTTCTGTCACATCCCTGTCTGTAAGCTCCTATGGTTTCAGCTTATAAAACTCTGGAGGCGACATCCCGTCAATCACAGCAACAGCTGGGTCACCTGTCTGCACGATAGACAACATTGCGATCCCTGGGGTAGGCTGTATATCAACAGTCCTCTCAATCCAGCAGCCACTATTAATTGCCCGATCATCCAGTATAGATCTGAACACTCTCCTCAAATGAGAGATCTTAACACAACCAGTAAACCGATATGTTCCTACATCACTAGAAGGATATCATGGTTAGTACTCGTCCGTGATGAGTTCGCTCTGACCGCATCTCTAGCCGCAGCTCTCTCTCTCTACTCTCATAGCCATGGTGACAAGAATCTCAAGCAAGTATCGATGAAGATAGATCAAAGGAACGAATAGAATCACGGATCTCAGAAAATCTACATCCTAAGGTCACTTAAGCGGAGCAGTGTGACATAAGTATACCGCGGAACATACACACGGTACGTCACTCTACTCAAGCTACCTACTCTATCAACCAAGGTCAACTTATGAGACGGAAACTTGGGTCGCAACCCCCCTTAGTCAAGTCTAAGTTCCATAAGGTCAAGCCTAAACTCGAACCAAGGTTAAACCTAACGCTCTGATACCAATTTTGTCACGACCCGGAAAAGGCATGTGACCAGCACGAGAATTACGTGAAGTCTATAGGACCCCGCCGTAATTAGCCGAAGCCCAGAAATCTAAACCTTTTTGGCGGAAAATAATGGAGGTGCAGTTTTGAAACATCGACATAAATAATTAAAGCCTTCTTTTAAAATATAAGTAACATCATACGAAAATGCAACAATTTGCATACTATCTTTAAAAACATTTTCGTCCTTGAAATTTGAGCAGCACTCTCTTGTATATTTTGATCCAAAACCATATACATGCAATAATATAGGCATCCCAAAGCGGGAGCTAGCTCTTCACCAATTGGCGGAATCACAACCGCGCAATAAAGCACATATATACGACGCACTACGGTGAAGATCAATCACAAAAAGAGAATAAGTAAAAGCAAGACATCATCCAGCTCAAATAAGCGACAATACACCTATCTCGCTCTAAGTCTCGAGAATAAACAAGTTTGGCCTAGATCTACCAATATACAAAGTCCGGTTTCTGGTTGATGGAACTTTAATTAGATACAATAGAAACAAATAGGTACAAGGGTAGTCACGATCCAAATGTGCATCTCGCCTACTGAAACAAAACACCCTGAAGAAAATGATGTGTCAGCGATGTCGCTACTGATCCGAGCGGTCAAACTTGCAGGAAAACTGTGGCACAACGGGGTGAGTTGCCAACTTGTGAGTAGAAAATATCAGCAGGTAGAAATTGAATGAACAACGATCCCTAGGTCAAACTGTATCATGAAGGTAATACTATGGTATCTAGGGTGATCGTGTATGCATATTTGTACAATAGAGTCATTCCAATATCAGTATGTAATGATAGCCATCTGAAATATATGCATGTATTCATGTGTATCATCCAACGTGTGTCCATCAACAACACATCAATCATCATAAAACCTGAGAGTTCAATCTCAACACTCGAGAATATCTTAAAACGAATGTCCAACATCAACACGTAAATCCTCATATCTCAGGCGCTGCATCCTCAGATCGGCCCTCATATCCATCTGATCTCACGACTCCGGTTGGTATCCTCCGGATAACCGCCGAGCCTAAACTATCACCGGTAGGTAGTGCATCCCCTGCAGGGCTCATCACCTTTCTATACGATCTTCTTGTCCCGGGGTACCGTAACGGGTCCACCACATACCCGCAGACGGTGCCTCCTCACTCCTCGAATCAGATATGCATATGGCTCAGAACCGAGAAAACTCATGGTGGACGCCACAAATCACATCACGAGAAACCGCGTTTTTAAAACAATCATAATGGTAGGAATATGTATGCTCTAGAGGTCATTATTGTTGATATAGTGGATGCTTGGACATATATATAAAGGACTTTCTTGCTCGACATGATAGTATGCTATATGGCTACATTTATCTTAACATGTAAACTGGTATCTTTATACTGTCTGTCTCTTACATGTTGATAAAGCCCTTAGGATATGTACTTCACTACCAGGATTATGATGAGATCATACTAGTGGGGCCAGGGTGTAGGGTTCCTAGGCACTCTCAAGAGGTCTCACAAGGCATCAACCATGCCAATTTCAAATTTTACGGTGCCGAGAAACCCTAGACTAGATCGTTAACTAGAATTTTAGGCGAAATACGAAACTAGTTAACAACTTAACTAAAGAAGAGAGGCTACAACCTTTGTAGATCTGTTTCCCCACTTCCTTAGCTCCACGTAGGCATCTTCTCGCTGTCCATCTTGAATCCCGGACTCAATCGTCGGCTTGATCGGAGAAATGGGCGGGCTAGGTCGTCGGCTTCGTGCCGAAGATGATCTACGTCGAGGCATCACAAGTTCAAGCTCCAACTCCATCAAGTTGTGAAACTTGTGAAGAAAACACCCTATATTACTTGGCAAGAGGTAGAGGATGAAGAAATAGGAGGTGGGTTCACTTTAGAATTGGATTTCTCACACTTTAGCTCAAGTTGCCATTAATGGACTTAAGCTTTTTCTTTGAAGATGAAGAAGAAGATGAAGCTAGAATATGATAAGTCTTAAAGAAAATAGAAAAGAAAATAGATACTTATCATATACTAACTATGGTAGAGTGTAGAGAATAGACCATGGTTACTTGGAATGGTTAGGGATAAGCAAGAAGACAAGAATGGTTACAAAGTCAAAGCTTCATGAAGCTTCAAATAGAAACAAAGAAAGCCACCATTCTCATAAAAATCTTTTCCAAATAAATAAACAAACAAACAAATAAATAAATGAATATGCAAAACCCTAATTATCAACTTAACCATGGTTTAATTCTATACACTTAACCAAATGAGCAAGTATCATCAAACATGATACAAACATGTGCACAAAAATATATCACATATACAACTTGCACATCAAGTAAGAAAATCCATTTAAAGTGAACCAATACTAGTTAATGCAAAGTAATATATCAAATATATAATTATACATTAAATCATTAAATCAAAACTTGATTTAACGATCCGGTCATATCGCATATAACCGACTAGTATCCTATGTATCGGCTTATCGAATCAATCCTTGATTCGAGATCTAGGTTATATCGAATATAACCAATCGATACATTCATCGCGAGAATGGAATACGGTATCACATACACGCATTATTCTCGGTCCTGCACATATCTCATATGCGCTCCTATTTCGTTTCGCTTGAGCCAGGAAACCTCTGTGTAGGACTCTAAAGACTCGTCAATACGCCGGTAGCAGATGATGATCATATCAAGCACCTACAAGCCGCAAGCGGTCTGCTAAACGTAACGGCCATCCGGGTATTGAGCGATCAGAAGATCGACGAGCTAGCCCGCTCACACTCCTGTGAATCCAACCAGTAACACTTACCGTACAGTCCGGTATGTTCGTCTGATATGTCGCATATCAAGTCTAGGGGTGGTAAACGTCAGACCCCAATAACCGATAAGTCGTGCCGATGTGAGGCTCATAACGGGTCGAGAAACTACTGGTAACACTTACCAGCAAATCTCTGATCAGCCTTGGCTAGGGACTTCCCTGTTACGGCCAATCAAGCACAGCGCAACATCAACCCCCAATACCGGGAGAGACGAAACCCCTCCTATCGCTCATTACCTCCATGTGACTTGGGACTGTACCCAAAGATCACCGTTTTGCACGCCCTCATGGACATGGTAAGGTGGAGATCAAAGCACAGTAGGAATCACACAAGACTCTATGACGATCTCGGGTCTACAGACTAACCTGCACAAGTGTCACCTGAGAACTGCCATCTGACGTGAGGTGTAATACCATCTGGGAGTTCTCGGCGAGTCCGTCCAGTGTACCCAGTCTCCACTGAGCACCCGTATACCATCTCTGATGTCAAACACCAATGGATATGGGATCATCCATCGCCCATCTCATGGGTCGAGAAGCGTATACACTAGTCTACACTGGTATATCGATGCCCCGTCTCGATACACCCACGACTAGGGACCTTGAAGGATGTACCTATAAACTACCATGTCCCCACTAATATGATCCGTATCACCGTCCAGGTAGTCAAGTACAAATCCTAAGGGCTTTACCAACATGTAACTACAAGAAAGTTTAAAGAGACTAGCGTACATGTTAAGATAAAGTGCAACCAGATATCATACTATCATATCGACCAAGAAAGTCATCTCTATATATGTCCAAGCATCCAATATAATATACATCATCTGTACAATACTGGCCTCTAGGGCATACATACAACTAACAATCTCCCACTTGCACTAGGGCCAGCTGCTGTAGTATCGCATACCGAGCATCCCGAAGAGTCTCTCAAACTGTATCTGGGGAATGGCCTTCGTGAGTGGATCCGCCGTGTTGTTCTTCGTGTCAACCCTCCTGAACTCGATCTCCCCGCGATCAACTATCTCCCGGATCAGGTGATACCGCCTCAGAATATGCCTGGATCGCTGATGGGACCTAGGTTCCTTGGCCAAAGCCACCGCTCCATTGTTATCGCAATACAAAGGTATTGGATGCTCAATGGATGGAACCACTCTGAGTTCAGTAATGAACTTCTTGATCCAGACAGCCTCTTTGGCAGCATCGTTGGCAGCGATGTATTCAGCCTCCATCGTCGAGTCTGCCACGGTTTCCTTCTTGGATCTCTTCTAGCTAACCGCCCCTCCGTAAAGGGTAAAGACAAAGCCCGACTGCGACTTAGAGTCATCCTTATCACTCTGGAAGCTCGAATCGGTAAAGGACTCCACTTGGAGTTCTCCGTTACCATACACCAAGAGCATCTCTTTAGTCCTTCGTAAGTACTTGAGAATGCTCTTCACAGCTGTCCAGTGACTCTCTCTAGGATCAGCTTGATACCTGCTCACTATACTTAGTGAGTATGCTACATCGGGTCTGGTACATAGCATCGCATACATGATAGAGCCTACAGCCGAAGCATAGGGTATCCCTTGCATGCGAGCTCTCTCCAAATCAGTCTTGGGAGACATCTCTTTGGAGAGAGTGACTCCAGAGATCGTGGGCAAGTTTCCACGCTTGGATTCTTCCATACTAAACCTCTTTAGTATGGTGTCAATGTACCTGGATTGGGACAATCCCAATATCTGTTTGGATCTATCTCTATAGATCCTTATTCCCAATATGCAGGAGGCATCACCAAGATCTTTCATTGAGAATCTTTGTGATAAGAAGAGCTTGACCGATTGCAGCATAGGAATATCATTTCCTATCAAGAGTATGTCGTCCACGTACAATACGAGGAAGACTACCTTACTCTCTGCTACCTTCTTGTAGATACAAGGTTCATCTGGGTTTTTGGCGAAATCAAACTCTTTGATAACGACGTCAAAGCAGATGTTCCAATTCCGCGATGCTTGCTTTAATCCATAAATGGATTTAAGCAGCTTGCACACCTTCCCGCTGCTCCCACTATCTACGAAGCCCTCTGGCTGAGTCATGTACACGCACTCTTCTAAATCATTATTTAGAAAGGCGATCTTAACATCCATTTGCCAGATTTCGTAATCATGATATGCAGCGATGGCAAGTATGATCCGGATGGGTTTAAGTATAGCCACTGGAGAAAAGGTTTCGTCATAGTCCACACCTGGTCTTTGACGAAAACCCTTTGCTACAAGTCTAGCTTTGAAAGTCTCCACTTTCCCATCTACACCAAGTTTTTTCTTGAAGATCCACTTGCTCCCGATGGGTTTTACCCCTTCAGGAGCAACATCCAAAGTCCATACTTTGTTGGTGTACATGGATTCCATCTCGGACCGCATTGCATCCAGCCATTGCACTGAGTCCCTACTCGTGATAGCCGCTCGAAGCTAGTTGGGTCATCATCCTCCATGATGCAATCCTCGCTCCCACCATCCATGAGAAAACCGTAGTATCTCTCAGGTTGGCGAGGAACCCTACTAGATCGGCGAAGAGGCTGAGGTTCATTGGGAACTACTGAATCTTCTGGTTCCACTAAATCTTCAGTTACGGTTTGTGTATCTGGAACTTCTTCCAGCTCTACCACTTTGCCACTAATTTCTTTTTCAAGGAATTCCTTTTCTAAAAAGGTGGCATATTGAGAAACAAACACCTTTTGTTCTTCAGCATGGTTGAAAAAATATCCTTGTGAATTCTTAGGATATCCCACAAACTTACAAAGAACTGACCGTGCCTCGAGTTTGTCTGGATTTTGCCTTTTGACATAGGCCGGATTTAGATGGAACTCGTTTAAAATATGGTCTCTTCCCACTCCATATCTCATATGGTGTGGTAGGTACAGATTTAGATAGAACTTGATTCAATAGGTATGCAGCTGTCTCCAGCGCATATCCCCAGAAGGAAATAGGTAACTCAGCTGTACTCATCATAGAGCGCACCATATCTAATAGGGTGCGGTTCCTCCGTTCTGATACACCGTTGTGCTGTGGTGTATATGGAGGAGTCAGCTGAGAGAGAATCCCATTCTCTTTTAGGAAGTCCAGGAATTCATTGCTCAAGTATTCACCTCCTCGATCAGATCGTAGGATTTTAATACTTTTTCCAGTTTGGTTCTCAACTTCTTGTTTATATTCTCTAAATTTCTCAAAAGCTTCTGATTTGTGTTTCATCAGGAACACATATCCGAACCTAGAAAGATCGTCAGTGAATGTAATGAAGTATGAAAAACCATCCCTGGCATGTGTAGACATAGGACCGCGTACATCACTATGTATCAGTCCAAAGAGTTCGGTAACTCTTTCTCCGTATCCCGTAAACGGAGGTTTGGTCATCTTGCCTTTGAGACATGACTGGCAAGTGTCATAAGATGAAAATTCGAATGGTTTCAAATATCCATCCTTATGCAACTTAGCTAGTCGTGTCGCATTGATGTGACCCAGTCTACAATGCCACAAGAAGGATTCGTTCAGTTCTGAACTCTTCCTCTTGTGTGTGTTTGTTATGCTCAGAACTGTTGATTGATTTAGAACATAAATGCCATTACACAACGTGCCTGATCCAACCAACTTTTGGTTACGGAAAATGTTCATAACATTATCCTGTAATACAAAATTATATCCCTCTTTACTTAATAAAGAAACCGATATAATATTGCATATCAGGTTCGGCATGTAATAGCATTCGTTCAGAACCAATGTATTACCACTAGGTAATTCAAGGTGATATTCCTCGACAGTCTTAGCTGCAACAATTGCACCATTTCCAACTCTAATGTCTTTATCACCTTCTCCAAGTTCTCTACCTTTCCTTAGCCCATGTAACTGATTACATATATGGGATCCTGACCCGGTATCTAATACCCAGGACGTAGAGCAAATGGAGAAACAGTTCTCAGTAACGAACACACCCGAAGAAAATGCATCATCATGTACTTTCTTCAATCGGGTGGTATGGGAATCCTGGTATTCCCCTATATCCTGTTCATTCCTATAACTCTTATAAGAAAGAACGGAACCAACGTTCCCCAGCACAGAATAACATGCGGGTTCGGTCAATACATCCATATTATTATCTTTATTAGGGCATGAAATGGTCGCTACCTGGAGAGAGAGAGAAGAAAACACTTTAGCGTATGCTCTTGCAAGATCAGATTGGTTTTTATCTTATCTAATCAGGATGGCTCCCACTGGTTTTTATCAAATCTTCCTTCAAACCCTAAAAGGAAAGACTAGCCGGGATTAATTACACACTACAAGTTCGTCGATCTTTCAGCCAGGCCAGTGTCGGTACTTTGAGGGAGGTCCCCCGTGCTTTCGCACGAACCTAATTAATGTAAACCTCGTTTTCCCAGAGGCGTAACCCCGTTGACACCTTTCTAGACACCTACTTGATCGGCTAATTGTAATGTGCAAAACTCTCCCAGGAGTAACTCTTACTCGCAGTGGGTATCGGGATCCAACTATCTCATAGAAGGTATGCAATCTCATTGCAAATTTCAACACTTGAAATTCCCGATAATATTTTGCCCCTAGCAGCTATATGACCTTAACATAGTCAACAAATCATAAGTGCTAGTCAAGTCCAACCCGTCATTTCTCGATTAAATTAAACCCACCCGCACGACCCTTAACATAGTTAACAAAGTCGCACGACTACCCTAATCCAATCGCATCATATGCTTATGCAGATAAGCACTAATTAGCTACCGCACACTACGCCTTAACATAGTCAACAAACGTAGCACGAATACTAACTAGTACTTATCTGAAATGACGGAGGGCTACGACAGGTTTTTCTGAAAACCTATTGCGTAATGAACTTGATATCGTTGTAGGATCAAATGAAGTTTTGAAATGGAATGATTTTGAGGCTTTTCTAGTTTTGCTAAAGGGGTCACTCCTTGTGAAGGGATCGTCGGCCCTTTCCTCGTCGAATGAGGTGCGGGATATATCATATATATCACTGTGCAAAGCAGAAACTATAGAAGCAATCAAAAACAAACCGAGTGTGTAGCATCTGCCAGTTATTTCTAAAGGAGTCACTCCCGGTGAAGGGATCTCGGTCCTTTCCTCATCGAATAAGGTGCAGGGTGTATCATATATACCGCTATGCAAAGCAAGAACTGTAGCTACCTGTTTTATTTAAAATTTGATTCTACAACATCTTTTGGTTTCTTTTATTTCATTAATCACATTAATGAAGTCCCATCATTTATATACCTAAACATCACAGATAAATACGACGTACACTTATGCCATCCGCATTCGCCTCGATGTCCCCTCGTGCACCGTTAGGTTAGGTAACTAACGGCAGAGCGGGGCAGGGCTAGCGCGAGTGTAAAACATAAGTAACGCCTATATAATATATCATATATACTATATAAAGTATCCATCACAGAACATATCACATGATCACATCACAGATATCGCAGCAGAAGAAACATATAAAACATTGGATATACTAGGACGTCCGTGTTTTCAATACGAGCCAGTATAAAACACGGATTCCACGGTCGTGATGAATAGTCAATCCCACACCCCTAGACCCCTACGAGAGCGGCAAGAAATCCTACCAATTCTAGGGTTAGAAGACCCGGACTCGACTCCTCGAGATGGTCCCCCACTGGACCCTAGAACCCGGTTACTTGTGCTCCCCTCCTTGGGTCTATCCTAATGCGGAAAAGTAAATAATATACAAAAGGTGACAACTTCCGCAACCTGGAAGTGCCCCTATAAAAGAATATTACATACAAGTTTTTACATGAATGAAAATGAAAAACACTCATCTCACATGAAAACCCCCGGCTATTCAAACACGACAATCCAATATAACATATCCAGCAACACATAACATCACATGTCATCAACGAAAGTAAATATGCGCATCGCAATTGTTGTTGACATATAGTAACGAAACCGGCGATATCACATATTACACTTACGGTCACAGAAAAGAAAGTGTAAAACTACAACAGTTGGAATCCGCAACCTCTTTAGACATCGCATGCCTAATCAAATGAAATACTTAGACATCACATGCCTAATAATTATAAACCCCGCATTTTAGTCCCATTATCGAAAACTCATTTCAATATCATGTGAGACTAAACCGCTAGATTTATAACATTCATTCAGTTATCTCATAACTGATTGTGAATTCCAATTATTGTATCCCATTCCGGATAAATAGAAAATATTAAACTTTCCGATCGAACATTCGAACACCCAAGTTTTCCCGAAACCGATCAACACATGAAATAAGTTCAAAGACATTCACTTCATGCCTCAGTACCAACGGTCCATCCGTAGAAGGGTCAAGCCAACGCCTCACATGTGGCACGCCGTACTGCCCCAAACCCTAAGGTTCAAAGGGCAGTTCAAGACGGTCACATAATCGAGTTAAGGTTTGTTGTCTTCTAGAGGGACCATCGCGTTACTTGCACTACTTAGAACGTCATTAAACTACGGAAAAGCCCAACAATTGGAAATTTCCGGGCAGGGGAAAGATTGGGTATTTACATCCGGTCGAACTTTTTAACATATTCTAAAATATCCGGAAAGCCACACAGACAAGGTTTGATAATCCGATCGAATCGTCGATTCCCAATACAATCCCAGAACACTCAACTCTTGAGTCAAATTAAAAATTCCCAGAAAATTCAGCATAATTAAATAGGAATTACTGTGCAAAAATGGACAGATGATATCATCAGATGGCCGCGGAACCGCCGCAGAAGCCAGGCTTCTGCCGCGGTTCCGCCGCGCCCTTAGCAGATCATGGGATAAATTTTGCATCGTAATTCTTAGAATTAACTGCTGAATTTTTTAAGCATTTTTAATATGGAAAAAGCCCAGATTTTAGAAAAAGTCCAGAGAGCATATCGGGAATTAGGGTTTCGGTTCGATCGGGTTTCAAACATCGTCTAGACTTCGCCTAAGGCTCTATCTTGGCTCTGATACCACTGTAGGGTTCCTAGGCACTCTCAAGAGGTCTCACAAGGCATCAACCATGCCAATTTCAAATTTTACGGTGCCGAGAAACCCTAGACTAGATCGTTAACTAGAATTTTAGGCGAAATACGAAACTAGTTAACAACTTAACTAAAGGAGAGAGGCTACAACCTTTGTAGATCCGTTTCTCCACTTCCTTAGCTCCACGTAGGCATCTTCTCGCTGTCCATCTCGAATCCCGGACTCAATCGTCGGCTTGATCGGAGAAATGGGCGGGCTAGGTCGTCGTCTTCGTGCCGAAGATGATCTACGTCGAGGCATCACAAGTTCAAGCTCCAACTCCATCAAGTTGTGAAACTTGTGAAGAAAACACCCTATACTACTTGGCAAGAGGTAGAGGGTGAAGAAATAGGAGATGGGTTCACTTTAGAATTGAATTTGTCACACTTTAGCTCAAGTTGCCATTAATGGACTTAAGCTTTTTCTTTGAAGATGAAGAAGAAGATGAAGCTAGAATATGATAAGTCTTAAAGAAAATAGAAAAGAAAATAGATACTTATCATATACTAACTATGGTAGAGTGTAGAGAATAGACCGTAGTTACTTGGAATGGTTAGGGTTAAGCATGAAGACAAGAATGGTTACAAAGTCAAAGCTTCATGAAGCTTCAACTAGAAACAAAGAAAGCCACCATTCTCATCAAAATCTTTTCCAAATAAATAAAAAAACAAATAAATAAATAAATGAATATGCAAAACCCTAATTATCAACTTAACCATGGTTTAATTCTATACACTTAACCAAATGAGCAAGTATCATCAAACATGATACAAACATGTGCACAAAAATATATCACATATACAACTTGCACATCAAGTGAGAAAATCCATTTAAAGTGAACCAATACTAGTTAATGCAAAGTAATATATCAAATATATAATTATACATTAAATCATTAAATCAAAACTTGATTTAACGATCCTGTCATATCGCATATAACCGACTAGTATCCTATGTATCGGCTTATCGAATCAATCCTTGATTCGATATCTAGGTTATATCGAAAATAACCAATCGATATATTCATCGCGAGAATGGAATACGGTATCACATACACGCATTATTCTCGGTCCTGCACATATCTCATATGCGCTCCAATTTCGTTTCGCTTGAGCCAGGAAACCTCAGTGTAGGACTCTAAAGACTCGTCAATACGCCGGTAGCAGATGATGATCATATCAAGCACCTACAAGCCGCAAGCGATCTGCTAAACGTAACGGCCATTCGGGTATTGAGCGATCAGAAGATCGACGAGCTAGCCCGCTCACACTCCTGTGAATCCAACCAGTAACACTTACCGTACAGTCCGGTATGTTCGTCTGATATGTCGCATATCAAGTCTAGGGGTGGTAAACGTCAGACCCCAATAACCGATAAGTCGTGCCGATGTGAGGCTCATAACGGGTCGAGAAACTACTGGTAACACTTACCAGCAAATCTCTGATCAGCCCTGGCCAGGGACTTCCCTGTTACGGCCAATCGAGCACAGTGCAACATCAACCCCCAATACCGGGAGAGACGAAACCCCTCCTATCGCTCATTGCCTCCATGTGACTCGGGACTGTACCCAAAGACCACCGTTTTGCACGCCCTCATGGACGTGGTAAGGTGGAGATCAAAGCACAGTGGGAATCACACAAGACTCTATGACGATCTCGGGTTTACAGACTAACCTGCACAAGTGTCACCTGAGAACTGCCATCTGACGTGAGGTATAATACCATCTGGGAGTTCTCGGCGAGTCCGTCCAGTGTACCCAGTCTCCACTGAGCACCCGTATACCATCTCTGATGTCAAACACCAATGGATATGGGATCATCCATCGCCCATCTCATGGGTCGAGAAGCGTATACGCTAGTCTACACTGGTATATCGATGCCCCGTCTTGATACACCCATGACTAGGGACCTTGAAGGATGTACCTATAGACTACCGTGTCCCCACTAGTATGATCCGTACCACAGTCCAGGTAGTCAAGTACAAATCCTAAGGGCTTTACCAACATGCAACTACAAGACAGTTTAAAGAGACTAGTGTACATGTTAAGATAAAGTGCAACCAGATAGGATACTATCATATCGAGCAAGAAAGTCATCTCTATATATGTCCAAGAATCCAATATAATATACATCATCTGTACAATACTGGCCTTTAGGGCATACATACAACTAACACAGGGTGGTCCAAAATTATATCCTTTAACTGTTCCTAGTCGAGGGAATATCGAGACTAGGGCATCGATATTCCAGAGTAGACTAGTGTGTACGTTTCTTGTCCTTTAAAGGGCGATGGCTGATTCCACAGCCATTGGTGTGTGACATCAAAGATTGTACACAGGTGCTCATTAGAGAATGGGTACACATAACGGACTCACCGAAGACTCCTAGTTGGTATTATACCTATCGTCAGATAGCAGTCCAATGGTGACACTAGTACAGGTTAGTCTGTAGACCCGAGATCGTCATAGAGCCTAGTGTGGCTCCCACTATGCTTTGATTTCCTCCCTACCACGATCAAGAGGAGTTGTGCAAACAGGTGGATTTTGGGTACAGTCCTAAGTCACATGGAGGCAATGAGCGATAGGAGGAGTTTCGTCTGTCCCGGTATTGGTGGTTGTTGTTGCGCTATGCTTGATTGGCTATAACTGGAAGTCCCTGGCCAGGGCTGCTGCTAAGATTTACTAATAAGAGTTATCAGTAGTTTCTCAAACCGTTATAGGCCAGACATCGGCATGACTTATCACGTTACTGAGGTCTGACGTTTACCACCCCTAGACATGATATGTGACATATCAGACGAAGAGACCGGACTGTACGGTAGTGTTACTGATAAGCAACATGGAGAGTATAGACAAGCTTGCTTGTTGATCTTCATATCGCTCAATACCCGGGTAGCCGTTACGTCCAGTTAGTACCGCTGACAGCTTGTAGGTGACTGATGTGATCATCACCTTCTGCTGGCGTATTGACGAGTCTTTAGAGTCTCACACAGAAGTTCCCTGGTTCAAGCGAAACGAAGTAGGACACATATGTGATATGTTTGTGGGCCTGATTAAATACGTGTATGTGAACCGTATTGTAATCTGACAGCTATCTGTTATCAAGTTAGGTTATATGCGATATAACCAGATTATCGAATCAAGTGTTGATTTGATAATGTGATACACAAATAAATGATATTAGTCGGTTATATGTGATATAACCGGATTATTAAATCAAGTGTTGATTTAATAATATGATATATATTATATTTGATATAATTATATCTTAACTAATATCATTAGCTCACTAATTATTCTTCATAATATATATATATATATATTAATATATATATGATATTACACACACACACACACACACACACACACTTTATGAAGCATGGCATGATTTTTATTTTTCTGAAAAATGAAAATAATAGGTGGAAAATGAAGAGCATGGGTGAGGCATGGCTTGATATTATTTTATATTGGTCTCACTTCACTATTGAAGCATGGTTCCATTTGTTTATTTGAAACAAATGGATGTTTCAATAAGTGAAGGGGTCAAGCCATTCTTCACTAAGTCTTTGCTCATTTTTCTTGGCTTAAGCTCACACTCTCCTCTTCATCTTCTTCTTCCTCCTCTACATGCATCAAAGTTCCAACCCCTCACATAAGATGTGAACCATGGAACTTTGAACAAACTAGTGAGCAAACCAAATCCCCTACTTCACCATCCTACACTGGACTAGCGATTAAGTGTAGCATGTTTCCTACACTAAAAGAGTTTAGTGTAATGGTAGCTTGAGTTGGAGGGACTTCACGTGGATCATCTTCGGCACGAAGGTCTTCGGAGGAAGCTCGTCCAAACCCTCAAGTGGAGCCTAGTGGAGTCTTGGGACTGCTACACGGAGCATGTGAAGTGAAGGACTCGATCTACGAGGGTATAGCCATCTTCACTTCTTTTTAGTTTACTTTGTTATCAAACTTAAAACCCTAATCATCTAGTTAACTATCTAGGTTAGTGTTAGTTAGCACCCCGAAAAATTTAAAAATGGCATGCTTGATACTTGTAAAACCCAGTGGGGTGCTAGCTTACACTTTCATGGTATCAGAGCCTTAACTAGAAGTTTAGACGATGTTATTAGATCATGAAACCGAACAACTCCGAAACTATAACTTGAAACCCCAAGTTTCTGTCGAATTTTAAATGGCCTCTGAAATTTTTTTAAACGACTGCAGAAGCTTAAAGTTGATGTAATTAGAACACCCTATGAAAACGAACCCCAGAAGATAAAAATTGTCCGGCGAAAATTGTCAAAAAACCTGCCTGGCCAGTTTTTGCATGATGTTGGGGTTTGAGTTTTGTATGGGGTTCTTATCTATTGATTTTGGGGTTTCGGGTATTGTTTGATTAGCCCAGTTTGCATGTGATGTTAACAGTTCAATTGGGGCTAATACATAGTGTTTTGTAGTCGTGTTTTTAATATTGTTTCGGGTTTAAGTTTGATATGGATGCATTAGTTGGAATTCACATTTGATTAGTTTTGTGAAAACTAGTTAGTGATTATAAATCTAGCGTTTTAGTCTCGGTAGATCGATTGCCACGAAGTTTCGATTCGGATCGAAACTCCGTCGCAATCGCGTATCGCACGCGAATACTCGCCGAATAAGTTTACTAGATTGCCTTGCCCCATTGCCCTAACCAAGTGACTGTAGGAGAACCCCGTTGCCAATAGCATCCACTCGGGTGCTTGCAGCCACGGTGTTTCACCTAAGTGCACTTGGTCAATGACATCGGGGGGTGCGGCCATCTACTATAGTTTCCGACGAATATTCGATCGGGTAGTCAGGAATCTTGTTGAATTACCCTACTAAATTATTGAAAAGTATTTTCAATTTAAGACTAAAATACAAGATATATCTGGTTAGGTATGAAATTCGGAATATGAGATATTCCGGGTTTATGATGTCTAAGGATATGTGGATTCTAATTATTGCAGTTTTACATTTCTTTTCTGCGACCGTAAGTGTAATACATGGGGTATCCCAAATCTCGTTGCTATATGTCAACGGAATTTGGGATACGCGTATTTACTTACATTGATGATATGTGATATTATGTGTCGCTGATATGATTTAATGGATCGTCGTGAATGAATAGCCGGGGGTTTTATGTGAGATGAGAGTTTTTATTTTCATTCATGTAAAATTTGTATGTAATATTCTTTTATTGGGGCACATCCGGGTTGAGGATGATGTCACCACTGTTGTATATTATTTACTTTTCCGCATTAGGATAGACCCAAGGCGAGGAGCATAAGTAACCGTGTTCTAGAGTCCAGTGGGAGACCATCTCAAGGAGTTGAGACCGGGTCTTCTAACTCTAGAATTGGTAGGGTTACTTTCCGCTCTCGTAGGGGTCTAGGGATGTGGGTTTTGCTATTCATCACGACCGTGGAATCCGTGTTTTACATTACTGGCTAAATTTAAAACACGGACATTCTAGTATATCCAATATTTCATATGTTGCTTCTACTGCTTGGTTCTGTGATGTGATCATATAACTGCGCGAGACGAATGTTATATTATATATATGATATATAATAAACGTTACTTATGTTTTTCACCTGCGCTAGTCCAGCCCCCACTCTGCCGGTAGTTAAGTAACCTAACGGTGCATGACGGGACCCAGTGGCGAATGCGGATGGCATAAGCGTACGTTCTATTTTCATTTCATTTTTCTGTGATGTTTAGAAAACATTAAATGATGGGACCTCATTAATGAGATTAATGAAAAGAAGGAAACCTAAAGATGTTTTAGAATCAGTTTTTTAAAAACAGGTAGCTCTAGTTTTTACTTTGCATAGCGGTATTCCTTAATGAATATCCAGCACCTCATTCGATGAGGAAAGACCCGAGATCTCTTCACCGGGAGTGATCTCTTTAGCGAAACTAGGAAATGCTATAACCCACTTGGTTTTGTTTTTGATAGTTTCTCTAGTTCTTGCTTTGCATAGTGGTATTCCTGAATATCCTGCACCTCATTCGATGAGGAAAGAGCCGAGATCTCTTCACCGGTATTGTCCTCTTTAGCGAAACTAGCAAAAGCCTCAAAAACACTCCTTTTCAAAATCATTAGATTCTACAACGATTTCAAGTTCATTACGCTCATGGTTTTCTTAAAAACCTGCATAGCCCTCTGTCATTTCAGATAAGTACTATTTTAGTATTTGTGCTACGTTTGTCGGCCTGCGTCAAGGTGTAGTGTGCGGTAGCTGATTAGTGCTTATCTGCTAGCATGTGATGCGATTGGATTAGGGTAGTCATACGGCGTTGTTTGGCCTGTGTCAAGGGTCGTACGAGTGGGTTTAATTCAATCAAGAAATGAACAGGTTGAACTCGACTAGCGCCTATAGGTTGTTTGGCCTGTGTCAAGGTCATAGGACACTTGGGGTAAAAACCATTATCAGGAATTTCAAGTGTTGAAATTTGCAATGAGATTACATACTATATATATGATAGTTGGATCCTGATACCCACTGCGAGTAAGAGTTACTCCTGGGAGAGTTTTGCACTTTACAATTTGCTAATCAAGTAGGTGTCTAGAAAGGTGTCAACGGGGTTATGCCTTTAGGGAAACGAGATTTATTTTAATTAGGTCCGTGCGAAAGAACAGGGAACCTCCCTCGGAGTACCGATACCTTCCTGGCCGAACGATTGGAGTACATGTATGGTGTAATTAATACCGGCTAATCTTACCTTTTAGGGTTTGAAGGAAGATTTGATAAAAACAATGGGAGACATCCTGATTAGATAAAATAACCAATCTGATCTTGCAAAGAGCGCACGCAAAGTGATTATCCTTCTCTCTCTCCTAGTTGCGACAAATGAAATGCCTTAATCAAGATAATAATATGGATGTATTGACCGAACCTACTTATTATACTGGGCTAGGTTCCGCTCTACCTTATGATTGTCATAAGTCTGAGCAAGGAATAGAGGAATATCCGGATTCCCACGCCACCCAAACGAAGAAAAAGCATGTTGATGCATTGTCTTCGGGTGTGTTCGTAACCAGGAACTGTTTCTCAGTTTACTCTATGTCCTGGGTATTGGATACCGGATCAGGATTCCATATATGTAATTTGTTACATGGGCTACAGATAGGTAGAGAACTGGGAAAGGGCGATATGTCTCTAGTAGTAGGGAATGGTGCAATTGTTGCAGCCAAAGCAGTTGGTAAATATCACCTAGTGTCACCAACTGGTAATACAATGATTCTGAGCGACTGTTATTTCGTAACAAAAATATTGTGAATATTTTCCTAAATTAAGTGTTGATTGGGTAAGGTACGTTGTATAACAGTATACACGTTCTGAATTAAAACACAGTTCTAACGTACAGAACACACACAAGAGGAACAATTCAGAAATGAGCAAAGTCTTCTTGTGGCATTGTAGACTAGCTCATATCGATGAGACAAGACCATCTAAAGTTCCATAAGGATGCATTTTTGAATCCGTTCGAATTTACATCTTATGAAACTTTCTAGTCATGTCTTAAAGACTAGGTGACCAAATCTCCGTTTATTGGAAATGGAGAAAGAGCTACTGAACTCTTGGACAAATACATGGTGATGTATGCGGTCCTATGTCTACACATGCCAGGGATGGTTCCGTGTACTTTATTACATTCACTGATGTTCTCTCAAGATACGGACATGTGTTCTTGTTGAAACACAAATCTGAATCTTTTGAGAATTTCAAGGAATATAAGTACGAAGTTGAGAACCAGATGGGTAAAAGTATTCAAATCCTTCGATATGATCAGGAAGGAGAATACTTGAGCACGGAATTCCGGGATATTTTAAAGGAGAATGAGATTATCTCTCGGTTTACTCCTCCGTATACATCACAGCACAACGGTTTATCGGGGTAGAGGAATCACACCCTATTAGATATGGTGCGCTCTATGATGAGTATTGCCGAGTTGCCTATTTCCTTTTGGGGATATGCACTTGAGATAGCTGCATACCTATTGAATAGATTTCTGACCAAATCTGTTGCCTACCACTCCATATGAGATATGGAATGGGAAGAGACCATCTCGTAAACGAGTTAAGATATGGGGTTATCCGGCCTATGATGAAAACCAAAATCTGGACAAGCTTGAGGCAAGTTCAGTTCTGTGCAAAGTTTATAGGATATCCCAAACATTCACGAGGGTATATCTTCTACTACACCGAGGAAAAAAAGGTGTTTTGTTTCTCGACATGCCACCTTTTTAGAAAGGAATTTCTTGTGAAAGAAATTAGTGGCAAAGAGGTAGAACTAGAAGAAGTTCCAGCAACGCAAACTATAACTGACGATTTGGTGGAACCGGAGGATTCAATAGTCCCCGATGAACCGCAGCCACTCCGCAGATCTGGTAGGGTTCCTCATCCACGAGAGAGATACTACAGTTTTCTCATAGACGGTGGGAGCGAGGATTGCATCATGGAGATGATGACCTAACTAGTTTCGAGTAGGCCATCACGAGTGGGGACTCTATGAAATGGCTGGATGCTATGCGATCTGAGATGGAATCCATGCACACCAACAAAGTGTTGACTTTTGATGTTGCTCCTGAAGGGGTAAAACCCATCGGGAGCAAGAAGATCTTTGAGAAAGATAATTTGGTGTAGATGGAAAAGTTGTGACTTTCAAAGCTAGACTTGTAGCAAAATGTTTTCGTCTACGACCTAGTGTCGACTATGATGAAACCTTTTCTCCTGCCGCTATGCTTAAGTCCATCAAGATCCTACTTGCCATTGCTGCATACCACAACTACGAAATCTGGAAGACTGCACGTCAAAACCGCTTTTCTAAATGATGATTTAGAAGAGAGCGTGTATATGAAACTGCCAGAGGGCTTCGTAGACAGTGGGAGCAGCGAAAGCATGTGCAAGCTGCTTAAATCCATCTACGGATTAAAGCAGGCATCGCGGAGATGGAACATCTGTTTTGATGAAGCTGTCAAAGAGTTTGACTTCATCAAAAGATAGATGGACCATGTATATATAAGAAGGTTGTAAAGAGTAAGGTTGTCTTCCTCGTATTTTACGTGGATGGCATACTCTTGATAGGAAAAGATGTTTCTATGCTACACTCGGTCAAGCTCCTCTTATCACACGAGTTCTCCATGAAAGATCTAACTGATGCCTCCTACATCCTGGGGATATAGATCTATAGAGATAGATCTAAATGGATTTGGGATTGTTCCAATCCAGGTACATAGACACCATACTAAAGGAGTTTAGTATGGAAGATTCTAAGCATGGTAATGTACCCGCTTGTTCAGGAATCACTCTCTCCAAAGAGATGTCTCCCAAGACTGATTTGGAGAGGGCTCGCATACAAGGGATACCCTATGCTTCGGCAGTCGAGTCAATCATGCATGCGATGTTGTGTACCAGACCGGATGCAGCTTACTCGCTAGGTGTAGTGCGTAAGTATTGAAAAGATCTTGAGGAAAACCACTGGAAAGCTTTGAAGAACATTCTTAAGTACTTGAGAATGACTAAAAAGATGTTCTTAATGTATGGTAACGGTGAACTCCAGATGGAGTCCTTTACCGATTTGAGCTTCCAGAGTGATAAGGACAACTGAAAGTCAGTCTCGGGTTTTGTCTTCACCCTCAGTAGAGGGACGGTATGTTGGAAAGGTTCCAAGCTATATACCGTAGCAGACTCGTTGATAGAGGCTGATTACATCGCTACCAACAAAGCTGCAAAAGAGGCCGTCTGGATGAATAAGTTTATAAGATGAACTTGGTTCCTACCATTGGGCATCCAGTACCTGTGTATAGTGATGACAATGGAGTTGTTGCTTTGACCTAGGAACCCCGGTCCCGTCAGCGATCCTCACATATTCTTAGACAGTATCACCTTATCAGAGAGATGATTGATCTCCAGGAGATCGAGGTCAGGAGAGTTGACACAGAGGATAACACAGCGGATCCACTCACCGTGGCCCTCCCTCAGATGCTATTTGAGAGAATTTTGAGACGTTGGGTATGAGATTCTACAACAACTGGCCTTAATGCAAGTGGGAGATTGTTAGGAATATGTATGCCCTAAAAGCTATTATTGTTGATATAGTGGATGCTTGGACATATATATAGAGGACTTTCTTGCTCGACATGATAGTATGCTATCTGGTTACATTTTTCTTAACATGTAGACTGGTATCTTTATACTGTCTGTCTCTTACATGTTGATAAAGCCCTTAGGATATGTACTTGAATACCAGGATTATGATGAGATCATACTAGTGGGGCCAGGGTGGTCCAAAAGTACATACTTTAACTGTTCTTATTCGAGAGGATATCGAGACTAGGGCATCGATATTCCAGAGTAGACTAGTGTGTACGTTTCTTGTCCCTTAGAGGGCGATGGCTGATCCCACAGCCATTGGTGTGTGACATCAAAGATTGTACATAGGTGCTCATTAGAGAATGGGTACACCGAACGGACTCACCGAGGACTCCTAGTTGGTATTATACCTATCGTCAGATAGCAGTCCTATGGTGATACTGGTACAGATTAGTCTGTAGACCCGAGATCGTCATAGAGTCTTGTGTGGCTCCCACTGTGCTTTGATTTCCTCCCTACCACGCTCAATAGGAGTTATGCAAATAGGTGGATTTTGGGTACAGTCCCGAGTCATATGGAGGCAATGAGCGATTGGAGGGGTTTCGTCTCTCTCCCGGTATTGGGGGTTGATGCTGCGCTATGCTCGATTGGCTATAACTGGAAGTCCCTGGCCAGAGCAGCTGCTGAGATTTACTGATAAGAGTTATCAGTAGTTTCTCAAACCGTTATAGGCCAGACATCGGCATGAATTATCATGTTACTGGGGTCTGACATTTACCTCCACTAGACATGATATGCGACATATCAGACAAAGAGATTAGACTGTACGGTAGTGTTACTGATAAGCTTCATGGAGAGTATGGACAAGCTTGCTTGTTGATCTTCATATCGCTCAATACCCGGGTAGCCGTTACGTCCAACTAGTACCGCTGACGGCTTGTAGGTGACTGATGTGATCATCACCTACTGCTGGCGTATTAACGAGTCTTTAGAGTCCCACACAGAAGTTCCCTGGTTCAAGCGAAACGAAGTAGGACACATATGTAATATGTGTGTGGGCCTGATTAAATACGTGTATGTGATACCGTATTATAATCTGGCAGTTATCTGTTATCAAGTTTGGTTATATGTGATATAATCAGATTATCAAATCAAGTGTTGATTTGATAATGTGATACACAGATAAATGATATTAGTCGGTCATATGTGATATAACCGGATTATTAAATCAAGTGTTGATTTAATAATGTGATATATATTATATTTGATATAATTATATCTTAACTAATATCATTAGCTCTCTAATTATTCTTCATAATATACATATATTAATACACACACACACACACACACACACACTTTATGAAGCATGGCATGATTTTTATTTTTGTGAAAAATGAAAATAAAATGTGGAAAATGAAGAGCATGGGTGAGGCATGGCTTGATATTATTTTATATTGGTCTCACTTCACTATTGAAGCATGGTTCCATTTGTTTATTTGAAACAAATGGATGTTTCAATAAGTGAAGGGGTCAAGCCATTCTTCACTAAGTCTTTGCTCATTTTTCTTGGCTTAAGCTCACATTCTCCTCTTCATCTTCTTCTTCCTCCTCTACATGCATCAAAGCTCCAACCCCTCACATGAGATGTGAACTATGGAACTTTGAACAAACTAGTGAGAAAACCAAATCCCCTACTTCACCATCCTACACTTGACTAGCGATCAAGTGTAGCGTGTATCCTACACTAAAAGAGTTTAGTGTAGAGGTAGCTTGAGTTGGAGGGACTTCGCGTGGGTCATCTTCAGCACGAAGGTCTTCTGAGGAAGCTCGTCCAAACCCTCAAGTGGAGCCTAGTGGAGTCGCAGGACTACTACACGGAGTATGTTAAGTGAAGGACTTGATCTACGAGGGTATAGCCATTTTCACTTCTCTTTAGTTTACTTTGTTATCAAACTTAAAACCCTAATCATCTAGTTAACGATCTAGGTTAGTGTTAGTTAGCACCCCGAAAAATTTAAAAATGGCATACTTGATGCTTGTAAAACCCAGTGGGGTGCTACCGTACATTTTCACATAAGACTTGTTAAAATATACGAGCGGTTCTCAAATCGAGAAATCTCATGAAAACATCATCTCAATGCATATAACCATAAAGGTACAGAAAATGCAATGCACATAACAGTACTGTAAAAATCTCAAGTGCTATCATGTAAGCGTGTCGTGTAATAATTACTGAATAATACAGTAGTGTAACGGTTCTACTGTATACGTGGCATGGAAATTACCGATGATGAATATGTGAGCCGGCAAATCTGTGTGTGTAACATGCGCATCATTAGTAATAGTGCAGGTGTACTAGCAGACGATGTCATATAACGGTAAATTCTGGTAACATAGTACGTATATCACGAGAAATAATACAACATAAACATGAACTGTCATGCCCCGCTTCCCAGTGTACGGGTAAGGAGGCGTGACTGGCCCGCTACGTATTTACTCAGAAGTAAACAAGCTAAGCATAACTAAGCAATATAATGTAAATATACACAAGAAGACATGAAATGTAAATGAACAGCAACTTTTATTTATTAAACATTTCTTTACAATATAACTCAAAAGTAAATACAATGATGAAAGCAATGTCTAAACAATGGCATGAACATGAAAGTAAAGTATATACAAGAGTCCAAAGCTCAGGGTCCTCGATGAACTAATCCAAGTCCTCTGAACTGGGCTCTATCTTCAGTGAGTCGGATCCACCTGACAACATTCCAAAGAAAGAAAAGAGAAGGAATGTCGTCAGCGAACAATCGCTCGGTAAGTCTCAAAGAAAAGTAGGAATAGAATAGACAGATGAATAGAAAGATATAAGAATATAACTGATGTATTGTGAGTTTGTTATATTAACGCAGTTGTTTGTAGCTTGGTACAAAATATGCCAGTGTATACGAGAGGATTCCAACTATTCCATGGACTAAGGTATACGGAGCACAAGGAACCGTTAAGCCACGGAACAACAACAATGGATATTCAGGTTAGGTGTATTAAAATGACCGTCTCGTACCACTTCTAACACATTCCGTACCAATCTACCCCTTTTAAAACCCCGTAATGTATTATGTATTGATGTATATTGTTTTTTCTAATAGATGTACGACTTGCCGAAACCATGATATCATGTAAACGGAATGGTTATAAATAGATAGTCATGTAATCAGAGTATATCCATGGTTCGGTTTAGTCGATTCATGTTGATATAGATTGAATTTTGGTATAAATGAATTCATGTTGAAATGGAGTTATACTTGAATCATATTCAAGGATAGATTGATTGACTGATTTCATATTAGACTGAGACTCTGTCTGAGTCAGACACTTTAAAACGAATTGATGTCCTGAATTAGTTTTGATGTTATCGGTAACTGCTGCACATGAACGACAGGAATTGTGTCTTTTTCCAAGACAATTACCGTATTGATAACACCGTTTTTTAGGTTGTCTACCTTAGATAAGCAAGCATCCATATTCTCCGGCTCCCTGATCCCGCTTAAATCTATATTTACTAGGGTCATTATTGTAAATTAATATAACTTGAGGAGGTTTTATGAAAAATAGTTTTGATATATTTTCAAAATAAAGCTCAAGTATTTATTTATCGTCTTTAGGGTTTTCATAGTTGTAATTTTTATATAAGGAAATATTCTAGTGGATATAAACCTAATTTTGAATGGTATATGGTATTTTCTTGTAATTTGTCTTGTATAAAATGTGATGGTATGATGTTTTGTGATTCTTTTCTTTTGATTAGAAAACCCGGAATATATATTATATTTAAAATAGATATTTTGATAATATTTATATATATATAATTATAAAAAAATAGAATTTATTTATTAAATAGAAATCACGTTTTCTTAAAAGTTGTAATAAAAATTCCATCAAGATCAAATGCTCTGTGAGGAGGTCTGCATCTCACTTTACTAGTCCCAAGGACATTCTATAACCCGCACCATCCCGATCGGGTTCCCCAAAATGGATTGTAAAGGCTTATTTGCAAGGAATTAATTAAAACAATTTAAATAATACGGGTTTTGATAGTTTAAGGTATTTTAATGTAAATTGTGTTTTGTCCCACAAAAATTGTTACAAAAGCCATCGTGTTATATCAAGATGAGTGTTGTGATGAGGTGGGTCACTAACTCGTGAGTTTTCTAAAGGTAATATGAGCCAAACTATAAACTAATGTCGTATGTAAACTAGTTGGTTTTTTACCGTAAAAGTTAAATAAAAGTTGTTTAGCATTATATTTTGAATTGAAACTTATTCCAAATGTTATTTAATGGTTAATAAACAATATGTAAAAAGATGGTAAATTTGTTATTAAGAAAAATTTTGCGCTTTTGATGAAATTAGAATCGAAAGTCGAATTAACTCCGCTTCCGACGAGTTTTAATAGATTATTGTTTTAGACTAGAAAGAGGTCAGAAGTGAAAGGACTAACTGATTGAAAGAAAAGGGAAGAGGTAGAGGGAACTTTCGAAGGCGTCGTGGAGTCGTTTTGTCACCGGATTCGTCCCGAAACGTCGCCGGAGCTTTGACTTGAGCTAACTCCACTTGTACAACTTTTGGACTTAGAATTTTTTTGAGAGTTTTGGCAATGGATTTCTGAATGAGGAGGACCAAACTGTAAGGTTGTATTTATAGAAGAAATTAGGGTTTAGGGTAATGAAGAAGGAATTAAAAATATTCATTAAAATGGATTAAAGAGGGGATTTATCATCTCTGGATAAATGCAGAGAAATCAAACAGCATGGGGGTAGTAGGGTAAGCCAAGGGGTGTCAGGGTTAAATTTTTGTAGCATTTGCTATGGTAGGGACCGGTAGCATCGACCCCAAGGACTATCTCGCCGGTCGGTAAAGGGTGGTTTGGGTCTATATTTGTGCCATGTGTCATGGTCGTATCATATACCTCAGTGCACACATTTGATTTAAGTGACTTTTCATTTTTACGTGTTTTGCACGTGTAAACTTTTGAGATTCCAAAAGTTTAAAAGAAAAATCAAATAAAAATAATATGTGGCTGAGGGGATTTGAACACAAGGGCTATGTCACATCAGTACAAAACTTTACCAATGAGCTACAAGTGTTTTCTTGCTGTTCAAAAGCAAATTAAATACTTATTACATACACAGGATTGCAAATACTCCATTTGTACATTAACTTTTAAACAAATTTTCTGTATACTGAAACAGAGTTGTTACATTCTACCCTCCTTACAAAAATTTCGTCCTCGAAATTTACAATTATTTTAAGGACTAATTTACAAACAAGTGAGGGTATCTTGCACGTATGTTTTCCTCACGTTCCCAAGTTGATTTTCCTAGTGAGTCTTTTCTCCACATCACCTGAACCAAGTTTACTTCTTTGTTTCGAAGTGACTTTACCTTTCTATCCAGGATTTCAACAGGTTGTTGCTCACAAGATAGATCCGTCTGTACAGTGAGCTCGGAGTGATCAAGAATGTGACTGGGGTCACTCACATACCATCTGAGTTGGGATATGTGGAACACATTATGCACTCTTTCCAATGAGGGTGGAAGTGCCAAGCGATAAGCCACTTCTCCGACTCGTTCTAGTATGTCGAACGGTCCAATGCACCTCGGACTTAGCTTACCCCGCCTTCCAAAGCGAATCACTCCACGATTTGGTGAGATCTTTAAAAATACATGATCTCCCGGTTGGAACTCCAAGTGATGGCGTTTTGCATCAGCCCAGTGCTTCTGTCAATCTTGGGCTATGCGCATTCTTTCCCTAATAGTGCGAACTACATCCACTGTTGCTACAATCATCTCAGGTCCAATGATTCTCTATCTCCGATCTCGTCCCAACTTAATGGTGAACGACGCTTTCTTCCATATAGAACTGCAAAGGGTGCCATTCCAATACTTGCTTGGTAGCTGTTGTTGTATGAAAACTCCACAAGATATAAGTGATCTTCCCACGATCCTCCGAAGTCTAGCATACAAGCTCTTAGCATATCTTTCTAAGATCTGAATCGTTCACTCAGAATGACCATCTGTTTGTGGATGGTAAGCTGTGCTAAATTTCAGACTTGTTCCCAAGTTATCTTGCTGACTCTACCAAAATTGCGATCGGAATCTGGTGTCACGATCGGAGACAATGCAAACCGGTACTCCATATAATCTCACGATATCCTGTATGAGTTCATGGGTATCAGAGATAGTACATATTGAAGAGTTAAATCTTACTTAGATTCAAACTTACCTCTATTTACTTCTTTGCTAATGTCTCGGTAGATTAGCCAACTCGAAAGGGAATAAAGTGAGCCGACTTTGTGAGTCGATCCACAATAACCCATACCGCATCGTTACCTTTCGTGCTGCGAGGAAGAGCAATCACGAAGTCCATAGTGATGTGTTGCCACTTCCATTCTGGGTTAGGTAACGGTTGAAGTAAACCAGCAGTCCTGTGATGTTCAACTTTCACTTGCTGACACACCAAACATTTAGCGACGCTTCTGGCTACTTCACGCTTCATTCCATGCCACCAGTAATGTTGCCGCAGATCATTGTACATCTTTGTACCACCAGGGTGTACTGAATATGGAGATCTATGGGCTTCTTTTATCAATTCTTCCCGAATAGGACCTTGTGGTACACACAATCTACTGCCGTATCTCAAAGATCTGTCTTCATAGATGATGAAGTCTGTTCTAAGTCCACTTTCTACTTGTTCTCTGATCTTTTGCCACTTGGCATCACTTGCTTGAGCTGTTTTGATCTGGTTGAAAATTGTAGACTGAACTTGTAAGTTCATCAAACTTGAAGCGTTACCTGGCAAGACCACTTTTATCTCCATCTGATGCAAATCTTTTTGCATCTTCCACTGTGTGGTAAGATTCATTGATAGTGGTTGGCGACTAAGTGCATCAGGTACTACAGTCACCTTCCCTGGATGATATTGTAGGTTGATGTTGAAGTCCGCCATAAGTTCTAACCATCTTCTCTGACGCATATTCAACTCTTTCTGAGTAAACACATACTTTATACTTTTGTGGTCTGTGTAGATATCTACCAGTTCTCCAAGAAGATAATGGCGTCAAATCTTAAGAGCAAAGATAACGGCTGCCAACTTCAGATCATGCGTTGGATAGTTGCGCTCATGAATCTTCAGCTGTCTTGATGCATAAGCTACAACTTTACCGTGATGATATAGAACACATCCTAATCCCTTACCGGATCCATCGCAATGCACTTCAAAACCTCCATATTGATCCGGTATAACGAGAATAGGCGCTGATGTCAATCTTGAGTTAAGTTATACGAAAGCATGTTCACATAGTTCTGACCACACGAATTCTTCATCTTTACGCGTGAGCTTGGTCAGGGGTGTTGAAATCTTCGAAAATCCTTCAATGAATCTTCTGTAATATCCTGCTAAACCCAAAAAACTTTGAATGTCCTTCACTGACTTCTGTTTCGGCCATTCACTAACTGCTGATACCTTAGCTGGATCTATAGAGATTCCATCGCCTAATACAATATGTCAGAGAAAACCGACTTGATCTAGCCAAAACTCGCACCTGCTGTACTTGGCATAGAGTTGATGTTGTCGTAAAGTCTCCAGGACAATTCGTTGGTGCTCGGCATGTTCTTTCCGACTCTTAGAATATACCAGGATGTCATCGATGAAGATGAAAACAAACCTGTCTAGGCACTCTCGGAAAACTTGATTCATTAGGTTCATGAATATCGCTGGTGCATTGGTCACTCCAAATGGTATCAAAAGAAACTCATAATGACCAGAGAGAGTCCTGAATGACGTCTTCGGAATATCAGACTCTTTGACCTTCACCTGATGATAACCTAAACGAAGATCTAATTTGGAGAAAACTCAAGATCCACTTAGCTAATCGAACAGATCGTCGATGCACGGAAGTGGATACTTGTTTTTTATAGTTACTTCGTTCAGAGCTATATAATCAATACACATTCGATATGAACCTTCCTTCTTCTTCACAAGCAGAACTGGCGATCCCCAACTTGAAGTGATGGGACGATTCCTGTTAGTTATATGTATGCCCTAGAGGCCATTACTGTACATATGATGTATATTGTAATGGATGCTTGGACATATATAGGGAGGACTTTCTTGCTCGACATGATAGTATGCTATCTGGTTGTACTTTATCTTAATATGTACTCTGATTGTCTCTATGTTACATGTTGATAAAGCCCTTAGGATATGTACTCGACTACTGGGACTATGATGAGATCATAATTGTGGCGCCACGGTAGTCGACGAGTACATCCTATAACTGTTCCTAGTCGAGGGTGTATCGAGACAGGGCATCGATACACCAGAGTAGACTAGCGTATACGCATCTTGACCCATATGATGGGCAATGGATGATCCTATATCCATCGATGTTTGACATCAAGGATGGTGTACGGGTGCTCAGTAGAGACTGGGTACACTGGAAGGACTCGCCGAGTTCCTAAATGGTATTATACACCACATCAGATGGCAGTTCTCAGGTGACACTGGTACAGGTTAGTCTGTAGACCCGAGATCGTCAAGAGTCTTGTGTGATTCCTACTGTGCTTTGATTTCCATCATACCACGTCCAAGAGGGCGTGCAAAAAGGTGGCTTTTGGGTACAGTCCCTGTTCAGACCATAATATTGCATTTATCATTCCCCTATTCTTATCCTTTTTATAAATAAACAGGTACTCTTGACGCATGTTTGTTGCATATTACAGGATATAGGTTGCTGGAGCAAATACAGTGAAAAAGACACAAAACAACAGAAAAAGGAACTTTTGACCAACTATTAGACGAATCCTAGTCAAGTCTAGACGAAGAACAGTACAAGGTCCAAAATGTCAAGTGAACGGTCAAAAGATACGAACAAGTTTTCACTGAAGATCTGGAGAAGACCCAGAAGCCCAACAGAGAAAATACATATAAAAATACAGAGCCCAAGAACCACTGAAGAAAGCCCAAAAGTTTGGCGGCCCAAGACTACCAAAGGGCCGCGGATCCGCGGCCCAAGCCAACCAATGCCGCGGATCCGCGGCCGTCTAATGCCCGTGTCGGTGGATTTTTCTTCTGTTGCCGCGACGGTTCGGGTGTTGGGATTTTTAGAGGTCAAATCAGTAATTGCGCATGTGCGAGACTCTGAAACCCTAATTCTCCTGTTTACTTATAAATTGTAATCTCAAAATTGTAAAACGCTATGCCTCTTTTCAATCAATAAAATTCAGACTTTCTGAGAGATAAATTCAGATCTTTTCTTCTTGTTTGGAGGGAGCCGTCAACTTAGGAAGGTATGTTATTTCTGTTTCTTTTAATTAAAATGTTTTCTCATCCCCTAATGAGCGAGTAATCTCCTCGCTTGTTAGGGTTAGCCTTAGGGAAAGGGTTGAGAGATGAGATCTCTTACCCCTTTCAATGCCACTTTCACCTAATGAATTAGAACTCTACGCATACGAGCACAACCGCTCCCTGCGGCATCCTACCCTTCGAGGTAACGATGAACCGTAGTATAAAGGGCCGGTTGCGTGCGTTTTCCGTGGGGGTTAGGGTAATTATCAACAAAGGAAGGATACAAATCTAGAGGAAGAAATATCTTCCCAAAAGATTTGGATCCACTTTATTAATAATTACATTAACATCTAATAGATCTAAAAAATTAAGGCATTGAAAGCGGTGAGGAAAAACGTTAATCTCCAAAACTTCCCCTAAGCCTAACCCTAGCAAGACTCTTAATTAGATTAATTAGATCTAGTTTTTATAGATTTTTATAAACCAATCAAAACGACATTTTGAATCAACTCGTTAAAACATATAAAAGAAATTTACCCGTCTCTGTGGATCGACCCGTACTCACCGGCTAGCTGCGAAGCGACACCGTTTCTGATTGCGGTAAACTCATATTTTTGGAACTAATCAAATGGCGCCGTTGCCGAGGACGGCGTAATCTTTCTTTTTGTGAATTTTCGGGTTGATATAAATTTTAAAAATTATAAAAATCTGAAAATATAAAAAAATATTTAAAAAAAATTTATCAAATTTGATCTGTTTGAAGGGTGTATCTTTTGAATCTTGCAGGAACAGCGAAGAATTGAGGATCTGGAAATTTACAGAGGGCAAAACAAAAATTGGTACAGAAGAACAGAGAGGAATTGAATGTACAGAACCACAGAATTTTTTCCAGAACCTGATCCCCTCACTTAGCCGCGTTTCCGCTGCATTAGGGGTCCCTGACCGCGTTTCCGCCGCAACTTGGCCACGTCAGCAGTTCAAAATTAGTGGGTTTGTTCTCTTTTCTTCCCCTCTGCAACCTAAAATATATCTCTCTGTAAAAAGTTTTCTGCAGGAATTCTTTGCGTAAAGAGTCTTTCTCCCCCTTCTAAATAACAGATTTGCTGCAGGTTTCTTTGCGCCGCGCTAAAATTGAATGCAAGTGAATTTTTGTTTTGCATAATTTAATTGGACTCTAAGGGGCTAATTGACCAAACTTAGATTGGGTGGGGATTTCATCACCCTTCTCAGGACCCCAGAAAACACCTAAAGTATTTTGCATCGATCGCAATAAATTAAAAAAGACTAGACTCAGACCTAAGGATATCGAGCTCAATAGGAAAAGGACTAGTATAGGCATCAGCCGTTTATCCTAACCGACATTGCGGTGTCTAGGCTAGTGGTTATTAATTAGGCCCACTGTAGTGGTGGTTCCTTCCCACTTACCTGGCCGTACTTGTCCGTGAAGAGGCGGTTTGAGGTCCTATTTCTAGCCCTAGTTAGGAGCTGTCTAGCAGACCTAGGTGACCCTAGATCTAGGCCTGATTGTGCATGTGTGGTTGATACATTTGTGTCACGAGTCCCTTTTCAAAAACTTCTTTGCAAAACTCACACAAAAATAAAGAAAAATCTTTTCAAAACTTGCAACTTGCCGCTAAGAAAACTTGCACCTCACTCCTCCATTGACGTTATCTTATCCCCACATTCTGTTTTTCTATTTTTTTTTCTGACTACACTACTCCTTTAGTGTATGTCACTTTGGACTAGGGATACTAACGCCCGATTAGTCCGTGTTTCGTTGGTACCGACCGACGAACCCTTCATCGACATTCCGTCCATTTCCTTACCTCCACCTTCAAACTCTTCTTTCGAAGGTATGTCGGGATTCAACCCCAACGATACCTTACCGACGGGAATGATTCCACCTCCGCCAGGTGCGAATAACCCGAATCTACCGCCTGTTGTAGCGCCCACACGAGTTGCGCTCCAGGATCTTTTCTACCCCGTCCGCACATCTTTACCTACATGTCTTTCACCCCCACCGGCGAATGGGGATAATTTTGAAATAAAACCACATTTCATCAATATGCTGCCTAAGTTTCATGGTTTGGAATCCGAAGATGCATATATTTTCATTAATAAATTCCAAAACGTTTGCGCCATGATGAAGACAACCCAATTAAGTGATGACGCAATAAGGCTAAGGGTCATTCCTTTTACCTTATGTGACCTAGCCGAGAAGTGGCTATACAGCACCGCATCACATTCCATTAGAAATTGGGACAAGTTTGTAAGAGCTTTTCTGAAAAAGTTCTATCCTCATCATAAAACTGCTAGAATCCGAAACGAGATTATACAATTTTCACAGCTTTCTTCCGAACCATTCTGTAAGTGCTTCGAGAGATTTAAGGACCTACTCGTTCAATGCCCTCATCATGGGATCGAAAGTTGGCAACTTTGCCAAACATTATACGAGGGATTGAACGCAGCAACGAAGCAGTTGCTAGAAACTATATGTCAAGGTCATTTTCTTTCCAAGTCTAGCGACGAAGCGTGGCAGTTTCTTGAGGATCTAAGTGAGCAAACAATTCAGTGGGAGAGTACCAAGACCACATCTTCTTCTTCTGTTGGTCAATCTAGGGCAGGCATACATCAAATAGATATGTCGATTGCTATGAAGGCCGAGATGGCCTCACTTATGAAAAAGCTAGAAGCCATTGAGACCAAAATCTCATCGTCTTCTCCTGCTCCTACTCTACCCACACGAACTGTTTGTGCTTATTGTTCGAACCCGTCGCACCTAACCGAAGAGTGTCCTTATAATGCACCCATTCAAGGACAGGATCAAGTCAATGCTGCATTTCAGCAACGACAAAGAAATGATCCGTACTCTTCGACATACAATCCGGGGTGGAGGAGTAACCCGAATTTCGCTTGGAACCAAAATCAACAAGTCCAAGGGAACAATAATTTTCAAAGACCTCCTCCACAACAACAACAAGCACCCCTACAAACTCAAAACCATCAACCTTTCCAACAACAACCTTATACAAATCAAACGAACAATTTAGTTCAACCAAATGATAATAAGGTTAGCTCGCTCGAGAAAAGTCTGGATGCATTTCTCAAGCAATCTATAGAATCCGCAGCAAGATTTGAAAGTTATGTTCAATCTTTAATGCATAACAATGCCTCACACGATCAAAGTATCAAATCTATTGAGGCACAAATTGCACAATTAACTGCTGCGTTGAGCGAGAGAGAAAAGGGAAAGCTTCCATCTCAACCATTGCCAAATCCCGGTCACACACAAAACGCATATCACAATCACAATGTAAATGCGGTGACCACGTTGAGATCCGGAAGAGAGTTGCAAAATAATGTGGAAACTAATGATGACATCCCCGCCGGTGGTTCTTCTTCTTCTTCTCCATCGTCACCTTCCCCTTCTTCATTTTCTTCACTTTCTTCTTCACCTTTTTCTTTAGAGCCTATTCTCCACCCTTCACACGGCTCTACTTCTTCTAGCTCTAACGGACCCATTTCTCACAACACGAACACATCTACACCGGGATCCGTTCCTAATCCATAGTCTACTCCACAGACATTTGACTCGACTAATTTTCAAAATGCACCATTTCCAAACAGGTTGAGTCCTAATAAACCAACTGCACAAGAGGAGAAGATTGTGGAGATATTTAAGCAGGTTAGCATAAATATACCTCTCTTGGATGCAATCCAACAAGTCCCTTCATACGCGAAAATCTTAAAGGGCTTATGCACCTCAAAGAGAAAAGCATCTCAAGTACCCAAGAAAGTGCTAGTGGCTAGTGCAGTGAGCAATGCTATTAACCACCATCAAACCTTACCCCAAAAATGAAAGGACCCCGGCTGTCCTACGATTTCCATCACAATTGGGGATAAGAAAATTAATCGAGCACTTTTAGATCTTGGGTCTAGTGTTAACGTGATTCCCTACTCCGTGTACGAACAATTAGGGGTTGGAGAGTTGAAACCCACTCGTTGCACTCTCCAAATGGCTGATCGATCAATCACCCATCCAAGGGGTCAGCTAGAGGATGTGTTGATCAAAGTGGGGGAGTTCATATTCCCCGTTGATTTTATCGTTATGGATACACAACCTGTTGCTAACCCAAGAAACCAAATTCCAGTGATTCTTGGTCGACCATTTTTGGCCACTTCCAATGCCGTAATAAATTGTCGCAATGGCTCCATGACTCTATCCTTTGGGAAGATTTCTAGTGAGTTCAATATTTATAAGATGGGAAGTCTGCCCCCCGTGCCAAAAACTAGTACACGAGAAGTTTGCTCTATTCACGAAATCACGCAGGAGGACTGCGAGCTTGAAAGATTCTTGTTTAATGAAAACAGTTTTGACGCCACTAGTGCGTCCCTCCTTGAGCCTACCACCGTTGACACAACCGATGTTGATTATGAATGTTTCACTTTTTTGGATGATGACGACTCACAGCCCGAATATGAGTCGTTTGAATTTTTGGATGAGTCAGTCGAGCCATTCAAATCGGTTGTTTGCAGTGATTTCGAACCTGTGTTGGAGTCCTTTGAGTTCGAGGTAGATTCCGCAATGATTCTTTCGCCTCCGAAACTCGAACTCACGCCCTTGCCGTCTCACCTTAGATATGCTTACATAGGTGAGAATGAGACCTTTCCCATTATCATATCGGTCTCTCTAGACCTCGAGCAAGAGAACGTCCTCTTAATGGTCTTACAAGATAGGCGGCAAGTTTTCGGTGGGACTATGGCGGACATCGAGGAGATCAGTTCCCTCATAATTGAATATCATACACAATTGATGGATGATGCCGAGTCAATAGAGGACCCACAGGAACATTTTGGGGGTATTGTGGTGAGTCAACCTCCTCCTTTAGAAGTTGAAATACCCCCATTTCTTTTAATAAGTTACGAGAATGCCAATACTCCACTGATTGCTGATCATTTACATTCTCGTTTCGATGCATCACCATCACCTGTATATTCACCTCCACACCTCCCATACCACTACTTCTATCTTTCCCAATTCTTTGCGAATCGCTACAACTTATTCTTCCACCAACCAATACTCTTTACTGATAAATTTTTCAACTGGTTGGTGTTGACGTTTGGTCCAGGCAAAGTTTGGCAGTAATGTCTAACATAGTTTAAATGAAGTTTGGGGGAGGGCCTTTTTGTATATTTTTGTTTTTCTTAACAATAAAAAAAATTATAAATAAATAAACAGGGAAGTGCAGGTATTTTGACCCTCTTGGTTTAGTATGACAGTGAGGACACTGTCAAGTTCAAGTTTGGGGGTATTTATGCTCGGTACGTCTTCTTCCTCCGCATTCATTTATACATATTTTTGCATTTGCATACTTGTTTGAAAACCCATAAAAAATTGAAAATTTTCAAAAATTATAAAAATTATTGTATTCAATTTTGGCTAATTGACTTGAGTTTGACAAATAAGTTAACTATTTAGGAACAACTAGAGCTTAGACTTAGTGAATTAAAAACCCTAAAAATAACATTCCTTAAAGTTTAACGGTAGAAAGTATATGCCTTGTAGTTTATTTAGAAATAGGCAAATTTTGGGTTCACTTCTTGGGCTAAGTCGAAACAAAGGAAGAGTATTGATGTTCTTATTAGAGTATAAGTCTGAAAAATAGTTCCTAGCTTAAGTCTAAATTCTGAAAATGTATACCCTACAATTTGCACATTCACGCACCTTGAAACTTGGAATAGTAGAAGAGACCTTGAAATGCTCTTGTCTAAAGTCCTTAGTACAATGAAAATAAAAAAAAAGTGAATAAAGAAAAAAATGGACACTGGTTTTTGTGATTACTTAAGGCTGTAAAAATAGAAAAATATTTAGCGAGGGTGCTTCATCACCTAGTGCCTTAGACCAACTGGTTTGGGAGTCACTGCTAAAGCCTTGGGTGTTGCAAAGACTAGGAAGTACGCTTTAAAGTGCAAGCGCATTTTGTAATCGGTCGTTGGTACCTCAAGAAGTATTAACGGTCGCATGAAGGATGTGTAAGCAAATTTCATTTAAATTCACCAACTAATTAGTACTTTGGACAACGGACAAGGGGTTGATTGCTTAATTTGAATTTCCAAGTGTAGGGGTGACTTATACACACACGTAGGGGTATGTGATTGGTGTTTAGATGAGAGAAAGGAGTGAAGAATAGAACTTGTATCTTAAATAGAGTCGATAGAAATTCCTGAGTGGAGATGTAACCCTAGAAGGAAAACTTAGGAGATGCCGAAAGCTAAGTAGGTCTACATAACATATATAATCTTAAGTTAAATAATGAGGAAGTGTGAAGAATGTGGGTGGATAATTTGCGAGTCAAAAGATAATAGAATTCCATTTTAGAAAACTTAATTGGAGAACAAAAGTCAATGGGCCGAGTTGATAGGATTTTGTGGGTGTAATCAGCTGAAAACCCTCAGGAGACAACACTCCTCCTACTAGGGACACCTAGAGGTTTAACGGCTTGTTGTACGTGCTCAGTGCAATCGCGTTTCCCTGCGAAAGTGCGGTTAGGATTTTAGTGAATAAATAATAAATTTGCTAGAGGACGAGCAAAAGGTAAGTTTGGGGGTATTTGTTCAGACCATAATATTGCATTTATCATTCCCCTATTCTTATCTTCCTTATAAATAAACAGGTGCTCTTGACGCACGTTTGTTGCATATTACAGGATACAGGTTTCTGGAGCAAATACAGTGAAAAAGACACAAAACAACAGAAAAAGGAACTTTTGACCAACTATTAGACGAATCCTAGTCAAGCCTAGACGAAGAACAGTACAAGGTCCAAAATGTCAAGTGAATGGTCAAAAGATACGAACAAGTTTTCACTGAAGATCTGGAGAAGACCCAGAAGCCCAACAGAGAAAATACATATAAAAATACAGAGCCCAAGAACCACTGAAGAAAGCCCAAAAGTTTGGCGGCCTAAGACCACCAAAGGGCCGCGGATCCGCGGCCCAAGCCAACCAATGCCGCGGATCCGCGGCCGTCTAATGCCCGTGTCGGTGGATTTTTCTTCTGTTGCCACGACAGTTCGGGTGTTGGGATTTTTAGAGGTCAAATCAGTAATTGCGCATGTGCGAGACTCTGAAACCCTAATTCTCCTGTTTACTTATAAATTGTAATCTCAAAATTGTAAAACGCTATGCCTCTTTTCAATCAATAAAATTCAGAATTTCTGAGAGATAAATTCAGATCTGTTCTTCTTGTTTGGAGGGAGCCGTCAACTTAGGAAGGTATGTTATTTCTGTTTCTTTTAATTAAAATGTTTTCTCATCCCCTAATGAGCGAGTAATCTCCTCGCTTGTTAGGGTTAGCCTTAGGGAAAGGGTTGAGAGATGAGATCTCTTACCCCTTTCAATGCCACTTTCACCTAATGAATTAGAACTCTACGCATACGAGCACAACCGCTCCCTGCGGCATCCTACCCTTCGAGGTAACGATGAACCGTAGTATAAAGGGCCGGTTGCGCGCGTTTTCCGTGGGGGTTAGGGTAATTATCAACAAAGGAAGGATACAAATCTAGAGGAAGAAACATCTTCCCAAAAGATTTGGATCCACTTTATTAATAATTACATTAACATCTAATAGATCTAAAAAAATAAGGCATTGAAAGCGGTGAGGAAAAACGTTAATCTCCAAAACTTCCCCAAAGCCTAACCCTAGCAAGACTCTTAATTAGATTAATTAGATCTAGTTTTTATAGATTTTTATAGACCAATCAAAACAACATTTTGAATCAACTCGTTAAAACATATAAAAGAAATTTACCCGTCTCTGTGGATCGACCCGTACTCACCGGCTAGCTGTGAAGCGACACCGTTTCTGATTGCGGTAAACTCATATTTTTGGAACTAATTAGTCCCGAATCACATGGAGGCAATGAGCGATAGGAGGGGTTTCGTCTCTCCCGGTATAGGGAGTTGATGTTGCGCTGTATTCGATTGGCTATAACTGGAAATCCCTGGCCATGGTTGGTGAGATCTACTGGTAAGTGTTATCAGTAGTTTCTTGAACTGTTATAGACTTCATATCGACACGACTTATCAAGCTACTGGGGTCTGGCGTTTACCACCCCTAGACGAGATATGCGACATATCAGATGAAGAGACCGGAACGTATGGGGGTGTTAATGATTGGATTCATAGGAGAATGTACAGGCTTGCTTGTTGATCTTCTGATCGCTCAATACCTGGGTGCCTGTTACATTTAGCTGACCGCTTGCAGCCTGTGGGTGTTTGATATGATCATCACCTACTGCCGGCGTATTGACGATTCTTTAGAGTCCTACACAGAGGTTTCTTGACTCAGGCAAAACGGAATAGGAGCACATATATAATATGTGAGGGACCGAGAACAATACGTGTATGTGATACCGTATTAGATTCTCGCGATATGAGCTATCGGCCGGGTATATGTGATATAGCCGGGGTCATCGGATCAAGTGTTGATTCGATGAACTGATACAGATTATATTAGTCGGTTATTTGTGAAATAGCCGGATTATCGGATCAAGTGTTGATTCGATAATTTGATGTATAATTATATATTTGATTTATTAAATTAAATTAACTGATATAAGCTCACTAAAAGATTCTTTTTCTCACTCGGGTAATACATTGATATATATGCGATATATGTTAATTGTATTATTTTATTTTGTTACAATAAATATTGTATATGTGATATATAATATTGTAACATGTTAGGGTTATTAATGCAACATGTTTAGTGGAGATTAAACATGGTTAGGGTTTGATTTGGGTTAATCTTTTCCAGAACCTTCTAGAAGGCTTTGTTTTGTTTTGTGCAAAGATATTTGTGCTGATATTTTGCATAGATATTTGTTTAACCCAACCAAACCTTTTAACCTTGGTTAAATCTCTACAAGGGTTACATATACCATGGTTGCATTTCTAACCTTATACTTGAGTTTCATTATTCATCACAAAAGGATTAGATCTTCTTCTTCCTTCTTCTTCTTTCATGGAAAAGCTTACTAGCTTTTTCATTAGTGATGATTTTGAGTGAGATTAAGAAAACAAAAGAGTGCTAAAATCCTACTTCATCATCCTAATCTATCCTATCTATTTAGATTAGGGTGTTCATTTCATTTAGTGAGTGAGAGCTTGTGTTAATGAAACTTCAAGGTAGATCATCTTTGTTATCGAAGATCGGAAGCAAGCTTGCATCTTTCTCTTCATGGTGCCTCTCTAGAGTCCGGATACTCGATGATCGCAGCGAAGGGACCTCAACATGGAGCTTTAGAAGTGAAGGACCGGACTACAAAGGTTGTAATCCCAAACTCTTAGTGTTAAACTGTTTAACATGGTTTGTTTCGCCTAATCTCTAATTTAAAGATCTTGGTTAGGGTTGTTCGGCACGTCTAAATTTTAAATCGGGTATGGTTGATGCCTTATAGACCCTTGTGAGAGTGCCTAGCATCCCTAATGTGGTATCAGAGACAAGTTAGAGCTTTAGACGAAGTTTAAAGTCCGATTGAACTCCGAATACCCGTAAAACCCTAGTTTCTAAAAATTTTTTTAAAATGTGATTTTTTCTGCATTAATATTACTCAGAAAAATCAGCAGGGTATTTTAGGAATTACGGTGAAAAACGAGACTCTGACACCATTAAAGCACCGCGGAACCGCGGCCGTACCATGGCTTGCGCTGCGGTTCCGCGGCCAAACTGTAGCATTAGGGTTTGTTTTTGGCACAGTAATATCCGTATGTATTTCCTGATTATTCTGGGAATTTTAATTCTACTCAAGTGTTGAGTTTTCTGGGATGTATTAGGGACTCGTTGATTCGATCGGATAATTTAACTTCATTTAATTTTTTTTTCCCGGATAATTTTAGAACCTGTTAAAAATTTCGAACGGATATCAATAACTCACTTTTTCCCCTGTCGGAAAATTTTTCAAAAGTTGGATTTTTTCTCGAGTTTGAACTTCCGGAAAATCATGCAAGTAACACGGTGGACCCTCTAGAAGAACACAAACCTTAACTCGATTATGTGACCGTCTGAATTGCCTCTGAACCTTAGGGTTTGGGGCAGTACGGCGCTGCCACATGTGAGGCGTTGGCTTGACCTTTCTACGGCTGGACCATCGGTACTGTGGCATGTGATGGATATTTTTTGAACTTCGCTCAAGTGTTGAGCTATTTGGGAAATCTTGGGTGTTTGTTTATTTGATCGGAAAGTTTAACATTGTCTGTTTATCTGGAATGTGATACAATATTTGGAATCCACATGTAGTTATGAGATAACTAATTTGAATGTTATAAATCTAGCAGTTCAGTCTCAGATGATCGGTTGTCACGGAATTTTGATGTGATCAAAAGTCCGTTGCAATCACCTAGCGTACGCGGATACTCGCCGGGTAAACTTAATAGACAGCCACCCCTATAGCCCTGACCAAGTGACTGTAGGAGAACCCCGTCGCCAAAAGCATCCGTTCCGGTGCTCGCGGCAGCGGTGTTCCGCCTTAGTGCACTTCGTCGACGGCATCCAGGGGTGCGGCCGTCTACTAAAGTTTGCGACGAGCATTCGATCAGGATGTCGGGAATCTTGTTGAATTGCCCGACTTGATATTGAAAAGTGTTTTCGATAATGAGACTAAAATGCGGGGTTTATAATTGTTAGGCATGCGATGTCTAAGGAATTCATTTAGTTAGGCATGCGATGTCTAAAAAGGTTGCGGATTCCAACTGTTGTAGTTTTACACTTTCTTTTCTGTGACCATAAGTGTAGTATGTAGTTGTATCGCCGGTTTTCGTTGTTATACATCAACGACAATCGGTGTATGCATACTTACTTACGTTGATGATATGAGATATTATGTGTTGCTGTGATTTGTTATATTGGATCGTCGTGTTCTGCATAGCCGGGGGTTTTATGTGAGATGAGGGTTTTTATTTTCATTCATGTAAAATTCATTTGTATGTAATATTCTTTTATTGGGGCACTTCCGGGCTGAGGATGATGTCACAATTGTATATTATTTACTTTTCTGCATTAGGTAGACCCAAGGCGGGGAGCACAAGTAACCGGATTCTAGGGTCCAGTGGGAGACCATCTTGAGGCGTCGAGACCGGGTCTCCTAACCCTAGCTTGCCACTCTCGTAGGGGTCTAGGGATGTGGGTTTGGCTATTCATCGCGACCGTGGAATCCGTGTTTTATACAGGCTCGTATTAAAACACGGACGTCCTAGTATATCCAATATTTCATATATGTTCTTCTGCTGCAATGTTCTGTGATGAGATCATATTACTGGCTGAGATGAATTTTTATATTATATATATGAGATATATATTATATATTGTTTTTTTCGTTTCATATCTGATGCTTGTGAAGCATAATTAAAATGTGACTTCATTAATAAGATTAATGAAATAAAAGAAACCTAAAGATATTTTAGAAACTTGTTTAAAAACTGGTAGCTCTATTTCTTGCTTTGTATAGTGGTGTTCCTTGTAGAACATCCAGCACCTTATTCGATAAGGAAAGAGCCAAGATCCCTTCACGGGAGTGACCTCTTTAGTGAAACTAGCAGATACTACAAACTCGGTTTGTCTTTTGATTGCTTCTATAGTTCTTACTTTGCACAGCGGTATTTGTGAAATATCCTGCACCTTATTCGATGAGGCAAGAGCCGACGATCCCTTCACCGGGAGTGACCTCTTTAGCGAAACTAGAAAAGCCTAAAAAACATTCCATTTAAAATCACTCGATTCTACAACGATATCAAGTTCATTACGAAAAGGGTTTTCTTAAAAACCCATCGTAGCCCTCCGTCATTTCAGATAAGTACTAGTTAGTATTCATGCTACGTTTGTTGACCATGTTAAGGCGTAGTGTGCGGTAACTGATTAGTGCTTATCTATATAAGCATATGATGCGTTGGATTAGGGTAGTCGTGCGACTTTGTTGACCATGTTAAGGGTCGTGCGGATGGGTTTAATTCAATCGGGAAATGATGGGTTGAACTTGACTAGCACTTATAATTTGTTGACCATGTTAAGGTCATATAGCTGCTAGGGGTAAAATATTATTGGGAATTTCAAGTGTTGAAATTTGCAATAAGATTGCATATCTTCTATGAGATAGTTGGATCCCGATACCCACTGCGAGTAAGAGTTACTCATGGTAGAGTTTTACACATTACAATTAGCCGATCAAGTAGGTGTCTAGAAAGGTGTTAACGGGGTTACGCCCCTGGAAAAACGAGGTTTACTTTAATTAGGTCCGTGCGAAAGCACGGGAACCTCCCTCAAAGTACCGGCACTGGCTTGGCTGAAAGATTGGCGAACTTGTAGGGTGTAATTAATCCCGGCTAGTCTTTCCTTTTAGAGTTTGAAGGAAGATTTGACTAAAACAGTGGGAGACATCCTGATTAGATAAATTGATAACCAATCTAATCTTGTAAAAGCGCACGCTGAGTGTTTTCTTCTATCTCTCTCTGGGTAGCGACCGTGTCACGCCTTAAATGAAGATAATAATACGGATGTATTGACCGAACCCGCTTGTTATACTGCGTTAGGGAACGTTGGTCCCGCTACAACTTATAATTGTTATAAGACAGAGCAGGAAATAGGGGATTACCAGAATTCCAGTGCTGCCCAAACGAAGAAAGTGCATGTTGATACATCTTCTTCGGGTGTGTTCATTACACAGAACTGTTTCTCAAATATCCTTTACGTCCTAGGCATTTGATACCGGATCAGGATCCCAAATATGTAATTTGTTACATGGGCTACAGATAGGTAGAGAACTGAGAACGGGTGATAAATTTCATGAGATAGAAACGGTGCAAGTGTTGCAGCCAAGTCTGCTGGTAGTTATCACCCTGTATTACCAGAATACATTGATTCTGAACGAATGTTATTAGATACCGAACCTGATATACAATATCATATCAGTCTTTTTATTAGTAAAGAAGGATATAATTTTGTATTGTTAGATAATGTTTTGAAAATTTCCTATATCAAGAGTTGATCGGTTCAGGCACGTTATCTAAAAGCATAGACGTTCTAAATCAAACCACATTTCTTAACGTACAGAACACACACAAGAGGAAGAGTTCAGAAATGAACGAATCCTTCTTGAGGTATTGTAGAGTAGGTCATATCAATGCGACCCGACTAGCCGAAGTTACATATAGATGTAAGTCCACGTTGCCCACCCCGGTACTTACGGGGAGGCGGAAAACGGAATAAAAATCAAATTTTTATCAACTATAGGCAACATGGATTAGACAAAGAAGGATTTTTGCTAAACAAAAACAAGCTAAAGCTAACTAGAAACTAGCTAAGGGTTAGAACGGTTATACCTAGGGCTTTATGTCCTTCTCTCCTTGCTTCTTGGAGTAGTAGAAAGGGATCACCTTTGTCATCTTCTCACGTCGAAGAAGGATCCACCCGAAAGCCTCGACCTTTGGCCTTAACTCCAAGCTAGAAGTAACTAGGGTGCTAGAAGTGCTAATCCTAGAACCCTAGATGAGAGTAGAGATTATCAAGAAGTGGTTTTTCTCAAGCTCAAGTGTTTCTCAACACATGAGAGGGGAGAGCTTGAGGGAGAGGAAGAACAAGAGAGAGAAAGTAAATAATAGAATGAGAGAAAAATGAACCATTCTCACATATATGTATGAATTATTATAAATTGATAATTAGCTAGATAATTATCATGGTTAATCAAGACATGACCATTATCATTTCATTTTTAATGCAAATTGCAAGGATCAAAGAGTATCTTCCAAATGAAATGATGATGGTCAAAGTGTCAACCTAGGTCAATAAGTCAAGGAGGTCAAATGGTCAACAACCATAACCATGCATAATTATATTAAACTAATATCAATTAACCATAATACACACATAAGCATTAGGGTTAATAAAATGACAATGGTCATTAGCCCTAATCAAAGTCCTCTTCCTCTATCTCAAGCAACTGTGCATACGCACCCGTATTCGTGATCCGAGGAACACGAATACAATGAGATAAAACCAATCCCAAATCATATACTAGGATCCGGCTTAAACCAAAGCCCGCTAGTATAAACTGTCCGGACAGCAAACGTGCACAAGTTAGCGGATGTGAACGAACCCTGTCGCAAAACCATGCGACCTCTACTCATTTTTCCTAAAGGCGAATAGCTCTCTGTGTGGGACTCTAAAGACTCGACACTACGCTGGCAGTGGGTGTAACCACAGACCGCAAGCGGCACTAGCTGTACGTAACGGTCCCCAGCTAGATGCCGATAAGAAGACTGACGAGGTGAACCCCATCTGAACTCCTACTGAGCCTGTATGTAACAGTCTCCGTACAGTCCGGTATGTTCGTCTGATACATCGCATGGCGGGCCTAGGGGGGCGGTGAACGTCAGTCCCCTAATAGCGGTAAAAGTCATGTCGGAGTGTAGCCCAGAACACCCTGAGATAGCACTGGAAACCTACCAGTATATCTCGCTTGCCCTGGCCAGGGACTACTCATGTAATGGCTCTCCTGGACACAGCGCGATGTCAACCCCCAATACCGGGAGAGACGAATCCTGTCTAACCGTCACTGCCTCCAAGTGCTTCGGGACTGCACCCAAAAACTACCTGTTTGCACGGCTCCTTTGAGCCGTGGTAGGGTAGTAATCAAAGTGCAGTGGGAACACACTCGAGGCGAAGTGACAGTGTCAAGTCAGCGGACTAAGCTGTACTCATGTCACCTGGGAACTGATAACTGACGATAGGTATAATACCAACCAACAGTTCCCGACGAGTCCTGTCCAGTGTACTCGTAACCTAACGAGCACCCGCATACTATCTCAAGTACGACGTACTGACGGCTGTGGGACAGACCGTCTCCCATGCTGGGATGAGAAGTGCATACGCTAGTCTACTCCGGAGTATCGATGCCCTGTCTCGATAGTCCAATGACTAGGGACCTGTATAAGGATGTGCTTATAGATCACCCAGCTCCCACGAGTGTAAGCGCCATCACAACGCTGGTAATCAAGCAAAGATCCTTAGGGCTCTACTAATATGTATATCAGCGATATGCTAAAAGAAACACTTGCACATATTAAAGCAGAGACAAACCAAGTATCATACTACCATTTCGAGCAAGATTGTATATACAACTGTGAATATCCCAAGCTTCCATCAAGTAATATACAAACTAGTATGATACAGTAATGGCCTCTAGGGCATATACACTAACAATCTCCCACTTGCACTAAGGCCATGTACTGGCGTATCGAAGACCTATCATCTCGATCAGCCGCTCGAACTGAGTCTGGGGCAAGGCCTTGGTGAATGGATCTGCTGTGTTATCTTCTGAAGCAACCCTCCGAACCTCGATCTCCTGGCGATCCACGATCTCCCTGGTCAGGTGATACCGCCTCAAGATGTGTCTGGATTTCTGATGGGACCTGGGTTCCTTTGCTAAAGCTATAGCCCCGTTGTTGTCGCAATACAGAGGTATTGGGTCAACAATGGACGGAACCACCTGAAGTTCTCTCAAGAACTTCCTCATCCAGACAGCTTCTTTTGCGGCATCAGATGCAGCGATGTATTCCGGTTCCATAGTCGAGTCAGCAACGGTTTCCTGTTTGGAGCTCTTCCAACACACCGCCCCTCCATTGAGGGTAAAGACAAAACCTGACATGGACTTGGAATCATCCTTGTCACTCTGGAAGCTGGAGTCAGCAAAGGCCTCAATCTGGAGGTCTTTTCCGCCATACACCAAGAACATCTCCTTAGTCCTTCTCAGGTACTTGAGAATGTTCTTTACTGCTATCCAATGTTTCTCCCCAGGGTTTGACTGATACCTGCTTATCACACTCAGTGCATAAGCCACATCCGGTCTGGTACACAACATCGCATACATTATAGAGCCTACCGCAGAAGTGTTGGAGATAGTGCCCTCAGAGTCAATTATTAGGTCACAGGTATGTGATTGCAATGATTGATGGAGGACCTATCCCGGTAGGACAGTCTTACTCGAGATGATAGTATGCTATCTGGTTTACCTTTATCATCGTGTACTGCTTTAGGTGACCTGACAAGTTGCTATTACACGTTGATAGAGCCCCTAGGATTCTTGCTTGACCACCAGCAGTATGAGGGCGATCATATAAGTGGGAGCTGGGGTCTATAAGCATATCCTTAAATGGTCCCTAGTCATGTGAGTTTCGAGACAGGGCATCGATACTCCAGAGTAGACTAGTGTATACAGTCGAGACCCCGACGAGGGGCGGTGGCCGGTCTCACAAGCTACTGGTGTCAGTTGGATCACCTAAGATGTATACAGGTGCTCATTGGGTTATGAGTACACCGGACAGGACTCGCCGGGAACATGCTAGTTGGTCATATACCAGACGTCAGATGGCAGTTCCCTGGTGACATGTGTGCAGGTTAGTTCATCGACCTGGGGATCGTCATTTGTCTCGTGTGAGTTCCCACTGTACTTTGATTACTACCCTACCATGGCTCAAAGGAGTCGTGCAAACAGGTTTTAGTTGGGTACAGTCCCGAGCCACATGGAGGCAGTGAGCGTATCTTCAGGGGTTCGTCTCTCCCGGTATTGGGGGTGAGGTCGTGCTGTGTCTAGGAGAGCCATTACACGAAGCCCTCGGCCGAGGCAAGGAGATTTACTGGTAGGTATTCCAGTAGTATCTCAGGGTGTTCTGGGCTACACTCCGACACGACTTGTACCGCTTTTGGGGGTCTGACTTTTACCAACCCCCTAGGCCCGCCATGCGATGCTCATAGACGAACGGACCGGACTGTACGGATATTGTCACTGACAGGCTCAGTAGGGTTGTCAGGCTGAGTTCGCTCACAGACGTCCCTTTTAGTCAATACCTGATAGCCCGTTACGTATTGGCTTATACCTCTGACGTGCTAGTGGTTAAATCCACAACCAAGGCATTGACGAGTCTTTAGAGTCCCCCACATTCAGTTACTCAGCTTTCGGGCGAAAGGTTGTAGAGGCCGTATGGAGATATGCCAGGGTCCGATCAGATACGTGCGGTATTGCACGGATCAGGATCGGACAGTTTGTACTATAGGCCGTATGGATATATGGCAGGGTTCGATCAGATACGTGCGGTATTGCACGGATCAGGATCGAACGGATATTACTAGCCGGCTTTGGTTTAAGCCGGATCCTAGTATAGTACAGTGTAGATTTTGTCTCATTGCATTTGTATTTCGGTCGGAATACAAATGCGGGTGTGTATGCACAGTATCGGGGTTTTCCTGTAATTTATTACGGGACCAGTTTTCTAGAGTTGCCAGTTTGCTTTCAGTTTCGGCCGATTTCCTTTGTATCGTTCATTGGCCGAAGATTGGTGGAGGAGGGCTTATTTGCATTGTTGCAAATAAGTATTTGTGGAGGGGGTCTTTGCTTATTGTTGTATCATGATAGTCTCTCATTGACCTTGACTTCTAGCTTCATGATGGCTTGACTTTGTAAGCATCATGGTTGTTGATGATTAGTTAGTAGTGTATTGGTTTTGGGAGTGATCATTGCCTCTCATCATCACTTGCTTTTTCCATGACACTCCACCTTGCATTATTGATTTTGATTCAACCCTCTTGAGTTTGGCTCTCCCTCTCATTCTCATATGGTTTTGGCCGGCCATGTAGTGGGCTGCCATTTTTGGTGTAGGTGGGATTTTGGTTCATTTTCATGTTGGCAAAATTCCCACTAGTTTCATCTCCAAACTCTATGTATCATCCCTCCACCACAAAGGCATCTCCAATACCCCAAAGTGAGACTTCTTTTACTATACATTCTACAGTAAATCTTGGGCACGTCGACTAGCCAGCTTCGTGCCTGAGTTGCCTCGGCATTGAGGTGGGAGCCCGTAAAAGAAGTAGGCGATGTGGTGCACTTCCGGCGACGAGGTGGAGACCGGAGTTTCCGCAGGAGATCGGGACGACGACGAGAAGACCGGAGGACTCGGATCTGTCGGTATATCTCTCTTCCCATTCTTGTAGATAGCTAGGACTAGTTAGTGGTTCGATCCGGGTATTAGTGCGCGGCGGTTTGCCAGTTCAAGAAAAATTTAAGTTTATCACCGCTTCCGCATTCCGGCGTCAGATTGACGGCCGGGGCGCCGCCGTGCACTTACAAGAAGCGTAGGGTATAATAGACATGCGATCCCTCTCCAAATCAGTCTTGGGAGACATCGCTTTGGAGAGGGTGATCCCGTGACAAGCCGGTAGATTACCGCGCTTGGAATCTTCCATACTGAATCTCTTCAGTATGGTGTCGATGTACCTGGACTGTGAAAGTCCTCATATCCTCTTGGATCTGTCACAGTAGATCCGGATACCCAGAATGTATGAGGCATCACCTGTTAGTGTATATGCCCTAGAGGCCATTACTGTATCATACTAGTTTGTATATTACTTAATGGAAGCTTGGGATATTCACCTTGTATAAACAATCTTGCTCAATATAGTAGTATGCTACTTGGTTTGTTTCTACTTCAATGTGTACATGTGTTTATTTTGCGATATCACCTATACGCATTAGTGGAGCCCTTAGGATCTTTGCTTGATTACCAGCGTTGTGATGGCAGTCACACTAGTGGGGGCTGGGTAATCTATAAGCACATCCTTACACAGGTCCCTAGTCGCAGGACTATCGAGACAGGGCATCGATACTCCGGAGTAGACTAGCGTATGCGCTTCTCATCCCAGTGTGGGAGATGGTCTGTTCTACAGCCATCAGTACGTCGTACTGAAGATAGTATACGGGTGCTCGTTAGGTTACGAGTACACTGGACAGGACTCGTCGGGAACTGACAGATTGGTATTATATCTATCGTCAGTTATCAGTTCCCAGGTGACATGAGTACAGCTTAGTCCGCTGACTTGACACTGGCACTTCGCCTCGAGTGTGTTCCTACTGCACTTTGATCACTACCCTACCACGGCTCAAAGGAGTCGTGCAAACAGGTAGTGGTTGGGTGCAGTCCCGAAGCACTTGGAGGCAGTGACGGTTAGACAGGATTCGTCTCTCCCGGTATTGGGGGTTGACATCGCGCTGTGTCTAGGAGAGCCATTACACGAGTAGTCCCTGGCCAGGGCAAGCGAGATATACTGGTAGGCTTCCAGTGTTATCTCAGGGTGTTTTGGGCTTCACTCCGACACGACTTGTACCGCTATTGGGGGACTGACGTTTTACCGCCCCCTAGGCCCGACATGCGATGTATCAGAAGAACAGACCGGACTGTACGGAGAATGTCACATTCAGACTCAGTAGGAGTTCAGATGGGGTTCACCTCGTCAGCCTTCTTGTCGGCATCTACCTGGGGACCGTTACGCACAGCTAGTGCCGCTTGCGGTCTGTGGTTAAACCCACTGCCAACGTAGTGTCGAGTCTTTAGAGTCCCACACAGAGGGTTTTCGCCTCTGGGCAAAACAGAGTAGAGGTCGCATGGTTTTGCGACAGGGTTCGTTCTCATCCGCGCACTTGTGCACGTTTGGAGTCCGGACGGATATTACTGGCTGGCTCTGGTTTGAGCCAGATACTGGTATACGTTTTGGGGTTGCTTTTATCTCTCAGTATTCTTGTTCCTCGGAACGAGAATGCAAGTGTGTATGCACAGTTGTTTGAGGCAGAGGAAGAAGTTTTTCATTAGGGTTTCGGAACGGGTGCGTATGCACAGTTGACAGTCGTCTTTTTCCAAACCCTAATGGATTTATGGATTATCAATTAATAATAGTAATTAAATGAAAATTATGTTATGGTTGGTTTTGTTGACTTGTTGACCATGGTTGACTTGTTGACCATGGTTGAATGTTTGACCATCATCATTACTTTGCAAGGATGCTCCTTGATTCTAGCTTACATTTCATTTAATGAAGTAAGATAGCGGTCATTCCAAAACAACCATCAACTATTCTCATTTGAATTATTATTATCATTTAGATAATTCTTTTTCTTTTTGATATGGTTGCAAAAGGAAAAAGAGAGCTCATTCTATCATAATCATTCTCTCTCCTCACTTCATCTTCTTCTTCCTCAAGCTCAAGGAGAATCCTTCTCATGTGTTGAGAATCCCTCTCCTTGAAAAGAAAACAACCCCTAGACACTCTCTACTCACTCTAAGATCAAGGGTTTAGCAAGCCGGAGATTCTAGTTCACTCAAAGTTCGAGAAAGAGCCCGAAGGTTGAACCCTCAGGTGGATCCATCTTTGACGGAAGAAGGCGACGAGGAAAGAACCATCAACCTCTACAAAGTTTAAAGAAGAAGGAGTTCAAGTTTAGGTATAACCATCTTTCCGAGTAGCTAACTCTCTTTAGCTTGTTTGCTAGTTTTAGTTTAGGAAAAGATCCCGACTTTGTTAGTCCATGTTGCCCCATGCGCTAAAAATTTGATTTTTATACCGTTTCCGCCTCCCCGTAAGAACCGGGGGTCGCAACGTGGGCATGGCGAGAAACAAACTTGCACTGTACTCTATGAACTGGTATTCTAGAAAGTGGGCATGGCGAGAAACAAACACCTTTTGTTCCTCTTCGCAATAGAAGAAATATCCCTTGGAGTTCCTTGGATATCCCACAAACTTGCACTGTACTGAGCGTGCCTCGAGCTTGTCCGCATGCTGCTTTTTTACAAAAGCTGGACATCCCCATATCTTAATGTGATTAAGATAGGGTCTCTTCCCACACCACATCTGATATGGTGTAGTAGGCACAGTCTTAGTTGGAACTCGGTTCAAAAGGTATGCAGCTGATTCTAGCGCATATCCCCAGAACGATCGCGGTAACTCAGCGTTACTCATCATGGACCGTACCATATCTAATAGGGTTCGGTTCTGTCTCTTCGATACACCGTTATGTTGCGGAGTGTATGGAGAAGTAAGCTGAGAGAGAATTCCATTCTCTTTTAAGTAACCCAGGAACTCGGCACTCAAGTATTCACCACCTCGATCAGATCTCAGTGCCTTGATACTTTTGCCTGTTTGTTTTTCTACTTCATTCTTATATTCCTGGAATTTTTCAAAAGCCTCGGATTTATGTTTCATTAAGAAGACATAAACGTACCTTGAAAAGTCATCCGTAAAAGTAATGAAGTAAGAATAACCGCTTCGTGCATGTGTAGACATTGGACCGCACACGTCGCTGTGTACTAGTCCCAAGAGCTCGCTCGCTCTTACTCCGTGTCCAGTGAACGGAGTCTTTGTCATCTTTCCCTTGAGACAGGATTAACAAGTTGCATACGATTGATATTCGAACGGATCCAAATATCCTTCTGTATGTAACTTAGTCAACCTTCTCTCATTGATGTGACCCAGTCTACAATGCCATAAGAAAGTTTTATTGATTTCTGGAGACTTTCTTTTGTGTGTATTCTGGACATTGAAAATCTGTGGTTGGTTTAATACGTATATACCGTTGTTCAATGTACCTGACCCAATCAAAACTTGATTAAGGTGAATGTTCACTACATTACATACAAATGCAAATTCATAACCTTCTTTAGATAATAAAGATACAGAAATGATATTACAGGTTGCATTTGGTACATAATAACAACTACGCAAAACCAAAAAGTGTCCATCCGACAATCCCAGGTGATAGTCCCCTACGGCCTCAGCATCCATGCCAGCACCGTTTGCAACTCTGAGGGTCATGTCACCTGCCTTCAAAACTCTACGCTTTCTCAACGCCTGCAAAGAATTACAGATATGAGATCCTGATCTGGTATCCAATACCCAGGATGTAGAGTTTATTGATAGATAGTTTTCAATAACATACACACCTGAAGCTGAAGCCGCAACTCGCTTCAAATCCTGTGTTCTGGCCTTCCAAGCCTTGCAATCCTGTTTCCAGTGACCACTTTTGTGACAGTAGAAGCATTCTTCCTTCCCCACCAGCTTTCCTACTACCTTTGTTGCTTTTCCTTTTCCCTTCATATCCACTTTACTGACACCGCCTCTTGGTTTAGCGGGGGCTTTCTTCTTCTTGCCCTTGGCTTTCGCCCTGGACCTAGAAGAGGAAGATCCTCCTACAAACAAAGTGGATGTCTCCCTACCCTTCTGTAGGGTGCCCTCAGCACTCCTCAACATGTTCAGAAGTTCGAAAAGTTCAACCTCCTTTCCTTGGATGTTGAAGTTAAGGATAAACTGGGCGTAAGTGGAAGGAAGGGACTGGAGAATCAAATCAGTATAGAGTTCATTCTCCAACGTGGTCCCAAGGTCCGCGAGCTCCTCTATGTAGCCAATCATCTTAAGCACGTGTTCTGCTACCGATGATCCGACGGCCAACCTTGCCAAAAACAACTTCTTCGACACTTCGTATCTGGCGATACGAGACTGCTCTCCATACAGTTCTTTTGTATGAAGAAATATGGACTCTAGGTCCATATTCTCGTGCCTCCTCTGATGTTCGTTGTCCATCGAGACAAGTACGAGGCATTTGGCCTTCGCGCAATCTATTTCCCATGTCTTACGGATTTCCCTATCCGCGACACTGGTTTTGGGACCTGGGACAGGAGGAGCTTTGGTTGTAAGGACATACCCCAACTTGTCGTAAGTGATTGTCATCTTGACATTCCTGAGCCAATCTTTGTAGTTTGGCCCTGTCAATATGTTTTTATCTAGTAATAACTTAAGTCCGGTCATATTGAATGGTCGCTGCAATTAGGAGAGAGAAAAGAAACACTTTAGCATGATGCTCTTGCAAGTTTAGAGTGGTTTTTAGTTTGTCTAAACAGGATGGCTCCCACTGTCTCTCGAATCCCTTCTCAAACCGTAAAGAAAGGATTAGTCGGGATCAATCTCACCGTACAATACTTGCTTAACCGTTCAGCCAGGCCAGTGTCGGTACTTCGAGGGAGGTTTTCCAACGCTTTCGCGAAGTTCCTTAATTAAGTAACCTCTTTTCCCTGTGGGCGTAGCCCCGCTAACACCTTTCTAGACACCTACTAAGTTTATAGCATTGATCGTTAATGAGAGTTTTCCCGAGGAGTAGCATATACTCACAGTAGGATCGGGATCCAAATATCATCGCGTGATAAAACCGAAGGAATCCTACCAGAATTATCACACTCCAAATGATATGCAGCGCTAGCAAGTTTCAGTACTTATGAAACTCCCGATGTGGATTTTTTCCCCATGCTCTTATGACCATGACTTTGGCCAAAATACATAAGTCACATGTCAAGTTCTACCCATCATTCTCCTGGTTAATTTGGACCCACCCGTACCTACCCTTGACTTTGGCCAAAATGGCGGCACGACTGTCCCAAACCAACGCATCTATCTATGCTGCACATGAATACCCAATAGCTACCAATCACTATGCCTTGACTTTGGCCAAAATACATAGCTTGAATACTTTTGACCATTCATGTGGAATGACGGAGGGCTACAAATGGTTTTGGCGAAACCGTGAACGTAGTGAACTTGATATAATCGATAGAACGAGATAGCTTTTAAAAGGAGTGGTTCAAGCTCCGCGTTTAAAAGTTTAGTTTTGAAAAGAACCGAGTGGTTTTTCAAAGTGTTCCAATCGACTTTTACTTGGTTTATTTTCTTGCATTAGTTCTTTTAATGCGTCCCATCATTTAATCCTACCATTGCAGAAAACAACCAAAATATGACGTATGCTTATGCCATTCGCATTCGCCACGGAGCCCCGTCATCACCCGTTAGGTTACTTAACTAACGACAGAGCGGGGGCTGGGCTAGCGCGGCTGTAAAACATAAGCAACGCCTAAATAGTTATCATATATAAGTATATAGTAATGATAGACATTACAGATCACAGATGAATACATTGGATATACTAGGAATCCGCAATCCGTTCGAGTCTGCAACGAAAAGATGATTACACGGTCGCGGTGAATAGCCAAATACCCCACCCAAGACCCCTACGGGTGCGGCAAACTACCCGCCAAGTACCCGAAGCGAAGCAACCTCCTTCAACACCGTGAGTAGGCCACTCGGCACTTCGAGATACCCGGTAGTTTGTGCACCCCCTCCATGGGTCTATCCTAGGAGCAAAAACAGTAAAAAGAATTATACAATGACGGCTACAACCCCGACCCGGTTGTGCTGCCATACAAATATTATTACATCAATTTACATATTACAATGAATGAAAGAAAAAGAAACACTCATCTCACATCCACCCCGGCTATTCACCCGCGACAATCCAACACATTCATATACACATACCATCATCAAACACAGATCACAGATATGTATAACCCCGACTAATCGACATATAGCGATTGGCCGACGTTTAATACACATAAACATCACAGATATAACCCTTTAGTCAAAGTGTAGTGAAGTTCGATAAAAAATACGGATTTATAGGCCCCCAAAAACAAATTTCTATTCTGGAAAATCTAGGCACATACAAACCATCTTAAAAATCCCAAAACCAAGCCAGAAAGACACTGCACCAAACTCGACCCAGAGCCGAGCCAAAACGGCCGCGGTAAGCTATTGCCGCAGAACCGCGGGTCTTTGAGCGAATCTCTGGATCGTTTTTGGTGGCTTTCTTCACAAAACCCTGAGATGATTTTTGGAGTATGATTTATTTTGTTTTGAACAGAAAAAATTTTAACAGAAAGTTAGGGTTTTGAAAACTCGGTTTTTCGATTTTTCCGATTCGAACTTCCATACACTTTACTACCTAGCTAGTTTATGTTTAGTTAGGCTCTGATACCACTGTAAGTCCACGTTGCCCACCCCGGTACTTACGGGGAGGCGGAAAACGGAATAAAAATCAAATTTTTATCAACTATAGGCAACATGGACTAGACAAAGAAGGATCTTTGCTAAACAAAAACAAGCTAAAGCTAACTAGAAACTAGCTAAGGGTTAGAACGGTTATACCTAGGGCTTTATGTCCTTCTCTCCTTGCTCCTTGGAGTAGTATAAAGGGATCACCTTTGTCTTCTTCTCACGTCGAAGAAGGATCCACCCGAAAGCCTCGACCTTTGGCTTCAACTCCAAGCTAGAAGTAACTAGGGTGCTAGAAGTGCTAATCCTAGAACCCTAGATAAGAGTAGAGATTATCAAGAAGTGGTTTTTCTCAAGCTCAAGTGTTTCTCAACACATGAGAGGGGAGAGCTTGAGGGAGAGGAAGAACAAGAGAGAGAAAGTAAATAATAGAATGAGAGAAAAATGAACCATTCTCACATATATGTGTGAATTATTATAAATTGATAATTAGCTAGATAATTGTCATGGTTAATCAAGACATGACAATTATCATTTCATTTTTAATGCAAATTGCAAGGATCAAAGAGCATCTTCCAAATGAAATGATGATGGTCAAAGTGTCAACCTAGGTCAACAAGTCAAGGAGGTCAAATGGTCAACAACCATAACCATGCACAATTATATTAAACTAATATCAATTAACCATAATACACACATAAGCATTAGGGTTAATAAAATGACAATGGTCATTAACCCTAATCAAAGTCCTCTCCCTCTGTCTCAAGCAACTGTGCATACGCACCCATATTCGTGATCCGAGGAACACGAATACAATGAGATAAAACCAATCCCAAATCATATACTAGGATCCGGCTTAAACCAAAACCCGCTAGTATAAGCTGTCCAGACAGCAAACGTGCACAAGTGCGCGGATGTGAACGAACCATGTCGCAAAACCATGCGACCTCTACTCATTTTGCCTAAAGGCGAATAGCTCTCTGTGTGGGACTCTAAAGACTCGACACTACGCTGGCAGTGGGTTTAACCACAGACCGCAAGCGGCACTAGCTGTACGTAACGGTCCCCAGGTAGATGCCGATAAGAAGACTGACGAGGTGAACCCTATCTGAACTCCTACTGAGCCTGTATGTGACAGTCTCTGTACAGTTCGGTCTGTTCGTCTGATACATCGCATGGTGGGCCTAGGGGGCGGTGAACGTCAGTCCCCTAATAGCGGTACAAGTCGTGTCGGAGTGTAGCCCAGAACACCCTGAGATAACACTGGAAACCTACCAGTATATCTTGCTTGTCCTGGCCAGGGACTACTCATGTAATGGCTCTCCTGGACACAGCACGATGTCAACCCCCAATACCGGGAGAGACGAATCCTGTCTAACCGTCACTGCCTCCAAGTGCTTCGGGACTGCACCCAAAAACTACCTGTTTGCACGACTCCTTTGAGCCGTGGTAGGGTAGTAATCAAAGTGCAGTGGGAACACACTCGAGGTGAAGTGACGGTGTCAAGTCAGCGGACTAAGCTGTACTCATGTCACCTGGGAACTGATGACTGACGATAGGTATAGTATCAACCAATCAGTTCCCGACGAGTCCTGTCCAGTGTACTCGTAACCTAACGAGCACCCGCATACTATCTCAAGTACGACGTACTGACGGCTGTGGGACAGACCGTCTCCTACGCTGGGATGAGAAGTGCATACGCTAGTCTACTCCGGAGTATCGATGCCCTGTCTCGATAGTCCAACGACTAGGGACCTGTATAAGGATGTGCTTATAGATCACCCAGCTCCCACGAGTGTGAGCGCCATCACAACGCTGGTAATCAAGCAAAGATCCTAAGGGCTATACTAATATGTATATCAGCAATATGCTAAAAGAAATACATGCACATATTAAAGCAGAGACAAACCAAGTAGCATACTACCATTTCGAGCAAGATTGTATATACAACTATGAATATCCCAAGCTTCCATCAAGTAATATACAAACTAGTATGATACAGTAATGGCCTCTAGGGCATATACACTAACAATAGATGCATATTTAAATTAGTTTGAATTTACATCTTGTGAAACTTGTCGGTCATGTCACAGAGATAAGATGACCACAGCTCCATTTATTGGAAACAGCGAAAGAGTTAGTGAACTCTTGGGATTGATACATGCTGATGTATGAAGGTCCCCTGTCTACACATGCCAGGACCGGTTCTTTGTACTTCATTACATTCACTGATGATCTCTTAAGATTCAGACATGTGTTCCTGTTGAAACACAAGTCCGAAACTTTTGAGATAATCACAGAATATAAGTTAGAAGTAGAGAACCAAAAATGGGTATAATTATTATGTCCATTGATGAGATCAAGGAGCAGAATACTTGAGCACGGGATTCCTGGACTATTCTAAAGGAGAATGAGATTCTCTCTCAGCATTACTCCTCCATATACACCACAGCATGTCGGTGTATCAGGGCGGAGCAATCACACCCTATTTGATATGGTGCGCTCTATGATGAGTACTACTGAGTTTCCTATTTCCTTTTGGGAGTTATGCACTTGAGAAGCTGCATACCTATTGAATAGGGTTCAAATCAAATCAGTTGCTTACCACTTCATATGTGATATGGAAAAGGAAGAGCCCATATCTTAAGTTTGTTAAGATTTGGGGTTGTCCGGCCTATGTCTAAAAAGAAAAATCCGGACAAGCTCGAGGCAAAGTCGGTTCTGTGGAAGTTTGTTGGATATCCTAAGCATTCGCAAGGGAATATCGTCTACCAAACCGAGAAACAAAAGATGTTTTGTTTCTCAGCATGTCACCCTTGTGAAAGCGAATTTCTTGTGAAGAAATTATTGGTCATGAGGTAGAACTGGAAAGAGTTTCAGCTATACAAACTGCAGCTAATGATTTGGTAAACCCGGAGGATTCAATTGTTTCCAACGAACCTTAGCCTCTCCGCCGATCTGGTAGGGTTTCTCATCCACTTGAGAGATACTTCGGTTTCTTTATGACAGTGGGAGCGAGGATTGCATCTTGAGATGATGACCTAACTAGTTTCGAGCAAGCCGTCAGGAGTGGGACTCTGTAAGAATGGATGGATGCTTAGTGATCTGAGATGGAATCCTTATACACCAACAAAGTATGGACTTTAGTTGCTTTATCTGAAGGGTTAAATCCCCATCAGGAGCAAGTATATCTTGAGAAGATTACTTGGTGTACATGGAAAAGTTGAGACTTTCAAAGCTATACTTAAAGTCCATCCAGATCCTACTTGCAATGGATACATACCATGACTACGATATCTGGCGGTTGGGTGTCATGACTGCTTTTCTAAATACTGATTTTGAAGAGAGCATCTATAAGTACACAGCCAGAGGGCTTCATAGACAGTGGGAGCAGCGGAAACATGTGCAAGATGCTTTATAGGATAAAGCAGGCATCACGGAGTTGGAACATCTGTTTTGATGTGGTAGTCAAAGAGTTTGACTTCATCAAAATGGTAGATGAACCTTGTATATACAAAAAGGTAGTAGAGAGTATGGTGGTGATCCTCGTAGAGTACGTGGATGACATACTCTTGATAGGGAAGGAGTCCTATGCTACGCTCGATCAATCTTCACTTATCACAAGGATTCTCTATATAGGATCAAGGTGATACCTCCTAAATCCTAGGTTTTATATCTATGAGATAGATCTAAATGAATGTTAGTATTCTTACTAGTTGTAGTGAGATGGTATCAATTGATCCTGGGGAGAATAACTGGAAAAGGTTCCAGGGTGATAAGGACGACTGAATGTCAGTCGCAGGCATTGTCTTTACCCTCAGTGGAGGGACGGTATATTGGAAGAGTTCCAAGCTAGATACCGTGACTTACTAGACGATTAAAGGCAAGATCCATCGTTACCAAGGATGCTACCAAAGAGGCAGTCTGGATATATACAAGTTCATGAGATGAACTTCATTCCTAGCATTGTGTGACAATGGAGTTGTGGCTTATGCTAAGGAACCTCACCCCATCAGAAATCCAGATATAATTCTTAGGCAGTATCACCTGATCATGGAGATGCTTGATCTCCAGGGAGATCAAGGTTAGGAGAGTAGACACAGAGGACAACAGCGCGGATCCACTCACAAAGGCCTTTTTCCCAGTAGAGACTTTTATGGGATGGTTGAGTATGAGATACTTCAACCACAGCTAATTGTTGGGTATGTGATATCACAACAGATGGCCCTAGTGCAAGTGGGAGATTGTTAGTTATATGTATGCCTTAGAGGCCATTACTGTACATATGATGTATATTGTAATGGATTCTTGGACATATATAGGGAGGACTTTCTTGCTCGACATGATAGTATGCTATCCGGTTGTACTTTATCTTAACATGTACTCTGATTGTCTCTATGTTACATGTTGATAAAGCCCTTAGGATATGTACTCGACTACTGGGACTATGATGAGATCATACTAGTGGGGCCACGGTAGTCGACGAGTACATCCTATAACTGTTCCTAATCAAGAGTGTATCGAGACAGGGCATCGATACACCAGAGTAGACTAGCGTATACGCATCTTGACCCATATGATGGGCGATGGATGATCCCATATCCATTGGTGTTTGACATCAAGGATGGTGTACGGGTGCTCGGTAGAGACTGGGTATCCTGGACGGACTCGCCGAGAACTCCCAGATGGTATTATACATCACGTCAGATGGCAGTTCTCTGGTGACACTGGTACAGGTTAGTCTGTAGACCCAAGATCGTCATAGAGTCTTGTGTGATTCCCACTGTGCTTTGATTTCCATCATACTACGTCCAAGAGGGCGTGCAAAAAGCTGGCTTTTGGGTACAGTCCCGAATCACATGGAGGCAATGAGCGATAGGATGGGTTTCGTCTCTCCCGGTATAGGGAGTTGATGTTGCGTTGTGTTCGATTGGCTATAACTGGAAATCCCTGGCCAGGGTTGCTGAGATCTACTAGTAAGTGTTATCAGTAGTTTCTCGAACTGTTATAGACCTCATATCGACACGACTTATCAAGCTACTGGGGTCTGGCGTTTACCACCCCTAGACGAGATATGCGACATATTAGACGAAGAGACCGGAATGTACGGGAGTGTTACTGATTGGATTCACAGGAGAATGTACAGGCTTGCTTGTTAATCTTCTGATCGCTCAATACCTGGGTGGCTGTTACGTTTAGCTGACCGCTTGCAGCCTGTGGGTGTTTGATATGATCATCACCTACTGCCGGCGTATTGACGATTCTTTAGAGTCCTACACAGAGGTTTCTTGACTCAGGAAAAACGGAGTAGGAGAACATATATGATATGTGCGGGACCGAGAACAATACGTGTATATGATACCGTATTAGATTCTCGCAATATGAGATATCGGCCGGGTATATGTGATATAGCCGGGGTCATCGGATCAAGTGTTGATTCGATGAACTGATACAGATTATAATTGTCGGTTATTTGTGAAATAGCCGGATTATCGGATCAAGTGTTGATTCGATAATTTAATGTATAATTATATATTTGATATATTAAATTACATTAACTGATATAAGCTCACTAAAAGATTCTTTTTCTCACTCGGGTAATACATTGATATATATGCGATATATGTTAATTGTATTATTTTATTTTGTTACAATAAATATTGTATATGTGATATATAATATTGTAACATATTAGCGTTATTAATGCAACATGTTTAGTGGAGATTAAACATGGTTAGGGTTTGATATGGGTTAATCTTTTCTAGAACCTTCTAGAAGGTTTTGTTTTGTTTTGTACAAAGATATTTGTGTTGATATTTTGCATAGATATTTGTTTAACCCAACCAAACCTTTTAACCTTGGTTAAATCTCTACAAGGGTTACATATACCATGGTTGCATTTCTAACCTTATACTTGAGTTTCATTATTCATCACAAAAGGATTAGATCTTCTTCTTCCTTCTTCTTCTTTTATGGAGAAGCTTACTAGCTTTTTCATTAGTGATGATTTTGAGTGAGATTAAGAAAACAAAAGAGTGCTGAAATCCTACTTCATCATCCTAATCTATCCTAGCCATTTAGATTAGGGTGTTCACTTCATTTAGTGAGTGAGAGCTTGTGTTAAAGAAACTTCAAAGTAGATCATCTTTGTTATCGAAGATCGGAAGCAAGCTTGCATCTTTCTCTTCGTGGAGCCTCTCTAGAGTCCATATACTCGATGATCGCAGTGAAGGGACCTCAACACGGAGCTTTAGAAGTGAAGGACCGGACTACAAAGGTTGTAATCCCAAACTCTTAGTGGTAAACTATTTAACATGCTTTGTTTCGCCTAATCTCTAGTTTAAAGATCTTGGTTAGGGTTGTTCGGCACGTCTAAATTTTAAATCGGGCATGTTTGATGCCTTATAGACCTTTGTAAGAGTGCCTAACATCCTTACAATTCCATCCTTTCTTCAATAATTCGTCCAACTGTGTTCGGATCTCTTTCAAACCTTCAGGACTCAAGAGATACGGAGCTTTGATCACCGGTTGTGCTCCAGGTACTAAATCAATGCTGAATTCAAGAGTTCGATCGGGAGGAAAACCTGATATATCTTCAGGAAATACGTCATCAAACTCTCGAACTAGCTCTGGCTTCAATACTTCCTCTGCTTGAAGTACTGCAATCACTGCCTTCTTCGGTTTTGCTTTGTATGTGCTTGGCTCCAGGGTACGGTCTCCACTTTTGAACTAAAAGACTGGATGCTCTGGAATCTCGAACACTACCCTCCTTTGACGACAGTCGATGGAAGCGTAAAAAGTTCCTAGTCAATCCATACCCAAAACGACATCAAAATTTGGTATGTCCAGCACCTTGAAGTCAGCATAGAATTCTCTGCTGCAGACGACCACTGGACACAGGTCGTATCCCATTATTGCCTTTAGAACGCCGTTCTCTGAACTGACATTCTAGCTGGATACAAGAGATTTGACTGGAATTGTATGAGTTCGGATGAACCTTTGCGACATAAAGCAATGAGATGCTCCAGTATCGAAGAGTGCTAATGCAGGAAGTGAGGCTACTAAGATCATACCTAAGTTATATGGGATATGTTTTAGGTATGAGAAAAAGATATATGGGTATGTATAAAGATTGAAAGAAAGCTTGAAAGAAAAGAGTTACCAGTGATGACTTGGCTAGTGGCTTCAGTTTCTTCCACGGTCATTGTGAAAGCCTATCGCCTCAGTACATTCTTCCTTGCTAGAGGAGCATTCCTCTATCCATTCCTCTGTACTTGAGGTAAGTTCCTTTGTACTTGGTAGAACTGACGAGGAGGAGGTGCACTCGGTCCACGAGGAGGTGGAGCTAGGAGAGCGAGTGGTGGAGCAGGTGCCTGGATAGATGTCCGCTGCGGATGGGCAATTGCTGGTCTGGGTGCAGTATTAGGATTGAGTCTTCAAGGACAAGACCCAATATCATGTGTGGATGAGCTGCAGACTAAGCAAAGGCGATTAGCACGCCTAAAATCCTTCGTCGGGTGTCCATCCTTCCTGCAGTAGGTGCAAAAGGATGGATTGGGCCGGTTGAATGGTACTCCCGGTCTCCTGGGTAAAAAATGTGGCCTTGAAGAGGCTCCTCCTGCCATCTGAGTGGCAGGGTGCTTCAGTCTGGCAGATTGGTAGACCCTGCATCTTTACTACCGCCTCATATCGACGGGCAGCTTTCAGAGCTAGTTCGTGAGTTTGGAAATCCCCTGTAGCTAAAGCAGCTTGGATCTCCGGATCTAACCCTTATTAAAATCGTCTGGACCTGATCTCAGCAGTCGGAATGAGGTGTGCCGCGAACCTATTATGGTCTTGTGTTAGCTGTGTAGTATGTGATATAATAAAATCGAATATTTGAGGCATATCTTTACCTGCTTAACATAGTGAACTCGGCATCATACTCATCCACCGATTTGCTCCACATAGAGCCTTGTTGTAAGTGGATGAATTGCTTCTCCATGTCGAATCGGGCAGTCTCGGAAAAATACTTCACGTCGAACATGTCGCGAAAAGTTTTCCATTCGATAGGCTGGGCAAAACGGCTTTCTTCCGCCTTCCACCATACTCGAGCGTTGTCGGTGAGTTGCAGCTTCGCAACCTAAACCCAAGCGATCTCTGGCACTTATGCTGCTTCCAGATCGTCCTCAATGCTCTGAGTCCATTCTTCAGCTTCTAAAGGGCTCTCTTTCCCAGAAAATTGCTTCGGGTGCAATCTTCTCATTCGAGAGTTGAGGTTTCATTACCCGGAATTGCTTCACTCTGGGTGCTTCCGCTTCTGGGTGGTTCAATAAGATAGCAGTCTGCTGCTGCTGTCTTTCCAGAAGGCTTCAGATTGTCTCAAGCAATACCGTTTGCTCGTTGATCGGAGCTGCAACGGTAGGCGTAAGTGGAAGAGGTGGTGGTGTGTTATTGAAGTTGGTGCTGGTATTGTTTGGAGAATCCATAACCTTGAAAGAAAAATAGAGTTAGGATAGATTCAAAAAATATGAAATTGTAAGATGTAAAGAATGTTTTGAGTTGTTGATTCTTGTGTTATATTTCTTAGGACTTCATACAGAATTGTTCTGCATGTCCATGCAGAACTGACCTGCATGGACCACCAACAAAGCCTGTCACGCCCCGCTTCTCAGTGTACAGGTAAGGAGGCGCGATTGGCCCGCTATATATTTACTCAGAAGTAAACACGCTAAGCGTAACTAAGCAATATAATGTAAATATACACAAGAAGACATGAAATGTAAATGATCAGCAACTTTTATTTATTAAACATTTCTTTATAATACAACTGAAAAGTAAATACAATGATGAAAGCAATACCTAAACAATGGCATGAACATGAAAGTAAAGTATATACAAGAGTCTAAAGCTTGGAGTCCTCGCTGAACTGATCTAAGTCCTCTAAACCGGGCTCTCCAGTGAGTCGGATCCACCTGAAAACATTCTAAAAAAAGAAGAGAGAAGGAATGTCGTCAGCGAACAATCGCTCGGTAAGCCCTAAAGAAAAGTAGGAATAGAAAAGACAGATAAATAGAAAGATATGAGAATATAACTGATGTATTGTGAGTTTGTTATGTTAACGTAGTTGTTTGTAATTTGGTACAGAATATGCCAGTGTATACGAGAGGATTCCAACTATTCCGTGAACTAAGGTATACGGAGCACAAGGAACCGTTAAGCCACGGAACAACAACAATGGATATTCAGGTTAGGTGTATTAAATTGACCGTCTCGTGCCACTTCCAACACATTCCGTATCAATCCACCCCTTTTAAAACCCCGTAATGTATTATGTATTGATATATATTGTTTTTTCTAATAGATGTACGACTTGCCGAAACCATGATATCATGTAAACGAAATGGTTATAAATGGATAGTCATGTAATCAGAGTATATCCATGGTTCGATTTAGTCGAGTCATGTTGATATAGATTGAATTTTGGTATAAATGGATTCATGTTGAAATGGAGTTATACTTGAATCATATTCAAGGATAGATTGATTGATTGATTTCATATTAGACTAAGACTCTGTCTGAGTCAGACACTTTAAAACGAATTGAAGTCCTAAATTAGTTTTGATGTTATCGGTAACTGCTGCACATGGACGGCAGGATTTGAGTCTTTTTCCAAGACAATTACCGTATTGATAACACCGTTTTTTAGGTTGTCTACCTTAGATAGGCAAGCACCCATATTCTCCGGCTCCCTGAGGCTCAAGAGAACTGATCCCGCTTAAACCTATATTTACTAGGGTCTTTATTGTAAATTAATATAACTTGAAGGGGTTTTATGAAAAATAGTTTTGATATATTTTCAAAATAAAGCTCAAGTATTTATTTATCGTCTTTAGGGTTTTCATAGTTATAATTTTTATAAAAGGAAATATTCTAGTGGATATAAACCTAATTTTGAATGGTATATGGTATTTTCTTGTAATTTGTCTTGTATAGAATGTGATGGTATGATGTTTTGTGATTCATTTCTTTTGATTAGAAAACCTGGAATATATATTATATTTAAAATAGATATTTTGATAATATTTATATATATATATATAATTATAAAAAATAGAATTTATTTATTAAATAGAAATCACGTTTTCTTAAAAGTTGTAATAAAATTTCCATCGAGATCGAATGCTCTGTGAGGAGGTCTGCATCTCACTTTACTAGTCCCAAGGACGTTCTATAACCTGCACCATCCTGATCGGGTTCCCCAAAATGGATTGTAGAGGCTTATTTACAAGGAATTAATTAAAACAATTTAAATAATGCGGGTTTTGATAATTTAAGGTATTTTAATGTAAATTGTGTTTTGTCCCACAAAAATTATTAAAAAAGCCATAGTGCTATGTCAAGATGAGTGTTATGATGAGCTAGGACATTACCTCGTGATTTTTCTGAAGATAATATGATCTAAACTATAAAGTAATGTCGTGTGTAAACTAGATGGTATTTTACCGTAAAAGTTAAATAAAAGTTGTTTAACATTATATTTTGAATTGAAACTTGTTCCAAATGTTATTTAATAGTTAATAAATAATATTTAAAAAGATAATAAATTTGTTATTAAGAAAATTTTTATGTTTTTGATGAAATTAGAATCGGAATTCGGATTAACTCCGCTTCCGACGAGTTTTAATAGATTATTGTTTTAGACTAGAAAGAGGTGAGAAGTGAAGGGACTTACTAATTGGAAGAAGAGGGAAGAGAAAGTGGGAACTTTCGAAGGCATCGTGAAGTCGTTTCGTCGCTGAATTTGTCCCGAAACGTTGCCGGAACTTTGACTTGAGCTAACTCCACTTGTACAACTTTTGGACTTAGAAATTTTTTGAGAGTTTTGGCAATGGATTTTTGAATGAGGAGGGACAAAGTGTTGGGTTATATTTATAGGAGAAATTAGGGTTTAGGATAATGAAGAAGGAATTAAAAATATGCATTAAAATGGATTAAAAAGGGGATTTATCATTCTCTGGATAAATGCAGAGAAATCAAACAGCATGGGGCTAGTGGGGTAGGCCAAGGGATGTCGGGGTTAAATTTTTGTTGCATTTGCTATGGTTTGGACTGGCGGCGCTGGCCCCAAGGACCATCTCGCCGGTCGGTAAAGGGTGGTTTGGGTCTAGATTTGTGCCACGTGTCATGGTCGTATCATATATCTCAGTGCACATGTTTGATTTAAGTGACTTTTCATTTTTACGTGTTTTGCACATGTAAACTTTTAAGCTTCCAAAAGTTTAAAAGAAAAATCAATTAAAAATAATATGTGGCTGAGGGGATTTGAATACAGGGGCTATGTCACAGCAGTGCAAGGCTTTACCAAACAGCAAGTCAAGGCTATTTAAAAGCAAATTAAATATTTATAGCATACACAGGATTGCAAATACTCCATTTGTACATTAACTTTTAAACAAATTTTCTGTACACTGAAACAGAGTTGCTACATGAATAGTATAAGGTATGTAACTACACCTAAACCATACGGCTATAGTTTTAATAATACGAATCGTAGTTTTGAAACGGGGGCTACGGTGTTTTTGAGGAAAAGACACCATTTGAAAATCCGTAGTGTCCATTGAGGTCATCGTTTAAAAGTGCATAAGATTCGTCGGTTTTGGAAACAAGTATGGTTCAAGTGAAATCCTTAAGTCGGCGTTCCAGCCTTATAGTATCAGATGTGGTATAATCATCGTGCATCATCCTCGAGTCGAGAGTGCGGATCAATCATCCGGTATATCTTATCGCGTACGGTAATCCATCGTATGATGTCATCAAACAGAATAAGGATCTATCGTCCTATACATAATATCATCTCTTATTCTCATACATACATACATACATACATACATACATACATATATATATATATATCAACCTCATATATATATATATATATATATATATATATATATATCAACCTCATATCATATCTATATCAATCTCACATCATATCTTGGCATATGTATTTATGTATTCATATCGCCTCACATCCTCATATCAAGTATATCTGCTCATGTTATCTTATTTCATCATATTCTCATTTCATCGTATCAACATCTCAATTCAAGTCATCTTGTACTTATCATTATGATTATATCCATAGGTTCTTAAGCTTTGGTTTCTCCACTTATATTCTACATATCGATTCTTCCATTACTATGGTTGCGGGGGTGCTATACGCCATCCACCCGACTTTTCCCGTAGATATAGATCTACTCACCTGCTAATCTTTGCTTTAGCCGAAGTCAAAGAAATTCTTGTTCTCTTTCGTCGTCTCTGAAGTCTACGCGAAGGTACCTACAAATCGATACACATCGTAACGATATCAAAACCAAATCCGAAAACCGATACGTCACGCGAAGTGCTCATAGGTTAGAACATATAACCCACACATGCAAGAACAACCAAATAACCCTCAGCGTTGACGTACAAACGTCCAACGACCGTGTCCAAACTCAAATACCTAAATCAAGTTTTCACAAATCGGAAACCCGAAATCAGCAACTTAGAAAAACACTCCATGATTCTACCCTTGATGAAATTAGGAGATTTTACATATAGGGTAAGTCTATATATCACATAACAGGGCCATGAACAAAAATCCACCACAATACATCAAGACCAGGCCACAATTTGCGGCCTGGGGGAATAAAATTGCGGCCAAAAGGAATTGCGGCCTAGAGGAATAAAATTGTTGCCGGAAGGAAGGGGTAGGGGCAATTTGCAGCCTGGAGGAATAAAATTATGGCCAGAAGGAAGGGGTAGGGGCTCGGGTTTAAAGGGTAAATTCATGGTAGCTTGCACATCTCCCTGTGTTGGGAACTTATTTTATAAAGCTCTCGAGTCATAGCAAATTCTACAGAGATATCACAATCGTCAAAAACCGATGTCGAGAAACTTCTAAGTTCGTGTTTTGGGGTAATGCACTCAAAATTTAATAAGATCATTAATAAACTTTTCAACTATGGAAAAACTTTTACAGAAAAAAAGAAGTGCTTAAAGATGTTGAGAGTTCTCATGGAAGAATGGAAACCCAAGGTTACAACGATCGAAGAAGCGAACGATCTAGAAGAAATAATCTTAGAGACCATGTTGGGAAGCTTAAGGCACACGAGATGAAGCTCAATGATAGTAGGGCAAAGTAAAAAGGTGAAGAACTGTAAGTCCATGCTACCTCTCCCGGTACTTACGGACTTGCGGAAATGATGAAAAACGATTTTTCTAGAGGTGGTAACATGGACTCAAAATACGGATCTTTGTTAAACAACTACCTACCAATCCTAACTAGGAGTTTTACCTACTCTGTTAGGGGGTTATACCTTTCTTGAACTCCTTCGTCTTCAACTCTTGTGGTGTACGGACCGGCCTCCCCTCGTCGTCTTCTCACGCCGAAGATGGATCCACCCGAAAGCTTCTACCTTTGGCTTCTTCTTCGAACTTGAAGAAACTAGAACACTTGGCTCGCTAGGCCTTGTGAACTAGGATGAGTAGAGGATTGTTTTGGTGTTTTTATCTCTAAGGCAATGGCTCTCAACTCATGAGAAGGGTTTGCCTTGAGCTAGAGAGAGTAAGAGGAAGAGGGAGAGCTTGAGAATGGGAGAGCTCAAGAGAGAGAAAGCCAAATGAAAAGTGAGCCAACCTCTTCTCATCTCACCTCTCATAATCCAAAATTATGATAACAAGTAATAATAATTGAGTATAATGTGATGGTTGATATCATCCCAAATGACACTATCATTTCTTACATTAAATGCAAATGGTGAACAAAACAAGCAAGCATAAGTCAATGCAACCAAATGATGGCCATTGTCATGATGGTGGTCAACAAGTCCAACCTAGTCAACCGGTCAACAAATGTCAACAAGTTAACAAGGTCAACCTTTCAACCCTAACCATGTCACTATAATACTTAATTAATATTATTGTTAATCATAATTCTAATTCTCATTAGGGTTTAGCAAAAGTCAATAGTCAACAGTCAATAACCCTAATGAGAATCCTCTGCCTCTGTCTCTCTGTCAACTGTGCATACACACCCGCATTCGCGTTCCGAGGAACACGAATACAAACGAGATAAAACCAATCCCAAAACATACACTAGGATCTGGCTTAAACCAAAGCCCGCTAGTGTTAACTGTCCGGACACTAAACGTGTACAAGTGCACGGATGTGACCAAACCCTGTCGCAGAACCATGCGACCTCTACTCTTTTGCCTAAAGGCGAATAGCTCTCTGTGTGGGACTCTAAATACTCGACACTACGCTGGCAGTGAGTTTAACCACAGACCGCAAGCAGCACTAACTGTGCGTAACGGCCCCCAGGTAGATGCCGATAAGAAGACGGACGAGGTGAAACCCATCTGAACTCCTACTGAGCCTGAATATGACAGTCTCCGTACAGTCCGGTCTGTTCGTCTGATACATCGCATGGAGGGCCTAAGGGTGGTGAACGTCAGTCCCCTAATAGCGGTACAAGTCGTGCCGGAGTGTAGCCCAGAACACCCTGAGATAACACTGGAAACCTACCAGTATATCTCGCTTGCCCTGGCCAGGGACTACTTGTGTAATGGCTCTCCTAGACACAGCGCGGTGTCAAACCCCAATACCGGAAGAGACGAATCCTGTCTAACCGTCACTGCCTCCAAGTGCTTCGGGACTGCACCCAACTACTACCTGTTTACACGACTCCTTTGAGCCGTGGTAGGGTAGTAATCAAAGTACAGTGGGAACACACTCGAGGCGAAGTGACAGTATCAAGTCAGCGGACTAAGCTGTACTCATGTCACCTGGGAACTGATGACTGACAATAGGTATAGTACCAACCAATCAGTTCCCGACGAGTCCTGTCCAGTGTACTCGTAACCTAACGAGCACCCGCATACTATCTCAAGTACGACGTACTGACGGCTGTGGGACAGACCGTCTCCCCTGCTTGGATGAGAAGTGCATACGCTAGTCTACTCCGGAGTATCGATGCCCCGTCACGATAGTCCTATGACTAGGGACCTGTATAAGGATGTGCTTGTGGATTACCCAGCCCCTACGAGTGTGACTGCCATCACAACGCTGGTAATCAAGCAAAGATCCTAAGGGCTCTACTAATATGTATAAGCGATATGCTAAAAGAAACACATGCACATATTAAAGTAGAAACAAACCAAATAGCATACTACCATTTTGAGCAAGATTGTATATACAAGGTGAATATCCTAAGCTTCCATTAAGTAATATACAAACTAGTATGATACAGTAATGGCCTCTAGGGCATATACACTAACAATCTCCCACTTGCACTAAGGCCATGTACTGGCGTATAGAAGACCTATCATCTCGATCAGCCGCTCGAACTGAGTCTGGGGTAAGGCCTTCATGAGTGGATCAGCAGTGTTATCTTCCGTAGCAACTCTCTGAACCTCGATCTCCTGGCGACCCACGATCTCCCTGATCAGGTGATACCGCCTCAAGATGTGTCTGGACTTCTGATGGGACCTAGGTTCCTTCGCTAAAGCTATAGCCCCGTTGTTGTCGCAATACAGAGGTATTGGATCAACAATGGACAGAACCACCTGAAATTCCGTTAAGAACTTCCTCATCCAGACGGCTTCTTTTGCGGCATCTGCAGCAGCGATGTATTCCGCTTTCATCGTCGAGAAACTTCTAAGTTCATCTTTAAGCACTTCTTTTTTTCTGTAAAAGTTTTTCTAGTCTCAAGTTTTTCCAGAACATCATCACTAAAGGTTTGTAATCACCAAGTAAACCTCAAATGCATCTCTACTACTCAAATCACCTACTAAAATCATTCTAGAAATTTCCAAGATCACTAATCTAGCTTAAACATACTCTAAACATAACTAGGATGTTAAGAAACCAATAACATAAAAGAAAGTTATGGGTTTACTTCTTGGAGCAACTGAATAAAATTCCAAGATGATGCAAAGTGCTCAAAATCAAAACTTGAACTTGCTAAGGGGTGTAGGATAAGGTGGTGCACATTTTTTGTGAAGGTAGCCATGGGTTTTGAGTTGGTTTTTGAGATGATTCTCATGGGGTAATAAAGTGGAGGATGAGGTGAAGGAAGAGGATGAAGGAGATGAGGTGAAGAAAATTATTGAAGTGTGAAGAAAGAATGGAGTCATGGTTAAGGGTTGACTCCTCTCTTTCTCTCTCTCTCTAGCCTATGCTCTCTTGTCCCCCTCCATATCACATCATGTCTTCTCTTTTGTCTCTTCTCACAATATCTTTTCACTTTTTCTTTTAAAACCCTAATGCAACAAATACAAATTGGAACAATGCATGCAACAAAAATACAATATGTCATGGTGCACTAGCCATGGTTAATACAAAAGTGAATTTGGCCTAAAGCATGATTAATAGTGCACTAATCAAGTTTAACATAAACTTGCATATAATTAATTGCATAATTATTTATAAAATGCCCAAATCCAATAAATGCCTTTTTTAATTAATAATTCATATCAATATCTGAATTTTTTCCAAATATTGGTATATATAATTATACCATTCTACGAAAACCCTAAATTCGTACTTGAATAGTTTTCGTGAAATTTATTATTTTATTATTTAAATTCTAAAAATAATATTTTATATTTCTAAAATTTTACACCGGGTCTCCATGTGCACCACCACACATGAGATTTAGAGGACTTTCGAAACTTCTCACGAAGGGATGAGTCAGATGAAAGAAAGTAAAATCAATTGGTTCATGAGTGAATACGAACAGTTTAAAATGAGCATTGATGAAACGATTGATGTAATGCACTCAAAATTTAATAAGATCATTAATAAACTTTTCAACTATGGAAAAACTTTTACAGAAAAAAGAAGTGCTTAAAGATGTTGAGAGTTCTCATGGAAGAATGTAAACCCAAGGTTACAACGATCGAAGAAGCGAACGATCTAGAAGAAATAATCTTAGAGACCATGTTGGGAAGCTCAAGGCACACGAGATGAAGCTCAATGATAGTAGGGCAAAGTAAAAAGGTGAAGAACTGTAAGTCCATGCTACCTCTCCCGGTACTTACGGGCTTGCGGAAATGATGAAAAACAATTTTTCTAGAGGTGGTAACATGGACTCAAAATACGAATCTTTGTTAAACAACTACCTAACAATCCTAACTAGGAGTTTTACCTACTCTGTTAGGGGGTTATACCTTTCTTGAACTCCTTCGTCTTCAACTCTTGTGGTGTACGGACCGGCCTCCCCTCGTCGTCTTCTCACGCTGAAGATGGATCCACCCGAAAGCTTCTACCTTTGGCTTCTTCTTCGAACTTGAAGAAACTAGAACACTTGGCTTGCTAGGCCTTGTGAACTAGGATGAGTAGAGGATTGTTTTGGTGCTTTTATCTCTAAGGCAATGGTTCTCAACTCATGAGAAGGGTTTGCCTTGAGCTAGAGAGAGTAAGAGGAAGAGGGAGAGCTTGAGAATGGGAGAGCTCAAGAGAGAGAAAGCCAAATGAAAAGTGAGCCAACCTCTTCTCATCTCACCTCTCATAATCCAAAATTATGATAACAAGTAATAATAATTGAGTATAATGTGATGGTTGATATCATCCCAAATGACACTATCATTTCTTACATTAAATGCAAATGGTGAACAAAACAAGCAAGCATAAGTCAATGCAACCAAATGATGGCCATTGTCATGATGGTGGTCAACAAGTCCAACCTAGTCAATCGGTCAACAAATGTCAACAAGTTAACAAGGTCAACCTTTCAACCCTAACCATGTCACTATAATACTTAATTAATATTATTGTTAATCATAATTCTAATTCTCATTAGGGTTTAGCAAAAGTCAATAGTCAACAGTCAATAACCCTAATGAGAATCCTCTACCTCTGTCTCTCTGTCAACTGTGCATACACACCCGCATTCGCGTTCCGAGGAACACGAATACAAACGAGATAAAACCAATCCTAAAACGTACACTAGAATCTGGCTTAAACCAAAGCCCGCTAGTGTTAACTGTCCGGACACTAAACGTGTACAAGTGCACGGATGTGACCGAAACCTGTCGCAAAACCATGCGACCTGTCGCAAAACCATGCGACCTCTACTCTTTTGCCTAAAGGCGAATAGCTCTCTATGTGGGACTCTAAAGACTCGATACTACGCTGGCAGTGGGTTTAACCACAGACCGCAAGCAGCACTAACTGTGCGTAACGGCCCCCAAGTAGATGCCGATAAGAAGACGGACGAGGTGAAACCCATTTGAACTCCTACTGAGCCTGAATATGACAGTCTCCGTACAGTCCGGTCTGTTCGTCTGATACATCGCATGGAGGGCCTAGGGGCGGTGAACGTCAGTCCCCTAATAGCGGTACAAGTCGTGCCGAAGTGTAGCCCAGAACACCCTGAGATAACACTGGAAACCTACCAGTATATCTCGCTTGCCCTGGCCAGGGACTACTTGTGTAATGGCTTTCCTAGACACAGCGCGGTGTCAAACCCCAATACCGGAAGAGACGAATCATGTCTAACCGTCACTGCCTCCAAGTGCTTCGGGACTGCACCCAACTACTACCTGTTTGCACGACTCCTTTGAGCCGTGGTAGGGTAGTAATCAAAGTACAGTGGGAACACACTCGAGGCGAAGTGACAGTGTCAAGTCAGCGGACTAAGCTGTACTCATGTCACCTGGGAACTGATGACTGACAATAGGTATAGTACCAACCAATCAGTTCCCGACGAGTCCTGTCCAGTGTACTCGTAACCTAACGAGCACTCGCATACTATCTCAAGTACGACGTACTGACGGCTGTGGGACAGACCGTCTCCCCTGCTTGGATGAGAAGTGCATACGCTAGTCTACTCCGGAGTATCGATGCCCCGTCACGATAGTCCTACGACTAGGGACCTGTATAAGGATGTGCTTGTGGATTACCCAGCCCCTACGAGTGTGACTGCCATCACAACGCTGGTAATCAAGCAAAGATCCTAAGGGCTATACTAATATGTATAAGCGATATGCTAAAAGAAACACATGCACATATTAAAGTAGAAACAAACCAAGTAGCATACTACCATTTTGAGCAAGATTGTATATACAAGGTGAATATCCTAAGCTTCCATTAAGTAATATACAAACTAGTATGATACAGTAATGGCCTCTAGGGCATATACACTAACAATCTCCCACTTGCACTAAGGCCATGTACTGGCATATAGAAGACCTATCATCTCGATCAGCCGCTCGAACTGAGTCTGGGGTAAGGCCTTCATGAGTGGATCAGCAGTGTTATCTTCCGTAGCAACTCTCCGAACCTCGATCCCCTGGCGACCCACGATCTCCCTGATCAGGTGATACCGCCTCAAGATGTGTCTGGACTTCTGATGGGACCTGGGTTCCTTCGCTAAAGCTATAGCCCCGTTGTTGTCGCAATACAGAGGTATTGGATCAACAATGGACAGAACCACCTGAAATTCCGTTAAGAACTTCCTCATCCAGACGGCTTCTTTTGCGGCATCTGCAGCAGCGATGTATTCCGCTTTCATCGTCGAGTCAGCAACGGTTTCCTGTTTGGAACTCCTCCAACATACCACCCCTCCATTGATGGTAAAGACATAACCCGACATGGACTTGGAATCATCCTTGTCACTCTGGAAGTTGGAGTCAGCAAAGGCCTCGATCTGGAGGCCTTTTCCGCCATACACCAAGAACATCTCCTTAGTCCTTCTCAGGTACTTGAGAATGTTTTTTACCGCTATCCAGTGCTTCTCCCCTAGGTCCGACTGATACCGGCTTACTGTAGGGTTCCTAGGCACACTAATGAGGTCTTACAAGTGATCAAACATGGCCAATTCAAATTTTTTATATGCCTACAAACCCTAATACGGATCGTTTACTAGATAATAAGGCGATGCAAGCAAGTAAACGACTTTATTGCTAAAGGAAAGTGACTACAACCTTTGTAGATCCAATCCTCCACCTCTATAGCTCCGTGATGACGTCCCTCCGCTGTACCCATCGGAATCCTAGACTCTCGCGGTGCTCTCATCGGAGAAAAGATCGGGCTAGGTCGTCGACTTCGATGCCGAAGATGATCTACGTCGAGGCAACTCTAGATCAAACTCCAACTTCACCAAGTCATGAAACTTGTGAAGAAGACACCCTATACTACTTGGCAAGTGGTAGAGGATGAACAAATAGGAAGTGGGTTCACTTTAGAATTGGATTTCTCACTCTTTTTCTCAAGTTGTCATTAATGGAGGCAAGGTTTCTTCTTTGTTGAAGAAGAAGAAGAAGAAGAAAGAATATGATAAGTTATTTTAAAAATAGAAAACAAAATGATACTTATCATAATCTCAACCATGGTTTAGTGTAGAGAACTAACTAGGGTTAAGTTGAATGGTTAGGGTTAAGAGAATAAGACAAGAATGGTTACTTTAGTCAAAAGTGCATGAAGCATCAAGAAGTTTCTTGAATGAATGCAACCATTTTTGTTTTCCTTTTCCTTTTTTAACCAAAATAAATAGATAAATGAATAAGTGAGTAAATCAAAACCCTAACTATTAACATAACCATGGTTTAAGTCTTTACACAAACCCAAGTTTGCATGTATCATCAAACATGATACAATCTTGTGCACAAAAGTATATCACATATACAACTTGTGTATTTCAAGTGAGAAAATCCATTTAAAGTGAACCAATACTAGTTAATGCAAAGTAATATATCAAATATATAATTATGCATTAAATCATTAAATCAATACTTGATTTAACGATCCGGTCATATCGCATATAACCGACTAATATCCAATGTATCGGCTTATCGAATCAATCCTTGATTCGATAACTAGGTTATATCGCATACAACCAATCGATACATTCATCGCGAGAATGGAATACGGTATCACATACACGCATTATTCTTGGTCCTGCACATATCTCATATGCGCTCCTATTTCGTTTCGCTTGAGCCAAGAAACCTCTGTGTAGGACTCTAAAGACTCGTCAATATACCGGCAGCAGGTGATGATCATATCAAACACCCACAAGCCGCAAGCGGTCTGCTAAACGTAACGGCCACCCGGGTATTGAGCGATCAGAAGATCGACGAGCAAGCCCACTTACACTCCTGTGAATCCAACCAATAACACTTACCGTACAGTCCGGTCTGTTCGTCTGATATGTCGCATATCTCGCCTAGGGGTGGTAAACGTCAGACCCCAATAGCTTGATAAGTCATGCTGACGTGAGGTCCATAACATGTGTGAAACTACTGATAACACTTACCAGTAGATCACTGCAACCCTGGCCAAGGATTTCCTGTTATGGCTAGTCGAGCATAGCGCAACATCACCCCCAATACCGGGAGAGACGAATCCCCTCCTATCGCTCATTGCCTCCATATGAATCGGGACTGTACCCAAAAACCAACTGTTTGCACGACTCAGTAGAGCCGTGGTAGCGTGGAAATCAAAGCATAGTAGGAGACACACAAGACTCTATGACGATCTCGGGTCAACAGACTAAGCTGTACCAGTGTCTCCAGAGAACTGCCATTTGACGTGAGGTATAATACCATCTGGGAGTTCTCGGCGAGTCCGTTTAGTGTACCCAGTCTCCGCTGAGCACCCGCATACTCTGATGTCAAACACCAATGGATATGGGATCATCCATCGCCCATCACATGGGTCGAGAAGATATACGCTAGTCTACTCTAGAATATCGATGCCCCGTCTCGATATTCCCACGACTAGGAACATTGAAGGATGTACTCATGGACTACCCAGGCCCCACTAGTATGATCGACATCATAGTCCTGAAAGTCGAGTACACATCCTAAGGGCTTTATCAACATGTAACAGAGAGACAGAAAGTATACATGTTAAGATAAAGAGCAACCAGATAGCGTACTATCATGTCGAGCAAGAAAGTCCTACCTATATATGTCCCAGCATCCACTACAATATACATCCAATGTACAGCAATGGCCTCTAGGGCATACATATAACTAACAATCTCCCACTTGCACTAGGGCCATCTGTAGCAGTGGTTGCAGTATCGCATACTCAACCATCCCATATAAGTCTTTCTCTGGAAAAAAGCCTTTGTGAGTGGATCCGCCGTGTTGTCCTTTGAGTCTACTCTCCTAACCTCGATCACCCTGGAGATCAACTATCTCCATGATCAGGTGATGCTGCCTCAGAATATGTCTGGGTCACTGATAGGACCAGGGTTCCCGGGCCAAAACCACACTTCCATTGTCATACAATGGTAGGAACCTAGTTCATCTTATGAACCAATATACACCCAAACTGCCTCTTTGGTAGTATCTTTAATAGCGATGTTACCAGCCTTTATCGTCTAGTTTGCCACGGTATCTAGCTTGGAACACTTCCAACATACCGTCCCTCCACTGAGGGTGAAGACAATGCATGTGACTGACATTCAGTCGTCCTTATCACCCTGGAACACTTCCAGTGATTCTCCCCAGGATCGATTGATACTATCTTACTATAGCTAGTGAGAATCCTAACATCCATTTAGATCTATCTCATAGACCCAAATCCTAGGATTTAGGAGGTATCATCTTTATCCTATATGGAGAATCCATGTGATAAGCGGAGATTGACCGTGCGTAGCATAGGAAACTCTTTTCTTATCAAGAGTATGTTGTCTACGTACAATACGAGGATGACCACCTTACTCTCTACTACCTTTTTGCATATACAAGGTTCATCTACCATTTTGATGAAGTCAAACTCTTTGACTACCACATCATAACAGATGTTCCAACTCCGCGATGCCTGCTTCATCCTGTAAAGCAACTTGCACATGTTTCCGCTGCTCCCACTGTTTACGAAGCCCTCTGGCTGTGTACTTATAGACATTCTCTTCTAAATCATTATTTAGAAAAGTAGTCATGGCACCCAACTGCCAGATATCGTAGTCATGGTATGTAGCCAAGGCAAGTAGGATCCGGATGGACTTAAGCATAGCCACTGGAAAGGTATCATCATTATCCACGCCTGGTCGATGACGAAAACCTTTAACAAGTCTAGCTTTGAAAATCTCAACTTTTCCATCTATACCAAGTAATCTTCTCAAGATATACTTGCTCCTGATGGGGATTTAACCCTTCAGATATAGCAACCAAAGTCCATACTTTGTTGGTGTACATGGATTCCATCTCAGATCGCTAAGCACCCAGCCATTCTTACAGAGCCCCTACTCTTGATGGCCTGCTCGAAACTAGTTAGGCCATCATCTCATGATGCAATCCTCGCTCCCACTGTCATCGAGAAACCGAAGTATCTCTCAGGCGGATGAGAAACCCTACCAGATCGGTGGAGAGGCTGAGGTTCGTCGGAAACTATTGAATCCTTTGGTTTTGTTAAATCATCAGCTGCAGTTTTGTATAGCTGGAACCTTTCCAGTTCTGCAGAACTGACATCGCCTCGATTTTGTCCGGATTTTGCTTTTGACATAGGCCGGACAATCCCAAATCTTAACTAACTTAAGATATGGGTTCTTCCCTTTCCATATCACATATGAAGTGGTAAGCAACTGATTTGATTTGAACCCTATTCAATAGGTATGCAGCTTCTCAAGCGCATAACTCCCAAAAGGAAAAAGGAAACTCAGTAGTACTCATCATAGAGCACACCATATCTAATATTGTGCGATTACTCCATCCCGATACACCGTTGTGCTGTGGTGTATTCAGAGGAGTAACACTGAGAGAGAATCTCATTCTCCTTTAGAATAGTCCAGGAATGCCATACACAAGTATTCTCCTCCCTGATCTTATCATAGGACATAATACTTATACCTGTATTGGTTCTCTACTTCTAGCTTATATTCTGTGAATATCTCAAAAGGTTCGGACTTGTGTTTCAACAGGAACATATGTCTGAATCTTGAGAGATTATCAGAGAAAGTAATGAAGTATAAAGAACCAGTCCTGGCATGTGTAGACAGGAGACCTTACATCATCATGTATCAGTCTCTAGAGTTCATTAACTCTTTCTCTGTTTCCAATAAACAGGGCTATGGTCATCTAATCTTTGTGACATGACTGGCAAGTTTCACAAGATGAAAATTCAAACTGATTTAAATATGCATCTAAAATGTAACTTCAGCCAGTCGGGTCGCATTGATATGACCTAGTCTACAATGCCTCAAGAAAGATTCGTTCATTTCTGAACTCTTCCTCTTGTGTATGTTCTTTATACTAGGAACTGTAGTTTGATTTAGAACGTCAATGTTTTTAGATAACGTGCCTGAACCGATCAACTTTTGATATAGGAAATGTTCAAAACATTATCCATCAATACAAAATTTTATCATTTCTTTACTAATAAAGAGACTGATATGATTTTGTATATCAGGTTCGGTATCTAATAGCATTTGTTCAGAATCAATGTATTGGTAATACAGGGTGACAGTGACCAACAGACTTGGCTGCAACACTTGCCCCGTTTTCTGTCTCATGAAACTTATCACCCGTTCTCAGTTTTTCTACATTTTTGTAGCCCTATGTAACAGATTACATATCTGGGATCCTGATCAGGTATCAAATACCCAGGATGCAGAGGATACTGAGAAACAGTTCTTTGTAATGAACACACTCGAAGGAGATGCATCATATGCACTTTCTTCGTTTGGGTGGCATAGGAATTCTGGTATTTCCCTATTTCCAGCTCTGTCTTACAACAATTATAAGTTGGAGCGGGACCAACGTTCCCCAGCTCAATATAACAAGCGGGTTCGGTCAACACATCCATATTATTATCTTGATTAAGGCGTGATATGGTCGCTACCTGGAGAGAGAGAGAAGAAAACACTCTGCGTGTGCTCTTGCAAGATTAGATTGGTTATATATTTTATCTAATCAGGATGGCTCCCACTGTTTTTATCAAATGTTCCTTCAAACCCTAAAAGGAAAGACTAGCCGGGATTAATTACACTCTACAAGTTCGTTAATCTTTCAGCTAGGCCAGTGTCGGTACTTTGAGGGAGGTTCCCCGTGCTTTCGCATGGACCTAATTACAGTAAATCTCGTTTTCCCAGAGGCGTAACCCCGTTGACACCTTTCTAGACACCTACTTGATCGGCTAATTGTAAAGTGCAAAACTCTCCCAGGAGTAACAATTACTCGCAGTGGGTATCGGGATCCAACTATCATATAGAAGGTATGCAATCTTATTGCAAATTTCAACACTTGAAACTCTCGATAAAGGTTTTTACCCCTAGCACCTATGACCTTGGCTAAGGTCAACAAATCATAAGCACAAGTCAAGTTCTACCCGTCATTTCGTGATTAGTTAGACCCACCCACATGACCCTTGGCTATGGTCAACAAAGCCACATGACTGTCCTAACTAATCGCATCATATGCGGTGTAGGAAGACATCACTTAGCTACCGTACACTACGCCTCGGCTATGGTCGACAAACGTAGCACGAATACTAAGTACTCTACTTCCTAAAATGACGGAGGGTTGCGAATAGTTTTTAAGAAAACCTTTAACGCCTTGAACTTGATCTCATTGCGGAATCAAATGGTTTTTAAATGGAATATTTTTTAGGCTTTTCTAGTTTTGCTAAAGGGGTCACTCCCGGCGAAGGGATCGTCGGCCCTTTCCTCGTCGAATGAGATGCGGGATATATCATATATATCACTGTGCAAAGAAAAAACTATAGAAGCGATCAAAAGACAAACCGAGTGTGTATCATCTGCCAGTTATTGCTAAAGGAGTCACTCCCGGTGAAGGGATCTCGGTCCTTTCCTCATCGAATAAGGTGCAGGATGTTCTACAATGAACACCGCAATGCAAAGCAAGAACTGTAGCTACCTGTTTTATTTTGAAATTCGATTCCACAACATCAATTAGGTTTATTTTCTTTCATTAATCTCATTATTGAATATCCCATCATTTAAGTCCACCTAAACATCACAGATAAATATAACGTACGCTTATGCCATCCGCATTCGCCTCGATGTTCCGTCCGCACCGTTAGGTTAGGTAACTAACGGCAGAGCGAGGCAGGGCTAGCGCGGGTGTAAAACATAAGCAACGTCTATATAATATATCATATATACTATATACTATATCTATTTGAACAAATCACATGATCACATCACAGATAACGCAGCAGAAAATATCATATGAAATATTGGATATACTAGGACGTCCGTCTTTTCAATACGAGCCAGTATAAAACACGGATTCCACGGTCGTGATGAATAGCCAATCCCACACCCTTAGACCCCTACGAGAGCGGCAAGCAACCCTACCAATTCTAGGGTTAGGAGACCCGGACTCGACTCCTCGAGATGGTCTCCCACTGGACCCTAGAACCCGGTTGCTTGTGCTCCCCTCCTTGGGTCTATCCTAGTGCGGAAAAGTAAATAATATACAAAGGGTGACAGCTTCCGCAACCTGGAAGTGCCCCAATAAAAGAATATTACATACAAGTTTTTACATGAATGAAAATAAAAAACACTCATCTCACATAAAAACCCCCGGCTATTCAAACACGATGATCCAATATAACATATCCAGCAACACATAACATCACATGTCATCAATGTAAGTAAATATGCGCATCCCAATTGTCGTTGACATATAGCAACGAAACCGGCGATATCACATATTACACTTACGGTCACAGAAAAGAAAGTGTAAAACTACAACAGTTGGAATCCGCAACCTCTTTAGACATCGCATGCCTAATCAAATGAATTCCTTAGACATCGCATGCCTAACAATTATAAACCCCGCATTTTAGTCTCATTATCGAAAACACTTTTCAATATCATGTTGGGCAATTCAGCAAGATTCCCGATATTCTGATCGAATGCTCGTCGCAAATTTTAGTAGGCGGCTGCACCCCTGACGCCGTCAACAAAGTGCACCAAGACGGAATATCGCTGCCGCGAGCACCCGAACGGATGCTTTCGGCGACGGGGTTCTCCTACAGTCACTTGGTCGGGGCTATGGGGTGTAGCTGTCTATTAAGTTTACCCGGCGAGTATCCGCGTACACTACATGATTGCGACGGACTTTTGATCCCATCAAAATTCCGTGGCAACCGATCAAGTGAGACTAAAGTGCTTGATTTATAACATTCATTTAGTTATCTCATAACTATTTATGAATTCCAATTATTGTATCACATTCCGGATAAGATAGAAAATATTAAACTTTCCGATCGAACAATCGAACACCCAAGTTTTCCCGAAACAGCTCAACACATGAAATAAGTTTAAAAACATTCACTTCGTGCCTCAGTACCAACGGTCCAGCCGTAAAAGGGTCAAGCCAACGCCTCACATGTGGCACGCCGTACTGCCCCAAACCCTAAGGTTCAAAGGGCAGTTCAAGACGGTCACATAATCGAGTTAAGCTTTGTTGTCTTCTAGAGGGACCATCGCGTTACTTGCACCACTTAGAACGTCATTAAACTACGGAAAAGTCCAACAATTGGAAATTTCCCGGCAGGGGAAAAAGTGGGTATTTATATCCGGTCGAACTTTTTAACATATTCTAAAATTACCCGGAAAAAACACAGACAAAATTAGACAGTCCGATCGAATCTCCGAACTCCCAATACAACCCAGAAAACTCAACTTTTGAGTAGAAATTAAAAATTCCCAGAAAATACAGCACCAAAATATAGGAATTACTGTGCAAAAATGAATTGAAGAAGCCACTAAATGGCCGCGGAACCGCCGCATTAGCCATGCTAATGCCGCGGTTCCGCCGCGCTTTGATCGAATCAGAAGCTCGTGCTTCACAGTAATTCTTAAAAACTCCTGCTGATTTTTCTGCATATTTTTAATTCTTAAAAATCCCCGATTTCAAAAAATGTACAGAGAGCGGATTTGGATTAGGGTTTCGGTTCGATCAGACTTCTAACTCCGTCTAAGTATCGCCTAAGGCTCTAGCTAGGCTCTGATACCACTTTAGGGTTCCTAGGCACGCTAATGAGGTCTCACAAGTGATCAAACATGGCCAATTCAAATTTTTTATGTGCCTACAAATCCTAATACGGATCGTTTACTAGATAATAAGGCGATGCAAGCAAGTAAACGACTTTATTGCTAAAGGAAAGTGACTACAACCTTTGTAGATCCAGTCCTCCACCTCTCTAGCTCCGTGATGACGTCCCTCCGCTGTACCCATCGGAATCCTAGACTCTCGCGATGGTCTCATCGGAGAAAAGATCGGGCTAGGTCGTCGAGTTCGATGCCGAAGATGATCTACGTTGAGGCAACTCAAGATCAAACTCCAACTTCACCAAGTCATGAAACTTGTGAAGAAAACACCCTATACTACTTGGCAAGTGGTAAAGGATGAAGAAATAGGAAATGGGTTCACTTTAGAATTGGATTTCTCACTCTTTTTCTCAAGTTGCCATTAATGGAGGCAAGGTTTCTTCTTTGTTGAAGAAGAAGAAGAAGAAGAAAGAATATGATAAGTTATTTTAAAATAGAAAATAAAATGATACTTATCATAATCTCAACCATGGTTTAGTGTAGAGAACTAACTAGGGTTAAATTGAATGGTTAGGGTTAGGAGAAGAAGACAAGAATGGTTACTTTAGTCAAAAGTGCATGAAGCATCAAGAAGTTTCTTAAATGAATGCAACCATTTTTGTTTTCCTTTTCCTTTTTTAACCAAAATAAATAGATAAATGAATAAGTGAGTAAATCAAAACCCCAACCATTAACATAACCATGGTTTAAGTCTTTACACAAACCCAAGTTTGCATGTATCATCAAACATGATACAATCTTGTGCACAAAAGTATATCACATATACAACTTGTGTATTTCAAGTGAGAAAATCCATTTAAAGTGAACCAATACTAGTTAATGCAAAGTAATATATCAAATATATAATTATGCATTAAATCATTAAATCAATACTTGATTTAACGATCCGGTCATATCGCATATAACCGACTAATATCCAATGTATCGGCTTATCGAATCAATCCTTGATTCGATAACTAGGTTATATCGCATACAACAAATCGATACATTCATCGTGAGAATGGAATACGGTATCACATACACGCATTATTCTTGGTCCCGCACATATCTCATATGCGCTCCTATTTCATTTCACTTGAGCCAGGAAACCTCTGTGTAGGACTTTAAAGACTCGTCAATACGCCGGCAGCAGGTGATGATCATATCAAACACCCACAAGCCACAAGCGGTCTGCTAAACGTAACGGCCACCCGGGTATTGAGCGATCAGAAGATCGACGAGCAAGCCCGCTCACACTCCTATGAATCCAACCAGTAACACTTACCGTACAGTCCTGTCTGTTCGTCTGATATGTCGCATATCTCGCCCAGGGGTGGTAAACGTCAAACCCCAATAGCTTGATAAGTCATGCTGACGTGAGGTCCATAACATGTGTGAAACTACTGATAACACTTACCAGTAGATCACTGCAACCCTGGCCAAGGATTTCCTGTTATGGCCAGTCGAGCATAGCGCAACATCAACCCCCAATACCGGGAGAGACGAAGATGGATCCACCTAAAAGCTTCTACCTTTGGCTTCTTCTTCGAACTTGAAGAAACTAGAACACTTGGCTTGCTAGGCCTTGTGAACTAGGATGAGTAGAGGATTGTTTTGGTGTTTCTATCTCTAAGGCAATGGTTCTCAACTCATGAGAAGGGTTTGCCTTGAGCTAGAGAGAGTAAGAGGAAGAGGGAGAGCTTGAGAATGGGAGAGCTCAAGAGAGAGAAAGCCAAATGAAAAGTGAGCCAACCTCTTCTCATTTCACCTCTCATAATCCAAAATTATGATAACAAGTAATAATAATTGAGTATAATGTGATGGTTGATATCATGACTAATGACACTAACATTTCTTGCATTAAATGCAAATGGTGAACAAAACAAGCAAGCATAAGTCAATACAACCAAATGATGGCCATTGTCATGATGGTGGTCAACAAGTCCAACCTAGTGAACCGGTCAACAAAAGTCAACAAGTCAACAAGGTCAACCTTTCAACCCTAACCTTGTCTCTATAATACTTAATTAATATTATTGTTAATCATAATTCTAATTCTCATTAGGGTTTAGCAAAAGTCAATAGTCAACAGTCAATAACCCTAATGAGAATCCTCTGCCTCTGTCTCTTTGTCAACTGTGCATACACACCCGCATTCGCGTTCCGAGGAACACGAATACAAACAAGATAAAACCAATCCCAAAACGTACACTAGGATCTAGCTTAAACCAAAGCCCGCTAGTGTTAACTGTCCGGACACTAAACGTGCACAAGTGCACGGATGTGACCAAACCCTGTCGCAAAACCATGCGACCTGTCGCAAAACCATGCGACCTCTACTCTTTTGCCTAAAGGCGAATAGCTCTCTGTATGGGACTCTAAATACTCGACACTACGCTGGCAGTGGGTTTAACCACAGACCGCAAGCGGCACAAGCTGTGCGTAACGGCCCCCAGGTAGATGCCGATAAGAAGACGGACGAGGTGAAACCCATCTAAACTCCTACTGAGCCTGAATGTGACAGTCTTCGTACAGTCCGGTCTGTTCGTCTGATACATCGCATGGCGAGCCTAGGGGGCGGTGAACGTCAGTCCCCTAATAGCGGTACAAGTCGTGCCGGAGTGTAGCCCAGAACACCCTGAGATAACACTGGAAACCTACAAGTATATCTCGCTTGCCATGCCTAGGGACTACTTGTGTAATGGCTCTTCTAGACACAGCGCGATGTCAACCCCCAATACCGGGAGAGACGAATCCTGTCTAACCGTCACTGCCTCCAAGTGCTTCAGGACTGCACCCAACTACTACCTGTTTGCACGACTCCTTTGAGCCGTGGTAGGGTAGTAATCAAAGTACAGTGGGAACACACTCGAGGCGAAGTGACAGTGTCAAGTCAGCGGACTAAGCTATACTCATGTCACCTGGGAGCTGATGACTGACGATAGGTATAGTACCAACCAATCAGTTCCCGACGAGTCCTGTCCAGTGTACTCGTAACCTAACGAGCACCCGCATACTATCTCAAGTACGACGTACTGACGGCTGTGGGACAGACCGTCTCCCCTGCTTGGATGAGAAGCGCATACGCTAGTCTACTCCGGAGTATCGATGCCCCGTCTCGATAGTCCTGCGACTAGGGACCTGTATAAGGATGTGCTTGTGGATTACCCAGCCCCCACGAGTGTGACTGCCATCACAACGCTGGTAATCAAGCAAAGATGCTAAGGGCTCTACTAATATGTATAAGCGATATGCTAAAAGAAACACATGCATATATTAAAGTAGAAACAAACCAAGTAGCATACTACCATTTTGAGCAAGATTGTATATACAAGGTGAATATCTCAAGCTTCCATTAAGTAATATACAAACTAGTATGATACAGTAATGGCCTCTAGGGCATATACACTAACAAGAACCTCAAAAGAAAAGAAGCCTAGATCTAAAGGCAAATAGCATTCCATTGGAAGAATCGGAGAGTAAAAGTGATCAAAGTGGAAGTGAAGACGACATGGAGGTGCTTGCAAAGCAATTCACCAAGGTAATGAAGTCCAGAAACTTCAACAGCAAAGGAAACTACAAAAGTAGAAGAGCCTTTAACTTCTAACTGTTCAGCTACGGCAGTGCCCCGGCTGTCAATCCGACGCCAAATGCGGAACAAAAACTTTTTACAAAACTGGCCCTACCACAACCAAATACCCGGATCATTCCATTAACCGTAAACTAGAAAATTGTAAAAAAGTTTGGAAAGATTATACCGATCGATCCGTGTCCTTCGGTCTTTAATCTTCGCACCAAACTCCCGCTGCTGCGCCGACGAAGTCCACTCCCCGATCTCGCACGTCGAAATGGCACCACGTCAATGAATCTTTATACGGGCTCCCGCTTCAAAACGAAGCAAATCGGACATGAAGTTTGCTAGCCGGCATGTCCAAGATTGAAATAGAGAGAGTGTAGAATAGTTTGTCTCAAAACACCCAAGTGATTGGGTGGAGGTAAATTGGAGTTGCCAAGGAGGAGAATGTGAGCACAGTAAGATAAGAAACAATGGGCTCTCCCAATGCTCGAAGTGTTCCCTGGGGTTTTGAAGTGAGAGTGAATTAATGAGTGAGAAGTAGTGGTGGAGGTGAAAAAACCACACATCAAGAAAAAGAAACCAAGGCCTTCTCCTCACCGCAAAAACCCCCTGCCAATTAAAAAGCAGGAGAAATTGCAGATGGCCCCCCCAAAGCCCATGCTGCCCCCTCACGCACTCGCTCACCAAACATGCCCTTGCCCAGGCCCATTAAATGCAGCATGGACAGCCCCACACCCTTCTAGAAGCCCGCGCAAAGCCAGATCAAGGATGCAGACCCAGGTTTCAAAATTTAGGCAAGGAGATGGGCCAAAAATAAAGCTCGCAACAATTAAACATGCATCGACATGTTTAAGACGGAAAAAGAAACTGTCAATTCTGAAAGTAATCCCGTAACGAATTATGAGATTACCCCTCAACGGTAAATACATACCGGTATTTTTATTCCGACCGAATACGAATGCAAAGAGATAAAAAAATATTCCTACACATTATAATACTAGGATCCGGCTTAAACCAAAGCACACTAGTATTATCTGTCCAAAGCATGACACGTGCACAAATGCACGTGCATGTTCGAACCCTGCCATAAAACCATACGGCCTCTATAACATTTCGCCCGAACTTGGGAAACTGACTATGGGGGACTCTAATGACTCATCAATATACTAGCAGTGGGTTTAACCACAAGCACGTCAGTGGTACTAGCTGTACGTAACGGTTGCTCATGTATTGATCGGAAGGGAAGCTGACGAGCGAACTCATCCAGAAACCCTACTGAGCCTGACAGTAACAATATCCGTACAATCCGGTCTGTTCGTCTAAGAGTATCGCATATCGAGTCTAGGAGGTAGATAAAGTCAGACCCCTAATAACGCGATAATTCATGTCGGTATGAAGCCCATCACCACCTGAGAAACTACTGATCCGAATCAGTAATTCTCGATTACCTTGGCTAAGGTTTTCTGGTGATGGCCACCCATGCACTGCGCGACATCAACCCCCAATACCGGGAGAGACGAATCCCCGACGATCCGCTCACTGCCTCCATGTGGCTCGGGACTGTACCCAACTAAAACCTGTTTGCATGACTCCTTTGAGCCGTTGTAAGGTAGTAATCAAAGCACAGTGGGAACTCACACAAGACAAATGACAATCTCAGGTCGACAGACTAAGCTGTATACATGTCATCTGGGAACTACTATCTGACAATTGGTATAATACCAACTAGCAGGTTCCCGGCGAGTCCTGTCCGGTGTACTCATAACCGAATGAGCACCTGTATACATCTTAGGTGAACTAACTGATGAAAGGTTCCTAGGCACCTTAGTGAGGTCTCACAAGGCATCAACCATGCCAATTTCAAAAATTATAGGTGCCGAGAAACCCGACTACGGATCGTTGGCTAGATTTCTAGGCGATAAATGAAACTAGTTAACAGCTTAACTAAAATTTAAATGGAAATACAACCTTTGTAGATCCGGTGCTCCACCTCCATAGCTCCGCAACGAAGTCCCTTCGCTGTCCAAATGAATTCCCGGGCTCTAGCGTCGGCTTCGTCGGAGAAATGGCGAGTTAGGTCGTCGATGTCCATCCCGAAGATGATCTACGTCGAGGCATCGCTAAATCAAGCTCCGACTTCACCAAGTCAAGAAACTTGTGGAGAAAACACACTCTACCACTTGGCAAGAGGTAGAGGATGAAGAAATAGGAAGTGGGTAGACTTTAGAATTTGATTTCTCACTCATTTTCATCAATCACCATTGATGAAGAAAGGTTTTCTTCATTGAAGAAGATGAAGAAGAAGAAGATAAAGTTATGATAAGTTAAAAAAAATAGAAAAGAAATATAATACTTATCATAATGTTAACCATGGTAAAGTGTAGAGAATTAACTTTAGTTAGGTGGAATGGTTAGGGTTAGAGATGAAGACAAGAATGGTTGCTTTGGTCAAAGTTGCATGAAGCTTGAAGAAGCTTCTAAGAAAGCAACCATTTGTTTTCTTTTCTCATTCTTTTCATCCAAAAAGAAATAGATAAAAGAATGAATAAATAAATAAAACCCTAACCATTTACTTAACCAAGGATTAATTCTTTACACTTAACCAAACTAGCATGTATCATCAAACATGATACAAACAAGTGCACAAAAGTATATCGCATATACAATGCGCACATCCGAGTGAGAAAATGCATCTTAAGTGAACCGATACTAGTTAATGCAAAGTAATATATCAAATATATAATTATGCATTAAATCATTAAATCATTAAATCAACACATGATTTAATGATCCGGTCATATCGCATATAACTGACTAATATCAACAGTAACATCTGATCGAATCAACACTTGATCCGATAACCCGGCTATATCGCATATAACCGATCAATGTCATAAATTGCGAGAATCAAATACAGTATCACATACTGGTATCATTCTCGGTCCCGCACATATCTCATATGCGCTCCTATTTCGTTTCGCTTGAGCCAGGAAACCTCTGTGTAGGACTCTAAAGACTCGTCAATACGCCGGCAGCAGATGATGATCATATCAAGCACCCACAAGCCGCAAGCGGTCTGCTAAACGTAACGGCCACCCGGGTATTGAGCGATCAGAAGATCAACGAGCAAGCCCGCTCACACTCCAGTGAATCCAACCAGTAACACTACCGTACAGTCCGGTCTGATCGTCTGATATGTCGCCTATCTCGCCTAGGGGTGGTAAACGTCAGACCCCAATAGCTCGATAAGTCGTGTCGATATGAGGTCTATAACAATTCGAGAAACTACTGGTAACACTTACCAGTGAATCTCAGCAACCCTGGCCAGGGATTTCCTGTTATAGCCAATCGAATACAGCGCAACATCAACCCCCTATACCGGGAGAGACGAATCCCCTCCTATCGCTCATTGCCTCCATGTGATTCGGGACTGTACCCAAAAACCACCGTTTTGCACGCCCTCTTGGACGTGGTAAGATGGAAATCAAAGCACAGTGGGAACCACACAAGACTCTATGACGATCTCGGGTCAACAGACTACTCTGTACCAGCGTCACCAGAGAACTGCCATCTGACGTCAGGTATAATACCATCTGGGAGTTCTCGGCGAGTCCGTCCAGTGTACCCAGTCTCCACTGAGCACCCGTATATCATCTCTGATGTCAAACACCAATGGATATGGGATCATCCATCGCCCATCTGTATGGGTCGAGAAGGTATACGCTAGTCTACTCTGGTATATCGATGCCCCGTCTCGATACACCCACGACTAGGGACTTTGAAGGATGTACTTATGGACTACCATGTCCCCACTAGTATGATCCGCATCATAGTCCAGGTAGTCAAGTACACATCCTAAGGGCTTTACCAACATGTAACTGAGAGATAATCAATGTACACGTTAAGGTAAAGAGCAACCAGATAGCATACTATCATGTCGAGCAAGAAAGTCCTCCCTATATATGTCCCAGCATTCACTACAATATACATCCTATGTACAGTAATGGCCTCTAGGGCATACATATAACTAACAATCTCCCACTTTCACTAGGGCCATCTGTAGCAGTGGTTGTAGTATCTCATACTCAACCATCCCATAAAAGTCTTTCTCTGGGTATAGGCCTTCGTGAGTAGATCCACCGTGTTGTCCTCTGAGTCTACTCTCCTAACCTTGATCACCATGGAGATCAACCATCTCCACGATCAGGTGATACTGCCTTAGAATATGTCTGGATCACTGATGGGACCTGCGTTCCTTGGCATAAGCCACAACTCCATTGTCACACAATGGGTGGAATATAGTTCATCTCATGAACCAATATACACCCAAACAGCCTCTTTGGTAGCATCTTAAGTAGCGATGTATCTAGCCTTTATCGTCTAGTATGCCACGGTATCTAGCTTGGAACTCTTCCAACATACCGTCCCTTTACTGAGGGTAAAGACAATGCCTGTGACTGACATTCAGTCATCTTTATCACCCTGGAACACTTCCAGTGATTCTCCCCAGGATCAATTGATACCATCTCACTACTACTAGTGAGATTCCTAACATCCAATTAGATCTATCTCATAGATCCAAAACCTAGGATTTAGTAGGTATCACTTTGATCCTATGTGGAGAATCATTATGATAAGCGGAGATTGATCGAGCGTAGCATAGGAAACTCCTTCCCTATCAAGAGTATGTCATCCACGTACTCTACGAGGATCGTCACCATACTCCCTACGACCTTTTTGTTTATACAAGATTCATCTACCATTTTGATGATGTCAACTTCTTTGACTAACGCATCAAAACAGACGTTCCAACTCCGCGATGCCTGCTTTATCTTATAAAACATCTTGCACACGTTTCCGCTGCTCCCACTGTCTACGAGGCCCTCTGGCTGTGTACTTATAGACGCACTCTTCTAAAACAACATTTAGAAAAGCAGTCATGACACCCAACCACCAGATATCGTAGTCATGGTATGTAGCCGTGGCAAGTAGGATCTGGATGGACTTAAGCAGAGGTATTGGAAAAGGTTTCATCATTATCCACGCCTGGTTGATGACGAAAACCTTTAACAAGTCTAGCTTTGAAAGTCTTAACTTTTCCATATACACCAAGTAATCTTCTCAAGATATACTTACTCCTGATGGGGATTTAACCCTTCAGATATAGCAACCAAAGTCTATACTTTGTTGGTGTATAAGGATTCCATCTCAGATCGCTAAGCATCCAGCCATTCTGACAGAGTCTTACTCCTAATGGCCAGCTCGAAACTAGTTGGGTCATCATCTCATGATGCAATCCTCGCTCCCACTGTCATAGAGAAACCAAAGTATCTCTTAGGTGGGTGAGAAACCCTACTAGATCGGCGGAGAGGCTGAGGTTCGTTGGCTACTATTGAATCTTTTGGTTGTACCAAATCATCTGCTTCAGTTTGTATAGCTGGAACATTTCCAGTTCTACATAACAGACCTTGCCTCGAGCTTGTCCGGATTTTGTTTTTAGACATAGGCCGGACAACCCCAAATCTTAACTAGCTTAAGACATGGGCTCTTCCCATTCCATATCACATATGAAGTGGTAGGCAACTGATCTGATTGGAACCCTATTCAATAGGTATGCGACTTCTCAAGTGCATAACCCCCTAAGGAAAAAGGTAACTCAGTAGTACTCATCATAGAGCACACCATATCAAATAGGGTGTATCTGCTCCGCCCCGACATACCATCATGGAATGGTATATACGGAGGAGTAATGCTGAGAGAGAATCTCATTCTCCTTTAGAATAGTCCAGTATTTCCGTGCTCAAGTATTCTCCTCCTTGATCTCATCATAGGACATAATACTTATACCCGTATTGGTTCTCTACTTCTAACTTATATTCTGTGAATATCTCAAAAGGTTCAGACTTGTGTTTCAACAGGACCATATGTCTGAATCATGAGAGATTATCAGAGAACGTAATGAAGTATAAAGAACCAGTCCTGGCATGTGTAGACAGGGGACCTACATACATCATCATGTATCAGTCCCAAGAGTTCATTAACTTTTTCTCTGTTTCCAATAAACAGAGCTGTGGTCATCTTATCTTTGTAACATAACTGGCGAGTTTCACAAGATGTAAATTCAAACTGATTTAAATATGCATCTATATGTAACTCTAGCTAGTCGGGTCACATTGATCTGACCTAGTCTACAATGCCTCAAGAAGAATTCGTTCATTTCTGAACTCTTCCTCTTGTGTGTGTTCTGTATACTAAGAACTGTAGTTTAATTTAGAACATTAATGCTTTTAGATAATGTGCCTGAACCGATCAACTTTTGATATAGGAAATGTTCAAAACATTATCCATCAATACAAAATTATATCCTTTCTCTTCTAACAAAGAGAGTGATATGATTTGGTATATCAGGTTCGGTATCTAATAACATTCGTTCAGAATCAATGTATTGGTAATACAGGGTGACAGTGACCGACAGACTTGGCTGCAACTCTTGCCCCGTTTTCTGCCTGATGAAACTTATCACCCGTTCTCAGTTTTTCTACCTTTTTGTAGCCCAATGTAACAAATTACATATCTGGGATCCTGATCCGGTATCATATACCTAGGATGCGGAGGATACTGAGAAACAGTTCTGTATAATGAACACACCCGAAGATGATGCATCAGCATGCACTCTCTTCGTTTGGGCGGCACGGGAATTCTGGTAATCCCCAATTTCCTGCTCTGTCTTATAACTATTATAAGTTGGAGCGGGACCAACGTTCCCCAGCTCAGTATAACAAGCGGGTTCGGTCAATAATCCGTATTATTATCTTGATTAAGGCGTGATATGGTCGCTACCTGGAGAGAGAGAGAAGAAAACACTCAGCGTGCGCTCTTGCAAGAATAGATTGGTTATTATTTTATCTAATCAGGATAGCTCCCACTGCTTTTTATCAAATCTTCCTTCAAACCCTAAAAGGAAAGACTAGCCGGGATTAATTACACACTACAAGTTCGCCAATCTTTCAGCCAGGCCAGTGTCGGTACTTTGAGGGAGGTCCCCCGTGCTTTCGCACGAACCTAATTAATGTAAACCTCGTTTTCCCAGAGGCGTAACCCCGTTGACACCTTTCTAGACACCTACTTGATCGGCTAATTGTAATGTATAAAACTCTCCCAGGAGTAACTCTTACTCGCAGCGGGTATCGGGATCCAACTATCTCATAGAAGGTATGCAATCTCATTGCAAATTTCAACACTTGAAATTCCCGATAATATTTTTCCCCATGCGATCTATGACCTTGACTCAGTCAACAAACCACAGACCATAAGTAAAGTTCAACCCGTTATTTCTCGATTGAATTAAACCCACCCGCACGACCCTTGACTGAGTCAACAAGGCCGCACGACTACCCTAATCCAATCGCATCATATGCTTTGCAGATAAGCAATAATCAGCTACCGCACACTACGCCTTGACTGAGTCAACAAACGCAGCACGAATACTAACTATTACCTATCTGAAATGACGGAGGGCTACGACAGGTTTTTAAGAAAACCTTTTGCGTAATGAACTTTATATCGTTGTAGAATCAAATGATTTTAAAATGGAATGCTTTTGAGGCTTTTCTAGTTTTGCTAAAGGAGTCACTCCCGGTGAAGGGATCGTCGGTCCTTTCCTCGTCGAATGAGGTGCGGGATATATCATATATATCACTGTGCAAAGCAAAAACACTTACAAGCTATCAAAAGACAAACCGAGTGTGTAGCATCTGCCAGTTATTGCTAAAGGAGTCACTCCCGGTGAAGGGATCTCGGTCCTTTCCTTATCGAATAAGGTGCAGGATATATCATATATACCGCTGTGCAAAGAAAGAACTGTAGCTACTTGTTTTATTTTGAAATTCGATTCTACAACATCTTAGGTTTCTTTTATTTCATTAATCTCATTAATGAAGTCCCATCATTTAAGTACCTAAACATCACAGATAGATATGACGTACACTTATGCCATCCGCATTCGGCTCGATGTCCCCTCGTGCACCGTTAGGTTAGGTAACTAACGGCAGAGCGGGGCAGGGCTAGCGCGGGTGTAAAACATAAGTAACGTCTATATAATATATCATATATACTATATACTATATCCATCACAGAATCACATCACAGATATCGCAGCAGAAGAATCATATGAAATATTGGATATACTAGGACGTCCGTGTTTTCAATACGAGCCAGTATAAAACACGGATTCTACGGTCGTGATGAATAGCCAAACCCACACCCCTAGACCCCTATGAGAGCGGCAAGCAACCCTACCAATTCTGGAGTTAGGAGACCCGGACCCGACTCCTCGAGTTGGTCTCCCACTGGACTCCAGAACCCGGTTACTTGTGCTCTCCTCCTTGGGTCTATCCTAGTGCGGAAAAGTAAATAATATACATCAACGGTGACAACTTCCGCAGCCTGGAAGCACCCCAATAAAAGAATATTACATACAAGTTTTTACATTAATGAAAATGAAAAACACTCATCTCACATAAAAAACCCCGGCTATTCAAACACGACGATCCAATATAACATATCCAGCAACACATAACATGACATGTCATCAACGTAAGTAAATATGCGCATCCCAATTGTCGTTGACATATAGCAACGAAACCGGCGATATCACATATTACACTTACGGTTACAGAAAAGAAAGTGTAAAACTATAACAGTTGGAATCCGCAACCACGTCAGACATCGCATGCCTGACCAAATGAATTCCTTAGACATCACATGCCTAACAATTATAAACCCCGTATTTTAGTCTCTATATCAAAAACTCTTTTCAATATCAAGTCGGGCAATTCAACAAGATTCCCGAGATACTGATCGAATGCTCGTCGCAAACTTTAGTAGACGGTCGCACCCCCGATACCGTCGACGAAGTGCACCAAGGCGGAACACCGCTACCGCGAGCACCCGAACGGATGCTTTCGGCGGCGGGGTTCTCCTACAGTCACTTGGTCGGGGCTATGGGGTATAGCTGTCTATTAAATTTACCCGGCGAGTATCCGCGTACGCTACGTGATTGCGACGGACTTTTGATCACATCAAAATTCCGTGGCAACCGATCAAGTGAGACTAAACTGCTATGTTTATAACATTCATTCAGTTATCTCATAACTATTTGTGAATTCCAATTATTGTATCCCATTCCGGATAAATAGAAAATGTCAAACTTTCCGATCGAACAATCGAACACCCAAGTTTTCCCGATACAGATCAACACATGAAACAAGTCTAAAAACATTCAGTTCGTGCCTCAGTACCAACGGTCCAGCCGTAGAAGGGTCAAGCCAACGCCTCACATGTGGCACGCCGTACTGCCCCAAACCCTAAGGTTCAAAGGGCAGTTCAAGACGGTCACATAATCGAGTTAAGGTTTGTTGTCTTCTAGAGGGTCCATCGCGTTACTTGCACTACTTAGAACGTCGTTAAACTACGGAAAAATCCAACACTTGGAAATTTCCCGACAGGGGAAAGAATTGGGTATTTATATCCGGTCGAACTTTTTAACATATTCTAAAATTTATCCGGAAAAACACATAGACAAAGTTTGACAATCCGATCGAATGTACGAACTCCCAATACAACCCAAAATACTCAACTCTTGATTTCAGATTAAAAATTCCCAGGAAAACCAGCACTGAAAAGTAGGAGTTACTGTGCAAATTTTAATGGGAGATAAGACAAAAGGGCCGCGGAACAGCCGCATTAGCACGCTAATGCCGCGGTTCCTCCGCACTTTAGAAAGATCATTAGGTAATTTTTGCATTGTAATTCTTAGAATTCCCTGCTGATTTTTCAGCATATTTTTAATTTGCAAAAATCCATATTTTACAAAAATGTCCAGAGAGCATTTTAAAGTCGGGGTTTCGGGTCGATCGGACTTCTAACTCCGTCTACGCTTCGCCTAAGGCTCTAGCTAGGCTCTGATACCACTGAAAGGTTCCTAGGCACCCTAGTGAGGTCTCACAAGGCATCAACCATGCCAATTTCAAAAATTATAGGTGCCGAGAAACCCGACTACGGATCGTTGGCTAGATTTCTAGGCGATAAATGAAACTAGTTAACAGCATAACTAAAGTTTAAACGGAAATACAACCTTTGTAGATCCGGTTCTCCACCTCCATAGCTCCGCAACGAAGTCCCTTCGCTGTCCAAATGAATTCCCGGGCTCTAGCGTCGGCTTCGTCGGAGGCATCGCTAAATCAAGCTCCGACTTCACCAAGTCAAGAAACTTGTGAAGAAAACACACTCTACCACTTGGCAAGAGGTAGAGGATGAAGAAATAGGAAGTGGGTAGACTTTAGAATTTGATTTCTCACTCATTTTCATCAATCACCATTGATGAAGAAAGGTTTTCTTCATTGAAGAAGATGAAGAAAAAGAAGATAAAGTTATGATAAGTTAAAAAAAATAGAAAAGAAATATAATACTTATCATAATGTTAACCATGGTAAAGTGTAGAGAATTAACTTTAGTTAGGTGGAATGGTTAGGGTTAGAGAAGAAGACAAGAATGGTTGCTTTGGTCAAAGTTGCATGAAGCTTGAAGAAGCTTCTAAGAAAGCAACCATTTGTTTTCTTTTCTCATTCTTTTCATCCAAAAAGAAATAGATAAAAGAATGAATAAATAAATAAAACCCTAACCATTTACTTAACCAAGGATTAATTCTTTACACTTAACCAAACTAGCATGTATCATCAAACATGATACAAACAAGTGCACAAAAGTATAACGCATATACAATGCGCACATCCGAGTGAGAAAATGCATCTTAAGTGAACCGATACTAGTTAATGCAAAGTAATATATCAAATATATAATTATGCATTAAATCATTAAATCATTAAATCAACACTTGATTTAATGATCCGGTCATATCGCATATAACCGACTAATATCAACAGTAACATCTGATCGAATCAACACTTGATCCGATAACCCGGCTATATCGCATATAACCGATCAATGTCACAAATCGCGAGAATCAAATACAGTATCACATACTGGTATCATTCTCGGTCCCGCACATATCTCATATGCGCTCCTATTTCATTTCGCTTGAGCCAGGAAACCTCTGTGTAGGACTCTAAAGACTCGTCAATACGCCGGCAGCAGATGATGATCATATCAAGCACCCACAAGCCGCAAGCGGTCTGCTAAACGTAACGGCCACCCGGGTATTGAGCGATCAGAAGATCGACGAGCAAGCCCGCTCACACTCCAGTGAATCCAACCAGTAACACTACCGTACAGTCCGGTCTGATCGTCTGATATGTCGCATATCTCGCCTAGGGGTGGTAAACGTCAGACCCCAATAGCTCGATAAGTCGTGTCGATATGAAGTCTATAACAATTCGAGAAACTACTGGTAACACTTACCAGTGAATCTCAGCAACCCTGGCCAAGGAATTCCTGTTATAGCCAATCGAATACAGCGCAATATCAACCCCCTATACCGAGAGAGACGAATCCCCTCCTATCGCTCATTGCCTCCATGTGATTCGGGACTGTACCCAAAAACCACCGTTTTGCATGCCCTCTTGGACGTGGTAAGATGGAAATCAAAGCACAGTGGGAACCACACAAGACTCTATGACGATCTCGGGTCAACAGACTACTCTGTACCAGCGTCACCAGAGAACTGCCATCTGACGTCAGGTATAATACCATCTGGGAGTTCTCGGTGAGTCCGTCCAGTGTACCCAGTCTCCACTGAGCACCCGTATATCATCTCTGATGTCAAACACCAATGGATATGGGATCATCCATCGCCCATCTGTATGGGTCGAGAAGGTATACGCTAGTCTACTCTGGTATATCGATGCCCCGTCTCGATACACCCACGACTAGGGACTTTGAAGGATGTACTTATGGACTACCATGTCCCCACTAGTATGATCCGCATCATAGTCCAGGTAGTCAAGTACACATCCTAAGGGCTTTACCAACATGTAACTGAGAGACAATCAATGTACACGTTAAGGTAAAGAGCAACCAGATAGCATACTATCATGTCGAGCAAGAAAGTCCTCCCTATATATGTCCCAGCATCCACTACAATATACATCCTATGTACAGTAATGGCCTCTAGGGCATACATATTACTATCAACTGACACCAGTGGCTTATGAGACCGGCCACCGCCCCTCGTCGGGGTCTCGAACTGTATACACTAGTCTACTCTGGAGTATCGATGCCCAGTCTCGAAACTCCCACGACTAGGGACACATTAAGGATGTGCTTATAGACCCCAGCTCCCATGTATATGATCGCCATCATACTGCTGGCTGTCAAGCAAAAATCCTATGGGCACTATCAACATGTACATGATGATAAAAACAAACCAGATAGCATACTATCATCTCGAGTAAGACTGTCCTACCGGTATAGGTCCTCCCTCAATCATTGCAATCACGTACCCGCGATCCAATAATTGACTTCGAGGGCACTATATCCAACAATCTCACACTTGCACTTAAGGCTAATTATTGCGATGTCGCATACTCACAGCCCGTGTGATACCGAACATCCAACTCCTCTACTAATCAGTTTCACAAAGCTCGTTTGTAAAACTATTGCGTTCGTGAAATAGCCTCAGTGAGTGGATCCGCCCTGCTGTTTCTTTACATGTCTCTCTTAATATCAAATTCACGGAGAAATCCATCTCCCAAAATAAGCAATACCTGTCTTAGAATATGTCTGGATATCTGATGGGACCCAGCTTACAAATGAACTCCAAATCCAGCAAACTTCTTAGACTTTATCGTCAACTGAATTTAATCAGTATCCTGTGCCATGCTTCCCTCAGTATCCGTTTGGACCACCTGTCCAAACTACAGTCCCTCGTCAGAGGGAAAGCTATAACTCTGACAGTCACTCTGTCATCCAGGTCACCTTGGAAGCCTAGAATGATAACTGTCTCCCAAAGAATCCTGCCATTATCAAATCCCTAGAACATCCACTTATGTTCTAGAACTGCTTCCAAACGTTTCTCCAGGATTGGATTAATATTATAACTTATTGCATCTAGTGCAAAAACAACATCTGGTGTGGTACTTGACATCTCATGATTGACTCAATTGCCTAAGCAAGTGATATGCCAATCATGCATACCCCTCTCCACTTTAGTCTGTAATACACCTTTAGAGAGGGTGACTCCATCACCGCCGGTATACTACCGTGCCAGGAGTCGTCCATTCTAAATATCTTTAGAATACTGTCTAAGTACCCAGATTGGGAAACTACCCAAATCTAGATCTAAAATTATAAATCTAGTAACCAGAATGCCAGATATAATATTCAAATCCTATGTGGAGAAATCGCTGTGTGACAACCATAGTATAACCGATCGTAGTATAGAAATTTTACTTCCTACTCTGTGTATGTCATCCAAATACCAGGACATCAAACCCTACTACCTTCTTAACAGATCCATCTCCTATTTTGATGAAGTCAAAAAACTTATGACTGTCACATAAAAAATTAGATGATCTATCTCCGCTGTATTTGCTTTAGTCTATAAATAGACATAAGCTACTTGTCCACTATTCTTCCGCTGCTCCCACTGAACACAACAACCCTCTAGCAGAGTCATATACATGTACACTTCTAAAGCTAGTTTAGAACGATGCTATACTCATCCTCCTGCCGGGTCTCATAGTTTGGAACAGCAGTAGTGTCAAGTCTGGGTAAACAAGAACCTCCCTGCCACCGTCCTTGAGGCTAATGGAGTACCTCTCGGGTGCCTGAGGTTACCCACCATATCTGCGGAGTGGCTAATGGAATGTCAAATATGATTGAATCTTTAGGTCCTATTAAATTTTCAGTAATCGTTTGCTGTTCTGGAATCACTTCCAGTTCTACCATACTCCCACTACTGTTTTATGAAAAAATCCATTTTACTAAAATTGTGGCGAGTCAAGAACAATATCACTATTGATTTTCCAGATGGTAGAAAGTTAACCCTCGTCAAAGCCTGGGATAACCCACAAACAGCCATTACTGAAACGTGCCTTGAGTTTATCCGGATTCTGGTTTTAAGCATCAGCCGGACGACTCCCTATACCTTAACATCGTTAAGATATAAATTGATTCTATATATATCTAATATAGAAACAAAGGCACTAATTTAATTGGAACCAGATTCAAATCATGCAGTTGTCTCCAGTGCATATCAACTAAATGGAGAGAGGCCGATCAGCATTACTCAACTTAGGAGTGCGTCCAATTATGAGCAACCTGAAAGAGAAACAAGTTTCTCAAAATCATTACTATCAACTGAATATCTCATACAAGTATCTACATCTTCGATCACCTTGAAGAATCTCGATACTTGTGACACCTGGTTCTCTGCTTTATTCTTGTACCTATGACTTCTCAAACGTGGACCTTGTATTTCTACGAAACACTTGTCCAAAACTTGAGAAGTCACAAGTAAATAGAATTTAGTACGTGTAGGGTTCCTAGGCACACTAATGAGGTCTCACAAGTGATCAAACATGCCCGATTCAAAAATTTCATGTGCCTACAAACCCTAATACGGATCGTTAACTAGATTTATAGGCGATACAAGCAAGTAAACGAATTTATTGCTAAAGGAAAGAGGCTACAACCTTTGTAGATCCGGTCCTCCACCTCCTAGGCTCCGTGATGACATCCCTCCGCTATCCATATCGAATCCCGGACTCTAGCATCGGTTTCATCGGAGAAATGGGCGGGCTAGGCTGTCGACTTCGATGCCGAAGACGATCTACGTCGAGGCAACACTAGATCAAGCTCCAACTTCACCAAGCCATGAAACTTGTGAAGAAAACACCCTATACTACTTGGCAAGTGGTAGAGGATGAAGAAATAGGAAGTAGGTTCACTTTAGAATTGGATTTCTCACTCTTTTTCTCATGTTGCCATTGATGGAGTCAAGGTTTCTTCTTTTTTGAAGAAGAAGAAAAAGAAGAGAATATATGATAAGTAGTTTTCAAATAGAAAATAAAATGACTACTTATCATATACCAACCATGGTCAAGTGTAGAGACTAAACTAGGGTTAGGTGAATGGTTAGGTTAAGGGAAGCAAACAAAATGGTCAAGCTTTCAACACTTCATGAAGCTTCATGAAAGAAACAAAGAAAGCCACCATTTCTATTTATCTTTTCCAAAATAAATAAACAAAATAAATAAATGAATAAGTAAACAAAACCCTAACCATTCATATAACCATGGTTTAATCATACACACAAACTCAAGTTAGCATGTATCATCAAACATGATACAAACAAGTGCACAAAAGTATATCACATATACAACTTGTGAACTTCAAGTGAGAAAATCCATTTAAAGTGAACCAATACTAGTTAATGCAAAGTAATATATCAAATATATAATTATGCATTAAATCATTAAATCAATACTTGATTTAACGATCCGGTCATATCGCATATAACCGACTAATATCCAATGTATCGGCTTATCGAATCAATCCTTGATTCGATAACTAGGTTATATCGCATACAACCATTCGACACATTCATCGCGAGAATGAAATACGGTATCACATTCACGCATTATTCTCGGTCCCGCAGATATCTCATATTCGCTCCTATTTTGTTTCTCTTGAGCCAGGAAACCTCTGTGTAGGACTTTAAAGACTCGTCAATACGTCAGCAGCAGGTGATGATCATATCAAACACCCACAAGCCACAAGCGGTCTGCTAAACCTAACGGCCACCCGGGTATTGATCGATCAGAAGATCGACGAGCAAGCCCGCTCACACTCCTGTGAATCCAACCAGTAACACTTACCATACAGTCCGGGCTGTTCGTCTGATATGTCGCATATCTCGCCTAGGAGTGGTAAACGTCAGGCCCCAATAGCTCGATAAGTCATGCCAACGTGAGGTCCATAACAATCGTGAAACTACTGATAACTCTTACCAGTATATCACTGCAACCCTGGCCAGGGATTTCCTGTTATAGCCAGTCGAGCATAGCGCAACATCAACCCCCAATACCGGGAGAGACGAATCCCCTCCTATCGCTCATTGCCTCCATGTGAATCGGGACTGTACCCAAAAACCACCTGTTTGCACGACTCAGTAGAGCCGTGGTAGGGTGGAAATCAAAGCACAGTGGGAGACACATAAGACTCTATGACGATCTCGGGTCAACAGACTAAGCTGTACCAGTGTCACCAGAGAACTACCATCTGACGTGAGGTATAATACCATCTGGGAGTTCTCGGCGAGTCCGTTCAGTGTACCCAGTCTCCACTGAGCACCCGCATACCATCTCTGATGTCAAACACCAATGGATATGGGATCATCCATCGCCCATTACATAGGTCAAGAAGATATACGCTAGTCTACTCTGGAATATCGATGCCCCGTCTCGATATTCCCACGACTAGGAACATTGAAGGATGTACTCATGGACTATCCAGGCCCCACTAGTATGATCTACATCATAGTCCTGGAAGTCGAGCATACATCCTAAGGGCTTTATCAACATGTAAGCAGAGTGACAGAGAGTATACATGTTAAGATAAAGAGCAACCAGATAGCGTACTATCATGTCGAGCAAGATAGTCCTACCTATATATGTCCCAGCATCCACTACAATATACATCCAATGTACAGAATGGCCTCTAGGGCATACATATAACTAACAATCTCCCACTTGCACTAGGGCCATCTGTAGCAGTAGTTGTAGTATCTAATACTCAACTATCCCCTAAAAGTCTCTCTTTGTGAAAAGGCCTTCGTGAGTGGATCCGCCGTGTTGTCCTCTGAGTCTACTCTCCTAACCTCGATCACCCTGGAGATCAACTATCTCCATGATCAGGTGATGCTTCCTCAAAATATGTCTGGGTCATTGATGGGACCAGGGTTCAGGGGCCAAAGCCACACTTCCATTGTCACACAATGGTAGGAACCTAGTTCATCTTATGAACCAATATACACCCAAACTGCCTCTTTGGTAGTATCTTTAATAGCGATGTTACCAGCCTTTATCGTCTAGTTTGCCACAGTATCTAGCTTGGAACTCTTCCAACATACCGTCCCTTTACTGAGGGTAAAGATAATGCCTGTGATTGACATTCAGTCGCCTTTATCACCCTGGAATGTTTCCAGTGATTCTCCCCAGGATCGATTGATACCATTTCACTACATCTAGTGAGAATCCTAGCATCCAATTACATCTATCTCATAGATGAAAACTCAGGATTTAGGAGGTATCACTTTGATCCTATTGGAGAATCCTTGTGATAAGCGGAGATTGACCGAGCGTAGTATAGGAAACTCTTTTCCTATCAAGAGTATGTTGTCTACGTACAATACGAGGATAACCACCTTACTTTCTACTACTGTTTTGTATATAAAAGGTTCATCTACCATTTTGATGAAGTCAAACACTTTGACTATCACATCAAAACAGACGTTCCAACTCTGTGATGCCTGCTTTATTATGTAAAGCAACTTGCACATGTTTCCGCTGCTCCCACTGTTTACGAAGCCCTCTGGCTGTGTACTTATAGATATTCTCTTCTAAATCATTATTTAGAAAAGTAGTCATGGCACCCAACCGCCAGATATCGTAGTCATGGTATGTAGCCGTGGCAAGTAGGATCCGGATGGACTTAAGCATAGCCACTGGAAAAGGTATCATCATTATCCACGCCTGGTCGATGACGAAAACCTTTAACAAGTCTAGCTTTGAAAGTCTCAACTTTTCCATCTACACCAAGTAATATTCTCAAGATATACTTGCTCCTGATGGGGATTTAACCCTTTAGATATTGCAACCAAAGTCCATACTTTGTTGGTGTACATGGATTCCAACTCTGATCGCTAAGCATCCAGCCATTCTTACAGAGTCCCTACTCTCGATGGCCTGCTCGAAACTAGTTGGGTCATCATCTTATGATGCATTCCTCGCTCCCACTGTCATCGAGAAACCGAGGTATCGCTCAGGCGGATGAGGAACCCTACTAGATTGGCGGAGAGGCTGAGGTTCGTCGAGAACTATTGAATCCTTTGGTTCTGTCAAATCATCAGCTGCAGTTTTGTATAGCTGGAACCTTTCCAGTTCTACTGAACTGACTTTGCCTCGATTTTGTCTGGATTTTGCTTTTGACATAGGCCGGACAATCCCAAATCTTAACTAACTTAAGATATGGGCTTTTCCCCTTCTATATCACATATGAAGTGGTAGGCAACTGATTTGATTTGAACTCTATTCAATAGGTATGCAGCTTCTCAAGCGCATAACTCCCAAAAGGAAATAGGAAACTCAGTAGTACTCATCATAGAGCACACCATATCTAATATTGTGCGATTGCTCCACCCCGATATACCGTTGTGCTGTGGTGTATTCAGAGGAGTAACACTGAGAGAGAATCTCATTCTCCTTTAGAATAGTCCAGGAATGCCATGCTCGAGTATTCTCCTCCCTGATCTTATCATAGGACATAATACTTATACCCGTATTGGTTCCCTACTTCTAGCTTATATTCTGTGAATATCTCAAAAGGTTCGGACTTGTGTTTCAACAGGAACATATGACTGAATCTTGAGAGATTATCAGAGAATATAATGAAGTACAAAGAACCGGTCCTGGCATGTGTAGACAGGGGAGTTTATATACATCATCATATATCAGTCCCAAGAGTTTACCAACTCTTTCTCTGTTTCCAATAAACAGAGCTATGGTCATCTAATCTTTGTGACATGACTGGCAAGTTTCACAAGATGTAAATTCAAACTGATTTAAATATGCATCTAAAATGTAACTTCAGCCAGTCGGGTCGCATTGATATGACCTAGTCTACAATGCCTCAAGAAGGATTCGTTCATTTCTGAACTCTTCCTCTTGTGTGTGTTCTGTATACTAGGAACTGTAGTTTGATTTAGAACGTCAATGTTTTTAGATAACGTGCCTGAACCGATCAACTTTTGATATAGGAAATGTTCAAAACATTATCCATCAATACAAAATTTTATCATTTCTTTACTAATAAAGAGACTGATATGATTTTGTATATCAGGTTCGGTATCTAATAGCATTTGTTCAGAATCAATGTATTGCTAATACAGGATGACAGTGACCAACAGACTTGGCTGCAACACTTGCCCCGTTTTCTGTCTCATGAAACTTATCACCCGTTCTCAGTTTTTCTACCTTTTTGTAGCCCTATGTAACAGATTACATATCTGGGATCCTGATCCGGTATCAAATACCCAGGATACAGAGGATACTGAGAAAAAGTTCTTTGTAATGAACACACCCGAAGGAGATGCATCATATGCACTTTCTTCGTTTGGGTGGCATAGGAATTCTGGTATTTCCCTATTTCCTGCTCTGTCTTATAACAATTATAAGTTGGAGCGGGACCAACGTTCCCCAGCTCAGTATAACAAGCGGGTTCGGTCAATACATCCATATTATTATCTTGATTTAGGCGTGATATGGTCGCTACCTGGAGAGAGAGAGAAGAAAACACTCTGCGTGCGCTCTTGCAAGATCAGATTGGTTATATATTTTATCTAATCAGGATGGCTCCCACTGTTTTTATCAAATCTTCCTTCAAACCTTAAAAGGAAAGACTAGCCGCGATTAATTATACTCTACAAGTTCGCCAATCTTTCAGCCAGGCCAGTGTCGGTACTTTGAGGGAGGTTCCCCCTGCTTTCGCACGGACGACAGTAAACCTCGTTTTCCCAGAGGCGTAACCCCGTTGACACCTTTCTAGACACCTACTTGATCGGCTAATTGTAAAGTGCAAAACTCTCCCAGGAGTAACAATTACTCGCAGTGGGTATCGGGATCTAACTATCACATAGAAGGTATGCAATCTCATTGCAAATTTCAACACTTAAAACTCCCGATAATGGTTTTTACCCATAGCACCTATGACCTTGGCTAAGGTCAACAAATCATAGGTACTAGTCAAGTTCTACCCGTCATTTCGTGATTAATTAGACCCACCCACATGACCCTTGGCTAAGGTCAACAAAGCCACATGACTGCCCTAACTAATCGCATCATATGCTGTGTAGGAGGACATCACTTAGCTACCGCACACTACGCCTCGGCTATGGTCGACAAACGTAGCACGAATACTAAGTACTTTACTTTCTAAAATGACGGAGGGTTGCGAATGGTTTTTAAGAAAACCTTTAACGCTTTGAACTTGATCTCATTGCGGAATCAAATGGTTTTTAAATGGAATGTTTTTGAGGCTTTTCTAGTTTTGCTAAAGGGGTCACTCCCGGTGAAGGGATCGTCGGCCCTTTCCTCGTCGAATGAGGTGCGGGATATATCATATATATCACTGTGCAAAGCAGAAACTATAGAAGCGATCAAAAGACAAACCGAGGGTTGTAGCATCTGCCAGTTATTGCTAAAGGAGTCACTCCCGGTGAAGGGATCTCGGTCCTTTCCTCATCGAATAAGGTGCAGGATGTTCTATAATGAACACCGCGATGCAAAGCAAGAACTGTAGCTACCTATTTTATTTTGAAATTCGATTCTACAACATCAATTAGGTTTATTTTCTTTCATTAATCTCATTAATGAATATCCCATCATTTAATTCCACCTAAACATCACAGATAAATATAACATTCGCTTATGCCATCCGCATTCGCCTCGATGTCCCGTCTGCACCGTTAGGTTAGGTAACTAACGCCAGAGCGAGGCAGGGCTAGCGCGGGTGTAAAACATAAGCAACGTCTGTATAATATATCATATATACTATATAAAGTATCCATCTGAACATATCTCATGATCACATCACAGATAACGCAGCAGGAAAAATCATATGAAATATTGGATATACTAGGACGTCCATGTTTTTAATACGAGCTAGTATAAAACACGGATTCCACGGTCGTGATGAATAGCCAATCCCAGACCCCTAGACCCCTACGAGAGCGGCAAGCAACCCTACCAATTCTAGGGTTAGGAAACGCGAACTCGACTCCTCGAGATGGTCTCCCACTGGACCCTAGAACCCGGTTACTTGTGCTCCCCTTCTTGGGTCTATCCTAATGCGGAAAAGTAAATAATATACAAAAGGTGACATCTTCCGCAACCTGGAAGTGCCCCAATAAAAGAATATTACATACAAGTTTTTTACATGAATGAAAATGAAAAACACTCATCTCACATAAAAACCCCCGGCTATTCAAACACGACGATCCAATATAACACATCCAGCAACACATAACATCACATGTCATCAACGTTAGTAAATATGCGCATCCCAATTGTCGTTGACATATAGCAACGAAACCGGCGATATCACATATTACACTTACGGTCACAGAAAAGAAAGTGTAAAACTACAACAGTTGGAATCCGCAACCTCTTTAGACATCGCATGCCTAATCAAATGAAATACTTAGACATCATATGCCTAACAATTATAAACCCCGCATTTCAGTCTCGTTATCGAAAACTCTTTTCAATATCAAGTCGGGCAATTCAACAAGATTCCCGACATTTTGGTCGAATGCTCGTCGCAAACTTTAGTAGGTGGCCGCACCCCCGATACCGTCGACGAAGTGCACTGAGGCGGAACACCGCTACCGCGAGCACCCGAACGGATGCTTTCGGCGACGGGGTTCTCCTACAGTCACCTGGTCGGGGTTATGGGGCGAGGCTGTCTATTAAGTTTACCCGGCGAGTATCCGCGTACACTACGTGATTGCGACGGACTTTTGATCGCATCAAAATTCCGTGGCAACCGATCAAGTGAGACTGAACTGCTATGTTTATAACATTCATTCAGTTATCTCATAACTACTTGTGAATTCCAAATGTTGTATCACATTCGGGTAAATAGAAAATGTTAAACTTTCCGATCGAACAATCGAACACCCAAGTTTTCCCGAATCAGCTCAACACATGAAATAAGTTTAAAAACATTAACTTCGTGCCTCAGTACCAACGGTCCAGCCGTAGAAGGGTCAAGCCAACGCCTCACATGTGGCACGCCGTACTGCCCCAAACCCTAAGGTTCAAAGGGCAGTTCAAGACGATCACATAATCGAGTTAAGGTTTGTTGTCTTCTAGAGGGACCATCACATTACTTGCACTACTTAGAACGTCATTAAACTACGGAAAAATCCAACAATTGGAAATTTCCCGGCAGGGGAAAAAGTGGGTATTTATATCCGGTCGAACTTTTTAACATTTTCTAAAATTATCCGGAAAAGCACACAGACAAAATTTGAAAATCCGATCGAATTTACGAACTCCCAATACAACCCAGAATATTCAACTCTTGAGTGAGATTTAAAAATTCCCAGAAAATACAGCACCCAAATATAGAAATTACTGTGCCAAAAATAATGGGAGATGAGACCGTACGGCCACGGAACCGCCGCACGAGTCATGCTCGAGCCGCGGAACCACGCCGGTTTGATGGAATCAGCCTCTCGAATTTTACAGTAACTCCTAAATATTCCTGTTGAGTTTTCTGAATATTTTTAATCTGGAAAAAACCCAGTTTTTGAAAAATTTCCAGAGAGCATTTTGGAGTTAAGGTTTCGGTTCGATCGGACTTCAAACTCCGTCTACGCATCGCCTAAGGCTCTAGCTAGGCTCTGATACCACTGTAGGGTTCCTAGGCATACTAATGAGGTCTCACAAGTGATCAAACATGCCTGATTCAAAAATTTCATGTGCCTACAAACCCTAATACAGATCGTTAACTAGATTTATAGGCGATACAAGCAAGTAAACGAATTTATTGCTAAAGGAAAGAGGCTACAACCTTTGTAGATCCGGTCCTCCACCTCCTAGGCTCCGTGATGACATCCTTCCGCTGTCCATATCGAATCCCGGACTCTAGCATCGGTTTCATCGGAGAAATGGGCGGGCTAGGTCGTCGACTTCGATGCCGAAGACGATCTACGTCGAGGCAACACTAGATCAAGCTCCAACTTCACCAAGACATGAAACTTATGAAGAAAACACCCTATACTACTTGGCAAGTGGTAGAAGATGAAGAAATAGGAAGTGGGTTCACTTTAGAATTGTATTTCTCACTATTTTTCTCATGTTGCCATTGAAGGAGTCAATGTTTCTTCTTTTTTGAAGAAGAAGAAGAAGAAGAAGAGAATATATGATAAGTAGTTTTCAAATAGAAAATAAAATGAATACTTATCATATACCAACCATGGTCAAGTGTAGAGACTAAACTAGGGTTAGGTGAATGGTTAGGTTAAGGGAAGCAAACAAAATGGTCAAGCTTTCAACACTTCATGAAGCTTCATGAAAGAAACAAAGAAAGCCACCATTTCTATTTATCTTTTCCAAAATAAATAAACAAAATAAATAAATGAATAAGTAAACAAAACCCTAACCATTCATATAACCATGGTTTAATTATACACACAAACTCAAGTTAGCATGTATCATCAAACATGATACAAACAAGTGCACAAAAGTATATCACATATACAACTTGTGAACTTCAAGTGAGAAAATCCATTTAAAGTGAACCAATACTAGTTAATACAAAGTAATATATCAAATATATAATTATGCATTAAATCATTAAATCAATACTTGATTTAACGATCCGGTCATATCGCATATAACCGACTAATATCCAATGTATCCGCTTATCGAATCAATCCTTGATTCGATAACTAGGTTATATCGCATACAATCATTCGACACATTCATCACGAGAATGAAATACGGTATCACATACACGCATTATTCTCGGTCCCGCACATATCTCATATGCGCTCCTATTTCGTTTCGCTTGAGCCAGGAAACCTCTGTGTAGGACTCTAAAGACTCGTCAATACGCCGGCAGCAGGTGATGATCATATCAAACACCCACAAGCCGCAAGCGGTCTGCTAAACGTAACGGTCACCCGGGTATTGATCGATCAGAAGATCGACGAGCAAGCCCACTCACACTCCTGTGAATCCAACCAGTAACACTTACCGTACAGTCTGGGATGTTCGTCTGATATGTCGCATATCTCGCCTAGGGGTGGTAAACGTCAGACCCCAATAGCTCGATAAGTCATGCCAACGTGAGATCCATAACAATCATGAAACTACTGACAACTCTTACCAGTATATCACTGCAACCCTGGCCAGGGATTTCCTGTTATGGCCAATCGAGCATAGCGCAACATCAACCCCCAATACCGGGAGAGACGAATCCCCTCCTATCGCTCATTGCCTCCATGTGAATCGGGACTGTACCCAAAAACCACCTGTTTGCACGCCTCAGTAGAGCCGTGGTAGGGTGGAAATCAAAGCACAGTGGGAGACACACAAGACTCTATGACGATCTCGGGTCAACAGACTAAGCTGTACCAGTGTCACCAGAGAACTGCCATCTGACGTGAGGTATAATACCATCTGGGAGTTCTCGGCGAGTCCGTTCAGTGTACCCAGTCTCCACTGAGCACCCGCATACCATCTCTGATGTCAAACACCAATGGATATGGGATCATCCATCGCCCATTACATAGGTCGAGAAGATATACGCTAGTCTACTCTGGAATATCGATGCCCCATCTCGATATTCCCACGACTAGGAACATTGAAGGATGTACTCATGGACTATCCAGGCCCCACTAGTATGATCTACATCATAGTCCTGGAAGTCGAGCACACATCCTAAGGGCTTTATCAACATGTAAGCAGAGAGACAGAGAGTATACATGTTAAGATAAAGAGCAACCAGATAGCATACTATCATGTCGAGCAAGAAAGTCCTACCTATATATGTCCCAGCATCCACTACAATATACATCCAATGTACAGTAATGGCCTCTAGGGCATACATATAACTAACAGTGCGAGGACCAACCCTTTTGTCCTAATAGACACTGTACAACATACAATACTTTGTACAAGTCCGCTGAGTTGAATAACTCAAACCCTGTGCGTCGTAGGTTGAAAACTGTACCCAGGCGATTTTCTCAAATATCACCAATTACAACGAATTCTGATATAATGAGGATGATCACCTAATTTCCAATAACTTACTCCCACTCATCTTCTGTAAAACTATACAGATGTGAGAATCAAACCTTGTAAATGTATACCCTGGAGCAAGAGTCTAATTAGGAAATCAGTTTTCTATTAACAATGCACAGTGAAACTGAAACATGAAAATGTTTCGAAGGGGTATCTGGATATTCGTAGTAATTCCTTTTCCATTATTAGATTCACGACTGTAACCGTATATTTATTTGCCATCTCTCCAAATCCCTTTATTTGTCTTTGGTCGTTACCTTATGTACACCTTCGTTAGGTTTAAATGGTTTTCTTCCTTCCCTACCGTTTGGTACCAGCCTATGGTTTGGAAAAAGACTATCCAATAAACATAATAGGTGTACTCTCCTAATCCTAGAAGTACTCGCAACTTGAGAGAAGGTAAGGATAAAAGACAACTGAATAATCCTTATTCTATTTCTCCTGAACCAGAATCCATCCTCGAAAAAGTTCCTTCGAGTTTGTATATAACCATACGATGGATTTATCCAATAGGATTAGATGTTCGTAGTGATACGGGGTTTTCTGGAGAAATACAAAGGTAAAGTAGGAGTGGCGTTGAAAGACTTGGTTTGGTCGTGAATAGCAGTCGCAATTTACTTTGCCCTCTTTCTAATCCCTTTATTTGTCTTTACCCATTATCTTCTGTACACCACACTTAGGCTAATTGGTTTTCTTCATTCCCTACCTTTCGGCTCCTGCCTATGGTTTGGAAGAAGACTATCCAATAAGCGTAATAGGTGTACCGTCTCCTAATCCCAGGAGTCCTCACAACCTGAGAGAAGGTAAAAAGTAAAAGACAACTGAATAGTCATATTCTATCTCTCCAGAACCAGAATCCATCCTCGAATCTAGAACAAGTTCCTTCGAGTTCTTATATAACCATACGATTGATTTATCCAATGGAAGTGGATGTTCGTAGTAATATGGGGTGTTCTGGATGTAGGGTTCCTAGGCACTCTAATGAGGTCTCACAAGGTATCTTCCATGCCAATTTCAAATTTTACGGGTGCCGAGAAACCCTAATACGGATCGTTGACTAGAAGTTTAGGCGAAATACGAATCTAGTTAACAACTTAACTAAAGATAAGAAGCTACAACCTTTGTAGATCAGGTTATCCACTTCCTTAGCTCCACGTAGACGTCATCTCGCTGTCCGTCTCGAATCCCGAACTCAAGCATCGGCTTCATCGGAGAAATGGGCGGGCAAGGTCGTCGGCTTCGTGCCGAAGATGATCTACGTCGAGGCTTCACAAGATCAAGCTCCGACTTCACCAAGTTGTGAAACTTGTGAAGAAAACACCCTATACTACTTGGCAAGAGGTAGAGGGTGAAGAAATAGGAGGTGGGTTCACTTTAGATTTAGATTTCTCTCACTTTTGCTCAAGTTGCCATTGATGGACTTAGGCTTTTCTTGAAGAAGAAGATGATGATGAAGAAGAAAGAATATGATAAGTATCTTATTTAAAAAGAAACTAATATGAATACTTATCATATCCTAACCATAGTCAAGTGTAGAGAGTAAACTAGGGTTAGTAGGAATGGTTAGGGTTAAGGATGAGATAAGAATGGTGGACTTGTTCAAAGCTTCAAGAAGCTTCAACGTATACAAACAAAATAAGCCACCATTCTCATTTATTTTCCAAAATGAATAAATAAATAAATAAATAAGTAAATAAACAAAGCCCTAACCATTCATATAACCATGGTTTAATCTTTACACAAACCCAAGTGAGCAAGTATCATCAAACATGATACAAACAAGTGCACAAAAATATATCACATATACAATGTGCATCAAGTGAGAAAATCCTTTTAAAATGAACCAATACTAGTTAATGCAAAGTAATATATCAAATATATTATTATACATTAAATCATTAAATCAACACTTGATTTAACGATCCGGTCATATCGCATATAACCGACTAGTATCCTATGTATCGGCTTATCGAATCAATCCTTGATTCGATATCTAGGTTATATCGCATATAACCAATCCATACATTCATCGCGAGAATAAAATACGGTATCACATACACGCATTATTCTCGCCCCTGCAAATATCTCATATGCGTCCCTATTTCGTTTCGCTTGAGCCAGGAAACCTCTGTGTAGGACTCTAAAGACTCGTCAATACGCCGGTAGCAGATAATGATCATATCAAGCACCCATAAGCCGCAAGCGGTCTGCTAAACGTAACGGCCATCCGGGTATTGATCGATCAGAAGATCGACGAGCTAGCCCGCTCACACTCCTGTGAATCCAACCAGTAACACTTACCGTACAGTCCGGTCTGTTCGTCTGATATGTCGCATATCAAGTCTAGGGGTGGTAAACGTCAGACCCCAATAACCGATAAGTCGTGCCAATGTGAGGCTCATAACGGGTCGAGAAACTACTGGTAACACTTACCAGCAAATCTCTGATCAGCCCTGGCCAGGGACTTCCCTGTTACGGCCAATCGAGCACAGCGCAACATCAACCCCCAATACCGGGAGAGATGAAACCCCTCCTATCGCTCATTGCCTCCATGTGACTCGGGACTGTACATAAAGACCACCGTTTTTCACGCCCTCATGGACGTGGTAAGGTGGAGATCAAAGCACAGTGGGAATCACACAAGACTCTATGACGATCTCGGGTCTACAGACTAACCTGTACTAGTGTCACCTGAGAACTGCCATCTGATGTGAGGTATAATACCATCTGGGAGTTCTCGACGAGTCCGTCCAGTGTACCCAGTCTCCACTGAGCACCCGTACACCATCTCTGATGTCAAACACCAATGGATATGGGATCATCCATCGCCCATCTCATGGGTCGAGAAGCGTATACGCTAGTCTACACTGGTATATCGATGCCCCGTCTCGATACACCCACGACTAGGGACCTTGAAGGATGTACTTATGGACTACCATGTCCCCACTAGTATGATCTGCATCATAGTCCAGGTAGTCAAGTACACATCCTAAGGGCCTTATCAACATGTAACTATAAGACAGTTTAACGAGACAAGTGTACATGTTAAGATAAAGAGCAACCAGATAGCATACTATCATATCGAGCAAGAAAGTCATCTCTATATATGTCTAAGCATCCAATATAATATACATCATCTGTACAATACTGGCCTCTAGGGCATACATACAACTAACAATCTCCCACTTGCACTAGGGCCAGCTGCTGTAGTATCGCATACCGAGCATCCCGAAGAGTCTTTCAAACTGTATCTGGGGAATGGCCTTCGTGAGTGGATCCGCCGTGTTGTTCTTCGTGTCAACCCTCCTGACCTCAATCTCCCGGCGATCAACTATCTCCCGGATCAGGTGATACCGCCTCAGAATATGCCTGGATCGCTGATGGGACCTGGGTTCCTTGGCCAAAGTCACCGCTCCATTGTTATCGCAATACAAAGGTATTGGATGCTCAATGGATGGAACCACTCCAAGTTCAGTAATGAACTTCTTGATCCAGACAGCTTCTTTGGCAGCATCGTTGGCAGCGATGTATTCAGCCTCCATCGTCGAGTCTGCCACGGTTTCCTGCTTGGAACTCTTCCAGCTAACCGCCCCTCCGTAAAGGGTAAAGACAAATCCCGACTGCGACTTAGAGTCGTCCTTATCACTCTGGAAGCTCGAATCGGTAAAGGACTCCACTTGGAGTTCTCCGTTACCATACACCAAGAGCATCTCTTTAGTCCTTCGTAAGTACTTGAGAATGCTCTTCACAGCTGTCCAGTGACTCTCTCCAGGATCAGCTTGATACCTGCTCACTACACTTAGTGAGTATGCTACATCGGGTCTGGTACATAGCATCGCGTACATGATAGAGCCTACAGCCGAAGCATAGGGTATCCCTTGCATGCGAGCCCTCTCCAAATCAGTCTTGGGAGACATCTCTTTGGAGAGAGTGACTCCAGAGATCGTGGGTAAGTTCCCACGCTTGGATTCTTCCATACTAAACCTCTTTAGTATGGTGTCAATGTACCTGGATTAGGACAATCCCAATATCCGTTTAGATCTATCTCTATAGATCCTGATTCCTAATATGCAGGAGGCATCACCAAGATCTTTCATTGAGAATCTTTGTGATAAGAAGAGCTTGACCGATTGCAGCATAGGAATATCATTTCCTATCAAGAGTATGTCGTCCACGTACAATACGAGGAAGACAACCTTACTCTCTGCCACCTTCTTGTAAATACAAGGTTCATCTGGGTTTTTGACGAAATCAAACTCTTTGATAACGACGTCAAAGCAGATGTTCCAACTCCGCGATACTTGCTTTAATCCATAAATGGATTTAAGCAGCTTGCACACCTTCGCGCTGCTCCCACTATCTACGAAGCCCTCTGGCTGAGTCATATACACGCACTCTTCTAAATCACCGTTTAGAAAGGCGGTCTTAACATCCATTTGCCAGATTTCGTAGTCATGATATGCAGCGATGGCAAGCATGATTCAGATGGATTTAAGCATAGCCACTGGAGAAAAGGTTTCGTCATAGTCCACACCTGGTCTTTGACGAAAACCCTTTGCTACAAGTCTAGCTTTGAAAGTCTCCATTTTCCCATCTACACCAAGTTTTTTTTTTGAAGATCCACTTGCTCCAAATGGGTTTTACCCCTTCAGGAGCAACTTCCAAAGTCCATACTTTGTTGGTGTACATGGATTCCATCTCGGACCGCATAGCATCCATCCATTTCACTGAGTCCCCACTCGTGATGGCCTGATCGAAACTAGTCGGGTCATCATCCTCCATGATGCAATCCTCGCTTCCACCATCAATGAGAAAACCGTAGTATCTCTCAGGTAGACGAGAAACCCTACTAGATCGGCAGAGAGGCTGGGGTTCGTCGGGTACTACCGAATCTTCTGGTTCCACTAAATCTTCAGTTATAGTTTGTGTTTCTGGAACTTCTTTCAGTTCTACCTCAGAGCCACTAATCTCTTTTGCAAGAAATTCCTTTTCTAAAAAGGTGGCATGTTGAGCAATAAACACTTTTTGTTGTTCACTGTGGTAGAAAAAATATCCATTTGAATGTTTAGGATATCCCACAAACTTACATAGAATTGACCGTGCCTCGAGTTTGTCTGGATTTTGCCTTTTGAAATAGGCCAGACAACCCCATATCTTAACTCGTTTAAGATATGGTCTCTTCCCACTCCATATCTCATATGGTGTGGTAGGTACAGATTTAGTTGGAACTTGATTCAATAGGTATGCTGCTGTCTCAAGCGCATACCCCCAGAAGGAAATAGGTAACTCAGCTGTACTCATCATAGAGCGGACCATATCTAATAGGGTGCGATTCCTCCGCTCCGATACACCGTTGTGCTGTAGTGTATAAGGAGGAGTAAGCTGAGAGAGAATCCCATTATCTTTTAGATAATCTAGGAACTCATTGCTTAAGTATTCTCCTCCTCGATCAGATCGAAGGATCTTAATACTTTTGCCTGTTTGTTTTTCTACTTCGTGCTTATATTCTCTGAATTTCTCAAAAGCTTCAGACTTGTCTTTCATCAGGAACACATGTCCGAATCTAGAGAGATCGTCAGTGAATGTAATGAAGTAGGTGTAAGTCCACGTTGCCGTCCCCGGTTCTTGCGGGGAGGCGGAAACGGTATAAAAAACAAATTTTTAGCGCAAAGGGCAACATGGACTATCAAAGTCGGGATCTTTTCTAAACTAAACTAGCTATCAAGCTAAAGAGAGTTAGCTACTCGGATAAAAGGTTATACCTAACTTGAACTCCTTCTTCTTGAAACCTTTGTAGGGTTTGATGGTGCTTTCCTCGTCGCCTTCTTCCGTCAAAGATGGATCCACCTGAGGGTTCGACCTTCGGGCTCCTTTCTCGAACTTTGAGAGAACTAGGATCTTTGGCTTGCTAAACCTCTAACCCTAGAGTGAGTAGAGAGTGGCTTTGAGGTGTTTTTATCTCAAGGAGAGGGATTCTCAACACATGAGAAGGGATCTCCTTGAACTAGAGGAGGAAGAAGAAGAAGTGAGGAGAGAGAAGTGTTATGATAGAAATGAATAATATCCTTCTCATTTTGCAACCATAACAAAATGAAAAGAATTATCAAATTAACAATAATAATAAAATGAAATAGTTGATGGAAGGTTTGGAATGACCATTATCATTACATTCATTAAATGGTTTTGCTAGAATCAAAGAGCATCTTTGATATGTAATGATGATGGTCAAACTTTCAACCATGGTCAACAAGTCAACCTTGGTCAACAAGTCAACAAAACCAACCATGACATAATTTCATTTAATTAATATTATTAATTGATATATCATAAATTCATTAGGGTTTGGAAAAAGACGACTGTCAACTGTGCATACGCACCCGTTCCGAAACCCTAATGAAAAACCTCTTCCTCCGCCTCAATCAACTGTGCATACACACCCGCATTGTTGTTCCGAGGAACATGAATACAATGAGATAAAATCAACCCCAAAACATATACCAGTATCTGGCTCAAACCAGAGCCAGCTAGTAATATCTGTCCGGACTCCAAACGTGCACAAGTGCGCGGATGAGAACGAACCCTGTCGCAAAACCATGCGACCTCTACTCTGTTTTGCTCAGAGGCGAATAGCCCTCTGTGTGGGACTCTAAAGACTCGACACTACGCTGGCAGTGGGTTTAACCACAGACCGCAAGCGGCACTAGCTGTTCGTAACGATCCCCAGGTAGATGCCGATAAGAAGACTGACGAGGTGAACCCCATCTGAGCTCCTACTGAGTCTGAATGTGACAATCTCCGTACAGTCCGGTCTGTTCGTCTGATACATCGCATGTCGGGCCTAGGGGGCGGTAAACGTTAGTCCCTTAATAGCGGTACAAGTCGTGTCGGAGTGAAGCCCAAAACACCCTGAGATAACACTGGAAGCCTACCAGTATATCTAGCTTGCCCTGGCCAGGGACTACTCGTGTAATGGCTCTCCTAGACACAACGCGATGTCAACCCCCAATACCGGGAGAGACGAATCCTGTCTAACCGTCACTGCCTCCAAGTGCTTCGGGACTGCACCCAACCACTACCTGTTTGCACGACTCCTTTGAGCCGTGGTAGGGTAGTGATCAAAGTGCAGTGGGAACACACTCGAGGCGAAGTGCCAGTGTCAAGTCAGCGGACTAAGCTGTACACATGTCACCTGGGAACTGATAACTGACGATAGGTATAATACCAACCTGTCAGTTCCCGACGAGTCCTGTCCTGTGTACTCGTAACCCAACGAGCACCCGCATGCTATCTCAAGTATGACATACTGACGGCTGTGGGACAGACCGTCTCCCATACTGGGATGAGAAGCGCATGCGCCAGTCTACTCTGAAGTATCGATGCCCTGTCTCGATAGTCCTGTGACTAGGGACCGGTATAAGGATGTGCTTATAGATTACCCAGCCCCCACTAGTGTGACTGCCATCACAACGCTGGTAATCAAGGAAAGATCCTAAGGGCTCCACTAATGCGTATAAGTGATAAGATAAAATAAACACATGTACACATTGAAGTAGAAACAAACCAAGTAGCATACTACTATTTTGAGCAAGATTGTATATACAAGGTGAATATCCCAAGCTTCCATTAAGTAATATACAAACCAGTATGATACAGTAATGGCCTCTAGGGCATATACTCTAACAATCTCCCATTTGCACTAAGGCCATGTACTGGCGTATCGAAGACCTATCATCTCGATCAGCCGCTCGAACTGTGTCTGGGGTAGGGCCTTGGTGAATGGATCTGCAGTGTTTTCTTCTGAAGCAACCCTCCGAACCTCGATCTCCTTGCGATCCACGATCTCTCTGATCAGGTGATACCGCCTCAAGATGTGTCTGGATCTCTGATGGGACCTGGGTTCCTTCGCTAAAGCTATAGCCCCGTTGTTGTCGCAATACAGAGGTATTGGGTCAACAATGGACGGAACCACCTGAAGTTCTTTCAAGAACTTCCTCATCCAGACAGCTTCTTTTGCGGCATCAGATGCAGCGATGTATTCCGCTTCCATCGTCGAGTCTGCAACGATTTCCTGTTTGGAACTCTTCTAACACACCGCCCCTCCATTGAGGGTAAAGACAAAACCCGACATGGACTTGGAATCATCCTTGTCACTCTGGAAGCTGGAGTCAGCAAAGGCCTCGATCTGGAGGTCTTTTCCGCCATACACCAAGAACATCTCCTTAGTCCTTCTCAGGTACTTGAGAATGTTCTTTACTGCTATCCAGTGTTTCTCCCCAGGGTTTGACTGATACCGGCTTACCACACTTAGTGCATAAGCTACATCCGGTCTGGTACACAACATCGCATACATTATAGAGCCTACCGCAGAAGCGTAGGGTATAATAGACATGCGATCCCTCTCTAAATCAGTCTTGGGAGACATCTCTTTAGAGAGGGTGATCCCGTGACAAGCCGGCAGGTTACCGTGCTTGGAATCTTCCATACTGAATCTCTTCAGTATAGTGTCGATGTACCTGGACTGTGAAAGTCCTAATATCCTCTTGGATCTATCACGATAGATCCGGATCCCCAGGATGTATGAGACATCACCCAGGTCTTTCATGGAGAACCTGTGTGACAAGAATCCCTTGACAGATTGTAGCATAGGAATGTCATTTCCTATTAAGAGAATGTCATCCACGCATAAAACGAGGAATACTACAGTTCTCGCTACAAATCTACCATAGATGCATGGTTCATCTGGATTTTTGATAAAGCCAAATTCCTTGACCGTCTCATCAAAACAGATGTTCCAACTCCGCGATGCCTGCTTTAGTCCATAAATGGACTTAAGCAACTTGCACACCTTTCCGCTGCTCCCACTCTGAATGAAACCCTCTGGCTGGTCCATATAGACACACTCCTCTAAATTTCCATTTAGAAAAGCGGTTTTTACGTCCATATGCCAAATCTCATAATCGTGGAAGGCAGCAATGGCAAGAAGGATCCGAATGGATTTCAGCATAGCCACTGGAGAAAAGGTTTCGTCATAGTCCAAACCAGGTCTTTGACGAAAACCCTTTGCAACAAGTCTAGCTTTATAAGTTTCAACCAGTCCATCTACACCAATCTTCCTTTTGAAGATCCACTTGCATCCTACGGGTTTTACCCCGTCTGGAGCAATGTCCAACGTCCATACTTTGTTGGTGTACATGGACTCCATTTCGGTCCGCATTGCATCCAGCCATTTTACCGAGTCAACGCTCTGAACGGCCTGTTGGAAGCTAGTAGGCTCATCATAATCTATGATGTAATCCTCTCTATCCCCGTCTATGAGAAAACCGTAGTATCTCTCAGGCGGATGAGACTGCCTACTACTCCTGCGGAGCGGCGTAGGAATGTCCTGTTCTTTTGAACCCTCTGGTTCCACTAAACTTTCAGTAATAGTCTGTGGTTCTGAAATTTCTTCCAGTTCTACTGCGCTCCCACTTATTTCCTTTTCTAAGAACTGGTGTTCTAGAAAGTGGGCATTACGGGAAACAAGAACTTTTTGTTCCTCTGCGTAGTAGAAAAGATACCCCCTGGTGTTCTTTGGGTATCCCACAAACTTGCACAGTACTGAGCGTGCCTCGAGTTTGTCCGCATGCTGATTTTTGACAAAAGCTGGACATCCCCAGATATTCAGATATTGAAGATAGGGTTTCTTCCCACTCTATAGCTCATATGGTGTGGTAGGCACAGTCTTAGTGGGAACTCGGTTCAAAAGGTATGCGGCTGATTCTAGCGCATATCCCCAGAATGATCGTGGTAACTCAGCGTTACTCATCATGGACCGTACCATATCCAATAGGGTGTGGTTCCATCTCTCCGATACACCGTTATGTTGCGGAGTGTATGGAGGAGTAAGCTGAGAGAGAATTCCATTCTCTTTTAAAAAGTCCAGGAACTCGGCACTCAAGTATTCACCGTCTCGATCCGATCTTAAAATCTTGATACTTTTGCCGGTTTGTTTTTCTACCTCATTCTTATATTCCTGGAATTTTCCAAAGGCTTCGGATTTATGTTTCATTAAGAAGACATGTCCGAACCTTGAAAAATCATCCGTAAAAGTAATAAAGTAAGAAAAACCGCTTCGCGCATGTGTAGACATTGGACCGCACACGTCGCTGTGTACGAGTCCCAAGAGCGAGCTCGCTCTTACTCCGTGTCCAGTGAACGGAGTCTTTGTCATCTTTCCTTTGAGACAGGATTGACAAGTGGCATATGATTGATATTCGAACGGATTCAAATATCCTTCTTTATGTAACTTAGTCAACCTTCTCTCATTGATGTGACCCAGTCTACAATGCCATAAGAAAGCCTGATTTATATCTGGAGACTTTCTTTTGTGTGTATTCTGGACATTGAAAATCTGTGGTTGGTTTAATACGTATATACCATTGCTTAGTGTACCTGACCCAATCAGAACTTGATTAAGGTGAATGTTTACAACATTACTTACAAATGCAAATTCATAACCTTCTTTAGAAACCAAAGATACAGAAATGATATTACAAGTTGCGTTAGGTACAAAAAAGCAATTACGTAAAACCAAAACATGTCCATCCGACATTCCCAGGTGATAGTCCCCCAGGGCTTTAGCATCCATGCTAGCTCCGTTCCCAACTCTGAGGGTCATGTCACCTGCCTTCAAAACCCTACGGTTTCTCAACTCCTGCAAAGAATTACAGATATGAGATCCTGATCCGGTATCCAATACCCAGGAAGTAGAGTTTATTGAAAGACGGTTTTCAATAACATACACACCTGAAGCTGAAGCCGCAACCTGCTTCAGTTCCTGTGTCCTGGCTTTCCAAGCCCTGCAATCTTTCTTCCAGTGTCCACTTTTATGACAATAGAAGCATTCTTCTTTACCCACAAACTTCCCCGCTATCTTTGTTGCCTTTGCCTTTCCCTTCGTATCCACTTTACTAACACCGCCCCTTGGTTTGGCGGGGGCTTTCTTCTTCTTTCCCTTGGCTTTCGCCTTGGACCTAGAAGAAGAAGATCCTCCTACAAACAAAGTGGGTGTTTCCCTACCTTTCTGTAGGGTGCCCTCTGCGCCCCTCAGCATGTTGAGGAGTTCTGAAAGTTCAACTTCTTTTTCTTGTAAGTTGAAGTTCAGTATAAACTGGGCGTAAGTGGAAGTAAGGGACTGGAGAATCAAGTCCGTATAGAGCTCACTCTCCAACGTGGTCCCAAGTTCTGCGAGCTCCTCAATGTAGCCAATCATCTTAAGCACGTGTTCCGCTACCGATGATCCGACGGCCAATCTTGCCGAAAATAACTTTTTCGATATTTCGTATCTTGCGATACGAGACTGCTCTCCATACAGTTCTTTTGTATGGAGAAATATGGATTCTAGGTCCATATTCTCGTGCCTCCTCTGATGTTCGTTGTCCATAGAGGCAAGCACGAGGCACTTGGCCTTCGCGCAATCAATCTCCTAAGTCTTACGGATTTCCTTATCCGCGACGCTGGAGGTGGGACCTGGGACGGGGGGAGCTTTGGTGGTAAGAAGATATCCCAGCTTGTCATAAGTGATTGCCATCTTGACATTCCTGAGCCAATCTTTGTAGTTTGGCCCTGTCAGTATGTTTTTATCTAGAAGTAACTTAAGTCCAGTCATGTTGATTGGTCGCTGCAATTAGGAGAGAGAAGAAACACTCAGCACGATGCTCTTGCAAGTTTAGAATGGTTTTTAATTTGTCTAAACAGGATGGCTCCCACTGTCTCTCGAATCCCTCCTCAAACCATAAAGGAAGAATTAGTCGGGATCAATCCCACCGCACAATACTTGCTTAACCGTTCAGCCAGGCCAGTGTCGGTACTTCGAAGGAGGTTTTCCAACGCTTTCGCGAAGTTCCTTAATTTAAGAACCTCTTTTCCTTTGGGGCGTAGCCCCGCTAACACCTTTCTAGACACCTACTAGATTTATAGCATTGATCGTTTAGTGAAAAATTTCCCGAGGAGTAGCATATACTCACAGTAGGATCGGGATCCAAATATCATTGCGTGACGAAAATGAAGGAATCCTACCATAATCATCACACTCCAAATGGTATGCAAATTTAGCAAGTTTCAATGCTTATGAAACTCCCGATGTGGATTTTTGCCCCATGCTCTTATGACCTTGGCGTGAGGTCAAAATGCCATAAGTCACATATCAAGTTCTACCCATCATTATCCCTGTTGATTTGAACCCACCCGTATCTACCCTTGACGTAGGCCAAAATGGCAGTACGGCTGTCCCAAAACAACGCATTCTATCTATGCAACAGATAAATATCCGGTAGCTACCAATCACCAAGCCTTGGCGTGAGGTCAAAATACATAGCTTGAATACTACCGAATATTTAGCTGAAATGATGGAGGGCTACGAATGGTTTTGGCTAAACCGTGAACGTAGTGAACTTGATATAATCGATGGAATGAGATAGCTTTTAAAAGGAGTGGCTCAAGCTCCGCATTTAAAAGTTAGTTTTGAAAAGAACCGAGTGGTTTTTCGAAAGTGTTCCAACGACTTTAGCTTGGTTTATTATCTTGCATTAGTTCTTTTAATGCGTGATATTCTTGCATTAGTTCTTTTAATGCGTCCCATCATTTAATCCTACCATTGCAGAAAGCAACCAAAATATGACGTACGCGTATGCCATTCGCATTCGCCACGGGGTCCCATCATCACCCGTTAGGTTACTTAACTAACGACAGAGCGGGGGCTGGGCTAGCGCGGCTGTAAAACATAAGCAACGCCTAAATAGTTATAAATATATAGTAATGATAGACATTACAGATCACAGATGAATACATTGGATATACTAGAAATCCGCAATCCTTTCGAGCCTGCAACGAAAAGCGGATTACACGGTCGCGGTGAATAGCCAAAACCCCACCCAAGACCCCTAAAGGTGCGGCAAACTACCCGCCAAGTACCCCGAAGTGGAGCAACCTCCCTCATCGCCGTGAGTAGGCCACTCGGCACTTTGAGATACCCGGTAGTTTGTGCACCCCTCCATGGGTCTATCCTAGGAGCAAAAACAGTAAAAAGAATTATACAATGACGGCTACAACCCCGACCCGGTTGTGCGGCCATACAAATAATAATAATACATCAATTTACATTTTACATGAATGAAAGAAAAAGAAACACTCATCTCACATCCACCCCGGCTATTCACCCGCGACAGTCCAACGCATTCATATACACAAACCATCATCAAACACAGATCACAGATATGTATAACCCCGACTAATCGACATATAGCGATTAGCCGACGTTCAATACATATAAACATCACAGATATAACCAATATAGTCAAAGTATAGTGAAGTTCGATAAAAATACGGATTTATAGGCCCCCAAAAACAAATTTCTTTTCTGGAAAACCTGGGCACAAATAAACCATCTGAAAAATCCCAAAACCATACCAGAAGAACACTGCACAAAACCCGATCACGAGAGGAGCCTAAACGGCGGCGGTTCCGCGGCAAATGCATACCTATTGCCGCGGAACCGCGGCGGTTTGAGGGAATCAGGGGATCGTTTTTTGTGGGTGTTCTCACAAAACCCTGAGACGATTTTAGGAGTAAAACATTTTAATTTTAGAGCGCAAAAATTTTCAACAGAAAGTTAGGGTTTTGTTTTTCCGGTTTTTGCGATTTTTTCCGTTCGAACTTCCATACACTTTACTACTAAGCTAGTTTAAGTTTAGTTAGGCTCTGATACCACTGTAAGTCCATATTGCCGTCCCCGGTTCTTGCGGGGAGGCGGAAATGGTATAAAAAACAAATTTTTAGCGCAAAGGGCAACATGGACTATCAAAGTCGGGATCTTTTCTAAACTAAACTAGCTATCAAGCTAAAGAGAGTTAGCTACTCGGATAAAAGGTTATACCTAACTTGAACTCCTTCTTCTTGAAACATTTGTAGGGTTTGATGGTGCTTTCCTCGTCGCCTTCTTCCGTCAAAGATGGATCCACCTGAGGGTTCGACCTTCGGGCTCCTTTCTCGAACTTTGAGAGAACTAGGATCTTTGGCTTGCTAAACCTCTAACCCTAGAGTGAGTAGAGAGTGGCTTTAGGGTGTTTTTATCTCAAGGAGAGGGATTCTCAACACATGAGAAGGGATCTCCTTGAACTAGAGGAGGAAGAAGAAGAAGTGAGGAGAGAGAAGTATTATGATAGAAATGAATAATATCCTTCTCATTTTGCAACCATAACAAAATGAAAAGAATTATCAAATTAACAATAATAATAAAATGAAATAGTTGATGGAAGGTTTGGAATGACCATTATCATTACATTCATTAAATGGTTTTGCTAGAATCAAAGAGCATCTTTGATATATAATGATGATGGTCAAACTTTCAACCATGGTCAACAAGTCAACCTGGGTCAACAAGTCAACAAAACCAACCATGACACAATTTCATTTAATTAATATTATTAATTGATATATTATAAATTCATTAGGGTTTGGAAAAAGACGACTGTCAACTGTGCATACGCACCCGTTCCGAAACCCTAATGAAAAACCTCTTCCTCCGCCTCAATCAACTGTGCATACACACCCGCATTCTTGTTCCGAGGAACATGAATACAATGAGATAAAATCAACCCGAAAACATATACCAGTATCTGGCTCAAACCAGAGCCAGCTAGTAATATCTGTCCGGACTCCAAACGTGCACAAGTGCGCGGATGAGAACGAACCCTGTCGCAAAACCATGCGACCTCTACTCTGTTTTGCCCAGAGGCAAATAGCCCTCTGTGTGGGACTCTAAAGACTCGACACTACACTGGCAGTGGGTTTAACCACAGACCGCAAGCGGCACTAGCTGTGCGTAACGATCCCCAGGTAGATGCCGATAAGAAGACTGACGAGGTGAACCCCATCTGAGCTCCTACTGAGTCTGAATGTGACAGTTCCATACAGTCCGGTCTGTTCGTCTGATACATCGCATGTCGGGCCTAGGGGGCGATAAACGTCAGTCCCCTAATAGCGGTACAAGTCGTGTCGGAGTGAAGCCCAAAACACCCTGAGATAACACTGGAAGCCTACCAGTATATCTCGCTTGCCCTGGCCAGGGACTACTCGTGTAATGGCTCTCCTAGACACAGCGCGATGTCAACCCCCAATACCGGGAGAGACGAATCCTGTCTAACCGTCACTGCCTCCAAGTGCTTCGGGACTGCACCCAACCACTACCTGTTTGCACGACTCCTTTGAGCCGTGGTAGGGTAGTGATCAAAGTGCAGTGGGAACACACTCGAGGCGAAGTGCCAGTGTCAAGTCAGCGGACTAAGCTGTACTCATGTCACCTGGGAACTGATAACTGACGATAGGTATAATACCAACTTGTCAGTTCCCGACGAGTCCTGTCCAGTGTACTCGTAACCCAACGAGCACCCGCATACTATCTCAAGTATGACGTACTGACGGCTGTGGGACAGACCGTCTCCCACACTGGGATGAGAAGCGCATGCGCCAGTCTACTCCGGAGTATCGATGCCCTGTCTCGATAGTCCTGCGACTAGGGACCGGTATAAGGATGTGCTTATAGATTACCCAGCCCCCACTAATGTGACTGCCATCACAACGCTGGTAATCAAGCAAAGATCCTAAGGGCTCCACTAATGCGTATAAGTGATATGATAAAATAAACACATGTACATATTGAAGTAGAAACAAACCAAGTAGCATACTACTATTTTGAGCAAGATTGTATATACAAGGTGAATATCCCAAGCTTCCATTAAGTAATCTACAAACCAGTATGATACAGTAATGGCCTCTAGGGCATATACACCAACAGTAGGAAGAACCGTTCCTGGCATGCGCAGACATGGGACCGCATACATCACTATGTATCAGTCCTAAGAGTTCATTAACTCTTTCTCCGTGTCCACTAAATGGAGCTTTGGTCATTTTTCCTTTGAGACATGAATGGCAAGTATCATAAGATGATAATTCAAATGAATTCAAATAACCATCCTTATGTAACTTAGCTAGTCGTGTCTCATTGATATGGCCAAGTCTACAGTGCCACAAGAAGGATTCGTTCATTTCTGAGCTTTTCCTCTTGTGTGTGTTTTGTATGTTGAAAACTGTATTTTGATTGAGAATGAATATGCCATTATGTAGCGAGCCTGATGCAATCAACTTTTGATCTAGGAATATGTTCATAACATTATCCTTTACTACAAAATTATATCCTTCTTTACTTAATAAAGAAACTGATATAATGTTGCACATCATGTTCGGTATATAATAGCACTCATTCAGGACTAGTGTATCACCATTTGGTAATACCAGGTGATATATGCCAACTGCTTTGGCTGCAACATTTGCCCCATTCCCTACTTGAACGGAATGATCACCTTTTCCCAGTTCTCTACCTTTCCGTAGCCCATGTAACTGCTTACATATGTGGGATCCTGATCCGGTATCTAATACCCAGGACGTAGGGTGAACTGAGAAACAGTTCTCAATAACAAACACACCCGAAGAAGGTGCATCATCATGCACGTTCTCCGTTTGGGCGGCGTGAGAATCTAGATATTCTCCTTTTTCCTGTTCAGTCTTATAACTCTTATAAGAAAGAACGGGTCCAACGTTCCCCTGCTCAATATAATAAGCGGGTTCAGTCAATACATCCATATTATTATCTTTATTAGGGCATGACATGGTCGCTACATGGAGAGAGAGAGAAGAAAACACTTTAGCGTATGCTCATGCAAGATCAGATTGGTTATTATCTTATCTAATCAGGATGGCTCCCACTGGTTTTTATCAAATCTTCCTTCAAACCCTAAAAGGAAAGATTAGCCGGGATTAATTACACACTACAAGTTCGCCAATCTTTCAGCCAGGCCAGTGTCGGTACTTTGAGGGAGGTCCCCCGTGCTTTCGCACGAACCCAATTACTGTAAACCTCATTTTCCCAGAGGCGTAACCCCGTTGACACCTTTTTAGACACCTACTTGATCGGCTAATTGTAATGTGTAAAACTCTCCCAGGAGTAACTCTTACTCGCAGCGGGTATCAGGATCCAACTATCTCATAGAAGGTATGCAATCTCATTGCAAATTTCAACACTTGAAATTCCCGATAATATTTTGCCCCTAGTGTGCCATGACCTTGACAGAGGTCAACAAACCATAGTGCACTAGTCAAGTTCAACCCGTCATTTCTTGATAGAATCAAACCCACTCGCACGACCCTTGACAGAGGTCAACAAGGTCATACGACTACCCTAATCCAATCACATCACATGCTTTACAGATAATTACTAGTTAGCTACCGCACACAACGCCTTGACAGAGGTCAACAAACGCAGCACGAATACTAAATAGTCTTTATCTGAAATGACGGAGGGCTACGACAGGTTTTTCTGAAAACCTATTGCGTAATGAACTTGATATCGTTGTAGAATCAAATGAAGTTTTGAAATGGAGTGATTTTGAGGCTTTTCTAGTTTTGCTAAAGGAGTAACTCCCGGTGAAGGGATCGTCGGTCCTTTCCTCGTCGAATGAGGTGCGGGATATATCATATATATCACTGTGCAAAGCAGAAACTACAGATGCAATCAAAAGTCAAACCGAGTGTGTAGCATCTGCCAGTTATTGCTAAAGGAGTCACTCCCGGTGAAGGGATCTCGGTCCTTTCCTCATCGAATAAGGTGCAGGGTATATCATATATACCGCTATGCAAAGCAAGAACTGTAGCTACCTGTTTTGTTTAAAATTTGATTCTACAACATCTTAGGTTTCTTTTCTTTCATTAATCACATTAATGAAGTCCCATCATTTAAATACCTAAACATCACAGATAAATACAACGTACACTTATGCCATCCGCATTCGCCTCGATGTCCCCTCGTGCACCGTTAGGTTAGGTAACTAACGGCAGAGCGGGGCAGGGCTAACACGGGTGCAAAATATAAGTAACGTCTATATAATATATCATATATACTATATACTGTATCTATCACAGAACATCACCTGATCACATCACAGATAACGCAGCAGAAGAAACATATGAAACATTGGATATACTAGGACGTCCGTGTTTTCAATACGAGCCAGTATAAAACACGGATTCCACGGTCGTGATGAATAGCCAATCCGACACCCCTAGACCCCTATGAGAGCGGCAAGCAACCCTACCAATTCTAGGGTTAGGAGACCCGGACTCGACTCCTCGAGTTGGTCTCCCACTGGACCCCAGAACCCGGTTACTTGTGCTCCCCTCCTTCGGTCTATTCTAATGCGGAAAAGTAAATAATATACAAAAGGTGACAACTTCCGCAACCTGGAAGTGCCCCAAATAAAAGAATATTACATACAAGTTTTTACATGAATGAAAATGAAAAACACTCATCTCACATAAAAAAAACCCCGGCTATTCGAACACGACGATCCAATATAACATATCTAGCAACACATAACATCACATGTCATCAACGTAAGTAAGTATGCATACCCCAATTGTCGTTGACATATAGCAACGAAACCGGCGATATCACATATTACACTTACGGTCACAGAAAAGAAAGTGTAAAACTACAACAGTTGGAATCCGCAACCTCTTTAGACATCACATGCCTAATCAGTTATAAACCCCGCATTTTAGTCTCATTATCGAAAACTCTTTTCAATATCAAATGAAACTAAACCGCTAGATTTATAACATTCAATCAGTTATCTCATAACTGTTTGTGAATTCCAATTATTGTATCCCATTACGGATAAATAGAAAATATTAAACTTTCCGATCGAACATTCGAACACCCAAGTTTTCCCGAAACCGTTCAACACATGAAATAGGTTCAAAGACATTCACTTCATGCCTCAGTACCAACGGTCCAGCCGTAGAAGGGTTAAGCCAACGCCTCACATGTGGCACGCCGTACTACCCCAAACCCGAAGGTTCAAAGGGTAGTTCAAGACGGTCACATTATCGAGTTAAGGTTTGTTGTCTTCTAGAGGGATCATCGCATTACTTGCACTACTTAGAACGTCCTTAAACCATAGAAAAATCCAACACTTGGAAATTTTCCGGCAGGGGAAAAGTTGGGTATTTATATCCGGTCGAACTTTTTAACATATTCAAAAATTATCCGGAAGCCACATAGACAAAATCTGATAATCCGATCGAATCATCGAACTCCCAAAACACCCCAGAAAACTCAACTCTTGAGTGATATTTAAAAATACCCAGAGAACTCAGCACTGAATAAAGGGAGTTACTGTGCAAAATTGGATGGGTGACGTCATCATACGGCCGCGGAACCGCCGCAGAAGGCATGCTTCTGCCGCGGTTCCGCCGCACTTTTGAGGAATCATGGACACGTGTTGCACAGTAATTCTTAGGATTCCCTGCTGATTTTTCTGCATATTTTTAATTTGGAAAAAACCCAGTTTTTGAAAAATGTCCAGAGAGCATGGAAAATTAGGGTTTCGATGTTCGATCGGGTTTCAAACGTCGTCTACACTTCGCCTAAGGCTCTAGCTAGGCTCCGATACCACTGTAGGGTTCCTAGACACTCTAATGAGGTCTCACAAGGCATCTACCATGCCAATTTCAAATTTTAGGGTGCCGAGAAACCCTAATACGGATCGTTGACTAGAAGTTTAGGCGAAATACGAATCTAGTTAACAACTTAACTAAAGATAAGAAGCTACAACCTTTGTAGATCCGGTTATCCACTTCCTTAGCTCCACGTAGACGTCCTCTCACTGTCCGTCTTGAATCCCAAACTCAAGCATCGGCTTCATCGGAGAAATGGGCGGGCAAGGTCGTCGGCTTCGTGCCGAAGATGATCTACGTCGAGGCTTCACAAGATCAAGCTCCGACTTCACCAAGTTGTGAAACTTGTGAAGAAAACACCCTATACTACTTGGCAAGAGGTAGAGGGTGAAGAAATAGGAGGTGGGTTCACTTTAGATTTGGATTTCACTCACTTTTGCTCAAGTTGCCATTGATGGACTTAAGCTTTTCTTGAAGAAGAAGATGATGATGAAGAAGAAAGAATATGATAAGTATCTTATTTAAAAAGAAACTAATATGAATACTTATCATATCCTAACCATAGTCAAGTGTAGAGAGTAAACTAGGGTTAGTAGGAATGGTTAGGGTTAAGGATGAGATAAGAATGGTGGACTTGTTCAAATCTTCAAGAAGCTTCAACATATACAAACAAAATAAGCCACCATTCTCATTTATTTTCCAAAATGAATAAATAAATAAATAAATAAGTAAATAAACAAAGCCCTAACCATTCATATAACCATGGTTTAATCTTTACACAAACCCAAGTGAGCAAGTATCATCAAATATGATACAAACAAGTACACAAAAATATATCACATATACAATGTGCATCAAGTGAGAAAATCCTTTTAAAATGAACCAATACTAGTTAATGCAAAGTAATATATCAAATATATTATTATACATTAAATCATTAAATCAACACTTGATTTAACGATCCGGTCATATCGCATATAACCGACTAGTATCCTATGTATCGGCTTATCGAATCAATCCTTGATTCGATATCTAGGTTATATCGCATATAACCAATCCATACATTCATCACGAGAATAAAATACGGTATCACATACACGCATTATTCTCGCCCTTGCACATATCTCATATACGCCCCTATTTCGTTTCGCTTGAGCCAGGAAACCTCTGTGTAGGACTCTAAAGACTCGTCAATACGCCGGCAGCAGATGATGATCATATCAAGCACTCACAAGCCGCAAGCGGTCTGCTAAACGTAACGGCCATCCGGGTATTGATCGATCAGAAGATCGACGAGCTAGCCCGCTCACACTCCTGTGAATCCAACCAGTAACACTTACCGTACAGTCCGGTCTGTTCGTCTAATATGTCGCATATCAAGTCTAGGGGTGGTAAACGTCAGACCCCAATAACCAATAAGTCGTGCCGATGTGAAGCTCATAACGGGTCGAGAAACTACTGGTAACACTTACCAACAAATCTCTGATCAGCCCTGGCCAGGGACTTCCCTGTTACGGCCAATCGAGCACAGCGCAACATCAACCCCCAATACCGGGAGAGACGAAACCCCTCCTATCGCTCATTGCCTCCATGTGACTCGGGACTGTACCTAAAGACCACCGTTTTGCATGCCCTCATGGACGTGGTAAGGTGGAGATCAAAGCACAGTGGGAATCACACAAGACTCTATGACGATCTCGGGTCTACAGACTAACCTGTACTAGTGTCACCTGAGAACTGCCATCTAACGTGAGGTATAATACCATCTGGGAGTTCTCGACGAGTCCGTCCAGTGTACCCAGTCTCCACTGAGCACCCGTACACCATCTCTGATGTCAAACACCAATGGATATGGGATTATCCATCGCCCATCTCATGGGTCGAGAAGCGTATACGCTAGTCTACACTGGTATATCGATACCCCGTCTCGATACACCCACGACTAGGGACCTTGAAGGATGTACTTATGGACTACCATGTCCCCACTAGTATGATCTGCATCATAGTCCAGGTAGTCAAGTACACATCCTAAGGGCTTTATCAACATGTAACTATAAGACAGTTTAACGAGACAAGTGTACATGTTAAGATAAAGAGCAACCAGATAGCATACTATCATATCGAGCAAGAAAGTCATCTCTATATATGTCCAAGCATCCAATATAATATACATCATCTGTACAATACTGGCCTCTAGAGCATACATACAACTAACACTGGAGAAATGCAAAGGGTAAAAGTAGGAGTGGCAATGAAGTATGTGACTCAGACAATCCAAAAGCCAGTGTTTAAAGAAGGTTCGATTAACTTCGTCACTAAGTTATAATCTAGGGTCGGGTCATGGTCGCGGTCAAAGTGAAAGAGAAAAGAAACACTCTGCGTGCACTCAAAACTTGAATGTCTCCCACTGTATCCTCGAATTCTCCTCCAAACCTAAAAGAAGAATTAGTCGGAATCACCCGAGGATTAATCCTACTCATCAGTGGGAATCAGGATCCAACTATCATCGTATGATAACTTGATGGAAGCTACTCAAGTCACCACACTCCGAAAGGTATGCGCAAGCCTAGCAAGTTTCCTGTATGTTCGAAACTCCCGATGTGATTTTTACCCCTAGGACCCAAGTGACCTTGACTAAAGATCAAAATGTCAAAAGGTCCTAATCAAGTTCTACCCGTCATTATCTTGACTGCATTAGACCCACCCGTACGAGCCTTGACTAAAGATCAAAATGATCATACGACTGTCCTAACCAATCGCATTATCTCTGCAACAGAAAAGCACTACATAGCTACTGAACACTACGCCTCGGCTAATGCACAACATACGTAGCACGAATACTAAGCAATACTAGTCTGAAATGACGGAGGGCTACGACTGGTTTTTGGCGAAAAACCTTTAACGTATGAACTTGATATCGTTGAAGGAATCCAAGTGGTTTTATAAATATATAGTGGCGAAAGCTTTTGCTAAAGAGGTCACTCCCGGTGAAGGGATATCGGCTCTTTCCTCGTCGAATGAGGTGCAGGATATTCCAAACTGAATACCATGATGCAAAGCAAAAAGAAACGGCTATAGTGAAGTTATTACGTTGACGCAAACTTTTACTCAAGGGGTCACTCCCGATGAAGGGATCTCGGCCCTTGCCTCGTCGAATGAGGTGCAGGATATTCCCAATCGAATACCACTGTGCAAAGCAAAAGAAAACGTCTGTAATGTCAGTTTTTAAAAACTTAGTTCCAACAACATCATATATAGCTTTGTTTTATCCTTGCATTGATAAGAATCAACACAGTCCCATCAATTAATCACACCAGAAAAGAACGAAAATATGATGTACGTATATGCCATCCGCATTCGCCACTGGGTCCCGTCATCACCCGTTAGGTTACTTAACTAACGACGAAGCGGGGACTGGACTAGCGCGGGTGTAAAACATATACAACATCTATTAGTATATATATCAATATATAATAATCGCTCCAGACGTGATAAATGCAACATCACAGAAAAGTAATACGTATCACAGAACAATACAGATAATCTTAGAGCCCTGGGTTTCCATAGATCCGCAAAAGAAACCCGACGTTCCCCTGGTCATGTGGATAGCCTGTGCAATGAAACCTAGACCCCTATGAGTACGGCAAGTTACCCGCCAAAACCTGAAGCGAGGAAGCCCTTTCAGCAAAGTGAATGGACCACCCAGCACTTCACGAAATCCGGTAACTTAAGCACCCCTCCTTGGGTCAACCTATACCCCCTACGAGTGCGGCAAATAGCCCGCCAATTCTAAAGTGAAGCCCCCCTCTGTCTCAACGCCATGAGATACGAGCCCGTTACCCTCTAGAACCCGGCTATCCGTGCACCACACCGTGGGGTAATCCTAGTACAAAAAGTATACAACATGTACATCGACCTCAACCCGGTCGTGCCCCAAAAGAATAATATACAAACAGGCAGTGATGGCAGTCCACATGTCGGACCCTCGCCCCGCAATGTCAAATGTATAAATAAAACCAAATTGTAATACCATTGCACGCAAGCTATCCACCACGAAAATCCGCAACATCACAGCACAACACTGAACATCAACGTGAATGTCACGTTCGTAAATCCGTCTAAAAGGACTATAGCGATTAGACAAGATTTACCGATGAAATAACATTCACAGTCACAGATAGAAATATAATGCACTGCTAATTTTAAACAATGTTAGAGAATATCAACTTCGAAATAACCCCCGAGTAGCCCCAAACAAACTGATAAAACTTTATCCAAATTGGGCTAAGCAAACAATACCATTGCACAAACAATACAGAGACCATACCATACCCAAAAAACAAATACCAGAAGCCAAGAAGAGGCCGGCGACCTCAGAAATTCCAGCCTGGGGCTCGGCCAAATTCTGGCAAAGTGATCTCGTTTTTGGGGTGTGGTCATGTCAGTAGTCTTCTGCACTTGTTAAAATAATTTTTGAAGACACTTTTGAAATAGACAGAGAAGGAATGTGCAGGGGCAGTGTATCGGGTTTTATTCGATTTCGATATGTTAACATTGTCTAAACAAGCTAGTTTACGGTTAATGGGTGGATCTGATACTATGTTCGGCTACGGCAGCGCCCCGGCCGTCAATCCGACGCCAAATGCGGAACAAAAACTTTTTACAAAACTGGTGCTACCGCAACCAAATACCCGGATCGTTCCATTAACCGTAAACTAGAAAACTGTAAAAGAGTTTGGAAAGATTATACCGATCGATCCATGTCCTTCGGTCTTTAATCTCCGCACCAAACTCCCGCTGCTGCGCCGACGAAGTCCGCTCCCTGATCTCACACGTCGAAGTGGCACCACGTCGATGAATCTTTATATGGGCTCCCGCTTCAAAACGAAGCAACTCGGACATGAAGTTTGCTAGCCAACATGTCCAAGATTGAAGAAGAGAGAGTGTAGAATAGTTTGTCTCAAGGCAGCGTAGTGATTGGGTGGAGGTAAATTGGAGTTGCCAAGGAGGAGAATGTGAGCACATGAGATTATGCAAGTGAGATAAGAAACAATGGGCTCTCCCAATGCTAGAAGTGTTCTCTGGGGTTTTTGAAGTGAGAGTGAATTAATGAGTGAGAAGTAGTGGTGGAAGTGAAAAAACCACGCATCAAGAAAAAGAAACCAAGGCCTTCTCCCCACCACAAAAAACCCCCTGCCAATTAAAAGGCAGGAGGAATTGCGGATGGACCCCCGAGAGCCCGTGCTGGCCCCTCACTCACTCGCTCACCGAACATGCCCATGCCTATGCCTTTCTAGAAACCCACACAGAGCCACATCCAGGATGCAGACCCAGTTTCGAAATTTAGGTAAGGAGATGGGCTAAAAATAATAGAGCTCGCGGCAATTAAATGTGGATCAAAAAATTAAACATGGATCAAGATGTTTAAGACGGAAAAAGAAACTGGCAACTCCGAAAGTAATCCCGTACCAAATTACGAGATTACCCCTCAACAGTAAATACATACCCGCATTTGTATTCCAACTGAATACGAATGCAAAAGACAAAAAAAATTCCTACAGATTATAATACTAGGATCCGGCTTAAACCAAAGGCCACTAGTATTATCTGTCTGAACCATGACACATAATATTAGGATCCGGCCTAAACAAAAGCCGACTAGTATTATCTGTCCGAACCATGACACGTGCATAAGTGCACGTGCATGTTCGAACCCAGCCATAAAACCATACGGCCTCTACAACGTTTCGCCCGAACTTGGAAAACTGACTGTGGGTGTAATACCCAGCCCTTTTGTACGTTTATACCGTATTTTCTTTTTCACCAATATAATTTTATTTATAACTATTCATTATTCTAATTTTTTTCCAATCTATTTTAGTTCTCCACTCCCCTAATTTATTTCCCAGCCCGGCCCCCTCATCTTATTTATTTTGTTACTTCCCTTTTAAATTCTTCGGCCCTTAATTCTCTTCCTCACCATTATTTTCATTAAGCCGGCCCCTTCTTTTATTTATCCTTGATTAATCTTAACCCTAGCCCAATTGGAAATCCCCATTTAGAAATTTAGAATTTAAATTTCTTTCCTCAGCCCGTTTCAATTACCAAGCCCACCCATTTTTTCCTTCAAATAAATATCCTTATAAATCACCTGGGCCGCCCCCTTTTTATTTCCCTCAGCCCACTCAAATTATTGTGAATTTGAGCCAGCCCTTTCCCCCCTGCAGCCCACGAAGTATATTTAGGGAATTATTTTGTATGCCCGGCCCGTTCTACTTTAGCCCAGCCCGCCTCCTCACCTACCCGACCCGACCCGACCCACTAACCCTTTCTTCTCCCCAACGGTTCACTTCTTTTCCCGCGCGCGCTCGACCCAACTCCGTCGCCTCCGCCCACGCTCGCGCCACGTCGCTTGCGTGTGTTACCGCCCTCGACGCGCGACCCCGTCTCTACTACCTCTCCTCTCTTCTCACCTACACCCCCTTTTTCCTCAACTCGTTTTCCTCTCCCTCATCTCTTTTCTCCTTCCTCTTTATCTCTCAAATTCACCTCTGCTGCCACCACCCATTTTTCCCGACGGCGATGACCTCATCACCGTGTGCAACCCTCACGACCTCTCTTCTCCTCTCCTTCTCCTCCACCTTCGACCACCACCTGACCCGAGCTCCCTCGTCCTCCTTTCAGCTCGAACTCACCGATCACCCAACTCTCCTCGCCCCACTGCCGACGACGATGACTGCACCCCCACCATTTTTCCCTCGCTCACTTCTCTCCACCATCAAGAGCTCCCTACACTACCCCTCCGCCTACAGCCGTGCACACCCGACTCCTCTGCACACCCGACCCATTAATCCCGAGCTCGACCACCGCCCGCTGTCGACGACGGTGAGCTTCTCGCCTCATCGTCGGCGCCCCTGAACTCCGTCATCATCATCTCCCTTTGTCCCCCTCTCAATCTCAGATCTTCCAGCTCTCTCTCTCTCTCTCTCAGTCTCTTCTCTCTCTCTCACTCTCTCTCTCTCTCTCTCAGTCTTCTCTCTCTCTAACTCTTAGCTCTCTCTCTCAGTCTTCTCCCTCTCTCTAACTCTCTCTACCTCAAACCCTATAGCAAAACCAACTCAATCGAGCCCGTGCCACCCAGTTCAAACCGATGCCAAATCTTGACGTTGCCGCTCGCGCGTGTGTTACTGCCGTGCCGCACGTGTGTCGTGTCGCTGCCGTATGCCCCAACGTCTCCAGGCAAGTCCCCACTTGCTACATGCTATTTATTATTAGTTACAAATTATAATTGTATATATATATCACATGTTTGCCTTATGTAAATATTACAACAAAACTGTTCGATACTTGTTCTCATAGAAAATCATTATCAAATTTGACGGAACTAAATAGTTTTGCATGGCCCGTATGGCTTTGAACTTAGTGTATGAATTTCGTTGGATAATTTGATCGTTAACGACTAAAACAACTGCCCCCAAATTTAACCGTAAAACTGTAATTCTGTTGCACCTGAAAACCGTTAAATTCACCATAAATCATATACATATTATAATGGTGCGTTCGAAGGCTCAAATCGAAGCCGACTCGACAAAATTTAACCCTATACTAGTTTCCAGACAATTCTGTATTTAAACCATGATGATATTTGGATCGGAGTGCGACTCTGGACTGCAGTCCAGAGCGACTCCAGTCTTGGCTTGCTGTTCCGTATTGGGTACCACAGGATTTCCTTAACTTGTAAGTTGCGGAACTCCACTGGTTTGTATAGGTAAATCTGTTATCTAGACAACACAATTGATTTCATTCTGTTCCGTTACCATTTGTTATTTATTCAATAATTTAAAAGATCGGGACGCATAACAGTCCCGACAGAATCAGAACTGACATACTAGGGTTAAACATTGTATATCTCCCGACGTAGAGATGCGATTGAAGATCCGTCTATTGCGTTGAAAACCTTACTGAAAACCCTAGAATTCATCCAACTGTAGCGTCACTAAAATCTGATCCCAACTGGGATTAAAATGCGTTGCGAAACAGACTTCTGATTCTGAAATCGGATTTCCAGCCGCGTGCGCTTAAAATGAAATGGTTATAACTAATGATCCTGGAACCCGATTGGCTTGAAACTGAATTAGATGGATAGATAACTGAACATACTAATTATTATCTATTTATCATTTCGCTAAATTATATACGTATGTTTCATGATAAATCGTGCAAGTGATAGAATACTGTTTTTATGACATCTTGATCGTGCTTCATATACTGTTTACGTATCATATCATACCTATATCATTGTAGTGATAACCTAGTGATATCGTGCATTCACCCAGTGTTAGATTTTAGCGATGATTGTGGCAAGTACGTCAGTGTTCGTATATCCGTGATTAAGTGAAACTGATACGTACTTGTACACAATCAGTGACCCTATTATTTATTGCATTGTCGACGTCTGTGGGGTGCGTGTACGTGTGACTATAAGTGGAATGGGACATTTATGGAAGCGTTGCACGGATGTCACAGATAAGACACCAGACACTGCCGTTTATCTTAGGTATTAGTCGGGACGTGCTTGATGGAGGTCCTGCCTCCAGTTCTCGCGCAGACTTGTCACGGATCGATTAGTATTTAGGGTGATGGTTAGTGTTTGATGTAGACCACGGGGTGTGGGGTAGTTTAAGTGTGAGTTCAACAGAATCTCGGGAGTCCCATGCCGGCTTATATATTTAGGGAGTTATATGGAGATTTACAGGGTACGTGATATATACATCGTGATATTCTTGTTACATGTTGGGCCCGTGGTCCCTTGCCCTTGGGTTCTACCCTTGGGTGGAGGACACTCGCGAGTGGTTGACTCTCACACTTGGACTGACGATAGGCTTAGTGACCTGTACAGTGAGACTTAGAGACTGATAGGGATACTGGCATTTATATTCCTTTTGTACTGTGTTGGCATATGTGACATATCGCTCTACTGCTTTACTGCTCCGCTGCATTGATTACTGCACATTCATATTCATGCTGTCTTTGATTTACTGTTATTCATATCCATTACCACTGCTAGAACTGTCACTTGATTTTATATTTATTATATTGCTATTGTGTCGCTTTGACGACCTGAGTATGCATGCTCAGTGTGAGGAGAAGATTTAGCCTGGATCAGAACTAGACGTGCATCACAGACTTCTTGACGTGCTATTCCGAGTTACTTTCGTTTGTTCCACTTCAGGTTAGTTTATATTATTGTATCTTTCAGTTACTGCATTTCTCATTACCTGCGCATCGTTTACTGTTTACCATGATAAACTAGAAGCCGAAGTGTGACTACGGCAGGACATTTCCTTGACCGTAGGAGCATGGCTGGCCTTGTCTACCTCTCGTTTTCCGTATTTTGGGAAGCGGGGCGTGACATGGTTTAGTTGGTATCAGAGCCAGGTTTTGCATCGTTTGGGATTGCAGTTTTCCGTGTATAGTTTGGCAATCTAAGACATCCCTCGGTCTAGATTGTAAACTTGTCATTCTTGATCCATATTCACATCGTGTGTTCAGCTATCCATTCGCTATGGTTTCGGGTGACTTGACTAGGTTACGTGGTTGCAATTGCACCACCGTACTCTATTCAAGTGGCTTAAAGTTATACAGTCGATTCCCCACTTGTAATAAATTCATCACCTCTGATATTCTTGAATCCTTGTCCTATCCATATTATATTCTGATTCGTTTAGCTTGTGACTTGTATCATTCTCAAAATTGTTGTCTTAGGATCATGTCTTTCAACGACTCTTCGTCTATTTCCGCTCCCCAGAATCGGACCATTGAGATTCTGAGTGTACTGCAAGGTCTAAAGGAAGCCCAGGAGCGAACAAACGACTTGTTGGCTGAAGGACTGAGAATACAGGTGAATCAGGCACCAGCGGGAGTCTCCTATCATAAAGGGATTTCCATTAGATGAGAAAAGAAGAAGAAGATGAAGCATCAATTTGTTTCCCCGAGACAGAAGCAGCAGAAGACCCCATGCTGTGGATATTGTAAGAGGCCAGAACATCTTCAGAAGGATTGACGCCGTGCCCAAGGGAAATGTCTGATATGCGCTTCCAACAAACATCTCATCAACGGCTGTCCAGAAAGGAAAGAACTAAAAGCAGGAGACTCATCCACACTCTCCACTGCTGCCAAGTGAGGATTATTGCGTAGCTCGCTCTTCGAGGATAAAGCAGACCCAACACAGGATTCAACTCGCGTAACGATGATGCAGCGGTCTAACAATCAAAGAAGAATTTTTATGTTTTCCCATTTCAGTATTATGTTGTCAAACATTTCTTTCCGTTTGAACCTTTGTATCCGTCGAACTTTTGGTTGAATGAAATAAAATTTGAATCGAAATATATGCATCATTCCTTTGTCATTTCCCTTGTTCATATCATTCGTTAGCACAACATTTTAATCTAGTTACTTTTAAAATTCCTGCCACCGCATATCTTCCTATACTTCGTACACTTAACTATTCATCTTGATGTGTTCCGTTGTTTAATCATGACACTTTCCTTTCAGACCATGGCCCACCATGGAGCAGCGCCGCATCTAGACGAGAATGCACAGTCTTGCGTTTCCTTAGACCGCGCACTGATGAGTTCTGACGATGAGATCAACGGTCCCCAAGTCAATTTCGGAAACAACGATTCAGAGGAAGAAGGGGTAGCAGCCCCAGAGTTTAACGTGATAGCCGATTCCGACGAAGAAGAAGAAGATCCTGAAGAGAACCCTATAGAAGAAGACCCGATAGAGGAAGATCCCGAGGGAGATCCAATAGAAGAAAATCCAGTGGAGGAAGACCCCATGGAAGAAAACCCAGAAGGAGGGGAACACTTGGAATCGGACCTCGATGAAGAAGCTCCACCCAAGGAGGAAGGACCAGAGGATCAGGACCCTGCTGTGGACGAACTTCCAGTGGCGATGCTTGCGAGGCGATATGGAAACGGACGTCCCTACCTGAGTGCACGAGCCTACCGCAACCTGCTGAATCTCCACAACCGCGACTGACGGAATTCCTTGGATGTTGTCTTTCTGGCTAAATAAAATGTGAATAGTTTAGGGCCACCTTCCGTCTTTGAGAATGCCTTGTTTCAGATTTTCTTGAATAAAAATAAATCTTCTGAGTTTGTAAACCTTTTTGATTATTGGTTCACTGATACTTGATTATTGCTCATATACAATTATTCTTCCTACTGAGACCTGTCCACCCCTACCCCTTACATTGCCTTAACCCTCACTAAGATCAACCAGTACTACACTCCGATCTTTTAAAGGTCCACCCTTCATCATTCGACTGTGCCCCTTTGAGATACTTCTGCGAGGAGAGCACATCTTATGAAATTTCGAGTTCTTAACCCTTCAAATCTTTGATTCATAAGATATACTGACCGATATCCTCCCCATGCTTTCCCTTTGTAGTCCTTTGTTGCTCACCATTACTTCTTGGGCTGACCCGATTCCAATCTCCTTGATCCTCATCCTAAAACCGCCACATTCCAACCTTCTAATTGAGCCACACCTTCTTGTAATAACTACCCTAGCTAGTCCTATTCATATTGGTGATTTCTCTATTACCCCAAATATATTTAGAGACATTGTTATTCAAAATTTAGTTTTCATTATTTTAAATTTATTAAAGAGTGTGTGTTATTGATTATTCCGTTTTATGAATTTTAAGTATATTATTATTATTCTCATTTTCAGTAGTGCAACCTTACACCGCGCATACTTTTGGTCTATGCTTCTTAATTTCACTATACCAGTTTTCTGAAATATTTTAAACCTATTTGATCGATACCTTACCCTAAACTATGTTAACCTATCGACTAATTTTCACTGCTTTATTGTCGTTAATTTATTTTTGGGTTTTGTGCATATGATTGCTATTATAAATGATTGAACCTTACACTTATTTTTTTTCTGCTTACCTTTGATAAACTTAGATGTGTACATATCGGGTTTTGATTCTTATCGAGCACTTTGATCAATATTATTCATTATTGTTGACTGTATTCTCATATACTTGCAGTTACCCTTATAGTTATTCCTGCCTTATAGCTATTTAGACCTACCTTTTCGTACGTTGTTCTTACTTATATATATTTTCAATTTCTTCGTCCTCGTACGGCTAATAAATCTTTTGTGTTAATGTGCAACATAATAGCTTTCGTTTATGTTGGAATAATCTATCGTTTATTTTAAATTTCGAGGACGAAATTTTTGTAAGGGTGGTATGATGTAATACCCAGCCCTTTTGTACGTTTATACCGTATTTTCTTTTTCACCTATGAAATTTTATTTATAACTATTCATTATTCTAATTTTTTTTCAATCTATTTTAGTTCTCCACTCCCCTAATTTATTTCCCAGCCCGGCCCCCTCATCTTATTTATTTTGTTACTTCCCTTTTAAATTCTTCGGCCCTTAATTCTCTTCCTCACCATTATTTTCATTAAGCCGGCCCCTTCTTTTATTTATCCTTGATTAATCTTAACCCTAGCCCAATTGGAAATCCCCATTTAGAAATTTAGAATTTAAATTTCTTTCCTCAGCCCGTTTCAATTACCAAGCCCACCCATTTTTTCCTTCAAATAAATATCCTTATAAATCACCTGGGCCGCCCCCCTTTTATTTCCCTCAGCCCACTCAAATTATTGTGAATTTGAGCCGGCCCTTTCCCCCGTGCAGCCCATGAAGTATATTTAGGGAATTATTTTGTATGCCCGGCCCGTTCTACTTTTGCCCAGCCCGCCTCCTCACCTACCCGACCCGACCCACTAACCCTTTCTTCTCCCCAACGGTTCACTTCTTTTCCCGCGCGCGCTCTACCCAACTCCGTCGCCTCCGCCCACGCTCGCGCCACGTCGCTTGCGTGCGTTACCGCCCTCGACGCGCGACCCCGTCTCCACTACCTCTCCTCTCTTCTCACCTACACCCCCTTTTTCCTCAACTCGTTTTCCTCTCCCAAGTCTCTTTTCTCCTTCCTCTTTATCTCTCAAATTCACCTCTGCTGCCACCACCCATTTTTCTCGACGGCGACGACCTCATCACCGTGTGCAACCCTCACGACCTCTCTTCTCCTCTCCTTCTCCTCTACCTTCGACCACCACCTGACCCGAGCTCCCTCATCCTCCTTTCAGCTCGAACTCATCGATCACCCAACTCTCCTCGCCCCACCGCCGACGACGACGACTGCACCCCCACCATTTTTCCCTCGCTCACTTCTCTCCACCATCAAGAGCTCCCCACACTACCCCTCCGCCTACAGCCGTGCACACCCGACTCCTCTGCACACCCGACCCATTAATCCCGAGCTCGACCACCGCCCGCTGTCGACGACGGTGAGCTTCTCGCCTCATCGTCGGCGCCCCTGAACTCCGTCATCATCATCTCCCTTTGTCCCCCTCTCAATCTCAGATCTTCCAGCTCTCTCTCTCTCTCTCTCAGTCTCTTCTCTCTCTCACTCTCTCTCTCTCTCTCAGTCTTCTCTCTCTCTAACTCTTAGCTCTCTCTCTCAGTCTTCTCCCTCTCTCTAACTCTCTCTACCTCAAACCCTATAGCAAAACCAACTCAATCGAGCCCGTGCCACCCAGTTCAAACCGAGGCCAAATCTTGACGTTGCCGCTCGCGCGTGTGTTACTGCCGTGCCGCACGTGTGTCGTGTCGCTGCCGTGTGCCCCAACGTCTCCAGGCAAGTCCCCACTTGCTACATGCTATTTATTATTAGTTACAAATTATAATCGTATATATATATCACATGTTTGCCTTATGTAAATATTACAACAAAACTGTTCGATGCTTGTTCTCATAGAAAATCATTATCAAATTTGGCGGAACTAAATAGTTTTACTTGGCCCGTATGGCTTTGAACTTAGTGTATGAATTTCGTTGGATAATTTGATCGTTAACGACTAAAACAACTGCCCCCAAGTTTAACCGTAAAACTGTAATTCTGTTGCACCTGAAAACCGTTAAATTCACCATAAATCATATACATATTATAATGGTGCGTTCGAAGGCTCAAATCGAATCTGACTCGACAAACTTTAACCCTATACTAGTTTCCAGACAATTCTGTAATTAAACCATGATGATATTTGGATCGGAGTGCGACTCTGGACTGCAGTCCAGAGCGACTCCAGTCTTGGCTTGCTGTTCCGTATTGGGTACCACAGGATTTCCTTAACTTGTAAGTTGCGGAACTCCACTGGTTTGTATAGATAAATCTGTTAGCTAGACAACACAATTGATTTCATTCTGTTCCGTTACCATTTGTTATTTATTCTATAATTTAAAAGATCGGGACGCATAACAGTCCCGACAGAATCAGAACTGACATACTAGGGTTAAACATTGTATATCTCCCGACGTACAGATGCGATTGAAGATCCGTCTATTGCGTTGAAAACCTTACTGAAAACCCTATAATTCATCCAACTGTAGCGTCGCTAAAATATGATCCCAACTGGGATTAAAATGCGTTGCGAAACGGACTTCTGATTCTGAAACCGGATTTCCAGCCGCGTGCGCTTAAAATGAAATGGTTATAACTAATGATCCTGGAACCCGATTGGCTTGAAACTGAATTAGATGGATAGATAACTGAACATACTAATTATTATATGTTTATCATTTCGCTAAATTATATACGTACGTTTCATGATAAATCGTGCAAGTGATAGAATACTGTTTTTATGACATCTTGATCGTGCTTCATATACTGTTTACGTATCATATCATACCTATATCATTGTAGTGATAACCTAGTGATATCGTGCATTCACCCAGTGTTAGATTTTAGCGATGATTGTGGCAAGTACGTCAGTGTTCGTGTATCCGTGATTAAGTGAAACTGATACGTACTTGTACACAATCAGTGACCCTATTATTTATTGCATTGTCGACGTCTGTGGGGTGCGTGTACGTGTGACTATAAGTGGAATGGGACATTTATGGAAGCGTTGCACGGATGTCACAGATAAGACACCAGACACTGCCGTTTATCTTAGGTATTATTCGGGACGTGCTTGATGGAGGTCCTGCCTCCAGTTCTCGCGCAGACTTGTCACGGATCGATTAGTATTTAGGGTGATGGTTAGCGTTTGATGTAGACCACGGGATGTGGGGTAGTTTAAGTGTGAGTTCAACAGAATCTCGGGAGTCCCATGCCGGCTTATATATTTAGGGAGTTATATGGAGATTTACAGGGTACGTGATATATACACCGTGATATTCTTGTTACATGTTGGGCCCGTGGTCCCTTGCCCTTGGATTCTACCCTTGGGTGGAGGACACTCGCGAGTGGTTGACTCTCACACTTGGACTGACGATAGGCTTAGTGACCTGTACAGTGAGACTTAGAGACTGATAGGGATACTGGCATTTATATTCCTTTTGTACTGTGTTGGCATACGTGACATATCGCTCTACTGCTTTACTGCTCCGCTGCATTGATTACTGCACATTCATATTCATGCTGTCTTTGATTTACTGTTATTCATATCCATTACCACTGCTAGAACTGTCACTTGATTTTATATTTATTATATTGCTATTGTGTCGCTCTGACGACCTGAGTATGCATGCTCAGTGTGAGGAGAAGATTTAGCCTGGATCAGAACTAGACGTGCATCACAGACTTCTTGACGTGCTATTCCGAGTTACTTTCATTTGTTCCACTTCAGGTCAGTTTATATTATTGTATCTTTCAGTTACTGCATTTCTCATTACCTGCGCATCGTTTACTGTTTACCATGATAAACTAGAAGCCGAAGTGTGACTACGGCAGGACATTTCCTTGACCGTAGGAGCATGGCTGGCCTTGTGTACCTCTCGTTTTCCGTATTTTGGGAAGCGGGGCGTGACAGTGGGGGACTCTAATGACTCATCAATATACTGGCAGTGGGTTTAACCACAAGCACGTCAGTGGTACTAGCTGTACGTAATGGTTGCCCATGTATTGATCGGAAGGGAAGCTGATGAGCGAACTCATCCAGAAACCCTACTGAGCCTGACAGTGACAATATCCGTACAGTCCGGTCTGTTCGTCTAAGAGTATCGCATATCGAGTTTAGGGGGTGGATAAAGTCAGACCCCTAATAACGCGATAATTCATGTCGGTATGAAGCCCATCACCACCTGAGAAACTACTGATCCAAATCAGTAATTCTCGATTACCTTGGCCAAGGTTTTCTGGTGATGGCTACCCATGCACTGTGCGACATCAACCCCCAATACTGGGAGAGACGAATCTTCGACGATCCGCTCACTGCCTCCATATGGCTCGGGACTGTACCCAACTAAAACCTGTTTGCACGACTCCTTTGAGTCGTGGTAGGGTAGTAATCAAAGCACAGTGGGAACTCATATGAGACAAATGACGATCTCAGGTCGACAGACTAAGCTGTACACATGTCACCTGCGAAGTGCTATCTGACAATAGGTATAATACCAACTAGCAGGTTCCCGGCGAGTCCTGTCCGGTGTACTTATAACCGAATGAGCACCTGTATACATCTTAGGTGAACTAACTGACACCAGTGGCTTGTGAGACCGGCCACCGCCCCTCGTTGGGGTCTCGAACTGTATATACTAGTCTACTCTGGAGTATCAATGCCCGGTCTCGAAACTCTCACGATAGGGACACATTAAGGATATGCTTATAGACCCCAGCTCCCACGTATATGATCGCCATCAAACTGCTGGCTGTCAAGAAAGAATCCTGTGGGCACTATCAACATGTACATGATGATAAAGACAAACCAGATAGCATACTATCATCTCAAGTAAGACTGTTCTACCGGTATAGGTCCTCCCTCAATCATTGCAATCACATACCCGCGATCCAATAATTGACTTCGAGGCACTATATCCAACACTAACTGTAATCTTACTTGTTATGAATGTCATAAGCAGGGTCACATGAAAGCTGATTGCCCAAGCTTGAACGAAGACAAGAATATGTACAAGGATGGAAAGGATAAACAAGAAAACCGAAAAGCGTTTCAAGCAAAATAGGACGAATCAGATTCGGAGTCTTCTGACAAAGAAGATAAGCAAGTTGCCAACATGTGATTTATGGAACATGAGGACTACGATGCGGTATGCGATGATGATCTTGATAAGTTAGATAGAAATGACTTGATTGATTTATTTGTTGAACTTCAAGAAAACTTTCAAAAACTATTTTCAACGTTTGAGAGTTTGAAAAAGAAATCTTTTTCTACCTTTTGCAACTCTTGTACTATTCTTAAAAATGAAGAAGTTGTTTTGAAAGAAGAAATTATTGAATTGAATACCAAGCTTGAATCTATCACTATTGGGCATTGAAAGTCTTTCCTAGCACCACCATAAGGTTTATACCGGCATCAAGCATGCAATTTTAAAATTTCTTGGGTGCTAAGCTACACTAACCTAGAATCTAACTAGAATATTAAGGTTTAAAGCATGACATAATAAGTTCTATGCTAAGAGAAAGAGACTGCAACCTTTGTAGACCAAGTCCTTCTCTTCTAAAGCTCCGGGTAGTAGTTCATACGACTCCTCTTGGCTCCACTTGAAGAAAGGATCGAGCTTTCTTTATGATGTTCGTGTCGAAGATGATCCACCTTGAAGTATCTCTAGGTCAAGCTACCTCTTCACTAATCATGCATTAGTGAAGGAAACACCATAATCTAAATGGCTAATCTAAAGTAGGATGATGAAGTAGGGTTTTTAGCTCACTTGGAATTCTCTCAAGCTCTAGGGTTCACAACTCATGTGAAGGTTAGGGCTTGGAGGAAGATGAAGAAGAGAAAATGAGGAGAGCAAGAAAATGAGCTAGCATAAAATGATCAAGTGAAGAATGGCTCCCCCATTCATCTCACTTATTGAAGCATGGATTATTTCTCAATAATAAATCCAACCATACTTCAATAGTGAATGCAAATGAATAAAATAATGAACAAAGCCTTGCTTCATCCATGCCCAAAATATCTCCCATTTTCCACCTCTTAATCTATTTTCACAAAATAGATTAATCCAAATATATATATATATATATATATATATATATATATATATATCACACACACACATAAAGAGAATATTAACTTTAAGTGTGCTTAATATTAGTTAATATATAATTATATCAAATTATTAAATCAACACTTGATTTAATAATCCGGTTATATCATATATAACCGACTAATATCATTTATTTGTATATCACATTATCAAATCAACGCTTGATTCAATAATCCGGTTATATCACATATAACCTAACCGATATCAAATGTCGCCAGATTAGAATACGGTATCGCATACTCGTATTTAATCAGGCTCCTGCACATATCAGCATATGTGCCCTACTTCGTTCACTTGAACTAGGAAACCTCTGTGTGGGACTCTAAAGACTCGTCAATACACCAGCAGTAGGTAATGATCACATCAGTTAACCATAAGTCGTCAGCGGTACTAGCTGGACATAACGGCTACCAAGGTATTGAGCGATTAGAAGATCAACAAGCAAGTTTGTCCAAACTCCCATGAAGCCTATAAGTAATACTTACCGTACAGTCCGGTCTCTTCGTCTGATATGTCGAATATCGAGTCTAGGGGTGGAATCGTCAAACCCCAGTAACTTGATAAGTTATGCCGATGTATGGCTCATAATGGTTTGAGAAACTACTGATAACACTTACCAGAAAATCTCATCAGCCCTGGCCAGGGACTTACTGTTATAACCAATCGAGTATAGCGCAACATCAACTCCCTATACTGGGAAAGAAGAAACCCCTCCTATCGCTCACTTCCTCCATGTGACTCGGGACTATACCTAAAATCCACCAGTTTGCACAACACCTTTGAGCCGTGATAAGGAGGAAATTAAAGTACAGTAGGAACCATACAAGACACTATGATGATCTCAGGTCTACAGACTAACCTATACCAGTGTCACCAGAGAACTGCTATCTGACGATTGGTATAGTACCATCAAGGAGTTCTCGGCGAGTCCTGTTCGGTGTACCCATTCTCTAATGAGCACATGTGTACAATCTTTGATGTCAAATACCAATGGTTATAGGATCAACCATTGCCCCCTACTGGTTCAAGAAACATACACACTAGTCTACTCTGGAATATCGATACCCTGTCTCGATACTCCCTCGACTAAGAACAGTTAAAGGATGTGCTTGTGGACTATACAAGTCCCAATAGTATGATCCACATCATAGTCCTGGTCGTCAAGCAAACATCCTAAGGGCTTTATCAACATGTATCAGAGAGACAGTATAATAATACAAGTGTACATATTAAGATAAAGAGCAACCAGATAGCATACTATCATGTCGAGCAAGAAATTCCTTTCTATATATGTCCAAGCATCCACTATAATGGCTTCTAGGGCATACATATTCCTAACAATCTCCCACTTGCACTAAGGCCAGTTGTTGTAGTATCTCATACCCAACATCCCAAAAAGTCTCTCAAACTGTGTCTGGGGGAGGGCCTTCGTGAGTCGATCTGCTGTATTGTCCTTCGTGTCAACTCTCCTGACCCCGATCTCCTGGCGATCTACTATCTTCCGGATCAGGTGATACCGCCTAAGAATATGTCTGGATCTCTGATGGGACCGGGGTTCCTTGGCCAAAGCCATAGCTCCATTGTTATCACAATACAAAGGTATTGGATGCTCAATGGATGGAACCACATCAAGTTCAACAATGAACTTCATCCAGACAGCCTCTTTGGCAGCATCGTTGGCAGCGATGTATTTAGCCTCCATCATCGAGTCTACTGCGGTATCTTGCTTGGAACTCTTCTAACATACCGTCCCTCCGTTGAGGGTGAAGACAAAACCCTAGACTGACTTACTGTCGTCCTTATCACTCTGGAAGCTCAAATCAGTAAAGGACTCCACCGGGAGTTCTCCGTTACCATACACCAAGAACATTTCTTTAGTCCTTCTCAAGTACTTAAGAATGTTCTTCACAGCTGTCCAGTGCTTCTTTCCAGGATCTGATTTATACCTACTCACTACACCTAGTGCGTAAGCTACATCCGGTCTGGTACATAACATCGCATATATGATTGACCTAACTGCAGAAGTATAGGGTATCCCTTGCATGCGAGCCCTTTCCAAATCAGTCTTGGAAGACATCTCTCTGGTGAGAGTGATTCCTGAACAAGCGGGTAAATTACCACGCTTAGAGTCTTCCATACTAAATCTCTTTAGTATGGTGTCTATGTACCTGGATTAGGACAATCCCAACATCCGCTTAGATCTATCTCTATAGATCTTTATTCCTAGGATGTAGGAGGCATCATCTAGATCTTTCATGGAGAACTTTTGTGATAAGAAGAGCTTTACCGAGTGTAGTATAGGAACATCATTTTCTATCAAGAGTATGTCATCTACGTACAATACGACGAAGACAACCTTACTCTCTACAACATATTTTTATATACAAGGTTCATCTACGTTTTTAATGAAGTCAAACTATTTGACTGCCACATCAAAACAGATGTTCTAGCTCCGCGATGCCTACTTTAATCCGTTGATTAATTTAAGCAGCTTGCACACCTTTCCATTTCTCCCACTGTCTACGAAGCCCTCTGGCTGAGTCATGTACATGCTCTCTTCTAAATCACCATTTAGAAAAGTGGTCTTGACGTCCATCTACCAGATTTCGTAGTCATGGTATGCAGCAATAGCAAGTAAGATCCTGATGGACATAAGCATAGTGACTAGAGAAAAGGTTTCATCATAATCGACACCAGGTCGTTGACGAAAACCTTTAGCAACAAGTCTAGCTTTGAAGGTCTCAACCTTTCTATCTACACCAATTTTCTTCTTAAAGATCCACTTGCTCCTGATGGGTTTTACCCCCTCAGGAGCAACTTCCAAAGTCCATAAATTGTTGGTGTACATGGATTCCATCTCAGATCGCATAACATCCAGCCATTTCACAGGGTCCCCACTTGTGATGGCCTGCTCGAAATTAGTTGGGTCATCATCTTCCATGATGCAATCCTCGCTCCCATCGTCTATGAGAAAACCCTAGTATCTCTTAGGTGGATGAGGAACCCTACTAGATTTGCAAAGGGGCTGAGGTTCATCGGGGACTATTGAATCCTCCAGTTCTATCAAATTATCAGTTGTAGTTTGTGTAGCTAGAACTTTTTCTAGCTCTACCTCATTACCACTAATTTCTTTTACAAGAAACCCATTTTCTAAAAAGGTTGCATGTTGAGAAACAAACACTTTTTGTTCCTCACTATGGTAGAATAGATATCCATGTGAATTCTTTGGATACCCCACAAACTTGCAAAGAACTGATCGTGCCTCGAGTATGTCCGGATTCTATTTTTTAACATAGGCCGGACAACCACATATCTTAACTCGTTTAAGATATGGTCTCTTTCCACTCCATATCTCATATGGTGTTTTAGGCACAGATTTTGATGGAACCTGATTCAATAGGTATGCAGTTGTCTCAAGTGCATAACTCCAAAAGGAAATAGATAACTCAGCAGTACTTATCACAGAGCACACCATATCTAATAGAGTGCGATTCCTCTGCTCCGATACTCCGTTGTGCTGTGGTGTATACGGAGGAGTAAGCTGAGAGAGAATTCCATTCTCTTTTAAATAATTTCGAAATTCCATGCTTAGGTATTCTCCTTCCCGATCAGATCGAATGAATTTAATACTTTTACCCGTCTGGTTCTCTACTTCGTTCTTATATTCCTTGAATTTCTCAAAAGATTCAGATTTTTGTTTGATCAGGAACACATGTCCATATCTTGAGAGATCATCGATGAATGTGTTAGTTATATGTATGCCCTAGAGGCCATTACTGTACATTGGATGTATATTGTAGTGGATGCTGGGACATATATAGGGAGGACTTTCTTACTCGACATGATAGTATGTTATCTGGTTACTCTTTACCTTAACGTGTACATTGATTGTCTCTCTGTTACATGTTGGTAAAGCCCTTAGGATGTGTACTTGACTACCTGGACTATGATGCAGATCATACTAGTGGGGACATGGTAGTCCATAAGTACATCCTTCAAAGTCCCTAGTCGTGGGTGTATCGAGACGGGGCATCGATATACCAGTGTTGACTAGCGTATACCTTCTCGACCCATATAGATGGGCGATGGATGATCCCATATCCATTGGTATTTGACATCAGAGATGATATACGGGTGCTCAGTGGAGACTGGGTACACTGGACGGGCTCGCCGAGAACTCCCAGCTGGTATTATACCTTACGTCAGATGGCAGTTCTCTGGTGACACTGGTACAGAGTAGTCTGTTGACCCGAGATCGTCATAGAGTCTTGTGTGGCTCCCACTGTACTTTGATTTACACCTTACCACGTCCAAGAGGGCGTGCAAAACGGTGGTTTTTGGGTACAGTCCCGAATCATATGGAGGCAATGAGCGATAGGAGGGGATTCGTCTCTCCCGGTATAGGGAGTTGATGTTGCGCTGTGTTCGATTGGCTATAACCGGAAATCCCTGGCCAGGGTTGCTGAGATTTACTGGTAAGTGTTACCAGTAGTTTCTCAAATTGTTATAGACCTCATATCGACACGACTTATCGAGCTACTGGGGTCTGACGTTTACCACCCCTAGGCAAGATATGCGACATATCAGACGACGAGACCGGACTGTACGGTAAGTGTTACTGGTTGGATTCACAGGAGTATGAGCGGGCTTGCTCGTCGATCTTCTGATCGCTCAATACCCGGATGGCCGTTACGTTTAGCAGACCGCTTGCGGCTTGTGGATGCTTGATATAATCATCATCTGCTGCCGGCGTATTGACGGGTCTTTAGAGTCCTACACAGAGGTTTCCTGGCTCAAGCGAAACGAAATGGGAGCGCATATGAGATATGTGCGGGACCGAGAATAATGCGAGTATGTGATACCGTATTTCATTCTCGCGATGAATGTTTCGATTGGTTGTATGCGATATAACCTAGTTATCGAATCGTTGATTCGATAAATCGATACATTGTATACTAGTCGGTTATGTGCGGCATGACCGGATCATTGAATCAAGTGTTGATTTAATGATTTAATGTATAATTATATATTTGATATATTACTTTGCATTAACTAGTATTGGTTCACTTTAAATGGATTTTCTCACTTGATGTTAACAAGTTGTATATGTGATATACTTTTGTGCACTTGATTGTATCATGTTTGATGATACATATACACTTGGATTTGTGTAAAGACTTAAACCATGTTTAGTGAATGGTTAGGGTTTCATATTTTCACTTAATATTTATCTTTTCTTTTTTGAGAAATAGATAAAAGAAAACAAAATGGTTTCTTTTTATCATGAAGCTTGTTGAAGCTTCATGAAGCTTTGACCAAGTGATCATTTTGTCTTCATACTTAACCCTAACCATTCCCACTAACCATGGTCTATTCTCTACACCTAACCAAGATTAGAAGATGATAAGTATTCATTTTATTATCCTTTTTGAAAAACTTATCATAATATTCGATCATATTCTTTCTTCTTCTTCTTCTTCTTCACATGAAGAAAAGCTTGCTATCAACAATGGCAACTAGTGAAAAAGAGTGAGAAATCCAATTCTAAAGTGAACCCACTTCCTATTTCTTCATCCTCTACCACTTGCCAAGTAGTTTAGGGTGTTTTCTTCATAAGTTTCATTACTTGGTGAAGTGGGAGCTTGATCTTGTGATGCCTCGACGTAGATCATCTTCGGCATCGTAGTCGATGACCTAGCCTGCCCTTTTCTCCGATGAAGCCGACGCTAGAGCCCGGGATTCTATTTGAACAGCGAGGAGACTTCATCATGGAGCTATGGAGGTGGAGGACCGGATCTACAAAGGTTGTATTTCCGTTCTTTTAGTTAAGTTGTTAACTAGTTTCATTGTTTCGCCTAAAATCTAGTTAACGATCCGTATTAGGGTTTCTCGGCACATGTAAAATTTGAAATTGGCATGGTTGATGCCTTGTGAGACCTCATTAGTGTGCCTAGGAACCCTACAGTGGTATCAGAGACTAGCTAGAGTCTTAGGCGAAGTGTAGACGACGTTTGAAACCCGATCGAACCGAAACCCTTCAAACCAAATTGCTCTATGGACTTTTTCCAAAAACTGGGTTTTTTCCGGATTAAAAATGCTTAAAAATTCAGCAGGGAAGTATAAGAATTACGGTGCAAAATTTGACCAATGACACCTTAAACCTGCGGCGGAACCGCGGCAGAAGCCTAGCTTCTGCGGCGGTTCCGCGGCCCTCTGATGACGTCAGCCCTCCACATTTGCACAGTAATTCCTCTTTCACAGTGCTGAGTTTTATAGGAATTTTTAATTTGACTCAAGAGTTGAGTGTTCTGGGGTTGCATTGGGAATCGTAGATTCGATCGGATTATTAAACTTCGTCCATGTGTTTTTCCGGATAACTTTAGAATATGTTAAAAAGTTCGACCGGATATAAATACCCAACTTTTCCCCTGCCGAAAAAATTTCCATGTGTTGGATTTTTCTGTGGTTTAAGGACGTTCTGAGTAGTGCAAGTAACGCGATGGTCCCTCTAGAAGACAACAAATCTTAACTCGATTATGTGACCGTCTTGAACTGCCCTTTGAACCTTCGGGTTTGGAGCAGTACGGCGTGCCACATGTGAGGCGTTGGCTTGACCCTTCTACGGCTGGACCGTTGGTATTGAGGCATGAAGTGAACGTCTTTGAACTTATTTCATGTGTTGAACGGTTTCGGGAAAACTTGGGTGTTCGAATGTTCGATCGGAAAGTTTAATATTTTCTATTTATCCGGAATGGGATACAATAATTGGAATTCACAAATAGTTATGAGATAGCTGAATGAATGTTATAAATCTAGCGGTTTAGTCTCACTTGATATTGAAAAGAGTTTTCGATAATGGGACTAAAATGCGGGGTTTATAATTGTTAGGCATGTGATGTCTAAGTATTTCATTTGATTAGGCATGCGATGTCTAAAGAGGTTGCGGATTCCAACTGTTGTAGTTTTACACTTTCTTTTCTGTGACCGTAAGTGTAATATGTGATATCGCCGGTTTCGTTGCTATATGTCAACGACAATTGGGATGCGCATATTTACTTACGTTGATGACATGCGATGTTATGTGTTGCTGGATATGTTATATTGGATGGTCGTGTTTGAATAGCCGGGGGTTTTTATGTGAGATGAGTGTTTTTCATTTTCATTCATGTAAAAACTTGTATGTAATATTCTTTTATTGGGGCACTTCCAGGTTGCGGAAGTTGTCACCTTTTGTATATTATTTACTTTTCCACATTAGGATAGACCCAAGGAGGGGAGCACAAGTAACCGGGTTCTAGGGTCCAGTGGGAGACCATCTCGAGGAGTCGAGTCCGGGTCTCCTAACTCTAGAATTGGTAGGGTTGCTTGCCGCTCTCGTAGGGGTCTAGGAGTATGGGTTTGGCTATTCATCTAGACCGTGGAATCCGTGTTTTATACTGGCTCGTATTGAAAACATGGACGTCCTAGTATATCCAATGTTTCATATGTTTCTTCTGCTGCGATATCTGTGATGTGATCATGTGATGTTCTGTGATAGATACAGTATATAGTATATATGATATATTATATAGACGTTACTTATGTTTTTCACCCGCATTAGCCCTGCCCTGCTCTATCGTTAGTTACCTAACCTAACGGTGCACGAGGGGACATCCAGGCGAATGCGGATGGCATAAGTGTACGTCGTATTTATCTGTGATGTTTAGGTATTTAAATGATGGGACTTCATTAATGTGATTAATGAAAGAAAAGAAACCTAAAAGATATTGTAGAATCAAATTTTTAATAAAGAGGGTAGCTACAGTTTTTGCTTTGCATAGCGGTATATATGATATACCCTGCACCTTATTCGATGAGGAAAGGGCCGAGATCCCTTCACCGGGAGTGACCCCTTTAGCAATAACTGGCAGATCCTACACATTCGGTTTGACTTTTGATTACTTCTATAGTTTCTGCTTTGCACAGTGATATATATGATATATCCCGCACCTCATTCGACGAGGAAAGGGCCGACGATCCCTTCACCGGGAGTGACCCCTTTAGCAAAACTAGAAAAGCCTCAAAATCACTCCATTTCAAAACTTCACTTGATTCTACAACGATATCAAGTTCTTTACGCTCATGGTTTTTCCGAAAAACCTGCGTAGCCCTCCGTCATTTCAGATAGATATTATTTAGTATTCGTACTATATTTGTTGACTTAGTCAAGGCATAGTGTACGGTAGCTAAATAATGTTTATCTGTTACAACATGAGATGTGATTGATTAGGGCATTCGCACGGCCTTGTTGACTCAGTCAAGGGTCGTACGAGTGGGTTTAATTCAATCGAGAAATGCACAGGTTGAACTTGACTAGCGATTTATGGTTTGTTGACTTAGTCAAGGTCATAGATCGCTAGGGGAAAAAGCATTATTGGGAATTTCAAGTGTTGAAATTTGCAATGAGATTGCATACCTTCTATGAGATAGTTGGATCCCGATACCCACTGCGAGTAAGAGTTACTCCTGGGAGAGTTTTACACATTACAATTAGCCGATCAAGTAGGTGTCTAGAAAGGTGTCAACGGGGTTACGCCTCTGGGAAAATGAGGTTTACTTTAATTAGGTCCGTGCGAAAGCACGGGGAACCTCCCTCAAAGTACCGATACTGGCCTAGCTGAAAGATCGACGAAGTTGTAGGGTGTAATTAATCCCGGCTAGTCTTTCCTTTTAGGGTTTGAAGGAAGATTTGATAAAAACCAGTGGGAGCCATCCTAATTGGATAAGATAATAACCAATCTGATCTTGCAAGAGCATACGCTAAAGTGTTTTCTTCTCTCTCTCTCCAGGTAGCAACCATGTCATACCCTAATAAAGATAATAATATGCATGTATTGACCAAACCCGCATGTTATACTGTGCAGGGGAACGTTGGACCCGTTCTTTCTTATAAGAGTTATAAGACTGAACAGGGGATAGGAGAATATCTAGATTCTCAAGCCGCCCAAAAGAACATGCATGTTGATGCATCTTCTTCGGGTGTGTTAGTTATTGAGAACTGTTTTTCAGTTCACCCTACGTCCTGGATATTAGATACCGGATTAGGATCCCACATATGTAAGCAGTTACATGGGCTACGGAAAGGTAGAGAACTGGGTAAATGTGATCATTCCGTTCAAGTAGGGAATGGGGCAAATGTTGCAGCCAAAGCTGTTGGCATATATCACCTGGTATTACCAAATGGTGATACACTAGTTCTGAATGAGTGCTATTATATACCGAACATGATGTGCAACATTATATCAGTCTCTTTATTAAGTAAAGAAGGATATAATTTTGTAGTAAAGGATAATGTTATGAACATATTCCTAGATCAAAAGTTGATTGCATCAGGCTCGTTACATAATGGCATATTCATTCTCAATCAAAATACAGTCCTCAACATACAAAACACACATAAGAGGAAAAGCTCAGAAATGAACGAATCCTTCTTGTGGCACTGTAGACTTGGTCATATCAATGAGACACGATTAGCTAAGTTACATAAGAATGGATATTTGAATTCATTCGAATTATCATCTTATGACACTTGCCATTCATGTCTCAAAGGAAAGATGACCAAAACTCCGTTTACGGGACACGGAGAAAGAGTTACTGAACTCTTGGGATTGATACATAGTGATGTATGCGGTCCTATGTCTACACATGCTAGAACTGGTTCTTCCTACTTCATTACATTCACTGACGATCTCTCTAAATACGGGCATGTGTTCCTGTTGAAACACAAGTCTGAAGCTTTTGAAAAATTCAAAGAATATAAGCACGAGGTAGAGAACCAAACGGGCAAAAGTATTAAGATTCTTCAATCTGATCGAGGAGGTGAATACTTAAGCATTGAATTCCTGGATTATCTAAAAGAGAATGGGATTCTCTCTCAACTTACTCCTCCTTATACACCACAGCACAACGGTGTATCGGAACGAAGGAATCGAACCCTATTAGATATGGTGCGCTCAATGATGAGCAATGCTGAGTTACCTATTTCCTTTTGGGAGTTATGCGCTTATGAAGTTGCATACCTATTGAAAAGGGTTCAAATCAAATCACTTGCCTACCACTTCATATGTGATATGGAAAGAGAAGAGCCCATCTCTTAAGTTGGTTAAGATTTGGGGTTGTCCGGGCTATGTCTAAAAGCATAATCCGGACAAGCTCGAGGCAAGATCTGTTATGTAGAACTGGAAAGGTTCCAGCTATACAAAACTGCAGCTGATGATTTGACAGAACCAAAGGATTCAATAGTTACCAACGAACCTCAGCCTCTCCGCCGATCTAGTAAGATTCCTCACCCTCCTGAGAGATACTTCGGTTTCTCTATGACAGTGGGAGCGAGGATTGCATCATAAGATGATGACCCAACTAGTTTCGAGCTGGCCATCAGGAGTGGGACTCTGTAAGAATGGCTGGATGCTTAGTGATCTGAGATGGAATCCTTATACACCAACAAAGTATGGACTTTAGTTGCTTTATCTGAAGGGTTAAATCCCCATCAGGAGCAAGTATATCTTGAGAAGATTACTTGGTGTAGATGGAAAGGTTGAGACTTTCAAAGCTAGACTTATTAAAAGGTTTGCATTATTGACCAGGTATGGATTATGTTGAAACCTTTTCTAAGAATCTAGGCTTAAGTCCATCCAGATCCTACTTGCCACGGCTACATACCATGACTACGATATCTGGTGGTTGGGTGTCATGACTGCTTTTCTAAATGATGTTTTAGATGAGAACGTATGTAAGTACACAGCCAGAGGGCTTCGTAGACAGTGGGAGCAGCGGAAACGTGTGCAAGATGTTTTATAGGATAAAGCAGGCATCGCGGAGTTGGAACGTCTGTTTTGATGAAGTAGTCAAAGAGTTTGACATCATCAAAATGGTAGATGAACCTTGTATAAACATAAAGGTAGTAGGGAGTATGGTGATGATCCTCGTAGAGTACGTGGATGACATGCTCTTGATAGGGAAGGAGTTTCCTATTCTACGCTCGGTCAATCTCCGCTTATCACAATGATTCTCCATATAGGATCAAAATGATACCTCCTAAATCCTGAATTTTGGATCTATGAGATAGATCTAAATGGATGTTAGGATTCTCACTAGTTGTAGTGAGATGGTATCAATTGATTCTAGGGAGAATCACTGGAAAGGTTCCAGAGTGATAAGGAAGACTGAATGTCAGTCACAGGCATTGTCTTTACCCTCAGTAAAGGGACGGTATGTTGGAAGAGTTCCAAGCTAGATACCGTGGCATACTAGACGATAAAGGCTGGATACATCGCTACTTAAGATGCTACCAAAGAGGCAGTCTGGGTGTATATTAGTTCATGAGATGAACTTCGTTCCGCCCATTGTGTGACAATGGAGTTGTGGCTTATCCCAAGGAACATCCGTCCCATCAGTGATCCAGATATATTCTAAGGCAGTATCACCTGATCATGGAGATGGTTGATCTCCAGGATGATCTAGGTTAGGAGAGTAGACTCAGAGGACAACACGGCGGATCCACTCACATAGGCCTTTTCCCAGAGAGAGACTTTTATGGGATGGTTGAGTATGAGATACTACAACCACTGCTATCAGATGGCCCTAGTGCAAGTGGGAGATTGTTAGTTATATGTATGCCCTAGAGGCCATTACTGTACATTGGATGTATATTGTAGTGGATGCTGGGACATATATAGGGAGGACTTTCTTGCTCGACATGATAGTATGCTATCTGGTTACTCTTTAGCTTAACGTGTACATTGATTGTCTCTCTGTTACATGTTGGTAAAGCCCTTAGGATGTGTACTTGACTACCTGGACTATGATGCAGATCATACTAGTGGGGACATGGTAGTCCATAAGTACATCCTTCAAAGTCTCTAGTCATGGGTGTATCAAGACGGGGCATCAATATACCAGTGTAGAATAGCGTATACCTTCTCGACCCATATAGATGGGCGATGGATGATCCCATATCCATTGGTTTTTGACATCAGAGATGATATACGGGTGCTCAGTGGAGACTGGGTACACTGGATGGACTCACCGAGAACTCCCAGCTGGTATTATACCTTACGTCAGATGGCAGTTCTCTGGTGACACTGGTACAGAGTAGTCTGTTGACCCGAGATCGTCATAGAGACTTGTGTGGTTCCCACTGTGCTTTGATTTCCACCTTACCATGTCCAAGAGGGCGTGCAAAACGGTGGTTTTTGGGTACAGTCCCGAATCACATGGAGGCAATGAGCGATAGGAGGGGATTCGTCTCTCCCGGTATAGGGAGTTGATGTTGCGCTGTGTTCGATTGGCTATAACCGGAAATCCCTGGCCAGGGTTGCTGAGATTTACCGGTAAGTGTTACCAGTAGTTTCTCAAATTGTTATAGACCTCATATCGACACGATTTATCGAGCTACTGGGGTCTGACGTTTACCACCCCTAGGCAAGATATGCGACATATCAGACGACGAGACCGGACTGTACGGTAAGTGTTACTGGTTGGATTCACAGGAGTATGAGCGGGCTTACTCGTCGATCTTCTGATCGCTCAATACCCGGGTGGCCGTTACGTTTAGCAGACCGCTTGCGGCGTGTGGATGCTTGATATGATCATCATCTGCTGCCGGCGTATTGACGAGTCTTTAGAGTCCTACACAGAGGTTTCCTGGCTCAAGTGAAACGAAATGGGAGCGCATATGAGATATGTGCGGGACCGAGAATAATGCGAGTATGTGATACCGTATTTCATTCTCACAATGAATGTTTCGATTGGTTGTATGCGATATAACCTAGTTATCGAATCGTTGATTCGATAAATCGATACATTGTATACTAGTCGGTTATGTGCGACATGACCGGATCATTGAATCAAGTGTTGATTTAATGATTTAATGTATAATTATATATTTGATATATTACTTTGCATTAAATAGTATTGGTTCACTTTAAATGGATTTTCTCACTTGATGTTCACAAGTTGTATATATGATATACTTTTATGCACTTGATTGTATCATGTTTGATGATACATATACACTTGGATTTGTGTAAAGACTTAAACCATGTTTAGTGAATGGTTAGGGTTTCATATTTTCACTTAATATTTATCTTTTCTTTTTTGAGAAATAGATAAAAGAAAACAAAATGGTTTCTTTTTATCATGAAGCTTGTTGAAGCTTCATGAAGCTTTGACCAAGTGACCATTTTGTCTTCATGCTTAACCCTAACCATTCCCACTAACCATGGTCTATTCTCTACACCTAACTAAGGTTAGAAGATGATAAGTATTCATTTTATTATCCTTTTTGAAAAACTTATCATAATATTCGATCATATTCTTTCTTCTTCTTCTTCTTCTTCACATGAAGAAAAGCTTGCTATCAACAATGGCAACTAGTGAAAAAGAGTGAGAAATCCAATTCTAAAGTGAACCCACTTCCTATTTCTTCATCCTCTACCACTTGCCAAGTAGTTTAGGGTGTTTTCTTCACAAGTTTCATGACTTGGTGAAGTGGGAGCTTGATCTTGTGATGCCTCGACGTAGATCATCTTCGGCATTGTAGTCGATGACCTAGCCCGCCCTTTTCTCCGATGAAGCCGACGCTAGAGCCCGGGATTCTATTTGAACAGTGAGGAGACTTCATCATGGAGCTATGGAGGTGGAGGACCGGATCTACAAAGGTTGTATTTCCTTTCTTTTAGTTAAGTTGTTAACTAGTTTCATTGTTTCGCCTAAAATCTAGTTAACGATCCGTATTAGGGTTTCTCGGCACATGTAAAATTTGAAATTGGCATGGTTGATGCCTTGTGAGACCTCATTAGTGTGCCTAGAAACCCTACAGAATGTAATGAAGTACGAGGAACCATTCCTGGCATGTGTAGACATAAGACCGTATACATCACTACGTATCAGTCCTAAGAGTTTAGTAGCTTTTTCTCCGTATCCAGTAAACAGAGTTTTGGTCATCTTACCTTTGAGACATGACTCGCAAGTTTCATAAGATATAAATTCGAACAAATTCAAATATCCATCTTTATGCAACTTAACTAGTCTAGTCGCATTGATATGATCTAGTCTACAATGCCACAAAAAGGCTTCGTTCATTTCTGAACTTTTCCTCTTGTGTGTGTTCTGTATATTTAGAACTGTAGTTTGATTTAGAACGTATACCATTACATAACGTACCAAACCCAATCAACATTTGATTTAGAAAAATGTTCATAATATTATCCTCCAATACAAAATTATATCTTTCTATATGTAATAAAGAAACTGATATAATATTCCACATCATTTTTAGTACGTAATAACAGTCGTTCAGAATCATTGTATTACCATTCGGTAATACTAGATGATATTCGCCAACTGCTTTGGCTGCAACAATTGCTCCATTCCCTACTTTCAGAGACATATCACATTTTCCCAGTTCTCTACCTCTCTTTAACCCATGTAACAAATTACATACGTGGGATCCTGATCCGGTATCTAATATCCAGGACGTAGAGCATACTGAGAAACAGTTCTCGGTAACGAACACACCCGAAGAAGATGCATCATCATGCTCTTTCTTCGTTCAGATTGCGTGGGAATCCTGATATTCCCCTATTCCTTGCTCAGGCTTATGATAATCATAAGAAAAAGCGGAACCAACGTTCCCCAGCTTAGTATAATAAGCGGGTTCGGTCAATACATCTATATTATTATCTTAATTAAGGCGTGTCATGGTCGCTACCTGGAGAGAGAGAGAGAAGGAAACGTTTTAGCGTGCGCTTTTTGCAAGATTAGATTGGTTATTATCTTATCTAATCAGGATGGCTCCCACTGTTTTTATCAAATCTTCCTTCAAACCCTAAAAGGTAAGATTAGCCGGGATTAATTACACTCTATAAGTTCGTCAATCGGTAAGCCAGGCAGGTATTGGTACTCTGAGGGAGTCTCCCCATGCTTTCGTATGGAACTAATTAAATAACCTCATTTCCGCAGGGGCATAACCCCGTTAATATCTTTCTTACATACCTACCGAATCAGCTAATTGTAAAGTGGAAAACTCTTCCAGGAGTGACACTTACTCGCAGTAGGTATAAGGATCCAACTATCTCATAGAAGATATGCAATCTCATTGCAAATTTCAACACATGAAATTCCCAATATCTGTTTTTACCCCATGCGGTTTATGACCTTGACAATGTCAACAAACCATAAACTGCAAGTCAAGTTCAACCCGTTCATTTCGTGATTGAATTAAACCCACCCGCACGACCCTTGACAAGGTCAACAAGGGCGTACAACTGCCCTAATCCAATCACATCACATGCGGCAGATAAGCACTAATCAGCTACCGCACACTACGCCTTGACAAGGTCAACAAATGCAGCACGAATACTAAATAGTCTTTATCTGAAATGGCGGAGGGCTACGACTAGTTTTGAGAAAAACCTTTAGCGTAATGAACTTTATATCGTTGTAGAATCTAATGATTTGAAAAGGAGTGGTTTAAGCTCCGCTTTTAAAATCGATTAGTTTTCAAAACAAACTACATGGGTTGTAGCATTTGCTAGTTTTGCTAAAGAGGTCACCCCCGGTGAAGGGGTCTCGGCTCTTTCCTCATCGAATGAGGTGCTGAAAATTCATCAAGGAATACCACTATGCAAAGCAAAAACTGGAGCTGCCTTTTTGAAACAAATTGAGTGGATTGTAGCATTTGCTAGTCTTTGCTAAAGAGGTCACTCCCGGTAAAGAGATCTCGGCTCTTTTCTCATCGAATGAGGTACTGGATATTCATCAAGGAATACCGCTATGCAAAGCAAGAACTAGAGCTATCTTTTTGAAAAAATTTATTCTACAACATCTTTAGGTTTCTTATCTTATTATTAATCTCATTAATGACGTCCCATCATTTATGTTTCCTAAACATCACAGAAAAGAAACGAAAATAGAACGTACGCTTATGCCATCCGCATTCGCCATGTGGCCCCGTCATGCACCGTTAGGTTACTTAACTAACGGCAGAGCGGGGACTGGACTAGCACGGGTGAAAAACATAAGAAATGTTTATTATATATAGCATTCGTCTCATACAGTTATATGATCACATCACAGAACACAAGCAGCAGAAGTCAACATATGAAATATTGGATATACTAGGAGGTTCGTGTTTTAAATTAAGCCGGTAATGAAAAACATGGATTCCATGTTCATGATGAATAGACAAACCCACATCCCTAGACCCCTACGAGAGCGGCAAGCAACCCTACCAATTCTAGAGTTAGGAGACCCGGTCTCGACTCTTCGAGATGGCCTACCACTGGACTCTAGAACCCGGTTACTTGTGCTCCCCGTCTTAGGTCTATCATAATGCAGAAAAGTAAATAATATACATCAATGGAGACAACATCCTTAACCCGAAAGTGTCCCAATAAAAGAATATTACATACAATTTTACATGAATGAAAATAGAAAAACTCTCATCTCACGTAAAACCCCCCGGCTATTCAATCACGACGATCCAATATAATATATCACAGCAACACATAAACATCACATGTCATCAACGTAAGTAAATATGCGTATCCTAAATGTCGTTGACTTATAGCAACGAGGTCGGGGATACACCACATATTACATTTACGGTCGTAGAAAAGAAATGAAAAACTACAATAATTAGAATCCGCATATTCCTTAGACATCATAAACCCGGAATATCTCATATTCCGAATTTCATGCCTAACCCTATAAACCCTGCATTTTAGTCTCGAATTGAAAACTCTTTTCAATAACTTGTCGGGTAATTCAACAGGATTCCCGATAGAATGATCGAATACTCGTCGGAAACTTTAGAAGATGGTCGTATCCCCGATGCCGATGACGAAGTGCTCTTAGGCAGAACACCGTGGCCGCAAGCACCCGAGTGGATGCTTTTGGCAACGGGGTTCTCCTATAGTCACTTGTTCAGGGCTATGAGGCATGGCTATCTAGTAGTGTTATCCGGCGAGTGTTCACGTACTATACGAGATTGCAACGGAGTTTTGATCCAAATCGAAACTCCGTGGCAATCGATCAACCGAGACTAAAACGATAGATTTACCAATTGCAAACTAGTTTTCACAAAACTAATTTAATATGGATTCTAAGTATTGTATTACATATCAAAATTAAACTCGAAACGATATTAAATTGCAACTTCGAAACACTCTGAATTGCCCTAACAGAAAGACAACATCACATGCAATCTTGGCAAAATCAAACATAACTTGAAACCTTAAACCCAAGATTGCAGAACGCCATAAAAAACTCAAGTCCAAAATCCTACATAGGACCAGCCAGGCCAGTATTTTTGGTGATTTGGCCAGCCAGAATTTGTCATTCTGGGCTTGTTTTTCTATGATGTTCTAGTTACATCACATGTAACATTCTGCACTTGTTTAAAAAAAATTCAGAGAACATTTTAAAATCTACAGAAACCAGGGTTTCGGATTCCAGTTTTCGGTATTGTTTTGGTTTCGTAATTCTAACACATCGTATATTGCTCCAGCTTGGCTCTGATACCATGAAAGTGTTTCTTAGCACCACAACAAGGTTTATACCGGCATCAAGCATGCAATTTTAAAATTTCTTGGGTTCTAAGCTACACTAACCTAGAATCTAACTAGAATATTAGGGTTTAAAGCATGACATAACAAGTTCTATGCTAAGAGAAAGAGACTACAACCATTGTAGACCAAGTGCTTCTCTTTTAAAGCTCTAGGTAGTAGTCCTTATGACTCCTCTTGGCTCCACTTGAAGAATGGATCGAGCTTGCTTTGCGATCTTCGTGTCGAAAATGATCCACCTTGAAATATCTCTAGGTCAAGCTACATCTTCACTAATCATGCATTAGTGAAGGAAACACCTTAATTTAAATGGCTAATCTAGAGTAGGATGATGAAGTAGGATTTTTAGCTCACCTGGAATTCTCTCAAGCCCTAAGGTTCACAACTCATATGAGGGTTAGGGTTTGGAGGAAGATGAAGAAAAGAAAATTAGGAGGGCATGAGAAATGAGCTAGCATAAAATGATCAAGTGAAGAATGACTCTCTCATTCATCTCACTTATGGAAGCATGGATTATTTCTCAATAATAAAATCCAACCATGCTTCAATAGTGAATGCAAATGAATAAAATAATGAACAAAGTCATGCTTCACCCATGCCAAAAATATCTCCTATTTTCCACCTCTTAATCTATTTTCACAAAATAGATTAATCCAAATATATATATATATATAGATATCACATATATATATCACACACACACACACACACACACATATTAAGAGAATATTAACTTTAAGTAAGCTTAATATTATCAAATATAAATATATATCAAATTATTAAATCAACACTTAATTTAATAATCCGGTTATATCATATATTACCGACTAATATCATTTATCTGTATATCACATTATCAAATCAACACTTGATTCAATAATCCAGTTATATCACATATAACCTAACCGATATCAAATGTCGCCAGATTAGAATACGGTATCACATACTCGTATTTAATCAGGCTCCTGCACATATCAACATATGTTCCCTACTTCATTTCGCTTGAACTAGGAAACCTCTGTGTGGGACTCTAAAGACTCGTCAACACGCCAGCAATTGGTAATGATCACATCAATTACCTACAAGCCGTCAGCGGTACTATCTGGACGTAACGGCTATCCAGGTATTGAGCGATTAGAAGATCAACAAGCAAGTTTGTCCAAACTCTTATGAGCCTATAAGTAACGCTTACCGTACAGTCTGGTCACTTCGTATGATGTGTCGCATATCGAGTCTAGGGGTGGAATCGTCAGACCCCAGTAACTTGATAAGTCATGCCGATGTGTGGCTCATAACGGTTCGAGAAACTATTGATAACACTTACCAATAAATCTCATTAGCCCTGGCCAAGGACTTACTGTTATAACTAATCGAGCATATCACAATATCAACTCCCTATACCGAGAGAGATGAAGCCCCTCCTATCGCTCACTGCCTCCATGTGACTTGGGACTGTACCCAAAATCCACCTGTTTGCATGACCCCTTTGAGCCGTGGTAGGAAGGAAATCAAACCACAGTGGGAACCACACAAGACACTATGACAATCTCGGGTCTACAGACTAACCTGTACTAGTATCACCAGAGAACTGCTATCTGACGATAGGTATAGTACAATCTTGGAGTTCTCGGCGAATCCTGTTTGGTGTACCCATTCACTAATGAATACAATCTTTGAAGTCAAACACCAATGGTTATGGGATCAACCATCGTCCCCTACAGGGTGAAGAAATGTACACACCAGTCTACTCCGAAATATCGATGCCCCGTCTCAATGCTTTTTCGACTAGGAACAGTTAAAGGATGTGCTTATGGACTGATTGATCGTCTAAGTTGTGATGAAATGTAAAGTGTTCATAATCAAAGATATTTATACCGCAATCAATTAACGGTGTCGATGTAGCGCGTTAATGAATACGGATCGTCCACTGAGATGTGTGTTTTGCTCGCTATTGTTTTAGATGAGTCAGAATGAAAAGATTAAAGAAAAATTGCAAGAAAATTGATTCAAGAATTTTAAAATTTAGTTTCAAGAAAAGTAAAGAACTAGAACTAAAGATCAAGAATCAATAAAGTTCTAAAAGATGTTCAAATCTAATGAACTATCAAGATTTGTAATGAAGCTCGTAGGAATTGATCCAATCGATAGTGATGGTGAATACTTGTGATTACGTATTCTTATCCATTGATGATTTGTTGCTAGATCGATGAAGATCAACGAGAATTAGGGATCTATTGAAGAAACTAGGGTTTCTCCTTCTATCCCTTGTCCTTTCGTTGATTAGCATTCAAATTCTAGCCTCTAGGAAATTCAATCATCGATCGTTGATCTCTAATTAAGAGCGAAAACATTCAATAAAGTATCTCACTCAAAACTAGGTTATCGATGATTCAATTTCCTAAAGTTTACAAAACTCATAAGACTTAAGAATAATTCAAGAATTTAATCATCATCATCTATCGATTCTCTCGATTCCTCCACGAGCGGAGTTTTTACTCAAATATCATATTAAAGAAAACAATCAAGAATTGAGATCTCATCATAATGCTCAAATATAAAGATAAGCAAGATAAAGAAATTTCACCTTTTATTATTCAACAATTTCGTTACAATTCGCTCAAGACTTCAAGAATTGAGAAGAGAACTTGATCGTCGAATTAGCTTTGCATCGTCTCTGTGAGTCGCGGATCGTCTTGGATCACTTGCTCGGTTGAAGATCGACGTCGCTCCAAAAAGGCTTAATGGCTTCTTGCTTGAATTGGCACTCGATAGATCTTGATTTCGATCAAATTGTGTCACTCAATTTGATTTGAATTTTGATTTGGATCTACAATTTTTCCTCTCAAATGTTTTCAACAACTTTTCCCTCCAAAATCAACCACTTTTCCCTCCAAAATGAACAACCCCTAAACCCTAGATCTAGATCTCATTTTATAACCATCTCATTTGAATTTTCCCTCTAAAGCTAGGTTGTTAGAAAGAGTCTTCTAGAAGAAGTTTGTTGGAGGGAATATTCTAGAATAAGGAATATTCTAGGATAAGGATGTTACAAGGAGGCTTCTAGAAGAAGGTTGTTATAAGGAGACTTCTAGAAGAAGGTTGTTGGAGAGAGCCTTCTAGAATAAGGTTGTTGCAAGGAATATTCTAGAGTGAGTTTGTTATGCAAAGCTTTTTGGAAGAAGCCACGTGGTCTTTGAGAGTCCTCTAGAAGCAAGGGTTGTTACAAGAAGCCACGTGGAGAATTTTGACGCGCTGAAGAGTCCAACTAGCAGCAGATCCGCGGCGGATCGGCCCATTCGGCCGCGGATCCGGGGCCGTTTGGTGGCTTTGGTGCATGGAATTTTCTGTGCTGCATTGTGTTGGCCCAATGGTACCTTTCTGATCTCTGGGATATTTTTATATTTTCTTGTTCACTGCCAGATCACAAGTCTTGGACTTGGCGTTATTTTATCAGCACTTTTAGCAGTTTCGGTTCTTTTCCTGGAATTTCCTACACACAATCTCAAGACAAGTGTTGCGATATAAAAAGATCATGTGTGCAATAATAAACACATAATTTCCCTCAAAATGCCGGTTATAATGTATAACACATGTTATTTGGTATTTTGGCAGACAAATTGCTAATATGTGCTATATTCATACCGAACACCTTTAGATGATTGCAAATAGTAGGGAAATTGATGCATTAAAAATGCAATATTTTCGACTGATCAAATTCCCCCAAACTTATTTTTGATCGCCTCGAGCAAACTTGTTTTATTCAAAAGAGAAGGAGAAAATATAAGAAAAAGAAAAATTAACTAGCACACTTTCGTAGGCAACACGATTGCACTGAGCACGTGCAACAAGCCTTTAAACCTCTAGGTGTCCCTAGTTGGAGGAGTGTTGTCTCCTGAGGGTTTTCAGCGGATTGCACCCACAAAATCGAATAATAAAAGGAAGACCGTGAAAATTACATATAAAGATAAGAATTGTAAAAGAAAGACTTTGAAAATTAGAGTTTCCAACTATACTAGCTTTTCAGTTGTCATGAGCCCTATCTTAATAGTCATGAAAAGATGTTAGAAATCACATCATCTCTCAATAAAACATCGTCTTTATTCCTCATTCCTATTTTTCTTCCAAATATCGATCATATAACCCTACGTGTGTGTAAAAGACATCCCTACAATCGGAGAATTAAATTCAAGCTATCATACTCTTGTCCATCTGCCTCAGTACTTTTTAATATGATGAATATTTATATGGATTTGCTCACACATTTTCATGCGACCGTTAATACTTCTTGAGGTACTAACTGACCGATTACTCATGTGCTTTCTTATTAGGTGTATTAGTATTTTCCTCGTCTTGCACCACCTAAGGCTTAGCAGTGACTCTCAGACCAGTTGGTCTAAGACACCAGGTGATGAAGCACCTTCGCTATATTTTTTTATTGCTGCCTTGGCGATAACAAAACCAGTGTTCATTTTTCTCTTCACCATTTTATATTTTATTTATTTTTAATTTCCTTCATACTTTGGCTTTTAGACAAGAGCATTTCAAGGTATCCTCTACTATCCCGAGTTTCAAGATGTGTGTAAGTGCGTATAGTAGGGTATCAACGTTCAAATATTTGGCTTACAGAATAGAAACTATTTTTCAGACTTATTTTTATCCTCAGATTAGTGACTTCCTTCATCTTACTAACCCTTGGGACAACGGCTCATAACTACTTATTACTAGTTCATTTAAGAAAACTTCTAATTTTCTTGGTTTTCTTAAATTTTTCTAATCTTTTGGATATAATTTTTCACTATCTGATCTTTTATTATCTTATTTATGTACAAAAAATTTTATTTATTTTTTTTATATGTTTTGTGCTTATGCAAAGTATGATGCAAAGTGATACGTAAATAAGCACAAATCTCCCCTAAACTTGTTTTCAACAGTGTTCTCACTGTTGCTATCTGCTAAACCTCAAAAACCTGTAAGCTTGGAAGGACATTTATTATCGGGAGCAAAATATATTAAAGTGAAAATCCTTCCCCGAACTTATTTTTGGCTCACCATATTGAGGACAACAGTTATTTCAAGAGCCAAAAATACACCCCCCCTCAAACATGAGTTAGACAATATGATGCATTTTAAGAGGGGATGAGTCATTTGGTCAAAGTAAGACTTTACAAAGACGAAAAGTTAACACCAACCATTTAAAGATTTTATCAGTATAGCGTATAGGTCGGTGGAAGAACGTGTTGTATCGAGTCAGGAAAAAATGGTAAAGGGATAAGAGGTGGTCAGGAAAGGGTTTGAATTTTAAATTAGAGAAAAGAAAGAATGAGGATGAATGTGAATGATTAGAAAGAAGGAATGGTGGCGGTTCAACTTTTATAGGTGGAGGTTGATCAATCACAAAATCCGTATTGTTTAAAAATTCAAGTTCACAGCAAAAAGTTCTTCAAAACTTTTATCGATGATGTGATCAAACATTTTGCTGTCAAAAAGTTTTGTGCCAGATTTTACCATACTTGATTTGTCAAAATACATAGAGGTAGAAGGCTCGAAAAACTCATCTACCTCATTTTCAAAAATATCTAAATCAAGTTGGCTTTATGAGATTATCGAACTTGACTTAACGGATTGTGATTCATCAACACTCACTATCATTTCAGGAACAGAAGAAGAACCAGAGAGAGTGGAAGATGAAATGGGTAAACCTATTGATGTGTCGAGTGTCGCTAAACCAGATGTGGGAGATGAAGGCTGAATTTTGGTCTGATCTTCGGTCATACGGTTATCATCAACTTCAAGACGTATTTGGGGTTCGGGAAGAATTAAAGGCTCAAGATAATGACCACAAGGAAGTGAAAGGATCTGATGAATTGATGGAACTAACTCATCCAAAATTTCGGGTTCATCAACTAATACATCCCCAACGGCAATCACCTTATTCAAGTGAACGTTAAAATTCTCAAACACCTCATCAAAAGTATGGTTTTCAATCAATTTTGGTTCAAGAGTGGAGGTGTAGAGATCACAAGGATTTGGCATGGTTTCACTTGAAATGGACCCTTCGCAGTCGGGTAAATCAAACATTGCATTATTACACAACCTCTCATACATTCTATCGTCAATTGGTGAATCCTTTGGTGTACTCGATGAATCTGTGAAACTGGAGTTGTGGATTTCAGCTTGGAAAGGGAATGTTTGATTAGGAAAGGTGTTCAGTTCTCTCTCACTACCCAAATTCTCACTTTGTCCTATGCCCGAATTATATACTGAAAAATTTTGGGCTGGTTTGAAATTTGCCCCTTCATATTTAGCCATGCTTACCTTCCATTCCTCTCTGATGCGGTTCAACATCACTAAACCCTTTTCTAATGTCCGCTCAAGACTAGACTTAGGTTGATAAGGAGTTCCAGTATAAGATTGAAATTCTGGTGGACAATTAAAACTCCCAAATGACTGATTAGAAAGACCGTTTAGAGAAAGTGGAAAAGTTGGATTTGATTGATAGGAACAGAATGGTTGTGAAAATTGGGCGGGAGTAGAGTCAATATTGTGATAAGAAGAATTTTGATATTGGTTCGTCGATTGGCTATTGGACATCATACATGCCATAAACCGATTATGAAAGTCTTCTTTGGAAAGTGGGGGTGATGGTTGATATTGGTCCAGGTTAAAACTTTGGCCTCTAGCCCTACCTATATGCTCAGCAATGGACATGCGTTTAGGGGCATCCTCACTCGGAGTATCAACTGAAACAGATGTAGAATTAGGATATGATTGATATTGGTTCGGATTGAAACTTTGGCCTCTAGCCTTAGCTATATGCTCAGCAATGGACATTCGTCTAGGGGCATCCTCACTCGGAGTATCAACTGAAACAGATGTGGAATTAGGATACGGTTGATAAGACCTAGACTGAGGTGGCCAACTATTTCTACCCACTTGTTCTATCTGATCTCTTAAGGACATGGGAGAATCAGACGGTATACCGAAGGAATTACGAAAAAAGCAATATCTGGTTGTGGATAACAAAGCTTGGCAAGAGTTTTTCTGTTCGGGTCACCCATTATAAGAAGAGAAGAGGGGGAAAAAGGTAAAAAGGATAAAAAGGGTAAAAGGGGGGGAAAAATAATTGGTTTGTTTTGAAAAAAGACGGATTTATGAAAATTCACACAAACATGCACAAGCAATCCTATATCTAATGGTCACCTAGGTCAAGTCTCTAGACCGCTCCTAAACTTCCAAAAGACAAATCACAGGATAAATCCTCTACTGCCTCTTTGCCCCTTCTGTGGCCAGGTAAGTGCTAGGTAAGTGGGAGGTTCTCCACTACGTAAGTAGTGGGCCTAATTAAGTAACCACTTGCCTTAGACACACTTGCCTAGACACCACAAAAGAAATGCGGATAAGCAATAGATTACCCACGACCCCCTTCTGTCCTAAATGAGCACGACGGTCCTTAGAGTCTTGTCTAGATATTTTTTAATTAATGAGGGTGATGTGGATGCAAGTTTGTAATTTCCGGGGCTTAGGAAGGGTAATGAACTCCCCACCTAATCTGAATTTGGTCTTTGCCCCTTAATTTCCGTATTCAAAATATGCACAAAACCAATGATCAAATCACGCAACAATTTTTCTTTGTGCGGCGCTGCGAATTTTTGCAAAGAAACCTGTAGAAATTGGTTAATGGACAAAGCAGGGAGGAGATAAGAAAGTAGGAGATATACCTGAAAGAATTTGGTGCACTGAAGCCTTCAATACACCATGTTTCCGATGCAATATGCGCACTCTGGCCGCGGTTCCGCCGCGTGATAAAGAGATCACTGCACAAAAACTTCAGAAACTGCTCCTGTTCACTCACTGAGCTATCTGAGATGCTCTGAAAATTTTTCCTCTCGCTCCACAGATTCCAGATTTTCTCGCAACAAATCACAACAAATCGTTAAGCGTTTGTTATGAATTTTGATCTAAAAATTGATGGAATAATAATTTTTCAACTCAACTAACAAAAACGAACAAAATAGCACACATCCCCGGCAACGGCGCCATTTGATTGATCGTCTAAGTTGTGATGAAATGTAAAGTGTTCACAATCAAAGATATTTATACCGCAATCAATTAACGGTGTCGATATAGAGCGTTAATGAATACGGATTGTCCACTGAGATGTGTGTTTTGCTCGCTATTGTTTTAGATGAGTCGAAATGAAAAGATAAAAGAAAAATTGCAAGAAAATTGATTCAAGAATTTTAAAATTTAGTTTCAAGAAAAGTAAAGAACTAGATCTAATGATCAAGAATCAATAAAGTTCTAAAAGATGTTCAAATCTAATGAACTATCAAGATTTGTAATGAAGCTCGTAGGAATTGATCCAATCGATAGTGATGGTGAATACTTGTGATTACGTATTCTTATCCATTGATGATTTGTTGCTATATCGATGAAGATCAACGAGGATTAGGGATCTATTGAAGAAACTAGGGTTTCTCCTTCTATCCCTTGTCCTTTCGTTGATTAGCATTCAAATTCTAGCCTCTAGGAAATTCAATCATCGATCGTTGATCTCTAATTAAGAGCGAAAACATTCAATAAAGTATCTCGCTCAAAACTAGGTTTTCAATGATTCAATTTCCTAAAGTTTACAAAACTCATAAGATTTAAGAATAGTTCAAGAATTTAATCATCATCATCTATCGATTCTCTCGATTCCTCCCAGAGCGGAGTTTTTACTCAAATATCATAACAAAGAAAAACAATCAAGAATTGAGATCTCATCATAATGCTCAAATATAAAGATAAGCAAGATAAAGAAATTTCACCTTTTATTATTCAACAATTTCGTTACAATTCGCTCAAGACTACAAGAATTGAGGAGAGAACTTGATCGTCGAATTAGCTTCGCATCGTCTCCGTGAGTCACGGATCGTCTTGGATCACTTGCTCAGTTGAAGATCGGCGTCGCTCCAAAAAGGCTTGATAGCTTCTTGCTTGAATTGGCACTCGATAGATCTTGATTTCGATCAAATTGTGTCACTCAATTTGATTTGAATTTTGATTTGGATCTATAATTTTTCCTCTCAAATGTTTTCAACAACTTTTCCCTCCAAAATCAACCACTTTTCCCTCCAAAATGAACAACCCCTAAACCCTAGATCTAGATCTCATTTTATAACCACCTCATTTGAATCTTCCTTCCAAATCTTGGTTGTTAGAAAGAGTCTTCTAGAAGAAGTTTGTTGGAGGAAATATTCTAGAATAAGGAATATTCTAGGATAAAGTTGTTACAAGGAGGCTTCTAGAAGAAGATTGTTATAAGGAGGCTTCTAGAAGAAGGTTGTTGGAGAGAGCCTTCTAGAATAAGGTTGTTGTAAGGAATATTCTAGAGTGAGTTTGTTATGCAGAGCCTTCTGGAAGAAGCCACATGGTTTTTGAGAGTTCTCTAGAAGCAAGGGTTATTACAAGAAGCCACATGGAGAATTTTTACGTGCTGAAGAGTCCAACTAGCCGTGGATCCGCGGCGGATCGGCCCATTCGGCCGTGGATCCGCGGCCGTTTGGTGGATTTGGTGCATGGAATTTTCTGTGCTGCATTGTGTTGGCCCAATGGTACCTTTCTGATCTCTGGGATATTTTTATACTTTCTTGTTCACTGCCAGATCCCAAGTCTTGGATTTAGCGTATTTTTTTCAGCACTTTTAGCAGTTTCGGCTCTTTTCCTGGAATTTCCTGCACACAATCTCGAGACAAGTGTTGCGATATACAAAGATCATGCGTGCAATAAAAAACACACAATTTCCCTCAAAATGCCGGTTATAATGTATAACACATGTTATTTGCTATTTGGGCAGACAAATTGCTAATATGTGCTCTATTCATACCGAACACTTTTAGATGATTGCAAATAGTATGAAAATTGATATGTTAAAAATGCAATATTTTCGACTGATCATGGACTACACAAGTCCCACTTGTATGATCTGCATCATAGTCCTTGTAGTCAAGCAAACATCCTAAAGGCTTTATTAACATGTATCAGAGAGACGGTATAATAATACAAGTGTACATGTTAAGATAAAGAGCAACCAGATAGCGTACTATTATGTCGAACAAGAAAGTCTTCTCTATATATATGTCCAAGTATCCACTATATCATACAATAATAGCCTCTAAGGCATACATATTCCTAACAGACGTAACAATTTAGCATATTCTTTCATAGATTTGCAAAATACAAATGCCAAATTAGAACATGATCTTATTAGTATCAAAACAAAGGCCATGAAATTTGAAGAGGCTCTCGTTAAATTCCCCCAAGACAAGAACAAGTTGTATATGGTACTTGGTGGATATAGCGGGAACCACAAAACTTTTGGTCTTATTTTTTATCCTAGCACTTCTGCTAGTATGTCAACTAATAAGTTTCTTAGGAGCACTATATACCGTTATGGCCATAAACATGCCTTAACCACTTTTCATTATTGTCTTCCTCTTGGCCATACCGTTAGATATTGCCCTATCAAGAATAACTCAACATATAAATATCATTTTATACTTAGAAGTAGCGTACCAAAAGGTAACTCAAGATCATCTACTTCTAGAAAACATATTCATGTTACTTACCCCCGTGGACCTAAGATGATTTGGGTACCAAATGTCACATGTAAATCTTCTATTTCAGCTACCTCAGCCACAACAACGTAGAACCCGTGGTACCTTGATAGTAGGTGTTCAAGGCACATGATCGGCGACATATTTAGTTTCGAATCACTATCAAGAGAAGAAGGTAGGAGCGTCACCTTCGAAGATAACAGAAAAGGGTATATAAAGGATAAGGGTAAAATAGTAGTAAGCGATTCTACTACAATTGATGATGTTATGTTAGTAGATAATTTAAAACATAACTTGCTTAGTATTAGTCAATTTTGCGATAAAGGATACGCAACTGTCTTTGATAAATCTTGTTGTAAAATTCTTAAAAACGACAAGTGTATTCTTTTAGACAAAAGACATTATAGCACTTACATTGTTAATTTTACTGACTTTGCTAACGTTAAAATTAAGTGCTTAGTTGTAGTCGATGCAGATACTTGGTTTTGGCATCTTAGGCTTGGTCATGTGTCAATGGACTTAGACAAAATTGTGAATGGTGATCACGTAAGAGAAATTCCCAAATTAAAGTTTGAGAAGGATAAGTTGTGCAACACATGTCAATTGGGTAAACATGTAAATTCTGCATTCAAGATGAAGACCTATTGAACGGAAGAATCGATATCTTCAAGAAATGGCTAGGACAATGTTGAATGAACATAGCTTAACTAATTATTTTTGGGCCGAAGCGGCTAATATCGCATCGTATATTATAAATAAGGTTTTTATTCATAAAGGAATTGAAAAAACTCCTTACAAACTTTATTATGGTCGAAAACCAAACATTGGTTATTTTAAATTTTTCAGGAGAAAATGATGTGTTTTAAATAATAAAGATCCCCTTGGAAAATTTGAAACTAAAAGCGATTTAGGTATTTTTCTTGGCTACTCGTCCACTAGTAAAGCTTATCGTATTTTCAATCGAACCTCTAAGACTATGGAAGAGAGTATGCATGTAAAGTTTGATAAAACTAATCCTTTTACTAAGAATGTTGTAGTGAATGAGGGAGAAGATGAGGAAGCAGTTCGTGCTCGGTTCGAGGAACTTGATATTACAAAGGAACAAACTCAACAAGAGCCGCCTCAAGTGTAGTAGAAGTGGATGATGATTCTGTACCAACCCTTTCAAGGGATTGGAGATACAACAAAAAATCATCTACCAACGTAAATCATCGGTAATCTATCAAAGGGAATAACTACTCATTCTCATAATCCTAATTTCTTTTCTAATATAGAGTTTTTATCTCAAGTTGATCCTAAAATTATTAAAGAGGCTATTTTTGATGAGAATTGGGTTTGTGCCATGAAAGATGAACCAGTTCAATTTGAAAGGAATAGTGTTTGAAAACTAGTTCCTAGATCTAGTGATAGACACGTTATTGTTCCTAAATGGGTTTTTAAAAACAAACTTAATGAATTTGGTGTGATCACCAGGAACAATGCTACACTAGTAGCACAAAATTACAACCAAGAAGATGGTATTGATTTTAATGAGACCTTGGCTCCGATAGCTAGATTAGAAGCCATTCGTATTCTTCTTTCATATGCATGTTTTAAGAATTTTAAGTTTTTTAAATGGATGTGAAAAGTTCCTTTTTGAATGGTTTTTTTTTGAAGAAGTTTTTGTAGAACAACCGTCCGGATTTCAAGATTTCAAGTTTCCAAATCACGTTTTCAAATTGGAAAAGACTTTATATGGTTTGAAACAAGCTCCTAGAGCTTGTTATGCTAGATTGTGCACTTTTCTTATTAAGAATGGTTTTTCAAAAGGAAAGGTCGATACCACGCTTTTTTATCAAAAAGAAAAACAATAAGATCTTTGATTGTGCAAATATTTATTGATGGCATATTTTTTGGTTTTACTAATGAGTCTTTGAGCAAGGAGTTTGTCTCTACTATCGAAAAGGAATTCGAAATAAGTATGATGGGCAATCAACTACTTCCTTGGTCTTCAAATCAAACAACTCAAAAAAGGGATCTACATCAATCAAGCCAAGTACACGAAGGAGCTAATAAAGAAATTTGAGCTTGAAGATGGAATCCAAGCAACTCTACAATGGACACCACTATGAACCTTTCAAAGACGTATCCGGCAAGGACATTGACATCACTAAATACCACCGTAGTATGATTGGTAGTTTATTTTATTTAACAGCTAGTAGACCTGATATAATGTTTAGTGTTTGTTTGTGTGCTCGTTTCCAATCTTATCCTAAAGAATCACATCTAAGTACGGTAAAATGAATCTTTAGATATCTTAAAGGGACTATTGGTTTAGGTTTATGGTATCCGAAGAATAAAATTTTTGATTTTAAATCTTATTCGAATGCGGACTATGTGGATAGCCAAATAGACCATAAGAGCACGAGTGAAACTTGTCAATTTCTTGGAAATTTCTTAGTTTCTTGGTCCTCCAAGAAGCAAAACTCGATTGCTCTTTCCACGGCCGAAGCGGAATATATTGCTGCAGATGCTTGTTGTGCTCAAATCCTTTGGATGAAGCATACACTAGAAGACTTTGATGTGTTATTCTTTATGATAATACGAGAACGTACACATGACCAAGAATGCCAATCAACATAGTCGTACTAAGCATATTGATGTCCCTACCATTTTCTTCATGATCATCATGAAAAAAGGGACATCATCATTAAGCACAAACCGATACAAAATCAATTAGCGGATATCTTTACTAAACCCCTTGATACTACACGTTTTGCTTTTATTAGGGAGAGTTGAATATGTGCTCTATGGATTGATATAATTGCATGAATCGTATTTCCTTTGGCATTATTATTTGCTTCTCAGCTTGCCAATTTTGGCTTATGCAACCCTTTTAGAGGAACCCAGTTCTGAATATGGTTAGTTACAACGAATTCTATTCACGGGTCTAGCGAAGAGAATTAGAGACTCTTCATCGGGTAGTCGAATCATTAGATGAGAAATTCTCTTTTTATCTCATGTTTACCTCCATATGATAGTAGAACTTGAATATATCTTGCATATAGTTTTCTTGCATGTATAGTATGTTAGAACTTGACAATATCATGTATGTATGTTCGTTGAAATGAGTCAATGCCTAATTTGTTTTATCTTGCTCATATCAACCCCTATTAATCTTATATGTATACATTTAGGGGAGTTATTCAAACGTTTAACTTTCTTTCGATATACGCATATGTTTAGGGTGGGTAATTCAAACGTTTTAAACTTCTTAAACACCCTTTTTGATTATGTTGAAAAAGGGGAAAATAATAGGATCGTTACATCAATATATTGGTTTATGTTGTTACAAGTGCCATTTTTATATCTCTTGAATATACCAATATACTTTATTTATTAATATTTTGACAATATCAAAAAGGGGAGATTGATGACTTATGAATTTTCGTAATCCAATTATTTAGTTTTGATGATGTTGTATAATATTAAAATATAGTTATATGTGTTTATTATATTGCATATCTTATAACACTGTATATGAGCTTGGTCGTCTTTGAGAATAATTTTTAGGATATCGGATATTTCACAACACAAGCATTTTATGGAGGATGGAGGATATTGAGTTTAAACGGAAAATTTATTGGAGATTGGAGGATAATGGACTATAGCTCCTTAAAGTTCAAATTCAAGCTTTAAGAAGATAAGGAGTCGAAGTCCAAGTTAAAGCGTGCGAAACGTCGAAGTTTCAAGAATTCAAGAGTTCAACCTATGATTGTAATCTCTAGAAAATTGATGTAAGTATTTAATGGTTTATGAGATTAACCTATAAGAGCTCAAGCACACACACTATTGCATGCATGAAACTATTGGCTAAAACTTTGCAAAGTTTTTCATTCAAAACGATTTTTTATTATAAGTTCAAATTTTTCTGAGTTTTTCTCCTTCAAACGTCTGTCTCGTATACTTTCAGATGTTTTTCTACTATTGAAAACCAAATATCAGTTTTTATTTCAAAACAAACGTCTGAATCATTCCAGAATAGACGCCTGCATCCTTAACAAATGTTTGTCCAAGGCTTCTTCAGACGTCTGTTCTCTGTGTTTTTCATTGCCTTAATTCCTTTTGAGAAACAGACGTATGAAATTTTATCACACAAACATCTGCAGTACAAAATCCTTGAAGAACATATTTTCTTCAGACGTTTGTCCCATGCTTCTTCAAACGTCTGGCTGTTCTCTATAGTTTTGTTGTCTTGGTTCTTTCTAAAGAACAAACGTCTGAAGCTATTGTCAACAAATGTCTGTAGTACAAAACCTTTGAAAATCATTTCATCTTCAGACGTTTGTCCAATGCTACTTCAGATGTCTGTATGCTTTTTGTGCCCTTTATTTTCCTTCTTTAAAAATATCGATTGACGTCTGAAACTTTAGACGACAAACTTCTGAAGCTCAAAATGTCTGAAAAATATTACTGTTAAATGCATTAAATGCCGCAATGGCTCTTTTATTTTTGCCTTCAGAAGTCTATCCCATTTGTCTTCAAAGGTCTATTCTCCTGCTCCGGCCACATTAAATGCATGTACTTTTTTGTTTTTTGTGAGGGCTTTATATGGGATTCAAAGGGGAATTCATTGCTAAATAATTTTCTGAAACTTGCATTCATTTCTTGAGTTCATCTTCACCACCAAAAACACAAAAACACTTGAGCACTTAATTGCAAATCTTATACTCCATTGAAGTGTACATAGAGTATTCATTATAAAACTCTTGAGAGAGTAATTGGGTTGTAATTTTCTTCTTCTTCTTTTGTGTGAGGCCTCTTAAGTGTGAGAAAGCCTTAGTAAGGGATGAGAACTTGTTGAGAAGAGAGTCACTACTACAAAGTATGGATTTGGTCACGGTTTTAACCGTGACTACAGTTATATATGGTCATGGTTACAACCGTGACACAACTGTCGTCTAAAACCCCGTCACGAGAACCGTAGTCAGGCCCGTGACCATATATGTGGCGTTACCAAAAACGGTTCAAACACTAAATGAAACCTGTATGGTATCCACATATATGGTCACGGTTAAGACCATGACCATGTTATGGTCACGGTGTAAACCGTGACAACTGGTGATATATGGTCACGGTTATAACCGTGACCAAAAGGTTAAAGCGTAATGTAGAATACCTGCTATAGCAGGTAACCGTGACTATATAGTCTTTAGAGTCACGGTTTAAACCGTGACCATAAGGGGAAATCATAGTGAAGATTACCTCCTACTAGCAGGTAACCGTTACTATATCCTATGGTCACGGTTACAACCGTGACCAAATACATTATCAATTTTTTTAAAACTGAAATCTGCGCGCCCCACGCGCGCTACTTTTCAATTACAATCAGCGATTGATAATAATTATATGATCAAATCTCACACAATTTTAACAATCAAGAAGTAATATGATTAGAATCAAACACAATTATAAACAAAATATATACACCAAACAGTATAATCAATAAAGCAATAAAACAAATGTTTGTATAAAAAATCAATAATCTATGGTCGTTAAGACGATCCAGCTCCATCGCTCCATGACCTGAACATACTCCCAAACTCGTCTCGTATAGCCTGCCTGATGGCCTCCGCATTCAATCACCTCAGCTCCTCGATCTGCACCTAAATCGTATCCACCCATACATTCTGCTGCTCTACCCGATCTTGGAGCCAACGAATCTCCACTTACGACGCAGCAGCCACATCTATCCCCGTCTGGGCTACAGCGTAATCGTGGACGAATGAACGCTTGTCAAAGTGTCGGTGGGCCCTGGGACCAACCCCGCGCTTCTAGCCACCGTGATGTGCGCTGGATATTAAATCCAGAATAGGGATAATGGCGGTAATCAAGTCGTCGGGGCCAAATCATAAGGCGTCCGTCCTCTCCTGGAACTGGGTCTGTGAAGAATATATATATATATATATATATATATATATATATATAAACGTGTTAACTTAAATACATTATCGACTTGATTATATGAAACTTACCATATACTCGCCCGTGCCCTTGTATAACGCAGACCATCCCCTGGCAGCAGTGTAGTTGGCAGGGTTTTTCTTTTCCTGCGATAAAATTAAGATTTATTTCAATAAGTAATTTTCGACAAAGAAAACATATATTCTTAAACGTCGAAATACTCACGAGCTGGTGCTAGCCCGCGACCGCTTCCCTTGGATCTGGATAGCGCGTTCTCTGACGCCAATGTTTCGATTCTCCCTGTTGTGAACCGACACTGCCTTGCAAATATAAAGAAGATAATATTATATATCACAAAATATGATTTCATGTTATATTATTATAATCTTAAAAATTAAATTTATACCTGAACATCATCGCGCTCGTAATAGGAGACCACTTGCGGCCAATCCTCTCTTGGGACATAAGGAAAAATGGCCTCCATCATCGCCTCCCGCTCCTCCTCAGTAGCCATGGCCCAGGAATGTAATGTTGCTTCCTTACTTTATATCGGCGTCTCCTCTTGATAGCCTGGCACTCGGATATGACCCAGTCTATGGCCCGATGTGCATTGAACGACGTAGGAATGCCATCCTCGCTGATGACGCCAATGAATCTGTAATGTCCCTGCGTCTGAAATTACAAAAATTTAAATATATATAATGACTATTAAATTTAAATGTATAAAAGGTTATGTGATACCGTTGCCGTTGTAAAAAATTGCCGAACATAGTCGGTCTGGCGTGGGCTCCATGTAATATGGAGCGGGTACTTATAGTAAGTACGAATCTCCACTCCCATGTAATCCTCTACTTGGTCGAGTAGTCACCAACGGGCACACCTGACACGGCCCACTCCAGCGTCTATGGAGCAGCGCCTGGCGCTGGCCTAGAGGAAAAGGGCCCAATAGGACCCCTCGTCCTGACACTGGTGGAGCCTGAAGAAAGATAGATATACGAACATAATATTATAATATTCAAAGTATGTATATAGAATTTGACAAATTTAAATTAAAATCGTTATTTAAAAGATTTAAGCAATAATGATTATAGCCGACGTCCCCAGCGTGGCGCTAAAACCAACACCAGACCCCGTCCCGTCAGTACCATGCATGACTGCAAACAATAAACTGTTGGGTGATTCAATAATTCCCCGTCAGTACCATGCTGACTGCAAACAATAAACTGTTAGGTGATTCAATAGAATTATTTTAATAGAAAACTGAAATATGAATAGATAGGTATATACCATGTACAGGAGGAGTGACTGGGGTAGGAGGATCTGCTACTCCGCTAATAGGGGTAGGCAGTGGGTTCTGTGGCGCTGCGGCTGCTGAGGGTGGTGGGGGTCCTGTGGTAAGGGCACCGGTAGAAGGGGCCATGGGAGGAAAGGCAATTGTAGGAGGGGCGGTAGGAGGGTCGCCGATAGGAGGGGCACTAGTACGTGAGGCGCGGATAAGGGTAGGCGCTGCTACTGCTGCTGCTGCAGCTACTGAGATCTCGCCAATCTCGTCTAGACGTCGTTTCCTATGACGTCTAGAGCCGGGTCCACAGCCTCCCATGAGACCCTACATATTTATTCAAATATTAAAAATTTGCTTATGAACATTATACAATTGAAAACATTTAATTCAATTTCATTACCTAGCATGTTTGTTCGGTGCATTAGCTGAAGATTCGTTGGGTGGATTATCGAAATCTTGATCTGTGACAATCACTTGGCCGATATCATGTCTTACTAACATATTGATGGACGACGCAGAATAGTTTGAATCATTGGTACGATCAATAGACGGACTGAGACGTGTTATCACCTCTTCCTCGTCACGCTTATCTTTAGAGTTACTCAACATCAGCATATTATAATAATCTCTTGGTTTCCAACGACAAACAACACTCCAGCCAGCCTTCTTTAGGTCCCAAGAATAATATATTTGAGTTTCCATCGATGGAAAAATAAAGTTATCGTATTCGTAGGCTGTCCATTTGGTGTTTACCAAAGTGACTTTGTATTCATCGACCTTCATACCCCGTTCAGACTTGGTATCGTACTATCTGCATTAGAATATAAAAAATGGGGCAGCCTTATGAATGTATGAGACCGCTATAATCTGCTCAAGAACACCATAATAGGGATTTCCTCTATCGTCGGAGGTTGCAACGCCGCTATTTTGCGTAGCTCTAAAGCGTTCCGTCCTTTCGATCTCTAATTTGTAGCCAGAAACCCCGTACCCGTTGTAAAACGTAGCTACAATCAATGGAATGATTAAAAGGTCCTAGACCTCTCTATCAATCTGCTCACCACGATAATGTTTTTCAGTTTAAATGGTTAATAATAAACATTTTCAGACCTCTCGATGGGATACATCCAACGGTAATGCATCGGACCGCCAATTGACCTCGGTTGCCAAATGGATGGACAGGTGAACAATAATATCGAAAAATGAAGGTAGAAAGATAGTTTTGAGATTCCAAAGGATCATGGAAATATCTTTTTTGTCTCTGCTATCTCATTAACATCGACGTTTTTGGAACACAGTTGTCGAAAATACGTGCAGAAGTCGTTAAGAACGAGACCACTTTGGATTTTACCGATGCTCTCAGGCATAAAGGAAGAAGATGTTGTATTAATATGTGTTTGTCGTAGCTCTTGAGTCCTACGATTTTTCCATTTTCTACTTGTACCTGTTTGGAAATGTTTGATGAGAAACCATCAAGGATTTTCAATTCTTTCAACACCCGCAGGAACCGACGCTTCTCCTCTTTGTCCAGGTTGTAAATTGCTGGTAGGATCACATAATAACCTCGTTTACCAGCCATAAGCCGAGAATGCAATTCTTCTTTAATGGATAAACCATCCAAATCCGTCAAATCATGGCGGGCGTTAAGATTGTCCTTCGTTTTTCCATCCTTACAAAGCAGAAGATTGATGACGTGTTCAAAGATGCCCTTCTCGATATGCATAATATCTAAACTGTGGCAAAGCAGTAGATCGGACCAGTACGGAAGTTGAAATAAACCACTTAATTTCTTCCAACCAGTTGGGCATGGCATTGCATCTTTGTTTTGTTTCTTTCCGAATATGATATTCTGATAAGCTCTCCATTGTTGCAATATGTCATTACCAGAAAATGGTTTAGGAGGCCTACCAGTCTCCGTCTTGCCGTTATACAATTTTTTATTCTTTCTGAATCTGTGAGTTATAGGAAAGAAATGTCGGTGGCCCATAAACGACTCTTTCCCACTAAACTTCAAGCATACGGCGCTCGTATGCGTATGACAACTTGGGCAAACAAGCTTACCTTGAGTTGTCCACCCCGACAGCATGCCGTAGGATGGAAAATCATTAATAGGCTACAACAAAGCAGCCTGAATCTGAAAAAATTGTTTACCATCCGCGTCATAGGTTCTTACGCCAAGTTCCCACAACAACTTTAACTCATCGATTAAAGGGTGAAGGTACACGTCGATGTTTTTCCTAGGAGACGATAGACCATTGATTAAAAGCGCCAATATAAAATAAGACTACGTCATAGCCCTCCACGGCGGCAGGTTGTATATAGTCACCACAATAGGCCAAGTACTGTGAGTACACCAGCCGCGAACCATCCCAAATGGACTGAAAACATCGCTCGCAATTTCCAGCCTCACGTTATGAGGGTCTGCGCCGAATGAAGGATGATTTTCATCTAAAACTTTCCATGATATCGAATCTCTGGGATGGCTCATTTTTCCCTCTTCAAGAGGCGTTTTATGGTGCCACTGCATTTCGTACGCCGTCTCCTCACACATAAATAACCGTTGTAGCCTCGGTATTAATGGAAAATGATGAAGAATCTTCATGGACACATCACTCGACTATGGGTCTTTATTAGGATTGAATCGGCTGGTCCCGCACATAAGGCGGTCTCTGAATGTTGCGTGTTCATTCCGGAACAAAACACAATCATTCTCACATGCATGTATCTTATAATACTTCAAGCCGATATTTTTGATTATTTTTTGCACCTCGTACCAGCTCGGTGGCACTTCATTTTCATCGGGAAAAGCTTCCTTCAGGAGTTTTAGGAGATCGGTAAAAGACTGGTCACTCCATCTATTCTTACACTTGATCTAGAAGAGATGTACAAAAAATGACAGTTTTGAAAACCTTTTGCAATTTGGTATAGCGGGATCCTAGAGTCAGCCTTGTACTTCTCCAATAATGATGGTCCAGTGCTTTTCGTATCATAAGGAAGTCCAGCGGCATTTATAAGGTCATCCATGTCATCAATCGGAGTGAATACAGCATCATCTTCTTCGACGGCTTCGTCTTCTTCAAACTTCCATTCCTCTTCCTCCTCTTCTTCTACTATCCCTTACCACTCTGCAGTTTCCATTTTGATGAATTCATTTCTCGTCTCTTGGACCCATGTTTCGTCTCTCGTTACAATGACTTTTTCTCCAAGAAGTTCCCACGTGGTGTAATCTCTAACAAAACTGTATCTCACGATGTGTAACTCAACTTCCGACTTCTTGAGCAATCGCTTATTCATACACTTAAAGAAATGATAATAGATTTCGTGCTCTTTCGGTAACCCAAGACATGCGTAGGAAAAATCGGTGAAAAAGCTAACATCGTTAACAAAAAAGCGATTGAATCTTGAAAGAGCATCGACGTACATCCAACTCTTGTCGTGGAGGTACGGGAATTCCATATTAGAACAGCTCGGATGAGGCAAGGTTCCTATAGACAAGACGCATTGGAATAAGATTCCTTGACAGATACGCGATAGACGGGATACTAAGAAGCTTTAGTGCTAGATTTAATTGACGGCTTGGTTAATTTAAGTTTCAATTAACGATTTAGCTATAAAGATTATTAAGGACCGAGAGCAAATGCTCATTGGCAGGGAGTTGGATTCTTCTTTCAAGAAAAATGATGATGATATTAAATGTTCTATATTGGATGTCGAGAGTAGCGGCTGTCGAAAGTAAGGTACCTATCCCATTAAGAATGTATAAAGCATACACCCATTCACTTGTGCTTTCATCCGTTTCGAGAAAATTTCAACAGCACCTCTCTGCTGTTCTTCGAGTACACTATAATAGAACAGATAATCATTTCAATACCGTAAAACACCGTTGAAACAAACATCTAATCTATCGTACATGGAGAACCAGCGGAAAGGTACCGACGAAATATCCCGAAACGAATGAAGAACACAAGTGAATACAGGTGTCTGCTTTATACATTCCTAACTTATCTACACGGGACAAATCTATCGGTTATCATACGATCGAATATTAATTCTCATCACATAGACTACTCGGCAGTTGTTAGAAATCAAACGATAACATCCAGTGTTTAGTAACCTTTGTGTAGTTTTATGTCACGACGAACACTGAACGTATGTTAACCGATAGACGGGAACTAAGTCACGTTTTCATTTTCATATATGATTATCGATGAGAATATGAAAATTTCATATTATCATCAAGTTTCATACACTTACTTTAAGATTTAATTTGGATTGGTTTTACGTTTACGTATCAATTTCAAGCTTTCAAAGTTTTTGGTTTAAAGTATAGTTTTTTAAAATTAAGTGTTTTCTTAATTGAATTTAAGATTTTGGATTTAGGTTTGGGGTTGGGGTGTGATTTGACAATGGTTCTATGTAGAGAAGAATGATGATGAATTAAGGTTCGGCCTTGTGTGTATGTGTGTGTGTATGTGCGTTGTGTGTCTCTAACCCCCTAACAATGCTTAATGCGACAATGCTCAATGAGGGTGGATTGTATATAGGTTGGCATAAAAAGAATAATGAGGATGTAACAATCAATGATGTAAGGTTATTTCCGAAATTGACGTATCCTGAATGTGTTGATTGATGTTAGACAAGTGAAATATTATATCATATGCTATGTTAATGATATATAGCTCTGATCGGTTACAAAAAGTCTCGTTTCAAGATCTAGTAAACTCTAGGCCTTGGGGAGTGACAATTGCAGTAATGGTGAAAACAACGTTTTTGTTTCGCGAACTCCATACAAAAGTATCTAATAAAGATTGGTAATGATTTAACCCCCAACCCAAACACCTAACTCTAATTAACCATAACCCCCTAACCATAACTAAACCCCAACCAACTCTAATTATCCCCTAATCCAAACACCTAAACCTAAGCCATAACTCTAAACCTAATACAAACCCTATGCCTAGCATAACCCTAACCTATTCTTAACCCTAACCCATAAACCCTAGCTAACCGTAACCCTAACCTCTATCCCTAACCCTAACCTAAACTCTATCTAACCCGTCCCCCAACCCAAACCCTAACCAATATGATCCTGCCCCTACAACAACTCAAAAATTAATTTTTGATAACAACAGCAATAACATGAAGTATCAACAACAGTATAAACATCAGCAGCAGCAACATGAAGTATCAACAACAGTATAAACATCAGCAGCAGCAACAAGATCAACACAAACAAAATTTAATTTTTGGGAGCAAATTAAAATTTTAAAATTATATCCAAAATTTTAAAATAAAACTACTTTTATACTTACCTGTAGACGATCACAGACTAGAGACAGCTCGAGCGGCGGCGGCGAGCTTTGTCACGCCCCGCTTCCCATAATGCGCAGACTACAGCACGTGACAGAGGCAACCATGCTACCTGTGGTTAGGAATCATCCCTCCATAATCACATTACGGCTGTCTATAGGATATCAAGCATAGAAAATATATATAAACTAGCTAGTACATGTCCATTTTCCACAATAAATAGAGTCAAGAAAATGTATAAGCTGAAATGAATCAAGATCCAATAAACAACAACTGAAACTTGTCCCAATATGAGCTCACATCAAGGAAATAACTGCGGAAATAAACTAAACTAAACATCTCTAAATAACACATGTTCAATTCCTCACTGCTCGGCTTGATGGCTAAGTACTCCTTTTCAGCCTGCGATAAAGATAGAGAAACTTGGCCATTCAAAACCCAGATGTCAGTGAGTCATAATATCAAAAACAATACTAATCCAGGATGTAACGATATAGGTAAACATGAATATAAATAGTAAACACAAATATGAAACAGTGAGGTATGTGTATGTATGTGATCTGTGATGTGTAACCTAAAACTATGCTTCTAGGTTATTTATTCTAAAAGTCTTTGAAATCAATTAATGTAATCCTCATCGTAACCCAACATTCTATGTCCCATTCATTCCCCACGGGACCACGTAACAGGATTTATTCTGCAACTCCCAGAAAAAACGGCAAACGGGTAATTATTTCGTAACGCCCGGAAAAACGGCAAACAGGTAATTATTCCGTAACGCCCGGAAAAACGGCAAACAAGAAAACAGGTAATTATTCCGTAACGCCCGAAAAAAAAGAAAACAGGTAATTATTCCGTAACGCCCGGAAAAACGGCAAACAAGTAATTATTCCCTAACGCCCGGAAAAACGGTAAATATGTAATAATAGCCATTTGAGTTACGTTTCGGTTACATTCTTGATTTCCCCTTTACCCCCAGCTTTGTGTTCAAGTCAGGTATTGCCAATATAGATCTAATGACAACACAGGATCAAGCAGGTACAGTTCTCGTCTATACAGACAACAAGTTACGTCCATCACGACACCAAGTCAGTATTTTTGGCATTAGTAACAAGATCCAAGTAACAAATCAAGTAGTATGTTGTGGACATGTCATGTGATGCATATGTATCAAATAGATATCCAAATGTGAAACTGTAACGAATTATCGGAACACGGTAAACAAACTGATATCAAGATGCATATGTATGTATCTGTAATAACCTTTTATAGGTCCATGACTACATATGATGCAAACTAGATAACATGTTGTACTAATATAATAGTATAATGATATTATGATATTTCGGCATGCAATTAGATATGTTATTATCAGTACGGATACGAACGGATACTGTAAAACTATAATATTTGCTGCATAATAAAACACATGTACTATTTTTATTCATATATAAATAGATATATTAACATAGCATGTTGCAAGTTAAACTTGCCTGATCGGATCTCACGTCAGGGTACATACGGCATGTTCGATGTCAGATAAATATCGTGATGCAACTCAAGCGTGCAGGACTGGACCTGGCTGATCAACGACGTGACTACGATGGATGACAATGATGACTGGGTCGTCCGGATCGTCGGCGACGCATGCGACTCCGGCGAGACGACTGGAAAACCAAGAAATCAAGGAAAGAGAAAAGAAAGAAAGAAAGAAAGAAGAGGAAGAAGAGGAATGGGGTTGGCTCGGCTGTGGGTTTAGAGGACAGAGGAGACGACGACGGCGATGATGGCTGCTATTAAAGAAGAAGGCAGTGGGTTCTTTGCTGTCGGGGTTGTCGGGAAGTTGGGGTCAATGGTGGTGATGGAGGGTGTAGTGCTGGTGGGGAGAAGAGAGGGATGAGAAGGTGAAAGCGGGGGTTAGGTGATGGCGACGGCGAGTCTCAAGCGATGAGGGTTGGAAGCGTTGGGTTCAGGTGTAGGGTTGGTGATCAGTTGTAGGGTTCTTGGCATCATCGGGGTTTGCAAGGTGCTCGGGTATGGAGAGAGAAGGAGTGGAGTAAGTGGAGGTTGTGACGATGACGACGAGAAGATGAGGGTGAGGCGATCGGCGGTGAGGAAGCGGCTAGGGTTTCTAGGCGTCGGGGATTGGGTTGCAGGGATGGTCGTTGGGTGCAGAGAGCTCGGGTAGAGGAGAGGAGGAATAGGAGGAGGAGGTTGAGGTGGTGAGGGTGCTGTGGTGACGGTGACGTGGTTGTGTGGAGGTCGGAGATGAAGGCGTGGGGCTAGGGTTTGGCTGGGGGTTCGTCGCGAGAAGAAGGAAGAAGAAAATAAAAGAGAAAAGAGAGAGGTGTTAATAATAATTAGGTTATAAATAAATATATATATATATATAGGGGGGAGAGAGAGGGGTAGAGAGAGAGTGTGTGTACGAGAGGAGAGAGAAAGAGTGCGAGAAAAGAGAGAGAGAGATATAGGAAAAATATTTAGTTAATATATTAATATATATTATATATATTATAAACTGGTTAAATTTTATATAAATATTATAATATATTTTCTGAGTTTGAACAACTAATATAAAAATACTCCGAAAAATAGCCGGGTCTCTTCTAAAAATCTAGTTTTAAAATATAGATAATATACGTATCAGCCAAAACCATAATGTGATGTCCGGTTAAATAAAATACATACCCCTAAGAACGGATCACGGAAATAAACGTATCGATCCAAACGAATCTGTTTAAACCATTAGGGCATGAACACGATGTATAGATGCAAACATATGATATGGGGTATGACAACAGGCCATACTAAATATTAAAATGTATTATTTGGCTATTATTTGTATTATTAAAATATATGCAGATACCAAATATATTATACATGTATATAGAACCTAGCTGTGCACGGATCCTCTGTACTAGTAATATACAATGTAATCTAGAACCATAATGGGTTTCAAGCATGTCGGCCGGGTCGGATACTAACCACAGATACCAAATGCACTATCCACAACCAAAACGATAATAATCAAGAAGTTTTCGCAATATTAGGAAAATACTCAAATAAATATCGTATAAGTGCATTAGGGTGTTACATTATACATAACTACAAAAGAATTTCGTCCTTGAAATTGCCGGAACAAGAAAGGACAAGAAAACATGAATCAAACTTCTGTCGGATCTCGTTTTCACCTTTCCAAGTAGATTCTCCGTGTGAACGATTCTCCCATGAAACAAGTACTAGAGGGATAACCTTGTTCTTAAGGACATTGTCTCGTCGATCCACTATCGCCATTATACTTTCTTCATATGTTAAGTCCTCCCTTACTGTCGGCTCCGAGTGATCTAGGACATGCGTCTTATCTCGAACATACTTCCAGAGTTGAGATACATGAAACACGTCATGAATACTCGCTAAGGATGGTAGTAAAGCCAATCGATAGGCTACTTCTCCAACATGCTCGATAATATCGAAAGGCCCCACGAATCGAGGACTAAACTTTCCTCGACTACCAAATCAAATCTCTCCTCTGGTCAGTGATATCTTTAGGAATATATGATCACCAACTATGAACTCCAGAGGTCTTCATCCTGTATCAGTCCAACTTTTCTGTCGATCATGTGCCGCCTTCATATGATTTCGGAATACGTTAACTTTCTCCACTGTTTGCATAATAAGATCCGGTCCCAACAATCTTCTTTCTCCAACATCGTCCTAACAGACAGGCGAGCGACACTTGCGACCATATAATGCTTCGAATGGAGCAATCTGTATAGTCGCTTGAAAACTGTTATTATAAGAAAACTCCACCAAGTGCAAATGATCCTCCGATGAACCCTTGAAGTCTAACATGCATGCTCTCAATATATCTTTAAGAGTTTGGATCGTTCGTTCAGGCTGGCTATCTGTCTGCGGATGGTAGGCGGTGCTAAACTTCAATCGAGTCCCCAAACTTTCCTGTAGACTCCTCCAAAAGTGCGATAAAAATCGAGTATCATGATCCGAAATGATGCTCACATGTACTCCATGCAATCTAACAATCTTCTGCATGTACCGCTTTGCTAAAGCTTCCATCGACTGACCAACTCGAAATGGTAAAAACTGAACTGCCTTGGCCAATCGATCAACAATCACCCAAACTGTATTGTTTCCCTTTGGACTCCGTGGTAGAGCTGTCACGAAATCCATGTTTATATGTTCCCACTTCCATTATGGAATTGGAAGTGGTTGCAACAAACCAGCTACCCTTTGATGTTCAGCCTTGACTTGCTGACACACCAAGCACTTCGATACATAGTGAGAAATCTCCCTTTTCATGGCTTCCCACCAGAAATGTTGTTGTAGATCTCGGTACATCTTTGTGCCTCCCGGATGTACGGAATACGCGACACTATGAGCCTCCTTCATGACTTCTTCATGGACATCTCCTTTCGACACACATAGATGACTCCCATATCGTAACGAACCATCTTCATGAGTTAACAAGTCTCGAAGTCCCGCTTCTACCTGTTCTCGAAACTTCTACAATCTTGGATTGTTCGATTGCGTTGCTTTAATATTATCGATCAAGGATGACTGTACTTGCAACTGCATCAACTGTCCTGAAGAATATGGTAGCACAATCTCCAACTCGAATCTCTAAAAATCGGCTATAATCTCCTTCTGTGCAGTCAATATCCGTATTGTTGGCAACCGACTTAGCGCATCTGGTACTGTATTAACTTTCCCCGGATGGTATTTTAGATCAAAATCATAGTCGTCCATCAGCTCCAACCATCTACGATGGCTCATGTTGAGCTCTTTCTATTTGAACACATACTTTAGGCTTTTGTGATCTGTAAATACTTCTACCCTTTCGCCCAATAAGTAGTGTCTCCAAATCTTCAAAGCAAAAATCACTACTGCTAGCTCCAAATCATGAGTTGGGTAGTTCTTCTCGTGAGTCTTCAATTGTCTTAACGCGTAGGCTATAATCTTCCTATGCTGCATTAGCACACATCCCAAGCCTTTTCCAGATGCGTCGCTATGAATAACCAACCCTCCGGAACCATCTGACACTGTCAGAATAGGAGCGGTGGTCAATCTTTGCTTCAACGCTTCAAAAGCTTACGCACATTTCTCCGTCCATACGAACGGTACCTCCTTCATGTTAGCTTGGTTATTGGTTCAGCAATTCGAGCGAAATTCTCCACAAACCTTCTATAATATACGACAAGCCCAAGAAAGCTTCTGATCTCCTCTACGTTCTTTGGAATTCGCCAATCATGAACAGCAGCGATCTTTTCAGGGTCAACGGCAATTCCATCTCCGGATACTACATGACCCAAGAACTTCACTTCTTTGAGCCAAAACTCGCACTTGCTCATCTTAGCATATAAACTTTCTTGCCGCAACGTTTGCAGTGCGATCTTCAAATGTTCTGCATGCTCTTATTTACTCCTCGAATAGACCAGAATGTCATCAATAAACACTACTACGAACTGGTCCAAATACGGTGAAAAGATTCGGTTCATCAAGTCCATAAATATCGTCGGTGTGTTCATGACTCCGAATGGCATCACTAAGTACTCGTAATGCCCCTATAGAGTTCGGAACGCTGTCTTGCAAATGTCTTCTGATTTCACCCGAACTTGATGATATCCGGATCGCAAATCCAGCTTCGAGAATGTAAGTCTACGGTAGAGTCCCGGCCGTCTGTCCAAGGCCAAAATGCGGAAATGAAAACTTTTTCAAAACTAGAAACCGGCGCTATCGCAGACTTTAATCCCGGATCGAACCAGTAGCCTATAACTAGCAACAAGAGAAAGGTTAGAAAAGCTATACCGATCGATCCGTGTCCTTCGGTCTTTAGCCACCATCCCTAGCTCCTCGCGTCATCTCCGATCTCCGGTCTTCTCGTCGGAAAAGGCACCACATCTTCGAGTCTTTTTACGGGCTCCCGCTTCATCCGAAGCAACTCGGGCACGAAGTTCGCTAGCCGACGTGTCCAAGGCGAAGTAGAGAATGTTTGCGACAACTTTGTCTTTTGCATCCATTACATGGATGGAGGTTGAAGATGAAGCCATTAATGGAGGTTGTGAGCTAGAGGAAGAAGAAGAGGAGGAGCCATTTTCTTTCTTTTTGTTATCTATGATAAATGAGAGAGTCGTATTGAAAAATACAAGACCAAAACCTTTACAATGGCTGCCCTTCTCTCTCTTCCTCTCAATTCACCTCACAAATCAATCACACAATGTGAGATTTGCACAAGAAATGAGACCATGAGTCACCTATAAAGTACATGTCTCATTTAATGCACAAAATGATGATTTAAGCTCACAATTTCCATTTGTAAACATTAATCCAAATGTTTACAACAATAAAAAGATACAGTAATATCTAAAGTAAACTCATGACGGATCACAAGGATACCCCTCACCTGTATATACATACATGCATCCGTGTTCCGACTGAATGCGAATACGATGAGACTAAAGTAATCCAACAAATCTAATACTAGGATTCGGCTTAAACCAAAGCCCACTAGTATGATCTGCCCGATCATGATCCGTGCACTACTGCACGTATGAGCACCTGCATAACCCAATGAGCACCTGTATACATCTTATGTGAACTAACTGACACCAATGGCTTGTGAGACCGGCCACCGCCTTTCGTCAGGGTCTCGATTGTATACACTAGTCTACTAATGGAGTATCGATGCCCAGTCTCGAAAACTCCCACGACTAGGGACCACTTTAAGAATGTGCTTATAGACCCCAGCTTTCACGTATATGATCGCCATCATACTGCTGGCAGTCAAGCAAGAATCCTAAGGGCTCTATCAACGTGTAATAGCGACCTGTAAGGTCACCTAAAGCAGTACACGATGATAAAGATAAACCAGATAGCATACTATCATCTTGAGTAAGACTGTCCTACCGGCATAGGTCCCCCCTCAATCATTGCAATCACGTTCCTGTGATCCAATAATTGATTCTGAGGGCACTATATTCAACAATCTCCCACTTGCATTCAAGGCTAATTATTGCGATGTCGCATACTCACAGCCCGTGTGATACCGAACATCCAACTCCTCTACTGATCAGTCTCACAAAGCCCATTTGTGAAACTATTGCGTTCGAGGAATAGCCTCAGTGAGTGGATCCGCCCTGATGTTTCTTTCTATGTCTCTCTTTATCTCAAGTTCGCGGAGAAAGCCATCTCCCGAAATGAGCAATACCTGTCTTAGAATATGGTTGGATGTCTGATGGGACCTAGTTCATAAATGAACTCCAAATCCAAACTTCATAGACTGTATCGTCAACTGAACTTAATCAGTATCCTGCGCCATGCCTCCCTCAGTATTCGCTTGGACCACCTGTCCAAACTACTGCCCCTCGTGAGAGGGAAAACTATAACTCTGACAGACACTCTGTCATCGAGGTCACCTTGGAAGCCTGGAATGATAACTGTCTCCTAAAAGAGCCTGTTGTTATCATATCCCTAGAACATCCACTTATGTTCTAAAACTGCTTCCGAACGTTTCTCCAGGATAGGATTAATATCACAACTTATTGCATCTTATGCAAAAACAACATCTGGTGTGGTACTTGACATCTCATGATTGACTCAATTGCCTAAGCAAATGATTTGGCAATCATGCACATCCCTCTCCCTTTTAGTCTGTAAGACACCTTTAGAGAGGGTGACTCCATCACCTGCAGGTATACTACCATGCCAGAAGTCATCCATTCTAAAATACCTGTAGAATGCTGTCTAAGTAGTCAGATTGGGAAACTACCCAAATATAGATCTAAAACCATAGATCTAGTAACCAGAATGTCAGATATTATATCTATATCCTTTATGCAGAGAAACCACTGTGTGACAACCAAAATATAACCGATCGTAGTATAGAAATTTCACTTCCCACTCTGTGTATGTCATCCAAATACCAGGACATCACACCCTACTACCTTCTTAACAGATCCATCCCCTATTCTGATGAAATCAAACCTATGACTGTCACATCAGAAATAGATGATCTACCTCCGCTATATCTGCTTTAGTCTATAAATAGACATAAGCTACTTTTCCACTATGCTTCCGCTGCTCCCACTGACTACGACAACCCTCTGGCAGAGTCATATACACGTGCAGTTCTAGAGCTAGTTTAGAACGACGCTATACGCATCCTCTTGCCGGGTCTCATAGCCTGGAACATCAGTAATGGCAACTCTGGGTAAACAAGAACCTCCCTGTCACCGTCCTTGAGGCTACCGGAGTACTTCTCGGGTGCCTGAGCTTACCCACCATATCTGCGGAGTGGCTAATGGAATGTCAAACCAGATTGAATCTTTAGGTCATATTAAATTTTCAGTAATCGTTTGCGGTTCTGGAATCACTTCCAGTTCTACCATACTCCCACTACTGTTTTCTGAATAAAAAATCCATTTTACTAAAACTGTGGCGAGTCAAGAACAATATCACTATTGATCTTCCAGATGGTAGAAAGTCAACACTCGTCATAGCCTGGGTCAACCCACAAACAGCCATTACAAAAACGTTCCTTGAGTTATCCAGAGTCTGGCTTTAAGTATAAGCCGGACAACTCCCCGTACCTTAACATTGTTAAGATATGAACTATTCTATATCCAATATAGAAACAGAGGCACTGATTTAATTGGAACCAGATTCAAATCATGCAGCTGTCTCCAGTGCATATCAACTAAATGGAGAGAGGCCGATCAGCATTACTCAACTTAGGAGTGCTTCCAATTATGAGTAGCCTGAAAGAGAAGCAAGTTCTCTTAATCATTACTATCAACTGAATACCATACACAAGTATCTACATCTTCGATCACCTTGAAGAATCCTGATACTTGCAACACCAGGTTCTCTACTTTATTCTTATACCTATAACTTCTCAAAACATAGACCTTGCATTTCTACGAAACACATGTCTAAGAACTAGAGAAGTCACAAATAAACAGAATATAGTACGAGTACCATCCCCTCTGTCCTAATGGACACTGGAAAACATACAATACTCTGTATAAGTCCCCTAAGTCCAATAACTCATTCCCTGTGTGTCGTAGGTTGAAAACTGTATTTATGGTTAAGAAGAATTACACCGCTGTTTAATGCTCCTTACCTAACCATCCACTGATATAGGTAAATGTCATAGACATAATTTAAAAAAGTTATATCTCACTTTATAAAAATAAACGTACAGATATATCAATTTGAAATTGGTGCATAACAACGGATATTCAAAACCAAATATTTGCCGTCCGGCAAACAACCTAGGCGATTTCCTCAAATATCACCAATTACAACGAATCCCGATATAATGAGGATGATCACCCAATTCCCAATAACTTACTCCCACTCATCATCTGTAAAACCATACAGTTGTAAGAATCAAACCTGGTAAATACATACCCTGGAGCAAGGGCTAATTTGGAAATCAGTTTTCTATTAACAATGCACAGTGAAACTGAAATATGTAAATGTTTCGAAGGGGTATCCGGGTATTCATAGTAATGCCTCTTCTATTATCAGATTCACAACTATAACCGTATATTTCTTTGCCATCTCTCCAAATCCCTTTATATGTCTTTAGTCATTACCTTCTGTACACCACCTTTAGGCCAAATGGTTTTCTTCCTTCCCTACCGTTCGGCACCAGCCTATGGTTTGGAAGAAGACTATCCAATAAGCATAATGGGTGTACTCTCTTAATCCTAGGAGTACTCGTAACCTGAGAGAAGGTGAAGATAAAAGACAGCTGAATAAAACCTTATTCCAATTTCTCCTGAACCAGAGTCCATCCCGAACTGGAACAAGTTCCTTTGATTCGTATATAACCATACGATGGAGTATCCAAATAACTGTGGATTTTCGTAGTGATACGGGGTGTTCAGGAGAAATACAAAGGTGAAGTAGGAGTGGCGATGAAATACTTGGTTTGGTTGTGAATGGCAGTCGCAATTTACTTTGCCCTCTTACTAATCCTTTTATTTGTCTTTAACTAATACCTTCTGTACACCTTTTAGGCTAAATGGTTTTCTTCATTCCCTACCGTTCGGCACCTGCCTATGGTTTGGATGAAGACTGTCCAATTAGCGTAACAGGTGTACCGTCCTAATCCAAGGAGCACTCGCAACCTGAGAGAAGGTAAAAGGAAAAGACAACTGAATAGTCCTATTCATTTTCTCCAGAACCAGAAACTATCCTCGAATCTGGAACAAGTTCCTTCGAGTTCGTATATAACCATATGATGATTTTATCCAATGGAAGTGGACGTTCGTGGTAATACGGGGTGTTCTGGAGAAAAGGGTAAAAGTAGGAGTGGCAATGAGGTATGCAACTCTGACAATCCAAAAGCCATTGTTTTAAGAAAGTTCGGTTAACTTGGTCACTGAGTCATAGACAAGGGTCGGGTCATGGTCGCTGACAAAGAGAGAGAGAAAAGAAACACTCTGCATGCACTCTAACCTAGATCAGAATAGTTATCAATTTATCTAATCAGGAAACCTCCCACTGTAACCTCAAATTCTCCTCCAAACCTGAAAGAAGAATTAGTCGGGATCACCCGAGAAGTAAAACAACTCATCAGTAGAAATCGGGATCCAACTATCATCGCATGATAACGTGATGGAATCCACTCACGTTATCACACTCCAGAAGGTATGCGCATATCTGGCAAGTTTCAGTTTCTTTAGAAACTCCCGATGTGATTTTTACCCCATGCTCTTATGACCTTGAAGAAGGCCAACAAATCATAAGTCGCATGTCAAGTTCTACCCGTCATTGTCCAGGTTAATTTGAACCCACCCGTACAAGCCCTTGACGAAGGTCAAGAAGGCTATACGACTGTCCCAAACCAACGCATCTATCTATGCAGCAGAAAGGTAACAAGCAGCTACCATTCACTATGCCTTGACGAAGATCAACAAACATAGAATGAATACTAAGTGCTACCCGTCTGAAATGACGGAGGGCTATGAATGGTTTTTGGCTAAAAACCTTTATCGTAATGAACTTGATATCGTTGAAGGAACCGGATAACTTTTTATAAAAATATAGTGGCGAAAACCTTTGCTAAAGAGGTCACTCCTGGTGAAGGGATCTCGGCTCTTTCCCCGTAGAATGAGGTGCAGGATATTCCAACTGAATACCACGATGCAAAGAAAAAAGTAATCAGCTATAGTGAAGTTATTACCCTGACTCAAATTTCTGTCCAAAAGGTCACTCCCGGTGAAGGGATCTCGGCCCTTGCCTCGTCGACTGAGGTGTTGGATATTCATAACCGAATACCACTGTGCAAAACAAAAGAAAACGTCCTTGCAATAACAGCTTTTTGAAAAATGTTCCAACAACATCAGAATAGCTTTGTTTAGCTTGCATTGATCCGAATCAATGCAGTCCCATCAATTGATCACACCAGAAAAGAACGAAAATATGATGTACGTATATGCCATCCGCATTCGCCACTGGGTCCCGTCATCACCCGTTAGGTTACTTAACTATCGACAGAGCGAGGACTGGACTAGCGCGGGTGTAAAACATATACAACATCTACTAGTATATATATCAATATATAATATTCGCTCATGGCGTGATAAAATGCAACATCACAGAAATGTAATAAGTATCACAGAACAATACAGATAATCTGGAAGCCCCGGGTTTCACAGAGCCGCAACTGAAACCCGACGTTCCCCTAGTCGTGTGGATAGCCTGTGCAATGAAATCCTAGACCCTTATGGGCGCGGCAAGTTACCCGCCAAAATCTGAAGCGAGGCAGCCCCCTTCAACAAAGTGAATGGACCACCCAGCACTTTACGGAATCCGGTAACTTGAGCACCCCTCCTTGGGTCAACCTATACCCCCTACGAGTGCGGCGAATAGCCCACCAATTCTAGAGTAAAACCCTCTCTGTCTCAAAGCTATGAGATGCGGGCCTGTTGCCCTTTAGAACTCGGCTACCCGTGCACCCCACCGCAGGGTAATCCTAGTACAAAAAGTAAAATATATATACAACGGGTATATCGACCTCAGCCCGGTCGTGCCCCAAAAGAATAATATACAAACAGGCAGTGACGGCAGTCCACATGTCGGACGCTCGCCCCGCAATATCAAATGTATAAATAATACCAAACTGTACTAGCATTGCATCCAGGCTATCCACCACGACAAATCCGCAACATCACAGCACAACACAGAACATCAATGTGAATGTCACGTTCGCAAATCCGTCTAAAAGAGCTATAGCAATTAGACAAGATTTACCGATCAAATGACATTCACGGTCGCAGATATAATGTAAATACTGTGAACTAACATATTTAAAATTTTCGATCGACAAAATTTCCCCGAAGTAGGCCCCAAGCACAATTCCCAGTACTCAAACAAATCTGGGCCCAAACAAAAAATACCAGAAACCCCATTTCTAAGTCAGAAACCACTATAGGAAAAATGGTGGACAGATGCTACAGTGGTGAGGCGGAACCGCGGCCATAACAAGGGTAATACCGCGGTTCCGCAGCGCTACAGTTAGATCAGTGTACCAAATTTCAACAGTGTTCTTTAAAAAGTCTGCCTGATTTTCTGCAATACTCAAAATAATTTTTCGACGACAAAAAAAAATTCGACAGAAACTCAGAATTAGAAATGCAGTTTTGGAAAATTTCGTTCGATCGAAGATCTAAACACGTTAGAGCAAGCTAGTAAAGGTTAATGTGGTGGCTTTGATACCATGTAAGTCTACGGTAGCGTCCCGGCCGTCTGTCCAAGACCAAAATGCGGAAACGAAAACTTTTTCAAAACTAGAAACCGGCGCTATCGCAGACTTTAATCCCGGATCGAACCATTAACCTATAACTAGCAACTAGAGAAAGGTTAGAAAAGCTATACCGATCGATCCGTGTCCTTCGGTCTTTAGCCACCATCTCTAGCACCTTGCGGAATCTCCGATCTCCAGTCTTCTCGTCGAAAAGGGCACCACATCTTCGAGTCTTTTTACGGGCTCCCACTTCATCCGAAGCAACTCGGGCACGAAGTTCGCTAGCCGACGTGTCCAAGGCAAAGTAGAGAATGTTTGCGACAACTTTGTCTCTTGCATCCATTGCATGGATGGAGGTTGAAGATGAAGCCATCAATAGAGGTTGTGAGCTAGATGAAGAAGAAGAAGAGGAGCCATTTTCTTTCTTTTTGTTATCTATGATAAAATGAGAGAGTCATAATGAAAAATACAGGACCAAATCCTTTACAATGGCTGCCATTCTCTCTCTTCCTCTCAATTCACCTCATAAATCAATCACACAATGTGACATTTGCATAAGAAATGAGACCATGAGTCACCTATGAAGTACATGTCTCATTTAATGCACAAAATGATGATTTAAGCTCACAATTTCCATTTGTAAACATTAATCCAAATGTTTACAACAATAAAAAGATACGGCAACATCTAAAGTAAACTCGTGACGGATCACAAGAATACCCCTCACCTGTATATACATACCTGCATCCGCATTCCGACTGAATGCGAATACGATGAGACTAAAGTAATCCAACAAATCTAATACTAGGATCCGGCTTAAACCAAAGCCCACTAGTATGATCTGCCCGATCATGATCCGTGCACTATTGCACGTATATGATCGGACCCTGCCATATATTATGCGGCCTCTACAACGTTTCGCCCGAAACTTCAGAAACTGTCTGTGGGGGACTCTAAAGACTCGTCAATACTTTGGCTGTGGATTTAACTACTAGCACGTCAGTGGTACTAGCTGTACGTAACAGGCTACCAGGTATTGACCAAAATGGAGGTCGATGAGCGAACTCATCCTGACACCGTACTGAGCATGTCAGTGACAATATCCGTACAGTCCGGTCCGTTCGTCTATGAGCATCGCATGGCGGGCCTAGGGGGTTGGTAAAATTCAGACCCCCAAAAGCGGTACAAGTCGTGTCGGAGTGTAGCCCAGAACACCATGAGATACTACTGGAATACCTACCAGTAAATCTCCTGCCTTGGCCAAGGACTTCATGTAATGGCTCTCCTAGACACAGCGCGATCTCACCCCCAATACCGGGAGAGACGAAACCCCTGCCGATCCGCTCACTGTCTCCATGTGGCTCGGGACTATATCCAACTAAAACCTGTTTGCACGACTCCTTTGAGCCGTGGTAGAGTAGTAATCAAAGCACAGTGGGAACTCACACGAGACAAATGACAATCTCAGGTCGATGAACTAACCTGTACATATGTCACCAGGGAACTGCTATCTGACGTCGGGTATAATACCAACTAGCATGTTCCCAGCGAGTCATGTCCGGTGTACTCATAACCCAATGAGCACCTGTATACATCTTAGGTGAACTAACTGACACCAATGGCTTGTGAGACCGGCCACCGCCCCTCGTCGGGGTCTTGACTGTATACACTAGTCTACTAATGGAGTATCAATGCCCAGTCTTGAAAACTCCCACGACTAGGGACCACTTTAAGGATGTGCTTATAGACCCCAGCTCCCACGTATATGATCGCCATCATACTGCTGGCAGTCAAGCAAGAATCCTAAGGGCTCTATCAACGTGTAATAGCGACCTGTAAGGTCACCTAAAGCAGTACATAATGATAAAGATAAACCAGATAGCATACTATCATCTTGAGTAAGACTGTCCTACCGGTATAGGTCCTCCCTCAATCATTGCAATCACGTGCCTGTGATCCAATAATTGACTCTGAGGGCACTATATCCAACAGAGAATACCCTCGCGCTACTGAGATGATCGAATAATTCGCCGATGCGAGGGATCGGGTACATGTTCTTAATAGTCACACGATTTAATTCTCGATAATTGATGCACATCCTCCACGTGCCATCCTTCTTCTTGACTAGAAGAACTGGAGCTCCCTAGGATGAATTACTGCTGTGAATCCAACCCTTCTCAAGCAATTCGATGACTTGCTTCTTTACTTCTTCCAATTCCACTGGCACCATCGGATAATATGTCTTTGAAATCGGCGCTGCTCTAGGAACAAGATCGATCGCGAACTCCACATCTCGTTTTGGCGGTAAACCCAAGATGTCCTCTAACACATCCATAAACACTCAAACTACTGCTGGCGCTTCCTCCTTATCTACTTCCATCGACGAAAGAATGGCACTTGTCGACCTAGCCCTAAATTCGAATGGCCCGACAAATCTGCTACCTCTTGAAAATATAAACTCCGGATGTCCAGGAATCTGGAAAATCACTTTCTTAGCCCTACAATCAATGTGAGCATGGAAAGTGCCAAGAAAATCCACTCCCAAGACAACATCGTAGCTGCCAGTATCGATCACCAAGAAATCCGCAAATAACTCTCATCCGCAGATAACAATCGAACAATCCTTGCACTCGCTAATAGATATAATTTTCCCATTCCCAATGTGTATGTCCCAGCAACTAGATAGGGCCATGTATGGAATCGAGTGTGCACCAATAAACTTGGACAACATAAAACAATGGGATTCACCTGAATCGAATAATGCCAATGCGGGAAAATTATGAATGAGTAGGATACCTGAAACAACTTCGTCTGAAGCCTTGGCTGTCAAAGTGAATGCCCATGCTTTATTAGACTCCTGAGTAATCTGCTTCTGCCCATGAATCTGCTTCTGCGGTGGCTTATGAATATCGCCCCTCAATCGTAGCTTTGAAGGGCAAGCATCGATGGTATGGTCAGCTGATCCGCAAACAAGACAGAGTCCAAGCCTCCTTCGACATTCTCTCCGGAAATGTCCCGGTCGTTGGCAGTATTCACAAAACACACTTCCTTTCTGATCGGATACCGCAGGCTTCTTCATAGGCACAATGCCTTGCCTGTTCACCGGAATGCCTCTGCGTATAGGAGCTCTGTTTGGTGTAAATGCCGGCTTCCGCACTACGACGGCTTGCTGTTGCATACTCTTCACTTTCACCGATAAACTCTGCTGCTCCCTGGCTACCTTAAGAACTTGGGAGAAGCTGGTCAAACTCAGAGGTAAAATATGTCTATAATCCCCACATCCAAGATACGTATAAGCCTTCGTGCCCTATCTGCATCGTTGGAAACCAAAGGCATCACAAATCGACTGAGCCGAGTCCACTCAGCCGCATGCGCATCAATGAAAACGCCATTCTGCTTCAGGTTAATAAACTTTTCTTTCATCTCTTCTCAAGCAGATTGCGAAAAGAACTTATCCAAGAAACTTCACGAGAATGCTGCCCAATGATCAGCTCGGGCAGACGGGTCTCCTCTACGAGCCACCACTCTCAAGCATAATCTACCAGTTGGATGCGTACTATATCCACCCTTTTCTCATCTAGAATCTGTGAGGCAACGAGCAGATTCTCCGTATCAACTAGCCACTGCTCCGCTGGCACTGGCTCCTCCAATCCTGTAAATGTGGATGGACCAAGCCTTCTGAAGTCCGCCACGGTGCCCTCACGCTGTGCTGGCCCGGGTGCTACTGCAACTACAAACTGTTGGACTATCCGCAGACCCTTCTGGAAAGCCTCGGCCTGCCGCAGATTAAGCTCAGTTTGCCGCTTCTAGTTTTCCAGCACACCACGTATAACTCCAAGCAGTGCGGCATCATTAACACGCCTCTGGTACGACCGCAAGTTTCTATCCGCCATGATTCTGGAGCCAAGATACTGAAGAAGATTAGCAATGGTAAACATGATTCAATAAACAAGATAGCTATAGATTCAAAACTGGAAAGATAGTAATGTGTCAGGACATGTTCCTAATTCCGGGTTTTCTGGTCAGCGTATTGGGTTTAATACCCAACTACAAAAGAACAAAACCCGATTAATCCTAAATCCTATGTCTCTGATATCAAAAAAACCCTGTCATGCCCCGTTTCCCAGAATGCGCAGACTACGGCACGTGACAGAGCCAACCATGCTACCTGTGGCTAGGAAACATCCCTCCACAGTTATATTACGGCTGTCTATAGGATATCAAGAATAGAAAATATATAAAAACTAGTTAGTACATGTCCCTTTGCCACAATAAATAGAGTCAAGAAAATGCAGAAGCGGAAACGAATCAAGATCCAATAAACAACAACTGAAACTTGTCCCAATATGGGCTCACGTCAAGGAAATAAACTGCGGAAATAAACTAAACTAAACATCTCTAAATAACGCATGTTCAATTCCTCACTGTTTGGCTTGATGGCTAAAGTACTCCTGTTCAGCCTGCGATAAAAATAGAGAAACTGGGTCATGCAAAACCCAGACGTCAGTGCGTCATAATATCAAAAACAATAATAATCCAGGATGTAACGATATAGGTAAATATGAATATAAATAGTAAACAAAAATATGAAACGGTGAGGTATGTGTATGTATGTGATGTGTGATGTGTAACCTAAAACTGTGCTTCTAGGTATCTATTCTAAAAGTCTTTGAAATCAATTAATGTAATCCTTATCGTAACCCAACAATCCGTGTCCCGTTCATTCCCCACGGGACCACGGTAACAGGATTTATTCTGTAACGCCCGGAAAAACGGTAAACAAGTAATTATTCTGTAACGCCCAGAAAAACGGCAAACAGGTAATTATTCCGTAACGCCCGGAAAAAATGGCAAACAAGTAATTATTCCGTAATGCCCGGAAAAACGGCAAACATGAAATTATTCCGTAACGCCCGGAAAAACGACAAACATGTAATTATTCCGTAACGCCCGGAAAAACGGCAAACACGTAATTATTCCGTAACGCCCGGAAAAACGGCAAACACGTAATTATTCCGTAACGCCCGGAAAAACGGCAAATATGTAATAATAGCCTTTTGAGTTACGTTTCGGTTACATTCTTGATTTCCCTTTTACCCCCAGATTTGTGTTCAAGTCAGGTATTGCTAATATAGATCTAATGCCAACACAGGATCAAGCTGATACAGTTCTCGTCTATGCAGACAACAAGTTACGTCCATCAGGACAACAAGTCAGGATTGTAGTCATTAGTAACAAGATCCAAGTAACAAGTCAAGTAATGTGTCGTGGACATATCATGTGATGCATATATATCAAATAGATACCCAAATGTGAAACTGTAACAAATTATTGGAACACGATAAACAAACTGATATCAGGATGCATATATGTCTATCTGTAATAACCTTTTATACGTCCATGACTACGTATGATGCAAACTAGATAACATGTTGTACTAATATAATAGTATAATGATATCATAATATTTCAGCATGCAATTAGATATGTTATTATCAGTACGGATACGAACGGATACTGTAAAACTGTAAAACTATAATATTTGTTGCATAATGAAACACATGTACTATTTTTATTCATATATAAATAGATATATTAACATAACATGTTGCAAGTTAAACTTGCCTGATCGGATCTCACGTCAGGGTACGCACGTCACGTTCGACGTCGGATAAATGTCGCGATGCAACTCACGCGTGCAGGACTGGACCTGGCTAATCAACAACGTGATTATGCTGGACGACGACGATGACAGGGTCGTCCGGATCGTCGGCGATGCGTGCGAATCTGGCGAAATGGCTAGAAAACCAAGAAATCAAGAAAAGAGAAAAGAAAGAAAGAAAGAAAGAAAGAAATAAGAAGAGGAAGAAGAGGAATAGGGTTGGCTCGGCTGTGGGTTTAGAGGACAGAGGAGACGACGGCGAAGATGGTTGCCGTCGATGATGAAGGGAAAAGGTTCTTTACTGTCGGGGTTGCCGGGAAGTTAGAGTCAATGGTGGTGATGGAGGGTGTGGTGCTGGTGGGGAGAAGAGAGGGATGAGAAGGTGAAGGCAGGGGTTAGGTGAAGGCGACGGCGAGTCTCCGGCGATGAGGGGTGGAAGCATTGGGGTTCGGGTGCAGGGTTGTTGGTCGGTTGCAGGGTTCTTGGCATCGTCGAGGTTTTGTAACACCTGAGTTTAGGTTTAGTGGTAATTACATGTTAATGTGGGGTTTTTGGTAAAAAGTTTACCAAAATGGGTTCCTGATAATTTATCTGGTTTTATAGTTATTTTTGTAGAATTTTATCTCGACCACACACACTTGTGCATGATAACTAGGGTTAAACCTAGGGTTACCATGTTGAGCCAACCATGGTGGTCTAACACACTTGGTTAAGCTAATTGGGTTAATTATGAGTGTTAGATTTGGTTAAGGGTGATTAGGGTTTAGGGTTGACTTGTGATGAGAAGGAGAGATTTTGATGGGTGTCATGCAAGCATTTAATGAGGGAAGAGAGAATGGTGGCTCTAGGATTGTGTCACACTCCATTCTTTTCAAAACTTTTTGCTTAGCCCTCAAACACTCACCTCACTCACACCTTTCTCCCTCATACACACACACATCATAGGCAAACTTCAACCAAATACATCATCAGCTCAGCACATCAGCCACCAAATCAACACCATCAGCCCAAACATCAGCCACACCAGCCCCAATGCCATCAACTACAGCTACATAACCCATAGCATCAGCCACCTAACAACTTCAGCTACAAAAAACAACCACAATACCACAGAAGCTGCTGTTTCAGCCACAAAAAAAAATATTTAACCAAAACAACAGCAGCAGCTTCAGCCAAAACAGCATCAGCCACAAACAGAAGCAGCATCAGCAGCCAGACACAGCACATTTCAGCCAAGGAATTGAGCACTTGGAGCTGTAGCAGCTGCACAACACCTTCCTTCTCCTTCTCTTCTCCCTCACCTAGGATCTCTAGAGGTATAACTCTTTAACCCGACCTCTTTTTGCTAAGTTATGGTTGTCGGTATAATTTATTGTTTATATTATGTGGTTTTGTGCTAGTTTTAGCGATTTTGAGTGAGATATAGCTAAGTAATGGTTGTGATGGTTAGAGTAACCTTATTAGATGATGTTGAGACTAGATCACCCAAGTTTGGTCCCAGATTTCATAAAAATACCCAATTTATCCGATTTGGCGTAATTTAGCAGTTTTAGTGACTTTTTAGCCTCTGTTAGATCTGCTGTTGACCCGAGCCCTTCAGGATAAAATTGGGAAAACTGTAGCATGGTGAGACTAGCAGGGACACACACACAAAGCACGGGGACCCACCTCATACTTGAGGCCGCCGGTTTATTCGTTCTGGCCGCAATTTGCGGCCAGAGTAGGGGGTTGGGGTTAGGTTTTGGTGTGTGGGGGTGTTCTGGGTAGATTAGTGTGTTGGTACCTGCAACTTTTTGAGTTTGTCCCAGAGGCAAATTCTGGAGCTATAAACGTGTTTTCGATGTTTTAAGTCTTGTGCGACACGCGCGTGATACGCGTGGTTCTGTAGCGCGCTGCGCGACACAGCGGGTCGGAGTAGGTTCTGGTGGGTTTGTGCGCGTCGCGACGTGTCGTGTGCACGCGTGTTTAGTTTCACGCACACGTATCCTTTTTATCGATATATCGTGTTTTTGCAGGATTTTCCTGATATATGTGACTATTGTAAATTCTAGGTTCGCCGGCGGGGACATCGAGCGCAGCAGAGAAAGGGAAGTAGGTGGTCGGACACACCTAGCACGGGATCACGGATGAGTAGATTTCACATCTATGGTGGACAATCGTTTGGATGTCGCAAGTCGCCCGATAGATTTAGTAAACTTGAAAATAGTAAACTTTAACATTTGCTTGTGACATTAGAAATAATAACACTTGCATGATAATTGCGGCAGTTAGGATCTATATGTTGTACCCATATGCGCAAACTCATTCTGTAGGACACATGCACCATTACCAGGTTTTTATATGCAGCACGAGCACTATTCATGTGTACACCCACACCCTGGTAATTGCCATGTCACGACACTAGATAACCATAAATTTGAACATGTTAATTGCTTAGACCTGTGCTATTGCAATAAATATTTAAATGAAATCATAAGAATTGCTATTCTCGTGCATATATTTCATTACATCACTTGCTCATGCCTAGTATAAACCATACATTGCAACTTGAACATTGATACCATTTGCATTCATTATCATTGACATATGCACCCATGATGATTTCATGAGATTTATGATATTTCTGGATTTCGGGGAAAAGCCGCAAGATTTGAAACTTATGATCTTTTAAAAATATAAAAGTTGCGATTTTCTAGTGATGTAAAGTGTCGTCCACCATGAGTTTTCTGTAGTTTCGAGACCCGTTTCGAGGAGGTGGATGAACCGTCTCGGGTACATGGTGGGCCCGGTAAGGTACCCCAGGGCAAGAAGATCGCAGGAGATGGCGTTGAGCCTGGCAGGGGACGGACTACCTACCGGTGACTTCATTGGCACGGCGGATATCCAGATGATACCGACCGTGGCCGCTAGATTGAGATATAGATATTTGACATGGATCAGCCGGACGGCTGAGGTCAGAGATACTTGACATGGATATATGAGGTTGAGACAGTTTTGAGGTGTCGTTACTGGACACCGATATTATTGATTTCATTGATATTATGCTGATATTTGAAAAGAGTTTCAAAAACAAAAAAAGAATAGTTCCTGTACTTACATGTTGAGATCTTGAGTTGACTCATATAGCATACATATCTGTTAGTACATCCATGTGACATACATACTTGTTAGTACACTGAGGATGCATACATACCTGTTAGTACATATAGCCATACCTGTTTTAGGGATGCTAAGATACTTGTGTGCAGTGTATGCGATAGCCTTAGTAGATGTTATTTATTACTCACGAGCTGGCAACTCACCCCCGTTGTGACACAGCTTTTCTGTAGGTCCGTTCTGTCAGCACTGTAGCGGCGGACACTTTTGCCTCTTTTGCTCTTTTTGCCTAGACTCGAGGCTTTTGCTCATAGGTGGGTTGTTATCATTTTGTACCACCTTATGTATTCATTGTATCTAGAGTACTCCATCTGCTATTATTTCAGTTGTACCAGTTTATTTGGATTACTGTATGTTGACCTAGAGGTGAGGTTATGAGACTGGTGGACTTTACGTTATTTGGGGTCGAGCTCACTTGAGTCGACATGTTATTTCTTGTGCTTTCATGCTTGCTTATGCACACTGTATTTTACATTGCGTGGGATTTATGACCGCCTTGAGGCGAAGAGCTAGCTCCCGCTTGGGGATGCCATATTTCTGTTATTCACTTGTATTCCTATTTGTACCCATTGGGGGACTATTTTACAAAGAAGATTTTGCCGGAAATTTGGGAAAAGGAAGTTGTTTTTCATAAAAAGAGACTTGATATGACTTAATGAAACAAAGTGCTTAAATAAAAAATAGTATTCCTTCACTCTAATTCTTAATTGGGTTTTGATTTCTGGGTTTCGGCTTACTTATCTTACAGACGCCTTGAGACGTTTCGTAACTTAAGTGCCGGTCACGTTCCGTACTCTACGGGTCGTGACAAAGTTGGTATCAGAGCGATAGGTTTCACCTTTCCGAGTGTAGGATGACCCTTAGTAGATGGAGTAAGCGACTTAAGCAGGGTAGCGTAGCGTACGTATGTCCGCGGCATACTTGCGATACGGTACTCCGCCTAAGTGACTTTAGGATATACTTGCTTGAAATTCCTTCTTCAATTCCGTGTATCCTACGATTCTGTTGCACCGTTCTTATTGTCCTATTTCCTGTACCAGTCACTAAGCCGCAGAGGGATACCAGAGCGCAGAGGGCTACCGCCTGAGACGAGATTCGAGCTGGCTCATCCGAGACTAGGACTGAGCAGGGTGGTATGCCTACGCCGCAGGGACATACTGATCCGCCTTCCCCAGGCCGTATGGATAGGCTTGAGTTCGGTATGGAGGAGCTGCGACAGATGATGGGGAGTATGCAGGAGCTACGTCAGATGGTGGGATCCTTAGTTGCGGCCAGTCGTGCACCGAGGCCGGAGGACGTACCTACTACATTCCAGACTACTATGATACCTGCTCCTACTACTACCACCGTGGCCATCCCGGTTTCGCTAGAGGAGTTCATGAGGCTGAGACCTCCAGTCTTCACGGGTACCGATGCAGCAGAGGACCCGCAGACGTTCCTTGACAGTTTGGCCAGGATCTGCCGTTCGCTGAGATGTTCTGATGATCGATGGGTAGAACTGGCGAGTTTCCGACTAGAGGGCCTCGCACAGATATGGTGGGAGTCAGTTCTGAGAGGTCGAGCTGCAGGTCTACCGCCCATGACGTGGACTGAGTTTACAGCAGTTTTTCTAGCCCGTTTCCTTCCGGAGAGCATTCGTGACGCCAGAACTCGTAGTTTTGAGGCCTTGATCAAGACTTCAGGGATGACGGTGTCTGAGTATGACGTCCAGTTTACACAGTTGTCCCGCTATGCTCTGTATCTGGTGGATACCGAAGCGAAGAGGGTGAAGAGGTTCATACAGGGACTGGATGCCCGGCTATTTCTTGCCATTGGCGCCCAGCACTTCGATACCTATTCAACGGCTATGGATACAGCGTTGCAGATGGAGGCACGTATTTCAGCGACTTCGGCCGTTCCCACGCCGAAGAGGATTCATAACAGCACGCCAGATCAGAGACAGCGTGCCAGATTCTTTCCGAGAGATAGGGCAGGCAGAGGGTTTGGACGAGGTCAGCTGTATGGTTCGTATCCACAGGGACAGCAGGCGTCGCCAGGATGCTTTGGGTGCGGGAGTCTGCACCATCGTGTTAGAGATTGTCCGGCGAGACGACAGGGAGTGGCGACAGTTCCGCATGTGACCCTACCACCATCACCGCCCCCTCCTCAGAGAGCTCTACTTCCTACTACAGGCGATGCTCCATGCCAGTTAGTTGCACCCAGAGGCCGTGGACACGGTGGACCGATCCAGAGAGGACGAGGAGGCAAAGGCCGAGGCCGAGGTCAGCCCGCTATTGGTGGAGGTCAGGCCCGAGTATTTGCGTTGACACCGCAGGATGCGCAGGCATCCAATGACGTCGTGACAGGTACCCTATCAGTATGTTCTGTTGATGCACACGTGTTGTTTGATCCCGGATCCATGCATTCGTACGTTTCCACACACTTCGTGCCGAGTTTGGGTAGAGAGTCCATTCTGCTTGATCAGCCGCTTGTTGTGACCACTCCTGTGGGAGAGTTATTTGTCTCTAGGCACGTGTTCCGATCCTGTACCGTCCGTATTGGCGAGCGAGAGCTGCCTGTCGACTTGATCCTTCTTGAGATGTTGGACTTCGACGTTCTTTTGGGCATGGATTGGTTAGCCACGTGCTATGCGTTTGTGGACTGCCGTGAGAATACAGTTAGATTTTGTTTTCCCGGCGAGTCAGCTTTTGTTGTGCAGGGGGACCGTGGTGCCGCCCCTCACATAATAATTTCTTCCCTTCGCGCTGATCAGCTGTTGAGAAAGGGATGTCGGGGATTTCTAGCCTATGTTTGCGATACTAGAGCTACAGATATTCCATTGGACCAGGTTCCGATTGTATGCGAGTTCCCCGATGTTTTCCCTGATGAGCTGCCAGGACTGCCGCCTGAGCGCGATGTCGAGTTCTGTATTGATTTGATTCCCGGCTTGGGGCCTATTTCTATACCGCCTTATCGGATGGCCTTGATGGAGCTTAGAGAATTGAAGGTTCAGCTTAAAGATTTGTTAGATAAGGGAGTTATTCGGCCCAGTGTTTCTCCATGGGGTGCTCCGGTCCTGTTTGTCAAGAAGAAGGACGGAAGAATGCGCTTATGTATCGACTACCGCCAGCTGAACAAGGTTACTGTACGGAACAGATATCCGTTGTCACGCATTGATGATTTGTTCGATCAGCTTCAAGGTGCGGGTTATTTTTCGAGGATCGACTTGCAATCAGGATACCATCAGCTGTGAGTCCGACAGGAGGATATATCGAGGACAGCCTTCTATACACGCTATGGCCACTATGAGTTTCTGGTGATGTCGTTCGGACTCACCAACGTCCCAGCAGCATTCATAGACTTGATGAACCGTACCTTCAGGCCGTATCTCGACTTGTTCATCATAGTATTTATTGATGATATTTTGGTGTATTCCCGGAGCCGAGAGGAGCACGAGCAGCATTTGCGGATTACTTTGCAGACTTTGAGGGAGCACCAGCTTTTCGCAAAATTTTCCAAATGTGCATTCTGGTTGGACAGCGTTGGTTTCTTGGGCCATGTGATTACGAGAGATGGCATATGTGTGGACCCGAAGAAGATTGAGGCTGTTCAGCAGTGGCCCAGACCGACATCGGTTATGGAGATCCGTAGTTTTCTAGGCCTGGCGGGCTACTACAGGCGATTCGTTCAGGATTTCTCCCGTATTGCTGCACCTTTGACCGGTTTGACCCGGAAGGGAGTTCCTTTCGTTTGGACGGAGGAGTGCGAGCACAGTTTTCAGCAACTACGGACTTGTTTGACTACGGCGCCGGTATTATCTTTGCCTTCAGGATCAGGCGGATTCGTGGTTTATTGTGACGCTTCGCGGATGGGGTAGGATGCGTATTGATGCAGCATGACAGGGTGATCGCGTATGCTTCGCGGCAATTGAAGAAACATGAACAGAACTACCCCACTCACGATTTGGATATGGCTGCAGTGGTCTTTGCACTTAAGATCTGGCGACATTACCTATACGGCGAGTCGTGCCAAATATTCGCTGACTACAAGAGCTTAAAGTATATATTTCAGCAGCGAGACCTGAATCTGAGACAGCGTCGTTGGATGGAGCTGGTGAAAGACTATGACTGTGAGATCTTGTACCACCCGGGCAAGGCGAATGTAGTGGCGGATGCTTTGAGTAGGAGGCCCGGGGGTAGTCTATCTTGTTTGCGCGCAGTGCAGAGGCAGTCGTCAGCAGATTGGCAGATTTTATACGACAGCCGAGTTGAGTTCGGGTTCACTCCGACAGGGGGACAGCTTGCGCATGTTCATGCACGTCCGCAGTTACTTGACCGCATTCGTGAGGCACAGCCCAGTGATGACCGACTTTCAGAGATCATGGAGCAGATTATGCAGGGCAGAGATTCCGAGTTCGTGATCGACAATCAGGGAGTCCTACGATTTAGGACTCGATTGTGCGTACCAGATTCGGAGGGACTGCGACGTGAGATTCTTGAGAAGGCGCATAGATCTACATACAGCGTTCATCCAGGTTCCACCAAGATGTACCGCGATTTGAGAGATGTCTATTGGTGGGACGGGATGAAGAGGGATGTCACTGACTTCGTATCGAGATGCCTGACTTGTCAGCAAGTCAAGGCCGAGCACCAGAAGCCAGCCGGAGAGTTACAGCCTTTGCCCATTCCGGAGTGGAAATGGGAGCAGATTTCGATAGACTTTGTTGTGGGTCTACCCAGGACCAGTCGAGGGTACGACTCTATTTGGGTGATTATGGACCGATTGACGAAAGCGGCTCACTTCCTGCCAGTGAAAACCACTTTCAGTTTTGTTCAGTATGCCCAGATTTACATCGACGAGATCGTGCGGTTGCATGGCGTACCGACTTGTATCATATCAGATCGAGGCACCTAGTTTACCAGCCGACTTTGGCAGAGGCTTCAGGAGCTTTGGGCACTCGTTTGAGTTTCAGCACAGCATTTCATCCGCAGACCGACGGACAGTCAGAGCGGACTATTCAGACTCTCGAGGACATGCTCAGAGCGTGCGTTTTAGACTTTGGCGGTAGCTGGGATCGTCATTTACCATTAGTGGAGTTCTCCTGCAACAATAGCTTCCAGGATACTATTCAGATGGCACCTTTCGAGGCCTTATATGGGAGGAGATGTAGATCGCCCGTCTGTTGGACTGAGCTGAGCGAGAGCAGTATTTTGGGGCCGCAGATCGTGCAGGAGACGACCGAGAAAGTACAGTTGATTCGAGACCGGATGAGAGCAGCTCAGAGTAGGCAGAAATCGTATGCAGATAGACGCCGTCACAAATTAGAGTTCGCAGTTGGCGATCATGTTTTTCTGAGGGTCTCTCCGATGAAGGGTGTGATGCGATTTGGACGAAAGGGAAAGCTTAGCCCCAGATTTGTGGGTCCCTTCGAGATCCTTGAGCGTGTCGGTGCTGTTGCATATCGTTTGGCTCTTCCACCCATCTTTTCAGATGTTCACCCCGTCTTCCACGTGTCGATGCTATGCAGATATCTTCATGACCCTTCCCACACGATTCAGCATCAAACCGTTCAGCTTGAGCCCGACCTTTCATTCACCGTGCAGCCAGTGCAGATATTGGATCGGAAGGTGAAGAAACTTCGATCAAAGGTCCTGCCGTCTGTGAAGGTTCTTTGGCGTAGCCCGAATGGTGAGGAGGTCACTTGGGAGGCCGAGGGAGAGATGCGGAAGAAATTCCCCCATCTTTTGAAGGTACGCGTAGTTTTGTATTTTAAAATTCGGGGACGAATTTTCTTAAGGGGGGAAGACTGTAACACCTGAGTTTAGGTTTAGTGGTAATTACATGTTAATGTGGGCTTTTTGGTAAAAAGTTTACCAAAACGGGTTCCTGATAATTTATCTGGTTTTATGGTTATTTTTGTAGAATTTTATCTCGACCACACACACTTGTGCATGATAACTAGGGTTAAGCCTAGGGTTACCAAGTTTGGGTGTGCATGGTGGGTTAACCATGTTGAGCCAACCATGGTGGTCTAACACACTTGGTTAAGCTAATTGGGTTAATTATGAGTGTTAGATTTGGTTAAGAGTGATTAGGGTTTAGGGTTGACTTGTGATGAGAAGGAGAGATTTTGATGGGTGTCATGCAAGCATTTAATGAGGGAAGAGAGAATGGTGGATCTAGGATTGTGGCACACTCCATTCTTTTCAAAACTTTTTGCTTAGCCCTCAAACACTCACCTCACTTACACCTTTCTCCCTCACAGACACACATCATAGGCAAACTTCAGCCAAATACATCATCAGCTTAGCACATCAGCCACCAAATCAACACCATCAGCCCAAACATCAGCCACACCAGCCCCAATGCCATCAACTACAGCTACATAACCCATAGCATCAGCCACCTAACAACTTCAGCTACAAAAAACAACCACAATACCACAGAAGCTGCTGCTTCAGCCACACAAAAAAATATTTAACCAAAACAACAACAGCAGCTTCAGCCAGAACAGCATCAGCCACAAACAGAAGCAGCATCAGCAGCCAGACACAGCACATTTCAGCCAAGGAATTGAGCACTTGGAGCTGTAGCAGCTGCACAACACCTTCCTTCTCCTTCTCTTCTCCCTCACCTAGGATCTCTAGAGGTATAACTCTTTAACCCGACCTCTTTTTGCTAAGTTATGGTTGTCAGTATAATTTATTGTTTATATTATGTGGTTTTGTGCTAGTTTTAGCGATTTTGAGTGAGATATAGCCAAGTAATGGTTATGATGGTTAGAGTAACCTTATTAGATCTTTATGTTGTACCCATATGCGCAAACTCATTCTGTAAGACACATGCACCATTACCAGGTTTTTATATGCAGCACGAGCACTATTCATGTGTACACCCATACCCTGGTAATTGCCATGTCACGACACTAGATAACCATAAATTTGAACATGTTAATTGCTTAGACCTGTGCTATTGCAATAAATATTTAAATGAAATCATAAGAATTGCTATTCTCATGCATATATATCATTACATCACTTGCTCATGCCTAGTATAAACCATACATTGCAACTTGAACATTGATACCATTTGCATTCATTATCATTGACATATGCACCCATGATGATTTCATGAGATTTATGATATTTCTGGATTTCGGGGAAAAGCCGCAAGATTTGAAACTTATGATCTTTTAAAAATATAAAAGTTGCGGTTTTCTAGTGATGTAAAGTGTCGTCCACCATGAGTTTGCTGTGGTTTCGAGACCCGTTTCGAGGAGGTGGATGAACCGTCTCGGGTATATGGTGGGCCCGGTAAGGTACCCCAGGGCGAGAAGATCGCAGGAGATGGCGTTGAGCCAGGCAGGGGACGGACTACCTACCGGTGACTTCGTTGGCACGGCGGATATCCAGAGGATACCAACCGTGGCTGCTAGATTGAGATATGGATATTTGACATGGATCAGCCGGACGGCTGAGGCCAGAGATACTTTACATGGATATATAAGGTTGAGACAGTTTTGCGGTGTCGTTGCTGAACACCGATTTTATTGATTTCATGGATATTATGCTGATATTTGAAAAGAGTTCTAAAAACAAAGAAAGAATAGTTCTTGTACTTACATGTTGAGATCTTGAGTTGACTCATATAGCATACATATCTGTTAGTACATCCATGTGACATACATACTTGTTAGTACACTGAGGATGCATACATACCTGCTAGTACATATAACCATACCTGTTTTAGGGATGCTTGGATACTTGTGTGCATGCATGCGATAGCCTTAGTAGATGTTATTTATTACTCACGAGCTAGCAACTCACCCCCGTTGTGCCACAGCTTTTCTGCAGGTCCGTTCCGTCAGCACTGTAGCGGCGGACACTTTTGCCTCTTTTGCTCTTTTTACCTAGACTCGAGGCTTTTGCTCATAGGTGGGTTGTAATCATTTTGTACCACCTTATGTATTCATTGTATCTAGAGTACTCCATCTGCTATTATTTCAGTTGTACCAGTTTATTTGGATTACTGTATGTTGACCTAAAGGTGAGGTTGTGAGACTGGTGGACTTTATGTTATTTGGGGTCGAGCTCACTTGAGTCGACATGTTATTTCTTGTGCTTTCATGCTTGCTTATGCACACTGTGTTTTACATTGCGTGGGATTTGTGACCGCCTTGAGGCGAAGAGCTGGCTCCCGCTTGGGGATGCCATATTTCTTTTATTCACTTGTATTCCTATTTGTACCCGTTAGGGGACTATTTTACAAAGAAGATTTTGCCGGAAATTTAGGAAAAGGAAGCTGTTTTTCATAAAAAGAGACTTGATATGACTTAATGAAACAAAGTGCTTAAATAAAAAATGGTATTCCTTCACTCTAATTCTTAATTGGGTTTTGATTTCTGGGCTTCGGCTTACTTATCTTACGGACGCCTTGAGATGTTTTATAACTTAAGTGCCGGTCATGTTCCGTTCTCTGCCGGTCGTGACAGGTTTGCAGGGTGCTCGAATATAGAGAAAGAAGGAGTGGAGGAAGTGGAGGTTGTGATGATGACGACGAGGAGATGAGGGTGTGGCAATCGGCGGTGAAGAAGCGGCGAGGGTTTCTGGGCGTCAGGGTTTGAGTTGCAGGGATGGTCGTCGGGTGCAGGGAGCTCGGGTAGAGGAGAGGAGGAGGAGGTAGAGGAGGTTGAGGTGGTGAGGGTACGGAGGTGATGGGGACGAGGTTATGGGGAGGTCGGCGACAAAGGCATGGGGCTAGCGTTCGGCTTGGGTTTCATTGCGAGAAGAAGGAAGAAGAAAATAAAAGAGAAGAGAGAGGTGTTAAAAATAATTAGGTTATAACATATATATATATATATATATGGGAGGGAGAGAGCGGCGTATAGAGAGTGTGCGAGAGGAGAGAGAAAGATATAGGGGAAATATTTTGTTAATATATTAATATATATTATATATTTTATAAACTGTTAAATTTTATATAAATATTATAATATATTTTCTGGGTTTAAACAGTTAATACAAAAATACTCCGAAAAATACCCGGGTCTCTTCTAAAAATCTAGTTTTAAAATATGGATAATATACGTATCAGCAAAAAGCATAATGCGATGTCCGGTTAAATAAAATGCATACCCCCAAGAACGGATACACAAATTAACGTAGCGCTCCAAACGAGTCTGTTTAAACCATTAGGGAATGAACACGATGTATGGATGCAAACATGTGATATGGAGTATGACAACAGACCATGCTAAATATTAAAATGTATTATTTGGCTATTATTTGTATTATTAAAAGATATGCAGATACCAAATATATTATACATGTATATAGAACCTAACTGTGCACGGATCCTCTGTACTAGTAATATACGACGTAATCTAGAACCATAATGGGTTTCAAGTATACGGGTCGGGTCGGATACTAACCACAGATACCAAATACACTATCCACACCTAAAACGATAATAATCAAGAAGTTGTCGCAATATTAGGAAAATACTCAAATAAATATCGTATAAGTGCACTAGGGTGTTACAAGTGTTAGTGTATATGCCCTAGAGGCCATTACTGTATCATACTAGTTTGTATATTACTTAATGGATGCTTGGGATATTCACCTTGTATATACAATCTTGCTCAAAATAGTAGTATGCTACTTGGTTTGTTTCTACTTCAATGTGTACTTGTGTTTATTTCAGTATATCACTTATACGCATTAGTGGAGCCCTTAGGATCTTTGCTTGATTACCAGCGTTGTGATGGCAGTCACACAAGTGGGGGCTGGGTAATCTATAGGCACATCCTTATACAGGTCCCTAGTCGCAGGACTATCGAGACGGGGCATCGATACTCCGGAGTAGACTAGCGTATGCGCTTCTCATCCGAGTGTGGGAGATGGTCTGTCCCACAGCCATCAGTACGTCGTACTGGAGATAGTATACGGGTGCTCGTTGGGTTACGAGTACACTGGACAGGACTCGTAGGGAACTGACAGGTTGGTATTATACCTATCGTCAGTTATCAGTTCCCAGGTGACATGAGTACAGCTTAGTCCGCTGACTTGACACTGGCACTTCGCCTCAAGTGTGTTCCCACTGCACTTTGATCACTACCCTACCACGGCTCAAAGGAGTCGTGCAAACAGGTGGTGGTTGGGTGCAGTCCCGAAGCACTTGGAGGCAGTGACGGTTAGACAGGATTCGTCTCTCCCGGTATTGGGGGTTGACATCGCGCTGTGTCTAGGAGAGCCATTACACGAGTAGTCCCTGGCCAGGGCAAACGAGATATACTGGTAGGTTTCCAGTGTTATCTCAGGGTGTTTTGGGCTTCGCTCCGGCACGACTTGTACCGCTATTGGGGGACTGACGATTACCACCCCCTAGGCCCGCCATGCGATGTATCAGACGAACAGACCGGACTGTACGGAGACTGTCACATTCAGACTCAGTAGGAGTTCAGATGGGGTTTCACCTCGTCAGCCTTCTTGTCGGCATCTACCTGGGGACCGTTACGCACAGCTAGTGCCGCTTGCGGTCTGTGGTTAAACCCACTGCCAGCGTAGTGTCGAGTCTTTAGAGTCCCACACAGAGGGTATTCGCCTCTGGGCAAAACAGAGTAGAGGTCGCATGGTTTTGCGACAGGGTTCGTTCTCATCCGCGCACTTGTGCACGTTTGGAGTCCGGACGGATTATACTGGCAGGCTCTGGTTTGAGCCAGATACTGGTATGTGTTTTGGGGTTGCTTTTATATCTTGGTATTCTTGTTTTTCGGAACGAGAATGCAGGTGTGTATGCACAGTTGCTTGAGGAGGAGAATGAGGTTTTTCATTAGGGTTTCGGAACGGGTGCGTATGCACAGTTGACAGTCTTTATTTTCCAAACCCTAATGGATTTATTTATTATCTATTAATAATAATAATTAAATGAGAATTATGTTATGGTTGTTCTTTGTTGACTTGTTGACCTTGGTTGACTTGTTGACCATTGACCACTTTCATGCCTTCAAAAGTCTTCCTTGATTTATGCTTACATTTTTAAATGAAGCATGGTTGTGGTCATTCCAAACACTACCATCAACTATTCTCATTTTCAATTATTATCATTTAGATAATATTATTCTTTTGCATTATGGTTGCAAGAAGTGAAAATAATAGCTCATTCTATCATTCTCATTCTCTCTCCTCTCTTCATCTTCTTCTTCCTCTAGTAAAGAGAAACCCTCTCATGAGTTGAGAATCCTTCTCTTTTAAAAGGAAAGCAAACCCTAGTCACTCTCTACTCACCCTAGGATCAAAGGATTAGCAAACCGGAGATTCTAGTTCACTCCAAGTCCGAGAAAGAGCCCAAGGTCGAACCCTCGAGGTGGATCCATCTTCGACGGAAGAAGGCGACAAAAGAGAACCATCAACCTCTACAAGATTTCAAGAAGAAGGAGTTCAAGTTTAGGTATAACCCTCATCCGAGTAGCTAACTCCTTTTAGCGTATTTGCTAGTTTAGTTTAGACACGATCCCGACCTTGTTTAGTCCATGTTGCCTCTTGCACTAAAAATTTGATTTTTATACCGTTTCCGCCTCCCCGTAAGAACCGGGGGTCGCAACGTGGACTAACAGTGGTATCAGAGCCAGACTAAACTTAAACTAGCTTGGTAGTGAAGTGTAACGAAGTTCGGAAACAAAAAATCACAAAACCGGAGAAATCACAAATTCTGAGTTTCTGTTGAAAATTTTCTGGCTCAAAATGAAAAAATTTATACATGTAAATTCGGCTCAGGCTTTTGTGTGAACACCCAAGAAAAACGATACAGTAACTCGTCTAAGGCGCCGCGCTTCCGCCGCGTAAGGTAAGCATCCGCCGCGGAACCGCCGCGACTTGTCGTCTTCTGTGCATCGTTTTTCGTGCAGTGTGTGTCTGTGTTGGTTTTGGGATTTTTAAAATATATTATATGTGCCCAGATTTTCCAGAAAAGAAATTTCCTTTTGGGGTCCTATAATTCCGTATTTTTTTCCGAACTTCACTACATTTTGACTATGATGGTTATATCTGTGATGTTTGCTTGTATTGAACGTCGGCTAATCGCTATAAGACGATTAGTCGGGGTTATACAAGATCTGTAATGTGCTGGAATGTGTATATAAATATGTTGGATTGTCGCGGGTGAATAGCCGGGGGTTGTGAGACGAGAGTTTTCTTTTCTTGCAATTCATTGTAAATGTAAATTGATGTAATTATATTATTTGTTTGGCCGCACAACCGGGTCGGGGTTGTAGCCGTCATTGTATAATTCTTTTTACTGTTTTTGCTCCTAGGATAGACCCATGGAGGGGTGCACAAACTACCGAGGACTTGGCGGGTAGTTTGCCGCACCCGTAGGGGTCTTGGGTGGGGATTTGGCTATTCACCGCGACCGTGTTATCTGTTTTTTGTTACAGGCTCGTACAAATTACAGATTGCTAGTATATCCAATGTATTTATCTGTGATCTGAAATGTCTATCATTGCTTTCTATTTAGGCGTTGCTTATGTTTTACAGACGCGCTAGCCCAGCCCCCGCTCTGTCGTTAGTTAAGTAACCTAACGGGTAATGACGGGGCCCCGTGGCGAATGCGAATGGCATAAGCGTACGTCATATTTTGGTTGTTTTCTGCAATGGTAGGATTAAATGATGGGACGCATTAAAAGTACTAATGCAAGAATATCACGCATTAAAAGAACTAATGCAAGATAATAAACCAAGTTTAAGTCGATGGAACACTTTCGAAAAACCACTCGGTTCTTTTCAAAACTAACTTTTAAATGCGGAGATTGAGCCACTCCTTCTAAAAGCTATCTCGTTCCATCGATTAAATCAAGTTCACTACGTTCACGGTTTCGCCAAAACCATTCGTAGCCCTCCGTCGCTTCGCATGAATAGGCAATAGTATTCAAGCTATGTATTTTGGCCAAAGTCAAGGCATAGTGATTGGTAGCTATTGGGTGTTCATGTGTAGCATAGATAGATGCGTTGGTTTGGGACAGTCGTGCTGTCATTTTGGCCAAAGTCAAGGGTAGATACGGATGGATCCAAATTAACCTGGATAGTGACGGGCAGAACTTGACATGTGACTTATGATATTTTGGCCAAAGTCAAGGTCATAAGAGCATGGGGCAAAAATCCACATCGGGAGTTTCATAAGTACTGAAACTTGCTAGATTTGCATACCATTTGGAGTGTGGTGATTCTGGTAGGATTCCTTCAGTTTCGTCACGCGATGATATTTGGATCCCGATCCTACTGTGAGTATATGCTACTCATCGGGAAATTTCTCACTTAACGATCAATGCTATAAACCTAGTAGGTGCCTAGAAAGGTGTTAGCGGGGTTACGCCCCCAGGGAAAAGAGGTTCTTTAATTAAGGAACTTCGCGAAAGCGTTGGAAAACCTCCCTCGAAGTACCGACACCGGCCTGGCTGAACGGTTAAGCAAGTATTGTACGGTGGGATTGATCCTGACTAATTCTTCCTTTATGGTTTGAGGAGGGATTCGAGAAACAGTGGGAGCCATCCTGTTTAGACAAACTAAAAACCACTCTAAACTTGCAAGAGCATCATGCTGAGTGTTTCTTCTTCTCTCTCCTAATTGCAGCGACCAATCAACATGACTGGACTTAAGTTACTCCTAGATAAAAACAAGCTGACAGGGCCAAACTACAAAGATTGGCTCAGGAATGTCAAGATAGCAATCACTTATGACAAGCTGGGGTATCTTCTTACCACCAAAGCTCCCCCTGTCCCTGGTCCAACTTCCAGCGTCGCGGATAAGGAAATCCGCAAGACTTGGGAGATTGATAGCGCGAAGGCCAAGTGCCTCCTGCTTGCCTCGATGGACAACGAACATCAGAGGAGGCATGAGAATATGGACATGGAGTCCATATTGCTCCATACAAAAGAACTGTATGGAGAGCAATCACGTATCGCAAGATACGAAGCGTCGAAAAAGTTGTTTTCGACAAAGATGGCCGTCGGATCATCAGTAGCCGAGCACGTGCTAAAGATGATCGGCTACATTGAGGAGCTCGCTGACCTAGGGATCACATTGGAGAGTGAACTATATACGGATATAGTTCTCCAGTCCCTTCCTTCCACTTACGCCCAGTTTATACTGAACTTCAACCTACAAGAAAAAGAGGTTGAACTATCAGAGCTCCTCAACATGCTGAGGAGCGCAGAGGGCACCCTACAGAAAAGTAGGGATACATCCACTTTGTTTGTAGGAGGATCATCTTCTTCTAGGTCCAAGGCGAAAGCCAAGGGAAAGAAGAAGAAGGCCCCCGCCAAACCAAGGGGCGGTGTTAGTAAAGTGGATACGAAGGGAAAAGGGAAAGCAACAAAGATAGCGGGGAAGCTTGTGGATAAGGAAGAATGCTTCTTTTGTCATAAGAAAGGACACTGGAAGAATGATTGCAGGGCCTGGAAGGCCAGAACACAGGAATTGAAGCAGGTTGCAGCTTCAGCTTCAGGTGTGTATGTTATTGAAAACTGTCTTTCAATAAACACTACTTCCTGGGTATTGGATACCGGATCAGGATCTCATATCTGTAATTCTTTGCAGGCGTTGAGAAACCGTAGGGATTTGAAGGCAGGTGACATGACCCTCAGAGTTGCGAACGGAGCTAGCATGGATGCTAAAGCCGTGGGGGACTATCACCTGGGAATGTCAGATGGACATGTTTTGGTTTTGCGTAATTGCTTTTTTGTACCCAACGCAACTTGTAATATCATTTCTGTATCTTTAGTTTCTAAAGAAGGTTATGAATTTGCGTTTGTAAGTAATGTTGTAAACATTCACCTTAATCAAGTATTGATTGGGTCAGGTACTCTGAGTAATGGTATATACGTGTTAAACCAACCACAGATTTTCAATGTCCAGAATACACACAAAAGAAAGTCTCCAGAAATAAATCAGACTTTCTTATGGCATTGTAGATTGGGTCACATCAATGAGAGAAGGTTGACTAAGTTGCATACAGAAGGATATTTGAATGCGTTCGAATATCAATCATATGCCACTTGTCAATCTTGTCTCAAAGGAAAGATGACAAAGACTCCGTTTACTGGACATGGAGTAAGAGCGAGCGAGCTCTTGGGACTCGTACACAGTGACGTGTGCGGTCCAATGTCTACACATGCCCGAAGCGGACATTCTTACTTCATTACTTTTACGGATGACTTCTCAAGGTACGGTTATGTCTTCTTAATGAAACATAAGTCCGAGGCCTTTGGAAAATTCCAGGAGTATAAGAATGAAGTAGAGAAACAGACCGGCAAAAGTATTAAGATTCTAAGATCGGATCGAGGTGGAGAATACTTAAGTGCCGAATTCCTGGACTATTTAAAAGAGAACGGAATTCTCTCTCAGCTTACTCCTCCATACACCCCGCAACATAACGGTGTATCGGAGAGACGGAACCGCACCCTATTGGATATGGTGCGGTCCATGATGAGTAACGCTGAGTTACCGCGATCATTCTGGGGGTATGCACTAGAATCAGCCGCATACCTTTTGAACCGAGTTCCCACTAAGACTGTGCCTACCACGCCATTTGAGATGTGGTGTGGGAAGAGACCCCATCTTAATCACATTAAGATATGGGGAAGTCCAGCTTTTGTCAAAAAGCAGCATGCGGACAAGCTCGAGGCACGCTCAGTACTGTGCAAGTTTGTGGGATATCCAAAGAATTCCAAGGGATATTTCTTCTACTGTGAAGAGGAACAAAAAGTTCTTGTTTCTCGTCATGCCCACTTTCTAGAACACCAGTTCATAGAAAAAGAAATAAGTGGGAGCGCAGTAGAGCTGGAAGAAATTCCAGAACCACAGACTGTTACTGAAAGTTTGGTGGAACCAGAGGGTTCAACAGAACAGGACATTCCTACGCCACTCCGCAGGAGTAGTAGGCAGTCTCATCCGCCCGAGAGATACTACGGTTTTCTCATAGACGGGGATCGAGAGGATTGCATCATAGATTATGATGAGCCTACTAGCTTCCAGCAGGCCGTTCAGAGCGTTGACTCAGTGAAATGGCTGGATGCAATGCGGACCGAAATGGAGTCCATGTACACCAACAAGGTATGGACGTTGGACATTGCTCCAGACGGGGTAAAACCCGTAGGATGCAAGTGGATCTTCAAAAGGAAGATTGGTGTAGATGGACAGGTTGAGACCTATAAAGCTAGGCTGGTAGCAAAGGGTTTTCGTCAAAGACCTGGCTTGGACTACGACGAAACCTTTTCTCCAGTAGCCATGCTGAAATCCATTCGGATCCTTCTTGCCATTGCTGCCTTCCACGATTATGAGATCTGGCAAATGGACGTAAAGACAGCTTTTCTAAATGGAAATTTAGAGGAGTGTGTCTATATGGACCAGCCAGAGGGTTTCATTCAGAGTGGGAGCAGCGGAAAGGTGTGCAAGTTGCTTAAGTCCATCTATGGACTAAAGCAGGCATCGCGGAGTTGGAACATCTGCTTTGATGAGACAGTCAAAGAATTTGGCTTTATCAAAAATCCAGATGAACCATGCATCTATAGTAGATTTGTAGCGAGAACTGTAGTATTCCTCGTTTTATACGTGGATGACATTCTCTTGATAGGAAATGACATTCCTATGCTACAATCTGTCAAGGGGTTCTTGTCACAAAGGTTCTCCATGAAAGACCTGGGTGATGCCTCATACATCCTGGGGATCCGGATCCATCGTGATAGATCCAAGAGGATATTGGGACTTTCTCAGTCCAGGTACATCGACACCATAGTGAAAAGATTCAGTATGGAAGATTCCAAGCGCGGTAACCTACCGGCTTGTCACGGGATCACCCTCTCTAAAGAGATGTCTCCCAAGACTGATTTGGAGAGGGATCGCATGTCTATTATACCCTACGCTTCTGCGGTAGGCTCTATAATGTATGCGATGTTGTGTACCAGACCGGATGTAGCTTATGCACTGAGTGTAGTAAGCCGGTATCAGTCAAACCCTGGGGAGAAACACTGGATAGCAGTAAAGAACATTCTCAAGTACCTGAGAAGGACTAAGGAGATGTTCTTGGTGTATGGCGGAAAAGACCTCCAGATCGAGGCCTTTGCTGACTCCAGCTTCCAGAGTGACAAGGATGATTCCAAGTCCATGTCGGGTTTTGTCTTCACCCTCAATGGAGGGGCGGTGTGTTGGAAGAGTTCCAAACAGGAAACCGTTGCAGACTCGACGATGGAAGCGGAATACATCGCTGCATCTGATGCCGCAAAAGAAGCTGTCTGGATGAGGAAGTTCTTGAAAGAACTTCAGGTGGTTCCGTCCTTTGTTGACCCAATACCTCTGTATTGCGACAACAACGGGGCTATAGCTTTAGCGAAGGAACCCAGGTCCCATCAGAGATCCAGGCACATCTTGAGGCGGTATCACCTGATCAGGGAGATCGTGGATCGCAAGGAGATCGAGGTTCGGAGGGTTGCTTCAGAAGAGAACACTGCAGATCCATTCACCAAGGCCCTACCCCAGACTCAGTTCGAGCGGCTGATCGAGATGATAGGTCTTCGATACGCCAGTACATGGCCATAGTGCAAGTGGGAGATTGTTAGTGTATATGCCCTAGAGGCCATTACTGTATCATACTAGTTTGTATATTACTTAATGGATGCTTGGGATATTCACCTTGTATATACAATCTTGCTCAAAATAGTAGTATGCTACTTGGTTTGTTTCTACTTCAATGTGTACTTGTGTTTATTTCAGTATATCACTTATACGCATTAGTGGAGCCCTTAGGATCTTTGCTTGATTACCAGCGTTGTGATGGCAGTCACACAAGTGGGGGCTGGGTAATCTATAGGCACATCCTTATACAGGTCCCTAGTCGCAGGACTATCGAGACGGGGCATCGATACTCCGGAGTAGACTAGCGTATGCGCTTCTCATCCCAGTATGGGAGATGGTCTGTCCCACAGCCATCAGTACGTCGTACTGGAGATAGTATACGGGTGCTCGTTGGGTTACGAGTACACTGGACAGGACTCGTAGGGAACTGACAGGTTGGTATTATACCTATCGTCAGTTATCAGTTCCCAGGTGACATGAGTACAGCTTAGTCCGCTGACTTGACACTGGCACTTCGCCTCAAGTGTGTTCCCACTGCACTTTGATCACTACCCTACCACGGCTCAAAGGAGTCGTGCAAACAGGTGGTGGTTGGGTGCAGTCCCGAAGCACTTGGAGGCAGTGACGGTTAGACAGGATTCGTCTCTCCCGGTATTGGGGGTTGACATCGCGCTGTGTCTAGGAGAGCCATTACACGAGTAGTCCCTGGCCAGGGCAAACGAGATATACTGGTAGGTTTCCAGTGTTATCTCAGGGTGTTTTGGGCTTCGCTCCGGCACGACTTGTACCGCTATTGGGGGACTGACGATTACCACCCCCTAGGCCCGCCATGCGATGTATCAGACGAACAGACCGGACTGTACGGAGACTGTCACATTCAGACTCAGTAGGAGTTCAGATGGGGTTTCACCTCGTCAGCCTTCTTGTCGGCATCTACCTGGGGACCGTTACGCACAGCTAGTGCCGCTTGCGGTCTGTGGTTAAACCCACTGCCAGCGTAGTGTCGAGTCTTTAGAGTCCCACACAGAGGGTATTCGCCTCTGGGCAAAACAGAGTAGAGGTCGCATGGTTTTGCGACAGGGTTCGTTCTCATCCGCGCACTTGTGCACGTTTGGAGTCCGGACGGATTATACTGGCAGGCTCTGGTTTGAGCCAGATACTGGTATGTGTTTTGGGGTTGCTTTTATATCTTGGTATTCTTGTTTTTCGGAACGAGAATGCAGGTGTGTATGCACAGTTGCTTGAGGAGGAGAATGAGGTTTTTCATTAGGGTTTCGGAACGGGTGCGTATGCACAGTTGACAGTCTTTATTTTCCAAACCCTAATGGATTTATTTATTATCTATTAATAATAATAATTAAATGAGAATTATGTTATGGTTGTTCTTTGTTGACTTGTTGACCTTGGTTGACTTGTTGACCATTGACCACTTTCATGCCTTCAAAAGTCTTCCTTGATTTATGCTTACATTTTTAAATGAAGCATGGTTGTGGTCATTCCAAACACTACCATCAACTATTCTCATTTTCAATTATTATCATTTAGATAATATTATTCTTTTGCATTATGGTTGCAAGAAGTGAAAATAATAGCTCATTCTATCATTCTCATTCTCTCTCCTCTCTTCATCTTCTTCTTCCTCTAGTAAAGAGAAACCCTCTCATGAGTTGAGAATCCTTCTCTTTTAAAAGGAAAGCAAACCCTAGTCACTCTCTACTCACCCTAGGATCAAAGGATTAGCAAACCGGAGATTCTAGTTCACTCCAAGTCCGAGAAAGAGCCCAAGGTCGAACCCTCGAGGTGGATCCATCTTCGACGGAAGAAGGCGACAAAAGAGAACCATCAACCTCTACAAGATTTCAAGAAGAAGGAGTTCAAGTTTAGGTATAACCCTCATCCGAGTAGCTAACTCCTTTTAGCGTATTTGCTAGTTTAGTTTAGACACGATCCCGACCTTGTTTAGTCCATGTTGCCTCTTGCACTAAAAATTTGATTTTTATACCGTTTCCGCCTCCCCGTAAGAACAGGGGGTCGCAACGTGGACTAACAACAAGCTTCAACAAGCTCGATCTGGGGCTAAGGCGAGGCGGCGACGGCGTCGATCATGGAGCCGAGCGAGGCGTCGAAGGCTTCGATGGGGCAGGGCTCAACTACAGAGGGATTCGAGGGGCCGACCTCGATAATGGAGGCTTCGACGGCGGCTACGGCATGGAGGGAAGGAGGCGGGAGAATTTGGGCGGAGGGAAAATTTTGAAGGCACAGAGAAATTATTAGGGCACGAATGGGAATTTTAGGAAGGGATTGGGTTTTATCGCACCAGGGTTATGTAGTCCACTATAATTTTGGTTTCGTCACAGTCTTAACCGTGACTATAACTGTGGAAACCGTGACTGTAAATTGGTCACGGTTATAACCTTGACCAATTCCCCATTACTTTTGGCCATATTTGTAGCAGTGGGTCACTCGTGTGTCGAGTGACGTAGTATGACGTTGCGGGTGCACAATATAATTGTCTCATCGGAAATGTATTTTAGTGGAATGAGCTCGTATGCCTAAAAAAAGATGACCAGGGCATGTAAAACCTTTCAAAAACACTTGTGTTTGCGACTGCTTCTCACTTTCTCTCTTTTTATTACTTGCATATTACTTGGTTGTTTAATTGCTTCAAAGTAGAATTTTTAATTTTTGGGTATTGTTGGTATAATCATATTCACCACCCTCTAGAATTATTTTAGGGTAGTAATCAAAGTATAGTGGGAACATATATAAGACACTATGGCGATCTCAGGTCAAAGGACTACCCTGTACTATCATCACTGGAGAACTGCTATCTGACAATAGGTATAATACCATCTAGGAGTTCTCGATGAGTCGATCCAGTGTAACTCATAACCTAATGATCATATGTATATAATTTTCGGTGTCAAAGACCAATGGCTATGGGATTAACCATCATCCGGGTAGGGTCAAGGAATGTATACACTAATCTAAACGGGAGTATCGATGCCATGTTTTGATACTCCTATGACTAGGGTCATTTAAGGATGTGCTTATAAACTACTGATTAATCTAAAATATTACACATTTGAATGAATATTTTCCCCACTATTGTTAAGTACTAAAAGGTGTTTATTGTAATTATAGAACATATGAGGGTTTATTTGTAAAAAGTTTATTATCATATGTTTCTACATTATAATTGACATAATGAGAGAAAATAAATGCATATAATATTTATATACATATCATATCAAATATTTCTAATCAATATTCTTAAGATTTAATATCATATAAAATGGTTAGGATAATATCTCAAAAATACCAAATGCTACTAAACACTTTGATTTGAGATATTATGCAGATGTCAGCTCAGGTCTGGAATCCAAGAGATCCGGGTTAAATCAAGATGTCGGAATCAAATCTGCCGAAATATGGAAACAAATCATAAGATTTAGTAACGGCGGAGACTCAGAGAATTATTCTCAGAATATAGACATCAAGAAGATCTCCACATGTCAACATAAGAGAGCAGAAAAAATCCCAATTCATGATTCCACTATGTTGCGGCGGTTGGGCGGCCAAACTAGGGTATTTGCGGCGGATCCGCCGCATTTTTGGAGCTTTAGGATGGGATATTTTGGGGATGGGATTTTAATAGCATATATTATTATATGGAATCTAGGATTTCTGTTTCTGTGACTATATAAGGGACCGAGAGTTTCACATTAAAGATCATCATCGAAAAGATCAAGAGGTCCAAACCGATCCACGCATCCGAGTGATCATCAGCCAGTCATCTACTTCCAATATGATAAAGATCTAGAGCAACTAGGGTTCTTGTACTCTACTTTCAAAAGTTGTATGCAATAGTTGATTAATAAATGTAGTTTTTTTTATTATTCTTTTTGCAATTAATTTTCGCACTTACTTTCTTCTTCTTAATCATTTTTTCACTCTTCATTCTTTCTTCTAAATCTTTAACCATGAGCGAGTAATTCCTAACTTACTAGGGTTCGTAGGATAGGGTTGAACAATGGATGATAAAACCTCTTAACATCTTTTATATATTTTAAAGTCTATAAACTTTATCAAAATAAGTGTTAGCATCCTTATCGGGCGCGCTACCAATTTATTTCTAACCAAGACCACGATTTGAGATTGATTTAACACTTGTTTTGTTAGGGGCTAGACATGAATAGAGATCAATCCAAGGACAAGGATTAGTAGTGGGAAACCCCTAGTTCCTTCCAAAAGAACTCTAATCTATATTCATCACTATCGATCTAGTTTTAAACTATTAAAAGATAAAAGGAGTCATTTTTAATTATTCATCCATTACTACTAAGTCCTATGAACCATACATGCCTTTTCGTTATAAATTCTATATCCGTAACGACAAACAATCACCCTTCTTTAATCAACTCGTCTAAAGCAAGAAAAGAGTTCACGTTTCTTTACAGACGACCCGTACTCATCGTGGTTAGCTAGTAGTGACACCGTCTTGATTACGGTTACTTTACGAACACACTTTTCAGCAGATCAATCAAATGGCGCCGTTACCGGGAAGAAAATCGTTATTTTTTTTCTTGTTATTCAGGTTGATTTCTTATAAAATCCAGCGAACATATTATAAACGAGAACCAAAATCGCAACTTGTGTATTTAACGATTATTGTGCGAGTTTTGCAAGGGAATCTGGAGCAACTGGAGCAAGAAAATAAAGATTCAGATACTATCAAATTGAACCAGAGGAGTATAGGAGGGCCCTAAAGAAAAATTAGCAAAAGAACACATCAAATTGCGGTGGAACCACGGCAGAAGTGAGGGTTTGGTGGCGGAACCGGGGCGGCTTGGTGGAGTTGGCCCCCCAAAATTCTCAGGTAATTTCCTAATATCTTTCTCTCTCCTCTAAACTCCAATAATCTGATCTTTCCTGCAGGATTCTTTGCAAAAAGAGCCGCTCAAAAATCTTTTTGCATGTTTTGATATCGGTTTGTTTATGCATATCTAAACCGGACATTAAGGGGCAATAACCCAAATCCAGATTAAGTGGGGATTTCATCACCCTTCCTAGGCCCCACAAATCACAAAACGAGCATACTATCACCCTACATTAATTAAAAAATATCTAGACCAAGCCTCTAAGGACCGTCGCGCTCAATTAGGACAGAGGAGGGTCGTGGGTAATTTATCGCTTATCCGCATTTCTCGTATGGTTTCTAGGCAAGTGTGAATTAGGAAAGTGGTTACTTAATTATACCCGCTATTTCGGTGATTTGTATAGTGGATATCTCCCACTTACCTGGCCACAAGAGTGATAAAGAGGTGGTAGATGATTGCTCCTACGACTTGTCCTTTGAAAATCTAGGAGCGGTTTAGTGTCTTGACCTAGGTAACCCTAGTTCTAGGGATTAATTGTGCATTTTGTGATTTATTGAGTCAAGCCTAAAGTCTGACACTTTTTCAAAAAAAAACTTCTAAAAATCATTCTCACACGCGCCGCCACGTGCGCTAAACCCGCTTAGTGCATGATCGGCTGGACACGGGATTCTAGTGCTCATCTTGTCTGGGTTTTTTCTATCGACTCTAAAGTCGGTACTTCTTCAACTTCTATTTCCCCTCCACCCACCACATCTCCCGAAATGGACGGATCTTCATCGGTATTTAATGATACCGCCTTGCCACCACCCATAGGTATGCAGAATCCACCGCACATCTCTCTCCAAGAAAGATGCTATCCCATACGTGGACCCGTTCCTACTTGTCTGTCTCTTCCACCGGCCAATGGGGGTAATTTCGAAATAAAACCCCACTTCATCAACTTGTTGCCCAAATTCCACGGGCTTGAATCCGAAGACGCGTACATTTTCATAACCAAATTCGAGAACGTATGTGCAATGATGAGCACAACCCAACTTTCAGGGGATGCTATGAGATTACGTCTTCTCCCTTTTATCTTGTGCGATCTAGCAGAAAAATGGCTTTCTAGCACTGCCGCATATTCTATCGCTAAATGGGATGAATTCGTTATATCATTCCTTAAGAAATTTTATCCTAATCACAAAACCGCCCGTGTTAGAAGTGAGATTAACCAGTTTACCCAACTTCCCAACGATCCATTCTGGAAATGCTTTGAACAGTTTAAGGACCTTCTTGTCCAATGCCCTCATCACGGAATCAATAGATAGCAATTTCGCTGAATTATATATGAGGGTGTTAATCTTGCCATGAAACAAATGCTTGAAACCATTTGTCAATATCATTTCATGTCAAAAGACGATGGCGAAGCTTGGCAATTTCTGGAAGATTTCGCCGAACAAACCTCACGATAGGAGAGCGCTAGACCAACATCATCTTCATCTAGGACAGGTATTCATCAGCTCGATATTTCCATCGCAATGAAAGCCGAAATGTCCACGATGTAAAAAAAACTTGAAACTATCGAAAACAAAGTCTCGTCAACCTCCTTTAACCAAGTTATGCTCCCAAAAACCGTGTGTGGTTACTGTTTTGACCCATCGCATTTAACGGAAGAATATCTTTTGAATTCTCCGTTTCAAGGTCAAGAGCAAACTAATGCTGCTTCTCAGCAATGACCTTGAAATGATCCCTATTCCTCCACATATAATCAGGGATGGAGGAATCACCCTAATTTCGTTTGGAAGCAAAACCAGTCTCAAAATCAAAATCAATTCCCAAACCAAAATAACTATCAAAGGCTTCCTCTACAGCAACAGCCACCACACCAAATTCAACACCCCTTTCAACCCCCATCTCTTCAAAATCTGGCCAACAACTTTGCTCCTTATAATAATATTTCAACGGCCAGCACCGATAAAATCTTTGCACTCGAACGAAACTTAAAAACGTTCACTAAACAATCCATACAAACGACGGCTAATTTAACGTCTTTTATCCAAATGTTAGTGCAACACACTGCTTCCCACAGCGAAAGCATAAAATCGATAGAAACACAACTTGCACAGTTAAATGCAGCAATGAGTGAGAGAGAGAAAAGGAGACTTCCATCTCAAGCTCTGCCAAATTCCGGCCACTCACAAAGCGCGAACCACATCCTTCAAAATCATAATGTGAGTGTTGTAACCACGCTGAGATCGGAAAGAGTGCTGAATAACAATGTTGGTGAACAAATTGAAGTTGATGACATTGATGAAACCCTGGCTACTTTATCCTCTACAACGTCAAGAATATCAAAATTGATGCATTAGAGGAAAATGCGCATATTGATCTTGCAGAAGTTGTAGTTACTGTCATCAAAGAATGGCGGCCTATTGATGGCTTGACCTTCTAGTGATCTATTATTTTGAGTAATATTATTATTATTAGTCATAAGATCTAAATTCTAGATTTTTAAGCCAAAAACAGAGATAACCACTCTAATACCAATTGCAAAGTGTCCTAGAAAGTGGTGAATAGGACAATGTCTAACAATTAAAACTTTGATTGCTTAAATCAATAGCAGTTGGGGAATAATAATAAATAATAACAAATTCAACAACAATAGAAATAATGAGTTAGAAATTTTAAACTCGGTAGGACACCAGCTATTGTTTACGAAGTTCGATATTACCATATCTACATCTCCGCCCAGGCCCCTTCTTAGGAACTATCCATTAAACAATCTTTCTTAAGGCAAAGAAACATTTACAACTGATGGACCATCTCCACCGGGTAATCTTTTTTAGGCTCATATCGAACCTTTACAACTCAACATTTTGATGGACAATCTCCACCGAATAAATATTTCATGTGGTATGAGAGCATATCCCTAACACCTAACCATCACCCCCTCATCGTGCCATCTGCCGTTGCCCCCATCATGCCATCACCTAACCATCACCCCATCGCTGCCGCTGCCACCATCAACCGCCGCTCGACCTTCCCCTCTCCAAGCCACCAAACAGCTTCCTTCCCTCTCCAAACCACCGCTCATCAACCTTCCCTCTTCCAACCATCAACAACCCCTCGCTACTCCATCATTGCATCCCCAGCCACGATCGCCGCCAGCCATCATCACAGCCTCAGTCTCGTTCTCCCTTCCCGTGACTCCTAGATCTGGATCGAGATATTAAGTCCCTGACTGGCTTGTAGGTTTGTTGTTCTCACTTATGAGATGGTTATATGTGTGATATACACCCTAAGCTTTGATATTTCGATTCGAACGATCTGTCCTTGGTCTGCGAGAAGGCCCTGTGGGATTTTATTGGGGAGTTTTGTCACTCTGTTGCTTGCTGGATTATGGAAAATTGACACAACGAGGAGCATATAACAAAGAAAGACAGAAAGATATCAGGGCCTTGTCTTCATTTTGGTCTTACATCAATACTAAGCAAACCAACTGATAATTCTATTGAACAAATAGAGATCATCATGAAAAGTGGTTTCTTTGTGAGGAGTTTGTGTGTGACAATTGCTTAAGGGGCACTTTGGTTGCAAGATTATGAAATTTGGATTCCAAAATAATACAGTTGAAAACTTCTGATTTTGATAATTTGTTGTTTGGTTAGTATTGAATTTCTAGTATTGGATTTTTAGATTCTTGTAATTCTTATTTGGTTGGTGAAAAAATATGAGATTTAGATTTTTGAATTTGAGAAAGAGATAGAGAGAGGATTATTAAATAAATAAAGTATCCGGGACCCCTTCTAAAAGTACAATTAATAGTGTCAAATCCTTGCAAATTCTCCAAGTTTTTAAGGATTCAAAGATCCTTGTTTTGTGGTGGGCCCCCTATAAAAAAAAAAAGAAATCCTACAAATCCAAATCTCACAATCAAACACAAAATTGTGGAATCCTCTCATTTTTTTGGAATTCACAATCTAATTCTCTCACAATCCTCCAACCAAACAGACCTTAAGGAAGCTGTGAAGTATAGTATTTTATTGAAGTTGTTTTTTTAATTTCTATGATCAGTTTGAAGTTTGTTTTGTTGAAGTGATGGAGTTGTCGGAGTTCGATCATGGATTCATTTGAGGTTTTGTTGTAATCGCTGATTGGATCTTGAGAGATCAATCACGATCTTTGGGTGGAAACTTCGCAGAGTCATCTCTTGGATTATGGGAGACTTTGTTCCCTGATTAGCTGTTGGTGTTCATCTGTCGGTTTCAATACGCACTTTTAAGATGGCTGCATCTGACTCAGCCTCATCAGGTTTTACAGAGGAGAAAATATTACAGCTCAAGAATCTTCTCTTTAGAGCTTCTGCATTCTCTTTAAGATTACAGTCTCCCATCATAGTTACAGCCAAAGGTGAAGATAATAGTGGTCTTCTTTCATCAGCTTCTCCAACCACGTCTTGGATTATAGATTCAGGTGTATCAAATTATATGAACAGAAAATCAGATGTATTCACTTTATTGTCCTCTACTTCCTGTAGCAGTTCTATTACTGTCGCAAATGGTTCTACCTCTAAGGTGAAAGACGTTGGTTCTACCCCTCTCACTCCATTTTTATCTGAATCTTCAATTCTATATGTGCCGACATTTCCTTTTAACTTACTATCTGTTAGCAAACTTGTGCATTCATTAAAATGTTCGGTAACATTTTCTCCATCTGGTTGTGTTATATAGGATTTGAAGACGAATGAAGGGATTGTTTCAGGGCATGAACATAGAGTCTTGTACTATCTGGATAGACATACACCTACAGCTTGTTCTACTGCTGCAGATCCTCTTGAGGTCCACTGCAGGTTAGGTCATCCATGTTAAGAAAATTTAAAAAACTTGTTCCTTACCTTAGTCATTTGTCTATTCTTAAGTGCGAGTCTTGTGAAATGGGGGAGTATCACTATACTTCTTATCCTTCCAGACTTAATAATAGAACGACCAGTCTATTTGAGATTGTACATTATGATGTATGGGGTCCATTCCTATTGTGTCAAACCATGAATACCATTATTTAGTGACTTTTATCGATGATTTCTATCGAGTGACATGGTTGTATCCGTTAAAATCGAGATCTGAAGTGTTCACTATTTTTAAATTCTTTTGTACTAAAGTTAAAAATCGATTTACTAAATCTATTAAAATTTTGCAAACTGATAATGCCAAAGAATACTTCATCTCAGATTTTTGGAAATTTTTGGATTCCTTTGTTATTGTTCATCAATCCTCATGTCCTTACACACCTCAACAAAATGGGATATCCGAAAGAAAGAATAGGCACTTGTTATAGACAAACGCACTCTATTAATTCATATTCAAGTTCCAAAACGTTTTTGGGATGATACCGTACTTAATGCGTGTCATTTGATTAATCATATGCGGAGTTCTATTTTGAATGGATAGATACCTTATTCTGTTCTATTTCCCTCTAGGTCATCTTTTTCTCTACCTCCAAGAGTGTTTGGGTGTACCTGCTTTGTTCATGACCATCGTCCCGGGGTATCCAAACTTGATCTAAAATCTCTTCGATATGTCTTTCTCGGATATTCTCGGGATCAAAAGGGTTATAGGTGCTATAACAGAGATTTAGACAGAGTGTTCGTATCGGCAGATGTCACTTTTCATGAGAACACTCCATATTTTTTCTTTACATATTCTTCTCCATCTGTCCGTGAGGATTTTCATATCTATGAGTTTGATGTTTTAGCTATCCCATCCACTCCTATTCCAATCGAATCTTTTGTGGACCAAACCAAAGAACTAATTCAAGAACATGTTATTTAAGTGTATACCAGATGGGTACAACAGTCTCCAACTCCAGCTATGCCACCACGATCACCCCCTCCAACTTCAGATTCGGATCCCTCTGATTTAGATGTTCATACCAGATAGGTACAACAACCTCCAGATCTAACCGATCTGCCACCGGTCACCCCTCTAACTCCATATCCGGATCCCTCTGAGTTAGACGTTCTCATCGCCCTTAGGAAGGGTACTCATACTATTACTCCTCGATATTCCACCAGTGAGTATGTCACATATGCATGATTGTCTCCTTCATATTCGAATTCATTTCATCCTTACATTCTCACTCTCTTTCATGTTCAGTATCTGATGCATTGGCTAATCCTGGTTTGAAGAAAGCAACGGAGGAGAAAATGCTTGCATTACGCCTTAATGACACATAGGATCTTACTCGTTTTCCTATTGGGAAGAAGGCATTTGGTTACAGATGGGTATATACTGTGAAGTTGAATCCTGATGGCTCTCTTGCTTGGCTGAAAGATCGTTTGGTGGCGAAAGGATACTCACAAACTTACAGGATCGATTATGATGAGACTTTCTCTCCCGTGGTCAAGATAACCTATCTTCGCATCTTTTTATCACTCCTTCCACGTATCATTGGTCTTTATATCAACTTGATGTGAAGAATGTTTTTCTACATGGTACTTTACAGGAAGAAGTATATATGGAGCAATCGCCTGGCTTTGTTGCTCAGGAAGAGTCTGGGCTTGTTTGCAAACACAAGAGATTGTTGAATGGCCTCAAACAGTCTCCACGTGTATGGTTTGGGAGACTGAAAGATGTTGTTAGGATCTTTGGTTTACAAAGATCCAATAGTGATCGTTCGGTTTTCTATCAGCATCGCGGTGGAAAGAAGATCCTTATGGTCGTCTATGTGGACAATATTGTTATTACTGTAGGTTTTTATGAACGACAGCAAGGTTTCGGGAGGCATCATCCATACCATTTTCAAATTTTTTCCGTTTTAAAGAACCCTAAACTAGAATCTTTAACTAAAGAATTATACGAAATATATTGTAAACTACTTTACAACTAAGTGAACTAGGAATACAACCTTTGTAGACCGGTCCTTCACTTCAATAGCTCCGTGTAGTAGTCCCTTCGCTCCAAGTAGTGATCTTCCGGACTCTGGCATGGCTTCACAAGAAGAAAGGAACGAACTTGCTTGAAGTCTTCGAGGCCGAAGATGATCTACATCAAGGAAACACTAACCCAAGCTACTACTTCACTAATGAGAGATTAGTGAAGCTAACACCCTATACTAAAGTGCTAATCTAGTAGAGAATGATAAAGTAGGATTTTTGCTCACTTTAGAAGTGATTTTCTCACTAATATTTCTCACTTGCTCAAAAGCTAGAGAGCTCTTAAGCTTGAAGAAGAAGATGAAGAGAGATAATGTTGTGAGAGTGAATGGCAACCATGGGTGAGAAAATATCTAATATTACTCATGTAGAGACTTAACCATGAGTTTAGATAATGGTTGGGTTAACAAATATCTAGTGTAAGACAAAACTAGTGGACTAAGTCAATAGATCTTAAAGCTTTATGAAGTTTCATGCCATGTGACAAATTTCCAACTAATAATTGAATTACCATAAATAAATAAAACCTACATTATCTTTATTATGGTGTAAGTCTCATACACCCATGTTGCATGTATCATCAACCATGACACATAATAAAACACAATTAATATATATCACATATATATTAAGTGTGCACATGTGAGAAAAATAAATGCTTAAGTGAGCTAATATTAGTTAATATAAACTAGTATATCAAATATACAATTATACACTAAATTATCAAATCAACACTTGAATTAATAATCCGGCTATATCATATATAACCGACTAATATTATGTACCATTTTATCGAATCTACACTTAATTCGATAACCCGGCTATATCACATATAACCGATCAATACAAATATCGCGAGAATAGAATACGGTATCACATACTCGTATTAATCTCGGTCCCGCACATATCACATATGCGCTCCTACTTTATTTTGCCTGAGCCAGTGAAACCTCTGTGTAGGACTCTAAAAACTCATCAATACGCCGGCAGTAGGTGATGATCACATCAACCACCCACAAGCTGTCAACGGTACTAGCTGGATGTAACGGCTATCCGGGTATTGAACGATCAGAATATCAGCAAGCTAGCCTGCTCTAACTCCTGCAAAAGCTTGTCAGTAACACTACCGTACAGTCCGATCTCTTCATCTAAGATGTCGCATATCCAGTCTAGGTGTGGTAAACGTCAGACCCCAATAACTCGATAAGTCATGCCGATACGAGGCTCATAACGGGTTGAGAAACTACTGATAACACTTACCAGTAAATCTCTAAATTAACCCTGGCCAGGGACTGTTAGTGTTATGTATGCCCTAGAGGCCATTACTGTACATGAGATGTATATTGTAGTGAATGCTTGGACATATATAGGGAGGACTTTCTTACTCGACATGATAGTATATTATCTGGTTACTCTTTATCTTAACATGTATACTGATTCTCTCTCTGTTATATATTGGTAAAGCCCTTAGGATGTGTGCTTAACTACCTGGATTATGATGTGGATCGTACTAGTAGGACTATGGTAGTCTGTGAGTACATCCTTTAATGTCCCTAGTCATAGGTGTATCGATATGGGGCATCGATATACCAGAGTAGACTAGCATGTAGCTTCTTGACCCATGTAGATGGGCGATGGAGGATCCCATATCCATTGGTGTTTGACATCAGAGATGATATATAGGTGCTCAGTGGAGACTAGGTACACTGGACGAACTCGCCGAGAACTCCTAGATGGTATTATACCTCACATCAGATGGAAGTTCTCTGGTGACACTGGTACAGGTTAGTCTATCGACCCGAAATCGTCATAGAAACTTTTGTGATTCCCACTTTGCTTTGATTTCCACCTTACCACGTTCAAGAGAACATGCAAAACAGTGGTTTTTGGGTACATTCCCGAGTCACATGGAGGCAATAAGCGATAAGAGGGGATACGTCTCTCCCGGTATTAGGGGTTGATGTTGCGCTGTGCACGATTGGCTATAACAGGAAGTCCCTGGCCAGGGCTGTTTCAGAGATTTACTGGTAAGTGTTACTAGTAGTTTCTCGACCCGTTATGAGCCTCATATCGGCACGACTTATCGAGTTACTGGGGTCTGATGTTTACCACCCCTAAACGAGATATGCAACATATCAGACGAAGAGACTGGACTGTACGGTAGTGTTACTAATTGGATTCACATGAGTATGAGCAGGCTTGCTTGTTGATTTTCTGATCGCTCAATACCCGGGTTACCGTTACGTTTAATTGACCACTTACGGCTTGTGCGTGTTTGATATGATCATCACCTACTGCCGGCGTATTGACGAGTCTTTAGAGTCCTACACAGAGCTTTCCTGATTCATGCGAAACGGAGTAGGAGTACATATATGATATGTGCGGGACCGAGATTAATGCGCGTATGTAATATCGCATTCTATTCTCGCGATTTGTAACATAGGTCGGTTATATGTGATATAGCCAGGTTATCGGGTCAAGTGTTGATTCGATAATTTGTTACATTTGATATTAGTTGTTATGTAATATAGCCGGATTATTAAATCAAGTGTTGATTTAATAATTTAATGTATAATTATATATTTGATACATTAAGTTACATTAACTAATACTTTCTCACTCATGATTTCTTTTTCTCACTTGAATGTGCATTATGTATGTATGCGATATATATTTGTGTACATGTTTTGTGTCATGCTAGATGACACATGTGACTTGGGTGCATGAGACTCACACCATGCTAGATTAATGAAGGGTTTTATTTATTTTAAGTTAAACAAAATTAGGTGGAAATTGGATTGATGGTTGAAGCTTGGAGAAGCTTGTGGAACCATTGACCAAGTCCACTAATTTTGTCATACTTAAGATATTTACTAACCCAACCATTAAATTAGCCATGGTTAAGTCTCTATATGGGTTAATATGTGATATTAACTCACCCATGGTTCACATTCTTCACTTGATTAATTCCATGAGAGCATTCTTCATCTTCTTCTTCAAGCTCACTAGCTTTTGTGAAATGATGGAAATATTGTGAGAAAAATAAAACTAAAGAGAGCTCATTTCCTACTTCATCATCCTCTACTACTTTCCATTTAGTTTAGGGTGTTTGCTTCACTAATTTCACAATTAGTGAAGCGGTAGCATGAGCTTGAGTCTCCTCGACGTAGATCATCTTCGGTCTCGAAGATTTCGAGCAAGCTTGTTCATTTCTCCGGGAGAACCCTTTCTAGAGTTCGGGAGATCACAACTCGCAGCGAAAGGACTATTACACGGAGATTTTGAAGTGAAGGACCGGTCTACAAAAGTTGTATTCTTGTTCACTTCTCATGTAATGTTGATTACAAAGTTTTGTTACCCTAGTTTTCTAGTTAGATTCCTAGGTTGTTTACTTAGCACCTCCCTAAATTTTTGTTGTGGCATGTTTGATGCTTGCAAACCCTAGGCTTGGTGCTAAGGAAACCCTACAGTGGTATCAGAGCCAAACTAGAAACCTAGACGATATTAGAAGTAATACGAAACCGAAACAAATCCGAAAAACAATTTCTGAAACTCTGCAGTTTTGCTCTCTGTCGAAATTTTAGAGGTCTGTAAAAAATTTTCAAACAACTGCAGAGTGATGTATGTGATACATATAGTGCACAAAAAAATTCGAGAGCTTTTGCTCGGATTTCACCCGAGCACCATACCATTGTGGCCGGCCACTTTGACTCAAAACTGTCTTGTTTTTGTTCTGTACACTGTACTGTAGATTGTGGGGTTTCAGGTATTGTTTGTTTAGTCCAAAATTGCATGTGATGTAAATTTTGATAGAGGACTAAAACGGAATGTTTCGTAGTCGTATAATTTAACATTGTAATGGTAACCTAGGCTATGTTTAACAGTTCGAACAAACTTCAAACATCACCCCATGACCCCCTCTGAAATTTTCCAAGAGTTGGAATTTTCTAAGTTTAAGTGTATTCAATGGTCGTTCAAGTAACTCTATGGACCCTCTGTTAGTGTATATGCCCTAGAGGCCATTACTGTATCATACTAGTTTGTATATTACTTAATGGAAGCTTGGGATATTCACAATTGTATAGACAATCTTGCTCAAAATGGTAGTATACTACTTGGTTTGTTTCTACTTTAATATGTGCAAGTGTTTCTTTTAGCATATTGCTTATACATATTAGTAGAGCCCTTAGGATCTTTGCTTAATTACCAGCGTTGTGAGGGCAGTCACACTCGTGGGGGCTGGGTAATCCACAAGCACATCTTTATACAGGTCCCTAGTCGTAGGACTATCGAGACAGGGCATCGATACTCCGGAGTAGACTAGCGTATGCGCTTCTCATCCCAGCAGGGAAGACGGTCTGTCCCACAGCCGTCAGTACGTCGTACTTGAGATAGTATGCAGGTGCTCGTTAGGTTACGAGTACACTGGACAGGACTCGTCGGGAACTGTTGGTTGGTACTATACCTATCGTCAGTTATCAGTTCCCAGGTGACATGAGTACAGCTTAGTCCGCTGACTTGACACTGTCACTTCACCTCGAGTGTGTTCCCGCTGTACTTTGATTACTACCCTACCACGGCTCAAAGGAGTCGTGCAAACAGGTAGTAGTTGGGTACAGTCCCGAAGCACTTGGAGGCAGTGACGGTTAGACAGGATTCTTCTCTCCCGGTATTGGGTGTTGATATCGCGCTGTGTCTAGGAGAGCCATTACACAAGTAGTCCCTGGCTAGGGCAAGCGAGATATACTGGTAGGTTTTCAGTGTTATCTCAGGGTGTTCTGGGCTACACTCCGACACGACTTGTACCGCTATTAGGGGACTGACGTTTACCGCCCCCTAGGCCCGCCATGCGATATTCTCAGACGTACAGACCGGACTGTACGGAGACTGTCATATTCAGGCTCAGTAGGAGTTCAGATGGGTTTCACCTCGTCAGTCTTCTTATCGGTATCTACCTGGGGGGCCGTTACGCACAACTAGTGCCGCTTGCGGTCTGTGGTTAAACCCACTGCCAGCGTAGTGTCGAGTTTTTAGAGTCCCACACAGAGAGCTATTCGCCTTTAGGCAAAAGAGTAGAGGTCGCATGGTTTTGCGACAGGGTTCGGTCACATCCGCGCACTTGTGCACGTTTGGTGTCCGGGCAGTTATTACTAGCGGGCTTTGGGTTAAGCCAGATCCTAGTATACGTTTTAGGATTGATTTTATCTCGTTTGCATTCGTGTTCCCCGGAACGCGGATACGGGTGTGTATGCACGGTTGACAGAGACAGAGGCAGAGGATTCTCATTAGGGTTGTTGACTGTTGACTTTTGTTAAACCCTAATGAGAATTAGAAATATGATTAACAATAATATTAATTAAGTATTATTGTGACATGGTTGGGTTGAAGGGTTGACCTTGTTGACTTGTTGACTTTGTTGACCGGTTGACTAGGTTGGACTTGTTGACCACCATCATGACAATGGCTATCATTTCTTGGCATTGACTTTAGCTTGCTTGTTTTGTTCACAAATTGCATTTAATGCAATAAATGATATTGCCATTTAATATGATAACAACCATCATATAATACTCAATTATTATTATATGTTATGATTATTTTTTATTATGAGAGCAAGGGTGCAAAAGTCTTGCTCATTCTTTCATTTCCTTTCTCTCTCTTGCTCAAGCTCTCCCTCTTCCTCTTGCTCTCTCTCTAGTTCATGGTTCTATTGTCTCATATGTTGAGAAGCAAGAACCATAGAGATCAAAACCCATTACACTTTTCTACTCATCCTAGTACATAAGGTCTAGCAAGCCAAGTGTTCTAGTTTCTTCTAGTTTGAAGTAGAAGCCAAAAGGTAGAAGCTTTCGGGTGGATCCATCTTCGGCGCGAGGAGACGACGAGGTGAGGCCGATCCGACCACCACAAGAAGTTGAAGACGAAGGAGTTCAAGTTAAGGTATAACCCCCTAACCGAGTAGGTAAAACTCCTAGTTAGGTTGTTAGATAGTTGTTTAACAAAGATCCGTATTTTGAGTCCATGTTACCCACCAAAGTAAAAATCGTTTTTCACCATTTCCGCAACCCTAAGGAACCGGGGACGGGTAACGTGGACTTACAGTGGCATCAGAGCCAGGTTAAATACTATCTAACATGTTAGCAAAGTAACTAGAAGTTCGATCGGAGAAAAAGTCATGAAACACGCCCGAAAAGTATAATTTCTGCCGATTTTTTTTCTTGTTCAAAAAATAATAAATCTTACACTAAAAATCGGCTCAGGCTTTTTAAAACACACCGTAGAAAATTGGTCCAGGGACTCGGTCAAAGCGCCGCGGAACCGCGGCAGGAGCATGCTCCCGCCGCGGATCCACGGCCGAGTTGACTCGGCTGGGCTAATTTTCTTGCTGTGTGTTCAGTGGGGTGTTTTGGGATTTTTACAATATGTTTTTTCTACCCAGATTTTCCAGAAAGCAAAATTTGTTTTTGGGGCTTAAAAATCCGTATTTTGATCGAACTTCTAAAGACTTAATCTAACGGGTTTATATCTGTGATGTGATATATGTATTGAACGTCTGTTAATCGCTATATGTCGATTAGTGGGGGTTATACATATCTGTGATCTGTAATGTTGATGGTATGTGTATATGAATTCATTGGATTGTCGCGGGTGAATAGCCGGGGGGTTGTGAGATGAGAGTTTTCTTTTTCTTTCAATTCATGTAAATTTGTAATTGATGTAATATTATTTATTTGGCCGCACAACCGGGATGAGATTGTAGCCGTCATTGTATAATTTCTTTTACTGTTTTTGCTCCTAGGATAGACCCTTGGAAGGGGTGCACAAACTGCTGGGTATCTCGAAGTGCCGAGTGGCCTACTCACGTCGTTGAGGGAGGTTGCTTCACTTCGGGTATTTGGAGGGTAGTTTTCCGCACCCGTAGGGGTCTAGGGTGGGGTATTGGCTATTCACCGCGACCGTGTAATCCGCTTTCCGTTACAGGCTCGTACGGAATGCGGATTCCTAGTATATCCAATGTGTTCATCTGTGATCTGGAATGGCTATCATTACTATATATCTATATATGATATCTATTTAGGCGTTGCTTATGTTTTGCATCCGTGCTAGTCCAGCCCTCGCTCTGTCGTTAGTTAAGTAACCTAACGGGTAATGACAGGGCCCCGTGGCGAATGCGGATGGCATAAGCGTACGTCATATTTTGGTTGTTTTCTGCAATGGTAGGATTAAATGATGGGATGCATTAAAAATTAATGCAAGAAAATAAACCAAAGTAAAGTCGTTGGAACAATTTCAAAACCACTCGGTTTCTTTTCAAAAACAACTTTTAAACGCGGAGCTTAAGCCACTCCTTTTAAAAGCTATCTCGTTCCATCGATTATATCAAGTTCACTATGTTCACAGTTTTTCCCAAACCATTCGTAGCCCTCCGTCGTTTCACATGGATAGTCAATAGTATTCAAGCTATGTTTGTTGGCCAAAGTCAAGCCATAGTGATTGGTAGCTATTGGGTATTCATGTGCAGCATAGATAGATGCGTTGGTTTGGGACAGTCATACTGCCTTGTTGGCCAAAGTCAAGGGTAGGTATGGGTGGGTTCAAATTAACCTGGAGAATAACGGGTAGAACTTGACATGTGACTTATGATTTGTTGGCCAAAGTCAAGGTCATAAGAGCATGGGGCAAAAATCCACATCGGGAGTTTCTAAAGAACCAGAAACTTGCTAGCGCTGCATACCATTTGGAGTGTGATGATTCTGGTAGGATTCCTTCAGTTTTGTCACGCGATGATATTTGGATCCCGATCCTACTGTGAGTATATGCTACTCCTCGGGAAATTTCTCACTTAACGATCAATGCTATAAACCAAGTAGGTGTCTAGAAAGGTGTTAGCGGGGCTATGCCCCCAGGGAACAGAGGTTATTTAATTAATGAACTTCGCGAAAGCGTTGGAAAACCTCCCTCGAAGTACCAACACTGGCCTGGCTGAACGGTTAAGCAAGTATTGTACGGTGAGATTGATCCCGACTAATTCTTCCTTTTTGGTTTGAGGAGGAATTCGAGATACAGTGGGAGCCATCCTGTTTAGACAAATTAAAAACCACTCTAAACTTGCAAGAGCATCATGCTGAGTGTTTTTTTCTCTCTCTCCTAATTGCAGCGACCAATCGTCATGACCGGACTTAAGTTACTTCTAGATAAAAACATACTGACAGGGCCAAACTACAAAGATTGGCTCAGGAATGTCAAAATGGCAATCACTTACGACAAGCTGGGGTATCTCCTTACCACCAAAGCTCCCCTGTCCCAGGTCCCACCTCTAGCGTTGCGGATAAGGAAATCCGTAAGACTTGGGAGATCAATTGCGTGAAGGCCAAGTGCCTCGTGCTTGCCTCTATGGACAATGAACATCAGAGGAGGCACGAGAATATGGACCTCGAATCCATATTTCTCCATACAAAAGAACTGTATGGAGAGCAATCTCGTATCGCCAGATACGAAGTGTCGAAAAAGCTATTTTCGGCAAAATTGGCCATCGGATCATCGGTAGCGGAACACGTGCTTAAGATGATTGGCTTCATTGAGGAGCTCGTGGATCTTGGGACCACGTTAGAGAACGAGCTCTATACGGACTTGATTCTCCAGTCCCTTCCTTCCACTTACGCCCAGTTTATCCTGAACTTCAACTTGCAAGGAAAAGAAGTTGAACTTCCGGAGCTCCTCAACATGCTGAGGAGTGCAGAGGGCACCCTACAGAAAGGTAGGGAAACATCCACTTTGTTTGTAGGAGGATCTTCCTCTTCTAAGTCCAAGGCGAAAGCCAAGGGAAAGAAGAAGAAAACCCCCGCCAAACCAAGGGGCGGTGTTAGTAAAGTGGATACGAAGGGAAAAGCAAAGGCAACAAAGATAGCGGGGCAGCTTGTGGGAAAGGAAGAATGCTTCTATTGTTATAAGAAGGGACACTGGAAAAAAGATTGCAGGGCTTGGAAGGCCAGAAACCAGGATCCAAAGCAAGTTGCGGCTTCGGCTTCAGGTGTGTATGTTATTGAAAACTGTCTTTCAATAAACTCTACTTCCTGGGTATTAGATACCGGATCAAGATCTCATATCTGTAATTCTTTGCAGGCACTGAGAAAGCGTAGGGTTTTGAAGGCAGGTGATATGACCCTCAGAGTTGCAAACGGAGCTGGCATGGATGCTGAGTCCGTGGGGGACTATCACCTGGGATTGTCAGATGGACACGTTTTGGTTTTGCGTAATTGTTATTTTGTACCCAATGCAACTTGTAATATCATTTCTGTATCTTTATTATCTAAAGAAGGTTATGAATTTGCATTTGTAAGCAATGTTGTAAACATTCACCTTAATCAAGTTTTGATTGGGTCAGGTACATTAAGCAATGGTATATACGTATTAAACCAACCACAGATTTTCAATGTACAGAATACACACAAAAGAAAGTCTCCGGAAACAAATCAGGCTTTCTTATGGCATTGTAGACTGGGTCACATCAATAAGAGAAGGTTGACGAAGTTACATACAAAAGGATATTTGGATCCGTTCGAATATCAATCATATGCAACTTGTCAATCCTGTCTCAAAGGAAAGATGACAAAGACTCCGTTCACTGGACACGGAGTAAGAGTGAGCGAGCTCTTGGGACTCGTACATAGCGACGTGTGCGGTCCAATGTCTACACATGCGCGAAGCGGTTATTCTTACTTCATTACTTTTACGGATGACTTTTCAAGATACGGATATGTCTTCTTAATGAAACATAAATCCGAAGCCTTTGGAAAATTCCAGGAATATAAGAATGAAGTAGAAAAACAAACCGGCAAAAGTATCAAGACACTGAGATCTGATCGAGGTGAAGAATACTTAAGTGCCGAATTCCTGGATTACCTAAAAGAGAATGGAATTCTCTCTCAGCTTACTCCTCTATACACTCCGCAACATAACGGTGTATCGGAGAGACAGCACCGGGCCCTATTGGATATGGTACGTTCCATGATGAGTAACGCTGAGTTACCGCGATCATTCTGGGGTTATGCACTAGAATCAGCTGCATATCTTTTGAACCGAGTTCCAACAAAGACTGTGCCTACCACACCATATCAGATGTGGTGTGGGAAGAAACCCTATCTTAAGCACATTAAGACATGGGGATGTCCAGCTTTTGTTAAAAAGCAGCATGCGGACAAACTCGAGGCACGCTCCGTACAGTGCAAGTTTGTGGGATATCCAAAGAACTCCAAGGGATATTTCTTCTATTGCAAAGAGGAACAAAAGGTTTTTGTTTCTCGTTATGCCTGCTTCTTGGAAACTGAGTTTTTGGAAAATCAGATAAATGGGAGCACAATAGAACTGGAAGAAATTCCAGAACCACGAGCTATTACTGAAAGCTTAGTAGAACCAGAGGGTTCAAAAGAACAGGACATTCCTACGCCGCTCCGCAGGAATAGTATACAGTCTCATCCGCCCGAGAGATACTACGGTTTTCTCATAGACGGGGATAGAGAGGATTGCATCATTGATTATGATGAGCCGACTAGCTACCAGCAGGCCATTCAGAACGTTGACTCGGTAAAATGGCTGGATGCAATGCGGACCGAAATGGAATCCATGTACACAAAAAAAGTATGGACGTTGGACGTTGCTCCAGATGGGGTAAAACCCGTAGGATGCAAGTGGATCTTCAAAAGGAAGATTGGTGTAGATGGACAGGTTGAGACCTATAAGGCTAGACTTGTTACAAAGGGTTTTCATCAAAGACCTGGTTTGGACTATGACGAAACCTTTTCTCCAGTGGTTATGCTGAAATCCATTCAGATCCTTCTTGTCATTGCTGCCTTCCACGATTATGAGATTTGGCAGATGGACGTAAAGACCGCTTTTCTAAATGGAAATTTAGAGGAGTGTGTCTATATGGACCAGCCAGAGGGTTTCATTCAGAGTGGGAGCAGCGGAAAGGTGTGCAAGTTGCTTAAGTCCATTTATGGACTAAAGCAGGCATCGCGGAGTTGGAACATCTATTTTGATGAGACGGTCAAAGAATTTGGCTTTATCAAAAATCCAGATGAAGCATGCATCTATAGTAGATTTGTAGCAAGAACTATCGTATTCCTCGTATTATACGTGGATGACATTCTCTTGATAGGAAATGACATTCCTATGCTACAATCTATCAAAGGGTTCTTGTCACACAGGTTCTCCATGAAAGACCTGGGTGATGCCTCTTACATTCTGGGGATCCGGATCTATCGTGACAGATCCAAGAGGATATTAGGACTTTCACAGTCCAGGTACATCGACACCATACTGAAAAGATTCAGTATGGAAGATTCCAAGCACGGTAATCCACCGGCTTGTCACGGGATCTCCCTCTCCAAAGAGATCTCTCCCAAGACTGATTTGGAAAGGGATCGCATGTCTATTATACCCTACGTTTCTGCGGTAGGCTCTATAATGTATGCGATGTTGTGTACCAGACCAGATGTAGCTTATGCACTGAGTGTGGTAAGCCGATATCAGTCAAACCCTGGGGAGAACCACTGGATAGCGGTAAAGAACATTCTCATGTACCTGAGAAGGACTAAGAAGATGTTCTTGGTGTATGGCGGAAAAGACCTCCAGATCGAGGCCTTTGCTGACTCCAGCTTCCAAAGTGACAAGGATGATTCCAAGTCCATGTCGGGTTATGCCTTTACCCTCAATAGAGGGGCGGTGTGTTGGAAGAGTTCCAAACAGGAAACCGTTGCTGACTCGACGATGGAAGCGGAATATATCACTGCTACGGATGCCGCAAAAGAAGCCGTCTGGATGAAGAAGTTCTTAACGGAACTTCAGGTGGTTCCGTCCATTGTTGATCCAATACCTCTGTATTGCAACAACAACGGGGCTATAGCTTTAGCAAAGGAACCCAGGTCCCATCAGAAGTCCAGAAACATCTTGAGGCGGTATCACCTGATCAGGGAGATCGTGGGTCGCCAGGAGATCGAGGTTCGGAGAGTTGCTACGGAAGATAACACTGCTGATCCACTCATGAAGGCCTTACCCCAGACTCAGTTTGAGCGGCTGATCGAGATGACAGGTCTTCGATACGCCAGTACATGGCCTTAGTACAACTGGAAGATTGTTAGTGTATATGCCCTGGAGGCCATTACTGTATCATACTAGTTTGTATATTACTTAATGGAAGCTTGGGATATTCACAATTGTATAGACAACTTGCTCAAAATAGTAGTATGCTACTTGGTTTGTTTCTACTTTAATATGTGCATGTGTTTCTTTTAGCATATTGCATATACATATTAGTAGAGCCCTTAAGATCTTTGCTTGATTACCAGCGTTGTGAAGGCAGTCACACTCGTGGGGGCAGGGTAATCCACAAGCACATCCTTATACAGGTCCCTAGTCGTAGGACTATCGAAACAGGGCATCGATACTCCGGAATAGACTAGCGTATGCGCTTCTCATCCCAGCAGGGGAGACGGTCTGTCCCACAGCCGTCAATACGTCGTGCTTGAGATGGTATGTGAGTGCTCGTTAGGTTACGAGTACACTGGATAGGACTCGTCGGGAACTGTTGGTTGGTACTATACCTATCGTCAGTTATCAGTTCCCAGGTGACATGAGTACAGCTTAGTCCGCTGACTTGACACTGTCACTTCACCTCGAGTGTGTTCCCGCTGTACTTTGATTACTACCCTACCACGGCTCAAAGGAGTCATGCAAACAGGTAGTAGTTGGGTGCAGTCCCGAAGCACTTGGAGGCAGTGACGGTTAGACAGGATTCATCTCTTCCGGTATTGGGGGTTGATATCACGCTGTGTCTAGGAGAGCCATTACACAAGTAGTCCCTGGCCAGGGCAAGCGAGATATACTGGTAGGTTTCCAGTGTTATCTCAAGGTGTTCTGGGCTACACTCCGACACGACTTGTACCGCTATTAGGGGACTGACATTTACCACCCCCTAGGCCCACCATGCGATATTCTCAGACGAACAGACCGAACTGTACGGAGACTGTCATATTCAGGCTCAGTAGGAGTTCAGATGGGTTTCACCTCGTCAGTCTTCTTATCGGCATCTACCTGTGGGGCCGTTGCGCACAGCTAGTGCCGCTTGCGGTCTGTGGTTAAACCCACTGCCAGCGTAGTGTCGAGTCTTTAGAGTCCCACACAGAGAGCTATTCGCCTTTTAGGCAAAAGAGTAGAGGTCGCTTGGTTTTGCGACAGGGTTCGGTCACATCCGCGCACTTGTGTACGTTTGGTGTCCGGGCAGTTATTACTAGCGGGCTTTGGGTTAAGCCAGATCCTAGTATACGTTTTGGGATTGATTTTATCTCGTTTGCATTCGTGTTCCCCGGAACGCGGATGCAGGTGTGTATGTACGGTTGACAGAGACAGAGGCAGAGGATTCTCATTAGGGTTGTTGACTGTTGACTTTTGCTAAACCCTAATGAGAATTAGAAATATGATTAACAATAATATTAATTAAGTATTATTGTAACATGGTTGGGTTGAAGGGTTGACCTTGTTGACTTGTTGACTTTGTTGACCGGTTGACTAGGTTGGACTTGTTGACCACCATCATGACAATGGCTATCATTTCTTGGCATTGACTTTAGCTTGCTTGTTTTGTTCATAAATTGCATTTAATGCAAGAAATGATATTGCCATTTGATATGATAACAACCATCACATAATACTCAATTATTATTATGTGTTATGATTATTTTTGATTATGAGAGCAAGGGTGCAAAAGTCTTGCTCATTCTTTCATTTCCTTTCTCCCTCTTGCTCAAGTTCTCCCTCTTCCTCTTGCTCTCTCTCTCTAGTTCATGGTTCTATTGTCTCATGTGTTGAGAAGCAAGAACCATAGAGATCAAAACCCATTACACTTCTCTACTCATCCTAGTACATAAGGTCTAGCAAGCCAAGTGTTCTAGTTTCTTCTAGTTTGAAGTAGAAGCCAAAAGGTAGAAGCTTTCGGGTGGATCCATCTTCGGTGCGAGGGGACGACGAGATGAGGCCGATCCGACCACCGCAAGGAGTTGAAGACGAAGGAGTTCAAGTTAAGGTATAACCCCCTAACCGAGTAGGTAAAACTCCTAGTTAGGTTGTTAAATAGTTGTTTAACAAAGATCCGTATTTTGAGTCCATGTTACCCACCAAAGTAAAAATCGTTTTTCTCCATTTCCGCAACCCCAAGGAACCGGGGACGGGTAACGTGGACTTACACCCTCAAGAAGAAAAAAAAAACCTTAACTCTATTCTTTACCCTTGGAACTACGAACGAACCCTAGGATTTGTCGTAGTTCCACGCTGTCATAGGTGAAGCGTTGGTTTGGCCCTTCTACGGCTGGATCAGAGGTACTGTGGCACGTTTTGGATATTTTAACTTTGCTCAAGTGTTGAGCTTTTTTGGGGAGTTGTGGGGGTTTGTTGATTCGATCGAAATGTTTAACATCGTCTAGTTGATTGTGATACAATATTTGGAATCCACAATAATTAGTTATGAGATAACTAGTTTGAATTTATAAATCTAGCACTTTAGTCTCAGTTGATCGATTGCCACGGAATTTTTAAATGGATCAAAAGTTCATCGCAATCACATAGCGTACGCGGATACTCGCCGGGTAAACTTACTAGATAACCACACCCCATATCCCCGACCAAGTGACTGTAGGAGAACCCCGTTGCCAAAAGCATCTGTTCGAGTGCTCGCGGCCGTGGTGTTCTGCCTAAGTGCACTTCGTCGACGGTATCGAGAGGTGCAGCCGTCTACTAAAGTTTTCCGACGAGCATTCGATCAGAATATCGGGAATCTTGTTGAATTACCCGAATGGTTATTGAAAAGTGTTTTCAATATCGAGACTAAAATGCGGGGTTTATAATTGTTAGGCATATGATGTCTAAGGAATTCAAATTGTGAGGCATGAAATTCAAAGTATGTGATACATTGGATTTATGATGTCTGAGATGGTTGCGGATTCCAACTGTTGTAGTTTTTCACTTTCCTTTCTGCGACCGTAAGTGTAATATGTGGGTGTTTCCCCCAATCAGAGCAAAGCTCTGTTTGAATTTCAAAATTCAAAAATTGAAGCAACGCTTCAGATCCCTTGCGCTGCGCGCAGAGCGCTACGTGTCAAAAGCAGATGCGCCAGTGCAAGGAGCGTTGCGCCCAAGGCAGTGCACCCCCAATCAGAGCAAGGCTCTGTTTTAAAATTCAAATTTTAAAATAAATGAAGCAACGCTTCAGATCACTTGCACTCTGCGCTGCGTGCCACGTGTCAAACAGTGGTGCGCTAGCGCAGTTGCGCTGCGCTCTGCGCTGCGCGACACGTGTCAAGCGCAGGCGCGCTAGCGCTGTTGCACTGCGCTCTGCGCTGCGCGACACGTGTCAAGCGCAGGCGCGCTAGCGCCAATTGCGCCAGCACTGGAATTTAAATAATAAATTATTTAATTAATCAGAATTAAAATTCTAGAAAGATCTTTCCAATCTTATGAAAAAAAGAAGATTATCTTCTGTAAAACAGAAGTCTTAAGATCAAAGATCCAATAGTGGAGAAATATCCCCAGATCAATCAGAGAAAGATCTCTGTAACTAACTTAACAAACCAATTGGCCCTATATAAAGGCCCCTAGACTCCAAGTCTCACATATACAGACATACAGAAAAGAGAGAACCCTCTGAAAAATTTGAAAGGCAAGCCTTTGATGAAAGAAGATCATTTTCTTCATCTTTGAAGGTAAAGAATTTGATTCTTGAAGAACAGAGATGAAATCATCTCATTAAAAAAAAAAGAATCTCTTCTAAAAAGATCAAAGATCTAAGAACAAGATCAAGATCTTCAATAAAAAGAAAAAGATCAGAAAGATCCAATCATAAAAAAAATTAAAAGAAGTAATTTACTTCATTCACAGATCATTTGATCTATATAAAGGCACAGCCTTTTGATGAACCATTGGTTCTTGAATCTTGAGGTAGAACCTCTTTTGAGAAAACAAAGAACCTGTTTCTTTGATCTTAATTGGATCAAGATGCGCTCTGCACTATTGTACAGTGCCTTGCACTCTTGAAATGTGCCTTTGCGCTTATTAGATTGGCGCACTGCGCCAGAACGCGCCACGTGTCAACAACAGAATGATCTACGCTTTGTGCTTCTAAATATAGCGAACTGCGTTCTTAGATTGGCGTATAGTACCAGGGCGCGCCACGTGTCAGCAGCGCACTAGCGCAGCGCCCTGGCGCAGTGCACTGCGCTAACAGACTTGCGCTTAGCAGAGCGTGACACGTGTCGCCTCCACATGCGCTGGCACCTTGCGCTCTTTAATTGGCGCAAAGCACCTGACAAGACACGTGGCGCACTGTCAGACCACTAAAATGCTATGCATTATTAAAAAAGGGTAGAGCCCAATTAAAGGTCTAACAGACCAAACATAAATGCTATGCATTATTTAAAAGGGCAGAGCCCAAGTATAAATGTTATGCATTACAGAGCCCAATGATGTGCATTATAAAAACGCAAAGCCCAAATAAAAGCCTAATAGGTAGAACATGAATAAAATGTTACACATTTTCAAATGGACTTAGCCCAATTCTGGCCATAAGTCCTCAATATAAATTGAACTGAGCCCAATCGCTCTCCCAATCAATTTACACCCGGTTCGAGTGTACATCTCTTTACTCATCTGATATCTGTCGTTGTAATCCCTCAACGTCGTCAGAGAAGTGACGAGTCCCGATAACCATACACTGCTACGGACTATGGGGTCCTTAAACTCATGGACTATGACGTCCTTAACCTCGACCGTGATGTCTTAAAACTAATACCGGACTATGATGTCCTTAACCTTGACCGTGATGTCTTAAAACTAACATCGGACTGTGAGGTCCCTAAGCTCATGGACTATGATGTCCTTAACCTCGACCGTGATGACTTAAAACTAACACCGGACTGTGAGGTCCTTAAACTCATGGACTATGACGTCCTTAACCTTAACCTCAACGTCTTAAAACTAACATTGGACCGCAATGTCCTTAAACTACTTATCGACCGCAATATCACTAAACTAAACAATAGAGCCCCCAATTGCTCTCTTGTCGGATCTAAACGATCCCGTTAAGTCGATCTTAGTCTAAAATTATACTAACGTGTCCTTAACGAACGTTTAAATCGATCTTAGCCTCAAATAAGGCTAACGTATCCTTAAACACACACCCCCAAACCTAAATCTAAGAAAGATACGGATTTAGACTAATCCACGTCCTACGGGCGACAACACAAATTAGTCTTCGTATACAATCCACGGGAAACCGAACACAAAACAAACACTAATGATACGAAGTCACCATCTGGAGAAGGAGAAAGTTGTTACCGAGATGCGGTAGCGTAATTAACTGCAGGGGCTTGCGCCTGCAGGGAAGAGCGTCCCCACAATTAAAAAACCCCTCAAGCGAGGGGGAATTTGACGAAGTCTGCCACATCGGACGCATCCGTTTAAACCTTCGATACACAGTGCCATAAATCAACTTGGCATCTTCGGAGAGGTAGACGGATAGCATCAATTAGCATCTGCCCCAAATTTCAGGCAAGACGGACCGCGCGGTCGCGTCTCTGTGTTCGGAAGGGAACAGATTCTGACACACCTGGTGGAACCTTTTCCTCTTTCCACTCCACACTTCGTGTGTCGTATTCGCGAACGAATCGCGGTTAGTTAATGGTTGCCCTTAGGTTTCAAGTTACTAAGATTTGGTCTCTTACTTGGCACAGAAAGCAAAACAGCAATGGCATTCACCTGCTCGAAGTGCTCCAACTGCAGCTACAACCCACGCTCCGCCTCACCTGGAAGTGTAGCCTATGGATCTCAAGCGGCATCACTATTCATGATGCCGGTAGAACAAGTCACCCAGGCTACTACTGGACTGTTTTTCGGGACCATGCTTCCGCCAACGAGCTTCACTGCTCCCGTGCTAGTATCAGAAGCTCCCAAAAAGTCGGTCTTCGATCGACTTACAGTTACTACGGCCCCTCTCAGCGGGTCGTCCAGCACCAGCACCTTGGTCTTCTCCAGATTGGGCCAAAATTCCTGTGGGCCCACAATGAAGCTTGCAGTCCCAGAGAAGGTTATTCCGAAGAGAGTAACCAAACCTGCTCCTAAAGTCGTCAAGATGGCTTCTCCTGCCAAACAGTCGGTCTTTACTGAAAGGTTCCTAGGCACTCTAGTAAGGTCTCACAAGGCATCGAACATGCCAATTTAAAAAAAAATGGTGCCGAGAAACCCTAGACTACGGATCTTAGACTAGATGTTTAGGCGAAATGATAATCTAGTTAACAAATTAACTAAAAGTTAGGATGCTACAACCTTTGTAGATCCGGATACCCACTTCCTTAGCTCCACGAGGGCATCCTCTCGCTGTCCATCTTGAACCTTGGACTCTCGTGACGGCTTCATCGGAGAAACGTGCGGAATAGGTCGTCGGCTTCGTGTCAAAGACGATCTACGTCGAGGTTGCACAAGCTCAAGCTCCGACTTCACAAAGTTGTGAAACTTGTGAAGAAAACACCCAAAACAACTTGGCAAGAGGTAGAGGGTGAAGAAATAGGAGGTGGGTTCACTTTAGATTTGGATTTCTCTCACTAGAACTCAAGTTGCCATTGATGGCATCAAGGTTCTTATCTTGAAGAAGAAGGAGAAGATGAAGTTAGAATATGATAAAAGTGTTATTCAAAATAGAAAAGAAAACAATATTTATCATATCCTAACCATGGTCAAGTGTAGAGAATAGACCATGGTTAGTGGGAGTGGTTAGGGTTAAGCATGAAGACAAAATGGCATCATTAGTCAAAGCTTCATGAAGCTTCACCATTCTTCATGATAAAATGAAACCAATTTGTTTTCATAAATCCATTTAAATAAATAATAAATGGATAAAATATAAACCCTAACCACTTGCATAACCATGGTTGCATTCTTTACACAAAGCCAAAACAACATGCATCATCAAACATGATACATTCAAGTGTACACAAAACATATCACATATACAATGTGCACATCAAGTGAGAAAAATCCGTTTAAAGTGAACCAATACTAGTTAATGCAAAGTAATATATCAAATATATAATTATACATTAAATCATTAAATCAACACTTGATTCAACGATCCGGTCATGTCGCACATGACCGACTAGTATTCAATGCATCGATTTATCGAATCAATGATTCGATAACTAGGTCATATCTCATACAACCAATCGAAACATTAATCGCGAGAATCAAATACGGTATCACATACACGCATTATTCTCGGTCCCGCACATATCTCATATGCACTCCTATTTCGTTTCGCTTGAGCTAGGAAACCTCTGTGTAGGACTCTAAAGACTCGTCAATACGCCGGTAGCAGATGATGATCATATCAAGCACCCACAAGCCGCAAGCGGTCTGCTAAACGTAACGGCCACCCGGGTATTGAGCGATCAGAAGATCGACGAGCTAGCCCGCTCACACTCCTGCGAATCCGACCAGTAACACTTACCATACAGTCCGGTCTCTTCGTCTGATATGTCGCATATCAAGTCTAGGGGTGGTATACGTCAGACCCCAATAACCGATAAGTCGTGCCGATGTTAGGCTCATAACGGGTCGAGAAACTACTGGTAACGCTTACCAGCAAATCTCTGATCAGCCCTGGCCAGGGACTTCCCTGTTACGGCCAATCGAGCACAGCGCAACATCAACCCCCAATACCGGGAGAGACGAAACCCCTCCTATCGCTCATTGCCTCCATGTGACTCGGGACTGTACCCAAAGACCACCGTTTTGCACGCCCTCATGGACGTGGTAAGGTGGAGATCAAAGCACAGTGGGAATCATACAAGACTCTATGACGATCTCGGGTCTACAGACTAACCTGTACAAGTGTCACCTGAGAACTGCCATCTGACGTGAGGTATAATACCATCTGGGAGTTCTCGGCGAGTCCGTCCAGTGTACCCAGTCTCCACTGAGCACCCGTATACCATCTCTGATGTCAAACACCAATGGATATGGGATCATCCATCGCCCATCACATGGGACGAGAAGCGCATACGCTAGTCTACTCTGGTATATCGATGCCCCGTCTCGATACACCCACGACTAGGGACCTTGAAGGATGTACTTATAGACTACCATGTCCCCACTAGTATAATCTGCATCATAGTCCAGGTAGTCAAGTACACATCCTAAGGGCTTTACCAACATGTAACTATAAGACAGTATAAAGAGACTAGTGTACATGTTAAGATAAAGAGCAACCAGATAGCATACTATCATATCGAGCAAGAAAGTCATCTCTATATATGTCCAAGCATCCAATATAATATACAACATCTGTACAATACTGGCCTCTAGGGCATACATACAACTAACAATCTCCCACTTGCAGTAAGGCCAGCTGCTGTAGTATCGCATACCGAGCATCCCAAAGAGTCTCTCAAACTGTATCTGGGGAATGGCCTTCGTGAGTGGATCCGCCGTGTTGTTCTTCGTGTCAACCCTCCTGACCTCGATCTCCCGGCGATCAACTATCTCCCGGATCAGGTGATACCGCCTCAGAATATGCCTGGACCGCTGATGGGACCTGGATTCCTTGGCCAAAGCCACCGCTCCATTGTTATCGCAATACAAAGGTATTGGACGCTCAATGGATGGAACCACTCCAAGTTCAGTAATGAACTTCTTGATCCAGACAGCCTCTTTGGCAGCATCGTTGGCAGCGATGTATTCAGCCTCCATCGTCGAGTCTGCCACGGTTTCCTGCTTGGAACTCTTCCAGCTAACCGCCCCTCCGTAAAGGGTAAAGACAAAGCCCGACTGCGACTTAGAGTCGTCCTTATCACTCTGGAAGCTCGAATCGGTAAAGGACTCCACTTAGAGTTCTCCGTTACCATACACCAAGAACATATCTCTAGTCCTTCGCAAGTACTTGAGAATGCTCTTCACAGCTGTCCAGTGACTCTCTCCAGGATCAGCTTGATACCTGCTCACTATACTTAGTGAGTATGCTACATCGGGTCTGGTACATAGCACCGCATACATGATAGAGCCTACTGCCGAAGTATAGGCTATCCCTTGCATGCGAGCTCTCTCCAAATCAGTCTTGGGAGACATCTCTTTGGAGAGAGTGACTCCAGAGATCGTGGGTAAGTTCCCACGCTTGGACTCTTCCATACTAAACCTCTTTAGTATGGTGTCAATGTACCTGGATTGGGACAATCCCAAAATCCTTTTGGATCTATCTCTATAGATCCTAATCCCCAATATGCAGGAGGCATCACCAAGATCTTTCATTGAGAATCTTTGTGATAAGAAGAGCTTGACCGATTGCAGCATAGGAATATCATTTCCTATCAAGAGTATGTCGTCCACGTACAATACGAGGAAGACAATCTTACTCTCTGCTACCTTCCTGTAGATACAAGGTTCATCTGGATTTTTGACGAAATCAAACTCTTTGATAACGACGTCAAAGCAGATGTTCCAACTCCGCGATGCTTGCTTTAATCCATAAATGGATTTAAGCAGCTTGCACACCTTCCCGCTACTCCCACTGTCTACGAAGCCCTCTGGCTGAGTCATGTATACGCACTCTTCTAAATCACCGTTTAGAAAGGCGGTCTTAACATCCATTTGCCAGATTTCGTAATCATGATATGCAGCGATGGCAAGCATGATCCGGATGGATTTAAGCATAGCCACTGGAGAAAAGGTCTCGTCATAGTCCACACCTGGTCTTTGACGAAAACCCTTTGCTACAAGTCTAGCTTTGAAAGTCTCCACTTTCCCATCTACACCAAGTTTCTTCTTGAAGATCCACTTGCTCCCAATGGGTTTTACCCCTTCAGGAGCAACGTCCAAAGTCCATACTTTGTTGGTGTACATGGATTCCATCTCGGACCGCATAGCATCCAGCCATTTCACTGAGTCCCCACTCGTGATGGCCTGCTCGAAGCTAGTTGGGTCATCATCCTCCATGATGCAATCCTCGCTTCCACCGTCAATGAGAAAACCGTAGTATCTCTCTGGTGGATGAGAAACCCTACTAGATCGGCGGAGAGGCTGAGGTTCGTCGGGTACTACTGAATCCTCTGGTTCTACCAAGTCCTCTGTTATAGTTTGTGTCGCTGGAACCTCTTCCAGTTCTACCTCAATGCCACCTATCTGTTTCATAAGAAAACCTTTTTCTAAGAAAGTGGCATGCCGAGAAACAAACACTTTTTGTTCCTCGGGATGGTAGAAGATATACCCCTGTGAATTTTTGGGATATCCTACAAACTTACATAAGACAGATCTTGCCTCGAGTTTGTCCGGATTTTGTCTTTTGACATAGGCTGGACAACCCCATATCTTAACATACTTAAGAGATGGTCTCTTCCCTTTCCATATCTCATATGGAGTGGTAGGCACTGATTTGGTAGGAACCATATTCAATAGGTGTATGGCTGTCTCAAGCGCATACCCCTAGAAGGAAATAGGTAACTCAGCTGTACTCATCATTGAACGCACCATATCTAATAGGGTGCGATTCCTTCGTTCCGATACACCGTTGTGCTGTGGTGTATATGGTGGAGTAAGCTGAGAGAGAATCCCATTCTCTTTTAGATAATCTTGGAACTCATTGCTCAAGTATTCTCCTCCTCGATCAGATCGAAGGATCTTAATACTTTTGCCCGTTTGGTTCTCTACTTCGTGCTTATATTCTCTGAATTTCTCAAAAGCTTTAGACTTGTGTTTTAATAGGAACACATGCCCGTATCTAGAGAGATCGTCAGTGAATGTAATGAAGTAGGAAGAACCGTTCCTGGCAAGGGTAGACATGGGACCGCATACATCAGTATGTACCAGTCCTAAGAGTTCAGTAACTCTTTCTCCGTGTCCACTAAACGGAGCTTTGGTCATTTTTCCTTTGAGACATGAATGGCAAGTATCATAAGATGATAATTCGAACGGATTCAAATAACCATCCTTATGTAACTTAGCCATTCGTGTCGCATTGATATGACCAAGTCTACAATGCCACAAGAAGGATTCGTTCATTTCTGAACTCTTCCTCTTGTGTGTGCTTTGTATATTGAGGACTGTATTTTGATTTAGAATGAATATGCCATTATGTAGCGATCCTGATGCAATCAACTTTTGATCTAGGAATATGTTCATAACATTTTCCTTTACTACAAAATTATATCCTTCTTTACTCAATAAAGAAACAGATATAATGTTGCACATCATGTTTGGTATATAATAGCACTCATTCAGAATTATTGTATCACCACTTGGTAATACAAGGTGATATTCGCCAACTGCTTTGGCTGCAACATTTGCACCGTTCCCTACTTGAACGGAATGATCACCTTTTCCCAGTTCTCTACCTTTTCGCAGCCCATGTAACATCTTACATATGTGGGATCCTGATCCGGTATCTAATACCCAGTACGTAGGGTGAACTGAGAAACAGTTCTCAATGACAAACACACCTGAAGATGATGCATCAACATGCATGTTCTCCATTTGGGCGGTGTGAGAATCCAGATATTCTCCTGTTTCCTGTTCATTCTTATAACACTTATAAGATAGAACGGGTCCAACGTTCCCCTGCACAGTATAACATGCGGGTTCGGTCAATACATCCATATTATTATCTTCATTAGGGCATGAAATGGTCGCTACCTGGAGAGAGAGAGAAGAAAACACTTTAGCGTATGCTCGTGCAAGATCAGATTGGTTATTATCTTATCTAATCAGGATGGCTCCCACTGCTTTTTATCAAATCTTCCTCCAAACCCTAAAAGGAAAGACTAGCCGGGATTAATTACACACTACAAGTTCGCCAATCTTTCAGCCAGGCCAGTATCGGTACTTTGAGGGAGGTCCCCCGTGCTTTCGCACGAACCTAATTAATGTAAACCTCGTTTTCCCAGAGGCGTAACCCCGTTGACACCTTTCTAGACACCTACTTATCAGCTAATTGCAATGTGTAAAACTCTCCCAGGAGTAACTCTTACTCGCAGTGGGTATCGGGATCCAACTATCTCATAGAAGGTATGCAATCTCATTGCAAATTTCAACACTTGAAATTCCCGATAATATTTTACCCCTAGTGTTCTATGACCTTGACGAATGCCAAACAACCCATAGTCCACTAGTCAAGTTCAACCCGTACATTTCTTGATTGAATTAAACCCACCCGCACGACCCTTGACGAATTCCAAACAACGCCGTACGAATACCCTAATCCAATCTGCATCATATGCATAAGCAGATAAATACTAGTTAGCTACCGTACACTACGCCTTGACGAATGCCAAACTACCGTAGCACGAATACTAAGTAGTACTTATCTGAAATGACGGAGGGCTACGCAGGTTTTCATAAAACCATGAGCATAATGAACTTGATATCGTTGTAGAATCAAATGAAGTTTTGAAATGGAGTGATTTTGAGGCTTTTCCAGTTTTGCTAAAGGAGTCACTCCCGGTGAAGGGATCCCGGTCCTTTCCTCGTCGAATGAGGTGCGGGATATATCATATATATCACTGTGCAAAGCAAAAACTCTTAAAAGCAATCAAAACCAAACCGAGTGTGTAGCATCTGCCAGTTACTGCTAAAGGAGTCACTCCCGGTGAAGGGATCTCGGTCCTTTCCTCATCGAATAAGGTGCAGGGTATATCATATATACCACTGTGCAAAGCAAGAACTGTAGCTACCTGTTTTATTTTAAAATTTGATTCTACAACTTCTTAGGTTTCTTATCTTTCATTAATCACATTAATGAAGTCCCATCATTTAAATACCTAAACATCACAGATAGATATGACGTACACTTATGCCATCCGCATTCGCCTCGATGTCCCCTCGTGCACCGTTAGGTTAGGTAACTAACGACAGAGCAGGACAGGGCTAGCGCGGGTGTAAAACATAAGTAACGTCTATATAATATATCATATATACTATATACTATATCCATCACAGAGTCACATCACAGATATCGCAGCAGAATAAACATATGAAATATTGGATATACTAGGACGTCCGTGTTTTCAATACGAGCCAGTATAAAACACGGATTCCACGGTCGTAACGAAAAGCCAATCCCACACCCCTAGACCCCTACGAGAGCGGCAAGCAACCCTGCCAATTCTAGGGTTAGGAGACCCGGACTCGACTCCTCGAGTTGGTCTCCCACTGGACCCCAGAACCCGGTTACTTGTGCTCCCCTCCTTGGGTCTATCCTAATGCGGAAAAGTAAATAATATACAAAAGGTGACATCTTCCGCTACCTGGAAGTGCCCCAAATAAAAGAATATTATATACAAGTTTTTACATGAATGAAAATGAAAAACACTCATCTCACATAAAAACCCCCCGGCTGTTCGAATACGACGATCCAATATAACATATCCAGCAACACATAACATCACATGTCATCAACGTAAGTAAGTATGCATACCCCAATTGTCGTTGACGTATAGCAACGAAACCGGCGATATGAACATACTACACTTTCGGTCACAGAAAAGAAAGTGTAAAACTACAACAGTTGGAATCCGCAACTTCTTTAGACATCGCATGCCTGACAGATATAAATCCCGCATTTTAGTCTCATTATCGAAAACTCTTTTCAATATCATATGGGACTAAATTGCTAGATTTATAACATTCATTCAGTTATCTCATAACTACTTGTGAATTCCAATTATTGTATCACATTCCAGATAAACAGAAAATGTTAAACTTTCCGATCGAACAGTCGAATACCCAAGTTTTCCCGATACAGCTCAACACATGAAATAAGTCTAACAACATTCAGTTCGTGCCTCAGTACCGACGGTCCAGCCGTAGAAGGGTCAACCCAACGCCTCACATGTGGCACGCCGTACTGCCCCAAACCCGAAGGTTCAAAGGGCAGTTCAAAACGGTCACATAATCGAGTTAAGGTTTGTTGTCTTCTAGAGGGTCCATCGCGTTACTTGCACTACTTAGAACGTCGTTAAACTACGGAAAAATCCAACACTTGAAAATTTCCCGACAGGGGAAAAATTGGGTATTTATATCCGGTCGAACTTTTTAACATATTCTAAAGTTATCCGGAAATCTACATAGACAAAATCTGATAACCCGAACGAATAATTGAATCCCCAAAGCAACCCCAAAATACTCTTCTGTAGAGTCACAATAAAAATACCCAGAAAATATAATATCTGAATTCATGAATTACTGTGAAAAAATCACCAGACAAGCGGACAGTACGGCCGCGGAACCGCCGCGCATGCATGGCTCATGCCGCGGTTCCGCGGTGGAAAAGTTGAATCAGGCCCTCGAATTTCACAGTATTTCATATAAGACCCTGCATGATTTTCGGCATATTTTTAATTGACAAAAATCCAAAATTTCAGAAATTTTCCAGAGAGCGCCTTGGAATTATGGTTTCGGGTTCGTTCGGACTTCAAACTCCGTCTAGACTTCGCCTAAGGCTCTAACTAGGCTCTGATACCAGTGAAAGGTTCCTAGGCACTCTAGTAAGGTCTCACAAGGCATCGAACATGCCAATTTAAAAAAAAATGGTGCCGAGAAACCCTAGACTACGGATCTTAGACTAGATGTTTAGGCGAAATGATAATCTAGTTAACAAATTAACTAAAAGTTAGGATGCTACAACCTTTGTAGATCTGGATACCCACTTCCTTAGCTCCACGAGGGCATCCTCTCGCTGTCCATCTTGAACCTTGGACTCTCGTGACGGCTTCATCGGAGAAACGTGCGGAATAGGTCGTCGGCTTCGTGTCAAAGACGATCTACGTCGAGGTTGCACAAGCTCAAGCTCCGACTTCACAAAGTTGTGAAACTTGTGAAGAAAACACCCAAAACAACTTGGCAAGAGGTAGAGGGTGAAGAAATAGGAGGTGGGTTCACTTTAGATTTGGATTTCTCTCACTAGAACTCAAGTTGCCATTGATGGCATCAAGGTTCTTATCTTGAAGAAGAAAGAGAAGATGAAGTTAGAATATGATAAAAGTGTTATTCAAAATAGAAAAGAAAACAATATTTATCATATCCTAACCATGGTCAAGTGTAGAGAATAGACCATGGTTAGTGGGAGTGGTTAGGGTTAAGCATGAAGACAAAATGGCATCATTAGTCAAAGCTTCATGAAGCTTCACCATTCTTCATGATAAAATGAAACCAATTTGTTTTCATAAATCCATTTAAATAAATAATAAATGGATAAAATATAAACCCTAACCACTTGCATAACCATGGTTGCATTCTTTACACAAAGCCAAAACAACATGCATCATCAAACATGATACATTCAAGTGTACACAAAACATATCACATATACAATGTGCACATCAAGTGAGAAAAATCCGTTTAAAGTGAACCAATACTAGTTAATGCAAAGTAATATATCAAATATATAATTATACATTAAATCATTAAATCAACACTTGATTCAATGATCCGGTCATGTCGCACATGACCGACTAGTATTCAATGCATCGATTTATCGAATCAATGATTCGATAACTAGGTCATATCTCATACAACCAATCGAAACATTAATCGCGAGAATCAAATACGGTATCACATACACGCATTATTCTCGGTCCCGCACATATCTCATATGCACTCCTATTTCGTTTCGCTTGAGCTAGGAAACCTCTGTGTAGGACTCTAAAGACTCGTCAATACGCCGGTAGCAGATGATGATCATATCAAGCACCCACAAGCCGCAAGCGGTCTGCTAAACGTAACGGCCACCCGGGTATTGAGCGATCAGAAGATCGACGAGCTAGCCCGCTCACACTCCTGCGAATCCGACCAGTAACACTTACCATACAGTCCGGTCTCTTCGTCTGATATGTCGCATATCAAGTCTAGGGGTGGTATACGTCAGACCCCAATAACCGATAAGTCGTGCCGATGTTAGGCTCATAACGGGTCGAGAAACTACTGGTAACGCTTACCAGCAAATCTCTGATCAGCCCTGGCCAGGGACTTCCCTGTTACGGCCAATCGAGCACAGCGCAACATCAACCCCCAATACCGGGAGAGACGAAACCCCTCCTATCGCTCATTGCCTCCATGTGACTCGGGACTGTACCCAAAGACCACCGTTTTGCATGCCCTCATGGACATGGTAAGGTGGAGATCAAAGCACAGTGGGAATCACACAAGACTCTATGACGATCTCAGGTCTACAGACTAACCTGTACAAGTGTCACCTGAGGACTGCCATCTGACGTGAGGTATAATACCATCTGGGAGTTTTCGGCGAGTCCGTCCAGTGTACCCAGTCTCCACTGAGCACCCGTATACCATCTCTGATGTCAAACACCAATGGATATGGGATCATCCATCGCCCATCACATGGGACGAGAAGCGCATACGCTAGTCTACTCTGGTATATCGATGCCCCGTCTCGATACACCCACGACTAGGGACCTTGAAGGATGTACTTATAGACTACCATGTCCCCACTAGTATGATCTGCATCATAGTCCAGGTAGTCAAGTACACATCCTAAGGGCTTTACCAACATGTAACTATAAGACAGTATAAAGAGACTAGTGTACATGTTAAGATAAAGAGAAACCAGATAGCATACTATCATATCGAGCAAGAAAGTCATCTCTATATATGTCCAAGCATCCAATATAATATACAACATCTGTACAATACTGGCCTCTAGGGCATACATACAACTAACATTTACAAGACTGACCGTCCTAACTCCCACTCCCGCTCCTGCTACTCAAAGGACATCGGTCTTTAACAGGCTGACACCGGCAATAGCCCCCCCTTAAACAGGGGCAAGACGAGGCCATCCCCATCACCGAGCCAATTCCATCAGCACGACATGCTCGACGTCGCCACTGGCGCCGAGTGAGGAAGTCAGGAGGCAACTCCCCTTCTGGGAAAACTCCACCAGCCCCGACGACGGAAATTAATGTAGCTGTCCCAACCGGGAACAGCTTTGAGCTGTTGAATAAGGTGCGTAGGAATTCTCCTACCGCTGTACTGAAAAGGTCTCCTCCTACACTAGAGAAGGTTACGGAAGCAAAGCCAGAACGGTCCCCTCAGCGGCTGTCCTCCAAGATCTAAAAAGTCTGGCGGCAGGCCCGAGACTCAGTGATCGATCCAAATTTCTCCCACCAGCAAAAGAAGCTGAAGGTCCAACAGGAAGTAAGCCATCCTACCAAGCCACGAAAAGCTGTCTGGGTGCCCACTGCGACGGCTCCCTCAACTTCGACCGCTCATAAGAAGAGAAGGCCGGAGAAGATCCCCGTGCCTACGAAGAACATCAAAGGCACTGAACCCAAACGCCCTAAGTCTGGGGGCATGGTGGTCCATACCGTTTATATGGCATCTGGGAAGGAAGATAGCCGCGCTTCAATGGGCCACCAACCACTTACCCGATCCATCACAAGAGCCCAGGAACAACGGCAACAGAAACTCCAGGAGATTCTAACTGCGATGGTCTCACTCACCGGACCAAAGGAAAGCCCGGAGGCGTCATCGGAACAACGCCGCGAACACGAGACCGATGCCGAATTCCTTCGTAGAATGCTTGAAAAGAAGGACAAGGAGGCTGCGGAACAAGCAGCCAATATAAAGCAGATGGCTCTTCTGTTCCAAGACATGGTCAGGATGATGATACAGCCAGATCCCCTAGCTGAAGATCCTCCGATTATCCTTGAAGACGACAGAGGAGAAACATCAAATCCACCTCCGGCTCTTTCAGCAGCCAAAGAGAAAACAATCTCTAAAGCCGCCCTGGATGATTATATTGCTCAACAAATATGAGTGCACCTGGCAAATGAAGCGGCCGGCCAAGTTGTCAAAACGGGGCGACCATATCGAGCTGGTATGATCAGATCAAGTACCCGCCGGGATACACAATCCCGAAATTCCATGTCTACAAGGGGACAGGCAATCCCCACCAACATGTCGCCCAGTTCAGGGCTCTTTGTGGAAACACCGGCGGCAATGATAAGCTCTTGCTTCGCCAGTTCGTCGGCAGCTTATCGGAGACGGCGTTTGAGTGGTACTCCGAGCTTCCGAACGACTCCGTCAAAACTTTCGCAGAGATGGAGTTGCTATTCACTCAGCGATTCGCGAGCGCCAGTGAACGCACCCCGATAACGGCGTTGATTAAAGCAAGGGTGAAGCCGGGCGAAACTTGGGTTCAATATGCAATCCGATGGCGGAACTTGTGGTCGAAGCACGAACAGCGCATCGAAGAAGCACCAGCGGTGGGCATGTTCGTGGGCACTCTAGATCCTCATGCAACTATTTCACAGTTCATGATGTTCTTTAAACCGACCACGTTCCAGGCTTTAATCAATAAGCTAGCCCAGATGGATCAAATGGGTCACAGACCGTCTCCCCCGAAACCAGAACCGAGGAACGACAAGGGTAAAGGGAAGGCGACCTTCGTTGCAAACACTCAACAGCAGCCCAGTACCCCAAAGCTACCAGATCAACTGGAAGAGAGACGACGCTATTACAATGAGAAAATGAAGCGTCCTTACTCATTCCCACGGGACAAGACGAAGAGGCTGTTCGAGCTGGCTATACGCAACAGGCTTATCAGTTTGCCGAATCCCAGGCGACCGCCGCAACCCAACGAAGTGAATAATCCCAATTACTGCCCTTACCACCAAACGGTAAGTCACCCGATCGAGGATTGCTTCGTCTTTAAGGGATGGATCGAGGATCAATACCTACAAGGCAGGTTTGCACTCTCCGAGAAGTGGAAAGTAAACCCACCACAACCGCACACTCCTAAGAAGACAGACACACCGGGGGAAACTTGTTCTTTTGTTGAAGAAGCTCCATGGGAGGTCGTGCTTTCAGCCAAAATCAAAAGGATGCTGAATGATCTTCAGACATGCCCGGCGATCAGGTGGAAGAACCCGCTAGAACCCCAGATCATCGAAGGGATGCTGAAGCCGTGCCCAGATCCAAAGATTGGTGGTGATGGCCCGAGCACTCACACCCAGCCGTTAAAATCTTCAAAGAAGAAGAAAAAGAGATCCAAAAATCCCGTGAAGCCTGGTGACAAGCGTACGGACCTGCAGAAACAGATCGACGCGCTGGAGGAGTATAATCAGAAGGCGCGGACTCCCATCACGCTCTAGGAGTTCCTCAGCCACGTCCTTCAGGAGGAAGATGATGGAGAAGGCTCGTCGAATGAATCTGAAGGTTACGTAGTAAGTTGTCATGTGATCTCTCACTCATTTACAGATGATGAAAAGGCTTCTTGCACAAAGAAACTGGGGGCAGATCCTGAACCGGAACTTCTGGGGCCGTCAGATGAAATGATCGACACAGTCCTCAATGAAGCTCTCCTGAAGAGTAAAGCTGATCGGGAACGTGAGACGGACATATTTGAAAGAGCCAAACGCCGGCGACTGGACGAAAAAGTCAAGACACTCCCGCCAAATCAAAAGACATCCGTTGCGGATAAAAACAAATTCAAGACGAGGAAAAGGTTTGCTAAAGCCATATCAATGGGAATGAAGCTACCACCCTCCGAAGAAAACACTCCCGGTGAGGCAGAGATGCATCCTAGCTACTGCTCATATCATCAAAAGATTTCGCACCCCACCGAGGAGTGCAATGCTTTTAAAAGATGGTGGCAGGGATATGTTGCTCACCGGCAACATTTTAAGCGGATGAAACGCAAAACTCGGCGGGAGCAAAGAAGTGCGACTGAGGAGCATAAAAGAGGTACCGGTAACTGTCGCATGGTCAATACCGGGGGATCACAAATTCTCACTTTCGGAAGCGACTCTGATGAAGAAATGGCTCTTGGCCCCTTCTTTAAAGAATCTGTATTGGGGAAGGAAGAAGAACCGAAAGCCTGTGAAAACATCCAACTGCGCAATCGCACACTTCCAGAAAAGAATCTCGGATCCACGAGTAAAAAAGATAAGGGAAAAGAAAAGGTCCCCGAGGATATCGCCCTGGATGACCAAGTCATGAAAGAGTTAACCGCCAAGGACCCGCCAAGGAAGAACAAAGATTGCTTCGCATGGAACTATTCCGAAATGCCGGGATTAGATCCAGAGATTGCTGTGCACAAATTGGCGATATCCCCAGACGTTAAGCCAATCAAACAAGCACCAAGGAGAATGCGACTCGAGCTTGAGATGAGTATCAACGCCGAGGTCAAGAAGCTGATCGACGCTGGCTTCATCCAAGAGGTTCAGTACCCTGATTGGATCGCCAACATCGTCCCAGTGATGAAGAAAAATGGGACGGTGCACATATGTGTGGACTTTCGGGATCTCAATAAAGCCTGCCCGAAGGACGATTTCCCAGTACCGGTCACCGAGCTGATGATAGACAATATGTCCACTCACGAAGTCTTCTCCTTCATGGACGGATCATCAAGATACAATCAGATAAAAATGCATCCCGAGGACCAGAAGCACACCGCTTTCCGGAACCTTTTTGGGTATATTCTGCTACAAGGTGATGCCCTTCGGTCTAAAGAACGTCGGCGCCACCTATCAGAGGGCCATGAAGAAGATCTTCGATGACCTCATACATGAAATCGTCGAATGCTATATCGACGAACTCATGGTGAAAAGCAAATCATACGAGGAACATCTCGAGCATCTAAAGATTGTATTTCAACGCCTTCAGCAATATAACTTGAAGATAAACCCACTCAAATACGCGTTCGGGGTCTCCTCGGGCAAATTCCTGGGATTCATCGTCCGACACCGAGGTATCGAGATAGATCCGTCAAAGATCAAAGCGATCATGGAGATGCCCCCGCCAAGGACTCTCAAGCAATTGCGGTCTCTCCGAGGGAAGCTCGCGTATATCCGGCGATTTATACCCAATCTCTCTGGCAAGTGTCTTCCTTATAGTCACCTGATGAAGAAGAGAACCCCGTTCGTCTGGGATCACAAATGCTAAGGCGCACTGGACGAAATCAAGCAGTATCTGCAGAACCCGCCAGTGCTGGCCGCTCTGGTTAAGGGAAAGCCCCTTATTCTTTATACAACAGCCATCGAAGGTTCTTTAGGCGCATTATGGGCACAAGAGAATGACCAAGAGAAAGAAAGAGCTCTCTATTACTTAAGTCGAGTTCTACTGGGGGCAGAAAGTAATTACTCTCCCATTGAAAAACACTGCCTGGCGTTAATCTTCGCGATAACGAAACTCCGGCACTATGCATTTGCGCATGAAGTCCATCTCATATCGAAGGTGGACCCTATCAAATATTTGATGTCAAAGGCCATATTGACAGGTCGGCTCGCTAAATGGGCCTTGCTCTTGATGGAGTTCTCAATAACCTATCAGCCTCTTAAGACAGTGAAAGGCCATGCCATCGCCGATTTCCTCGCTAAACATCCGATACCACCCGATTCTCCCTTGAATTGCGAACTTCCAGACGAACATGTATTTGACACGATCGACGGAAGTGGTACCCAGTGGGAACTTTATTTCGATGGAGCATCTTCCATGAAGAAACGCAAACAAAACACGCCTATAATCAAATCAGGGGTAGGCCTTATCTTCGTGACCCCACGAGGAGGGATAATGCGCTTCGCCTTCTCCTTGACAGAGCCGAGGACGAACAATGAAGCTGAATACGAAGTTTTGATAGCAGGCCTCGAGATCGCCATCGACATGGGAATTGAGAACCTCCTCATATATGGAGATTCTCAACTGGTCGTCAGTCAAGTAAATGGCGACTACCAAACATGCAAACCAGAGTTGGTGAAGTACGGCGAAAAGGTGCAGCAACTGTTGACCCAAATTCCCTTCTATATGCTGGAAAGCATACCGCGTGCGGAAAATAGCAAAGCGGATGCACTAGCTAAGCTCGTTAAAGAACTGGTCGATGAGAACCGTAATGATGTCAGAATTGTGGTACAAAGCCGTTGGGTCCTCGCACCGGCAGAATTATCTCCGGAATCATCCGAGGAAAAGGAAGCAATTGAGCAAACGGCCCTGCAAATAAAAGACCAAGAAACGGTTGAGGATTGGAGAGAAGCCTTTATAGACTACTTCAAATCCCGTCGAACGCCTGAAGATGCGTCCTCAAAACATCAGCTCATGAAACGAGCCCTATCTTTCTCCTTCGTCAATAATACTCTGTACAAGAGGTCGTTTGATTCGCTGTGGTTGAGATGCCTGTGACCTGAAGAGGCGAAGAGAGTCGTTCAAGAAGTTCATGATGGACTCTGCGGTTCTCACCAAGCCGGACCGAAGATGAAGCTGAAGATTAAACAGATGGGTTACTACTGGCCCACGATGATTCAGGACTGCCTCGAATATGCGAAGCAATTCCATTCGTGCCAAATCCATGGGGACTTTATCCATCAGCACCCAAATCCACTACACCCAACAGTGGCTAGCTGGCCATTTGAAATGTGGGGAACTGACATAATCGGCCTTATCAAACCAGTATCGTCCAGGGGACATCGATTCATTTTGGCGACGACTGACTATTTCTCCAAATGGGCAGAAGCAATACCGCTGAGGGAAGTGAAGACGGAGAATATCCTCCATTTCTTCAAGACACACGTCATTTATCGGTTTGGAACTCCAAGACGGATCATCTCCGATAACGGGCCAGCCTACAGAAGCCACAAAATTAGCCGCTTCGCACAACAGCACAATATAGACTGGAGATACTCCTCAGTTTATAATCCCCGAGCTAACGGTCTAGCTGAGGCTTTCAACAAGACCTTGACAAAGATCGTAAAGAAGACAGTGTCCCAAAATAAGAAGGACTGGCACGAAAGACTGTAAGAAGCTCTCTGGGCATACCGAACTACGTTCAAGACGGCCACGAACACAACGCCTTACGCGCTGGTATTCGGTACAGAAGCAGTACTCCCCCTCGAGATAGAATTACCTTCTCTATGAGTGGCAGTCCATTACGAGCTGACAGACGAAGAAAACGCTCACCTTCGGCTTGAGGAGCTTGTTGCCCTTGATGAAACCCGGCTCATAGCGCAACAAAATCTGGAGGCTTATAAAGCAAAGATGACGCGCTCATATGAAAGATTGACCAGGCCGAGGACAATCCGCCAAGGCAAAATCATGCTAGTGGTCAAAAGACCTATGATCCCCAATCGCGCCAAGCGAGGAAAATTCGAGCCGATCTATGAAGGCCCGTACATCATAGACAAGGTCTATCAGGGTGGAGCTTATCTACTCATGGACATGCACGGCGAAAGACCTTTCAGACCGATAAACGGCCTCTTCCTGAAGAAATACTACGCTTGACGAGTCACGGCCTAGGTCAATGATAGATGACGACGACTATGTCCGCTCGATATCTTCCTAAGCCCAAACTCTATAAGTAGTAACCGGCTTACTTTACAACGGACCGAAACGTCCTTAAACTAACAACAGACCGAAACGTCCTTAAACTAACAGCGGACCGAAACGTCCTTAAACTAATGACGGACCACTGTGTCCTAAAACTAGCTGTTGACCGAGATGTCAAGGATCTACGGCAAATCGCAGCATCCCGAAGCTGATAAAAAAATAATAATAAATAAATAAATAAATAAAAACGGTATGTCCATAAGCAAAATGGGCACGGATGAAAACCCAAAAGGGCTCCGTGAGTAAAAACAGCAGAGCTACCGGCGAGTGTTTGTGAAAACCCAAAAGGGCGCAACCTCATTATATAAAAAAAAAAGAGAATAAAAAAAAACGATATGTCCATAAGCAAAATGGGCACGGATGAAAACCCGAAAGGGCTCCGTGAGTAAAAACAGCAGGGCTACCGGCGAGTGTTTATGAAAACCAAAAAGGGCGCAACCTCGTTAAAAAAAGAGAAAAAGAAAAGATTAAAAAAACGGTATGTCCATAAGCGAAGTGGGCACGGATGAAAACCCGAAAGGGCTCCGTGAGTAAAAACAGCAGGACTACCGGTGAATGTTTGTGAAAACCCGAAAGGGCGCAACCTCGTTAAAAGACACTTACAGGGTCCTCTCGACCTTGTGAGGAGAAACCACCTGCGTGAGATCCTTACGACTCACAAGGGAAAAATACACTTAGGAATCCTTACGATTCCTAAGGAGAAATTACAGCGAGATCCTCACGACTCGTAAGAAGAACTCTCTTATGGGACCCTCACGGCTCATAAGATTTGAAAGCCTTAAGTTACAGAGACCTGAACCTGTTCTTAAGCAACTCCCACAACCTCCGATACTGCCCTACAAGCGGCTCAATGCTGACCCTTGTATACAATCCATGGGCGCGAATAAACATTTCCCTAACCAAGTCACATCCGTAACTAGGGATATGTTCACACGATGAACAACCCTTGTAAGTCCCCTCGACTTATAAGGAGAAAACTCTCTTGTAAGATCCTTACGACTTACAAGGGAACACGCACTTAGGAATTCTCACGATTCCTAAGGAGAAAACACACCTACGAGATCCTCACGACTTGTAAGGAGAAATACCTTTGTGAGACCTTTACGGCTTATGAAGTCAAAAGCCTTAGGCGACAAGACCCTAACCCTGTTTACTAAGCCACCTTTGTTCAACATCGACAGAGGCAAATGATGATTCGCTCCTGGCAATGTCCCAGTTGTAGCGGTGTTGATGCCGAAATTGGTGTTTAATCCCAAGCTTGTGGCGAAAAGCCAGCAAACCACACATACATACGAAATAGCCGAAATGATGGGGCAAGTTGCAGACAAAATCAGCAAGTACAAATGTATGCATGCAAAATAGCCGAAATGATTGGGCAACTCGCAATAAAAAGCAGCGAGTAAAAATAAAAATAATAGCCGAAATGATTGGGCACCGCGAAAAATAGCCGAAATGATTGGGCAATCGCGACCTTCGCGATATAAAAAGCTGAAATGATAGGCATCGCGGAAAGAAAAAATATATATATAATGAAATTTATGCCCTACAGGTGATATTACATCAATTCCTGTATACAATCCAGGGGCGCAAACAAAGAAGGAATCGCACTCCTCTCCCAGGTTTCATCAGAAGAAGAAGCCAAATCTCGATGAGTCACAGATAGCCTGGAAATCATCCCAACATTTGTCCCAACAGACACAACATCAAGCAAAGCGGAACAGCGGCAACTCCCAGTTCCATGACTCGGCGGTATACAGATAACCGAGAGCCAAATCCCAACTCCGTGAAAGGCGGATATAATCAACAAATTCCTGGTTACGTGGAACACGGATAACATCACTTCTGACCCCGTGGAAAACATCCAGAGCAGATCCTGGTCCTCACAGAGCATGGCAGTGAACCCGTGTGAAGCATCCAGAGAGGAGCCTAGTCCTCGCCGAACACGGAAGTGAACCCGTGGGAAGCATCTAGTGCAAAATTCCTGGTTACGTGGAATACGGATAACGTCACTTCTGACCCCGTGGAAAACGTCCAGAGCGGATCCTGGTCCTCGCAGAGCACGGCAGTGAACCCGTGTGAAACATCCAGAGCGGAGCCTAGTCCTCGCCGAACACGGCAAAGAACCCGTGGGAAGCATCTAGTGCAAAATTCCTGGTTACGTGGAACACGGATAACGTCACTTCTGACCCCGTGGAAAATGTCTAGAGCGGATCCTAGTCCTTGCAGAGCACGGCAGTGAACCCGTGTGAAGCATCCAGAGCGGATCCTAGTCCTCGCCGAACACGGCAGTGAACCCGTAGGAAGCATCCTGGTTACGTGGAACGCGGATAACGTCACTTCTGACCCCATGGAAAACGTCCAGAGCGGAGCCTAGTCCTCGCCAAACACGGCAGTGAACCCGTGGGAAGCATTCAGAGCAAATATCGGACTGTGAGGTCCTTAAACTCACGGACTATGATGTCCTTAACCTCGATCGTGATGTCTTAAAACTAACAATCAGACAAAATGATTTTAAACTGATTTTACCTTGTTTTAAGGGTACATCTCTTCACTCCTTTGATATTTTTCGTTGAAATTCCTCAACGTCTTCAAAGAGGTGACGGGTCCCAGTAACCACGCATTTCACGGACTGTGGAGTCCTTAAATCCACGGACTATAATGTCCTTAACCTCGACCGTGATGTCTTAAAACTAACACCGGACTGTGGAGTCCTTAAATCCATGGACTATGACGTCCTTAACCAAGACCGTGATGTCTTAAAACTAACGTTGGACTGTGAGGTCCTTAAACTCACGGACTATGATGTCCTTAATCTCGACCGTGATGTCTTAAAACTAACATTGGACTGTAAGATCCTTAAACTCATGGACTATGATGTCCTTAACCTCGACCGTGATGTCTTAAAACTAACAACGGACTGTGGAGTCCTTAAATCCATGGACTACGATGTCCTTAACCTCGACCGCTATGTCTTTAAACTACGGTATCCTGGAAAACGTCCAGAATGGAGCTTGGTCCTCGCCAAACACGGCAGTGAAACCATGGGAAGCATCCAGAGCAACCCCTGATTCCGTGAAATGCGGATAAGGGCAACTTCACCCATCACTTGCGGGTCCTCACGACTCGTAAGGGAATAAATTCTCTTGTGAGATCCTTACGACTCTCAAGAGAAAACACACTTAGGAATCCTCACGATTCCTAAGGAGAAAACGCACCTACGGGACCCTCTCGACTCGTAGGGAGAAAATACTTTATGAGACCCTTATGGCTCATAAAGTTGAAAAGTCTTAGGTGACAGATCCTAACTCTGTTTTCTAAGCCATCGCCACTCTGCAAAAAGCATAAAATTGACAGTTATATACTATCTACGGATCGCACTTACTAAAATCGCATGGCAAACAACACAGCAAGAAAAAAGAAACCAGAGAAATGACACAAGACATTATGAAGAACGTATATCTTTTATTCATGAATTCGATTGAGTACAAAATACATCGTGTTAAAGAATAAAAGAAACAAATACATTTTATTCACAATTACAAATGATACAAAATTTTCATGGAGAAGGAAGCGTCTTCAACAAATCCGCAAGTTGCTCTCGCACTTCCTTCAGCGCCTTCTCATGATCGGATGCCGCGGCCAACTCTGCTTTCACCTGGGCTCGCTGCTGCAAGTAGGATGAAAGTTGTTCTTCGACGGCTCGCTAAGCTGCTTCATGACCTTGGGCATCGCGCTCAACGGCATCGAGCTTCTACTTCAATGTTAACCCATCAGAGATACTTTACAGAAGGCTCTCGAAGATAACTTTCACCCGGGCAGCGTTCGCGTCAACCTCAGCACGCAGTCGAGCAGACTCGCTTGAAGTTTCTTTGCATTCCCTCCGCTTTAAAGCCACTTCTTGTTCAAGATGGCGGAAGTAAGAAGCGCTATGCTCGATCCATGCCACCCGTTGAGTGCTCGTAGCCAAAATTTCAGGTGCCGGACGCATAAGTTCAAGCTGATGCAGACGGGCCTCGATCTCCCTGCAGTGATTAACGCAAGACTCGACGACGCCTTCATTATGGAAGTTTACAAGCGTCGCCAGTATCGGATTAACCTCAGCAGCGAAATCTACGGCAGATGTAGGAGCTTCTGCGTCAAGCTCCTCGACGCATCCACTCAGCATACTCAGACTCATCGTAGTACCCTTTGAGGATGAACGTCTGGAGAATGGGCCTACCGGCATCATAATGTGAGATTCAAAAGGGACCGGAGTCGAAGCGACGGCTGCAAAACAAATCACAATCAGATAACGGATCTAGAAATATAAGAGACTCATGAACAATGGAATCTACTATACCAGCTGCAGCAGGTGGCAAAGCCGGGAGGACCGGTAGCACAACTGATCTCTTATCTCCTCCTTCAATCTGTAGCACTGCAATCAAGGCAAAGAAGAATCAGAAATAATTTCATTATCAGTAAAAGAAGGAGTATTAATTAAAGTCTATATTCACCAGCGCCGCTAGATGAAGCAATCTCCGACGGGAAGGAGAAGTGGGGGTGCAGCACCCGGTACAGGTGGTCAAAAAGGACTCCTGCAAAAACGCGATAACGCAACGTCAGTACATAAATTAAGCAACCTAAAGATAAGACTGGTGAGTCACAAATCCATACCTTCCAGCATCTGCGACGGTACGAGGGAAGGAAGAGAAGTGGTCACCGTCAGAGCGGTAACTGACGGCGCTCCCTCGGGTAACGCGGCTTCAGCACTAGCCGCACCTGCGTTAGAAATAAGATAAGCCCTGTTAGAAAAGATTGCAGAATAAAAGAAGGGCGGTGACCCAAGATTTACCCAAAGAGTCGCAGGCCAGAGCCCTAACGAGGGCGTTACTTGATACAACGGTGGCGTCTTCCTCCTCCATTGGGACGGCCTCACCTCCCGTTGCCTCATCGCCCGACTCTACAGGAGCCGTCGTCACGCTCGCGACGCCGGAAGACGACAAGGAATCGTAAGTAGGGAGAGCGATGATTGGAGCGGCGCCCGACTCTTGAGAAAAAATGGCCATCTCTTGCTCAGCGACCATAGCAGCCGTCTCACCCGCTACCACCTCGGGCTCAGCGGTCGCAGCCGTCTCGTCCACCGCTGCCATAGGTTCGTCCGTAGCAGCCATTTCATCCACTGCTGCCTCAAGCTCATCCGTAGCAGCCGTCTCACCCTCCGCCCCCTCGGGCTCGGCATTGGTAGCCATCTCGGGCATAGCAGTCGTGACTGTCTCGTCAGCCACTAGCTCGGGCCCGGCAACTACGGCTATATCGCCTATCGTCGCCTTAGGTTCAGCGGCTACCTCCCTCACCGTCCCCTCAGGCTCGGCAGTTTCCGCCACTCCTTCAGTAAGGCTCGGCCCTGCAGGACAAGATATATAAGAACCGATAGTTTTAAAACTTTGACAACAAAGCCTCGAAGACACATTACCTGAGGCGGATTCATCGTTGTCTTCCCGAGCCGCACGTGCCGCCCGTCTATGAGTGGTAGACAAGGCGACCGGGAGCTCCTCTGAAGGAGTAGCGGCGGGAGTAACGGCGCTTGAGCCTACTCCCGCAGCCAAAGCAGCGCTACGCTCCCTTGCTACGCGCCTCAGACGCTTCCTTTCCTCCCGGGCCGTCATGACAGACTTTTTGGAAGCCTCCTTCAGCAAGGCGTCGTCATCCGCGTTCAGGGTTGCCTCTAGAGCCGTCAAGGCTTCCATCATTGGCTTTTTAAGCGGGGCCTCTTGCGGCAATCCCGAAGAGGCCGGGACTTCATGTTAGTTATATGTATGCCCTAGAGGCCATTGCTATACATAGGATGTATATTGTAGTGGATGCTGGGACATATATAGGGAGGACTTTCTTGCTCGACATGATAGTATGCTATCTGGTTACTCTTTACCTTAACGTGTACACTACTTGTCTCTCTGTTACATGTTGGTAAAGCCCTTAGGATGTGTACTTGACTACCTGGACTATGATGCGGATCATACTAGTGGGGATAGGGTAGTCCATAAGTACATCCTTCAAGGTCCCTAGTCGTGGGTATATCAAGACGGGGTATCGATATACCAGAGTAGACTAGCGTATACCTTCTCGACCCATACAGATGGGCGATGGATGATCCCATATCCATTGGTGTTTGACATCAGAGATGATATACGGGTGCTCAGTGGAGACTGGGTACACTGGACGGACTCGCCGAGAACTCCCAGATGGTATTATACCTTACGTCAGATGGCAGTTCTCTGGTGACACTGGTACAGAGTAGTCTGTTGACCCGAGATCGTCATAGAGTCTTGTGTGGTTCCCACTGTGCTTTGATTTCCACCTTACCACGTCCAAGAGGGCGTGCAAAACGGTGGTTTTTGGGTACAGTCCCGAATCACATGGAGGCAATGAGCGATAGGAGGGGATTCGTCTCTCCCGGTCTAGTGGGTTGATGTTGCGCTGTGTTCGATTGGCTATAACCGGAAATCCCTGGCCAGGGTTGCTGAGATTTACTGGTAAGTGTTACCAGTAGTTTCTCGAACTGTTATAGACCTCATATCGACACGACTTATCAAGCTATTAGGGTCTGACGTTTACCACCCCTAGGCGAGATATGCGACATATCAGACGATCAGACCGGACTGTACGGTAAGTGTTACTGGTTGGATTCACAGGAGTATGAGCGGGCTTGCTCGTCGATCTTCTGATCGCTCAATACCCGGGTGGCCGTTACGTTTAGCAGACCGCTTGCGGCTTGTGGGTGTTTGATATGATCATCACCTGCTACCGGCGTATTGACGAGTCTTTAGAGTCCTACACAGAGGTTTCCTGGCTCAAGCAAAACGAAATAGGAGCGCATATGAGATATGTGCGGGACCGAGAATGATACCAGTATGTGATACTGTATTCGATTCTCGCGATTTGTGACATTGATCGGTTATATGCGATATAGCCGGGTTATCGGATCAAGTGTTGATTCGATAAGTTGTTAGTATAGATATTAGTCGGTTATATGCGATATAACCGGATCATCAAATTAAGTGTTGATTTAATGATTTAATGCATAATTATATATTTGATATATTACTTTGCATTAACTAGTATCGGTTCACTTTAAATGGATTTTCTCACTTGATGTGCACATTGTATATGTGATATATTTTTTTGTGCATTTGATTGTATCATATTTGATGATACATGATTGCTAGGGATTGTGTAAAGAATTAAACCTTGGTTAAATAAATGGTTAGGGTTTTTATTTGATTATTCATTCATTTATCTATTTATTTTTGGATTAAATGAATGAGAAATGAAAACAAAAGGTTGCTTTTCTTCATGAAGCTTGTTGAAGCTTCATGAAGCTTTGACCATTGTAACCATTTTGTCTTCATCTCCTTAACCCTAACCATTCCTTTAATCTTGGTCAATTCTCTACACATAACTATAGTTAAAATTATGATAAGAATTGATTTTTCTATTCTATTCTTATAACTTATCATAATATTATCATCATCTTCTTCTTCTTCTTCAAGAAGAAAACCTAGACTTCATCAATGGTGACTTGATGAAATGAGTGAGAAATCCAATTCTAAAGTGAACCCACTTCCTATTTCTTCATTCTCTACCTCTTGCCAAGTAGTATAGGGTGTTTCCTTCACAAGTTTTCATGGCTTGGTGAAGGTGGAGCTTGATCTAGTGATGCCTCGACGTAGATCATCTTCGGCATCGAAGCCGACGACCAAGCCCGCCCGTTTCTCCGATGAAGCCGACGTTAGAGCCCGGGATCCGATTTGGACAGCGGAGTGACATGATTGCGGGGCTATGGAGGTGGAGCACCGGATCTACAAAGGTTGTATTTCCGTTCTTTTAGTTAAGTTGTTAACTAGTTTCATTGTTTCGCCTAAAATCTAGTTAACGATCCGTATTAGGGTTTCTCGGCACATGTAATTTTTGAAATTGGCATGGTTGATGCCTTGTGAGACCTCTTGAGAGTGCCTAGAAAACCCTACACTTCGGTAGCTGGCCCGGGGAGAATTCCCGCATCGGTTTGTGAGGTAGGTCTTGTGGTCCCTGCGATAAGACAAAGAGAGGGTCAGATTACTCATAAGAAATGGAAGGAGAGATATAGTAAACTGAAATGTACCAAGGCCTAAGGACGCTATGAGTCATTCCTCCTCTTCGAAAGTTTTGAGAGAAGTAGCGATGGCTTCTTCAGTAGAAATGCCTGTTAAAAAAGGAAAAGCGTTAGTCAAAAACAATGAAAGAGGCACGATGCAATGACGAAAAATACAACTAGTGATTACCTGATTGCGCAAGTTTAGCCAACCACGCGTCGCGTCTTGCCAATCACTCAGAAGCTGCGATGGCAGCCGCCAGATCAGTGTCGTCTGGCGGCGTGAATAGGCCGTCATTGGTCCCATACTCACTCAAGCCATCTCTATAAGAAGCATGAGGTTCCTGGCCAAATACAACATCAGCAGAAAGGATCGACTTCTTCTTCCTCTTCTGTGCGCGAACCCCGGTTGCACCTAAAATTAGCTTACGCTTCATGGACACCTTGGGACGGCGGGTCCCGATATCCGAGCCCACACCGGATTTGTGCGAAACCACGTTTACCGTCTCTATAGGAGCACGGGGCGCTGATGGCACATCTACAGGATCGAGAGGTAATCCACGCATGGGGCTTAGCACACGTGGAGGCTCATCTTCAGCATCTCCTCTTAGCGGAGGAGGGACAGGGGTCCTTCGCCTTAGGGGGACGTCGCGATCGCTGGCGGAGGGCGCACCCTTGCGATCAAGCAGCAGCCGCTTCTCTTCCCGGATAACCGCACCCATCGCGTGCTGATACCAAGCCCCGTACACGTTGAGAGCCCTTGGAATGCAACTTGGCTCGCTAATGAAGAAGTAGGAGCCCGTGTTCAGCCGCATAAAATGATGTAGTGCACTCCGAATCCCCTCCCTGGTGGCCGAAGGCTCTTCCAAAAATGCCTCCAGTGGGACCCCTTGGTTATAACTTAACTGCTGGGCGAAGCGATGGGGGTTATACCTCATAAAAAGCACCAAATCATTCTGCCTGAACACAAGGAAGCTCGGCCGAATGGATTATAAATGTAGAATCTCCCGGGCTTTCAATACGGAGGCCCCGTCCTTGAAACTATCACGCAACGCCAACACCGCCTTGAAAGTCTCCGGGCCGATGGTCATGACCTTGTCCGTGAAAGAAATGCCTGCTCTGACCGTGCGCGAACGAAGAAGCAACCCCCTAGCCTCCGTGGAGGCGGATTCACAATAGAAGCGTCATTCAGCCGCATGACTCTCGGGAGTCTGCACTTCTCGTAGAACGAAGGCCTCTTATGAATACCAAATACCCCAAGCACATGCATTTCCATCCACGAAGTAAAGTAGTGCATCGGGAAATTGGCGGGTTGCACCCCCGGTTCATTTGCGTCCGCCGCCACGCTGAGTCCATGGTACAGGTAAGCCAACCCAGCGATTCCAATCGACTATTATATGCCAGCCACCATCCGATGCGCTGGGTAGAAGACGAACGGCCTCATGTAGCGCGAGTGCATGGGGAGCGCGAACCAACACAGCCATAACCCCATAAACCCGAGAAAGAAGGTCTCCTCGTCGATGCCCGGAGCGGCGATTTCCGATAAGGACATGATTGCAGCATCGGGAAGGTAAAAACCCTTTTGGTCGTCCTCCATTGCTGGTCGATGATCTAAGCCAAGGCCGAAGGGGTTGTCAAGCTTGGAAAATTTTTCACCCCACTGCGATAGAATCTCCGGTCGAAGAAAGCGGGCGATGAAGTCTGCGAAACTAACTCCCCGGCCTCCCGATTCTAAGTAGAGACTTTCATACATATTCAGCACCTTTACCAAGCTCGGAAACTGGTGCTGAATAGCATTCTCCGGCCTCAGGCCCATTACCAACGGCTTGGTGGCGAAGACATATTCATCCGGAGGAAGTAGCTCCTCATAGTGCACCTCCCTCACCGGCAGACCGGAATCTCAGCAAATTCTTCTAGGGGGATGGAGACTCCCCTGTCCGTCAGAAGAAAGGTATGGGTGAGGATGTCCCATTGTTCCACGAATGCCTTAACCCACCACGTCGGAGGAGCAGGGTACTCGAACAACGAGGCGTAGACTGCAGGATACAGACCGATCTTCAGCAAATGCGCCTTCTTCGCGGACAAGATGTACCTGGCCCACTGCAAATACCCGGCCGAATGTCGAGGGGTCAATCCAATGTTATAAGGTTGTCCCCAAGGGCGTGACTGACCCTGACATATGCGCCGCCCCAAAATATCCACGGCTGCCGGCGGCTGCACGGGTACGGCAGCAATCGAAGGTTGAAGAAGATCCTCCGAATTCCAATTTACGACCTCCACGGCATAGTTCACCGGGGGTACATCTGCATATGGGATCGATGAGATCGGCTCTGACGGCATCGCACAAGAGAAGCCTCGGCGACCTTTGATAATTTCGCTGTACCACCTACCCCACAGATGAAGGTTCTTGTACTCCGGGTCGTAGTCCTTAATGAGAGCAAGAACCTCCCGGTCTACCGGTGCCTCCGGGAATCCTCCCTCTGAACGGAAAAACGGGAATGAAAGGTCAGAAGACATGTCGCCTGCAAAAAATAAAAGAATTCAATTATCAATACTATAATTTAATCTTAAAATTCTGAGCGACACTTTAAAATTTATACCACACTGCAATGCAGTGGAGAGGAGGACCCACAAAATCCAGATGACAATGCATCAGTTAATAAGACAGCCTCATCATTGGATGGGACTGTCAATTAATGAGGAAATCCTTAAAGAATATTCTCATTAAATGAGAAATCCCTTGAGATAAGGAGAAAATCTCCCTTTCAGAGCAAAGCTCTGTCACAGAGTGACACTTGTCAAACTCTGGTCACAAGAGAATAAAATTCCTTAAAGAGCCTAGCTCTGTAATAATGATGGAAAAATCCATCAAAGAAAAATTAATTCCTAAGAATTAAAGTTCTGGGATCTTAAAGATCCATAAAAAAAACTCTTAAGAGTTCTTCATCAAAAAATCAAAAGATCTATACATTATCCATGAGCAAAGCTCTGTTCATGGGTTAAGAAACCCTGAAACAAGATCTCTTTAGATCTATGGATTCTTGAGAGCAAAGCTCTGTTTATGAAACCCTAAAGGGGTTTTCTTTAGATCAAAGGATCTATGAGAGCAAGGCTCTGTTAAAATAAAACTAATATCCCCAGATCAATCAGAGAAAGATCTCTGTAACTAACTTAACAAACAATTGGCCCTATATAAAGGCCCCTAGACTCCAAGTCTCACATATACAGACATACAGAAAAGAGAGAACCCTCTGAAAAATTTGAAAAGCAAGCCTTTGAAGAAAGAAGATCATCTTCTTCATCTTTGAAGGTAAAGAATTTGATTCTTGAAGAACAGAGATGAAATCATCTCATTAAAAAAAGAACAATCTCATCTAAAAAGATCAAAGATCTAAGAACAAGATCAAGATCTTCAATAAAAAGAAAAAGATCAAAAAGATCCAATCATAAAAAAAATTAAAAGAAGTAATTTACGTCATTCACAGATCATTTGATCTATATAAAGGCGCAGCCTTTTGATGAACCATTGGTTCTTGAATCTTGATGTAGAACCTCTTTTGAGAAAATAAAGAACATGTTTCTTTGATCTTAATTGGATCAAGATGCGCTTTACACTATTGTACAGTGCCTTGCACTCTTGAAATGCGCCTTTGCGCTTATTAGATTGGCGCACTGCGCCAGAACACGCCACGTGTCAACCACAGAATGATCTGCGCTTTCCGCCTCTAAATATAGCGCACTGCGCTCTTGGATTGGCGCATAGCACCAGGACAGCGCACTGCGCTAACAGACTTGCGCTTAGCAGAGCGTGACACGTGTCACCTCCACATGCGCTGGTGCCTTGCGCTCTTTAATTGGCGCAAAGCACCTAACAAGCCATGTGGCGCACTGTGAGACCACTAAAATGCTATGCATTATTAAAAAAGGGCAGAGCCCAAGTAAAGGTCTAACAGACCAAACATAAATGCTATGCATTATTTAAAAGGGCAGAGCCCAAGTATAAATGCTATGCATTACAGAGCCCAATGCTGTGCATTATAAAAAGGCAGAGCCCAAATAAAAGCCTAATAGGAAGAACATGAATAAAATGTTACATATTTTCAAATAGACTTAGCCCAATTCTGGCCATAAGTCCTCAATATAAATTGAACTGAGCCCAATCGCTCTCCCAATCAATTTATATCCGGTTCGAAGGTACATCTCTTTACTCCTCTGATATCTTTCGTTGTAATCCCTCAACGTCGTCAGAGAGGTGACGGGTCCCTGTTCCCCTCCGAAAGACGACGCACAAGACTGCGATGTCTTGACGCTGAGATTCGGGGCAGATGCTATTTGGTTTTATCCGTCCACCTCTCCGAAGATGCCAAGTTGATTTATGGCACCATGTATCGGAGGTTTAGACGGATGCGGCCGATGTAGCAGACTTCGTCAGATTCCCCCTCACTTGAGGGGTTTTTGGTTGTGGGGACGCTCTTCCCTACAGGCGCAAGCCCCTGCAGTTAATTACGCTACCGCATCACGGTAACAACTTTCTCCTTCTCCAGAATTTCACTTCGTGTCGTGTGTGTTTGTTTTGTTTGTGGTTGCCCATGGATTGTATACGGAGACTGAGTAATGCCGTCGCCCGTAGGACGTGGATTAGTCTAAATCCGTATTTAGTTAGATTTGGGTTTGGTGTTTTTAGTTTGAGGATGCATTAGTCGCGTTGCGGCTAAGATCAACTTAAACGTTCGTTAAGGATACGTTAGTTTGATTTAAGACTAAGATCAACTTAACGTGGTGATCCATTTAATATATGGCCGTCAGGACTCATCACCTCTCTGACGTCGTTGAAGGATTACAACGATAGGTGTCAGAGGAGTTCAGAGATATACCCTTGAACCAAAGCCGATTTGGAGTTTTATAGTCCATTTGAATGTTTAAGGATACGTTAGCCGTATTTGGGGCTAAGATCAACTTAAACGGGACCGTTTAGATCCGGCAAAAGAGCATTTGGAGGCTCTATTGTTCCATTTTAGGGACGTAGTGGTTCATGTTCCAGTTTAGGGACGTGGTGGTCCACCATTAGTTTAGGGACGTTTCGGTCCAACATTAGTTTAGGGACGTTTCGGTCCACGAGTTTAAGGACCCCACAGTCCATATTCATGTGTGGTCGTTGGGACCCGTCGCCTCTCTGACGTCGTTGAAGGATTACAACGACAGGTGTCAAAGGAGCTCGGAGATGTACCCTCGAACCGGATATAAATTGATTTAAGAGAGCAATCTTGTTCAGTCAATTTAATTTAAGGACTTACGGCCAAAATTGGGCTAAGTCCAGTTGAAAATGTTCAGCATTTTATTTGCTTTTGCATTGCATTTCTTTTTTATTTTTATTTAGGCTTTGCCCAGAAAGGATGCAGAGCATCAATTTGTTTTGGGCTCTGCCCTTTATAAATGATGCAGAGCATCAATTTCATTTGGGCTCTGCCCTTTTATTGCTTTGCAATTTATTTTGGCCTGTTAGGTCTTTTTGACTTGGGCCTGGCCCTTCAAGTAATGCATTGCATTTGTGCAAAACACTAAGAATCTTTGTTGATTCAAGAACAGAAGTGCAAAGCACTTTTTGATCCCTTAATCTAAATTTGGATCAAAGAAAAACAAGTTTTTCCTTGTTTCAGATAACCAAAGGTTCATAGCAAGTGCAAGGCACTATTTTTATATTTTTTTTTAATTTTTTTATTTCTTTATTTTTTTATTGAAGATCAATGATCTTGTTCTTAGATCAATGATCTGTTCATAAGAGAATTTTCTCTTCTTTTTGAAGGTTTTTACCTTCTTTTTTTTATGTTCTTGAGGAATTTCCAAGAGTTCTCTTCTTTTTTTTTTTAGCAAGATGTTGATGCCTTTGAATTGAGGTCTGGGGTCCTTTTTATAGTGCCCATAAATTAGTTAAATTTGTTAAAGAGATCTTTCTCTGAGTGATTTGGGGAATTTTCCCCACCGTTAGATCTTTGATCCAAAGGCCCCTGTTTTACAGAAGAAAATCTTCTTGTTTTAACAAGAACAGAAAGTATTTCTTTAAATCTTCATTCTGTTTTTGCGCAACTTCCCAGCGCGTGACACGTGTCGCGCAGCGCGGCGCTTGCGCAATTTCGCTTGCGCAGCTGCGCAGACACGTGTCGCGCAGCGCGGCGCTTGCGCAGCAACGCTTGCGCAGCTGCGCAGACACGTGTCGCGCAGTGCGGCAGTTGCGCAATTGCGCTTGCGCAGCTGCACAGACACGTGTCACGCAGTGCGGCGCTTGCGCAGTTGCATGTGCGCAACTGCGCAGACACGTGTCGCGCAGTGCAGCGCTTGCGCAACTGTGCTTGCGCAGTTGCGTTTGCGCAACTACGCAGACACGTGTCGCGCAGTGCAGCGCTTGCGCAACTGAATGTTACATCTTTTTGTTTTTTAAGAGAGCCTTGCTCTTATTGGACACAGTGCCTCGGGCATTGCGTTGACGTATCAGCTTCTGACATGTGGCGTATTGCGCGCAACGCACGGAATTTGAAGCGTGGCTTCAAAAAATTTGAATTTTCAAAATTCAAACAGAGCCTTGCTCTGATTGGGGGAACAAATGCCCCCCACCGTTGCGCTCACGTGGCGCGCACGTGAGTGCAGCGGTGGCACGATCCTGGCCGTTGGATCAATGGGTGATCTGAAGGGGCGCAGGCGTCTATAAATAGGACCCTTGGTCCTTGGTAATTCTTTACTATTTCAAGAATCCTTAATTCTCAGAGCCTTGCTCTTGCTTAAGAACTTTCAGAGCCTTGCTCTTGATTCTTCCCAAGAACTCCAGAGTTCAGAACCATCTTAGGTATTTAATAAAATTAAATTAAATTAAATTAAATTAAAGTTAATTAATAGAGCCCTGCTCTCATAGATCTTTGATCTAAAACCCTTTTGGGGTTTCCTCAACAGAGCCTTGCTCTTAAAGTTCATAGATCTACAGAGATCTTGTTCATGGGTTTTAACTTATGAATCAGAGCTTTGCTCATGGATCAAATGTAGATTTTTTTTCTGATATGAAAATGGAGAACTCTCAGAAGTTTTCATGGATCTTTAAGATCCCAAATTTTAATCTTTTAGAAGTTAAGGTTCCCTTTTTGATGGATTTTTCCATCATTATTATAGAGCTAGGCTCTTTTTAAGGAAATTTTTATTCCCTTAAGACCAGAGTTTGACAAATGTCACTCTGTGACAGAGCTTTGCTCAAAAAGAGGAGATTTTCTCCTTTTCTCTAGGTATCTCCCACCACTGAGTGTATTCTCTTGGGAACCCTTTCATTAATTGACGGTCTCATCTAATGATGGGGTTGTCTTATTAAATGATGTACCGTCATTCAGATTTTGTGGGTCCCCCTTTGGTCCCCTACCCACTACGTCACAGTGTGGAATAAGATTTAAACAGCCAAGCGTTAGAACACTAATGGTTATTTTTGTCTTTCCACAGGAAACATGTCTGATGACTTGTCTTTCCCCTTCGTTCGCTCGGAAGGAGGATTCCCCCACTCGCCAGTGGACCGGGTGGCGTTCGCTCTCATTAAAGATCATGACCCTGAGTGCAAAAAACTCCACCTGTAGGGAAGGTGGTACAGCCAGATCATCCAAAGCCGTCGCAGCTTCAGTTCTGCCTCGCTGTCTGAGCCCATAGTCACGATCCCCTATGCGGACGAACCCCCGGTGAAGTATGCCGTGGAGGTTAAAAATTGGAATTCTGACGACCTTCTTCAGCCTGCGATCGGTGCCATCCCCGTGCAACCGCCGCCGGCAATAGACATTCTGGGGAGGCGAATCTGTCAGGATGAAGCACGCCCTTGGGGACAGGCTTACAATATTGGATTGATCCCGCGACCCCCCGCCGGATATTTGCAGTAGGCCCGGTACATCTTATCGGCGAAAAGGACTCATCTAACGAGGATTGGTTTATACTCAGCCATCTACGTTTCACTTTTCGAGTATCCCTCTCCTCCAACGTGGTGGATTAAGGCCTTCATTGAACAATGGACCATCCCCACCCACACCTTCCTGATGACGGATAGGGAGGTCTCTATCTCCTTGGAGGAGTTTGCTGAACTTTTGGGTCTACCAATGAGGGGGGAGCACTACGAGGAGCTGCTTCCTCCTGATGAATACATCTTTGCCACCAAGCCGCTGGTGTTTGACTTGACTCCGGAGAACGCCATTCAGCATCAGTATCCGGGCTTGGTGAAGGTGTTGGAGATCTATGAGGAACTTCATCTGGAATCGAGCGACCGGGGCGTCAGTTTTGCAGACTTTATTGCTCGCTTCATTTGCCCGGAGTTCCTATCAGAGCAGAGCGAGAAGTTCGCTCAGCCTGATGACCCTTTTGGTTTCGGCTTGGACCGCCGACCCGTATCGGAAAGTGACCAGAAGGATTTCTATCTCCCCAACGCTGCCATCGCTGCTTTCTCGGAAATTGCCGTCCCAGGCATGGATGAGGAAACCTTTTTTATTGGGTTCTTGGGCTTGTGGCTATGCAACTTTGCACTCCCCATGCACCCACGCCTCATGCGGCCCTCTGTCTTTTACCCAGCGCATCAGATGGTGGCTGGTTTGCAGTTATCGGTAGGAATCGCCGGGCTGGCTTACCTTTACCATGGACTTAGCGTAGCGGCGGACGCCAGTGAGCCTGGGATACAGCCTGCTAACTTCCCGATGCACTACTTCACTTCTTGGATGGAGATGCATGTGCGAGGGGTGTTTGGCGCCTACAGGACTCCTTCGTTCTTTGAGAAATACAGACTCCCGAGAGTCATGCGGTTGGTCGGGGCTTCAATTGTGGTTCCAGCCCCGCGGGAGTCTAGAGGGCTGCTCCTTCGTCCACATCTGGTCGGAGCGACGGTTTCCTTTGTGGATAAGGTCATAACCATAGGCTCAGAGACCACCAAGTCAGTGGTGCCCCTGCGTGATGACTTCAAAGATGGGGCTTCTGTATTGAAAGCTCGGGAAATCCTCCATCTCTACTCCATTCGGCCGGGCTATCTAGTGTTTAGGCAGAATGAGACAGCCCTGTTTATGAGATATAGCCCGCACCGATTTGCCCGTCAATCGAGTTACAACCAAGGGATCCCCATGAAAGCTTTCTTGGAAACGCCCGTGGTCGGTCCAGCGGGGATAAAGAATGCGATGCATCATTTTATACGGCTTAACACAGGTTCCTATTTCTTCATCAGTGAACCCAGCTGTGCCCCTAAGATGCTCAATTCATATGTGGCCTGGTATGCGCACGCGATGGGCCCAATTATCTTAACGGAGAAGCGTATGCTGGTTGACCGTAGGGGTGCGCCTCCTGGTGGCGATCGCAAGGCCCCCTTGCAGCCAAGGATCCCGGTCCTCCCTCCGCTAAAAGATGCTAGAGTCGATCGACCACGTGTGTTGAGCCCCCCGCTTGGATTGCCACTGCCCGCTACGGTGGATGTACCATCGGCGCTCCGTGCTCCCACGAAGGCAGCTAAAGTAATATCGCCAGAGTCCGGTGTAGGAGCAGATATTGGGACCCGCCGCCCTAAAATAACTGCCAAGAGCAAATTTATTCCGGGTGGATCTAAAGCTGGCGGACAGAAGAAGAAAAAGTCCGCCCTTTCCCTTGATGCGATCCTTAGCCTAGAGCCTGCGGCTCCTCCCAACGAAGGCATAAGTGAATATGGCAGCAACGAGGGCTTCTTGGTAGACCCTGCAGACACTAATTTGGCTGCAGCCATCGCAGCTTCGGAGCGATCGGCGAGGCTCGAAGCGAGGTTAAGTAAGCTCACTGAGTCAGGTAATCATCAACCGCTTTCTTCGTCGTTTTATTGCACTTTTATTATTATCTTTAACTAATATTTACCCCATTCTCAACAGGTGTCTCTACTGAAGAGGCCATTGCTGCCTCTTTGAAAACCTTTCAAGAGGAGGAGGAGAAACGTGCTCTAGCAGGCGTTGGTATGTCCTGCCCCTTTTCTCTTTTATAAGAAAAAATTTGTTATCTTTTCTGATGGTCAACCTAACCTTCTTCCTTTGTTTCTTTGCAGGGGCTATGGCAGTGGACGCGGGGACTCTTCCCAAGCCTGTTACTGAAGTCCTGGTCTCGTCGGGGCTGCTGCAAGAGCCTCGGCTTGACAAAACGACGAGGGATGCCCTGAAAAATCTGGAGGCATCCCTTTTTACGGACGAAGACGCCTCACTCAAAGAAGCCCTAGTGGCATCCGTCTCAACAGCTCGTGAGGAGAGGAAGCGGTTGAGACGCGAAGCGAAGGCGCGCAGAGCTGCTTTGGCCACGGGAGCGGGCCCTAGCACCATCCCTCAAACTGATACTCCCTCTGAAGAGGCCCCTGTCGCCCTATCTACTGTTCATAGGAAAGTGGCGCGCGCGACCCGAGGTGCAAACGATAAATCCTCTTCAGGTAGCATTTCTTTCAGGACCCTGTTATAAGAATTATAAAGCCATTGGTTATTATGGTTCTCATCTTGCAGGGCCAAGTACGATTGAGGGGGAAGCGGAGACCGTCGAACCCAGGGAAGCGGAGGAAACGGTGCTTGCCGAACCCGAGCTGACGGTGAGAAACGTTGTTAGGGTCACCGGGCCTGAAACAGAGGTTGGGGGATCTGCAGCCGAGAGGGTCATTGATGCCTAACCTGAAGTGGCGGCAGATGAGATAATCGTCTCAACCGAGCCGAAGGTAGTAGAAGGCAAGGCGCTTGAGGTTGGAGACCTCACGGTGACGATGGACGAGATAACCGTGACCGCAGAACCCGAGGGAGTATCGGGTGAGGTGGCCATGATTCCTGGGGAGGAGTTAACCGCTCTTTCCCAGGAATCTGGCAACACTCCAATCATAGCCCTCCCCGCATATGGTCCCCTACCGTCTCCACGGCTTGCGAGCACAACAACGGTTCCCATTGAGTCGGGTGATGAGGCTACGGGCGGTGGCCTCATGTCAATAGAGGAGGGGGTTGCCTCAGTTTCGGCCGGCAGCTCATCGGGTAAATTTCGAGTTACCAGCGTTCTTCTTTTTATATATCTTGCGATCTCTTCTAACAAGTTTGTCTTTGCAGGTGCGGCCAGTGCCAACGCTCCATTGCTCGAAGGAGCACCGTCAACTACTGTTTTGGCGGTGGTCACCTCCCCGCCTTCCCTTGTGCCATCGCGGATGTTGGAAGGTATGGAGTTATGACTCATGAGTTAATCTTTTAAACATGTAGCTTCTGTACTAACGTTATACCAATGTGTCCTTTTAGGAGTGCTCTTTGATCATCTATACCAAGTGTTGCTCCCGCACTTCTCCTTCCCATCCGAACTCACTTCTCCCTCTAGTGCCGCCGGTGAGTGTTATTTCGATGTCTTTCTTTTTCCCTCCCCCTTTTTTTTAGCAATAGGATTATTTCTGACTTTTCCTCTTCCTGATTGTAATGCCACGAATCGAAGGAGGGGACATAAGGCCAGTCATGCCACCGGCCCTTCCGGCTTTGCCATCCGTCGCAGCTGGTATAGTATATTCCCCCCTTTTTTTATATGACCCTTCAATATCTCTTGAATCATTGTTTAACCATGTTTCGTTTTGCAGCTATTGTTTCGGCTCCGGTCCCTTTCGAGTCTCGTGTCCTTTCACCGGCAGGCCCTTTCTTGAAACGTCCATCTTCAAAGGGTGCCGTGATGAGTTTGGGCATGCTGAGCGGGTATATCGAAGAGCTCAACATGGACGCTCACCCTTCTGCCGTGGATTTCGCTATGGAGGTTAACCCGATGTTGGCGGCGCTCGTAAACTTTCACGACGAAGGCGTCGTTGAATCTTGGGTTAACCACTGCAGAGAGATTGAGGCCTGCCTGCATCGGTTGGAGTCGACGCGCCCTTCTCCTGAAGTTTTGGCCATGAGCACCCAACGGACAGCCTGGCTCGAGCAAAGCGCTTCTTATCTCTGCCATTTGGAGCAGGAAGAAGCTTTACAGTTGAAGGAGCGTCGGGAATCTTCAAGCGCAACCGCTCGCCTGCGCGCTGGAGTTAGGACGAATGCTGCTGAAGTGAAAGCCATCTTTGAAAGCCTTCTGGAGCGTATCTCTAATGGGCTAAAACTGAAGCAGAAGCTTGATGCCGCTGAGCGCGATGCCCGAGGCCAAGAAGCAGCTCAGCAGGTCGTTGGGGAACAGCTCGCATCCTTCACGCAGCAGCGGGCTCAAGTAGAGGCCGAATTGGCGGTGGCAGCTGATCAGGAGAAGGCGTGGAAGGAAGTACGCGAGCAGTTGATAGAGCTGTTCAAGAAACTTCCTTCTCCCTGAATATTTTGTATCATTTACACACTTGTAATTTGTATATAGTGTATACACATTTTCTGTTCTTTATACGATCCGCCTTGTATTTTGATTGAATTTATGAATAAAGACACACATTCCTTCTTGCAATGTCTTGTACTATTTGCTTTCTCCCTTCTCAACATGATGTCTTCGATGAACCTAATTGGCAGATAACTTAATTTCTCCAAGAGATAGCGATGGCTTAGGCCGCAGGTTCAGATCTGCCGCCTAAGGCTTTTCAATTCTATGAGCCGTGAGGGTCTCATAAAGACTTTTCTGTTAGTTATATGTATGCCCTAGAGGCCATTACTGTACATTGGATGTATATTGTAGTGGATGCTGGGACATATATAGGAGGACTTTCTTGCTCGACATGATAGTATGCTATCTGGTTACTCTTTACCTTAACGTGTACACTGATTGTCTCTCTATTACATGTTGGTAAAGCCCTTAGGATGTGTACTTGACTACCTGGACTATGATGCAGATCATACTAGTGGGGACATGGTAGTCCATAAGTACATCCTTCAAAGTCCCTAGTCATGGGTATATCGAGACGGGGCATCGATATACCAGAGTAGACTAGCGTATACCTTCTCGACCCATACAGATGGGCGATGGATGATCACATATCCATTGGTGTTTGACATCAGAGATGATATACGGGTGCTCAGTGGAGACTGGGTACACTGGACGGACTCGCCGAGAACTCCCAGATGGTATTATACCTTACGTCAGATGGCAGTTCTCTGGTGACACTGGTACAGAGTAGTCTGTTGACCCGAGATCGTCATAGAGTCTTGTGTGGTTCCCACTGTGCTTTGATTTCCACCTTACCACGTCCAAGAGGGCGTGCAAAACGGTGGTTTTTGGGTACAGTCCCGAGTCACATGGAGGCAATGAGCGATAGGAGGGGATTCGTCTCTCCCGGTATAGGGAGTTGATGTTGCGCTGTGTTCGATTGGCTATAACCGGAAATCCCTGGCCAGGGTTGCTGAGATTTACTGGTAAGTGTTACCAGTAGTTTCTCGAATTGTTATAGACCTCATATCGACACGACTTATCGAGCTATTGGGGTCTGACGTTTACCACCCCTAGGCGAGATATGCGACATATCAGACGATCAGACCGGACTGTACGGTAAGTGTTACTGGTTGGATTCACTGGAGTGTGAGCGGGCTTGCTCGTCGATCTTCTGATCGCTCAATACCCGGGTGGCCGTTACGTTTAGCATACCGCTTGCGGCTTGTGGGTGCTTGATATCATCATCACCTGCTGCCGGCGTATTGACGAGTCTTTAGAGTCCTACACAGAGGTTTCCTGGCTCAAGCGAAACGAAATAGGAGCGCATATGAGATATGTGCGGGACCGAGAATAATGCGTGTATGTGATACCTTATTTCATTCTCGCGATGAATGTGTCGAATGGTTATATGCGATATAACCTAGTTATCGAATCAAGGATTGATTCGATAAAACGATACATAGTATACTAGTCGGTTGTGTGCGACATGACCGGATCATTGAATCAAGTGTTGATTTAATGATTTAATGCATAATTATATATTTGATATATTACTTTGCATTAACTAGTATTGGTTCACTTTAAATGGATTTTCTCACTTGAAGTTCACAAGTTGTATATGTGATATACTTTTGTGCACTTGATTGTATCATGTTTGATGATACATGCTTGCTTGAGTTTGTGTAAAGATTAAACCATGGTTATTTAAATGGTTAGGGTTTTGTTTTTCATTTTCTTATTCATTTATTTATTTGTTTATTCATTTTGGAAATGATAAGAAAAGAATGGTGGCTTTATTTGTAGTTTTGTTGAAGCTTCATGAAGCTTTGACCTAGTCCACCATTCTTATCTCATCCTTAACCCTAACCATTCCAACTAACCCTAGTTTATTCTCTACATATTACCATGGTTAATTTTATGATAAGAATCATTTTTATTATTCTTTTCATAATACTTATCATAATATTATCATCTTCTTCTTCTTCTTCAAGATGAAGAACCTTGATTCCATCAATGGTGATTGATGAAAAAGAGTGAGAAATCCAATTCTAAAGTCTACCCACTTCCTATTTCTTCATCCTCTACCTCTTGCCAAGTAGTAGAGTGTGTTTTCTTCACAAGTTTCATGACTTGGTGAAGTTTGAGCTTGATCTAGCGATGCCTCGACGTAGATCATCTTCGGCATCGTCGTCGATGACCTAGCCCGCTTTTTCTCCGATGAAGCCGACGCTAGAGCCCAAGATCCGATTTGTACAGCGAGGAGACATCATCGCGGAGCCATGGAGGTGGAGAAATGGATCTACAAAGGTTGTATTTCCGTTCTTTTAGTTTAGTTGTAAACTAGTTTCATTGTTTCGCCTATATATCTAGTTAACGATCCGTATTAGGGTTTCTCGGCACCCCTAATTTTTTGAAATTGGCATGGTTGATGCCTTGTGAGACCTCACTAGTGTGCCTAGGAACCCTACATTTTCTCCCTAGGATCGAGAGGATCTCATAGGTGGATTTTCTCCTTAGGAATCGTGAGGATTCCTAAGTGTAGTTTTCTCTTATAAGTCGTAAGGATCATATAAGAGAATTTTCCCTCTTACGAGTCGAGAGGATTCGTAAGCGGTTGTTTCCCTCCTTGTCGAAAATTGACTTCGGAGAGTGAGACCCGTGAATAGTATGCAAGAGACCATTTTGGATTGACTTGCAGGGCCCCGTTGTTCAGGAAGCAAGTTTTTCAATCCTTGCTGCCCGAGACTTCATCTTGCAAGTTGGGACGAACCGGGAATTCTTTTGCGGAGACAGTGGTGGCTCTGCGAGTTGACGTGGGTCAAGAGGCTCTCGTCACGGAGTGTTTGTATCCGTGAGTCGAGGAATTTGCTAGGGATTATTTGTTTCCCAAGCGCCAAGGATTATTTGTTTCCTTAGGGTTTGAAATGAGTCGAGGGTTCCCACGGAGGCACTGGTGGCTCTGCGAGTCGACGCGAATCAGAAGGCTCTCGTCAAGGAGTGTTTGTATCCGTGAGTCGAGGAGTTTGCTAGGGATTATTTGTTTACCAAGCGCCAAGGATTATTTGTTTCCTTGGGGTTTGAAACGAGTCGAGGGTTCCCACAGAGGCTCTGGTGGCTCTGCGAGTCGACGCGAATCAGTAGTCTCTCGTCAAGGAGTGTTTGTATCCGTGAGTCGAGGAATTTGCTAGGGATTATTTGTTTCCCAAGCGCCAAGGATTATTTGTTTCCTTGGGGTTTGAAACGAGTCGAGGGTTCCCACGGAGGCTCTGGTGGCTCTGCGAGTCGACGCGGATCAGGAGGCTCTCGTTAAGGAGTGTTTGTATCCGTGAGTCGAGGAGTTTGCTAGGGATTATTTGTTTCCCAAGCGCCAAGGATTATTTGTTTCCTTGGGGTTTGAAACGAGTCGAGGGTTCCCACGGAGGCTCTGGTGGCTCTGCGAGTCGACGCGGATCAGGAGGCTCTCGTCAAGGAGTGTTTGTATCTGTGAGTTGAGGAGTTTTGCTGAAGACACTGGCTTCTTCGGTTGGAATGAACCGTCGAGGTTTGGCTTCGTCGTCTGACGGAGTCTTTTGGGAAAGTATGGTTCCCTCTTTGTTTACGCCCTTGGATTGTATACAGGGATCGATGTGATCTTAACTGTAGGGCAAAAAGCTTCATCATCATTTTTTTGTTTTATCTCCGCGATGCTTTATCATTTCAACTTTTATATCGCGAAGGTCGTGATTGCCCAATCATTTTGGCTATTTTTCGCGGTGCCCAATCATTTCGGCTATTTATTTTATTTTTACCCGCTGCTTTTTATTGCGGGGTGTCCAATCATTTCGGCTATTTTATTTTTTTTTATTTTTACTTGCTGCTTTTTATTGCAAGTTACCCAATCATTTCGGCTATTCCGTATGCATGCGTGGCTTACTGGCTTTCCGCCGTAAACCTGAAATTAGACACCAATTTCGGCATCAGCACCGCTACAACTGGGATATTGCCAGGAGCGAATCATCATCTGCCTCTGTCGATGTCGAACAAAGATAGCTTAGCGAACAGGGTTAAGGCGCTGTCGACTAAGGCTTTTAACTTCATGAGCCGTAAGGGTCTCACAAAGGTATTTCTTCCTACAAGTCGTGAGGATCTTGTAGGTGTATTTTCTCCTTAGGAATAGTGAGGATTCCTAAGTGTTCGTTTCCTCTGTAAGTCGTAAGGATCTTACAGGTGGATTTTCGTCATGTGAACATATCCCCAGTCACGGATGAGACTTGGTTAAGGAAATGTTTATTCGCGCCCGTGGATTGTATACAAGGGTCGGTATTGAGCCACTTGTAGGGCAATATCGGAAGTTTGTGGGGGTTTGCTTAAACACAGGTTTAGGTCTCTGTAACTTAAGACTTTCAAATCATATGAGCCGTGAGGGTCCCATAAGAGAGTTCTCCTTACGAGTCGTGAGGATCTCGCAAGTGTATTTTCTCCTTAGGAATCGTGGGGATCCCTAAGTGTGTTGCTCCTTTGTGAGTCGTAAGGATCTCACGCAGGTAGTTTCTCCTTACAAGGTCGAGAGGACCCTATAAGTGTCCTTTAATGAGGTTGCGCCCTTTCAGGTTTTCACAAACACTCGCCGGTAGTCCTGCTGTTTTTACTCACGGAGCCCTTTCGGGTTTTCATCCGTGCCCATTTTGCTTATGGACATACCGTTTTTTTTCTTTTTATTTTCTTTTTCTCTTTTTTTTTACGAGGTCGCGCCCTTTCAGGTTTTCACGAGCACTCGCCGGTAGCCCTGCTGTTTTTACTCACGGAGCCCTTTCGGGTTTTCATCCATGCCCACTTTGCTTATGGACATACCGTTTTTTTTTATTCTTTTTATTTTCTTTTTCTCTTTTTTTTTTACGAGGTCGCGCCCTTTCGGGTTTTCACGAACACTCACCGGTAGCCCTGCTGTTTTTACTCACGGGGCCCTTTCGGGTTTTCATCCGTGCCCTCTTTGCTTATGGACATACCGTTTTTTTTTCTTTTTATTTTCTTTTTCTCTCTTTTTTTTTACGAGGTCGCGCCCTTTCGGGTTTTCACGAACACTTGCCGGTAGCCCTGCTGTTTTTACTCACGGAGCCCTTTCGGGTTTTCATCCGTGCCCTCTTTGCTTATGGACATACCGTTTTTTTTATTATTCTTTTTATTTTTATATGTTTTTTTTATATCTTGTCAGCCTAAGGATGCTGCAAGAGTAGTTTAAAGACGTTTCGGTCTGCTATTAGTTTAAGGACCTTTCGGTCCGACATTGAAAAGACTGGCTATATGCTTATGAAGTTCGAGCTTAGGAAGATAGCGAGAGGACATAGTCGTCGTCATCTATCATTGACCTAGGCCATGACTCATTAAGCGTAGTATTTCTTTAGGAAGCGACCATTTATTGGCCTGAAAGGCCTTTCACCATGCATATCCATAAGTAGGTAGGCCCCACCCTGGTAGACCTTATCTATGATGTACGGGCCTTCATAGTTTGGCTCGAATTTTCCCCGCTTAGCGCGATTGGGGATCATAGGCCTTTTGACCACTAGCACAAGTTCGCCTTGGCGGAATGTCCTCGGCCGGGTCAGTCTCTCATATGAGCGCGTCATTTTTGCTTTATAAGCTTCCAGATTTTGTTGTGCTAAGAACCGGGTTTCATCAAGAGCGTCAAGCTCTTCAAACCATAAGTGAGCATTTTCTTCATCCGTCAGCTCGTAGTGAACTGCCACTCGCAGAGAGGGTAATTCTATCTCGAGGGGGAGTACTGCTTCCACGCCGAACACCAACGCGTAGGGCGTTGTGTTCGTGGCCGTTTTGAATGTGGTTCGATACACCCAAAGAGCCTCTTGCAGTCTCTCGTGCCAGTCTTTCTTATTTCGGGACACCGTTTTCTTTATGATTTTTGTTAATGTCTTGTTGAAGGCTTCAGCTAGTCCATTGGCTCGCGGATTATAAACCGAAGAATATCTCCAGTCTATATTATACTGTTGCGCGAAGCGACTGATCTTGTGGCTTCCGTAAGCTGGCCCTTTATCGGAGATGATCCGTCGCGGAGTTCCAAATCGATATATGACATGCGTCTTGAAGAAGTGGAGGATATTTTTCGTCTTCACCTCTCTTAACGGTACTGCTTCTGCCCATTTATAGAAGTAGTCAGTCATCGCCAGGATGAAACGATGCCCTCTAGACGATGCTGGTTCGATGGGGCCGACTATATCAGTCCCCCACATCTCGAATGGCCAGCTAGCCACCGTTGGATGTAATGGATTTAGGTGCTGGTGGATGAAATCCCCATGAATTTGACACGAGTGACACTGCTTCGCATATTCGAGACAGTCTTGAATCATCGTGGGCCAGTAGTAGCCCATCCGTTTTATCTTCAACTTCATCTTTGGGCCTGCTTGGTGAGAACCGCAGAGTCCGCAGAGTCCGTCGTGAACTTCCTGGACGACCCTTTTTACTTCGTCAGGTCCCAAGCATCTCAACCACAGAGAATCAAACGATCTCTTGTACAGAGTATCGTTGACGAAGGCGAAAGACAGGGCTCGTTTCATAAGCTGATGTCTTGTGGACGCTTCTTCAGGCATTCGGTGGGACTTGAAGTAATCTATGAAGATTTCTCTCCAATCCTCGGTATTTTCCCAGTCTTTTACTTGCAGGGTCGTCTGCTCGCTCGCTCTTTTTTCTTCGGATGATTCCGGAGATATTTCTGCTGGGGCAAGCACCCGACGGCTTTGTACCACGATTCTAACGTCATCGAGATTCTCGTCAGCCAGTTCTTTAGCAAGTTTGGCCAATGCGTCTGCTTTGCTGTTTTCCGCGCGCGGTATGTTCTCTAAAGTATAAGAGGAGATTTGGGTCAACAGCTGTTGCACCTTTTCACCATACTTCACCAATTCTGGTTTGCATGTTTGGTAGTCACCGTTTACTTGACTAACGACCAGTTGAGAATCCCCGTATATGAGAAGGTTTTCAATTCCTATGTCGATGGCGATCTCGAGACCTGCTATCAAGGCTTCATATTCAGCTTCATTGTTTGTCCTCGGCTCTGTTAAGGAGAATGCGAAGCGCATTATCCCTCCTTGTAGAGTTACAAAGATGAGGCCTACCCCCGATTTGATTATAGGGGTGTTTTGTTTGCGCTTCTTCATGGAAGATGCGCCATCAAAATAGAGTTCCCATCGGATATCACTACCGTCGATTGCATCAAACGCATGTTCGTCTGGAAGATCGCAATTTAGAGGAGAATCGGCGGGTATGGGATGCTCAGCGAGGAAGTCGGCGATGGCCTGGCCTTTCACTGCCTTGAGAGGTTGATACGTGATCGAAAACTCCATCAAGAGTAGGGCCCATTTAGTGAGTCGTCCCGTCAATATGGCCTTTGACATTAAGTATTTAAGAGGGTCTACCTTCGAAATGAGACGGACCTCATGCGCCAACGCATAGTGCCTGAGCTTTGTTATCGCGAAGATCAACGCTAGGCAGTGTTTTTCAATGGGGGAGTAATTGTTTTCTGTCCCCAGCAGAACTCGACTTAAGTAGTAGAGTGCTCTTTCTTTCCCTTGATCGTTCTCTTGTGCCCATAATGCGCCTAAGGAACCTTCGAGGGCGGTTGTATAAAGAATGAGGGGTTTTCCCTTGACCGGAGCAGCCAACACCGGCGAGTTCTGCAGGTATTGCTTGATCTCGTCTAGTGCGCTTTGGCATTTTTGGTCCCAGATGAATGGGGTTCCCTTCTTCATCAGGTGGCTGTAAGGACGGCACTTTCCTGAGAGGTTGGCTATAAATCGCCGTATGTACGCGAGCTTCCCTTGGAGAGACCGCAGCTGTTTGAGAGTTCTCGGCGGAGGCATTTCCATGATCGCTTTAATCTTTGACGGATCTATTTCAATACGTCGGTGTCGAACAATGAATCCTAGGAATTTTCCTGAGGAAACTCCAAATGCACACTTGAGCGGGTTCATTTTCAAGTTGTATTGTCGAAGGCGTTGAAATACGGTCTTCAGATGCTCGAGATGTTCCTCGTATGATTTGCTTTTAACCACGAGATCATCGATATAGCATTCGACGATTTCGTGTATAAGGTCGTCGAAGATCTTCGTCATGGCCCTTTGGTAGGTGGCACCGGCGTTCTTTAAACCGAAGGGCATCACCTTATAACAGAATATACCTAGAGGGGTCCTGAAGGCGGTGTGCTTCTGGTCTTCGGGATGCATCTTTATCTGATTATACCCTGATGAGCCATCCATGAAGGAGAAAACCTCATGAGTGGATGTATTGTCTATCATCAGTTCGGTGACTGGCACTGGAAAATCGTCCTTCGGGCAAGCTTTATTAAGATCCCGGAAGTCTACGCATATGCGCACTGTCCCATTTTTCTTCATCACTGGGATGATGTTGGCGATCCATTCAGGGTATTGAACTTCCTGGATGAAGCCAGAGTCGATCAGCTTTTTGACCTCGGCGTTGATGCTCATTTCAAGCTCGAGTCGCATTCTTCTCGGCGCCTGTTTGACTGGCTTGATGTTTGGGGATATCGCCAATCTGTGTACAGCAATTTCTGGATCTAGTCCCGGCATTTCGGAATAGCTCCACGCGAAGCAATCTTTATGTTGTAGAAGCATATCCTTTAACGCAGCCACCCTTTCTTCAGATAGTAATTCGCTGATGAATGTCGGTCGTGGATCGTTTGCCGTCCCCAACTCAATCTTCTTGAGGTTATCTGCAGTGGTATGGATTCCATCTTCCAGCTCTTTTGGTGCTGGTGGGAATTCTGAGATTATCTCGCTGCTGTTTTCGAAACACCAAGGGAACCCATCTATGTCCTCGGGCTCTTCTTTTAATATTGTAATCACGTGACAGGTGCGAATTCGCTTCCAATCCCGATGTGGAACCGGTTCTTCTTTCGTGGCCTTTGGCTCGTGTTTCTGTGGCGGCGTTACCTTCCAGTTGTCAGACAGGGTGAACTTGCCGAGCTGGTACTGATCTTCAACCCAATTTTTGAAGGTGGAGCAATCTTCAAGAGGATGCCCTATTACTCGATGGTAAGAGCAATAGTCCGGGTGTGAGACTTCGCCCGCTTGTTCGGGGTGTTTAGACTCCGGCAATGTAAGCATTTGATGCTTTAGAGCAAGATCAAGTATCTTCTTCGTCTTGTCCCGAGGAAACGAGTACGCTCGACCCATTTTCTTCATGAGGGATAGGTCAATAACGCTCGACTCCCGTTTGCGTGGCTTCTTAGCCCTGCTTTGCTGCTGTTGAGCGCCTTTTCGGCCTTTCGATTTATTTCTGCTTTTGCATCGAGCCTTGTTTATAACATGTTGACAGGGAGCAGCCTTTTCATCTTTCACGGCCTGTTGGAGAAGGCGTTGCGTCTTAGCTTTCTCATAGATGACCATTTCGCGGTTATGATCTTCTCGGACTTTTTGACCAGTTTTCTTTATAAGTTTGTCCATTTGTTCCTCGAAAGACGGACTGGGCTCCTTTGCATCTGGAACTTTCACGGGCTTAGGATTAGCGTCCTCCCATTGAGCGTCTGCTTCTTTATCGAAGTCATATATGACGTAACAGCTGTTTAGTAGCTCCCGTTTCTTTGACCAGATGTATCCGAGTCCTTTCGTCTCCATTCTCCCGTTAGGCAGTTTGCGTTGAGTCCCGGGGATGTTCCAGACCCTGTCATAGAATTTGGCCTTTCGAACGGTCTGCTTGAAGGATATCCCCTGGCGTTTCAGCAGCTTCTTCAAACCCTCTGTATAATATCTGGGAAGACGGATAGGCTGAAGCCTGTCGAGCGTAGAATCTGCGCCATGCCAGATCTCTTTTTCTACCTTGGTTTCTTCAGAGCGATAAAACAGAATTGCTTTCTCACTCTCTCGCCTGGGAGGGATGTAGAATGTTTGTAGCTCTTCTACATTGTAAATATTAAGTTCATCCAGTTCTTTATGGTGTTTAAGCGGCACCATGGCAACTTGCAGACTTTGCTCTTCATCAGCGAACTTTCGTATTGAAGGTCGAGCAGAGAATACAGCATGGACTTCATCTTCCGAGTCGCTGCCAAAGATCAATGTAGGAGCTGATGGTCCCGGCTTGTCGTGTTGGGGCGGACCCGAGTAAACCATCTCCTCTTCCTCCTCAGTATCACTGCCGAAGACAGGGATGGTGGCGTTAGTTTTATTCTCCGGCTTATGACACTTCTCCGTGTCTTCAAAATCCGGTGAGAAGTATTTGGCGTCTTCGTATTTGCGGACCTCATTCACAGAGAACGGGTTCAGTTCTCCCATCACGATATACTCAAAACCATCCTTAAAATACTTCATACACTGATGTTGTGTAGAAGGGATGACGTTGTACTCGTGTAACCATGGTCGGCCGAGCAAAGCGTTGTAGCATGTCTTGGCGTCTATGACGTGGAACTTAATATCCGTGACGAGTAGCCCGAAGCGTAGCGTCAGTATCACAGATCCAAGAATCTTTAACGATTGGGAGTCGAACCCGGAGATGGTGATCTTGTCCCGAGCAAGGTGCTGGACGCTCATGCAGATTTCTTTTAACACCCGCACGTTGAGGAGATTAACGGAGGATCCATTGTCGATCAGGATTTTGCCTATCTTAATATCGTGGCAGTATCCTGAGACGTAAAGGGGGCGGTTGTGTTCGCACGTCCCAAGGAGAAGGTCCTCATCGCCAAAAGTGACATCGGCCGTGTGCACTTCCTCCAATTCATCCTTCATCTTTTCCTCGGCCAGGCATGCTTGGAATTGTTCCGGGTCTCGGAGTGCCGTAATTAACGAATCTCTCGCCTCTTTTGATAGCAAAAGGGCGTCAAGAATGCTGAGCTGTGAGGGTAGCTTCCTCAGATGCGCTAAGACGTTGTAATCTACCTTATTCTTCTTTGGTGGGTCCTTGGCGGCTAGCTCCTCTAGAACTTGGTCATCTAAGACGATATCTTCAGACACCTTTTCTTTCCCTTTATTTTTTTTGTTTGAGGGTCCGAGATTCTTTTCGGGCAGCGTACGATTACGTAGCCGGATGTTTTCGCAAACCTTCGATTCTTCTTCTGTTCTCGAAGCGGGCTCTTTAAAGAGAGGGGCTAGTTCTAGCTCTTCATCAGAATCACTCCCGAATGTAGGCACTTGTGACCCGCTGGTGTTAACCATGCAACAATCGCCAGCAGTCCTTTTAAGCCCTTCGGTTGTATTTCTTTGCTCTCAACGAGTTTTACGCTTTTCCCGCTTAAAGTGTTGTCGATGAGCAACATATCCTTGCCACCATCTATCGAAAGCTTTGCACTCTTGAGTGGGGTGCGAAATCTTTTGATGATATAAGCAATAGGAGGGGTGCGTTTCCATTTCACCAGTGACGTTTCCTTCAGAGGATGGTAGCTTCATGCCCATTGATATGGCCTTCGCAAACTTTTTCCTCATCTTGAATTGGCTTTTGTCGGTAGCGAAGGTGTTTTGCTCCAGCGGGATCGTCTCAGCTCTTTCATCGAGTCGCTGGCGCTTAGCCTTTTCAAATATAGCCATCTCACGTTCTCGATCAGCTCTACTTTTTAGTCGAGCTTCGTTAAGGAACGCGTCAATCATTTCAATTGATAGCTCCGGAATTTTTGATTCGGTATATGCCCCCAGCGTTTTAGTGCCAGGAGTCTCCTCATCGTTCGCGATCGAATAGGAGATCATATGACAGCTCGCCACATATTCCTCGGGTTCATCCGATGAACTTTCTCCCTCATCTTCTTCTTGAAAGACATGATTGAGGAACTCTTGGAGCGTAATGGGAATCCGTGCCTTTTGGTTGTATTCATCCAGCGCATCAATTTTCTTTTGTAAGTCCGTGCGCTTGTCGTTGGGCTTCACGGGCTTCTTCGATTTCTTCTTCTTCTTTGAAGACTTCGACGGCTGGTTATGAGTGTTTGGGCCACTTCCACCAATCTTTTGAGTCGGACAAGGTTTTAGCATTCCCTCCATAATTTGCGGCTCCAATGGGTTCTTCCACTTGATTGCTGGACATGTCTGAAGATCATTTAGCATCCTCTTTGTTTTCGCTGATAATACAACCTCCCAAGGAGCTTCTTCAACGACGGAGCATGTTGCCCCCGGCGTATTCGTCCCCTTAGAGGTGTGGGGCTGCGGGGGGTTCACCTTCCATTTGTCAGATAACGCAAATTTGCCCTGTCGGTACTGGTTTTCAAGCCAATTCTTGAAAACGTAGCAATCTTCGATCGGATGGCCTGGTACCCGATGGTAAGGGCAGTAGTTGGGCTCGTTGACGTCATTTGGTTGCAACGGAAGTTTTGGATTTGGCAGGTTTATGAGTCTGTTGCGCAACGCCAGCTTAAATAACCTCCTCGTTTTATCGCGGGGAAAGGAATAAGGACATCCCATCCTATCCTCAAGGGGTACGTACGGGCGCATATTATTTGGACGGGCGACCGGCTTCGAGTTGCTCGGTTGTTGTTGAGCATTAGCGACAACGATCGCTTTTCCCTTTCCTTTGTCATTTCGGGAGTCCGGCTTTGGGAGAGGGGGTTTATGGCCCATCTGATCCATCTGCGCTAATTTGTCAATCAAAGCCTGGAAGGTAGTCGGCTTGAAGAACATCATAAACTGTGAGATGGTTGCTTGCGGATCAAGGGTTCCAACAAACATTCCCACCACAGGAGCTTCTTCTATGCGCTACTCGCATTTTGACCATAAATTACGCCACCGTATAGCGTACTGAACCCATGTCTCGCCGGGTTTTACCCTGGCGTTAATCAATGCCGTTATCGGGGTACGTTCACTGGCACTCGCAAAATGTTGAGTAAATAGCAGCTCCATCTCCGCGAAGGTTTTAATAGAGTCATTAGGGAGCTCAGAATACCACTCGAATGCTGTATCTGATAAACTTCCAATGAACTGGCGAAGCAAAAGTTTGTCATCACCGCCGGTGTTGCCGCAAAGCGCCCTGAACTGGGAAACATGCTGATGGGGATTGCCGGTCCCCTTGTAGACATGGAACTTGGGGATCGGGTAACCTGGCGGGTACTTAATCTGGTCGTACCAGCTCGGATATGGCCGTCCCGTTCTTACGACCTGGCCGGCTGCTTCAGTCGCATGGTGAACCCGTATTTGTTGGGCTATGTATTCGTCCAGATCAGTTTTAGAGATTGTATCCTCTTTAGCCGTTGATAGAGCGGGCTGAGGATTTGATGTCTCTCCCCTATCATCTCTAAGGACGATCGGGGGCTCTTCAGCCGGAGGATCTTGTTGTATCATCATCCCTATCATGTCCTGGAAGAGGAGGCCCATACGCTGTATATTGGCTGCTTGTTCAGCAGCCTCTTTGTCTTTCTTCTCCAGTATTCGGCGAAGGAACTCGGCGTCAGTCTCTTGTTCCTGGCGTTCATCGGAGGACGTCTCAGGGTTTTCTTTTGGCCCTGTAAGTGCGGCCATGGCGTTCATCATCTCCTGGAGCTTCTGTTGTTGCTCCTGAGCCTTGGTCACTGACCGTGTAAGCGGTCTATGACCCGTTGATGCACGGCTGTCTTCTTTTCCCGATGCCATGTAAACCGTATGAACTGTTATGCTCCCTGACTTGGGGCGTTTAGGTTCACCATTTTTAACCTTTGCCGCTGACACGGGAGCTTTCTCCGGCTTCCTTCTTTTGTGGGCCGTTAGGGTTGGAGGAGCCGTTGAAGTGAGCATCGTAGCAACTGCTGTCCCCTGCTGTTTAATGGGGCGGTCCTTGTCCTTTTCCACTTTCGCCTTTTTCTGGCGACGAAATTGGTCTGGGTCAATCACAGAGTCTTGAACCCTCCGCCAAACTTTATAAACTGTTGAAGATAGCCGTTGAGGGGGCTGTTCCTGTTTTGTCTCCGGAGCTTTCTCCATAGGCGGAGATCTTTTCAATGTAGCAATTGGAGAGTTCTTTCTCACCTTCCTCAGCAATTCAAAACTGTTCCCAGTTGGAACAGCAGCGTTAACTTCCACCACTGGAGCAGGTGGAGTTATCCCTGAGGGGGAGTTGCCCCCTGCCTTCCTCACTCGTTGCCAATGGCGACGTCGAGCACGGCGAGCCGTTGGGATTGGCTCAAAGATTGAGATAGTTTCTTTTTGCCCCCTGTTTGAGTGTGGGGTGATTGCCGATGTCAGCCTATTGAAGACTGATGTCTTTTGACCAGCAGGGGCAAGAGTAGACATCGTCAGTCTTGCGAAGGCTGACTCTTTAATGGGAGAAGCCGCCTTAACGACTTCTGGAGCAGCGGCCGTTGCCCTCCTTGGGATAGCCACTTTAGAGTTCTGACCTAGTCTGGCGAACACAGAGGCCGTTGGCTTGGCATTGAGCGACCCGTTGACAGGGGCCATCGTAGCAGTGAGCCGGTCGAAGACCGACTTTTTGTTCACTTCCAGTGCAGGTATTGGCATAGAGAAGCTTGTAGGTGGGATCATGGTCCTGAAGAACAGGACAGTGGTGGCTTGGGTCACCTGGTCTACCGGCAGAGCGAGGAAGGAAGCTGCTTGGGGCCCATATGCTACACCTCCTGGTGAGGTGGAGCGTCCGTTGCAGTGGCATTTCGAGCAATTGGTGCAGTTGAAGACCATTGAATCTTGAGTTCTGCGCCAGGCAAAAGACCAAATCTTAGTAACTTGAAATCCGAAAGCAACCATTAACAAACCGCGATTGGTTCGCGAAGACGACACACAAAGTGTGGAGTGGAAAGAGAAAGAGGTCCCACCGGGCGTACCAGAATCTGTTCCCCTCCGAAAGACGACGCACAAGACTGCAATGTCTTGACGCTGAGATTCGAGGCAGATGCTTTTTGGTTTTATCCGTCCACCTCTCCGAAGATGCCAAGTTGATTTATGGCACCGTGTATAGGAGGTTTAGACGGATGCGGCCGGTGTAGCAGACTTCGTCAGATTCCCCCTCACTTGAGGGGTTTTTGGTTGTGGGGACGCTCTTCCCTGCAGGCGCAAGCCCCTGCAGTTAATTACGCTACCGCATCGCGGTAACAACTTTCTCCTTCTCCAGAATTTCACTTCGTGTCGTGTGTGTTTGTTTTGTTTGTGGTTGCCCATGGATTGTATATGGAGACTGAGTAATGTCGTCGCCCGTAGGACGTGGATTAGTCCAAATCCGTATTTGCTTAGATTTGGGTTTGGTGTTTTTAGTTTGAGGATGCATTAGTCGCGTTGCGGCTAAGATCAACTTAAACGTTCGTTAAGGATACGTTAGTTCGATTTAAGACTAAGATCAACTTAACGTGGTGATCCATTTAATATATGGCCGTCAGGACTCATCACCTCTCTGACGTCGTTGAAGGATTACAACGATAGGTGTCAGAGGAGTTCAGAGATGTACCCTTGAACCAAAGTCGATTTGGAGTTTTATAGTCCATTTGAATGTTTAAGGATACGTTAGCCGTATTTGGGGCTAAGATCAACTTAAACGGGACCGTTTAGATCCGGCAAAAGAGCATTTGGAGACTCTATTGTTCCATTTTAGGGACGTAGTGGTCCATGTTCCAGTTTAGGGACGTGGTGGTCCACCATTAGTTTAAGGACGTTTCGGTCCAACATTAGTTTAGGGACGTTTCGGTCCACGAGTTTAAGGACCCCACAGTCCATATTCATGTGTGGTCGTTAGGACCCGTCGCCTCTCTGACGTCGTTGAAGGATTACAACGACAGGTGTCAAAGGAGCTCGGAGATTTACCCTCGAACCGGATATAAATTGATTTAAGAGAGCAATCTTGTTCAGTCAATTTAATTTAAGGACTTACGGCCAAAATTGGGTTAAGTCCAGTTGAAAATGTTCAGCATTTTATTTGCTTTTGCATTGCATTTCTTTTTTATTTTTATTTAGGCTTTGCCCAGAAAGGATGCAGAGCATCAATTTGTTTTGGGCCCTGCCCTTTATAAATGATGCAGAGCATCAATTTCATTTGGGCTCTGCCCTTTTATTGCTTTGCAATTTATTTTGGCCTGTTAGGTCTTTTTGACTTGGGCCTGGCCCTTCAAGTAATGCACTGCATTTGTGCAAAGCACTAAGAATCTTTGTAGATTCAAGAACAGAAGTGCAAAGCACATTTTGATCCCTTAATCTAAATTTGGATCAAAGAAAAACAAGTATTTCCTTGTTTCAGAGAACCAAAGGTTCATAATAAGTGCAAGGCACTATTTTTATATTTTTTTTTATTTTTTTATTTCTTTATTTTTTTATTGAAGATCAATGATCTTGTTCTTAGATCAATGATCTGTTCATAAGAGAATTTTCTTTTCTTTTTGAAGGTTTTTACCTTCTTTTTTTTATGTTCTTGAGGAGTTTCCAAGAGTTCTCTTCTTTTTTTTTTAGCAAGATGTTGATGCCTTTGAATTGAGGTCTGAGGTCCTTTTTATAGTGCCCATAAATTAGTTAAATTTGTTAAAGAGATCTTTCTCTGAGTGATTTGGGGAATTTTCCCCACCGTTGGATCTTTGATCCAAACGCCCCTGTTTTACAGAAGAAAATCTTCTTGTTTTAACAAGAACAGAAAGTATTTCTTTAAATCTTCATTCTGTTTTTGCGCAACTTCCCAGCGCGTGACACGTGTCGCGCAACGCAGCGGTTGCGCATCTGCAGCAGTTGCGCAGACACATGTCGCGCAGTGCAGCGGTTGCGCAGCAACGCTTGCGCAGCTGCGCAGACACGTGTCGCGCAGTGCGGCGCTTGCGCAATTTCGCTTGCGTAGCAACGCTTGCGCAGCTGCGCAGACACGTGTCGCGCAGCGCGGCGCTTGCACAGTTGCGTTTGCGCAACTGCGCAGACACGCGCAGACACGTGTCGCGCAGTGCAGCGCTTGCGCAACTGTGCTTGCACAGTTGCGTTTGCGCAACTGCACAGACGCGTTTGCGCAACTGCACAGACGCGTGTCGCGCAATGCAGCGCTTGCGCAACTGAACGTTACATCTTTTTGTTTTTTAAGAGAGCCTTGCTCTTATTGGACATAGTGCCTCGGGCGTTGCATTGACGTATCAGCTTCTGACACGTGGCGCGTTGCGCGTAACGCACGGAATTTGAAGCGTGGCTTCAAAAAATTTGAATTTTCAAAATTCAAACAAAGCCTTGCTCTGATTGGGGGAACAGTCTCGACAACCATACACTGCTACGGACTGTGGGATCCTAAACTCATGGACTATGACGTCATTAACCTCGACCGTGATGTCTTAAAACTAATACCGGACTATGATGTCCTTAACCTTGACCGTGATGTCTTAAAACTAACATCGGACTGTGAGGTCCTTAAGCTCATGGACTATGATGTCCTTAACCTCGACCGTGATGTCTTAAAACTAACACCGGACTGTGAGGTCCTTAAACTCACGGACTATGACATTCTTAACCTTGACCACAGCGTCGTAAAACTAACATTGGACCGCAATGTCCTTAAACTACTTATCGACCGCAATGTCACTAAACTAAACAATAGAGCCCCCCAATTGCTCTCTTGTCGGATCTAAACGATCCTGTTAAGTTGATCTTAGTCTAAAATTAGACTAGCGTGTCCTTAACGAACGTTTAAGTCGATCTTGGCCTCACATAAGGCTAACGTATCCTTAAACACACACCCCCAAACCCAAATCTAAGAAAGATACGGATTTAGACTAATCCACGTCCTACAGGTGACAACACAAATTAGTCTCCGTATACAATCCACGGGCAACCGAACACAAAACAAACACCAACGACATGAATTCACCATCTGGAGAAGGAGAAAGTTGTTACCGCGATGCGGTAGCGTAATTAACTGCAGGGTCTTGCGCTTGCAGGGAAGAGCGTCCCTACAATCAAAAAACCCTTCAAGCGAGGGGGAATCTGACGAAGTCTGCTACATCGGACGCATCCATTTAAACCTTCGATACATGGTGCCATAAATCAACTTGGCATCTTCGAAGAGGTGGACGGATAGCACCAATTAGCATCTGCTCCAAATTTCAGGCAAGACGGATCTGCACGGTCGTGTCTCTGTGTTCGGAGGGGAACAGTGGGGTATCGCCGGTTTTGTTGCTATACGTCAACGACAATTGGGATACGCATATTTACTTACGTTGATGACATGTGATGTTATGTGTTGCTAGATATGTTATATTGGATTGCAATGTTTAAATAGCCGGGGGTTTTATGTAAGATGAGAGTTTTTCATTTTCATTCATGTAAAATTCAAATATATGTAATATTCTTTTATTGGGGCACTTCCGAGTTGAGGAAGATGTCATCGTTGATGTATATTATTTACTTTTCCGTATTAGGATAGACCCAAGGAGGGGAGCACAAGTAACCGGGTTCTAGAGTCCAGTGGGAAACCATCTCGAGGCGTCGAGACCGGGTCTCCTAACTCTAGAATTGGTAGGGTTTCTTGCCGCTCTCGTAGGGGTCTAGGGATGTGGGTTTGGCTATTCATCACGACCGTAGAATCCGTGTTTTATACAGGCTTAATATAAAACCCGAAAATCCTAATATATCCAATATTTCATATGTTGTTTCTGCTGCGATATCTGTGATGTGATCATTTGATATGTTGAGATAGATACTGGATATAGTATATATGATATATTATATAGACGTTGCTTATGTTTTACACACGCGCTAGCCCTGCCCCGCCTTGTCGTTAGTTACCTAACCTAATGGTGCATGACGGGACATCGAGGCGAATGCGGAAGGCATAAGCGTACGTTGTATTTATCTGTGATGCTTAGGTAACTTAATGATGGGACTTCATTAATGAGATTAATGAAAGAAAATAAACCCAAAGATGTTGTAGAAAATTGTTTTAAAAACTGGTAGCTCTAGTTCTTGCTTTGCATAGCGGTATTCTGTCATGACCCAAATGTGGCACGTGACCGGCACTTAAATCACGTGACATCTAAACACGTCGATGCGGTTCAAGTAAGCCAAAACCCGAAATCTAAACCCTTTTTAAAATTATTGGAGGTGAGTTTAAAATATTCATCAGATGGAATCAATTTAAATAACATTTAAATTTAACTAAGTATGTTTGAAAAGCATTTATGACGTTTTGAAATTTGACAGAACCTCCTTTGAAAATTTTACATAAAAACCCGATACAACTACAACAATAAAATAGCATCCCAACGGAAGCTAGCTTTCACGTCAAATCGACGGAGCAGCCAAACAATCTATATCAGAAGTCAACTTTAAAGAGTGTGACCTCACAGTTTCTAAGTCTCGCTTCTAAGTTCACAATATACCATTTCTAAGTTGATGGAGTTTCCACTAGATACAAGAATATATGAGTAAGCAAGAATGGGCACGATACAAGAATAACCCACTTACCAATCAATCACCTGAAAAGAATGTGTGCCCAAACCGCTGATAATCCAAACGGTGAAACATGCAAGAAACTGTGGAACAACGGGGATGAGTTGCCAACTCAGTGAATAAAAGTACATCTAAAGGTAGAAATCAAAATGCACGACGATACCTAGGTCATAAGTATATTACTACCATAATCTGTACTAAGATAACATGATATGCATATGTATCATAATGCAACACTAACTGTCATGCAACCCCAAGTAGAACATACATATAGGTACTGTTCCCCGGATCATTCCTAGTCGAATCCAATAAATGAAATCTAACTATGTACCTCATGATAACAATCATATCAATATATATGGATGTCCAGCATCGATATCGAAATCAGAAATCTCTCGTGTCCAGCATCGACACGTAAATGCAGATACCGTTGACACCATCTCAATAGATGATCGCCACCCGATATCCCTGGCCCCGGTCAGTATTCCCTGAATATCAGTCGTGTTCAATCAAACCCCGATCAGTATCCCTGGGATATCTACCGTGCTCATCTCTATCTCCGGTATCGAGTATCCTCGTTAAGCTCCCCGCCTATAATGCGGCTATCCTGTTTCTCGGCCTCGAACCGGGTCCACCAAGTATCCGACTGTATGCCCCCCAACTCAGTCCGGATAAGTAACAAATCCAAAACCGAATAACCCCCCTCCCCACCCCACCTTGGTTCGGAATAAAATAATCAGAAAACATAAAACTCATGGTAGACGCCAACTGATCATATCCAGAAATATCAAGTAAAGAATGAGAATATTTGCATAGATTATATTGATGATATATTATATATATACATATATAACAGTGTCTCATACCACCGATATAATCATCAGAAGTAAATATCCATAAAATCCATAAGAATCAAATACAACATCTATAGTACTAATATTCGTAATTTACAACAGGAATAAAGAAAGACTGCGTAATTATATCACATGGGCATAATGATCTCAATTTTACTGTGTCATGGCTTACTAATGATGTGTAGTGTAGCATACGCGTCTGTGCTCGTGCAACATGGCCATCATTAGTATTTGTGCAAGTGTTCTATGGTGTAACAACCTATTTATATTAACACATATATGTATATACATTATATAACAGAACGATTCTACAGTGACATGGCAGTACCAATAACGTGTAGTGTAACATATATGGACGTGCTTGTGCAACATAGTACTCATTGGTAATTGTGCAGTGTTCTATCAGAGTGTTTGTATCGCGGAAACATATACATCGATAGTGTAACGCAAACATGTAAAGTAACGTAAGCGTAACTATTAATTGTAATTACTTACTATGAGCTATACCATTATCTTTAGAAATGGAACTATACGTTGGGTTTGAAATAAAGAAGCTGCCTTAGTTTAAAATAGATATTCGTTTTGGAAATTGGCACCGCATCCTTATATTTTATCATTAAAAGGGAAACTAATCGTAGTTTTTAAAAGAATATAGCTCATACAAGTATTACATCCTAAAACGGAAATTAATCTAACTCTACGAGTCTAAAAGAACACTTGGCCGTTATTCGGCATATAAATATCATCATTTTCAATACATATAATTCCTCGTATAATGTCTCACATTATCACTATATCTCAAATCCTCTCTAGTACGGTTTGATCCTTCGTACCAACTTACAAAATCATCCGTAAACTATATGCATATGAGTATCGTACTAGATGCAATTTAATTCAAATATCCCTATCTTAATAAATTTCTAAAACTACTATATATCATAATACTATTTATAAGGTTGCGGGGGTGCTATACACCATCCACCCGACTTCCCCCGTAAATGTAAATCTACTCACCAACTTGATGAGCTTGCTGAAATCCATGTGCTATATCCGCCAACTCCGTCTCGGAAATCCTCGCAACGTCACCTATAATCGTATTTAAAACAATATCGATGTAAATATCATATTAAAAACCAAAACAACGAGATAGGCACCCATAGGTTAGATCCTACAGTATACTTAAGCCAAAAACAATAATATGCCACTGAAATCTATGTATGAACGTCGATATTTCAGTCGCAGTACGAAATACGCAAAACTCGTATCGTAAATATCTGAAATTTGATAAAACCATTTCTAAAACGTTCCTAAATTTTACTGCGTAAATATTTAGATAACCCAAACAATACTAGAGACCAAAATTTACTCAAAATAGGCTACAGAAGAAAAACCAACACAAAAGGACACCATGGGGCAGGCGTCGCCGGATCTTGGGTTCCTCTCGCCGGATCATATGGGGAGTTTGGGGTTTTGGTTTCAAGTGTTGTTTTCTAGTTGGCTCATTATATTTTTGGTCTTGCTAGTTTTTCTAGTGATTATATTTATTAGTTCCAGATTCAGTTTCAGTGAACAAAGTATTACAAAAGTTTATGATTTCTATTTTTCTTATGAAAACTGATATCGGACAGAACTGATTAAATTGAAAAGAGAGGAAGATATACTCATGGAGATTGTGTATGGTAGAACACCAGCTCCTAATTTGTATGTGAAAGCATCTAGGATTTGTAATGGATCAAGCTTGATGATTTGCATAAGTTGATGAAGGGACTTAGATATTTTCACTTGGATTTATGAATACTTAGGAATTTCTTAGTTTGGGGCTGAAGAGTGTATTGTTTCAGTTGGAATCATTACTGAAATCTCTAAGTATTCGGTGTAAATAGGGTGAGGAGATTTGTAGATAAATCATGAGGTGTATGATGAGAGGTGGAGGTGGCATGAGAGGAAGAAGGATGTGTCATTTGATGAAGCATGATTGATTCATGCAAGGAGGAGGTGTTAGATTTGAAGAAGGAGATGTAAAGGTATGAAAGAGGAGGTGTAAGGTTATAAGTAAGGGTGAAAATGAGATGTTTGTGTGAAGGTTTGCATAGAATGTTATATGCCAATCATGATAAATTATAACAATAATTAAAAACTTTCATATCATAAATCCAAATCCCTATAATATAAAAGATATGAAATGATAATTCTATCACTTAATTATCATTAGTTTAATGACAATTACAATGTCATGATAAAACAATTAAAATATTATTTTTTTGATATTACCCACTTTATTCATATTTATCAAAATAATTATATTTTTCGGATAAGATTCCGATACCCAATTTCATAAGCGATATCATTTTCGTAAAAATATCATTTTCATTATTTTTATAATAAAAATATAATTAAATATTCTTAATTTCCCAAAATGTTACAGTCTCTCCCCCTTCAAGAAATTCGGTCCCCGAATTTAAATTAAAACTCTTTCGTAAAACATTTTTCTTAACCCAATCAACTTATTTCAAAACAATTTCCCGGGGTCCAATTTTAAAACATGAAATTTGCTCGATACAACAAAACTCCAAAGTCCCATATGATCTAGAACGCATCACAATGCAACCGTGTGCATGAAAACTCAAAAAATATAATCTCTCATAACTGTAACTCTAATGGTTAATATGAGAATTACTCCAGTTATGACAAAAATTTTGCCAAATACGAAAACCGTTGTGTGTACTCAGTACACAAACAATGCCATAATTGCAATGCAGTGCACACGACCAAGCGAAAAGTATAGAAATCAAATCTATCACATATCCTACCCAGTGTAAATCACTAAAACAAAATCAACCCTAATGGGTTTGCATGTAAATCTCAAACCACACTTCACGGTGTGCACAAAAACAAAACAGTGCTAATTGCAACAGGCGTGCATGAAACGATATCCACCGCATCTACTGTGCATGGAACAAAAATATACCTAGTGCATCGGGGTGCACAAAAATAAATCTCTAGTGCATCAGAGTGCATAAAATCAAAATCAAGTGCATCAGAGTACACAAAATCAAAATCAAGTGCATCAGAGTGCACAAAATAAACCTCAAGTGTATCGGGGTGCACAAAATCAAAACCAAATATATTTAAGGTATATATATAAAATCTTTTAAGTATGTGCATCTGATGTGCACGGAAATAACAGTGTAGTGCATCCGGTGTACATAACACTTCAATCGAGTGCAGTCACCTCGCACGAAAATCTCAACAGGTGCACCTGGTGTGCACAAAAGCATAAATCAATCCTCAAATCCTCAAAATACATATATCAAAATCACGGACGTTGAGTTGTCCTTTCTCTAACGTTGAAAATGAATTTTTTAGATTATAAAAACGTAAATCGAACTCAAAGGATATCGAAGCATATTCTCTTCAATATCAGAAGGTGTTTATACCACCAGAATTGGCATAGCAAGGAATACTACTTGCCGTCTGCCTTCTAACGTCCTTTGTCTCTGAATTCTGGTTCTTCTTGCGGATTTCTAATACCATAGCTTTTTTATGCGATCGTCCGGTGAGGAGCAACGACACCATTCGTTTTATTGCTGATACATCCCATCACACTTTCTTGATTAGTAGTCCAGTCTCTTGTAACGCAACAGGTTGATAATGGAAATCTATATCCTCTGCTCATGTTCTAACAACTAATTCTAGTCAAATCTTATTTATTATAAACTCTTGGAAGAGAATCCATCAAGTCTTCTGCTAAAATTATTTATCCAGCCTGCCCGGAACTAGCACTCATTTCTAAACTCACTTTCTCTTTAGTAACCACGGTAATTCCTGTTTGATTTCCTCCTAAAAGTGTAGTTGCACGCGTCATCAAATCTTCAATATCAACTGTGAAGAACAACTGTCCACTGCACCATTCTCCTGTTCCATAAATTCCAAATATCAACTACTTAAGGAGCGTATCTGCATAGTCACACGAATTGCAAGTCATACTTGGTTATGACCAAACTCGGAGTCTTACAAACTCAGAAACACGAATTCGTCATCTCTGATACTCTGTAGAAGAATCTAGCTAATCTCACCTTCGAAAACTCGTCCTAATTCGTCGGAGAAAAACTTACTGCACGATCTCCTTCTTGAACGACTTGCATCAAATCTGAGCAAAATCCATCTGTAGAAGTACATCAATTTCACCGATCTCGTATCGAAGCGCCATAATGGATTAAAAGTCCTAACCATCCCACATCTGAATGGCTATGAATCCTGCTGATCCATCTATACTGGTAACATCGTCAACCATAACTTCATGAACTCTAGGATCAACATCTCGATAATCTCAACAATGATTGGTACCGCTGTCTGAACAGTACACAACACCATAATTTTCGAAGAGGGAAAAACATCACGTCTCAAGTCTGTCTGATCTCTAACAATGACTCCACCATCTGGTGCGGATCCCGAAGAAACTCGCTTCACTATTAGAACTCGATCAAATATGAATAAACGGCGTGTCTCTATATCATCGGAAAGTCACCCCGGTCAGTTCTTGTCCCAAACAAGTCATCTCTGACTGTATCTCTAACTGCAGCCCTCTCGGCCCTCATAAACATGGTGACCGAAATAATCAACATGCACTGACAAAGATAGATCAACGGAAGAAATAGAAGGAAGATCTCAAGATATAAATCCTAAGGTATCTTAGGCGGAGTAACATATCGTAAATATGCCGCGGAATATATGCACGGTACGTCACTCTACTTAGTACCTACCCCGTCAACAAAGGTCATCCTATATAACGAAAGTTCGGGTATAAGATCCCCAAAATCAAGTCTAATTCCTATAAGGTAAGTCCAGGTAACAAAAGTGCATGTCTAGATCCCATATAGCCAACCTAGACTCGAACAAAGGTTAACCCAAATGCTCTGATACCAACTTTGTCATGACCCAAATGTGGCACATGACCGGCACTTAAATCACGTGACATCTAAATACGTCGACGCGGTTCAAGTAAGCCAAAACCCAGAATCTAAACCCTTTTTAAAATTATTGGAGGTGAGTTTAAAATAGTCATCAGATAGAATCGGTTTAAATAACATTTAAATTTAACTAAGTATGTTTGAAAAGCATCTATGATGTTTTGAAATTTGACAGCACCTTCTTTAAAAATTTTACATAAAAACCCGATACAACTACAACAATAAAATAGCATCCCAACGAGAGCTAGTTTTCATGTCAAATCGACGGAGCAGCCAAACAATCTATATCATAAGTCAACTCTAAAGAGTGCGACCTCACAGTTTCTAAGTCTCGCTTCTAAGTCCACAATATACCATTTCTAACTTGATGGAGTTTCCACTAGATACAAGAATATATGAATAATCAAGAGTGGGTACGATACAAGAATAACCCACTTACCAATCAATCACCTGAAAAGAATGTGTGCCCAAGCCGCTGATAATCCAAGCGGTGAAACCTGCAAGAAACTGTGGCACAATAGGGATGAGTTGCCAACTCAGTGAATAAAAGTACATCTAAAGGTCGAAATCGAAATGCACGACGATACCTAGGTCATAAGTATAGTACTACTATAATCTGTACTAATATAACATGATATGCGTATGTATCATAATGCAACACTAACTGTCATGCAACCACAAGTAGAATATACATATAGGTGCAGTTCCCCGGATCATTCCTAGTCGAATCCAATAAATGAAATCTAACTGTGTACCTCATGATAACAATCATATCAATATATATGGATGTCCAGCATCGACGTCGAAATCAGAAATCTCTCGTGTCCAGCATCGACACATAAATGCAGATTCCGTTGACACCATCTCAATAGATGATCGCCACCCGATATCCCTGGCCTCGGTCAGTATTCCCTGAATATCAGCCGTGTCCAATCGAACCCCGATCAGTATCCCCGGGATATCTACCGTGCTCATCTCTATCTTTGGTATCGAGTATGCTCGTTTGGCTCCCCGCCTATAATGCGGCTATCCTGCCCCTCGGCCTCGAACCGGGTCCACCATATATCCGACTGTATGCCCCCCAACTCAGTCCGGATAAGTAACAAATCCGAAACTGAATAACCCCTCCCCCATTGGTTCGGAATAAAATAACCATAAAACATAAAACTCATGGTGGACGCCAACTCATCATATCCAGAAATATCAAGTAAAGAATGAGAATATTTGCATAGATTATATTGATGATATATTATATATATACATATATAACAGTGTCCCATACCACCGATATAAATCATCAGAAGTAAATATCCATAAAATCCATAAGAATCAAATACAGCATGTATAGTACTAATATTCGTAATTTACAATAGGAATAAAGAAAGACTACTTAATTATATCACAAAGGCATAATGATCTCAATTTTACTGTGTCATGGCATTACTAATGATGTGTAGTGTAGCATACGCATCTGTGCTCGTGCAACATGGCCATCATTAGTATTTGTGCAAGTGTTCTATGGTGTAACAACCTATTTATATTAACACATATATGTATATACATTATATAACAGAACGATTCTACAGTGACATGGCAGTACCAATAACGTGTAGTGGAACATATATGGACGTGCTTGTGCAACATAGTACTCATTGGTAATTGTGCAGTGTTCTATCAGAGTGTTCGTATCGTGGAAACGTATACATCGATAGTGTAACGCAAACATGTAAAGTAACCTAAGCGTAACTATTAATTGTAATTACTTGCTATGAGCTATACCATTATCTTTAGAAATGGAACTATACGTTGGGTTTGAAATAAGGAAGCCGCCTTAGTTTAAAATAGATATTCGTTTTGGAAATTGGCACCGCATCCTTATATTTTATCATTAAAAGGGAAACTAATCATAGTTTTTAAAAGAATATAGCTCACACAAGTATTATATCCTAAAACGAAAATTAATCTAACTCTACAAGTCTAAAGGAACACTTGGCCGTTATTCGGCATATAAATCTTATCATTTCCAATGCATATAATTTCTCAAATAATGGCTCACATTATCCCTATATCTCAAATCCTCTCTAGTACGGCATGATCTTTCGTACCAACTTACCAAACCATCCGTAAACTATATGCATATGAGTATCATACTAGATGCAATTTAATTCAAATATCCCTATCTTAATAAATTTCTAAAACTACTATATATCATAATACTATTTATAAGGTTGCGGGGGTGCTATACGCCATCCACTCGACTTCTCCCGTAGATGTAAATCTATCCACCAACTTGATGAGCTTGCTGAAATCCATGATGCTATATCCGCCAACTCCGTCTCGGAAATCCTCGCAACGTCACCAATAATCGTATTTAAAACCATATCGATGTAAATATCATATTAAAAACCAAAACAACGAGATAGGCACCCATAGGTTAGAACCTACAGTACTTAACCCAAAAACAATAATATGCCACTGAAATCTACGTATGAACGTCGATATTTCAGTCGCGATACGAAATACGCAAAACTCGTATCGTAAATATCTGAAATTTGATAAAACCATTTCTAAAACGTTACCCGATTTTACTGCGTAAATATTTAGATAACCCAAACAATACTAGAGACCAAAATTTACTCAAAATAGGCCACAGAAGAAAAACCAACACAAAAGGACACCATGGGGCCAGCATCACCGGATCTTGGGTTCCTCTCGCCGGATCATATGGGGAGTTTGGGGTTCTGGTTTCAAGTGTTGTTTCCTAATTGGCTCATTATACTTTTGGTTTTGCTAGTTTTTCTAGTGATTATACGTATTAGTTCCAGATTTAGTTTCAATGAACAAAATATCACAAAATTTTATGTTTTCTGTTTTTCTTATGAAAACTGATGTTGGAAAGAACTAATTAAATTCAAAAGAGAGGAAGATATACTCATGGAGATTGTGTATAGTAGAACACCAGCTCCTAATTTGTATGTGAAAGCATCTAGGATTTGTAATGGATCAAGCTTGATGATTTGCACAAGTTGATGAAGGAATTTAGATATTTTCACTTGGATTTATGAATAGTTAGGAATTTCTTGGTTTGAGGCTGAATAGTGTAATGTTTCAGTTAGAATCACTACTAAAATCTCTAAGTATTAGGTGTAAATAGGGTGAGGAGATTTTTAGAGAAAGCATGAGGTGTATGATGAGAGGTGGAGGTGGCATAAGAGGAAGAAGGATGTGTCATTTGATGAAGCATGATTGATTCATGCAAGGAGGAGGTGTTAGATTTGAAGAAGGAGGTGTAAAGGTATGAAGGTGGAGATGTAAGGTTATAAGTAAGGGTGAAAATAAGATGTTTGTGTGAAGGTTCGCATAAATGTTTTATGCCAATCATGATAAATTATAACAATAATTAAAAACCTTCATATCATAAATCCAAATCTCCATAACATAAAAGATATGAAATGATAATTCTATTACTTAATTATCATTAGTTTAATGACAATTACAATGTCATGATAAAACAATTAAAATATTATTTTCTTGATATTACCCACTTTATTCATATTTATCAAAATAATTATATTTTTCGAATATGATTCCGATACCTAATTTCATAAGCGATATCATTTTCATAAAAAATATCATTTTCATTATTTTTATAATAAAAATTATAATTAAATATTCTTAATTTTCCAAAATGCTACATATTCCTTGTAGAATATCCAGCACCTTATTCGATAAGGAAAGAGCCGAGATCTCTTCACCGGGAGTGACCTCTTTAGCGAAACTAGCAGTTGCTACAAACTCTATTTGTCTTTTGATTGTTTTTATAGTTTTTGCTTTGCATAGTGGTATTTGTGAAATATCCTGCTCCTTATTCGATAAGGAAAGAGCCGAGATCTCTTCACCGGGAGTGACCTCTTTAGCGAAACTACTAAAAGCCTCAAAAATACTCCTTTTCAAAATCACTCGATTCTACAACGATATCAAGTTCATTGCACAAAAGGTTTTCTTAAAAACCTGTCATAACCCTCCGTCATTTCAGATAAGTACTTCATAGTCGTAGCTCTAGTTTGTTGGCCTTCGTCAAGGCGTAGTGTGCGGTAGCTATTTATACTTATCTGCTTAAGCATATGATACGATTGAGTTAGGGTAGTCGTGCAACTTTGTTGGCCTTCGTCAAGGGTCGTGCGGATGGGTTTAATTCAATCATGAAATATACGGGTTGAACTTGACTAGCCACCTATGGTTTGTTGGCCATCGTCAAGGTCATAGGATGGTAGGGGCAAAATTATTAGGAATTTCAAGCGTTGAAATTTGCAATGAGATTGCATACCTTCTATGAGATAGTTGGATCCCGATACCTACTGCGAGTAAGAGTTACTCCTGGGAGAGTTTTACACATTACAATTAGTCGATCAAGTAGGTGTCTAAAAATGTGTCAACGGGGTTACGCCCCTGGGAAAACGAGATTTATTTTAATTAGGTCCGTACGAAAGCACGGGGAACCTCCCTTAAAGTACCGGCACTAGCCTGGCTGAAAGAATGGCGAACTTGTAGAGTGTAATTAATCCTGGCTAGTCTTTCCTTTTAGGGTTTGAAGGAAGATTTGATAAAAACAGTGGGAACCATCCTGATTAGATAAAATAATAACCAATCTAATCTTTCAAGAGTATACGCTGTGTGTTTTCTTTTCTCTTTCTCTAGATAGCGACCATGTCACGTCTTAATCAAGATAATAATATGGATGTATTGACTGAACCCGCTTGTTATACTGTGCTGGGGAACGTTGGTCCCGCTCCAACTTATAATTGTTATAAGACCGAGCAGGATATACGGGAATACTAGGATTCCCGTGCCGCCCAAACGAAGGAAGTGCATGATGATGCAACTTCTTCGGGTGTGTTCATTACCAAGAACTGTTTCTCAATATCCTCTATGTCATGGGTATGAGATACTGGATCAGGATCCCACATATGTAATCAGTTACATAGGCTATAGAAAGGTAGAGAACTGAGATTGGGTGATAAAGTTTTAAGAGTTTGAAACGGTGCAATTGTTGCAGCCAAGCTGTTGGCAGTTATCACCCTGTATTACCAAATACATTGATTCTGAACGAATGTTATTAGATACCGAACCTAATATACAACATCATATCAGTCTCTTTATTTAGTAAAGAAGGATATAATTTTGTATTGTTGGATAATGTTTTGAACATTTCCTATATCAAAAGTTGATCGGTTCAGGCACGTTATCTAAAAACATATACGTTGTAAATAAAACCACAGTTCTTAACGTGCAAAACACACACAAGAGGAAAAGTTCATAAATGAACGAATTCTTCTTGAGGCATTATAGACTAGGTCATATCAATGCGACCCGACTAGCTAAGTTACATTAAGATGCATATTTAAATCAGTTTGAATTTACATCTTGTGAAACTTGCCAGTCATGTCACAAAGATAAAATGACCATAGCTCCGTTTACTGGAAACAGAGAAAGAGTTAGTGAACTCTTGGGATAGATACATGATGATGTATGTAAGTCCCCTGTCTATAAATGCCAGGACCGGTTCTTTGTACTCCATTACATTCACTGATAATCTCTCAAAATTCGGACATATATTCCTGTTGAAACACAAGTCTGAAGCTTTTGAGAAATTCAAAGAATATAAATCAGAAGTAGAGAACCAACAAGGGTATAAGTATTATGTCCTTTGATGTGATCAGGGAGGAGAATACTTGAGCACGGAGATCCTGGACTATTCTAAAGGAGAATGAGATTCTCTCTCAGCATTACTCCTCTGTATACACCACAGCATAACGGTGTATCGGGGCGGAGCAATCGCACCCTATTAGATATGGTGCGCTCTATGATGAGTACTACTGAGTTGCCTATTTCCTTTTAGGGAACTTTTGCACTTGAGAAGTTGCACACCTATTGAATAAGGTTCTAACCAAATCAGGTGCCTACCACTCCATATGAGATATGGTATGGAAAGAGCCCATGTCTTAAGTAAGTTAAGATTTAGGGTTGTCCGGCTTATGTCAAAAGAAAAATCCAGACAAGCTCGAGACAAGGTCAGTTCTGTGGAAGTTTGTTGGATATCTTAAGTATTCGCAAGGGAATATCTTCTACCACACCGAGGAACAAAATGTGTTTTATTTCTCGGCATACCACCTTTTTTAGAAAAGGAATTTTTTTATGGAAGACATTTGTGGTCATGAGGTAGAACTGGAGGGAGTTCCAGCTATACAAACTGCAGCTAATGATTTGGTAGAACCGGAGGATTCAATAGTTCCCAACGAACCTCAGACTCTCCACCGATTTAGTAGGGTTCCTCATCCACTTGAGAGATACTTCGGTTTTCTCTATGACAGTGGGAGCGAGGATTGCATCATGAGATGATGACCTAACTAAATTTCGAGCAGGCCATCAAGAGTGGGGACTCTGCAAGAATGGCTGGATGCTAAGCGATCTGAGATAGAATCCATATACACCAACAAAGTATGGACTTTGGTTGCTATATCTGAAGGGTTAAACCCCCATCAGGAGCAAGTATATCTTGAGAAGATTACTTGGTGTAGATGAAAAAGTTGAGACATTCAAATCTAGACTTGTTGTAAAAGGTTTTTGTCATCGACCAGATGATGGATTATGATGAAACATTTTCTTCAGTGGCTATTCTTAAGTCCATCCGGATCCTACTTGCCATTGCTACATACCATGACTACGATATCTGGAGGTTGGGTGTCATGACTGCTTTTCTAAATAGTGATTTAGAAGAGAGCGTCTATAAGTACACAGCCAGAGGGCTTCGTAGACAGTGGGAGCAGCGGAAACGTGTGCAAGTTGCTTTACGTGATAAAGCAGGCATCGCGGAGTTGGAACATCTGTTTTGATATGATAGTCAAAGCGTTTGACTTCATCAAAATGGTAGATGAACCTTGTATATACAAAAAGGTAGTAGAAAGGATAATGATATTCCTCGTATTGTACGTGGATGACATACTCTTGATAGGGAAGGAGTTTTCTATGCTATACTCGGTCAATCTCCTCTTATCACATTGATTCTCCATATAGGATCAAGGTGATACCTCCTAAAGTTGGAGATAGTGCCCTCAGAGTCAATTATTGGATCACAGGCACGTGATTGCAATGATTGAGGGAGGACCTATCCCGGTAGGACAGTCTTACTCGAGATGATAGTATGCTATCTGGTTTATCTTTATCATCGTGTACTGCTTTAGGTGACCTTACGAGTCACTATTACACGTTGATAGAGCCCCTAAGATTCTTGCTTGACTACCAGCAGTATGAGGGCGATCATATACGTGAGAGCTGGAGTCTATAAGCACATCCTTAAAAGGTCCCTAGTCGTGGGAGTTTCGAGACAGGGCATCGATACTCCGGAGTAAACTAGTGTATACAGTCGAGATCCCGACGAGGGGCGGTGGCCGGTCTCACAAGCCACTAGTGTCAGTTGGTTCACCTAAGATGTATACAGGTGCTCATTGGGTTATGAGTACACCGGACAGGACTCTCCGGGAACCTGCTAGTTGGGATTATACCAGACGTCAGATAGCAGTTCCCTGGTGACATGTGTACAGGTTAGTTCATCGACCTGAGATCGTCATTTGTCTCGTGTGAGTTCCCACTGTGCTTTGATTACTACCCTACCACGCTCAAAGAAGACGTGCAAATAGGTTTTAGTTGGGTACAGTCCCGAGCCACATGGAAGCAGTGAGCGGATCTGCAGGGGTTCATCTCTCCCGGTATTGGGGGTGAGATCGCGCTGTGTCTAGGAGAGCCAATACATGAAAAGTCCTTGGCCAAGGCAGGAGATTTGCTGGTAGGTATTCCAGTAGTATCTCAGGGTGTTCTGGGCTACACTCCGACACGACTTGTACCGCTATTGGGGGTCTGACTTTTACCAACCCCCTAGGCCCGCCATGTGATGCTCATAGACGAACGGACTGGACTGTACGGATATTGTCACTGACAGGCTCGGTAGGGTGTCAGGATGAGTTCGCTCATCGACGTCCCTTTTGGTCAATAGCTGGTAGCCCGTCACGTATGGCTAATACCTCTGACGTGCTAGTGGTTAAATCCACAGCCATAGTATTGACGAGTCTTTAAAGTCCACCACACACAGTTACTCAAGTTTCGGGAGAAACGCTGTAGAGGCCGTATGGAGATATGGCAGGGTTCGATCAGATACGTGCGGTATTGCACGGATCGTGATCGGACGGATTTTACTAGCCGGCTGTGGTTTAAGCCGGATCCTAGTATTAGATAGTGTAGATATTGTCTCTTTGCATTTGTGTTCAGTGGGAATACAAATGCGGGCATGTATATGCAGTAGCGAGGTTTTCCTGTAATTTATTACGGGATCAGTTTTCTGAAATTGCCAGTTTGCATTCCGTTCCGGCCAGTTTTCTTTTGTTCCTTCACGGCCGGACTTTTAGATGGAGGGGGTTATTTGCAGTTTTTGTGGAGGGGTTTCTTGCATTTATGGCTTCTTCATGATGAGATTCTTTATTGGTCTTTTCCTTTGCTTTTTGAGATGGGATTAGGATGGGATTGATTTGCATCTTTGATATGAGGCTTGCTTTTGATATGGTCACCGTTTTAGTTCCTACACTCACCTCCCTTATTTCCTCCCCTTCTCATTTTCTTGGCCGGCCACTTCATGGGGGTGAGAGAGTGGTTTTCATTTTGCATGAGGGAAATTTGATTATCTCATTTTGGCTTGCTCACAAAATCCTTCTCACCTCTCTAAAGTTCATATTGATACCTCCATCCATACATGGAAACTTCACTACCTCATAGAGACGTGTTTCCTACACTTGCCTACAGCATCCCTTGGACGCGTCGGCTAGCCAACTTCGTGCCCGAGTTGCCTCGGTCCAGAGGTGGAAGCCCGTAAAAGAATCCGGCTACGTGGTGCCCTTTCCGACGAGGACGTGATGGACGGAGATTCCGCGGGAGATCGGAATGGAGATGAAGACCGAAGGACACGGATCGCTTGGTATATCTCTTCACCCATCTTTCAGTTTGCTAGTAGCTAGGTTAATGGCCCGATCCGGGTTAAAAGTGCGCGATGGTGCCGGTTTGCTAGTTTGCAAAGTTTTTCGTATCCGCATTTCCGGCGACGGATCGACGACCGGGCGCCGCCGTGGACTTACATTGGTATCAGAGCCACGCCATTAACCATGCCTAGCTTGCTCTAGTATGTTTAAAACCTAATCGAACAAAAATCGCAAAAACCGTATTTTCAGTGCACTGGTTTCTGTCGAATTTTTTTAGCTCCAAAAATTTTTCAGGTTGTTGCAGAATACTGTGCATGGTAATCTAAGCAATCTGTGAAAATTTGGTCGCGAGATCTCACCATAACGCCGCAGAACCGCGGCCAAACCCATGCTTGGGCCGCGGTTCGGCCGCTCTTTTAATTGTTCAGCGTGCCAAATTTTTCCAGAGGGCTTTAGACTTGGAAATAGGGGTTTTGGGATATTATTTTTGGGCCCAGTTTTTCTGTAAGTGCTGCAGTAGTGCTTGGGGCCCAATTCGGTGAATTTATTCGATCGGATATTTTAAACATGCTAGTTCACAGTATTTACATTATATCTGCGACCGTGAATGTCACTTGATCGGTAAATCCTGTCAAACTGCTATAGCCCGGTTAGACGGATTTGCGAACGTGACATTCACGTTGATGTTCTGTGTTGTGCTATGATGTTGCGGATTGGTCGTGGGGATAGCCTGGTTGCAGTGGTAGTACAGTTTTGTTTTATATGTACATTTGATATTGCGGGGCGAGCGTCCGACCTGTGGACTGCCATCACTGCCTGTCTGTATTATTCTTTTGGGGCACGACCAGGTTGCGGTCGATGTACCCGTTGTATGTATATTTTACTTTCTGTACTAGGATTACCCCGTGGAGGGGTGCACGGATAGCCGGATTCTAGAGGGCAACGAGCCTGTATTTCATGGCTTTGAGACGGAGGGGGCTTTACTCTAGAATTGGCGGGCTATTCGCCGCACTCGTAGGGGGTACAGGTTGACCCAAGGAGGGGTGCCCAAGTTACCGGATTCCGTGAAGTGCTGGGTGGTCCATTCACGTTGTTGAAGGGGGCTGCCTCGCTTCAGGTTTTGGCGGGTAACTTGCCGCGCCCGTAGGGGTCTAGGATTTCATTGCACAGGCTATCCACACGACCAAGGAAACGTCGGGTTTCAGTAGCGGCTCTATGAAACCCGGGGATCCCAGATATCTGTATTGTTCTGTGATGCTGTACATTTCTGTGATGTTGCTTTTTATCACGCCTTGAGCGAAAATTATATATTATATATATACTAGTAGATGTTGTATATGTTTTGCATCCGCGCTAGTCCAGTCCCCGCTCTGTCGTTACTTAACTAACCTAACGGGCGATGACGGGACCCAGTGGCGAATGCGGATGGCATATACGTACATCATTATTTTCGTTCTTTTGTGGTGTGATCCATTGATGGGACTTCGTTGATTCGGATTAATGCAAGGTAAACAAGCCTATTCTGATGTTGTTGGAACATTTTTCAAAAAGCTGTTATTGCAAGGGCGTTCTCTTTTGTTTTGCATCGTGGTATTCAGTTGGAATATCCTGCTCCTCAGTCGACGAGGCAAGGGCCGAGATCTCTTCACCGGGAGTGACCCCTTAGACAGAAGTTTGCGTCAGGGCAATAACTTCACTATAGCCGATTACTTTTGCTTTGCATCGTGGTATTCAGTTGGAATATCCTGCACCTCATTCCACGGGGAAAGAGCCGAGATCCCTTCACCGGGAGTGACCTCTTTAGCAAAGGTTTTCGTTACTATATTTTTCTAAAAAGCTATCAGTTCCTTCAACGATATCAAGTTCATTACGTTAAAGGTTTTCGCCAGAAACCATTCGTAGCCCTCCGTCATTTCAGAACGGTAGCACTTAGTATTCATGCTATGTATGTTGGCCTTCGTCAAGGCATAGTGTATGGTAGCTATTTGTTACTTTTCTGCTGCATAGATAGATGCGTTGGTTTGGGACAGTCGTACTACTATTTTGGCCTTCGTCAAGGGTATATACGGGTGGGTTCAAATTAACCTGGATAATGACGGGTAGAACTTGACATGTGACTTATGATATGTTGGCCTTCGTCAAGGTCATAAGAGCATGGGGCAAAAATCCACATCGGGAGTTTCTAAAGAAACTGAAACTTCCCAAATATGCGCATACCTTCTGGAGTGTGATAACGTGAGCGGATTCCGTCACGTTATCATGCGATGAGAGTTGGATTCCGATTCCCACTGATGAGTTGGTTTACTCCTCGGGTGATCCCGGCTAATTCTTCTTTCAGGTTTGGGGAAGAATTTGACGCTACAGTGGGAGGTTTCCAGATTAGATAAAGTGATAACCACTCTGATCTAGGTTAGAGTGCACGCTGAGTGTTTCTTTTCTCTCTCTCTTTGGCAGTGACCATTGACCCGACCCTAGACTATGACTCAGTGACCAAGTTGATCGAACCTTCTTAACACTGGCTTTTGAATTGTCAGAGTTGCAAACCTCATTGCCACTCCTACTTTTACCCTTTTCTCCAGGACACCCCGTATTACTACGAACGTCCACTTCTATTGGACAAAACCATCGTATGGTTATATACGAACTCGAAGGAATTCAAGGATGGTTTCCGGTTCTGGAGAAAACGAATAGGACTATTCAGTTGTCTTTTCCTTTCACCTTCTCTCATTGCGAGTACTCATTGGTTTAGGAGATAGTACACCTATTATGCAAATTGGATAGTCTTCTTCCAAACCATAGGCAGGTGCCGAACGGTAGGGAATGAAGAAAACCAATTAGCCTAAATGGTGTATAGAAGGTATTAAGTTAAGACAAAGCAAGGGATTAGTAAGAGGGCAAAGTAAATTGCGACTGATATTCACGACCAAACCAAGTATTTTTTCGCCAATCCTAAATCACCTTTGTATTTCTCCAGGACACTCCGTATCACTATGAAGATCCCAAGTTTATTGGATAATCCATCGTATGGTTATATACGAACTCGAAAGGAACTTGTTCCAGTTCGGTGATGGATCCTGGTTCAGGAGAAATAGGAATAAGGTTCATTCGGTTGTCTTTTATCTTCACCTTCTCTCGAATTGAGAGTGCTCCTAGGATTAGGGCAGTACACCCGTTATGCTTATTGGATAGTCTTCTTCCAAACCATAGGCTGGTGCCGAACGGTAGGGAAGGAAGAAAACCATTTGGCCTAAAGGGGTATACAGAAGGTGATGACTAAAGACATATAAAGGGATTTGGAGAGGTGGCAAAGAAATATACGGTTACAGTTGTGAATCTGGATAATGGAAGAGGCATTACTAGAAATACCAGGGTACCCCATCGAAATATTTCAATGTTTTGGTTTCACTGTGTACTGTTAAAAGAAAACTGATTTCCCGATTAGACACTTGCTCCAGGGTATGTATTTACCAGGTTTGATTCTCACATCTGTATGGTTTTACAGATGATGAGTGGGAGTAAGTTATTGGGAATTAGGTGATTGTCCTCATTATATCGGGATTCGTTGAAATTGGTGATATTTGAGTAAGTCACCTGGGTTGTTTGCCGGACGGCAAATATTTGATTTTGAATATCCGTTGTTATGCACCAATTTCAAATTGATATATCTGTACGTCTATTTTTATAGAGTGAGATATACCTTTTTGAAATTATGTCTATGACATTTACCTATATCAGTGGATGGTTAGATAAGGAGCATTGAACAGCGGTGTAATTCTTCTTAACCATAAGTACAGTTTTCAACCTACAACACACAGTGAATGAGTTATTAGACTCAAGAGACTTATACAGAGTATTGTATGTTGTTCAATGTCCATTAGGACAGAGGGGTAGGTACTCGTACTATATTCGGCTTACTTATGACTTCTCTAGTTTTTAGACAAGTGTTTCGTAGAAACACAGGGTCTAAGTTTTGAGAAGTTATAGGTATATGAATAAAATAGAGAACCAGGTATTGCAAGTATCGGGATTCTTCAAGGTGATCGAAGATGTAGATACTTGTGAACGGTATTCAGTTGATAGTAATGATTAAGAGAACTAGCTTCTCTTTCAGGTTACTCATAATTGGAAGCATTCCAAAGTTGAGTAACGCTGATCGGCCTCCTTCCATTTTGTTGACATGCACTGGAGACAGCTGCATGATTTGAATCTGGTTCAATTAAATCAGTGCCTCTGTTTCTATATTGGATATAGAACAGTTCATATCTTGACATTGTTAAGATACGGGGAGTTGTCCGGCTTATGCTTAAAACCAGACTCCGGATAACTCAAGGCACGTTTCTGTAATGGCTGTTTGTGGGTTGACCCGGGCTATGACGAGGGTTGACTTTCTACCATCTGGAAGATCAATAGTGATATTGTTCTTGACTCGCCACAATTTTAATTAAAAATGGGTTTTTTCAGAAAATAGTATTGGGAGTATGGTGGAACTGAAAGTGATTCCAGAACCGCAAACGATTACTGAAGATTTGATAAGAACATAAAGATTCAATCTGGTTTGACATTCCATTGGCCACTCCGCAGATATGGTGGGTTACCTCAGGCACCCGAGAGGTACTTCGGTATGCTCAAGGACGGTGGCAGGGAGGTTCTTGTTTACCCAGACTTGCCATTGCTGTTGTTCCAGACTGTGAGACCCGGCAGGAGGATAAGTATACCGTCTAGTTTTAGAAGTGTACGTCTATATGACTCTACCAGAGGGTTGTCGTAGTCAGTGGGAGCAGCGGAAGCATTGGTGGACAGGAGGCTTATGTCTATTTATAGACTAAAGCAGATATAGCAGAGATAGATCATATATTTCTGATGTGACAGTCATAGGTTTGACTTCATCAGAATAGGGGATGAATCTGTTGAGAAGGTAGTAGGGTGTGATGTCCTGGTATTTGGATGACATACACAGAGTAGGAAGTGATATTCCTATACTACGATCGGTTATACTTTGGTCGTCACACAGTGGTTTCTCCACATAGGACTTGGATATTATATCAGACATTCTGATCACTAGATCTATGGTTTTAGATCTAGATTTGGGTGGTTTCCCAATCAGGGTACTTAGACAGCATTCTAAGAGTATTTAGAATGGACGACTCCTGGCACGGTAGTGTACCTGCAGGTAATGGAGTCACCCTCTCTAAAGGTGTCTTACAGACTAAAGGGGAGAGGGATGTGCATGATTGGCAGATCACTTGCTTAGGCAATTGAGTCAATCATGAGATGTCAAGTACCACACCAGATGTTGTTCTTGCAGTAGGTGCAATAAGTTGATATTCATCCAATCCTGGAGAAACAATCGGAAGCAGCTTTAGAACATAAGTTAATGTTCTAGGGATTTGATAACGGCAGCCTCTTTTAGGAGACGGTTATCATTCCAGGCTTCCAAAGTGACCTGGATGGCAGAGTGGCTGTCAGAGTTATAGTTTTCCCTCTGACAAAGGGCAGTATTTTGGACAGATGGTCCAGGTGGATACTGAGGGAAGGCATGGCACAGGATACTGATTAAGTTCAGTTGACGATACAGTCTAAGAAGTTTGGATTTGGAGTTCATTTATGAGCTAGGTCCCATCAGACATCCAGACATTCTAAGACAGGTATTGCTCATTTCGGGAGATGGCTTTCTCTGCGAACTTGAGATATAGAGAGACATAGAAAGAAACACCAGAGCGGATCCACTCACTGAGGCTATTCCTCGAACGCAATAGTTTCACAAACGAGCTTTGTGAGACTGACTAGTAGAGAAGTTGGGTGTTCGGTATCACACGGGCTGTGAGTATGCGACATCGCAATAATTAGCCTTGAGTGCAAGTGGGAGATTGTTGGAGATAGTGCCCTCAGAGTCAATTATTGGATCACAGGCACGTGATTGCAATGATTGAGGGAGGACCTATCACGGTAGGACAGTCTTACTCGAGATGATAGTATGCTATCTGGTTTATCTTTATCATCGTGTACTGCATTAGGTGACCTTACGAGTCACTATTACACGTTGATAGAGCCCCTAGGATTCTTGCTTGACTACCAGCAGTATGAGGGCGATCATATACGTGAGAGCTGGAGTCTATAAGCACATCCTTAAAAGGTCCCTAGTCGTGGGAGTTTCGAGACAGGGCATCGATACTCCGGAGTAGACTAGTGTATACAGTCGAGACCCCGACGAGGGGCGGTGGCCGGTCTCACAAGCCACTGGTGTCAGTTGGTTCACCTAAGATGTATACAGGTGCTCATTGGGTTATGAGTACACCGGACAGGACTCGCCGGGAACCTGCTAGTTGGGATTATACCAGACGTCAGATAGCAGTTCCCTGGTGACATGTGTACAGGTTACTTCATCGACCTGAGATCATCATTTGTCTCGTGTGAGTTCCCACTGTGCTTTGATTACTACCCTACCACGCTCAAAGGAGACGTGCAAATAGGTTTTAGTTGGGTACAGTCCCGAGCCACATGGAGGCAGTGAGCGGATCTGCAGGGGTTCATCTCTCCGGGTATTGGGGGTGAGGTCGCGCTGTGTCTAGGAGAGCTGGTACATGAAAAGTCCTTGGCCAAGGCAGAAGATTTGCTGGTAGGTATTCCAGTAGTATCTCAGGGTGTTCTGGGCTACACTCCGACACGACTTGTACCGCTATTGGGGGTCTGACTTTTACCAACCCCCTAGGCCCGCCATGCGATGCTCATAGACGAACGGACCGGAGTGTACGAATATTGTCACTGACAGGCTCAGTAGGGTGTCAGGATGAGTTCGCTCATCGACGTCCCTTTTGGTCAATAGCCGGTAGCCCGTCACGTATGACTAATACCTCTGACGTGCTAGTGGTTAAATCCACAGCCATAGTATTGACGAGTCTTTAGAGTCCACCACACACAGTTACTCAAGTTTCGGGCGAAACGCTGTAGAGGCCGTATGGAGATATGGCAGGGTTCGATCAGATACGTGCGGTATTGCACGGATCGTGATCGGACGGATTTTACTAGCCGGCTTTGGTTTAAGCCGGATCCTAGTATTAGATAGTGTAGATATTGTCTCTTTGCATTTGTGTTCAGTAGAAATACAAATGCGGGCATGTATATGCAGTAGCGGGGTTTTCCTGTAATTTATTACGGGATCAGTTTTCTGAAGTTGCCAGTTTGCATTCCGTTCCGGCCAGTTTTCTTTTGTTCCTTCACGGCCGGACTTTTAGATGGAGGGGGTTATTTGCAGTTTTTGTGGAGGGGTTTCTTGCATTTGTGGCTTCTTCATGATGAGATTCTTTATTGGTCTTTTCCTTTGCTTTTTGAGATGGGATTAGGATGGGATTGATTTGCATCTTTGATATGAGGCTTGCTTTTGATATGGTCACCATTTTAGTTCCTACACTCACCTCCCTTATTTCCTCCCCTTCTCATTTTCTTGGCCGGCCACTTCATGGGGGTGAGAGAGTGGTTTTCATTTTGCATGAGGGAAATTTGCTTATCTCATTTTGGCTTGCTCACAAAATCCTTCTCACCTCTCCAAAGTTCATATTGATACCTCCATCCATACATGGCAACTTCACTACCTCATAGAGACATGTTTTCTACACTTGCCTACAGCATCCCTTGGACGCGTCGGCTAGCCAACTTCGCGCCCGAGTTGCCTCGGCCTAGAGGTGGGAGCCCGTAAAAGAATCCGGCTACGTGGTGCCCTTTCCGACGAGGACGTGATGAACGGAGATTCCGCGGGAGATCGGAGTGGAGACGATGACCGAAGGACACGGATCGCTTGGTATATCTCTTCACCCATCTTTTAGTTTGCTAGTAGCTAGGTTAATGGCCCGATCCGGGTTAAAAGTGCGCGGTGGTGCCGGTTTGCTAGTTTGCAAAGTTTTTCGTTTCCGCATTTCCGGCGTCGGATTGACGGCCGGGGCGCCGCCGTGGACTTACACCTAAATCCTGGGTTTTGGATGTATGAGATAGATCTATGTGGGTGTTAGGGTTCTCACTAGGTGTAGTGAGATGGTATCAATCGATCTTGGGGAGAATCACTGGATAGCTTCCAGGGTGGTAAGGTCGACTGAAAGTCAGTCACAGTCATTGTCTTTACCCTCAGTGGAGGGACGGTATGTTGGAAGAGTTCCAAGATAGATACCGTGGCAAATTAGACGATAAAAGCTGGATGCATTACTACCAAAGATGCTACCAAAGAGGAAGTCTAGGTGTATATTAGTTCATAAGATGAACTTCGTTCCTACCATTGTGTGGCAATGGAGCTGTGGCTTAGGCCTAGAAACCCCCGTCCCATCAGTGATCCAGACATATTCTAAGGCAGTATCACCTGATCATGGAGATGGTTGATCTCCAGGGGATCGAGGTTAGGAGAGTAGACCTAGAGGACAATACGGAAGATCCACTCACAAAGGCCTTTTCCAAGAGAGAGACTTTTATGGGATGGATGAGTATAAGATACTACAACCACTGCTATATGATGGCCCTAGTGCAAGTGGGAGATTGTTAGTTATATGTATGCCCTAGAGGCCATTACTGTACATGAGATGTATATTGTAGTGGATGTTTGGACATATATAGGGAGGACTTTCTTGCTCGATATGATAGTATGCTATCTGGTTACTCTTTATCTTAACATGTACACTATTGTCTCTCTGTTACATGTTGGTAAAGCCCTTATGATGTGTACTTGACTACCTAGATTATGATGCAGATCATACTAGTGGGACAATGGTAGTCTGTGAGTACATCCTTTAATGTCCCTAGTCATGGGTGTATCGAGACGGGGCATCGATATACCAGAGTAGACTAGAGTGTAGCTTCTTGTGTTAGTTATATGTATGCCCTAGAGGCCATTACTGTACATATGATGTATATTGTAATGGATGCTTAGACATATATAGGGAGGACATTCTTGCTCGACATGATAGTATGCTATCTGGTTGTACTTTATCTTAATATGTACTCTGATTGTCTCTATGTTATATGTTGATAAAGCCCTTAGGATATGTACTCGACTACTGGGACTATGATGAGATCATACTAATGGGCCACGGTAGTCGACGAGTACATCCTATAATTGTTCCTAGTCGAGGGTGTATCGAGACAGGGCATCGATGCACCAGAGTAGACTAGTGTATACGCATCATGACCCATATGCTGGGCGATGGATGATCCCATATCCATCGGTGTTTGACATCAAGGATGGTGTACGGGTGCTCAGTGGAGACTGGGTACACTGGACGGACTCACCGAGAACTCCCAGATGGTATTATACCTCGTGTCAGATGGCAGTTCTCCGGTGACACTGGTACAGAGTAGTCTGTTGACCCAAGATCGTCATAGAGTCTTGTGTGATTCCCACTGTGCTTTGATTTCCATCATACCACGTCCAAGAGGGCGTGCAAAAAGGTGGATTTTTGGTACAGTCCCGAATCATATGGAGGCAATGAGCGATAGGAGGGGATTCGTCTCTCCCGGTATAGGGTGTTGATGTTGTGCTGTATTCGATTGGTTATAACCGGAAATCCCTGGTCAGGGTTGCTGAGATTTACTGGTAAGTGTTATCAGTAGTTTCTCGAACTATTATAGACCTCATATCGACACGACTCATCGAGCTACTGGGGTCTGACGTTTACCACCCCTAGGCGAGATATGCGACATATCAGATGACGAGACCGGACTGTACGGGAGTGTTACTGTTTGGATTCATAGGAGAATGTACAGGCTTGCTTGTTGATCTTCTGAGCGCTCAATACATGGGTGGCTGTTACGTTTAGCTGACCGCTTGCAGCTAGTAGGTGTTTGATATGATCATCACCTACTGCCGGCGTATTGACGATTCTTTAGAGTCCTACACAGAGGTTTCTTGGCTCAGGCAAAACGGAGTAGGAGCACATATATGATATGTGCGGGACCGAGGATAATACGATATGAGACACCGTATTCTATTCTCGCGATATTTTATATCAGCCGGGTCATCGGATCAAGTGTTGATTCGATGAATCGGTACGGATAAATATCAGTCGGTTATATGCGATATAGCTGGATTGTCGGATCAAGTGTTGATTCGATAATTTAATGTATAATAATATATATGATATATTAAATTACATTAACTAATATGTGCTCACTAAAAGATTCTTTTTCTCACTCGGGTAATACATTGATATATATGCGATATATGTTAATTGTATTATTTTATTTGGTTACAATAAATATTATATATGTGATATATAATATTGGAACATGATATGATAACTAATGCAACATATTTAGTAGAGATTAAACAAGATTAGGGTTTGATTTGGGTTAATACTATCTAGATGATTCTAGAAGGTTTAGTTTTGTTTTGTGAAAGATATTTTGTGGTGACTCATTCTTAACCTAACCCAAACCCTAGCCTTGGTTAATTCTCTACAATGGTTTATTCAACCATGGTTGCATTATTCATCATATTTATCTTTCATTATTCATCACAAAAGGTTTCTAATGATATTATTCATCATCTTCTTTCTTCTTCTTCCTTTGAGCAAAAGCTTTCTAGCTTTTTGCTTTGTGATGAAAATGAGTGAGAATATGAAAACAAATGAGAGCAAAAATCCTACTTCATCATCCTCATCTATCCTTGCCATTTAGATGAGGGTGTTCACTTCATATTATGAGTGTTAGCTTGTGTTAACGAAACTTCAAGGTAGATCATCTTTGTATCGAAGATCGGAAGCAAGACTGTATCTTTCTCTTCGTGGAACCTCTCGAGAGTCCGGAACACGATGATCGCAGCGAAGGGACTTCAACACGAAGCTTAAGAAGTGAAGGACCGGATCTACAAAGGTTGTAATCCCTCTCACTTAATGTTAAAGTGTTTAACATACTAGTTTTTGCCTAAACTTTAGTTTAAAGATCCGGCTTTGGGTTGTTCGGCACGGCTAAAATTTTAATCGGGCATGGTTGATGCCTCGTAGACCCTTGTGAGCGTGCCTAGCAACCCTACATCTTGACCCATGTAGATGGGCGATGGATGATCCCATATCCATTGGTGTTTGACATCAGAGATGATATACGGGTGCTCAGTGGAGACTGGGTACACTGGACGGACTCGCCGAGAACTCCTAGATGGTATTATACCTCATGTCAGATGGCAGTTCTCTGGTGACACTAGTACAGGTTAGGTTAGTCTGTCGACCCGAGATCGTCATAGAGTCTTGTGTGATTTCCACTGTGCTTTGATTTCCACCTTACCACGTGCAAGAGAACGTGCAAAATGGTGGTTTTTGGATACAGTCATGAGTCACATGGAGGCAATGAGCGATAAGAGGGGATACTTTTCTCCCGGTATTGGGGGTTGATGTTGCGCTATGCACGATTGGCTATAACAGGAAGTCCCTGGCCAGGGATGTTTCAGAGATTTACTGGTAAGTGTTACCAGTAGTTTCTCGACCCGTTATGAGCCTCATATCGGCATGACTTATCAAATTATTAGGGTCTGACGTTTACCACCTCTAGACGAAATATGCGACATATCAGACGAAAAGACCGGACTGTACGGTAGTGTTACTAATTGGATTCGCAGAAGTATGAGCATGCTTGCTTGTTGATCTTCTAATCGCTCAATACCCGGTTGGTCGTTACATTTAGAAGACCGCTTGCGGCTTGTGGGTGTTTGATATGATCATCACCTACTGCCGGCGTATTGACGAGTCTTTAGAGTCCTACACAGAGGTTTCCTGGTTCATGAGAAATGGAGTAGGAGCACATATGTGATATGTGCGGGACCGAGATTAATGCGCGTATGTGATACCGCATTCTATTCTCGCGATTTGTAACATAGGTTAGTTATATGTGATATAGTCGGGTTATCGGATCAAGAGTTGATTCGATAATTTGTTACATTTGATATTAGTCGGTTATATATGATATAGCTGGATTATTAAATCAAGTGTTGATTTAATAATTTAATGTATAATTATATCTTTGATATATTAAGTTACATTAACTAATACTTGCTCACTCATGATTTCTTTTTCTCACTTGAATGTGCATTATGTATATATGTGATATATATTTGTGTACATGTTTTGTGTCATGCTATATGACACATGTAACTTGGGTGCATGAGACTCACACCATGCTAGATTAATGAAGGGTTTTATTTATTTTAAGTTAAACAAAATTAGGTGGAAATTGGATTGATGGTTGAAGCTTAGAGAAGCTTGTGGAACCATTGACCAAGTCCGCTAATTTTTTCATACTTAAGATATTTATTAACTCAACCATTAAATTAGCTATGGTTAAGTCTCTAAATGGGTTAATATATGATATTAACTCACCCATGGTTCACATTCTTCACTTGGTTAATTCCAAGAGAGCATTCTACATCTTCTTCCTCAAGCTCACTAGATTTTGTGAAGTGATGAAAATATTGTGAGAAAAATAAAACTAAAGAGAGCTCATTTCTTACTTTATCATCCTCTACTACTTGCCATTTAGTTTAGGGTTTTTGCTTCACTAATTTCACAATTAGTGAAGAGGTAGCATGAGCTTGAGTCTCCTCGACGTAGATCATCTTCGTCCTTGAAGACTTTGAGCAAACTTGTTCATTTCTCCGGGAGAACCCTTTCTAGAGTTCGGGAGATCACAACTCGTAGCGAAGGAACTACTACACGGAGCTTTTGAAGTGAAGGACCGGTCTACAAATGTTGTATTCTTGTTCACTTCTCATGTAATGTTGATTATAAAGTTTTGTTACCCTAGTTTTCTAGTTAGATTCCTAGATTGTTTGCTTAGCACCTCCCTAAATTTTTGTTGTGGCATGTTTGATGCTTGCAAACCCTAGGCTTGGTGCTAAGGAAACCCTACAGGGACTTCCAGTTATAGCCAATCGAGCACAGCACGACATCTACCCCCAATACCGGGAGAGACGAAATCCCCTCATATCGCTCATTGCCTCCATGTGACTCGGGACTGTACCCAAAAACCACCGTTTTACATGTCTTCTTGAACGTGGTAAGGTGGAAATCAAAGCACAGTGGGAATCACACAAGACTCTATGACGATCTTGGGTCTACAGACTAATCTGTACCAGTGTCACCAGAAAACTACTATCTAACGTCAGGTATAATACCATAAGAGTTCTCGGCGAGTCCGTCCAGTGTACCTAGTCTCCACTGAGCACCCGTATACCATCTTTGATGTCAAACACCAATGGATATGGGATCATCCATCGCCCATCTCATGGGTCGAGAAGTGTATACGCTAGTCTACTCTAGTATATCGACGCCCTGTCTCGATACACCCACGACTAGGAACATTAAAGGATGAACTTATGGACTACCATGGCCCTACTAGTATGATCTGCATCATAATCCCGGTAGTCAAGTACACATCCTAAGGGCTTTACCAACATGTAACCATGAGACAGTATCAAGAGACAAGTATACATGTTAAGATAAAGAGCAATTAGATAGCATACTATCATGTCGAGCAAAAAATTCCTCTCTATATATGTCCAAACATTCACTATAATATACATCATATGTACAATAATGGCCTCTAGCCAGATCAGGTGATACCGCCTCAGAATATGCCTGGATCGCTGATAGGACCTGGGTTCCTTGGCCAAAGCCACCGCTCCATTGTTATCACAATACAAAGGTATTGGATACTCAATGGATGGTACCACACCAAATTCAGTTATGAACTTCTTCTTCCAGATAGCCACTTTGGCAGCATCGTTGGCAGCGATGTATTCAGCCTCCATCGTCGAGTCTGCCACGGTTTACTGCTTGGAACTCTTCCAGCATACCGCCCCTCCATTGAGGGTAAAGACAAATCCCAAGTGCGACTTAAAGTCGTCCTTATCACTCTGAAAGCTCGAATCGGTAAAGGACTCCACTTGGAGTTCTCCTTTATAATACACCAAGAGCATCTTTTTAATCATTCTCAAGTACATGAGAATGCTCTTCACAGCTGTCCAGTGACTCTTTCCTAAATCTGCTTGATACCTACTCACTACACTTAGTGAGTATGCTATATCGGGTCTGGTACATAGCTTCGCGTACATGATAGAACCTACTGCCGAAGTATAGGGTATCCCTTGCATGCAAGCTCTCTCCAAATCAGTCTTGGGAGATATCTTTTTGGAGAGAGTGTGTCCTAAGATCGTGGGTAAAAACCCACGCTTGGATTCTTCCATACTAAACCTCTTCAGTATGGTGTCAATGTACCTGTATTGGAATAATCCCAATATCCGTTTAGATCTATCTCTATAGATCTTAATCCCCAAGATGTAGGAGGCATCACCGAGATCTTTCATTAAGAATCTTTGTGATAAGAAGAGCTTGACCGATTGCAGCATAAGAATATCATTTCATATCAAGAGTATGTCATCCACGTACAATACGAGGAAGACAGCCTTACTCTCTGCCACCTTCTTGTATATACAAGGTTCATCTATGTTTTTGACGAAGATAAACTCTTTGACAACGACATCAAAACAGATGTTCCAACTCCGCGATGCCTGCTTTAACCCGTAGATGGATTTAAGCAGCTTGCACACCTTTCCACTGCTCCCACTGTCTATGAAGCCCTCTGGCTGAGTCATGTACACGCTCTCCTCTAAATCACTATTTAGAAAGGCGGTCTTAACATCCATTTGCCAGATTTTGTAGTCATGGTATGCAGCAATGGCAAGTAGGATCCAGATGGACTTAAGCATAGCCATGGGAGAAAAGGTTTCGTCATATTCCACACCTGGTCATTGACGAAAACCTTTTGCAACAAGTCTAGCTTTAAATGTCTCAACTTTTCCATCTACACCAAGTTTCTTCTTAAAAATCCATTTGCTCCCAATGGGTTTTACCCTTTCTGGAGCAACTTCCAAACTCCATACTTTGTTGGTATACATGGATTCCATCTCAGATCGAATTGCATCCAGCCACTTCACAGAGTCTCCACTCATGATAGCTTGCTCGAAGCTACTTAGGTCATCATCCTCCATGATGCAATCCTCGCTTCCACCATCAATGAGAAAACCGCAGTATCTCTCAGGTGGATGAGAAACCCTACAAGATCGGCGGAGAGGCTGAGGTTCGTTGGGAACTATCGAATTCTCTGGTTCTACCAAATCTTCTGTCGTAGTTTGTATAGCTAGAACTTCTTCCGGTTCTACCTCCTTACCACTAATTTGTTTCAAAAGAAAACCCTTTTCCAAAAAGGTGGCATGTCGAGAAACAAACACCTTTTATTCCTCGGAATGGTAGAAGATATACCCTCGTGAATGTTTGGGATATCCTATAAACTTATACAGAACTGACCTTGCCTCAAGCTTGTCCGGATTTTATGTTTTCACATATGCCGGACAACCCCATATTTTAACATAATTAAGATATGGTCTCTTTCCTTCCATATCTCATATGGAGTGGTTGGCACAGATTTGGTGGGAACCATATTCAATAGGTCTGCAGTTGTCTCCAGTGCATAACCCCAAAATGAAATAGGTAACTCAGCAGTGCTCATTATAGAGCGCACCATATCTAATAGAGTGCGATTCCTCCGCTCCGATACACCGTTGTGCTGTAGTGTATACGGAGGAGTAAGCTGAGAGAGAATCCCATTCTCTTTAAGATAGTCACAGAATTCCGTGCTCAAGTATTCTCCTCCTCGATCAGATCGTAGGATTTTAATACTTTTACCCATTTGGTTCTCGACTTCGGATTTATATTCCTTGAATTTCTCAAAAGCTTCAGACTTGTGTTTCATCAGGAACACATGTCCGAACCTTGAGAGATCATCAGTGAATGTAATGAAGTACAAGGAACCATTTCTAGCATGTGTAGACATGGGACCACATACATCACTATGTATCAGTCTCAAGAGCTCACTAGCTCTTTCTCCGTGTTCAGTAAACAGAGTTTTGGTCATTTTGCCTTTGAGACATGACCGGCAAGTGTCATAAGATGAAAATTCGAACGAGTTCAAATATCCATCCTTATGTAACTTAGCTAGTCGTGTCGTATTGATATGACATAATCTACAATGCCACAAGAAGGATTCGTTCATTTCTGAACTCTTCCTCTTGTGTGTGTTTTGTATGTTAAGAACTGTGGTTTGATTTAGAACGTATATGCTATTAATTAACGAGCCTGATCCAATCAACTTTTGATTCAGGAAAATGTTCGTAATATTATCCTGGACTACAAAATTATATCCTTCTTTAATTAATAAAGAAACTGATATAAGTTTGCATATCAGGGTCGGAATGTAATAGTATTCGTTCAGAATCAATGTATTGCCATTTGGTAATACAAGGTGATATTCGCCAACTGCTTTGGTTGCAACATTTGCACCATTCCCTACTCTTACGGAATGATCACCCATTCCCAGTTCTCTATCTTTCCTTAGCCCATGTAACATATTACATATATGGGATCCCGATCATGTATCTAATACTCAGGACGTAGAGTGAACTGAGAAACAGTTCTCAATAACTAACACACCCAAAGAAGATGCATCAACATGCTTATTCTTCATTTGGGCGGCGTGGGAATCCGGATATGTCTCTATTCTCTGTCCAGTCTTATAACTGTAAGTGCACGGCGGCGCCCCGGCCGTCAATCCGACGGCCAAACGCGGAAACGGTGGTAAACTTAAAATTTTGCGGACTTAGCAAACCGGCACCACCGCGCACTAAAACCCGGATCGTGCCATTAAACTAGTCTAAGCTATCTAGAGAGGGGGTAGAGAAGTATACCATACGATCCAAGTCCTCCGGTCTTCATCTCCACTCCGATCTCCTCGCGGGATCTCCGTCCGTCGCCTCCTCGCCGGAAGGGCACCACATCGCCTGTATCTTTTACGGGCTCCCACCTCAATACCGAGGCAACTCGGGCGCGAAGCTGGCGAATCGACGCGTCCAAGATTTGCTGTAGGAAGTGTAGTGTAGAGTGCATGTCTCACTTTGGGGTTGGTTGCCATAGATGGAGGAATGGTGTATAGAAAATTGGTGCTTTCAATTTTCTAGCAATGGAATGAGATGAAGAATGACATATACAAATGGATCACTCTCATTTTTCTCCTCTCAAAGATGAAGCTCTCATTTTCTTCTCACTCAACCATGGAAAGAAAAAACTTCTCCTTCTTATCAAAAACTTTTTCAACTTAGAAATGGTGGAGAAAGAATAAGAAGCATGAAGGGAGGTGATCGTAGTAAAAGGAGGAGGGTGACCACATCCAAACATAATCATCACAAAACTACACATCAATCCTAATCCTATCTTATCACAATAAAGCATGAAAAGCAAAGATGCTTATCATATCACACTTTATGCAAATAAGTCCTCCACAAAGTGTAATTTGCAAAACTGCAAATAACCCCTTCCATCGGAAAAGTCCGGCCGGGAAAGAACAAAGGAAAACCGGCCAGAACGGAATATAAACTGGCAACTCCAGAAAACTGGTCCCGTAATAAATTACAGGAAAACCCCCATACTGTGCATACACACCCGCATCTGTATTCCGACCGGATACAAATGCAAAGAGACAAAATCTACATTGTACTAAACTAGGACCGGCTTAAACCAAAGCCGGCTAGTAATATCCGTTCGATCCTGATCCGTGCAATACCGCACGTATCTGATCGAACCCTGCCATATAACCATACGGCCACTAGTACAAACTGTCCGATCCTGATCCGTGCAATACCGCACTTATCTGATCGGACCCTGCCATATCTCCATACGGCCTCTACAGCGTTTCGCCCGAAACTTGAGTAACTGTAAGTGTGGTGGACTCTAAAGACTCGTCAATACTATGGCTGTGGATTTAACCACTAGCACGTCAGAGGTATAAGCCAATATGTGACGGGCCACCAGCTATTGACCAAAAGGGACGTCGATGAGTAAACTCATCCTGACACCCTACTGAGCCTGTCAGTGACAATATCCGTGCAGTCCGGTCCGTTCGTCTATGAGCATCGCATGGCGGGCCTAGAGGGTTGGTAAAAGTCAGACCCCCAAAAGCGGTACAAGTCGTGTCGGAGTGTAGCCCAGAACACCCTGAGATACTACTGGAATACCTACCAGTAAATCTCCTTGCCTTGGCCAAGGACTTTGTGTAATGGCTCTCCAAGACACAGCGCGACCTCACCCCCAATACCGGGAGAGACGAACCCCTGAAGATACGCTCACTGCCTCCATGTGGCTCGGGACTGTACCCAACTAAAACCTGTTTGCACGACTCCTTTGAGCCGTGGTAGGGTAGTAATCAAAGTACAGTGGGAACTCACACGAGACAAATGACGATCCCCAGGTCGATGAACTAACCTGCACACATGTCACCAGGGAACTGCCATCTGACGTCTGGTATATGACCAACTAGCATGTTCCCGGCGAGTCCTGTCCGGTGTACTCATAACCCAATGAGCACCTGTATACATCTTAGGTGATCCAACTGACACCAGTGGCTTGTGAGACCGGCCACCGCCCCTCGTCGGGGTCTCGACTGTATACACTAGTCTACTAATGGAGTATCGATGCCCGGTCTCGAAACTCCTACGACTAGGGACCTTTTAAGGATATGCTTGTAGACCCCCAGCTCCCACTTATATGATCGCCCTCATACTGCTGGTGGTCAAGCAAGAATCCTAGGGGCTCTATCAACGTGTAATAGCGACGTGTCAGGTCACCTAAAATAGTACACGATGATAAAGGTAAACCAGATAGCATACTATCATTTCGAGTAAGACTGTCCTACCGGGATAGGTCCTCCCTCAATCATTACAATCACGTACCTGTGACCTAATAATTGACTCTGAGGGCACTATCTCCAACAATCTCCCACTTGCACTCAAGGCTAATTATTGCGATGTCGCATACTCACAGCCCGTGTGATACCGAACACCCAACTCCTCTACTAGTCAGTCTCATAAAGCCTGTTTGCGAAACTCTTGCGTTCGAGGAATAGCCTCAGTGAGTGGATCCGCTCTGGTGTTTCTTTCTATGTCTCTCTATATCTCAAGTTCGCGGAGAAAGCCATCTTCCGAAATGAGCAATACCTGTCTTAGAATGTCTGGATGTCTGATGGGACCTAGCTCATAAATGAACTTCAAATCCAAACTTCTTAGACTGTATCGTCAACTGAACTTAATCAGTATCTTGTGCCATGCCACCCTCAGTATTCCCTTGGACTACCTGTCCAAAATACTGCCCCTCGACAGAAGGAAAACTATAACTCTGACGATCTCCTTGTCGTCCATGTCACCTTGGAAGCCTGGAATGATAACTATCTCTCGAATGAGGCTGTCGTTATCATATCCCTAGAACATCCACTTATGTTCTAAAACTGCTTCCGACTGTTTCTCCAGGATTGGATTAATGTCAACTTATTGCATCTAGTGCAAGAACAACATCTGGTGTGGTACTTGACATCTCATGATTGACTCAATTGCCTAAGCAAGTGATCTGCCAATCATGCACGTCCCTCTCCCCTTTAGTCTGTAAGACACCTTTGGAGAGGGTGACTCCGTTACCTGCAGGCACACTACCGTGCCAGGAGTCGTCCATCCTAAATACTCTTAGAATGCTGTCAAGTACCCTGATTGGGAAACCACCCAAATCTAGATCTAAAACCATAGATCTAGTAACCAGTATGTCTGATATAAAATCCATTTCCTTTGTGGAGAAACAACTGTGTGACGACCAAAGTATAACCGATCGTAGTGTAGGAGTTTCTTTTCCTACTCTGTGTATATCATCCAAATACCAGGATATCACACCCTACTACCTTCTCAACAGATCCATCCCCTATTCTGATGAAGTCAAACCCATGACTGTCATGTCAGAAATAGATGATCTATCTCCGCTATATCTGCTTTAGTCTATAAATAGACATAAGCAACCTGTCCACCAATGCTTCCGCTGCTCCCACTGATTACGACAACCCTCTGGCAGAGCCATATACACGTACACTTCTAAAGCAAGTTTAGAACGACGCTATACTCATCCTCCCGCCGGGTCTCGCAACCTGGAACAACAGCAATGGCAATTTTGGGAAAACAAGAACTTCCCTGTCACCGTCCTTGAGGCTACCGGAGTACCCGAGGCTACCGGAGTACCTCTCGGGTGCCTGAAGTTACCCACCTTATCTGCGGAGTGGCCAATGGAATGTCAATCCAGATTGAATCTTTAGGTTTCTAATCAAATCTTCAGTAATCGTTTGTGGTTCTGGAATCACTTCCAGTTCTACCATACTCCCACTACTGTTTTCCTGAAAAAAACCATTTTTAATTTAAAACTGTGGCGAGTCAAGAACAATATTGCTATTGATCTTCCAGATGGTAGAAAGTCAACCCTCGCCATAGCCTGGGTCAACCCACAAACAGCCATTACAGAAACGTGCCTTGAGTTGTCCAGTGTCTGGTTTTAATCATAAACCGGACAACTCCCCGTACCTTAACATCGTTAAGATATGAACTGTTCTATATCCAATATAGAAACAGAGGCACTGATTTAATTGAACCAGATTCAAATCATGCAGCTATCTCCAGTGCATGTCAACTAAATGGAAGGAGGCCGATCAGCGTTACTCAACTTAGGAAGCATTTCCAATTATGAGTAACCTGAAAGAGAAGCAAGTTCTCTTAATCATTACTATCAACTGAACACCATACACAAGTATCTATATCTTCGATTACTTTGAAGAATCCCGATACTTGTGACACCAGGTTCTCCACTCTATTCAAATACCAATAACTTCTCCAAATTCGGAACCTGCGTTTCCACGAAACACCTGTCTAAAAACTAGAGAAGTCATAAGTAAACTGAATGTAGTACGAGGACCAACCCCTCTGTCCTGATGGACCCTGGACAACATACAATACTCTGTATAAGTCCCTTGAGTCTGATAACTCATTCACTGTGTGTCGTAGGTTGAAACTGTACTTATGGTTAAGAAGAATTACACCGCTGTTTAATGCTCCTTACCTAACCATCCACTGATATAGGTAAATGTCGTAGACATAATTTCAGAAAGGTATATCTCACTCTATGAAAATAGACGTACAGATATATCAATTTGAAATTGGTGCATAACTGCGGATATTCAAAACCAAATATTTGCCAACCGGCAAACAGGCCAAGTGATTTCCTCAAATATCACCGATTACAACGAATCCCGATATAATGAGGATAATCACCCAATTCCCAATAACTTACTCCCACTCATCATCTGTAAAACCATACAGATGTGAGAATCATACCTGGTAAATACATACCCTGGAGCAAGTGTCTAATCGGGAAATCAGTTTCCTTTTAACAGTACACAATGAGACTGAAACATTGAAATGTTTTGATGGGGTATCCTGGTATTCCTAGTAATGCCCTTTCCATTATCCAGATTCACAACTGTAACCGTATAATTCTTTGCCACCTCTCCAAATCCCTTCATATGTCTTTAGTCTTTACCTTCTGCACACCCTTTTAGGCCGAATGGTTTTCTTCCTTCCCTACCGTTCGGCACCAGCCTATGGTTTGGAAGAAGACTATCCAATGAGCATAAGGGGTGTACTGTCCCAATCCTAGGAACACTCGCAATGAGAGAGGGTGAAGATAAAAGACAACCGAATAAACCTTATTCCTATTTCTCCTGAACCAGAATCCATCCCCGAACTGGAACAAGTTCCATTCGAGTTCGTATATAACCATACGATGGAGTATCCAAATAAACTATGGATCTTCGTAGTGATACGGAGTGTCCTGGAGAAATACAAAGGTGATGTGGGAGTGGTAACGAAATATTTGGTTTGGTCGTGAATATTTGTTGCAATTTACTTTGCCCTCTTACTAATCCCTTGTTTTGTCTGAACTTAATACCTTCTGTACACCGTTTAGGCTAACTGGTTTTCTTCATTCCCTACCGGTCGGCACCAGCCTATGGTTTGGAAGAAGACTATCCAATTTGCGTAATGGGTGTACTACTCCTAAACCAAGGAGTACTCGCAACCTGAGAGAAGGTGAAAAGAAAAGACAACTGAATAATCCTATTCGTTTTCTCCAGAACCGGAAACCATCCTCGAATTCCTTCGAGTTCGTATCTAACCATACGATGGTTTTGTCCAATAGAAGTGGACGTTCGTAGTAATACGGGGTGTCCTGGAGAAAAGGGTAAAAGTAGGAGTGGCAATGAGGTCTGCAACTCTGACAATCCAAAAGCCAGTGTTAAGAAGGTTCGGTCAACTTGGTCTCTGAGTCATAGTCTTAGGGTCGGGTCAATGGTCGCTGCCAGAGAGAGAGAGAAAAGAAACACTCAGCGTGCACTCTAACCAAGATCAGAATGGTTACCAATTTATCTAATCTGGAAACCTCCCACTGTACCTCAAATTCTCCTCTAAACCTGAAAGAAGAATTAGTCGGGGTCACCCGAGGAGTAAACTAACTCATCAGTGGGAATCGGGATCCAACTCTCATCGCATGACAACGTGACGGAATCCGCTCACGGTATCACACTCCAGAAGGTATGCGCATATCTGGCAAGTTTCAGTACTTTTGAAACTCCCGATGTGATTTCTGCCCCATGCTCTTATGACCTTGACTTTGGCCAACATATCATAAGTCACATGTCAAGTTCTACCCGTCATTCTCCAGGTTAATTTGAATCCACCCGTACATACCCTTGACTTTGGCCAAAATGGCAGCACGACTGTCCCAAACCAACGCATCTATCTATGCTGCATATGAATACCCCAATAGCTACCAATCACTGTGCCTTGACTTTGGCCAACATACACAGCTTGAATACTATTGACCACCCATATGAAACGATGGAGGGCTACGAATGGTTTCTGGCGAAAACCTTTAACGTAAAGAACTTGATATCGTCGAAGGAACGGATAGCTTTTTTTAAAAATATAGTGACGAAAACCGTTGCTAAAGAGGTCACTCCCGGTGAAAGGATCTCGGCTCTTTCCCCGTAGAATGGGGTGCAGGATATTCCAAATGAATACCGCGATGCAAAGCAAAAGTAATCGGCTATAGTGAAGTTAATGCTCTGACGCAAACTTCTGTCCAAGGGGTCACTCCCGGTGAAGGGATCTCGGCCCTTGCCTCGTCGACTGAGGAGCAGGATATTCCAATGAATACCACGATGCAAAACAAAAGTGAACGTCCTTGCAATAACAGCTTTTTGAAAAGTGTTCTAACAACATCAGAATAGGTTTGTTTAACTAGCATTGATCCGAATCAACGCAGTCCCATCAATTAATCACACCACAAAGAACGAAAATATACTGACGTACGTATATGCCATCCGCATTCGCCACTGGGTCCCGTCATTACCCGTTAGGTTAGCTAACTAACGACAGAGCGGGGACTGGACTAGCGCGGATGCAAAACATATACAACATCTACTAATATATATACCAATATATTATATTTCGCTCAAGGCGTGAATAAAATGCAACATCACAGAAATGTACAGCATCACAGAACAATACAGATATCTGGGATCCCCGGGTTTCACAGAGCCACTACTGAAACCCGACGTTCCCCTGGTCGTGTGGATAGCCTGTGCAATGAAATCCTAGACCCCTACGGGCGCGGCAAGTCACCCGCCAAAACCTGAAGCGAGGCAGCCCCCTTCAGCGCCGTGAATGGACCACCCTGCACTTCACGGAATCCGGCAACTTGGGCACCCCTCCTGGGTCAACCTGTACCCCCTACAAGTGCGACGAATAGCCCTTCCAATCCTAGAGTGAAGCCCCTTCCGTCCCAATGCCATGAGATGCGGGCTTGTTGCCCTCTAGAACCCGGCCATCCGTGCACCCCACCTTGGGGTAATCCTAGTACAAAAAGTAAAATATACATACAACGGGTACATCGACCGCAACCAGGTCGTGCCCCAAAAGAATAATACAATCAGGCAGTGACGGCAGTCCACATGTCGGACGCTCGCCCCGCAATATCAAATGTACATAATACAACCACAACTGTACTAGCATTGCATCCAGGCTATCCCCCACGACCGATCCGCAACATCACAGCATAAACATAGAACATCAACGTGAAAGTCACGTTCGCAAATCCGTCTAACCGGGCTATAGCAGTTAGACCGGACTTACCGATCGAGTGACATTCACGGTCGCAGATATAATGTAAATACTGTGAAAAATGTGTTTAAAATTTTCCGATTGACCAAAAATTAACAAGTGGGCCCCCAATCAAAACTGTAGCACTCACAGAAAACCTGGGCCCAATTTTAATATTCCAAAGCCTATATTTTAAGCCTAGAAAGCCTCTGTAAAAAATTGGTGAAGTGATGTGAATAGTGCGCGGCGGAAGGGCCGCACTAATGGGGTTTTCGCGGCGGTTCCGCGCTCAAACTGTGGAGTTACTTCGTCAAATTTTTACAGAGTTCTTAGATTTTCCAGTACATCAATATTTTACAACCTGAAAAATTTTTGGACTTCAAAAAATTTCGACAGAAACTGATGTGAAGGGAAAAATACGGTTTTTGGAATTTTGGTCGATCGGAACTTAAAAACACATAAAACCAAGCTAGACGAAGTTAATGGCGAGGCTCTGATACCACTGTAAGTGCACGGCGGCGCCCCGGCCGTCAATCCGACGGCCAAACGCGAAAACGGTGGTAAACTTAAAATTTTGCGGACTTAGCAAACCGGCACCACCGCGCACTAAAACCCGGATCGTGCCATTAAACTAGTCTAAGCTATCTAGAGAGGGGGTAGAGAAGTATACCATACGATCCAAGTCCTCCGGTCTTCATCTCCACTCCGATCTCCTCGCGGGATCTCCGTCCGTCGCCTCCTCGCCGGAAGGGCACCACATCGCCTGTATCTTTTACGGGCTCCCACCTCAATACCGAGGCAACTCGGGCGCGAAGCTGGCGAATCGACGCGTCCAAGATTTGCTGTAGGAAGTGTAGTGTAGAGTGCATGTCTCACTTTGGGGTTGGTTGCCATAGATGGAGGAATGGTGTATAGAAAATTGGTGCTTTCAATTTTCTAGCAATGGAATGAGATGAAGAATGACATATACAAATGGATCACTCTCATTTTTCTCCTCTCAAAGATGAAGCTCTCATTTTCTTCTCACTCAACCATGGAAAGAAAAAACTTCTCCTTCTTATCAAAAACTTTTTCAACTTAGAAATGGTGGAGAAAGAATAAGAAGCATGAAGGGAGGTGATCGTAGTAAAAGGAGGAGGGTGACCACATCCAAACATAATCATCACAAAACTACACATCAATCCTAATCCTATCTTATCACAATAAAGCATGAAAAGCAAAGATGCTTATCATATCACACTTTATGCAAATAAGTCCTCCACAAAGTGTAATTTGCAAAACTGCAAATAACCCCTTCCATCGGAAAAGTCCGGCCGGGAAAGAACAAAGGAAAACCGGCCAGAACGGAATATAAACTGGCAACTCCAGAAAACTGGTCCCGTAATAAATTACAGGAAAACCCCCATACTGTGCATACACACCCGCATCTGTATTCCGACCGGATACAAATGCAAAGAGACAAAATCTACATTGTACTAAACTAGGACCGGCTTAAACCAAAGCCGGCTAGTAATATCCGTTCGATCCTGATCCGTGCAATACCGCACGTATCTGATCGAACCCTGCCATATAACCATACGGCCACTAGTACAAACTGTCCGATCCTGATCCGTGCAATACCGCACTTATCTGATCGGACCCTGCCATATCTCCATACGGCCTCTACAGCGTTTCGCCCGAAACTTGAGTAACTGTAAGTGTGGTGGACTCTAAAGACTCGTCAATACTATGGCTGTGGATTTAACCACTAGCACGTCAGAGGTATAAGCCAATATGTGACGGGCCACCAGCTATTGACCAAAAGGGACGTCGATGAGTAAACTCATCCTGACACCCTACTGAGCCTGTCAGTGACAATATCCGTGCAGTCCGGTCCGTTCGTCTATGAGCATCGCATGGCGGGCCTAGAGGGTTGGTAAAAGTCAGACCCCCAAAAGCGGTACAAGTCGTGTCGGAGTGTAGCCCAGAACACCCTGAGATACTACTGGAATACCTACCAGTAAATCTCCTTGCCTTGGCCAAGGACTTTGTGTAATGGCTCTCCAAGACACAGCGCGACCTCACCCCCAATACCGGGAGAGACGAACCCCTGAAGATACGCTCACTGCCTCCATGTGGCTCGGGACTGTACCCAACTAAAACCTGTTTGCACGACTCCTTTGAGCCGTGGTAGGGTAGTAATCAAAGTACAGTGGGAACTCACACGAGACAAATGACGATCCCCAGGTCGATGAACTAACCTGCACACATGTCACCAGGGAACTGCCATCTGACGTCTGGTATATGACCAACTAGCATGTTCCCGGCGAGTCCTGTCCGGTGTACTCATAACCCAATGAGCACCTGTATACATCTTAGGTGATCCAACTGACACCAGTGGCTTGTGAGACCGGCCACCGCCCCTCGTCGGGGTCTCGACTGTATACACTAGTCTACTAATGGAGTATCGATGCCCGGTCTCGAAACTCCTACGACTAGGGACCTTTTAAGGATATGCTTGTAGACCCCCAGCTCCCACTTATATGATCGCCCTCATACTGCTGGTGGTCAAGCAAGAATCCTAGGGGCTCTATCAACGTGTAATAGCGACGTGTCAGGTCACCTAAAACAGTACACGATGATAAAGGTAAACCAGATAGCATACTATCATTTCGAGTAAGACTGTCCTACCGGGATAGGTCCTCCCTCAATCATTACAATCACGTACCTGTGACCTAATAATTGACTCTGAGGGCACTATCTCCAACAATAACAATTAAAAGAAAGAACGGAACCAACGTTCCCCTGCTCAGTATAACAAGCAGGTTTGGTCAATACATCCATATTATTATCTTGATTAAAACGTGGCATGGTCGCTACCTGGAGAGAGAGAGAGAAGAAAACACTTTAACGTATGCTTTTGCAGGATCGGATTGGTTATTATTTTATCTAATCAGGATGGCTCCCACTGTTTTTATCAAATTTTCCTTCAAACCCTAAAAGGAAAGAGTATCCAGGATTAATTACAGTCTACAACTTCGCCAATCTTTCAGCCAGGCCAGTGCCGGTAGTTTGAGGGAGGTTCCCCGTGCTTTCGCACGGACCTAATTAAAATAAATCTCATTTTCCCAGAGGCATAGCCCCGTTGACACCTTTCTAAACACCTACTTGATCGGCTAATTGTAAAGTGTAAGACTCTCCCAGGAGTAACTCTTACTCGCGGTGGGTATCGGGATCCAACTATCTCATAGAAGGTATGCAATCTCATTACAAATTTCAACACTTGAAATTTCCGATAATACTTTTGCCCCTAGCGTGCTATTACCTTAACGCAGGCCAAACAACCCATAGTCCGCTAGTCAAGTTCAACCCGTCATTTCCTGATTGAATTAAACCCACCCGTATGATCCTTGATGCAGGCCAAATAACGCCGTACGAATACCCTAATCCAATCGCATCTCATGCTACAGATAATTATTAATCAGCTACCGTTCACTACGTCTTGACGCAGGCCAAACTACCGTAACACAAATACTAAAATAGTACTTATCTTAAATGACGGAGGGCTACGCAGGTTTTTAAGAAAACCATGAGCGTAATGAACTTGATATCGTTGTAGAATCGAGTGATTTTTGAAAAGGAGTGTTTTTTTAGGCTTTTACTAGTTTTTCTAAAAAGGTCACTCCCGGTGAAGGGATCTCGGCTCTTTCCTTATCGAATAAGGTGCAGGATATTTCACAAATACCACTATGCAAAGCAAAAACTATAGAAGCAATCAAAAACAAAACCGAGAGAGTTATAACATCTGCTAGTTTTTCTAAAGAGGTCATTCCCGGTGAAGGGATATTGGCTCTTTCCTTATCGAATAAGGTGCTGGATATTCTACAAAGAATACCGCTATGCAAAGCAAAAACTAGAGCTATCCTTTTTGAAAATTTGATTCTACAACATCTTTTAGGTTTCTTTTCTTTCATTAATCTCATTAATAAAGTTCCATCATTTATGCTTCCTAAGCATCACAGAAAATGAAACAAAAAATACAACGTATGCTTATGCCATCCACATTCGCCACAATGTCCCGTTATGCACCGTTAGGTTACTTCACTAATGGCATACCGGGATGGGACTAGCGCGGGTGCAAAACATAAGCAACGTCTATTATATATCTCATATATAATATATAGTCATTCGTCTTAGAATCCACAGTGATCACATCACAGAGCAGCAGAAGAAACATATGAAATATTGGATATATTAGGAGGTCCGTGTTTTATTTTGAGTCTGTATAAAACACGGATTCCACGGTCGCGATGAATAGCCAAACCCACATCTCTAGACCCCTACAAGAGCGGCAAGCAACCCTACCAATTCTAGAGTTAGGAGACCCGGACTCGACTTCTCGAGTTGGTCTCCCACTGGACTCTAGAACCCGGTTACTTGTACTCCCCTCCTTGGGTCTATCTTAATACGGAAAAGTAAATAATATACAACAATGGTGACATCATCCTCAACCCGGAAGTGCCCCAATAAATGAATATTATATACAATGAATTTTACATGAATGAAAATAAAAAAAACTCCCATCTCACATAAAACCCCCGGCTATTGAAAACATGAGGATCCAATATAACATATCACAGAAACACATAACATCACATGTCATCAACGTAAGTAAATATGTGCATCCCAATTTTCGTTGACATATAGTAACGAAATCGACGATACTCCACATATTACACTTACGGTCGCAGAAAAGAAAATGTCAAATTACAACATTTGGAATCCACAATCACTTTAGACATCATAAACCCGAAATATCACATATTTCGGATTTCATGCCTAACTATATGAATTCCACATATTGTATCACATTCCACAAATAGCTAGACGATGTTAAATATTCCGATCGAATCAACAAACACCCAAAATTTCCCAAAAATCTCAACACTTGAGCGTAGTTTAAAAATACTCAGTACATGCCACAGCTCTTATGAACCAGCCGTAGAAGGGTCAACCAATGCCTCATATGTGGCACCGCTGAACTACCACAAACCCTAGGGTTTAGTGGCGGTTCTGACGGTCACATAATCGAGTTAAGGTTTCGTTCTTCTAGAGGGTCCACAGTATCACTTGCATGATTTTCTGAAAGTTTTAAACTAAGGAAAAATCCAACACTTGGAAAATTTTCCGGCAAAGGTTAAAGTGGGTATTTGATATCCGTTCGAACTTTTTAACGCCGTCTAAAATTACCCGAAAAACTGTTAGAATTACGACTACGAAACACTCCGAGTTGCCTTTACAGAAAATTAGCATCATATGCAAATTTAGGAAAAACAAACAATACCTGAAACACCAAAACCCAGAGACTGGAACACAGTGCAAATTTCAACCCTGAACTTCCTAAACAAACCGAGCAGGCCAGAATTTTTGCCAAAGTGGCCGGCCATTTTCCGAGCTCATAGGCTAGAATTTGTGTTGTGTTCATGTTGCATCTCATACAACATTCTGCACTTGTTTGAAAAATTTTTAGAGCATGTTTAAAAATCGACAGAAACTGGATCTTGGATTCGGGTGTTTCTGAGTTGTTTCGGTTTCGTAATCTAACATAATCTGTCTAATTCTCTAGCTAGGCTCTGATACGACAGCAAGATTTCGAGAGGCATCATCCATACCATTTTCAAATTTTTGCCGTTTTAAAGAACTCTAAACTAGAATCATTAACTAGAGAATCATACGAAATATATTGTAAACTACTTTACAACTAAGTGAACTAGGAATACAACCTTTGTAGACAGGTCCTTCACTTCAATAGCTCCGTATAGTAGTCCCTTCGCTCCAAGTAGTGATCTTTCGGACTCTATCATGGTTTCACAAGAAGAAAGGAACGAACTTACTTGGAGTCTTCGAGGCCGAAGATGATCTACGTTGAGGAGAAACTAACCCAAGCTACTACTTCCCTAATGAGAGATTAATAAAGCTAACACCTTATACTAAAGTGCTAATATAGTAGAGGATGATGAAGTGGGATTTTTGCTCACTTTAGAAGTGATTTTCTCACTAATATTTCTCACTTGCTCAAAACTAGAGAGCTCTTGAGCTTGAAGAAGAAGATGAAGAGAGATAACGTTGTGAGAGTGAATGGCAACCATGGGTGAGAAAATATCTAATATTACTCATGTAGAGACTTAATCATGAGTTTAGATAATGGTTGGGTTAATAAATATCTAGTGTAGACAAAACTAGTGGACTAAGTCAATGGATCTTAAAGCTTCATGAAGCTTCATGCCATATGACAAATTTCCAACTAATAATTGAATTACCATAAATAAATAAACCCTACATTATCTTTATCATGGTCTAAGTCTCATACACCCATGTTGCCTGTATCATCAACCATGACACATAATAAAACACAATTAATATATATCACATATATATTAAATGTGCACATGTGAGAAAAATAAATGTTTAAGTGAGATAATATTAGTTAACGTAAACTAGTATATCAAATATACAATTATACACTAAATTATCAAATCAACACTTGATTTAATAATCCGGCTATATCACATATAACCGACTAATATTATGTACCAACTTATCGAATCAATACTTGATTCGATAACCCAGCTATATCACCTATAACCGACCGATACAAATATCGCGAGAATAGAATACGGTATCACATACTCGTATTAATCTCGGTCCCGCACATATCACATATGTACTCCTACTTTATTTTGCCTGAGCCAGTGAAACATCTGTGTAGGGCTCTAAAGACTCGTCAATACGCCGGCAGTAGGTGATGATCACATCAACCACCCACAAGCCGTCAGCGGTACTAGCTGTACGTAACGGCTACCCAGGTATTGAACGATCAGAAGATCAGCAAGCTAGCCCACTCTAATTCCTGCAAAAGTCTGTCAGTAACACTACCGTACAGTCCGATCTCTTCGTCTAAGATGTCGTATATCCAGTCTAGGGATGGTAAATGTCAAACCCCAATAACTCGATAAGTCATGCCGATACGAGGCTCATAATGGGTCGAGGAACTACTGATAACACTTACCAGTAAATCTATAAATCAGCCCTGGCCAGGGACTGTAAGTCTACGGTAGCGCTCCGGCCGTCTAACATGAAAGGTTTGCTTAGCACCCTATGTAGAGTTTTGAAGCATCACATGTCTCAAAGTTTAGATTTTTATGGTGCTAAACAAGCATACAAAGGAATCGATCCTAGAAAATTAGGGTTTCGAAAGTTAAAGCGAATAAAAACTAGGGTTTTGAGACTACAACCTTTGTAGCTCCCTTTCGCTGGACTCTTTGGTTTCTTGGGTGTTGGAAGAAGGTCCTCTTGAAGTCCTCTAACGTCCACGACGATCCACCCGGAGTCCCTCGTCCAAGCTCGTAACTTCGATTATCACGATGAGAAACGAAGAGAACACTCTAAACAAGTTGGCTAAACTTGTGTAGAATGATGTTGTGGTTTAGATTCTCACTTCAAAAACCTTTCTTTGGTTGTGTTTTACTCACTAGAAAAAACTAGAGAGCAAAAGGAAGAACAAGGAGGAAGATGATGGCTTTTTGTTTTAACAAGAGTAGAAAAAGATAACTCTCTTGAAGGAAAAAGAAAATATATGTATATATATTCTTTAATCCTCATCTCAAACCATGGTTAGATGATGGAGACATAATTTAACTTGAGTTTAAAACACAAAGAGAAGGATAACTCATGGTTAGAAGTAGGTGAACATGGTTAGGTTTAAAGAAGAATGTAGAAGCAAGCAAGAATTATCCTTATCTTTTCTATTTTGTTTTAAACAATAAATCAAATAATAATCCATATATTCAACCATGGTGTGAGTCTTATATTGCCACCATTTCCATGTGTAAACAACCATGATAGATGGGTGTATGTATGTATGTATGTATGCACATCCGTATGTGCATTAAACTAGTAAGAAAGAAAGAAAGAAAAACATACATGCATGCACACATCCATCATCCAAGAAAAGGTTTTAAGTGAGAAAACTAATGGTTAAATGATAAATCAACACTTGATTTATCAATCCGGCCATATCACATATGACCCTACCAAAAGCAAGCCGCCCGATCAATATACGGTATCATATACGCGCATTTTAATCGGTTCCATGCGCATATCGCATACGCACACCACAACGTTTCGTCTGGACTAGGTAACTCCTGTGTAGGACTCTAAGACTCGTCAATACGCCGGCAGAGGGTGATGATCATATCAAGCACCCCCAAGCCGCAAGCGGTCAGCTAAACGTAACGGCCACCCGGGTATTGAGCGATCAGAAGAAAACAAGCGAACCTGCTACAACTCCCGTCGAGACAACCGGCAACACTACCGTACAGTCCGGTCTCTTCGTCAGATATGCTGCATATCGAGCCTAGGGATGGTCACGTCGACCCCAATAACTCAATAAGTCGTGCCGGTGAATGGTCTATAACAGATCGAGAAACTACTGATAACACTTATCAGCAAATCTCAGCAGCCCTGGCCAGAGACTTACTGATATAACCAGTCGGGCACAGCACAGCATCAACTCCCAATACCGGGAGAGACGAAACCCCTTCTATCGCTCATTGCCTTCATGTGTCTCGGAACTGTACCCAACGGCCACCTGTTTGCACGACTCAGTAGAGCCGTGGTAGGATGGCAATCAAAGTACAGTGGGAGAACACACAAGACTCTATGACGATCTCGGGTCTACAGACTAACCTGTACCAGTGTCACCTGAGAACTGCTATCCGACGATAGATATAATTCCATATAGGAGTTCTCAGTGAGTCCGTCCAGTTTACCCAGTCACCACTGAGCACCCGTATATGATCTTGATGTCAAACATCGATGAATGTGGGAACATCCATCGCCCATCGTATGGTCTAGTATCATATACGCTAGTCTACTCTGGTATATCAATGCCCCGTCTTGATATACCTACGACTAGGGACTTTCCAGGATATGCTTATAGACTACAGATGTCCCACTAGTATGATCTCCATCATAATCAGAGTAGTCAAGCCGATATCCTCAGGGCTTTATCAGCATGTATGAATGAATAAAAGCATGATCAAATCAACATGTCAGATAAAGAAGAACCAGATAGCATACTATCATGTCGAGCAAGAATGCATACTGAATATATATATACATGTATAGATACATCCACTATCATATAATGGCCTCTAGGGCATACATATATCCAACAATCTCCCACTTGCACTAAGGCCAGTTATTGGCGTATCTCATACCCAACATCTCAAAAAGTCGCTCATGCTGCGGCTGAGGGAGGGCCTTGGTGAATGGATACGCGGCGTTATTCTTTGTGTCTGCTCCCCTAATCTCGATCTCGCGGCGATCTACAATCTCCCGGATCAAATGAAAACGCCTCAGGATGTGTCTGGGCCGCTGATGGGATCTGGGCTCCTTGGCTAGCGCCATAGCCCCATTATTATCATAATACAAAGGTATTGGATCAATAATGGTTGGAACTACTCCTAGCTCCGAGACGAACTTCTTCATCCAGACGGCTTCCTTGGCAGCATCATTTGCAGCAATGTACTCAGCTTTCATCGTAGAGTCTGCAACGGTATCTTGTTTGGAACTCTTCCAACTCACCGCCCCTCTATTGAGGGTAAATACAAACCCAGAGATGGATTTGCTGTCGTCCTTATCGCTCTGGAAGCTCAAATCGGTAAAGGCCTCCATTTGGAGATCTCCATTACCATACACCAAGAACAATTTTTTAGTCCTTCGTAAGTACTTAAGAATGTTCTTCACAGCTGTCCAGTGATTCTCCCCTGGGTTGGATTGATACATGCTTACAACATTAAGTGCATAAGCTACATCTGGGCGTGTACATAACATCGCATACATTATAGATCCTACTTCCGAAGCATAGGGTATAACACTCATGCGAGCTCTCTCTTCATCGGTTTTTGGACAAGAATCCTTGGAGAGAGTGACTCCATGGCAAGCGGGTAAGGCACCCCGCTTGGAGTCTTCCATACTAAATCTTTTTAGGATGGTGTCAATGTACCTGGTTTGGGACAATCCCAATAACCTTTTGGATCTATCCCTATAGATCCTTCTGCCCAGAATGTATGTGGCATCACCCAGGTCCTTCATGGAGAACCTCAGTGATAAGAAAGATTTGACCGACTGTAGCATAGGAATATCATTTTCTATCAGAAGAATGTCGTCCACGTATAATACGAGGAATGTGACAGCTCTCCCTACAGCCTTCTTATAAACACAAGGTTCATCTGGATTTTTGATGAAATCAAACTCTTTGATGACATCATCGAAACAGATGTTCCAACTCCGTGATGCCTGCTTTAACCCATATATGGATTTAATCAATTTACATGCTTTCTCGCTGCTCCCACTGTCAATGAAGCCCTCTGGCTGATCCATATAAACGCATTCTTCTAAATTTCCATTTAGAAATGCAGTTTTAACGTCCATCTGCCAGATTTCATAGTCGTAGTGAGCAGCAATAGCAAGTAGGATCCGAATGGATTTAAGCATGGCTACGGGAGAAAAAGTCTCGTCATAGTCCAAATCTGGTCTTTGACGAAAACCCTTCGCCACAAGTCTTGCCTTATAGGTCTCTGTTGGAGATAGTGCCCTCAGAGTCAATTATTAGGTCACAGGTACGTGATTGTAATGATTGAGGGAGGACCTATCCCGGTAGGACAGTCTTACTCGAGATGATAGTATGCTATCTGGTTTACCTTTATCATCGTGTACTGCTTTAGGTGACCTGACACGTCGCTATTACACGTTGATAGAGCCCCTAGGATTCTTGCTTGACCACCAGCAGTATGAGGGCGATCATATAAGTGGGAGCTGGGGGTCTATAAGCTTATCCTTAAAAGGTCCCTAGTCGTGGGAGTTTCGAGACAGGGCATCGATACTCCAGAGTAGACTAGTGTATACAGTCGAGACCCCGACGAGGGGCGGTGGCCGGTCTCACAAGCCACTGGTGTCAGTTGGATCACCTAAGATGTATACAGGTGCTCATTGGGTTATGAGTACACCGGACAGGACTCGCCGGGAACATGCTAGTTGGTCTTATACCTGACGTCAGATAGCAGTTCCCAGGTGACATGTGTACAGGTTAGTTCATCGACCTGGGGATCGTCATTTGTCTCGTGTGAGTTCCCACTGTGCTTTGATTACTACCCTACCACGGCTCAAAGGAGTCGTGCAAACAGGTTTTAGTTGGGTACAGTCCCGAGCCACATGGAGGCAGTGAGCGGATCTTCGGGGGTTTCGTCTCTCCCGGTATTGGGGGTGAGGTCGCGCTGTGTCTAGGAGAGCCATTACACGAAGTCCTTGGCCAAGGCAGGAGATTTACTGGTAGGTATTCCAGTAGTATCTCAGGGTGTTCTGGGCTACACTCCGACACGACTTGTACCGCTTTTGGGGGTCTGACTTTTACCAACCCCCTAGGCCCGCCATGCGATGCTCATAGACGAACGGACCGGACTGTACGGATATTGTCACTGACAGGCTCAGTAGGGTGTCAGGATGAGTTCGCTCATCGACGTCCCTTTTAGTCAATAGCTGGTGGCCCGTTACGTATTGGCTTATACCTCTGACGTGCTAGTGGTTAAATCCACAACCATAGTATTGACGAGTCTTTAGAGTCTACCACACTTTCAGTTACTCAAGCTTTCGGGCGAAACGCTGTAGAGGCCGTATGGAGATATGGCAGGGTCCGATCAGATACGTGCGGTATTGTACGGATCAGGATCGGACAGTTTGTACTAGTGGCCGTATGGTTATATGGCAGGGTTCGATCAGATACGTGCGGTATTGCACGGATCAGGATCGAACGGATATTACTAGCCGGCTTTGGCTTAAGCCGGTCCTAGTTTAGTACAGTGTAGATTTTGTCTCATTGCATTTGTATCCGGACGGAATACAAATGCGGGTGTGTATGCACAGTGTAGGGTTATCCTGTAATTTATTACGGGACCAGTTTTCTGGAGTTGCCAGTTTGTATTCCGTTCCGGCCGGTTTTCCTTTGTTCTTTCCCGACCGGACTTTTTTGATGGAGGGGGTAATTTGCAGTTTTGCAAATTACTTTTGTGGAGGTTTTATTTGTAAGATGTTTTATTATGAAAGCATCTTTTGATGCCTTTCTTATCCTTCATTATCATTTGCTTTATGTGATTAGAAATGATTTGAGATTGATGTAAGTTTAGTGATGATTGTGTTTGGATGTGGTCACCCTCCTCCTTTTACTACACTCACCTCCCTCTTGCTTCATATTGTTATCCTCCACCATTTCTAAAGGTGAGAGATTATTATCATGGTTGTAAAAAAAGAAAGAGAGAAGAAGAAAAGAGAAGAAAATGAGAGAGTTTCATTTTGTGAGCTTGGAGCATTCCTTTCATCTCAATTTCCTTCCATGAAAAATGAAAGCACCATTTTTCTCAACCTCATTCTTCCTTCACCTCCATCAATGGCAACCAACCCCAAAGTGAGACATACACTCTACACTATCTTCCTACAGCATATCTTGAGCATGTCGAGTTGCCGGCTTCATGCGCGAGTTGCCTCGGTATTGAGGTGGGAGCCCGTAAAAGTACCCGGCTTCGTGGTGCCCTTTCCGACGAGGAGGAGATGGACGGAGATCCCGCGAGGAGATCGGAGTGGAGATGAAGACCGGAGGACTTGGATCGTATGGTACAACATTTCTACACTCTTTACTGTTTGTTAGTTTAGCAATAATGGCAGATCCGGGTTAAAGTATACGATAGCGCCAAGTTAAAAAGTTTTATTCCGCAATTGGCGTCTGTAGACTGCCGGGGCGCTAACTTAGACTTACAGTGGTATCAGAGCCTCACCATTTTGCTATGCTAACTTGTGCTAACGCGTTTAAAACTTCGATCCGACCGGAAATCGAAAACTACAAAAATCCAAGCCGACAGTTTCTGTTGTTTTTAAACGGTCTCAAAAATTATTTCTGGATATCTTAAAAATCATAGAAGGAACATTTAAGAGTCCCGACAAAATTTGGGGTCGTGATCCCCCCAAGCTGCCGCGGAAGCGCGGCCAAACCCATGGTTTGGCCGCGCAACCGCGGTCACGTGGGGAGCACGTGCTCCCAAATTTTGTCAGATGGTTCTCTGTGGGTTTTTGGGGTTTTTGATATATATCGTTTTTGCCCAGATTTTGTTACTGTTCACCAGTAAGTCGTGGGGCCCACTTCTTGATATTTTGTCGATCGAAATTTAAACACGTTAGTTTTCACAGTATTTACATTATATCTGCGACCGTGAATGTCACTCGATCGGTAAATCCGGTCTAACTGCTATAGCCCGGTTAGACGGATTTGCGAACGTGATTTTCACGTTGATGTTCTATGTATTTGCTGTGATGTTGCGGATCGGTCGTGGGGGATAGCCTGGATGCAATGCTAGTACAGTGTTGTTGTATTATGTACATTTGATATTGCGGGGCGAGCGTCCGACATGTGGACTGCCGTCACTGCCTGATTGTATTATTCTTTTGGGGCACGACCTGGTTGCGGTCGATGTACCCGGTGTATGTATATTTTACTTTCTGTACTAGGGTTACCCCGCGGAGGGGTGCACGAATAGCCGGGTTCTAGAAGGCAACAAGCCCGCATCTCATGGCATTGGGACGGAGGGGGCTTCACTCCAGGATTGGCTGGCTATTCGCCGCACTCGTAGGGGGTATAGGATTTCATTGCACAGGCTATCCACACGACCAGGGGAACGTCGGGTTTCAGTAGTGGCTCTGTGAAACCCGGGGATCCCAGATATCTGTATTGTTCTGTGATGCTGTACATTTCTTTGATGTTGCATTTTATTCACGCCTTGAGCGAAATATAATATATTGGTATATATATTAGTAGATGTTGTATATGTTTTACATCCGCGCTAGTCCAGTCCCCGCTCTGCCGTTAGTTAGCTAACCTAACGGGTGATGACGGGACCCAGTGGCGAATGCGGATGACATATACGTACGTCAGTATATTTTCGTTCTTTGTGGTGTGATCAATTGATGGGACTGCATTGATTCGGATCAATGCAAGTTAAAAACAAACCTAATCTGATGTTGTTGGAACACTTTTCAAAAAGCTGTTATTGCAAGGACGTTCACTTTTGTTTTGCATCGTGGTATTCATTTGGAATATCCTGCTCCTCAGTCGACGAGGCAAGGGCCGAGATCCCTTCACCGGGAGTGACCCCTTGGACAGAAGTTTGCGTCAGGGCATTAACTTCACTATAGCCGATTACTTTTGCTTTGCATCGCGGTATTCATTTGGAATATCCTGCACCCCATTCTACGGGGAAAGAGCCGAGATCCCTTCACCGGGAGTGACCTCTTTAGCAACGGTTTTCGTCACTATATTTTTAAAAGCTATCCGTTCCTTCGACGATATCAAGTTCTTTACGTTAAAGGTTTTCGCCAGAAACCATTCGTAGCCCTCCGTCGTTTCATATGGGTGGTCAATAGTATTCAAGCTGTGTATGTTGGCCAAAGTCAAGGCACAGTGATTGGTAGCTATTGGGGTATTCATATGCAGCATAGATAGATGCGTTGGTTTGGGACAGTCGTACTGCCATTTTGGCCAAAGTCAAGGGTATGTACGGATGGATTCAAATTAACCTGGAGAATGACGGGTAGAACTTGACATGTGACTTATGATATGTTGGCCAAAGTCAAGGTCATAAGAGCATGGGGCAGAAATCACATCGGGAGTTTCAAAAGTACTGAAACTTGCCAGATATGCGCATACCTTCTGGAGTGTGATACCGTGAGCGGATTCCGTCATGTTGTCATGCGATGAGAGTTGGATCCCGATTCCCACTGATGAGTTGGTTTACTCCTCGGGTGACCCCGACTAATTCTTCTTTCAGGTTTGGAGGAGAATTTGAGGTACAGTGGGAGGTTTCCAGATTAGATAAAGTGATAACCATTCTGATCTAGGATAGAGTGCACGCTGAGTGTTTCTTTTCTCTCTCTCTCTGGCAGCGACCATTGACCCGACCCTAGACTATGACTCAGTGACCAAGTTGACCGAACCTACTTAACACTGGCTTTTGGATTGTCAGAGTTGCAGACCTCATTGCCACTCCTACTTTTACCCTTTTCTCCAGGACACCCCGTATTGCTACGAACGTCCACTTCCATTGGACAAAACCATCGTATGGTTAGATACGAACTCGAAAGAATTTATTCGAGGATGGTTTCCGGTTCTGGAGAAAACGGATAGGATTATTCAGTTGTCTTTTCCTTTTACCCTCTCTCAGGTTACGAGTACTCCTTGGTTTAGGGGTAGTACACCTATTACGCAAATTGGATTGTCTTCTTCCAAACCTTAGGCTGGTGCCGACCGGTGGGGAATGAAGAAAACCAATTAGCCTAACGATGGTGTGCAGAAGGTATTAAGTTAAGACAAAGCAAGGGATTAGTAAGAGGGCAAAGTAAATTGCAACAGATATTCACGACCAAACCAAGTATTTCTTCGCCAATCCTAAATCACCTTTGTATTTCTCCAGGACACTCCGTATCACTACGAAGATCCCATTTTATTGGATAATCCATCGTATGGTTATATACGAACTCGAAAGGAACTTGTTCCAGTTCGGGGATGGATCCTGGTTCAGGAGAAATAGGAATAAAGTACATTCAGGTGTCTTTTATCTTCACCTTCTCTCGCATTGCGAGTGCTCCTAGGATTAGGACAGTACACCCTTTATGCTTTTTGGATAGTCTTCTTCCAAACCATAGGCTGGTGCCGAACGGTAGGGAAGGAAGAAAACCATTTGGCCTAAAGGGGTGTACAGAAGGTAATGACTAAAGACATATAAAGGGATTTGGAGAGGTGGCAAAGAATTATACGGTTATAGTTGTGAATCTGGATAATGGTAGAGGCATTACTAGGAATACCAGGATACCCCAACGAAACATTTCAATGTTTCAGTTTCACTGTGTAATGTTAAAAGAGAACTGATTTCCCGATTAGATACTTACTCCAGGGTATGTATTTACCAGGTATGATTCTCACATCTGTATGGTTTTACAGATGATGAGTGGGAGTACGTTATTGGGAATTGGGTGATCATCCTCACTATATCGGGATTCGTTGTAATTGGTGATATTTGAGGATGCCACCTGGGTTGTTTGCCGGTCGGCAAATATTTGGTTTTGAATATCCGCTGTTATGCACCAATTTCAAATTGATATATCTGTACGTCTATTTTCATAGAGTGAGATATACCTTTCTGAAATTATGTCTACGACATTTACCTATATCAGTGGATGGTTAGGTAAGGAGCATTAAACAGCGGTGTAATTCTTCTTAACCATAAGTACAGTTTTCAACCTACGACACACAGTGAATGAGTTATCAGACTCAAGGGACTTATACAGAGTATTGTATGTTGTCCAGGGTCCATCAGGACAGAGGGGTTGGTCCTCGTACTACATTCAGTTTACTTATGACTTCTCTAAATTTTAGACAGGTGTTTCGTGGAAACACAGGGTCCGAATTTGGAGAAGTTATAGGTATTTGAATAGAGTAGAGAACCAGGTATAGCAAGTATCGGGATTCTTCAAAGAGATCGAAGATGTAGATACTTGTGTATGGTATTCAGTTGATAGTAATGATAAAGAGATCTTGCTTCTCTTTCAGGTTACTCATAATTGGAAGTATTCCTAAATTGAGTAACGCTGATCGGCCTCCTTCCATTTAGTTGACATGCGCTGGGGACAGCTGCATGATTTGATTCTGGTTCAATTAAATCAGTGCCTCTGTTTCTATATTGGATATAGAACAGTTCATATCTTAACGATGTTAAGGTACGGGGAGTTGTCCGGTTTATGATTAAAACCAGACACTGGACAACTCAAGGAACGTTTCTGTAATGGCTGTTTGTGGGTTGACCCAGGCTATGACGAGGATTGATTTTCTACCATCTGGATGAACAATAGCGATATTGTTCTAGACTCTCCACAGTTTTATTAAAAATGGATTTTTTCAGAAAACAGTAGTGGGAGTATGGTAGAACTGGAAGTGATTCCAGAACCACAAACGATTACTGAAGATTTGATAAGGAACCTAAAGATTCAATCTGGATTGACATTCCATTGGCCACTCCGCAGATATGGTGGGTAACTTCAGGCACCCGAGAGGTACTACGGTAGCCTCAAGGACGGTGACGGGGAAGTTCTTGTTTACCCACAATTACCAATGCTGTTGTTCCAGGCTGCGAGACCCGGCGGGAGGATGAGTATAGCGTCGTTCTGAACTCGCTTCAGAAGTGTACGTGTATATGACTCTGCCAGAGGGTTGTCGTAGTCAGTGGGAGCAGCGGAAGCATTGGTGGACAGGTTGCTTATGTCTATTTATAGACTAGAGCAGATGTAGCGGAGATAGATCATCTATTTCTGACGTGACAGTCATGGGTTTGACTTCATCAGAATAGGGGATGGATCTGTTGAGAAGGTAGTGGGGTGTGATGTCCTGGTATCTGGATGACATACACAGAATAGGAAAAGAAACTCCTATACTACAATCGGTTATACTTTGGTCGTCACACAGTGTTTTCTTCACAAAGGACATGGATTTTATATCAGACATACTGGTTACTAGATCTGTGGTTTTAGATCTAGATTTGGGTGGTTTCCCAATCAGGGTACTTGACAGCATTCTAAGAGTATTTAGGATGGACGACTCCTGGCACGGTAGTGTACCTGCAGGTAATGGAGTCACCCTCTCTAAAGGTGTCTTACAGACTAAAGGGGAGAGGGACGTGCATGATTGGCAGATCACTTGCTTAGGCAAGTGAGTCAATCATGAGATGTCAAGTACCACACCAGATGTTGTTCTTGCACTAGATGCAATAAGTTGACATTAATCCAATCCTGGAGAAACAGTCGGAAGCAGTTTTAGAACATAAGTGGATGTTCTAGGGATATGATAACGACAGCCTCATTCAGGAGACGGTTATCATTCCAGGCTTCCAAGGTGACATGGACGACAAGGAGGTTGTCAGAGTTATAGTTTTCCCTCTGACGAGGGGCAGTATTTTGGACAGGTGGTCCAAGGCAATACTGAGGGAGGCATGGCGCAGGATACTGATTAAGTTCAGTTGACGATACAGTCTAAGAAGTTTGGATTTGGAGTTCATTTATGAACTCGGTCCCATCAGACATCCAGACACTCTAAGACAGGTATTGCTCATTTCGGGAGATGGCATTCTCCGCGAACTTGAGATTTAGAGAGACATAGAAAGAAATTTCAAAGCGGATCCACTCACTGAGGCTATTCCTCGAACGCAATAGTTCCGCAAACGAGCTTTGTGAGACTGACTAGTAGAGGAGTTGGATGTTCGGTATCACACGGGCTGTGAGTATGCGACATCGCAATAATTAGCCTTGAGTGCAAGTGGGAGATTGTTAGAGATAGTGCCCTCAGAGTCAATTATTAGGTCACAGGTACGTGATTGTAATGATTGAGGGAGGACCTATCCCGGTAGGACAGTCTTACTCGAGATGATAGTATGCTATCTGGTTTACCTTTATCATCGTGTACTGCTTTAGGTGACCTGACACGTCGCTATTACACGTTGATAGAGCCCCTAGGATTCTTGCTTGACCACCAGCAGTATGAGGGCGATCATATAAGTGGGAGCTGGGGGTCTATAAGCTTATCCTTAAAAGGTCCCTAGTCGTGGGAGTTTCGAGACAGGGCATCGATACTCCAGAGTAGACTAGTGTATACAGTCGAGACCCCGACGAGGGGCGGTGGCCGGTCTCACAAGCCACTGGTGTCAGTTGGATCACCTAAGATGTATACAGGTGCTCATTGGGTTATGAGTACACCGGACAGGACTCGCCGGGAACATGCTAGTTGGTCTTATACCTGACGTCAGATAGCAGTTCCCAGGTGACATGTGTACAGGTTAGTTCATCGACCTGGGGATCGTCATTTGTCTCGTGTGAGTTCCCACTGTGCTTTGATTACTACCCTACCACGGCTCAAAGGAGTCGTGCAAACAGGTTTTAGTTGGGTACAGTCCCGAGCCACATGGAGGCAGTGAGCGGATCTTCGGGGGTTTCGTCTCTCCCGGTATTGGGGGTGAGGTCGCGCTGTATCTAGGAGAGCCATTACACGAAGTCCTTGGCCAAGGCAGGAGATTTACTGGTAGGTATTCCAGTAGTATCTCAGGGTGTTCTGGGCTACACTCCGACACGACTTGTACCGCTTTTGGGGGTCTGACTTTTACCAACCCCCTAGGCCCGCCATGCGATGCTCATAGACGAACGGACCGGACTGTACGGATATTGTCACTGACAGGCTCAGTAGGGTGTCAGGATGAGTTCGCTCATCGACGTCCCTTTTAGTCAATAGCTGGTGGCCCGTTACGTATTGGCTTATACCTCTGACGTGCTAGTGGTTAAATCCACAACCATAGTATTGACGAGTCTTTAGAGTCTACCACACTTTCAGTTACTCAAGCTTTCGGGCGAAACGCTGTAGAGGCCGTATGGAGATATGGCAGGGTCCGATCAGATACGTGCGGTATTGTACGGATCAGGATCGGACAGTTTGTACTAGTGGCCGTATGGTTATATGGCAGGGTTCGATCAGATACGTGCGGTATTGCACGGATCAGGATCGAACGGATATTACTAGCCGGCTTTGGCTTAAGCCGGTCCTAGTTTAGTACAGTGTAGATTTTGTCTCATTGCATTTGTATCCGGACGGAATACAAATGCGGGTGTGTATGCACAGTGTAGGGTTATCCTGTAATTTATTACGGGACCAGTTTTCTGGAGTTGCCAGTTTGTATTCCGTTCCGGCCGGTTTTCCTTTGTTCTTTCCCGACCGGACTTTTTTGATGGAGGGGGTAATTTGCAGTTTTGCAAATTACTTTTGTGGAGGTTTTATTTGTAAGATGTTTTATTATGAAAGCATCTTTTGATGCCTTTCTTATCCTTCATTATCATTTGCTTTATGTGATTAGAAATGATTTGAGGTTGATGTAAGTTTAGTGATGATTGTGTTTGGATGTGGTCACCCTCCTCCTTTTACTACACTCACCTCCCTCTTGCTTCATATTGTTATCCTCCACCATTTCTAAAGGTGAGAGATTATTATCATGGTTGTAAAAAAAGAAAGAGAGAAGAAGAAAAGAGAAGAAAATGAGAGAGTTTCATTTTGTGAGCTTGGAGCATTCCTTTCATCTCAATTTCCTTCCATGAAAAATGAAAGCACCATTTTTCTCAACCTCATTCTTCCTTCACCTCCATCAATGGCAACCAACCCCAAAGTGAGACATACACTCTACACTATCTTCCTACAGCATATCTTGAGCATGTCGAGTTGCCGGCTTCATGCGCGAGTTGCCTCGGTATTGAGGTGGGAGCCCGTAAAAGTACCCGGCTTCGTGGTGCCCTTTCCGACGAGGAGGAGATGGACGGAGATCCCGCGAGGAGATCGGAGTGGAGATGAAGACCGGAGGACTTGGATCGTATGGTACAACATTTCTACACTCTTTACTGTTTGTTAGTTTAGCAATAATGGCAGATCCGGGTTAAAGTATACGATAGTGCCAAGTTAAAAAGTTTTATTCCGCAATTGGCGTCTGTAGACTGCCGGGGCGCTAACGTAGACTTACAGTCTCCACCTGCCCATCTACACCAATCTTTCTTTTAAAGATCCATTTGCACCCCACAGGTTTTACCCCAGGGGGTACAACGTCCAAAGTCCATACTTTGTTGGTGTACATAGACTCCATTTCGGATCTCATGGCATCCAGCCACTTCACAGAGTCTCTACTCGTGATAGCTTGCTGAAAACTGGTAGGATCATCATCATCCATGATACAGTCTTCTCTGTCACCATCAATGAGGAAACCGTAGTACCTCTCCAGTGGGCGAGAAGTCCTTCCAGACCTACGGAGTGGCCGAGGTTCTTCAGTTTCTGTTGTAACAGCCGGTTCAACCAAATCGTCATTTGTAGTTTGTGTCTCCAGAACCTCTTCTAGATCCACCACCTTGCCATCATCTTTATCTGTGAAAAACTCTTTTTCCAAGAATATGGCATACTAAGAAACAAACACTTTTTGTTCCTTTTTGTGGTAGAACAGATATCCATAAGAATTCTTTGGATATCCCACAAAGTTACACATAACTGACCGTGTCTCGAGTTTGTCCGGATTCTGCTTTTTAACATAGGTCGGGCAGCCCCAAATCTTAATTCTCTTAAGAGATGGTCTCTTCCCATGCCATATCTCATATGGCGTGGTAGACACGGCTTTGGTTGGAACCCTGTTTAGCAGAAACGCTGCAGTCTCCAATGCATGCCCCCAAAACGAGACTGGTAACTCAGCGTCACTCATCATGGACCGGACCATATCTAATAGGGTCCTATTCCATCGTTCTGACACACCGTTGTGCTGTGGTGTGTAAGGAGGAGTGAGCTGAGAGAGAATCCCATTCTCTTTTAGGAAGTTTGCAAATTCTGTACTGAGATACTCACCACCTCGATCTGATCGAAGCATCTTAATACTCAAGCCGGTTTGTTTTTCTACTTCTTGTTTATATTCAATGAATTTCTCGAAAGCTTCGGACTTGTGCTTTAATAAAAATACATGACCGAATCTTGAGAAATCGTCAGTGAATGTAATGAAGTATGAAAAACCACCTCTAGGAGGCTTAGGAGCTGAGTAGCTCTTTCTCCGTGTCCGGTAAACAGAGTTTTGGTCATTTTACCCTTGATACAAGACTGGCAAGTCGCATAAGATTTATATTCAAAAGAGTGTAAATATCCATCTTTGTGTAACTTGTTTAGTCTTGTTTCGTTAATATAACCAAGTCTACAGTGCCAAAGAAAAGCTTCATTTAATTCTGAAAGTTTTCTTTTATTAGTGTATTGTATACTGAAAAGTGTGTGTTGATTTAGGACATATATTCCGTTATTAAGCGTACCATACCCAACCAACATTTGATTCAGGTGAATGTTCATAATATTGTTCTGCAATACAAAATTATATCCTTCATTGTCCAACAAAGAAACGGATATTATATTACATAGCATACTTGGTACAAAATAACATGGATTCAAAACCAAAATACATCCAGATAGCAACCCCAAGTGATACTCTCCCACTGCGACTGTATGTACATTGGAACCATTTCCAACGCGGAGAGTATGGTCACCTGTCTTCAAAACCTTGCTATTTCTCAGCCCCTGCATAGAATTGCAAATGTGAGAACCTGAACCGGTATCCAATACCCAGGAAGCAGAGTTTATTGAAAAACAGTTTTCTGTCACAAACGCACCTGAAGCAGAAGCATCCCCATGCTTCTTCTTGAGACTTAAGTACTCCGTGCAGTTGCGCTTCCAATGTCCTGTCTTGTGGCAATGAAAACATTCGCCCTTCCTCGAGTCTCCGGTCTTGGACTTTTCCTTTCCCTTTACCTTTTTAACTCCACCTTTAGGATTGGTGGGCTTCTTCTTTTTCTTTCCCTTGGCCTTAGCTTTGGGCGAGAAGAAGAAGATTGTCGAATAGTCATAACGGGAGTTCTTGCTGACTTCATAGTGCTCTCTGCACTCCTTAACATATTAAGGAGTTCAGGGAGTTCCTTCTCCATGCCATGCATGTTGAAGTTCACTATGAACTGAGCAAAGGTGGAGGGAAGGGACTGCAGAATAATATCTATATATTGTTCATTGTCCATCGTCCATCCAAGGTCCTCAAGCTCTTCTATAAGAGCTATCATCTTCAGAACATGGTCTCCTACTGGTGTGCCAGGGGCCATTCGCATCTGAAACAATTTCTTTGATGCTTCGTATCGTAATACGCGGGATTGCTCTCCATACAACTCCTTTGTATGAAGCAATATACCGTGAATTTCCATGTCCTCGTGCTGCTTTTGATGTGTGTTATCTATCGATGCAAGCGCGAGGCATTTGGCCGTGGCACAGTCAGCGTCCCATGTCTTGCGGACTTCAATGTCCGCAACTGAAGATTTTGGACCTAGGACGGGCGGGGCTGAAGCCGTGAGGACATATGATTCTTTATCATAAGTCAAGGCGATTTTCAGATTCCTCAGCCAGTCTTTATAGTTGGTCCCATTCAGTTTGTTTTTATCTAGTAGAAGCTTGAGTCCAGTCATGGGTATCTGCCATTAAGAGAGAGAAAAGAATACACTCAGCGAAAGCTCTTGCATAGATCAGATTGGTTATTATCTTGTCTAATCGATGTTTCCCACTGCTTTTATCGAGTTTTTCTTTCAAACCTTAAAAAGAAAAACTAGCCAGGATTAATTACAGTCTACAACTTCGCTAACCGTTCAGCCAGGCCAGTGTCGGTACTTGAGGGAGGTTCCCCGTGCTTTCGCACGGACCTAATTAGAGTAAACCTCGTTTTCCCAGAGGCGGAACCCCGTTAACACCTTTCTAGACACCTAATGAGTTAGCTAATTGTAAACTGTAAAACTCTCCTAGGAGCAACTATTGCCCACAGTGGGATCGGGATCCAACCATCACATGGAAGGTATGCAATCTCATTGCAAATTTCAACTATTGAAATTCCCGATGTTGTTTTTACCCCTAGTACTTATGACCTTAACTAAGGTCAACAAATCATAAGTACCAGTCAAGTTCTACCCGTCATTTCTTGATTAATTAGACCCACTCATATGACCCTTAACTAAGGTCAACAAAGTCATAAGAATGTCCTAATTAATCTGCATCATATGCAATGTAGGAAGACATCACTTAGCTACCGTACACTACGCCTTAACTATAGTCAACAAACGTAGCACGAATACTGAATACTCTACTTCCTAAAATGACGAAGGGTTGCGGATGATTTTTAAGAAAATCTTTAACGCTTTGAACTTGATATCGTTGTAGAATCAAATGGTTTTCAAAAGGAGTGGCTTAAGCTCCGCAGTTTTGAAATATAGCTTTTTCATAAATAGCCGAGTGGTTTTCAAATCCGATTCTACAACATCTTTTTAGGTTTATTTTCTTTACATTAATCACATTAATGTAATCCGATCATTTAAGTCCTTAAGCCAATCACAGAAAAGAAACGAAAATAACACATACGCTTATGCCATCCGCATTCGCCGCAATGTTCCGTTATGCACCGTTAGGTTACTTAACTAACGGCATACCGGGACGGGACTAGCGCGGGTGTAAAACATAAGCAACGTCTACTATATATCATATATATAATATGCCATTCGTCTCAGATATCACAGAACACAGGCAGCAGAAATATAGATATAAAGTGGGATATACTAGGACGTCCGTATTTAGTATTTAGCCAGAATAGAAAATACGGATTCCACAGTCGCGATGAATAGCCAAGCCCACGCCCTGGACCCCTACGAGAGTGGCAAGTGACCCTACCAATTCTGGAGTTTAGGAGACCCGGTCTCGACTCCTCGAGATGGCCTCCCACTGAACCCCAGAACCCGGTCACCTGTGCTCCCCTCCTTGGGTCCATCCTAATGCGGAAAAGTAAATAATATACAACACTGGTTACACAACCTCAACCCGGAAGTGCCCCAAATAAAAGAATATTACATTACATTTGAATTTACATGAATGAAAATATAAAACTCTCATCTCACATAAAAAAAACCCCGGCTATTCAATCGCGACAATCCTGCACATCATATCTCAGCAACACATAATATCTCATATCATCAACGTAAGTAAGTATGCATACCCCAATTGTCGTTGATGTATAGCAACGAAACCGGCGATATCGTACATACTACACTTACGGTCACAGAAAAGAAAGTGTAAAACTACAATATTTGGAATCCACATTCTCTTTAGACATCATAAATGCGAAATATCACATATTTCGTATTTCATGCCTAAACTATATGAATTCCACATATTGTATCACATTCCAGATAAACAGACAGTATTAAAATTTTCGAGCGAACGATCAAGTACCCAAGATTCACTAAAGCTCAACACTTGAGCAGGGTTCAAAAATCCGGAGTGTGACACAGTAGTAGCGGTCCAGCCGTAGAAGGGTCAAGCCAACGCCTCACATGTGGCACGCCGTACTGCCCCAAACCCTAAGGTTCAAAGGGCAGTTCAAGACGGTCACATAATCGAGTTAAGGTTTGTTGTCTTCTAGAGGGTCCACCACAAAAAGACTTGCACGTATCTCCAAAGTATTTAAACCCCGTGAATAGTGAGCAAATGATACTCATTCAAACACTTCAATACTTTCTAATTTACCCGGAAAAGCAACGAAATGAAAATTCCGATCGAATCTACGCGTCCAAAACCATCTTCAGAAAATACAGTGCAATTTTCATATTAAACATACCTAAAACACTGTACAAGAATATATAAGAATTACAGTAGAAAAATTATCCAATAATGCCTCTGTACGGCCGCGGAACCGCGGCCTAAGCCAGGAAATGCGGCGGTTCCGCGGCGGTTTATGCTCTTCAGGTCATCGAATTTCACTGTTATTCTTATAATTTCCTGCTGTATTTTTTAAGTATTTTTAATTATGAAAAATGTCAAATTTTAAAATTTGTCCAGAGAGGGTCTAAAAATGTCGTATTTTTGTCCGATCGGGATTTTTACTTCGTAAAAGCGTCGCCTAATATTCTAGGTCAGCTCTGATACCAATGAAAGGTTTGCCTAGCACCCTATGTAGAGTTTTAAAGTATCACATGTCTCAAAGTTTAGATTTTTATGGTGCTAAACAAGCATACAAAGGAATCGATCCTAGAAAATTAGGGTTTCGAAAGTTAAAGCGAATAAAAACTAGGGTTTTGAGACTACAACCTTTGTAGCTCCCTTTCGATGGACTCTTTGGTCTCTTGGGTGTTGGAAGAAGGTCCTCTTGAAGTCCTCTCACGTCCACGACGATCCACCCGGAGTCCCTCGTCCAAGCTCGCAACTTCGATTATCACGATGAGAAACGAAGAGAACACTCTAAACAAGTTGGCTAAACTTGTGTAGAATGATGTTGTGGTTTAGATTCTCACTTCAAAAACCTTTCTTTGGTTGTGTTTTACTCACTAGAAAAAACTAGAGAGCAAAAGGAAGAACAAGGAGGAAGATGATGGCTTTTTGTTTTAACAAGAGTAGAAAAAGATAACTCTCTTGAAGGAAAA